>CP053135.2:12454570-14909141 GCA_022674325.2 Grapholita molesta | reverse complement strand
AAAAATGACGAGATAGCTATTGGGACCGAGCGCGACGATAGCGCCACGTGACAGGCGGCCATTATGGACAATATTGTCACCGCTGTCAAACAAGAAGTAAGTAAATATTATGAAAAACATGAATGAAATCTTGTATTATTTTACTATATTACACAATTTTGGACAATGGTAGTCAGAAATATTATTGCCAATAACATTAAAATTGAATAATAATATTAATTTTAGAGATTAGGTAACTTACTTTTTTTTTTCTTACGGCAAATATCCACTTATTTCTTTGGTCTCGTTTCCACCATGGTCTTGGAAATTGGTAAAATTTACAGTCGCTATTCTTCTTGGTGTTATTACAATTCACAACAACACATCTTACCAGGACCATATTTTTATCTCAAAAACGATTATGAAAATGTTTACTGCAATATGGATTTGACAGCTCAAGTCAGCGACAAAAATGACAATTTTAGCCGTAGCGAGCGCTGTGATCGTTTCGGCTTCCCCCTCCACCCGCTTTGCACTCTGCCAATTCAAAAATGTTGTGCTTATTTCTGGTTAACCCTCCATACACTGGTTCGCTAGAAGCAAGTGTTTGCTAATCAATATAACACTGCAGCCTGTGGCCTGGAATTTATCGCAGCTCCGCGTTTATGATTAAACACCTCGTTTGTACGCGCAGATTAATGGTAGCTAATCACAGTAAAAACTTGCCTTAATCCATCTTCGAACCCTTTTAGCTGAGTGGTTTGAGGCGAAGCGTAATGAGAAGTGGTGGCAGCGTAAAAAATGTAACCGTTTTACGCTAATTTGTTTTAGATCTGATCTATATGCTAATTTGGCTACAGGTATTGTTATCGAGTTTAACATTTTAACCTGGCGAGATATCAGCGATGCCCAATCTGGTAGGAAAGTCTTAGGACCCGAAACCACGATGAGGAAAGCGCAGTGTTAAACGTCCATAAATATAGATGAAAGAGGCGGTTGCCAAAATGTGCTCAAGATCAGTACCAAGGGACTTACAAGACACGGAATATGAATGACACAACAAAGTCACGTTCTTCCGACATATTTCTCTCTTTTTGGTACTATCAGCGCCATCTATGGATACATCCTGAGTTATTTTGACAGCAAAACATCTACATAGAACTGGTATAGCACTAACGTGATTTAAATCATGTCGATGTCAATGTAGAGAAAGGCTCAGTTTTTCACAGATTTGTAATTTTAAAAATACTGGCGTGGGGTATTTTAGTCCTATAAGATTTTACCCGCCTACCAAGCGTGGCGATTACGGTATGACATCGGTTAAGCCCGTGCTCAGTGATTGCTCTATGGAGGCTTTTGTCGAACAGTAGACGTCCGTTATTTATAGAAAGGAGGGACAAATACTGAAAAATCTTATGATATTTTATAAGTTTTTTTAAATTACCGAAACTGTTAGACTTTTCGGAAGTTTCCCAGACATAAATATATTTATTTTTAGAAATTAAAATCTTTTTATGATAACTACAAGTACATACTTAACTAGTTACAAAATAAAATCTAAAACTGGCCCTTTATTAATACGACATTAATACGACGGTAGGCAACGATGACAAAATTCATTACAGACATTTTGGAATTTCAACAGGCTTTCAAATATATCTCCAGTATCTTTAGTAACTATTATATTTTTATTAACATCTCCATTTCTTGAGTGACTTATTCAATTCACTAACATCCTTCGTAATATTTAAAGTAAAATATTAATTAACATTGTTTCATAAATAATTTGAAGCCAACAATTTAACAACTTAATTTTTTTCCCATAGAGAGAGAGAAAGATTTCCCAATAGAGTTGTTTCACGCGAAAGACTAAACTTAGTAACATAGTAACGATCAATGAAAACTTTTAACTAACTTAAGTGGTGATGTAAGTTGGCAACTTTTTTCTTAATACTTTGACATCACTTGGGATCTTATTTTTAAACCTTCGAAATAGCTTTAAGTATTTTTGTCACGTATTTAGTTCATAATTTTATCAGAACTGAAGAAAACGTCGATGTTACAGCAGTAGTCTATACTACGACGGTGGCAAAAAAAATAACCAATCTGTACCCTTACCACGATTTGTGACATTAAGATTTTCGATAACGAGTATCGAGTTTACTATTTGTGCATCTCGTTCGCAATAACACAATACAAGCGAGATGCACTGACAGATAGTAAACTCGATACTCATTCTCGAAAACTTCAATATCACAACTCATGGTGAGGGTACTGATGTAAGCAGTCATCGCCTATGCACGCGTGTAACTTCAGAAGATTTACGTCGCGTTGCCTACCCTTTATGCTTTGGGCTCTCTAAGTTAATCACAGGCAGGAACATACATTATAAGAAGTTTGTAGCATTTTTTAAAGATATGTTGCCAAAATGTGCTCAAGCTAAAGATCAAGTCAAAATAAAGACAAAAAAAAATCGATATTTGCATGAAAAATACAGGAGAGCTAAATACTTTTGGCTAATTTAGACCGATTATAATGTCGTCCTTTAGTATGAGTACTCACATTTACAAACCTTTTGGATCTTGTAAGATTTTCCTAGACAATTTAATTATACAATATTTACAATAGAAATACTTAAGTTTTTCATTTAAATAAGCAAATGCAAAATACACAAAGACTTTAAAAGGTAATAATTAACATTCACCTACTGAATATGTACGACTTTTTAATATATTATTATCCAATCCGTTACCAAGAAATCCGTGAGTACCAAAAGTCACCGGAGACTTCTGCGAGCAAAAGTATTTAAATGTCAAAGTATGCGAACGAATGTTTATTAAGAAAGTTCTTACGTTCCACTTGAAGGTTATTTTAGAGACCGAGAAATAAATAGACTAATAATCTATTATTTTTAACTCAAACACAAACGTTTATTCAGTAAGTAGGCCACAAGGGCACTTTTACACGTCGAGAATACAAACGTAAAAGAGAAATATACAAACTACACCGGTTCTAACCCTACACCTCTGACACAAGAAGTATTTTGACTTTTATGACCGACAAGAAACTCGGCGGGACTTATTTTTTCAAAACAGTATACAAAAAACATTTAACCATACATGCGTAATTCTGTAAGAAAACATATCAAACAATTACAGTAATTAAATACCGTAAAAAAATATATGGATAAAATTACCTACAAGTCCAAATATGACTGCTTAGAATTAAATTAACATGACGTTTGGTATGCTTTCTTATCTGAACTGTGTCCTACACTCTAATTTCCAACATTATTTCAAATAGCTAAAATTACTATAAAACTATTGATGATTAACCTATCTAAAATTTTTGGCATTATACCGAAGACGCTGGCAACATTTCCTCGCTGAATTGCGATATGAACGTATCCTGAGGAAGCTGCATAATCTTCGTTCTCCTCTGGTATCTCAGAGTCTCTTTGACATATTTTTAAACAGACTCCGGGTCTCGAAGATTGAGACTCTCGATGATAAATGGGATGAAAGTAAATAGATTTCCGTTACATTTATATTATGATATACTTCCGTTTTAGCCTTCAGAAGAACAGCCTAAAATTTCTGTTTTTTCTATTGTTTTTTTTAAATATATAGACCATGTATATCTATATGTCGTCACACCAATAAGGCACTGGTCCCACCGTGAGCTAGTAAGCTGTGAGCTATCAGCTATTTCAAGGGACAAAATATAATCGCTCCCGTGGAAATAAAAGAGAGATATACATAATTATAGCTCATCGCCCGGCGATGAATTACGATCGCCCGGCTATGACATATATGTTTCTTTTATTTTCACGGGATCCATTATTTTTTGTCCCTTGAAATAGCTAATAGCTCATAGCTTACTAGCTCGCGGTGGTACCAGTGTCCAAAGAACTATGTTTATAATTGCAAAGAGCGTGTATTGGAGAAATAATAAGAACGAACTTCGATCAAATTAAAGATTTCAGTCGCTTAGCGACTTCTTGTTTTGATTATCAGTTAGTCTATGGAATTATGTTATTGATACTCTGACCTCCATTGTCTTATTCACATCGCTTACTATCATTTCCATTGAAAGAAACTTAAAAATGAATAACAACGATAAGTAAGGAATATTAATGACAAATCTGTATGGGAGAAAATGTTAGCGAATAGATATATTGGCGTGATCTGTAATAAAAACTATATATTTGAAATTTTCTGGTGAAATCGACAGTTTTTTTTATTTACTAGTCTCTGGTGCTGTGCCACATAATCCAACTTGGTGTTTACTGTTTGCCGAGAAAGATCGTTTCATCAAATGATATTTCATTACAGAGATAAGATTCTACAGACTGTCGACTGTAATGAACGAAAGTTCTTCGGAATCTTAAATTAAAACTTAGTTAATAATGTCAAGAATATATTAATGTAAAAACAAAAATGGTCTAGTACATTTTAGATTCCTTACACCATGGCGGATGCTGTCTCTGTGAGCCACGATACGGACAGGCAACAGTCGCTAAGTGTACCCCTGACATTTTATTAAATTGTCCAATAGTCTTTGCGCGTTGGCTTGATCTGGCTTCGCATACATACATTATACATACATTTCAGCCGTATGCAGTCCACTACTGGACATAGGCCTCCCACAAATATAACTTGTATCATCTTGGGGGTAGTTGCCATAGTCGCCACTCTTGGCAGGCGGGTTGGCGACCGCAGTAGCTGTAGATTGGGTTTCGACAGACGCTGCTGCCCGTCTGTAGGATTTTTCCCTTTCGCTTCTTACGACACCCGTGGGAGGAGATGGGGTGGTGCTATTCTAGCCAGCCGGCATCACACGGCAAACTGGCTTCGCGTACGCCTCCCAAATGTCCGGAACACCATTGTTCCGTGAAAGGAACATACAAATAATGGGCCTATTGGTTGTGTATGAAGCGATTGTTTTAGTAGATTATTCGGCAGCGGCGGCGCATGCATAAAATTCCCGCCAGCTTACCTAACTTCTCCGGAATTCAGTTTTCTTTAGGCTCATGAAGATATGGCAAAGTAAATTTTTTTAGGCACACCAATTGGTTTGTCTAAAACATTGACTCACCGCCATTGTTGAGGTTGAGGCCTACCTACGCTGCGTCTTCCAGTTTATGGTCACCACTCCAGAACCTTTCGCATAGATTTGCATTACTTTAATATGAACCCACGAAGCGCCAAACCAACCGGTCAGTTTGACGCGTTCAGCGTTTTTTCGAGGACGAGGTCGAGCGCGTACCACGCTGGTTCAGTAACAGCCTATTCACTCTTGCCTTGACCTTGAAAAGACCCAAATACAGACGAAGGGAGCGAATTTCATTCCTTAGATAATCTAAATCTAGGTACCTAGTGGTCGCTGTGCACGCTGTTCAATTTTTTTTAAATGCTTGTCGCTGATGGTCCGCTGATACAGCGTCCAATGATGCGTGTGGCCTAAAAACAGCGTGGCGCCAACCGTCATAATGGCCCGAGTATTTAGCCGTGTAAATACCGTGCACTTAAGCCGCTCGCGCATAATATATTTGCAAATATATCGCCATGAGACGAGCAAATGTATCGCCAAGGGGCAAAAATTGAACGCCATTCCAACAATTAACATCAATACAAGCCAAAAGATGAGTCTCGCTTTTATCACCGGGCGTTTGAATGACACACACTTTCACGCAAAAAATATACATTAACTAGCTACAGCCCGCAACTTCGTTTGCGTACAATGCTAAGTTCAATACTGACAATCCTTTTTTTTATAAGATATTTCCAAAAATCCCGTCTTATCCCTTGCTTACGTCATAAAAAGCTCTGGAGCAAATTTGAAGTTTCTAATTCCAGCAGTTTCGGCTGTGCGTTGATGGTTGATCAGGACTTCTTATTTTATATATTATATAGATTACATGACCTAATTCCACGTCGAGATTTATTATGTAAATGAATATTGAATAAATATACTCTGAACAAACTTTATTATCAAGATCAATACCTGCAGGAAATCTGAGATAATTATTTACAGTAAGATATTATAATATGAATAATGAGAACGAACTTATAGCCCCAGGGCAGCTTGAATTCTAGAACCTCTAAAGAATCTCCACTACGCTGAACGCAAAGAATTTATCAGGCAATATTATTTTATGTATATTATTATTAATACAATATTATTATAAGAATCGTTTTACCTGTTAAACATGTTATGTTTTGTTATTTCACACAATGCATTTATGGATTTAGATGTTAAAAGAAATAAGTTAACTTCAAATTTGAACTAATCTAACCTGACTACACTTTTGACGACCGGTCTGGCCTAGTGGGTAGTGACCCAGCCTATGAAGCAGATGATGGTCCTGGGTTCAAATGCCAGTCAGGGCATTATTTGTGTGATAAGCACAGATATTTGTTCTTGAGTCATGGGTGTTTTCTATGTATTTAAGTATTGATATGTATCTATCTATTATATATATCGTCGTTTAGTACCTACAACACAAGCCTTACTGAGCTTACCGTAGGACTAGGTCAATTTGTGTAATACTTATTTATACACCAAAACCTATATTATGTCTCTGAGTACACAGAATATTTATTGACTGAGTATTTTCTATAATATATATGTAGGTATTTTGACGACACGTTTGGCCTAATGGGTAACCCCTGCCTATGAAGGTGATAGTCTTTGCTTCAAATCACAGTAAGGGTATTCATTTGTATGATGAGCACAGATTTTGTTCCTGAGTCATGGATGTTTTGTATATCTATTTAAGTATTTGTTTATTATATACATCGTTAGCTGAGTATACAACACAAGCCTTTTTGAGCTTACGGTGGGGCTCAAACAATTTGTGTAAAATTGTCCTGTAATGAGTACACAACACAAGTCTTCTTGAGCTTACGATGACATCCAGTCATTTTTTTAAAGGTCCTGTAATGTATTTCAATTACACATATGTTTAAAGCATGTAATTAACTGTATAAGTAATTAATCATGACTTTTCCCTTTTAATTATAAAAAATACAATTAAGAGTTTTAATTACACGTTTTTACCTCGTCGCGATGTCACCGTATATCGAACGGAATGGATTCATTAATTATGAACGCCCACATTTCTGGATTACGTTAACGCTCACGTGACAAATAGTGCCGAAGGGTCACGGGCTGTCGTCAGATTACTAACGAAGGCAGTTAGATGGAGATTGAATTGGATTCTAGCGAAAATTTGCAATTTTTTATAAAATTGTAAGTTTTTATGGTTTATCTATTTAGTTTTTTTTTTATCTATACCAGTTTTCTATACGAGTTCTGACGCTCAAAAAGGTTCTCTACAAGTCACATAACTAACTGTTGACCAATGTCTTTATTGTTATTAAATGTTAATGTGTCAATATTTATGACGACCGGTCTGGCCTAGTGGGTAGTTACCCTGCCTATGAAGCCGATGGTCCTGGGTTCGATTCCCAGTCAGGGCATTTAATTGTGATGAGCACAAATATTTCTTCCTGAGTCATGGGTTTTTTATATGTATTTAAGTATTTATATGTATCTATCTATTATATATTATATCGTCGTCTAGTACCTACAACACAAGCCTTACTGAGCTTACCGTAGGACTAGGTCGATTTGTGTCGGATTGTCCTGAAATATTTATTTATTTATTTATGTTCGTTCACTTTGAAACAAGTATTTTTTTTACTATTTATTAAAAAAAATCTATCAGCCCTCAACTCCCATTACAATGATTATTATATTTAGTCCATCTACTTTGGACTTCCAATCTTACTATGCAGTGAATTGGGTTGAATTTCGTTTTTTAAAAAAAAATAATTATACAAAAGAAATTCTACTCTATTTCCTTGTATAAAAGATTTAAATTATATTGAAAGGGAGTGTACATTATAATGTACACTGGGTCTTACGAGGTTGGTCGCCATTTCGCCCTAACGTCCATCGAGTCTCTGAAACCTGCGTTAATACAGAGAAAGTAATACAGAAGTGCATAAAATAATTACCTATTTTTTTTTCCAATTTAGACTCATTTCAATGCTATAACTATAAACATGTATTATGAGCGAAAAGGAAAGAAAGAAGTATGACAAATTTCATTTCGGAAGCAATACACATTTCGGAAGATTTTAGTGTGCTTATTTATCTATAACAGTTTGCGTAGTACTACCAAAACACAGATTAATAAAAACCAGATATAACAGAAAAGAACCAAATGATAGCACATAAACAAAACTACACGAAATAAAATATTTGATATGCTTTCTTACCTAAACCGTGTAATTTCAGTTACTTACCAGTACATATAAAAAACGAATTAAATGCTAGTCGATTTGGTTCACGACTAATTTATAGTTATAACAAATGAATGGGCGATTTTTTATTATATATTAAATAACGAATTTATTTCTTGATGCAGTTATGTACTTACTTCAATCATTCATAATTCATCATTTTTTTTTGTAATTTGAAAAAAGCAAAATAAAAATTATCCAGTATCATCTTCCTCGCGTGATCTCGACATTTTGCCACGGTTCATGGGAGCCTCGGGTACACTAGACATCTAATCCCTGGATTTAGGCAGCCATTAGCTTTTTGTAAGAAAGCGCCTCCCATATTACTTTCCAACCCAGGTAAACTAGGTCTTATTACGATTAATCTGGTTTCCTCAAGATAAATATCAAATACTATTGAAATAGAAATAGAAGTATTTAATTGCCACACACAAGAAAAACAAGAAAAAGTACAAAATATTAACACAAAAAAAAAAACATAATACAAACCATTTTTAAACACTTATAAATTGTGGCAACAGGGGTGTGCTCAGCTTTTGCTGTGAAGCAGACTAGCTGCCACAACGCTGATTTTCAGCCTCCCTCGACAACTACTTCATTGACAAATCACACTGCGGTATGCGGAATATTTCATATATAAGCACCACCAGCACCGAAACACTCAATAAGAGCTGCCATGAAAAAGCGCCTACCATGTTACTTTCCAACCCAGGTAAACTAGGTCTTATTAGGATTAGTCTGTTTCCTCACAATGTTTTACTTCACCGGAAAGCGACGGGTAATTATCAAATGATATTACATAATAATATCCGAAAAACTTATCAATAAGTGCTGGGGCTTTGCTAAAATAGCGAATTGACTAAATAGCATAGACTTTACCTGCCTTTTCCTACTTCCTTTACCAACTTTTCCCATCTTTTTTCCTCACCCGCGGTAACGACGAAATAACCTCCAATAAGCCAAATGCATTTTAGGGGGTTGTTCCAAAACACGTCGTTACGCCAAAGTGCCAACGCGAACGCCATTTGACACCCCATTTACCCTCACACGTGAACTAAATAAATCATTCCATAATTACCAAGTCCGGCCCATAAAACACAATTTAATCTAGCAAGGTGCTGTGCTATCAGAAGTTAGTTATAGTTAGTTAGCGTTAGAAGTTTAATAGTTCGTAATGTCTGAATGAAGTGAGTTGAGGGCTGTTCAATGATGTTTTAATTGGGTACAGGTTAAGCTTTGGACGAGAACTGATTTAATGGCAGGGTAAACCCTGGTTTATCGGTGATAGCCGATGATTTAAACCAAAATGTTGGTAATACTTATCATAACAAAAAATATAAATGTAAAAACGGAGAGCCAAGTTCAAAACAAAACTTGTGCTTGGCTGTGGGCTTCGCCGCAAAAATAATGGAGATCTAAATGAGTGCTTAGTTCGATGCAAAATCCAAATATGTATTTATAGGAACAATATAACATGAACAAGTATTAAACCCTTTTTCTTTGCTTTATTGGAAACCTATAACATTTGCTGTTATTGTAAAAAATGTGAGATTTTAAAGTATGTAGGTTGGATTTGACTTGGCCTCTTTTCAGAGGCCTTTTTCATGTAGCGTGACGTGAGTGACTAAATTAACGTGAGTGAAGCCATTTTTTTCTTAATTTATATAAAATGGAAGCTGTAAAAACTATAGCAGCTGACAGTTTGACGCTTGCAAACGAATTGGCAGCCATTTGCATGCAAGTTTCGTTTGACGAAAATATAAGCGGACTGCATACGATTTTTTTTAAATATTTTTTTATATATAAAAGACTGACCAGCGTTAGACCTCAGTCGCACCTGATGGTAAGTGACGACGAGGTCGAGGGTGTAGCACGCTGGTTCAGTAACAGCCTATTCACTCTTGCCTTGAAAAAACCCAAATTATATCTTACCGGGAACACAGACGAAGGGAGCGAATTTCATTCCTTAGCAGTCCGCATTAGGAAAGGTAGAAGTGAATCGCTTCGTATAACATATTTGTATAACATATACTGCACTCCAGGGTCCCAAGATAGGCTCAGCCTAGTTTGAGGCCCGCCATAATTTTTTTTTTTTTGCATTCTTTATCAATGCATGACGTGTGACTAACGTTGTCGTCGTATATAAAGTATGTCGTTCAGTGTCAAGTGAAATAACTAACAGAAAATGTAAAATTACAAAATATGCTGTTTTTTTTTAACTATTAATATTGTTTACAAAACAAAGTTTAGTTAAGATTCAGACTAACTTATTACATCGTATTCCGTAAAACCAAATGTATTTCAACAAGGACGTAATTGCGTTTCTCAGTATAATCTTTCGCCCTTTTGTCACTGAAGACTCGTAGTTGCAGTAACCCGCGGTGTTTCAGTTTTCAACCAGTTATAAGTCAAATAAAATTATCGCTATGAACCATATAAAAAATTTACTGGGAAACATTTTATGTTCTGAGTATCTATTCGGTACGTTATAGTCAGAAATAATGATATTGGTAAAGAATCAAAGTAACCGACATATCTCGCAAATAGATTTCACTGTTTAAGTAGTAATAGGGAAGCCACTTGGCCCAAAGAGTTTATGGCCGTTGGGGCAGAAAAGTGGGGACTGGCCGGCTTGTATATTGATGGCCAGAAACTAAATGGACCGAAGACCTCGTAAGGATTGCTAGGAGTCGCTGGTCTATGCTAAAGATTGCTCCCGGTGGCGGTCTATGGAGGAGGCCTTTGTCCAGCTGTGGACGTAAATAAATATTCAACAATCTAGTGGCGAGGGAAATGTAAAAAAAAATAATTTGCGTAATTTAAATAAAATACGGCTTTCCGGGCTTGTAAGGGGTTAATTTCTGTATTTAAACTAAATAAACGTGAGCTCTCATATTTCATAAAAAAACATATTTTTATTCCGATTTCAACCAAAAAAACACAGCTCGTACAATCGACTTCATAAATATTTATTCATATTTACATTGAAATAAACGTATAAATTGCATACATATTTATGAGCCTAGCTGCAATATAATAACATTGTTAATTGAACCTTTATCTAGCTCTGCTTTTCAGTTATTGCAGCGTCTAGGACAAAGGAAAAATTAATTGAGTTCGCTCCGACTGCGGATAGAATCTTGTACTGTGTTTTTAGGTCAATCGTTTTATAATTAAAAGTATGTAATTTTTTTTTAAATGACTTAGCCGCCATTTTGAAATGTTTCCGCCATCTTGATTTCCAGAGGTTGAAGTTTTCGTTTAATCGGATGTAATTCCTCGTATGGTTCCCTAGTCACTATGCAAAGTGGCTTTCTTTCTGCAAACAATGAGTCGCACACTAGTGACCACCGTTTTAATTATTTGTATTATTTTGTTTATTGTACAATGCAATAATAGACAATACAAATAGCAAACTTTGTCCCTCAACCCTTATGTCACTTTGTAACATTCAACTACCGAGCTACACGAAAAGATTAATAAAGATGTGAGGGTTTTTTTAAATATAAATGAAAGGTACAATTATATGTAAACTTAGATTATATACTATAAATAAACAGACATACATAATATTTATTACTAGCTTTTCCTCGCGACTTCGTTGGCCAGCCATGCCGGTCTTTAAAGGTATGGTTGCGGAACAAAAAATATTTTATGTACTTTCTCGTAGCTCAAACTCTCGCCATATGAAATTTCATTCCAATTGGTTTAGCGGTTTAAGCGTGAAGAGGTAACAGATGGACATAGTTACTTTTGCATTTATAATATTAGTATGGATTAGCATGGATGACTACTAAAAGTAGCTTGACCTACGTATAAAAAAAGAAATCGTAAAACTGATACAAACAACAGAGGTCAGTAACAGTAGAAATATAATCTAACACTCATCCTTCTTTTTTGTGTTATATTCTTTATTATGCTACTTTGAAAGAAAAACAAAAAATTTTTCGTTCCATCCATTTTTTTATATAAACGTTTGACCTCAGACCTGATGGTAGTGTCGACGAGGTTGAGGGTGTAACACGCTGGTTCAGTAACAGCCTCACTCTTGCCTTGGAAAGACCCAAATTATATATTTCCGGGAATATAGACGAAGGGAGCAAATTCCTTAGCAGTCCGCATTAGGAAGGTAGAAGCGAATCGCTTCGTAGACCAGGAAAATTACCGAAACCTGGACATAATTCGATAACTGTAATTTTATTTTTCTATGAACTAAAGTAATGTTAGTTCTTGTTAAAATATAAAAAATTAAACAAATTAGGGTTCCGCGTCAATATGAAAATCCCTAAAAACTAAATTTAGGACACTTTTTAATTTTATAAGTGCAGCATAATAAATAACTTTGTGAAAGTGCCTCTATTATGATATGATGCTTGTATTCTAGTTAAAACAATCAAAATTAAACAAATTAACCAATCGGGACTATCATTAAAAAATAATGTGCAGTAAATTACACGTTTTCTGGCTTATCTTCCCAGGTAATGTTGATAACTGTAATTTTATAATTTATCCTGAGTAGTATATTATATGTGTTGCTAAATTGTTGAAAATTAAACAGTTTCACTTTGCAGATTTCTAAAGACACAATCATAGGTTATTACTGGAAAACCAAAATACATAACTACTTCAAAACTGTTTAATTTATACCGTTATCATTGTATTATTACTATAAGAAACGAATTAAACAAAAATTACTAACGATTAATAAATAATTTATCATTTTTTTTACTTACGTATTAATATGAACGTTATTTCTTAAACCGTAAGGTAGTTATTTTAGTGCCTGACTCCCGCGAGCTCTGATTCTCGCGTAGAAGAAATCGTCTCATAGATACATAGGCTAAGTCAATGATTATCAAATGTAATAAACACGTGGGGTACATATACATCACCACGGTTCGGCTAGAAGAGAGATTTATTGCAATAGTGTGTTTATTGGATCGATAACAACTAAATTGTTCAGGATGAGAGTTCATGTGGACAAGACGGTCTATCAGGAAAGTCCGTTTGCCAACCAATTTCCTACATTATCTGCTAGGTATATACACTGTGTAACATGAGGAAACCGAATAATTTTGACAGCGTATTCCTGAGGCCAAAAGAAGTAAAAAATATCATGTAACTTATGATAAACTCCGGCAAAAAATATTTTTTTTGTTTCGTAGTTCATATTTTTTGATATAAAAAATACATTTTATTGATATAAAAAATACATTTTATTGAGAAAACTATGCCTGAAAACAAACAATGAGTACAAAAGTGGTAAAATCGCTTTTAAGAAAGCGAACGGTGCTGAGTTATAATTTTTTTTTTGTAATGGGTTGTAACTCCAAAACGAGGTTAATTTCTAAAAGGTTTATTGGATAATTTAGTCTCGAAATATGGTCAGGATAACTCTGGCAAATTTATTTGGTTTCCTCATATTACGCGGTGTAGAGTTATACGATGGACGTCCCTTAAAAGTAAAGTATTAGTCAATATGACTCTAATCAATGTGAGTACGACCGGCTTAGTGACTATAGTCAATGTGAGTAAGACCGGCATAAGATGAAACTTGATAAATGATAAGCTTACAAAAATACAACATACCGTGGACAGGACATACCGGTCTCAGATGAGGTTAAGTACCTAGGGATCACTTTCGACCAAAAGCTAACTTGGAACCCTCACCTGAAAAACATTTTACAAAAGGCAAAAATGGCCTTGTGGACGTGCTGTCGAATGGCAGGAGCAAGATGGGGGATAAGACCCAAAATTGCTCTGTGGCTTTTTACAGCGGTAGTAAGGCCCATAATTACTTATGGCTCCGCGGTCTGGTGTAACAAGACCAACCAAAAGACAGCAGTTAACAATGTTAAACAGCCTGCAACGCATGGCTGTATAACAGCAACAGGGGTCTTTACCTCGACACCGTGGGCGGCCTTAGACGACACTCCCCATGCAGGTGCAAAAGGGAGGCCAAGCAGTGCGTCTACAGATTATGCACGCTAAATCGGCCTAAATGGCGCTCTGAAGCACTAATCAAACTGAAGGCCTGGGCTTTTAGCTTGCCAATAGAAGACATGCACTAACAATTCTCTAAACTCTACACAGTTGAAATACCTCCGATAGAGACAAATGGATTGAAGACCAAATGTACGTAGAAGAGAGAAGCCACCTATGGCACACAGATGGATCTAAAAAAGGTTTATGGGGGACACCTAGATTCAGAGCTAACGTCAGCATGGGGACGAGTGCCTCAATATTCCAGACCGAAGTCTTCGCCATTAACAAATGTGAGGAAATTAACCTGGATAAAACCCTAAGAAACCAACACATCTATATTAACTCGGACAGCCAAGCTGCTCTGCTGGCACTAGATTCTTTGGAAACAAACTACAAACTAGTCCAGATATGTAAAACAAACCTAAACGCACTGGCTAACTCCAACAAAGTCATACTTAGATGGGTACCAGGACACTCCGACATTGACGGAAAATAGAAGATTAATAATAGAGTTCAACACCAAAATTTCTAAAGCGCAACTAACGCCCAAGAGGCACAAAACTTGCGAGTTGTACAAACATATGTTTCAGATGGGTAAGAAACAAGACTCCACGTGCAAGGTTCTGCCAAGAGTCAGAGGAAACGGCAATGCATTTTGCTTGGCTTTATTTATATTGAAATTCCATCCGACTACTTCATATTATACTTAATACTTAGTATTCCGACGGAGTTGCAATCGGAGGACTAAAGATCTCAAACCTCTGTTACGCGGATGATACCACGTTATTTGCTACTAGTGATTGTTATATGGAGGATCTGCTGCGCAGGATGGAGAGGATTAGCCTGGAAGTTGGTATTAAGCTTAACCTCAGTAAGACCAATTATTGTCGATCTTGTCAACAACAACATCCGAAGTCACACAAATAGCGAATTGTGGTGTCGTTAAATCGTATATTTATCTAGGAGCTCTAATTTCTAACAACAGAGGATGTGTAGATGAGGTCAACCGAATTGTGGCAATCACTAGAAGCGCCATGGACAGGTGACGAAAAATATGGCGGAATCGTAACACCGCAAAATTACAAATTCAGGCTCCGTAAAGCGCTTGTATTGGCCATATTTGTCTACGCCGCTGAGACGTGGACCCTGCGGAACAGAGAGTAAAAGACGGTGGATGCGCTGGAAATGTGGTGTTGGCGAATAATGCTTTTGGTATCGTGGACTAAAAACCGACCAACGTCTCCATACTCCAAGAGCTTAGCATCAAGCAGCCTCTCGTCTATCCTCCATCGTTCAAGCTCGCATCCTCGCCTTTTTTAGACACGTTTCTCGACGTGAAAATGTATCCATCAGCGGCGGCGCGTCCATACAAGCCGACTCCTGCCGGCTTAACTAACTTTCCCACAGGTCAACAATTTTCATTGGACACATAAAGAGAAGGCGAAGCCATGTCAGCTCCTCTTGCCTAAGAAAAAATAAATAGCCGCCGCCACTGGTATCCATAGAGCGATTAGTGGTGCAGGGAAGAGTAGAGGGTGCCCAAGCGCGAGGAACGATGCTTATGAGAGAGACGGACCAAAAAAAGGCAGCCATGGACCGCCCTTGCACAAATGCGCTAAACTAGCAGCCGTCACGGAAGAGTGGAGGCGAGCCGTCAAACGCTTATAATATTTGCACGATTGCATACAAGCTAGATACATGAATTATAATGTTACATAATTACCATTGTAACATCCCTGTACTATGTCTATGCAATTTTTTTTTATGATATAGGAGGCAAACGAGCAGACGGATTGCCTGATGGTAAGCAACTACCGCCGCCAATGGACACTCGCAACACCAGAGGAGTCACAAGTACGTTGCCGGCCTTTAAGATCCCTATACGCTCTTTTCTTGAAGGTTTGGGTGTCATATCGGTCCGGAAATACTGCACACGACAATTTATTCCAGAGTTTTGCTGTGCGAGGCAGGAAGTTTCTAGAAAAACGCACAGTTGAGGACTGCCAACCATCTATGTGGTGATGATGGAAATGTTGTCGTGTAGAGCGCTGGCGGAAGGAAGCAGCTGGGATTAACCCAAACAATTCCTCGGAGCACTCTCCGTAATAGATGCGGTAGAAAATGCAGAGTGAGGCCACATCTCTACGCAGTGCCAAGGAGTCAAGCCGGTCCGAGATATCCTGGCTGCCGACAATTCTAGTCGCTCTCCGCTGGATGCGGTCCAAAGGGAGAAGCTGGTATTGGGGTGCCCCTGACCAGAGATGAGAACAGTATTCCATATGTGGCCGTACTTGCACCTTGTACAGTTGTAGGCGGTGGGCCGAACTGAAATACTGCCTCGATCTGTTGAGCACACCAAGCTTCTTCGAGGCCAACTTGGCCTTTCCCTTTAAATGACCGCGGAACTGGACTGTGCTAGAGATGTCGACACCCAGAATTTCGATATTAGCTGTGGCTGTTAGGAGGGTGCCCTCAAAGCGAGGCGATACGACAAACGGGAGTTTCTTTGCCGTGAACGCGCAAACCTGTGTCTTACTGGGGTTAAATTGAACCAAGTTCATTCGGCCCCATTCTGAGACTTCTTTAAGGGAAGTCTCAACTTCAGACACAAGCTTGTTCCGGCTCTCGATGACACTTTCCCGAGAAATGTTGGCACGGCCGGTATAGCAAGCATCACCCGTACTGTAATCCGCATAGCAATGAATACCGCTGGTCTGCAGCATGTCATTGATATGCAGGAGAAATAACGTGGGCGATAGCACACAGCCTTGAGGGACATCAGCATTCACAGACATGGAATCCGAGCATTTACCGTCGACTACGACCTTAATGCTTCTGTCTGCTAAAAAGCTGCTGACCTGCTGCTGCTGATTAATAATTTTCTAATTTTATATAAGGACTTTTATGATAATTAGATTATGGTCGTTTTAATGACACAATATAGTAATAGACACATTAAATAACGTCACACAAACTCACCTTTATAATCTCCGCAATATGAACCGAACCGAATAACCTATGCTATGAAACGAAAACTACTGAAGAAATTTTAAAATAATATAATGGACGAAATAAGGAATAATTTTACACTGATGCCGCGATAAAATTAAGTTTAAAGTAACACTAGTTACCTTAAAAAATTTACTTTAATTGACCTCCTTTAAAGTTATCAAAAACACGGTGTATGCTACATCTTTGATTGTCAAGAAATTGTTAACTTCTAAAACCGATTTGTAAACTTTCATTTCTCTACAGAATCATTTATTTCAATGTGGGTAAGACCGGATACTTTATTTTGAAGGGAAGTCCGTCATATGACACTAAATACCGATGAGATAATGTAAGAAATTGGTTGGCAGACGGTCTTACCCACAATAACCTAAATCAAAATATGATGGGCGATTCACAACAAGTAGATATTAAACTAGCTGTGACCGCGGCTGCGCCCGCGTGTGGCGTGGAATTTGGTCTGTGCCGGTAACTGTTAAGTGTTGTGACCGGATTTCAGGGGTTGAAGTTGGTTTAATATTAACCCGGCCGGTGTTTTTCTCGACAGATTACTATCGAGAATGATTGAGTCAAATTTCAAGAATAAATTAATTTACAAAAAAAAAACCACTACATTTGATTAAAATGATTAATTTTACTTTAATCCTTTCTTTTAAAATACAATGTTACTTAAACAGAGTTATTAATTTTTAGCTATTCTTTCGATTGGCATCATAAAAGTAGGGTGATTTTTTGACACTTAAGTCGCTTCGATTCACAGACGAATCAAGTTATTTTTAGAAAATCTATGAATGCAGAATTAATAACTTTTAATAATAACATAATGTCTTCTTTCAGCAAAATACACTATCTACGATATTTAAGGTACTTCTTCTTCATGTCCCATAAGTTTGGGACGCTCTGTATAAAGATAAATAATTATATATGTAGCCTCTTTAGTTATAAAAATCAAGGTGATTTGTACAAGATAAGATAGATGTCACTGCCATAAAACAAGTGCATTTTTGAAATAAACTGGTTACAACTGGTCCGCTCCCCCTACGTCCTGCACTCCCCGCGAGCATCCCCCTCCTCGACAGGGCCGTGTGTATAATATTATCTATTCGATTAGATTTATAATTTCTTATCTGTGTAATAAATATGTTTAATTTTAACGAAAACGTGATCATAGTACACAATAAGCTATTATTAAACAAAAAATTCTCAGTTATGATTTTTAACTACCGAGAAATGCATTATTATTGAAACGTTAAACACAAACGTTTAATTTTTGTCTTAATTGTCTAAATAGACGTTATAAAGCTTAAAAAGATATAAATATCATAGTTACCATTTTTACTTAACTAGATATTGAGATCAGATAAAAACTACAAAAAAAAACATACATGCGAAATTGGTTTCAGTTTAATTTTGCTATTAAGTGAAAGCATTTAAAGGCTATTCAAAATTATACTAACAAGGTATTTGGTTATCTTTTTTGCTTTTAGAAAAAAGTTAGATAGTATACGATAACCCTCGTTTTTTTTTATATAGTTACGACCGGGGATATTTTACTGATTATATCTAATTTATATTGAATACTGAATATGAATATCCAATAAAATAATAAAAACAACGAGTTATTGAATTATGTCCAGGGTAAGCTAATTTTCCTGGTCTATCGTGCGAATGAACTCCATTTACCACCTGGCATATTTAGATCCGTACATATGAACTTTATTTAGTTTATATTTATTTAAAAAACCACACAAATATAAGATAAAAACATGATAAAGATACTACCATCCGTACATATTGATATGGCTGGATATAGTCAATAACGCCTGCCTAAATATTTGTATCAGTCTAATACTTATCTCACATTTGCGTATCTACAAGTATGTATACACCTTTAAAAAAAATAACCGTACCTAACGAACACTAATATTTGGGCAAGTCCAAAATAAAATCGTCACAAAAAGTCAATTTAGAAATGGCCGCCGTACCTTCAAAAATTCATTACGTTTTAGTTAATAAGAAAGCCAGAAGTCCTCAAATATTCATGGCAGAGGTTCGCCGGGTTTTCGTGTTAACTTGGACCCGAAGCATTAAAGGTTTCATTAAAGAAGGCTTCATTACACCTGCACCTATTTATTAAAGGTTTCTTAAGAAGCTTACCTTTTTTTAATGAAATGTTGTTTTACGGATCGCTTCGGCCGTGTCTAGATAAGTATGGATTTTACGTAGGTACACGAAACAATGGTGTGCCGGACATTTGGGAGGCGTACGCGGAGCCAGATCGAATCAAAGTCCAGAGGCCCTTTCTATAATTTAATGAAATGTAAGAGGTACACTAAGCGTATGTTGCCCTTGTCCGTATCATGGAACGCGCACAGAGACAGAACCAGCTATAGTGTCAGGATTATTGAGTTTTATTGGAATCTAGAATGTACTAGGATATTGGAGGATACTAATTTTATATTTTACTATTATACAAATGTTATAAAACCTATCTTAAGAGATAAAATAAATAAAGACATACATATTATATCTTACATAATGATGGTAATCTATGGACACAGTTACTCTATATATCATTTTTTTATGATTCTTAATAGCTCTTTTTTATATTTAGCGGTGCTATTTGTTCCTGTTTGTGTCGTCCGAGTAACCACTTAGTTTTACGGATAGTATATTTAGTTAGAGAGGCTCAATAATTAGAAGAGACCTAACAATAAATAATAAATAAAAAAATATTTCGGGACAATCTTACACAAATCGACCTAGTCCTACGGTAAGCTCAGTAAGGCTTGTGTTGTAGGTACTAGACGACGATATATATAATAGATAGATACATATAAATACATAACTTATATAAAACACCCATGACTCAGGAACAAATATCTATGTTCATTATACAAATAAATGTCCTTACTGGGATTTGAAACCAGGACAATCTTCATAGACAGGGTCACAACTCACTAGGGCAAACCTGTCGTCAAGAAATACATTTCGTTCAGTAATACATTTTAATAACACACATTTTTTTTATTCTCGTTAAATAACTCTATTAGTTAATATATTATGCCATGCGTAAAAAAAAAACATTAAAAAAGCATTTCTCGCACATTCCAGTAAATAAACATTTTAAAGAGCTACATTTTAACTCATTACTGAAACTGAATACATTATTTATGAAAGCGCCTTCCAAAAATGAGCGCTCTGAATTGGTTTTTTACTTTTTTCACTTCACGTGTGTTTAAAATTCAAAAAACTCTCTTAATTCTTAAACATTTTAAGTGAATATACGCCATGTTACAGCTACTTTTGTTGAATTGAACTACGTAAAAAACTTCTCTAAGTGTACTAAGAACAATTTTTTATTTTATTTTGATTTGCTTTATTTTTTTAAGTTGTAACATATTAGTTGTATTTATTATGTTCATTGTCAATATGTATGTATTTAAGTACTATGTAATATCTAAAAGTGTTAAGGATTGGGCACATAGGCGCGTTTTGTGAGCGTGGCGGTAGCGCAGCGTGACACCGGTGTGTAGCTAATATAACGAAATAGGCACACATTCGGACGGCAACGTCGCGTCACCCTGCGCCACGCTTACAAAAAGCGTCAACCGCGATAGCTGGGGATGCGGGTTCAAATCCTACTTCAAAGACTGGAGGTCCGCGTCACATTGACTTTATATTTCTACATAAGTCTTTTCCTATCTGAAGATATATAATATTTTAAGCTAAGCCTGGTCATTCACATTACAACTATTACTTAAAGCGGGATAGTTACCATGTATATTAGTTTGAATGAGTTTCCGATATTTCAGCACTGTTGCCAGCGCCATCCACGGAATAACCGTGTTATTCCGTATTAGTACTGTATAATATTTATTATGCTAAGTAAATTATCCGGATACTCCATGACTCTTCAATATCAACCCCAAACTTTATGCTTAAATAAACATCCCTGTTTGTAAACTTAATGTTACCTTTTACTGTCCGCCATTAACCCGCACCGAAAGTTTCAACTAAAGCGCTGACCCCATTCCGTTTGTTCCAGGCAAAAGGTATGCGGGCTCGGACGGTCCCCGCTACCTTGCTAGTGCTGCTCGTCGCCATTGACACGCTGCATGCCAACCGCAGGAAACAAAAGGACAAATACATACCTACAACCATCAACATATGTGATATCAGTGACCGCGACTCCAAGGTCCACTGCTACTGTGAACACAGCCAGGAAATCAATGAAGCTCTCAAAACAGAATGCTGGGTCTTCAACGGCGGCATACAGAAAACAGATCCGCTATGGACAAGTTTCTCGTCCCAGTCCAACATAGAAACCCTAGCCTTCAACGTCCGCGCGGACGGTGGATTAGATTTCGTCCCCTCAAAAGTACTACGGTACCTCAGAAGATTAAAGCATTTCAGTATAAAGTACAGCTCGATACCGAAAATAGATACGAACACATTTATGAACTTAACATCAGTTCAAGAGATGACGCTAACTAAAAACCAGATTATCGTTCTTAACAGACATGCGTTCTACAATCTCCCTAATTTGACTGTGCTTACGCTTGACGAGAACAAGATAAAAGAATTGGTGACTGAAACTTTTTATCAACTCCCAGTCTTGCAAAAACTGTATCTAACTAATAATAGTATAAGTGTTATACAAGATGGCGCGTTCAGACATCTTGTTAACTTAGCCGAGTTAGAGTTGGATAGAAATAATATAGTCACTCTAAAAAAAGAATGTTTTGATGGGCTCGCCAATTTGAAGCGGCTCGATTTAAGGAAAAACAAATTAGCAGTTCTGGAGTCATTTACTTTCACTGAACTGTGGAATCTTCAGGAATTGCTATTAGACTATAATGAGATTTATATTTTGGCGCAGAGAACTTTTGATGGATTATCGCTGCTAAAGAAATTAAGTTTAAGTCATAACAAGCTAGTGACCCTCGCCGGAGGTCTATTTGAAGGCGTACGAGGGCTATCCGCCCTTGATTTAAGGTATAATAAACTACAGAGATTCAACATGGACAACTTAAAGCCTATATACGATAACTTGAAAAATCAGAACAGCTACATCAATTTAGATGGTACGTAAATTTGATTTATCTTTCATTAAACAAAGATGAAAATTGCCTCGAGCAACAATAACTAAATTAATCATATTCGATTTTAGTCTGCTAAATTGGACACTAATTACATTAACCAATCAGAAAAGTTACCGTCGAAGCTTCAAGCGTAATCGATAAACGGCGCTCATTCTAATTGTAAATAAACTTTGTAACTAACTAAATTGGCTTATAAATGTCGCTGGTTATAAACGGAGTTTTTCTTTGTTACAGGGAATGACTTCAACTGCGATTGTCACCTGGCTTGGATGCATAAACTCCGACACGAAGCCAGTAGCATCAAAGTACGCACATCCCTAGAGAAATTTGTCTGCAAATTTAAACCTAACCCATCCGCGAACTCGCACTTAGCTTACTTCGAATCCAACGCTATAAACTCAAACGTATTACCGGAGAGCGATGACAAAAGTCAAATAAAAGATTACTCTGAAGAGCCCGACGAATTTTTTCACGAGGAAATCGATGATACTGATGAACCTAAATTGATGAGGGGTGAGAACGATAGGACGTTACTGCAGATACCCGTGGAATCACTGCCGTGCCCGCTAGATGTGAAGAGTGTAACAGACAGGACATACACCTATCCCTCTCAGAATGAAGCCAAAGACTACAGAAACCTTATTCAGCCGTCAGCGGCAAGCGCGTCGCAACTTATATTAAATTTTGTGTTTCCAGCGCTGCCAGTTCTGATGTTACTTAGATACGGCTGAAGGATAATGAAAATTTGCCGTATTTCTGATGTTTTGGACCAGTCACTTTGTAAAGTAAAAGAGAAGTTAGCATTTCAATAAATTACGGTTTATACTTGTTCTGTCGACGTCATTTCATTTGTGTTCTTCCATTTGAAATGTTTTTAGATGAATATTAAATTGTTTCAAGAGATCACTTTCTCGTCTGTTCGAAACTTTACGGGAAAATAAATTTTAATTAAAATTTTATAAGGAAATGTGATATAATTATAAGTACCATATAACTCTTTAAGATAAATCCTCAGGGCAAAACTTTAGTGTAAGTAACATACTTTTCTAAAGAGCAAATTACATTTCGTAGTGTAAATATAGTTAGTAAGAGTTTTGGCTTATTTTCTTGTTAATATTGAAAATATGTGTAAAATTATCTGGAACGTTACATTCCTTATCGTATTTCTTGTTAACATTATCGTAATATGGTATTTATGTGATTGAATCAGATATCGTTACCGGAATTACTAAAAAAATATTGTCGTTAAATCATAATTATTTATTGATCTTTTTTGTGGTATTTAGGTATGGTAATAATACATTATCTGGTTAGATAAGTCACGGAAGTTAAGTCAGTTATTTGTTTGAAAATAATACCGCTATTTGATCCTTGAATTAAACTATCGGTAATAAATAAGCAGTGGTAGTATTAATGAAATGTTTTATTACGTCACGAAATAGCGCCAAATGTATGAAAACTGATAAGTATTTATACAAGTTACAGTATCGTATTTTTTAATCATACCGGAATTGCTAAAAAATATAACTTACATGTCATATAGACCTATATTTTTTTTTTTCATATCATGTTTTGGGATCACTCAGTTTTTATTTCAAAACATTAAAATGAGGACTTGTAATATCTAATTTTGCTCTTTTGTTACAAAAAATGTGCATCAGTGCCTCTTATTTTCAATGAATCTAATTTTGTAATATATTCCTAATAGAAATAATTTCTTTTTAATGTCGAAATTATTAATTGATTGGATAGTGATAAGGCAATTTGTAACATAGTTATTTATATAATACAAATAGAAATACACCCATGTGCGAATTAAATTGTTAAAATGTAAAAAATATTAATAGTTTCAGTACTATACTAAAATTGATTTTATTATTTACTTGTAATCACACTCACTACATGAAAAAAACAATTTTTAAACACCGTGTAACATGAGAAAACTGAATAATTAACAGCGAACAGAAACAGCGTTATCCCGACCATATGTAGAGACTAAACCTAGAGCTAAAACTAACCTTCCTAAAATTCACCTAGTTTCGGAGTTATACTAATAGAAAAATAAATTATTTTGATTATAACTCAGCACCGAATAGAACTAATTATGGACAACCCTGTTGACAGAGATCAAAGTGATTTCGTGTTACACATTGTATAATGATATTTTTTATTTACCGTCACTTATTCAAAATCTTAGTTGAAACCAAAAAATACTTGACGTATTTATTTTACTTTTTCTATTATAAATTACCTGAGGCTCTAGTGTAAGTTGCTTTTGAAGTATAAAAACGTTTACGAACGCGTAAGTGATAATGTTTCTTATATGGGAAACGCAAACGCGTTCGTGAAGTAAAGTTTTACGTTAAAAACTTACACTCAAGGCTCTGAGCCCAGAGGCTCTAGTGTAAGTTTCTTTTGACGATAAAAAACGTCATTCTGACGTTTCTCAGAGCCCTGAGTGTAAGTTTTTAACGTACCTAATATTATCTTTACCATCGCGTTAGTGTTTCCCATATAAATAACATTATCACTTATGCGTTCACGACGTTTTTTTACGTCAAAATAAACTTACACTAGAGCCTCTGATACCTTAATTTTAAGTTGATTGATATTTTTTTTCATGTAAAATTTTAATATTTAATGTTAAACAACTCCAAGGTTGTGGTAAAAGTATCAATCATAGTTTGAAAAAATAATATGAAAAGAATATTTCCGTAAAAATAAGAAAATATTTTAAATGTACCCACGAATAAGATTCCGTTGCACTTTAAGATAATTAACTCTGAATAGTTATTATAAATAATATATTATCATTCGATATGATAATAATTCATGTTTGGATAAATGTTTTCGTTTTGTAAAAGTTAATTTTAAATAATAATTTAATTAAAGATTGATGTTGGGAATGATTTTGTTTTATTTGTCACCAAAAAAATCACAAGAAAAAATAAGCAATATAATACCTTTATTTACAGAAATTACAATCGTATTATGATTTTTTTTTATGA
The DNA here is from genome assembly GCA_022674325.2 of Grapholita molesta. Classification (NCBI taxonomy): domain Eukaryota; kingdom Metazoa; phylum Arthropoda; class Insecta; order Lepidoptera; family Tortricidae; genus Grapholita; species Grapholita molesta. Next base: position 14,883,743 of record CP053135.2, on the reverse strand, counting down.
CATAAGCGGCAAACGAGCAGGCGGATTACCTGGTGGTAAGCAATTACCGTCGCCCATGGGCACCTGCAACACCAGGGGGTCACAAGCGCGTTGCCGGCCTTTAAGGGGGGTTGGAGTTCTGGGAACCTTACTCACCATCAGAAACACAACACTACATACCTAAAAGGTAGGAGTGCTATTATGGCTGTGATCTTCTGTAAGGAGGAGGTACTTCCCCAGTTGGGCTGCCCCAGATTCAAGCGTGATGGTCATCGCTGTGCCCTACCTCTCATAAATAAATAACTACAAGTACTTAACTAGTTACAGTATAAAATCTGTAAAAGGCCCTTGAGGCATTGTACCAAGGATGCTGGCGGCATTTCCTCGTTGAATCAACAATATTGATTATGTATATCAACTAAAGCATAGTCATTAGTAAAATATCACATAGTTTACTAAGAGTAATAGATTATTTTAGAGTACTTTTGAAAATGCCTTATGATGCCGGCTGACTAGAATAGCACCACCCCATCTTCTCCCGCGGGTGTCGTAAGCGGCGACAAAGGGAAAAATCCTACGGGTGGGCAGCAGCGTCCGTGGAAACCTAATCTACAGCTACTGCGGTCGCCAACTCGCCTGCCAAGCAAGGCGACTATGGGAACTACCCCCAAGATGATACAAGTCATATTTGTGGAAGGCCTGTGTGTCCAGCAGTGGACTGCATACGGCTGAAATGTATGTAATGTACTTTTGAAAACTTTAATGTACTTTTAAATACCGAATTACGCTTTCAAGAAATTTCCACCATTCTTGCTTTTTACTTTTCAAATGCATGAAACATTGAATGACATAACTCAATAAAAAGTCCTCAGTCTAATTTTATAGAAACTATCGAATAGTGATAATGAAGTACTTAATTGACCCGTAACTTCCATAAGTATTATGCCTATTAATTTATCTATAATTATTAGGATTCAAATAAAAATGGAATCCTAAAAAATCTTAACGGTAATCTCAACGTAAAACTGACTGTAAAATATCAAAGTTTAAAATTATACATCGGTACTGATTTTTTAGGGTTCCGTAGTCAACTAGGAGGTAGTTTCGCCATGTCTGTCCGTCCGTCCGTCCGTCCGTCCGCGGATAATCTCAGTGACCGTTAGCACTAGAGAGCTTAGGGTACCCCTATACGTAAAGTGGGGAGTGATTTTTTTCTTCATTCTAATCCTAAAGTGTGATATATTGTTGGATAGGTATTTAAAAATGAACAGGGGTTTACTAACATCATTTTTGGATAATGTAAATATTTTCGGAAATAATCGCTCCAGAAGTAAAAAAAAGTGCGCCCCCCCCCCCCCCCTCTAACTTTTGAACCACACGTTTCAAAAATAAGAAAAAAATCTCAAAAGTAGAACTTTACATAAACTTTCTAGGAAAATTATTTTGGACTTGATAGGTTCAATAGTTTTTGAAAAAACTCTATATATAACAATTAACCCCTATTTCTCTTGGTCACGCTATAACTTGAGAACGGCTTTACCGATTTGGCTAATATTGGCCTTGAAATGAAATTGAAAATTTGTAGGAGCCCAGGGAAGGTTTAAACGGTGAGAAAGTATGAAAAAACCGGCCAAGTGCGAGTCGGACTCGCGCACCTAGGGTTCCGTACAAACCTGCAAGGTTTACAAAAGTTTATATTTATTAAAAAATATATATTTTGTTATGTAACTAAAAATTTAAGGTTTTCGGAATTTTTCCTTTATGTGTGCTATAAAACGTTGCTTCATGCCAAATTTCAAGATTCTAGGTCGACTGGAAGTACCCTTTAGGTTTTGATTCCCTTGCGAGTACTTGCGAGTTTCAAAATATGCAGCTTAAATTGCTGTTTCTTTTGATTGCGTTGACATGGAAATTTGATTTTGCTACAGCTTAAAGGTATTATAGACCTGAGTATTTGGTATGAATTTCAATTTAATACCTCTACGCGTTTATGAGGAAATGGGTAGTAAGTTTAAAATTATTAAAAAAAAATATATTATGTGATGTAACTAAAAATTTATGGTTTTCGTAATTTTTCCTTTATCTATGCTATAAGACGTTGCTTCGTACCAAATTTCAAGATTCTGAGTTCACGGGAAGCACCCTGTAGGTTTTGATTCCCTTGCAAGTGTCGAAAATTTGCGGCATAAACGGCTGTATCTTTTGATTGCGTTGGCTTAGAAGTTTGATTTTTTCACAGCTTCAAGGGACAGTAGACCTGAGTAATTGATATAAATTTCAGCTTCATACCTCCACGCGTTCCTGAGAAAAAGGGTCTTGACAGACGGACGGACGGACGGACGGACGGACAGACGGACAACAAAGTGATCCTATAAGGGTTCCGTTTTTTCCTTTTGAGGTACGGAACCCTAAAAAATCGAGTAATATACTAAAAAACGAAAATGTAGTTCCCCCATACAAACTATATCAACTCGAAAAAACTGTAAGCGCCGCAGGATTTCATACATCTTACGAGTTTTTGGTAAAATGGTCTCTGCTTTCGCTCGAGAAAGGCGGAAACGCCGTAGGATTGCATATATCTTAGGCATTTTTGCGAGAAAAATAGGTACTTTATATTATTCCAGCACTAAAGTCGTTAAGGCGATAGTTTCTTACAATTTGTTAATAAATTAGCTCTTATTCCCTAAGTTATGGCTGTCAAAACCTCTATTGAATGACAAGACACACTTCATCACTTCAGGCCCGGTACCGCGAACATCGAAGTTCGCATATGTCGAGTATTTCTCTTTTACTCCAATTAAGGCGTTAAGAGAGTGACAGAGACAATCGTCCGAAATTTACGAATGGTGGTTAACGACACCTCATACCTTAAAAAATCCTTGCGACACCTTATTTGGAGTAAAAGAGAAAGATGTTCGAAACATACGCACTTCGATGTTCGCGGTACCGCTACCGCGTAGCGCCGCCGTTTTATGTATAATTCCGCGTTTAGTTTTAATCGTAAATAAGAATCTGCACTAATATTCATCGCCCAATGCGACCGTCCCCTGCGTTGTCTTACTACTTCACTCACACTCAGTACCCATCTGAGTGTGAGTGAAGTAGTAAGACAAATACAAACATTTCCAAGAAAATACGATAGGAAAGGATTATTCACTACATCTGAGCCCCAAGTGTATGTTTTTAACGTAACGAAATCACACCATCGCGTTAGAGTTACCCATATTATATCAGTGTCACTTACGCATTCGAAACATTTTTTACGTCAAAAGAAACTTACACTAGAGCCTCTAAACTTTAAGCTCGCGCGCATAGTTTACTTAATTTGCCGATAGATGTCCCTGTAGGTGGAACGCTCATACCCTACATGGCGGTTTTAAGATTCTTTCTGATTTAATGGAGTCGGAGCATGCAGTCTCCATGCCCATACATTAGGTTGAAACTGACTGACTGACTTCAAATGACGCTGGCTGGTAATCACTCCATGTTACAACCCCTTCTTACTACTCGTCGTGGGACTGAAAATGACAAAATTTTTTTGAATTTTCCATGTATAGTTGGGATCTATAACTCTTTCTTTAGTTCTCACCATCCTTTGTGGGCCCGTTTTTAGGGTTTTGTACTTAATATGTCAACAATAATGTATCAAATAGCCCATTATTAACTCTTAAGTGGGAACACTTACTGTGACGGACGAAAAACTACGGAACCCTACACTGAGCGTGGCCCGACACGCTCTTGGCCGGTTTTTTTTTTTCAATATCCCAACTATTTTCGTAACAATATCGTTTGAGCTTCGTCGCTGTCACTACCCCACCTACCACTACAGTAGACCCACCAGTTCGAGTCTTGGCCGAGGCAGTTGTTTTTTCCATTTTTGTCTTATTTCTAAGAATTGAAATTTAGTTCATTTTCAACAACGCCACTTCTGCTACTGACTGTAGTATTTAGTTTTGTATTATTTTTGTCGCGCAAACTATATTTGGCTTAATCCACTATTTTATATCACTCGTACAGTACTCATCACAGTATTACGGCAACTAAATACACAAAACATACATATTTGCGGTAGCTATTATTATGTGCCTTCCATAACGGGTCACCTATCAAGCGCATTAGTGGAGCGCGGTGCCACATTTCTTCCAACAAACTATGCTTCTGTTGTCCACTGGCTGAAGGCATAGAATAACAACACGAAATAGTTGTTCCACTCGTTTAAAATTGGCTTGACAGCTTTTAACCAACGTTAATGCTTTCAAAGATTAAACATTCTTAAGAACATTTTTTTTCCTCTTCACTAATCTTCGTATTCCAATGGATCACCTCATGTCTACGGGAGCTACACCAAAAAAACATTTTTGATTTAGTTTTTATTTTACCACTTTTGACTTGATAAATACACACTGCTACCAAATTTCACTTTTCTAGTACCACGGATCTTTGAGCTAGGCTGCGGTCGGATAGACGGTGACTATAAGGGTTCCTAGTTGACTACGGAACCCTAGAAATGGACTCCAATGTAAAATGATTGAATTTTTACTGCACCCTTGAATGGACAAACACGCAACTCCAGATAAAAAGCCTATCAACCGATGACAGCTCCATCAACACAAACATGATTTTTGTAGGAACGCCAAAATTGATGAAACAATTTTTCAATTAAACGGGGCCGCCGCTGGCAATACACTTTTTCGCATGAAAGGTCCGTGTAAATCGATTAAATGTTTGCATTTTTAAATTGCTCCGACATTGCTCTCAGAATTGCTAGACTTGAGTGGCAGTTGGCAGGACGCATCGTCAGAAGAACGAATGGCCGATGGAGCCATCCACTACTCGACTGGCGACTACTCACCAAAAGACGCGGTGTGGGTAGACCTCCCTTGGCGAAGGCTTATGGCATTGCAGTGGACATTATAATTATGATGATATTAAAACTCACATGCCCTTTAGGGAGTTAAAGAGTAGGTTGGTGCAGGCTTCGTGTGATCTCCGGGCTGGCTCATTTCTTGGAAAAAACCGATATTGGTAAATTTTTAACGATTGTCTCTATCAGCCTCATGACGGAACATCTTAATTTGAGTAAAAGAGAAAGATGTTCAAAATTTACGACCTTTAAAATTTAGGCCAGACAGTAGAATTCTATAAATAACTGGAGTTTGAAAAGTAGGCGCAGCAGAGGGCAAATTTCAGCCTAGCTACTGGACTAAATTATTCATGTGTATACTAGGTACCTATTTAGCATACTCTATTATTTCGTTAAAAAATCCCTCACTTTTCTTGTTCTTATTGCATGACATATCCTATTCATATGCTTTCAGAGGAAGGATAGAGTTGAAACACGGATAAGCCTAAAAGGGACAGAATAAACGGAATCCAAGTAATTTAAAATCACATTTTAATATGACTAATAGCATAGTTGTTAGCCTCCACTGTGGACTCGGTAAAAACTCGATTGCGCTATTAAAACCCGAACTACATCCAATATTATGACATGCTGGTACCATGTTTAAACTTTATACACAAATATAGCAGATGCATATGGTGAACCAACTACATGGTAAAGATCGCCGGCATCCACTGGATGAGGGTGGCGCTAAACCGGTAACTGTGGTCACCCTGAACTACAGTTTATATCCGTTGCCAGCAAATTTTATCATATCCTCTCATTTTCCTAGATTCGTTAATAAGCAGCGAGTTGCTCCAACACTCAAAACTTGGGAAGTGCGTCACTTATCACGCATAATGTCGTCAGTTGAAACATATTCCATGTTCCTCAACAGCGTTGCGTTCGACAAAGTTTTTATGACGCCCCGGCGGTTTAGTCTACTCAGCATAACTTAGTACACTGGTTTACTTTCACGAAAATTAGGCAACTTGAAATTGTATGCGAAAGAACGTATGTAAGTGTAAGGTTGGCGTCTGTTAGGATTTTGGGTGATGTGGTGGCCTCGCTTTGTTTTGAGTTCCATCGTTATGTTGCTGCAAATTTGCAGTGCTATTTTGTGAAAATTTAAAAGTTGTTGTCGAACAACGTTGTATGTTTATCGACATTTTGGTACTGGTCTGTACGAAAAGACAGTAAGTTGTATAACTTAATATTAAAAATAGAATAAAACTCCATCACTGTTCAGGATTGACTATACACAGTCAGTATATAGTTAAAAATGTTTGGGTATTAACAAAGCCAAATTATAAAGAAATTTTAAATTTCATCGGACTTGCGGTCTTTCGAGTTTCCTCACCGTAGACTGAAGTTTGGTCAATATTGACAATAATATGCCTAAAAGATGGCAACTGATTATAAATCATTGTGGATGCTGAACACCATATTTGCTGTAATTAAGCCAATCATTGCTCTTTCCATGGTCACCACGCTTGGCAGGCGGGTTGGCGACCGCAGTAGCTGAAGGTTTTTCCCCGTCGTCTCTTACGACGCTCGCGGGAGAAGATGGGGCTAGTCAACATCAAGCGACGGCATTTTTTAACATATATTTATTCTTAAATACATAAATAATCATTAACCCGGGGAGCATGATGTGAATCGGGGAGCATGAAATGCTCGCTGGGTTAAATTGGTATAGACCAAAGTTACTTAAGCACTAGAATCTCTGTGATAAATTCCATTTACGGTTCATTACTGTACTCGTATTATAATAACCGTCCTATAATAAAAAGTTCAAAAATGACATAATTGTAAAGTCATTCTCTCATAACCTCATAAGTTAAATGTTCCATTTATTTCCCCAGTAGCAAAATCCGATCCCATTTACAATAAATGATAGCCAATATGGACAATCCGTACGCCACAAGCTGACCAAAAGAAAGTATTGAAATACTAACGATCTAATTTAAAATAGCTGTCCGGAAAATAACGCCTTATTGTAACCTAATAAGAGTCAATATCGCAAAATGTATTTCCAAATCGGTCTCATTCAGGGATTGAGTAAAAACTTCTTCCCTTTGGTATCCGTCATGCTATTTATATCAGTTTTCTTTGGCACTCTTGGTTGCTCAGACATTATCAACATCACCAAGATTACCAAAAAAGTTGGACAGTACTATTCTTAAACTACCAGCTTGGGAGTTATTTGAGGGATGTTTTACGAATAAGGGAGACGACACTTTATGTCGCAGTAGTTAGAGTTTAGTTTGAGTTGTTTCTTGTTTGTTGTAAACGTGGTTTAGAAGAAAGTGTACAAAGTATCACTCCAGGGGATCAAACACACAACACCGCTTTGCGTGGAAACACGCGTTCTTAGTGTGACGTTTGTAAACAACTTGTTTTAGTTTGATCAGTGAACATTTGGAAATGTTAAACGTTATTTTTACACATCATTCATTTTCTGTGTTTGTCTTCATCCTAAAATTGAAAAACTACCGGGGTATGTCCGTAAAACTACGTCCAACAATGAGTGGTAGGGTACAGCGAAGTACCATCACGCTTCAGTCTGGAGAAGCCCAACTGAGGAAGTACCTCCTCCTTACAAAAGATTCAGTTTGCAACACAGCCATAATAGCACTGCTACCTTTCAGGTATGTTGTGTTGTGTTCCTCACGGCGAGTGAGGTTCCCAGACCTCCAACAACTTTTACAGTAGGCAACGCGCATGTAAATCCTTTGGAGTTGCAGGCGTCCATAGGCTACGGTAACTGCTTACCATCAGGTAGGCCGTACACTTGTTTGCCACCGTCGTTGTATAAAAAACTTTCTTGTCTATGTGGAAGTTCATGTTCGGCAGTAACATTTCAATATAAACGTAGTCTTAAATAAAAAAATGGAAGTGAAATGTTGCATATCCAGGGAGATGAGTATAACTTCTTCCTTATAGTATAAACGAAGATTGCAAACAAGCTTACGGCCTGCCTGGTGGTAAGCAGTCGCCGTAGCCAGACGCCTGTAAGTCCAGGTGATTCACACACGCATCGTCTAACCTTTAAATAACCTATCCACTCTTTTTTTAAAGAACCTCATGCTGTAGCTCCGTGGAAAGCCTTGGCAGGGAGTAAAAAACCGGCCAAGAGCGTGTCGGGCCACGCTCAGTGTAGGGTTCCGTAGTTTTTCGTCCGTCACAGTAAGTGATCCCACTTAAGAGTTTAAAATGGGCTATTTGATACATTATTGTTGAAATATTAATATTAAGTACGGAACCCTAAAAACGGGCCCACAAAGGACGCTGACAACTATTTAGAAAGAGTTATATACTTCACTCACACTCAGTACTCATCTGAAGTAGTAAGACAACGGAGGGGACGGTCGCATTGGGCGATGAATATTAGTGCAGATTCTTATTTACGGTTAAAAGGTTAAAACTAAACGCGAAATTATACAAAAAACGGCGGCGCTACCGCGAACAACAATATTCGTAAATTTCGGACGATTGTCTCTGTCACTCTTAGCGCCTTAATTGGAGTAAAAGAGAAATGCTCGATATATACGAACTTCTCTTCGCGGTACCGGGCCTAAAGTGAGGAAGTGTGTCTTGTCATTCAATAGAGATTTTGACAGCCATATCTTAGGGAATAAGGGCTAATTTATTAACAATTTGTAAGAAATTATCGCCTTAACGACTTTAGTGCTGGAATAATATAAAGTACCTATTTTGCTCGCAAAAAAGCCTAAGATATATGCAATCCTGCGGCGCTTCCGTCTTTCTCGAGTGAAAGCAGAGACCATTTTACCAAACACGCGTAAGATGTATGAAATCCTGCGGCGCTTACAGTTTTTTCGAGTTGATAAGTTTGTATGGGGGAACAATATTTTCGTTTTTTAGTATATTACTCGAACTTTTTTCATACTTTCTCACCGTTTAAACCTTCCCTGAGCTACTAAAAATATTTTAAGACCAAAATTAGCCAAATCGGTAAAGCCGTTTGCAAGTTATAGCGTGACCAAGAGAAATAGGGGTTCATTTTTATGTATATAGATTTTTTTCAAAAACTATTGAACATATCAAGTTCAAAATATTTTTCCTAGAAAGTTTATCTTACGTTCTTCTTATGTGATTTTTTTCATATTTTTGAAACTTGTGGTTCCAAAGTTAGAGGGGACGCACTTTTTACTTCTGGGGCGAGTGTTTCCGAAAATATCGACATTAAAGAAAAAGGATGTTAGTAAACCCCAATTCATTTTTAAATACCTATCCAACAATATATCACACGTTAGGATTAGAATGAAAAAAAAAAATCACTCCCCACTTTACGTATAGGGGGGGTACCCTAAGAAAAAAAATTTTTCCACTTTTTATTTTTGCACTTTGTCGGCGTGCTTGATATACATATTACTACCAAATTTCAGCTTTGTAGTGCTAACGGTCACTGAGATTATCCGCGGACGGACGGACGGACGGACGGACAGACATGGCGAAACTATAAGGGTTCCTAGTCGACTACGGAACCCTAAAAACGCAGCACCGGCGTTCACAATAGGAAATTCCTTCCATTAGACTCCAAGGTGTGAAGTGAATACTCTGCCGACGACGAGCGGTGACGTGATGAAAAAGCGGCCATAGGCATTATGTCAAAGAGTTCTTCTGAGCACAACCCCATTGTACGAGTGATAGAACACACATAAAGAGGCAAAGTATTTCCTTAAGCCCCATTAAGACCATGCAAGAACTTGTATATGATTTTTATTACATTGCGGGCTATCGGCGTACGGCGAATTCGGTCGCTTTATATAACCCCGCAATGTAATGAAAATCGTATACAAGTTCTTGTATGATCTAAATGGGGCTTTAGACTCAAAGGTTCAATAACGCTCGTGTGTTTGGGATCGTTTACGATTCGCACATCGCGCTTTTGTACCGAGAAGTGCCAAGCTGGTATCCAGGAGCAATTTTATGGTTAGCATAACCAACTTGGAATTCTACGTATGTTATTTGCGATATTATTAAATTGTTGAATCCATAAGTATTGATCACAGTATCTTAATTGTTCAAAAATAGTTAAATAATAACATAAGTCGTATGCTACTTTACTATGACTAGTAAAATACGACTAATATTTATCAATTCAACTTTTCCTTATTTAATAATCTCAGGTAAGTAGGATAAACTTATAATCCTTAAATAATCTATTAACTTTAATATACTATCGATATAAGTGATATACTATGGTCTCATTTGTCTTAACAAATCTTTTTAATATAATAATGATTAATGTCTTTTGTACTAACGTTTAATAATAAATTACAATTAATTAATTGGCTAAAAGACAAGTCTACTTCATTATATTAAATCTCTCAAAGAGCTTTATTTTGATACCTATTCATTAAATATTTGTTAGTATTTTTCTTATTTTCAATCTAAGCTTGTTAAGTGCTTGTTACGAGCCTGCAGTTCAGAATTCTTTCCAAATTGTTAAATTTTTCGTCGCTCACAAAAAGTAATTTAATTTAGTTGCCTATGAAACGATACCTAATTCTGATAAATATGTTAGTCTCATAATCATCGCATAGAAGCCAAAATAAAATAAAATATCCATTTTTTTTTTATATTTGGTCCACTACATATTTATGGTAGACAAGAATTGGCAGTTAACAACAACTGTCTTACAATATCTTTACATTAAAAAAAAAACTAAACCAATTCAGTTTAAAAAAAAATACATATGCTCATGACAGTCAAATATACACAAACCATTAAAATACATGAATAGTCCAACTCCGAAATCCCTAAAGGCAATGGCCCTTAATTTAATTTGGCTGCTAATAGTAACGTTAACGAAGGCATAGGGCGTGTTATCGTTAGGACAGAAACAGGTGTTAGTTATAATACAAGACCCACCAGTGCACCTTGAGCTACCCCTATTTCAACTGTTTATATTTGTGGAAGAGCTGTGGACTCAGTTGTAGCGTTGGTAAAATTGAGACCGCAGGAGAATCAACGTACATCATACGGCATTTTCAAATATAAATAGTATTTTGCTCAGCAAATAAGTACAGCTATTCAACTAAGCAATACGGCCAGATTTCTGGACACACGCTACTCATTGACAGCAATAGGGAAGACATTTTTATTTGTAATTTAACTTTAAATGTATTTACAACAATTACATTCGTTAAAACAATTAAAGTACGAGTCCTTAACTATTCATTGCATGAAATCTAAAAAAGGCTCTTGAGGCATTATACCAAGGATGCCGGCAGCATTTCCTCGTTGTATCGCAATGCTGATTGTACGAGGAAGCTACCAGCTCTTTGGTCATCAGTTACATCAACCAGACGCTTGGCGATTTCTACAAAAAGTTTTGCGTATTGGGACCCCATGGACCTAGACCGTCTCTACTACAAACGGTACAAAATGTGCATTAAAAATAAATATTTCGGGACATTCTTGCACAAATCGACCTAGTCCCACGGTAAGCTCAATAAGGCTTGTGTTGCAGGTACTAGGCGACGATATATATAATAAAAAGATACATATAAATACTTAAATACATAGAAAACACCCATGACTCAGGAACAAATATCTGTGCTCATCACACAAATAAATGCCCTGACTGGGAATCGAACCCAGGACCTTCGGCTTCATAGGCAGGGTCACTACCCACTAGGCCAGACCGGTCGTCAAATATATTGCATTATTTTATATATTGAATGTTGTATTGCTACATTGGCTACTTGATTTTTTTATGTTATTAATTACCACTGCTTTTGAGATAACAATTTATTCATCAAAACATTGTTTGTTTATCCGTGGTCGCCTCTCTAAAATAAACCTGTGACAGCAGCAACTAAACAAATAATAAAACAAGTTTCGATATTATTATATATTCAACAGTTTAAATCGCTTCTAATGCAACCGTAACTTACGGGGTTGAACTGAATGGGGATCAAAGCAAAATGGTATTTAGATTTAACTTAAATACCAGGAAATCGCCAAGGGCGAAACACGCAAAGGTTTAAGACAGGATAAGGCGACTTTGGATTATTGAGATTGTTTTACTCCGCCTGAATTAGGCTCGTTAAGGAGTTGTTAGTGATGTTGCTAGCTTCGAGTCTCATAAGTCTACGTTAACTTTGATAAGGATTCAGTTTGCAATAATTTTTATGACAACTCTTTATTTGAATATTGATGAGACGAAGGTTAAGGATTTGAATTTCTAGGATTCTGATGGATTTAAATTTCTAAATTGTGCCTACAAAGACAGATGGACAACAGCTTTAGTTGAAAACGGAACAGCTACTGCGATTGACAACCCGCCTGCCAAGCGTGGCGACTACGACGAGCAGTGAATGTGTTACAGCTTAAATGCTGATCATTTAATAATTGATAATTTATGTACGGGTCGCTAAAGAGTTGGCGTCAGTTTTGTATTCAGCTGTCAAGATTTATATAAGTAAATTAAAATAAATGGCATAAATTTTACAGAAAGTGACAAAATCCTTCGGCGTTCGTGGCAAGATTTGAACCCGCATCTCCGGCTATCGCGGCTGCAGCCTAACCAGGACTAAGAGAAAATTTATATATGTAGACATCCAGCACCAACTCTTCTGAATAGACTTCTATAAAGGTGAGCTTCGTCTTCGAATGAATCAACTATCTATATGTTAAATAATAGTGAAATAAAAGACAAATTATCATAATTATTTAACAGCGTAGCTTATTCCGCATACCTTATCATAAACAAGGGTCGTAACAACCAAACTCATTTAAATATTTATCGTATTCTAACAAAACTATTTATAAATTCATCCCATGGTTCCTACTGATGTTGGTACATACTGCTTTTGATTAAGCGCTGGAGGTTAAACGGTAAGAGCGTGCGACTTGCAATCCGAGGTCGCAGGTTCGAACCCAACTCGCACCAATGCAATGACTTTTTCGGTACTTACGTACGAAATATCATTTGATATTACCAGTCGCTTTTCGGTGAAGGAACCGTGAGGAAGACAGACCAATCAGAATAAGGTCTAGTTTACCCTCTGGGTTGGAAGGTCGGATGATAGTCTTTTTTGTAAAACTAGTAACTGTCAAACACAGAAAAGACATTTTTTTTAAATAATATATGTACTTATTCACTCAGCAACGTCAGAACAAAATCTTCTACCACAAATTATATGTAAAAAAAAATCAGTTATTACTTTAGGCTTTAGTCGTGTAACTTCATTTAAATCAAGACTTAAGTGTGATTATGATCAAATTGAGTCGAGTCTCTAACGACCCGGCATTCGAGTCTATATTGTATACCAACCCTAGTTATTATTCCCTCGCTATGTTAACGGCACTTAGCGGGATAAATATGTCCCTGTTGCAGAATTTTTATTACCATTAAAGGCATTCTGATATTATCTTCTTAACATTTTATGAGGCAACTTTGATAGCTACTGGAAATCCTACAGTTTACCTTAGTTAGTTTATTTAATAACAACATATTTACTTTACAAGTTATTTAATAATATTCATTATAATAATTCATGACTCATGACCCATAACGTAGGTTTCGTTAAAATATACTAAACGGCATCCGTCATAAACTTCGTCCACATCTGATAATCCGCCACAGGCTTCGTCAAAAGTGTACGAGGAAAAATCCGCAAAACGCTTCGTCCAGAATCCTAACACGGCCTAGACCTTTACATCAATCCCCAAGAAGACAGGTACCCAGTACAAACTTCCCAAAGGTACTAGTTAGCCGCATTACCACGCTGCACCGCCAGCGATATCCGCTTATCTAGGTACGAGCCAGAACGAGGATCCAAATTCCAAACCAGTCTCCCTTTTTCCACCCTCCCCAAGAATTTTCGCCTCAGAACACCAGGGTTCACCGCTTTCCACTGCAACGGGGTCGATCGGATGGCTTTGGTTTTTCTTCAACCTAAGCAAAAGTTTTGAACTGTGGAAAATATTGTTAAGGCGAAGCGAATCGAGTTGTATGGGCGCGTCCGCTGGTGCCCATATATAATAATTTCCTGTAATACATATTACAGGATATCTTTACACAAATTGACTGAGCCCACGGTAAGCTCAAGAAGGCTTGTCTTGCGGGTATTCAGCCAACGACATATTATACCTATATAATTATAATATACAAATACTTAAATAAGATACCATGTGCTTGTCACACAAATAGATGCCCTTACTTGGATTACATATTAACTTTAAGTAATCAGTTACTATGAAATAGTACCTCTAAATGTTATAGTAAACTAGATGATACCAGCGGCTTCGTCCGCATGGTTAGAGGAAAGTATAAGAATAAGCATATTGAGTCTGCCCGTAGGAATAGGATGTTTTCCCGCTGGAAAAAGTAGCCTATGTCACTCTCCATCCCTTCAACTACCTCCACTTAAAAAATCACATCAATTCGTCGCTGTGTTTGCCGTGAAAGGCGGACAAACAAACAGACACACTTTCGCATTTAATAGTATCGACTAGTATCGATGATATTATTTTCACTTTTTACCTTAATTAACAAGGTTTGAGCAAATTTCACCCTCATTTCACCAGATTTACCTCCTAACTGCCTTTGAAAACTGGAAATAAGCATTCTGCGAAGGTAATTGATACAAACTCTGTACGACTTCACAAATTAGCCGTAGAGGTTTAAATTGTTAATTATGAAGCCCTTAGCGCAATTTCAGATAATTCTTAACTTCCTGTGTGTTTGAACTTTATAATTCGATTTAAATTATACGCGATGTCTAACTTGTTTAGAGATCAAAGACAATCATCGATTTCATTACAAATACTGATGTTAAATGATTTTTAAGCAGCAAATTCTACTAAAGAAACCATAATTCTAATTCTAGAAATAAAGGAAAATCAACTGCCTCGAGTGAGACTCAGACTCGCGACTCCAGGGTATCTACCGTGAATGTGTTTCATCATCATCTCAGCCATAAGACGTCCACTGCTGAACACAGGCCCTTGGACCTCCACATATACCGGTTAGAAGCGACCTGCATCCAGCGTCTTCCGGCGACCTTAATGAGGTCGGCTGTCCATTTTGTAGGTCTACTCCGCTTGCTAGTCCGTGGTCTCCACTAGAGCACTTTTCGACTCAATCTGCCATCTGCGTGCAATATGGCCTGCCCATTGCCACTTCAGTTTGCTAACCCGGTGGGCTATGTCGGTGACTTTAGTTCGCCTACGGATCTCCTCATTTCAATGTGTTTACAATATATGTTACCTTCAATGTGAAAGTTATTTAATTTAGTTTAAACATAAAATAAATAAATAAATTAAACAAACAATGCAATTCTGTCACAAAGAAAAAAAATCAACTACATGCAATTCAAATAGTAGACATGTAGCTGGCGACCAGCAAATCAAGAATTACGAGATTCAAGATCCTCATGTTTCGTGAAAAAAAACTTCAAGCTCAGGTGGTTTTTTTTTTTTCAAAATTTATAAGATGATAAGAGAGCACCTTGGGTGTAAACCCATTTCAATAAAAGAAGAATGTTTTGAGTCGATTTTAGTACATCCTCCGTGTGTTGTTTTCGTTGGTTAAAAAAAAATATTTTTTTTTATTTAGGCACATTACAATGCACTTTATGCACTTCAAAAAAAAACCTACCACCGGTTCTACTAACCTCTAAGCTGAGAAGTTATTACTTGCAAAAAAACTGTTAGTTTTCTCCCTAGTCTGCATTTTTTTATGAAATGGCACAATTACACGAACAATGCTAAGAATAAGAATACTCTTGTCCCTATCAACTATTTCACTTAATTTTCTAATATCAAATGCCAGAAACCAAAAAGTCGTAACTCTACACAATCCCAATATGCCATACGACTTTCTTTCTCAGCAAATAGCCAACACAATGCCTTTTTACTAAAGGAAGCTTAAACACAATCGCATTGCAACGAACTCGGTCTATAAGCTATTTAGTATTCGGTGCAAGAACCAAAAACTAGGAAATGCACCCGGGAAATACGCGAACCAAATTGACTTTGTATCTATTTCACGGCAAAGTAACCTTTATTGTCTCCCAGCCCGCATATAACTCGACAAACAATTCTATGTATTGACAATAAGGAGCGTAATGGCATGCAAATATGAGTAACACTAGGTGTTTATGCTCAGAATTCTGAATATTTTGAGACGAGTGTTCCATACTTTGTAGTGTTTGAACACGTATTGGTAGGATTTGAACTGTATGGCGAAGGAATAAAGTTTGTTTTACTCTGCGTGTGAGGTCATAAATGTTATTTATATATGATGATATTATTTTTCTTGTCGTCCTAAAGACGCGCGGAAAGTTTCTGAGAAATAAAATAAGAGTGTTGCTGTATTTTTCCTTAGTGCAAAATATAAGATTTAACTTCCGCGTTTTAGTGTGACGATGGTAAAAGAAAGCTATTTTTGCAACACCTTTCAAGCATATTAGGCTTTAAATGTTTAAAAATATCTTGATATATAAAATTTTCTGAGGCATCATAATTTTACCATTTTGGCTGTAATACGTCCACTGCTGGATATAGGCCTCCACAAAATATGACTTGTATTATCTTGGAAGGTAGCTGCCACGCTCGGCAGGAGATTTGGTGACTGCAGTAGCTGTAGATTGGGTTTCAACGGACGCTGCTGTCCAACCTTTGACGCCTCTTACGACACCCGCGGGAGGAAATGCTGTGGTACTATTCTAGTCAGCTAGCACCGCACGATACGTACAATTAATAAGCGCATACAAACACCTGATACTTATTTACATAGTAAATTACTCTCTGTACAAAATAATTGTTGATACTGTTTGTTTCCCTGAAGGATTTTCGACCATGGGAACTCATACTTACCAGTAGTATGGTCGAAGTAATAACTTAAACCAGAGATAGTTTTCGGTTTATTACGGTAGCGGCACAGAGTTTAACGAGCATTTCGTCGGCAATAGCAATTACACTACAGATACCGGGAAATAAAGAGCATTTATACTAGTATAGTATAGTATATAATTATACTATACTATTATAAATAAATAAATAAATATTTCAGAACGATCTAAACCAACCTAATGAGACATACTTTTATTGTAACGGGGCCTACCTATAATGATTTCGGAATCGACATACATCAAACCTTCGAGTGGTGACTAAGGAGAAACGGCGTGTGCGAGAACGATACTTGTAGAAGGCTTATGCCCAGCAATGGACGTCTTTAGGCTAATATTATAATGATGAACAAATAGGTACCGATTTAAATAAAAATCTATTTGACTGTGTTGACAGTTGAAAATGCCACTTTAGTAATTATTGATATAGGTCACTGTGAGGTGTAATTTAAATTGGTTGAGTTTTACCCTCATTCCTGCATATAAAAATATTTGTATGTCTTTTATATGCATAATTATGCTACTTTTAGCACTTAAATTAGCTATTTATTTTTTTAGCTACATATTTTTACCTTGCTAGTTAACTGCATGCACAATATTTTGTAATTAGTTTAAGTATTTTCAAATTGAAATGTATAATTTCTTCTGAGAAAATAAATATTCTTTAACATTAGAAAGAAATGAAGATAGAAGGAAGATCGTTGTTTATTGTTTATGTTTACTCTCAAATTACATAATAATAATAAAAAACATGTCATATGGTATTTAAACCCTATAAGCAGAAAACCTTAAAACTGGAACTTAACAAATAACTTATTACAATTACAATATTCAGAGCTATTTATAAATATAGTAGTTATACAGGATTCATCAAAGTAAATATTTTCGTCAACAAAAATAGTTACAGCGGTAATGACGTTTTTTATCGTCTGTTTTGTTTTAAAAATAAAATAAATAAATATTACAGAGCATCCTTACACAAATTGACTCAGCCCCGCAGTAAGCTCAAGACGGCTTGTGTTGTGGGTACTCAGCCAACGATACACAACAATATACAAATACTTCAATAAAAAGAATGCACACATGACTCAGTAACTGTGCTCGTCACGAATAAAATGTCCTTACTGGCAAACTCCAGGACCGTCGGTTTCATAAGCAGGGTCATTATCACTAGGCCAGACTTGTCGTCAACTGTTTATGCAAAAAAGTTTTTAGCTTTTTAATTATTACATTACTGAATTTATTACAACGTATCTGGAGACCGTAGAGCTGGCGCGTACCTCTCCTAGCGCATTTCCCTCGCCGTGCAGGGAGGTAACGCCGCCAGCGTTATGGGTTCTGTGCCGCAGGTGGGACTTTTGGAAGGACATTTTTTTTATGACATAGGCGGCAAACGAGCAGACGGATTGCCTGGTGGTAAGAAATTACCGTCGCCCATGGGCACCCGTAACACCAGATGAGTCACAAGCGCGATGCCGGCCTTTAAGGGGGGTTGGAGCTCTGGGAACCTTACTCACCATCAGGAACAAAGCAATACATACCTGAAAGGTAGCAGTGCTATTATGGCTGTGGTCTTCTGTAAGGAGGAGGTACTTCCCCAGTTGGGCTGCCCCAGATTCAAGCGTGATGGTCATCGCTGCGCCCTACCTCCCATTGTTGGGCGTAGTTTAAGGACATACCCGGGTCCAAAATTTAACGTAGATTTAACGTAGCTTATTTAAGATCTATTTAGGTTTTATGTAGTTTAATTTTAATTTAATTTATTTTTATAACTGTTAGCTTATGTTTTTCCTACTTTTTCTATTTTTTATGTTAGATAAAGCATTCTGTCAATTTATTACATATTTAAGGTGTGCGGATTTTCAAGGTGTAATGTCATATTAGATCGTGCTTGAAACCAGACTGTTCTCAATTTTTTTCCTTAGATTCATACCGTCGGCTCTAGTATAGGACTGAGGATTATATCAATAAATATAACCCAAAGAAAACCAATAAAGTATCAACACTAAACCAATATTTTTATAAATATACCCAACAACAAAACGAATAGGCTTTTTTTGTAAAAACAGGATAAAAAAATAACTTCTCGACACAACGCATCGGTGTGGAAGAGAAATATTTCCCTTTATCAAACTTTGATGCTGACTTCCGAAATGAATATCATTCTGTTACTTTTATATTATTTTGAGTAGGTATTATTGCGTTTTCAATTCTTTTGTTTCATCATCATCATTTACGTGTTAAGACTGCCATTGCCGAGCATAAGCCATCCCCAAATATGAATTGTATCATCCAAATAAGTACCTACAAAAAATACATCATACATACATTTCAGCGTTATGCAGTCCACTGCTGGACATAGGCCTCCCACAAATATGACTTGTGTCATCTTGGGGGTAGTTGCCATAGTCGCCACTCTTGGCAGGCGGGTTAGCGACCGCAGTAGCTGTAGATTGCGTTTCAACGGACGCTGCTGCCCGTCCGTAGGATTTTTCCCTTTGTTGCCTCTTACGACACTTGGAAGAGATGGGGTGGTGCTATTCTAGTCACCCGGCAGTAGTAGGATAATGAGAGAACTGGACCACGCACTTATGCTGCATCTCGCTACGCTCGATTTCGCAGTGCGCGGTCCAAAATCTCTCATTATCTATCCATAAGTTCCGCAGCTGTGGTCTAGAATCCGAGTTGTCTTCGCGGAAGTTCGCGGAACGTAGTCCATGGCAGTGGGTTAAATAATTTCCGTAGCTGTGGTCTAGAATCCGAGTTGCCTTCGCGATAGTTCGTGAAACGTAGTCCATTTAGTGGGTTAAAATCCGAATCGCATGTTTGGGACGGTTGTGATTCATATTTAAGATCGTCTGCAGTCTTTTACCTAATAGTGTTCCGATCTTGTTCATTACTGCGGTTAGTAATGTTTGAATCCTAAAGTAAAGTTCAATGATTTTTTAATATAAACTCAATAGCTCATCAAATATACTATTCAGATATGTTCTTCCAAGTCTGTTGCACGTGCCTATTGATAACATGAAATTCGTAAAACAGCCTCAAAGATTACAGTTAGATGTCGTTTGTTCTTCGCACAATAAACGCTATTTTAGACATGGTTTACTTTTACCTGACACTATTCGCTGTATAATATGTGGCCCGTCTAACTGCGGAAAAACTAATTTAATTGTTGGCTTACTGCTACATGAACAAGGTTTACGCTTTCAAAATGTTTATGTATACTCTAAAACTTTATTCCAACCCATGTATCAATATTTAGAAAAAGTTTTAGAGTTGGTTCCCTCGGTGTCATTTCAAAAATATAGTGAAAATGATCAAGTACTAAGTCCTCATATGGCTAATATTAATTCAATCATGATATTTGATGATGTTGCATGTGAAAATCAAAATAATATACGAGATTACTTTGCAATGGGAAGACACAAAAATATAGATAGCTTCTATTTAAATCAAACGTATAGTAAAATACCTAAGCAATTGATAAGAGACAATGCCAATTTAATCATTATTTTTAAACAAGATGATGTTAATTTACGTCATGTTTATGATGAACACGTGGGTAGTGATATGTCATGGACTCAGTTTCGTGAAATGTGCATCCAAGTATGGAACGAACCTTTTAATTACTTAGTTATAAATAAAGATTGCATTAAAAATTCTGGATGTTATAGAAAAGGGTTCGATACATTTATCGTGCTAGATTAACTATACATAAGGAACACTACTTACATGTACAACTTATTACTTAAAATGGAACCAAGTAGATCGGACATAAATCTTAAAATGAACGATGAAAAATTATATAAACAAAAATTACTCCGATCTGCTGAAGCAGTGAAAAAAAAAGTAAAACTTATTCGAGATGTTAAAACTAACAATAATATTATGTTGGAAACAATGTTAAAACCAATCACAGGCCCACTTAATGAAATGGTTAAAAATAATGATAGCAGCTTGAATATTAGTGACATAGGTTTTGATGATAATGAATATAAATGGAATAAGTCAGTAAAAACATTAAAATATAGTCCTAAAGATGAAAAGAAAGGTAATTTTTATAATAAAACATTACTCAGAAAGTCAGTTGGATCTGATTTGAATAATATTGAATATGAATCAACCGACAGCAATTCTAGCCAAAATGATTCTACGTCTCATGAAAGTGTCGATCAAAATGATTCTAATACAACAGATAATGTTTCATTTAGAACGTCAGAGTCGTATGTTTCTCCTCGCGAAGATCCTGCTTGCCAAAAACAATATATTAACATGAGCATTCCTTTTGGTGTAAGAATGGAGCGTGGTAAGCTAATGCTTGGAAAATATCAAATTTCTGTAAACAGTGAAGAACTCTCGATAAGCGGAGAAACTTATAGTTTAACGCCAGGTTTAAACGATTTATTGTTTAAGCGAGTACCTGATTTAAGTGTGGTAACTGAAGAGGATAAACAAGGTTACAAAACCTTATTATTAAAAACAAACGCACATAGACGCGATTTTGATTCTAACAAGCCGATCAAAAGCAACAAAGGCATGAAATATTTACACATTATAAAACCTCTTTTTAAATTATCCAAACGACGTACAGTAAGTGGAGAAATATATAAATCTGGTGATGGATTGCCATCAATGAAAAAAGTAAAAAGAGACGTCTCTTATGTGTATTGGGATGATCCAAACGAATTAGTAGAAAGATTAAAACTACTTATAGCATCGCGCGACGCCGGCAATACGGGACTAGATAACGAAATCATATCCATCATTGAAGAACTACGCGAAGCAGGCTTAGTAAATAATATATAAATGAAACAATCTTTTATTTTTAACAGTTTTAGTTTAACCCTCAACGGTGCAAAATAAAAATGAATATTGACAAATTTGGTCATCATGTTCATAAACGTTTGCGTGCGAACGATCTCAAGTACAAGGCTCTGCTTCGAACAGATGCAGGATATTTTGAAGGAAGTTTACAATTAAAGGGAGTTGTGAAACCTTTATCACCTGATGATGCAGTAAACAAGCAGTACGTTGACGACTGTATTCAAAACATGTACGACAAGAAGTATATAGACTCTTTGTATAATACTATAAATAATCAACTTCATCATCTTGCATCTCAGTTAAAACTAAACTTTTACACAAATAAGGAGATAGATATTATATTAAAAAATTTAAATAATGGCAAAACAACAAATAGTGAACGAGATCCATCGGTCAGCGCGAAAAAACTATAAACGACGATCAGTTCTATTAAAAGGAATTGATGATTTATGGCAAGCTGATTTGATCGATTTACAAAAATTACATACGGTTAATAAAGGAAATAAATATATATTAACAGTTATTGATACATTTTCAAAGTATGCATGGTGTACACCTCTTAAGTCTAAAACTAAAACGGAAGTCAAAGATGCTTTCGATCTAATTATAAAATCAACTAAACGAAGACCTAGAAATTTACAAACAGACTTAGGAAAAGAATTCTACAATAACGAATTTGACTGCTGTTTAAAATCCTTGAAAATAAATCATTACTCAACGTATTCAATTAAGAAGGCGTCTATTGTTGAAAGACTCATAAAAACACTTAAGTCTAAACTGTACAAATATTTTAGTTTCGTTGGTAACTATAAATGGGTTGGTAAACCGTTAGACGATATAGTTAAATCGTATAATCAAACTGTACATCGCACGACAAAATTTAAACCTATTGATGTAAATTTAGACAATGAAAATGAGGTAAAGCAAAACATTAAAAAATCACAATCCTATGTGAAATATAAATTGAATAAATTCAAGATTGGGGACCGGGTACGTTTAAGCAAATACAAAAGTGACTTTTGTAAGGGTTATACCCCTAATTGGTCTACAGAACTCTTTACAATTAAACATGTGAATCATACTCGACCTGTAACATATCATATTGTAGACCAACACGAAAATTCTATACTCGGTACATTTTACGAAGAAGAACTTCAAAAAACTAAGTATCCTGATGTTTATCTGATAGAGAAGGTGATTAAAAAAAAGGGCAGAAAGCTGTATGTAAAGTGGTTAGGACTCAGTGATAGCGAAAATAGTTGGATTGATAGAAATTCTGTTGTTTAATTATATTAATATACCTTCTCTAAATTGAATTTCTCATTATCATACGGGTTATGGAAGGAAGAGGACTTTTAAATAGTGCTATTAATAATTTACCTTTTGAATTACACTTACCTGGTTATAACTATTGTGGTCCGGGCACTAAATTGCGCAAAAGGTTACAAAGAGGTGATAAAGGAATTAATGCGTTAGATAACGCATGTATGAAACACGACATAGCTTATGATAGATATTCTGGTTTAGCGGATAGACATCGTGCTGATTTAGAACTTTACAAGATGGCTAAACTAAGAAAAAAGTCTAAAGATGCAGGAAGAGGAGAAAAGTTGCTTCATGGTTAGTTAGTAAAGTGATGAAATCTAAAATTAAGGCTGGTGCAGGAATAAAACCTTTTGAACGTTATGTATCTAAGATACGCACTGAAATAAAAAATAAACCTAAAATAAAAAGTAATATCATTGATCGAGCACTTATTGCTGCAAAAAAGGTATTTGGTAACAACACTAAGATACGGATACCTCGCTTAATACCGATTCCTAAAACCGGAGGTTTGTTACCGCTGATACCTATCTTTGCTGGACTTTCCGCGTTAGGATCATTAGCCGGAGGAGCTGCAGGAATTGCTAAAGCTGTAGGCGATTATAAAACAGCAAGAAAAAACTTAGCTGAATCAGAACGACATAACAAGATGATGGAATCTATTGCATTAGGAAAAGGGTTGCATATTAAACCATATAAAAATGGTAAAGGATTATGTATAAAAACTTCAAAAAACTAAATGAGAGGTTACCCAGACGCGCTCTTTCTAATATTGACATTTTAAAACACTCATCTGATATCCCTCATTTTCGTGGGGTTTTCATGAGAGATAGTTTACCAAAGCATCCTAAAAAAGTAGAGTGTGGAATTTTTAACTTAGATAGTTCTAAAAACAATGGGACTCACTGGGTAGCCTATGTCAAAGATAACTGTTATTGTGAATATTTTAATAGTTACGGTGATCTTCCTCCTCCGCTAGAATTAAAAAAGTATTTAAATAATTATGATATTTACTACAATTATGATACTTACCAAAAGTTTGATACTGTAAATTGCGGTCATTTATGTCTAAAATACTTAAAAAAATATTGGTGTAACCGTTTAAATACCTTCGTACAATAAAAATCTTTACATTCGCACGATGTCTTTCACTTTGTCTATAACTGGAACATCTTCTACTCTGATAACAAACCATTCACCAGCTCTTGAACTAGATGGTGAATATGAATGTGGACTGTTGTATATATCAACTTTTAATTCAATACCTAATGTAGACTATAGAAATAATAAATTGTATTATGGAAAAAACAAAGAAATTGAAATTCCTGAAGGATCATACGAACTTCAAGATCTTGATGATTACCTTAAAGAACACCTTACAGAATGTACGTTTACACTAACTTGCAATAATAATACCTTAAAAACATCAATTTTATGCTTTGAAAACATTTATTTTGATAAAGAGAGATCTATTGGTAGATTACTCGGTTTCGGAACAGAATCTATTCAAGCAAATATATTAACAGAATCCCCTTATCCTGTTTCCATTCTGTCTACAACTATAGTGCGCATTGAATGTGATATAGTGAGCGGATCATTTATTAACGGAAAACCTAGTCATATTATTCACGAGTTTGTGCCAAATGTACCACCTGGTTACCGGATTATAGAAACACCAAAAAACGTTATTTATTTTCCTGTAACCCAAAACAGCTTAAATTCAATTACGATAAGAATTTTAGATGTTAACAATAGTCTAGTTAATTTACGAGGTGAAGAGATTCAGATATACTTGCATGTTCGAAAAAAATGATAGACTTTAATAAAACTTCAGTCTCCCTTAAACACGTTACCAGTACTCATCAAGCAATCACGAAAAGAAGACCTAAAGTGAAACTTACAAAACAAAATAAGCAATTCCTTCAAAGCATAGGTCTATTAAAATGAGTATATTAAACTTAACAGAATCTTTTGTTGTTGACAACTCTATCGAGAGCTTTGAATATCATTCATATAAGCCGTACGTAACAAGTTTTAATTTCAACGATGAAATACGTATACCTATTAACCAGCAAGATCTTTACGTACTACCATCAGCAAGTTCTTTATACATAGAAGGTACTATAGCTGCGTTCAATAGAGAAACAAAAGCCCATACTTTATCTATTTCAAGATATTCGATACGAACTAAATGGAATCGAAATTGATAAAATTAAAAACGCAGGAGTTACAACAACTATGAAATCTCTTGTATCTATGAATGAACTGGAAGCATCCATGTCTAAGTTATGGGGATTTAATGTCAACGGAACAAAAAACACGCATGGTACATTTTCTGTGTCTATACCTTTAAACAAAATTCTCGGGTTTGCTGAGGATTATAACAAAATCATTATTAATTGCAAGCATGAACTTATTCTCTTAAGATCCAATACTAATTTGAATAGCGTTAAGCTAAATAAGAATGAATACATAGACAATATTACTATATCTAAAATAGTATGGCGCATGCCTCATGTTAAGGTGTCTGATCGGGAGAGATTAAACTTACTCAAATGTTTGGAAAGAGATCGTGCCATTCAGATACCATTTAGGACTTGGGATTTGTATGAGTATCCGCTTTTGCCAGAAACGTCAAAACATTCTTGGTCTATCAAAACTTCATCTCAAATTGAAAAGCCTCGTTACATTATAATCGGATTGAAAACAGCGCGAAAAAATGTTGCTGATAAAGACATAACACAATTTGATCACTGTAATATGAGAGATGTTAAGGTTTTCTTAAATTCAATCTACTTTCCGTACGAAAGTTTTGATGTTAGTTTCTCAGCTGAAAAATTTGCTATATTATACGAACAGTATGCAAAATTTCAGCAGTCTTATTATAACCGTCTCCAAGCGCCGTTGCTAAGTCCTCAAGATTTTAAAGATATAGCTCCTTTATTTGTTATCAACTGTTCACGTCAAAACGAAACCTTGAAAACCGGTTCGGTAGATGTCAGAGTTGAATTGGAGTGTGAATCAGATATACCAAAGAACACCTCAGCTTACTGTCTGATTTTAAATGATAGTATCTTTGAATATAGACCATTAAGTAATATTACGAAAAAAGTATCATAAATATTATAATGCAACATATATTTGTAGACCTTCAAGGTTTTAAAACAAAAGAAAATGAATTTATTGTCAAAGAATTCGCATACAGCACACTGGAATACACTCAAGTTTTTTTAATTAAACCCCTCTTCCCATTTTCTAAATTGTCTGAAAATGAAAAGAGACAGACAAGATGGCTGGAAAAACATTTAGGTATTTTATGGCATGAGGGTTATGTTGATTATAGAGAATTCAAAAGACTAATTGTTAACCATATAAAAGATAAGACGATCTATGTGAAGGGAATGGAAAAAATTAAATGGGTAAAAGAATTATATCCAAACTGTACTGTTATAGATTTGGGTGAAAAAGACGTACCTAATTTACGAGAGCTGTATGAAAAATACTGTTCTAATGAATGTATTTTTAATTGTGTGTATCATAAAAATAATTGTGCTTTAAAAAATGTTATATGCATAAAAAAATGGTATTTAGACAATCAGTTACGCTTTGAATGTTAATTTGTTATTTTATTTCTCGAAATAAATGCTATTTAATAAATTTTAATATTTTTTTTTATTTTTCAACCTTTACTAACAAATATTTTAATAAATAAGAAAAAAATATATATAATAAATTTAAGGAAATTAAAGAAACATAGAATTACTTATAATGAAATTTATTTTACTATTTATAACACTTTATAAATTAACACTATAACCACACATTTTCTTCGAAATCTTATTGATGACCTCTTCTGCACTGTCAATTATTTCGTCGTATCCATCGTTAGCTACATACTGTGCGTTCAGGAGCACCCTTTCATTAAGGTTGTTTTCATCAGGAACGTCATCTTTTATGTCGATAATTTGAATTTTAATGAGCCTGCTTCCTTTAACGGATTTGTTGTTTATAACGAAGCATGGTGGATGTCCGATACTCCTTTTTACTATTTTGTTATCCAGGTTTCCTTTACGTTGCTTCTGTTTTGGTTTGTCAATAGTTTTCTTGATTTTTTTGTACAGGTCACTGTCGTCAAATTCTTGCGGTAGTTCGAACGGATCTTGAGCGTATTGAGAAAAGGCAATGTGAATATCCTCGCTATCTCCCATTTTCTGAAAAACTAAAATACAACAGAGAAAAATAGTAAATAATCATAATTTAGGTGACACGGACGATGAAAAAAGAACTGATCCTTAATGTTTATTAGATTTTTTTAATATGTTATTGTTGTTAAAGGTCACTAGTAAAATAAATGGTTAGTAAAAAATAAACTTACCAAGTCGTAGATCGCGAGCACGTATTTATTGCAGAACACACTGCTATTCACATGTGAGAAAATTACTTAACATGCGCTTATAAAGGTTGGCTACTGTTAATTCAGCAAAATGTGAATGCGCAATCGTAATATGATAACTTACACGTGGACTAATGTATACCTAAAACAAGTCACAACTTGTTTCTAATTCGCCACATCATTTAATTTAATCAGGATGTGCATATGTAAACTATCAGCAAAATGTAAATGCACATAAATTTTATATGATACCTTTACATATGGACTAGGGTATAGGTAATTAAAACGAGTCACAACGTGTTTCTAATTCACATAATATATATAAACTATATGGACAAAGTTTAAGGTTAATCATAAGAAAAACAATCGAATAATAAGATTATACATTTATTTATCATAAAAAACAGTTGTCAATTCAAAATAAACACAATACACATAAAAAAGAAAGAAGAAGGAAGAAAGCTTTAATACATACTTATACTTCAGAACATATAATTAAATAGGTTATTATATTTAAATTGTATTTTTGGTTTTTAATAAATTCATAAAATATTGTGTTAATTATATGTTCTAATAAATTTAGTAGTGACCACTAACTGCTTATGAAAAATTGATTTTATACATGACATAACAATTAACTATCAATTAAACATTAAGTATCGCGGTGTGCCCCCAAGCTTTCGTCAATATTTGGTTGTCAGAAATCATACGCTTATCATCATTAGCTGAAAGGGCAACTTTATTTACACTTTGGGTAAATATGTCGTGCTTGATGGACTTAAACAATATGTTTTTTCTCTTTATTACATCACCTTGAAATAATGATTTCGTGTACTGCGAAAACTTTAAATTTAGTACAACAGGTTCTTTCACTCCTTTAGCTTTTTTAATAACAGGTTTTTTAACCCTGGTGGTTTTGATACAATAAACTTTTGAACGCAGTCCTACAAACTCTTTAACCATGTCTCCTTTCATTTCATCTTTGAAGAGTCCTGGTACTTTTTTATTTTGAACTGGTAACGAAAATTTATTATCAATATCGTAACAACTGGTGTCAAAATAAGACAAAAAATGTGTTTTTAAATCTTTAAAATAGTCTTTAGTCTGTATGTAATACACAAAACTGTCTGTATCCGTATAGCACATTTGTACACGATTATCATAAAACCTTTTAAATACTGAGTAATGAAAATCAAACATATGGCTTTTAGATAATTCTAATACAGCGAAACCGATGTAAATCGGTTTATCTAAAATAATTTGATCTGGTTTTAATTGCACTGCAACTAAATTTTCAGTAAAGACAGATGCACTATGAAAATTCGGACTTGCAATCAATTTATCGGCTGTAATTTTCTTTTTTGTTTTGTTATTTTTGTCGGTCCACTGATTAACTAACCGCACATCAACTCTTTTCTCGGTGTTTTCTAATGTTTTACCAAATATGCTATTATTCATCAATTTGCAAAAGTCTTGTTCAAAAACAGATGTTGCCTCTTGTCGTAACTTTGTGTTCATATCAATATATTGTTTTAAATAAGGTGACTGAACTTGAATGTAATCACTCTATGTATCTTTTTTAATTTTAGACCATGTTTAAGGCACGTTTTTAAATGAATATAATGAATCACATACAAGAATTTATCATATAAATTAGGTATAAGTTTATATTGCGTTCCACCTGGTGGTATACATTTCTCAGGACAAAATGGTAAATCATTATGTTTATCATGTAAATTTTTTGGGTAAATAATATCTACTTCAAGAATAAAACCATATTCTGAATCATCAGCTACTTGGGTGATATTTAAAGTACTTATTTCATGATCTTCTAAAAATCTAAAGTCTGATAATGGCATATACTGACACATGCTGTAACCATATAAATTATTACAGTCGATATAAATAAGGTATGAGTCCTTCTGAGTAGGGTCATAGCGGGGTAAGTATATATTATTAGCCTTTGCATACCGTAGAGATGTCATACAGACCCCGTCTCGTATTCCAGATTGAATCATTCTTAGCATGTTAAAGTCATCTAAAAGCTCTAATTCTATACCAGTTTTCAGAAGCATTGCATCAAATGATAAGCTAGGTGTAGTTAAATAAAAAGCGGGATCCAAGTCATAGTGTTGTTTGCAAGTAGAGCGAAACTTTTCAAAAATATCGGTCAATAGAAGTACATCTGTTTTCAAATAAAGGTCAGTATATTCACCTAAATTATTAATTTTAAATTTGTTCCATACTAATTGCGCATGGTCATAATCTTTTTTAGAGATTTCTTCATTAGTAAGTGAGTTATTAAAAGATTCAATACATGGAAGATATTTTTCTTCAAAACGTTCCCATTTATCCATATATTCATAGGGATACACACCTTTCCGTGTAAGTAATTGAAACTCATCATAATTACAAAAATACTTACGTAAATTAATAAAGTCAGATTTTTGCATAGTTTTTGTCAAATTCTCTAAACTTGCATTTAAAAATTTGAACGAATCTACGAAACGAAGCTGGAAATACTCGTTCTCGATCGGAATAAATTTAGTAATAGAAATATAGTTTTCCTTAGTTTTTGGTATAACTTTTATGTCACCTGGCGCCTCACCCAGTTTTTTAATAAATAAATGGCAATCATAACCAGATAAATTATGAAAAAATATGGGTATAAAACTTGGACGTTTATACTGTAAGTTACATAAATTATGTGCTGCGCCGCGATAACTTCCTGTAATGTGACAGTGATCACGAACTCGATCAGAAAATAAAAAATGGTTACAAATATGACACCGCTTCGCATTCAAAAAGTTTAGCTCATCGTTTTTATCGAATACTATCGGAGTATTTTTGGTAACAACCCTATGAATTCGAGCAACATCTTTATAAATTGATTCTATAAATCTGTCAACACAATCAGTACCGCGATAAGAAACATAACGATTGCGACTTGGATCTGCATTACAAACAATATAGTATGCAAAGGCAGCTGGAATATGATGTTGCAACCTTATCGTGTTAGGAGTATCAGAATAATCAGTTTCATAACTACTAGAAATATCAGTTTCAGTTGGTTGTAGCAATGATTCAAAATCTGCATATATTACAAATGAAACATTCTGCTTACGATAAAAAATTTTGAATTTGATCACGGTTCCCTTGTCCGGCAAAACAGTTACTACTCCAGTGCACAAGTGATTTGCGAGTTCGTTCTGTGTGGAAAAAAATAACAGACACGTTTCGCAAAAGTATATTCTACCATTATGTTTCGTTATTTGATTACGCACAAGACGACTCAAATCTTTGATCAGAACATAATGCGGTGGATGAGTGCCATCGTCCATTAAAAGCAAGTTTATGTTTTGTCTACTTTTTTGATATTTAGATATTTCAGACTTGTAGAGCGGACCGATTATAGTCTTTTCCTTTTTTAAACCAAAAATCGTTATAGAAATCATCGGGTTGTTCTTTTCAAATACTCTAATATCATCAAATGTAACTGGAAAAGAAATTTGAGAAATATTCAACACGTCTCGAAAATTAGGATAAGATGATACTCTTTCAGGATGATTGGTGCAAGGATGCAAAGCCGCTGTTACACACCATAAAAAACAACATTGATCGTTATTTTTTATATTTATGCATGCTTTCTTGCTTTTAACGAATTTTGGTAGGTCAATATAGCTTGAACCTCGTAATGGTTGATACTTGTTTATATTAATCTCTAAATGCGAATTACTAACAAATGTCCACCCACTATCACGGTCTTCAAACTCCTCTGATTTTTCTTTAGACAGTTAACAATCTCGCAAAACAGTGCCTCAAAATCATAGCTAAGATATAAAATTTTATTTTTAGTTAGAAATGACTTAATTGATTGACTATTATCTTTAAACGTCATGAAAATTCCAAAGAGTTCAAAGTTAACTTTAATGCACGTATGTTTCATTAGAGAATCATCTAAAAGCCATTTTATTTTCTTTCGAATAGAGTTCATAAATGTATCGACGGATCCTAGACTTTGATCGTTTTTTGCTGATATACGATAAGTAACAATGCGCTTCCGAAACGCTGACTCGACTACTTCAACGTCATCATTAAGTACTTTGCTAGAATCTACATTAGTTTTGTGCGCATTGCTTCGAAGATGTCCCACCCAATTAATTTTTTCTACAGACTTACTACACGGAACACAATAAGGCATTTTGAAAAAATAATAATGAGAAAAAATATATATATTTCTAAACGAATGGTCTAATTAAAATATTTCTAAACATTCAACGTTCAAAGACAACATTCAAAGTTCTAAATATTTCAAATTTATAAGTACCTAATTAGCACGATATATGTTTATAAACAGCATACGTTGGCAAATGCAAACTATATTTCATTAAAGTACGAACACTATGCACAGTATGGATACGTCTATATATGTAGTAACAAAATGTTTGTTAGTTTTTATGAACTAAATGTAGAGGAAACTATATAATATATTTATAAAATAATTTGAAAAAAATTGACATTAATGACAAATGTAAACTAAACGCTAGATCATAATGACAATACAATATTTCTTTCACGCATTAATAATGTTAGGTTTAATCATAGACATATCCACCCTATGCTGTCTCTAACTTGAGTAGGTCAAATGTCTTTGCTATAAATCATGTAAAATATGTTAAATCATTACATTGACTACTAATCAACATTAAAATTGTATTAAAACATAAAAAAAGGTAAGAATATTTACAAAAACAAAACCTGTTTGAAATAGTTCGTACAGATTTGTCTATTGTTTTTTATAATTTTGAAAATAAACAGGCTCACAACTTTCAAAAGTAATAAAAGCTTGTCCCAGAAATTTTTGAATTTGATCCCATTCGGGCGAATTCTCCTTACATTGTAATCTAACTGCCGCTAATGATTTTTTATACCGTTCCTCTGGCTGAGTCTTTTGATAATCGTCAATATTGTAAATTTTTAAATCTATGAAAAAGTTACCGTCTGTAACTGCAGTACGCCGAGAAGAACCCGAGGACATACGACTGGTAAATGTTGATGTTGTCTTCGGGGTTTTCAAATGTTGAACACCGGCGATTACTTCTTCATCTCTGATGATTTTAAATATGTCGGTTCCAAACGATTGTTTGGAAAACCTATAAAAAACGTTATAAATTGTTAAATAATTATGATAAAAGTAATTAATTCGTTTGTTAACTTTAAAATATAATGTATTTACATAAAAATCAAGTTCATAAAATAATATAAATTATTTAAAAAAATAGGTACCTAGTATCAGAATTGTTCTTTTTCCTGTTGGATGTCGATCCTTTCGCCGCTTTTTTCTTGTGAGCACTAGGTGTCGGTGAAGGTGTGCGAGAGCGCTGGGTGGTCGCTTCAAACTCCGACCTAATATTATGAAAAAGAAAACACATTTTATTAAAAAAATATTAATAAATATTTTAGAGAAATCACATATCTCAGACTAAGAATAGTTTTATACTGTAAATATTAGATGAAAAAATAAATGTAAGAGGAAAATATAAAATACATAGAACACAAAACTCGAAAATAAATGTATATTTTGTTCTTATCAGGATTCAAACCAGAATTCCTAGCGCGAAAACTACAAAAACCGTATGATTTAACTACTTTTTGATATTAATTTAAAATATCGAATAATAAACACATACCTTGACGTTGAGGACGATTTCCTTTTCTTTATATTTTTCGTCGATTTCTTCTTCGCCTCGGGAGACGGTGTGCGAGCGTATACTGAATTTTCGGAGTCAGACCTTCACAAAAATTAACAAAAATAATTTTATCACATTTAAATCAAAAGTAAAAAAACAAAATAGAATACTTACTAATATTTTAAACGAAGGCTGCAGTTGATTCACTTATACAATAAAATACGAACGGCTTCAGGCACAAAGCAGAATGGTAAAGAAATAGATCTATAAAAACCGCTTTATTTTATAGTAAAATATTTGATGAATTGCTATTTAACCGCAATAAAAATATATGCCCAAACGACCAAATTCGAGCATGCAACTTAATACCTTATTGGTAACATTTTAGAAAAAAAAATACAGCGCTTTTATATCAGTACCTAAATCGTATTCATAATATGTTTATGTGCTGTTTGGTACAAAGCGCCGACAAAATAGGAATCGAATTATCAAATAATATCGCCGAATGCAAACTCAACAACACGTGTAAAGACATGTTACTACGAGTCTAATTAGTTGCAAAACATAAAACTAGCGCCCGCCCCGGCTTCGCATGGGTATTTAATATATACGACCTGTTACTCGGGGTAGTGTAGCTTTACAACAGTAAAAGAATTTTTCAAACAAACAAAAAAGAAACAAATATTTCTTCTTTATAATATTAATATAAACTAAGGAACAAACCTTAAGGCTCTAGTGTAAGTTTCTTTTGACGTAAAAAAACGTTTACGACCGCGTAAGTGATAATGATATTTTTATGGGAAACGCAAACGAGTTCGTGACGTAATGTTACGTTAAAAACTTACACTTAGGGCTAAGAATTATCCATTAAAGTCTAACTGAAAATCCAACCTTATATTAAAGTTTAAATAATAAATAGCAGCTTATTTCAATAAACAACAAAATAGTACTAAAAAATAACCTACGTACTTAGAAAGTTGGTTAAATCACATTTATTCATAGTTCCGTAGTACAAGCTACCACGTGCATAAATAAATGGAACGTCATCATTTTTCGAATTCCACGCTGCCAGCCCCGTGTCTCGTCAGTAATTCATTGCAATGAAATGTGATTCCATATGCAAAGACCATAGAAAACAGAACCGTCATTTGTACTAGTTTGCAGTGAAGACAAACAATTTAGGATTTACAAACAAATATTTAGTATGATATTTTATCACGATGATTCATTTAGTATAATCATCAATAAATAAATCATAAATAAAGACTAATTACAATTTAAAAATAAAAGGTTTTAACCCAAATTTTAGTTGGGTTTAGAAATTGGAATAAAGTATCTTCCCTTACAACACGTTACGCGAAAACATAAGCAGAAGTTACGCACACACACAAGTTATTATCAATTATGCACAAAAAAGTAATTTTTAGAAACTATTATCCATGTCCACTTTTGATACATTAAGATTTTGATGTGGAAATAATTGGAGTTAATATATGTATAAAATGCCTTAGCGTTTTAGAGGGTTCACATGACATAAGTAGAAACTAACTGTCGGTCTATTAATTTTGGTCTTTGATCAGTTATCGCTTATTACGTACCATCGTTTCTGACGACTACCTGTATTCTCGCATGCTCTGTCTTTGTTTATTTATAGTGAACGGCTTCAAGTATGACAAAGACAAAACATTAGGTTTCACTATTTAAGTTTCGTTAAAGGTATAAATACGTACTTATTGTGACTTGTCTTGCATTCAAATGTACCTATGAAACTTAAAGTTAAAAATAAAATTATGCTTTGTTTTCATATGAATAAGAGTGATCCTTTATTAACCTTATTTAACGTTTTGTGTTACACGTGGTTTTAAAATTGTATAGCTAATATACTTAATGTATTTTGAGCTTAAATACGATCGGACTATGTTTGATTTTGGTTACTAGCATACACAAATTACAAATGAAGTCGTCACATCTGCGTCATACGTATCATCCAATCAGAAGTTCGGGTCTGCATCGCGCTATTGAAGTTTTTAAGATTGGTTCATATAAGTAAAACATGAATTGTAAGAATTGTCGGAGTGTCTGAGACTATACCGAGCGGTAGTATCAGTGCTCTTACCACGATCTTTGTTGCGAGGCTTGGCCGACCTTGCGACATTGGCTTGGTAACGCGGTGGCGTGTGCAAACATGCTTGGTTTATAATAACCCTACCTTGGGCAGGGCATGTATGCACTACACACTAATAACGTGGTGACGGTTAAACACATACAGGGTGATCCATGTTTCTAGACGCTCGTAGGAACTTTGGAGATCCCATCACCAATCTCAACCTGAATACCAAACTAAATCTGAATATGAAACTCAATAACAATTACAAAACTCAATCTCAATCCATGCTCATGACAGCACAGTTTCTGGCCAATTCTGTAATGTCTCGAGTGTGACAAACACCGTAATAAACCTAGCCCGACAAATCTCTACCCGTTGAAAATTTGGGCGATGATGGTCCGTTACGTGATCTGGTTCTCTAGTAGAACAAGATCTGGTGGATGCAATGCTAGCTTGTATCCGTTGTGTTAAGCGTTTTGCATTTTTTAAGTCCAAAAAAACGCATTGTTTTATTATCTAACGATGCTAAGGTTTACAAGATTTACAAAGGTGATCATAAATCTATTTCTCTCGTCAATCAAGAGTTGACTAACAATTGAGACTGACGCGGACTATACGTATCGAGAATAACTATCGCGAAGGCAACTCGGATTCTAGACCACAGCTACGGAAATTATTTAACCCACTGCCATGGACTACGTTCCGCGAACTTCCGCGAAGACAACTCGGATTCTAGACCACAGCTGCAGAACTTATGGATAGATAATGAGAGATTTTGGACCGCGCACTGCGAAATCGAGCGTAGCGAGATGCAGCATAAGTGCGTGGTCCAGTTCTCTCATTATCCTACTACTCCCGGCATCAAATGGCGAAACAAATCAACACAACCTTTTAAAAATCCTTCCTCTATAAGCCACGTAAGAGTATGATACGAATCTCTGAACTCCGACAAAATTGTACAGGCAACAATTTAAAGTGTTTTGCAATTGGACACAAAACATCCACTTACTTGTAAGAGGCGGTGAAGGGTGTGGACGTAAGTGGAAACCCTAGTGGGCATTATGCAAGGAGTGAGTTCATGAATAAATGAGAACCAAACGGAAATTCTATTTACTGTGGACTGCCGTGGACGAATACTTGAGGAATAT
The DNA here is from genome assembly GCA_022674325.2 of Grapholita molesta. Taxonomy (NCBI): domain Eukaryota; kingdom Metazoa; phylum Arthropoda; class Insecta; order Lepidoptera; family Tortricidae; genus Grapholita; species Grapholita molesta. Next base: position 14,847,503 of record CP053135.2, on the reverse strand, counting down.
GGTAATATTTGTATATAAACTATCGTGAGTCATTGTAATACATTATACAATAAAATTACGGCTTTTCTCATGTGTTTTAGTCATTCGTGTGATCAAGACATCAAGAGCGGCGCAGGCAGCCCGATGGGCGGTAGTGCGTGACGGGCCGACGAGGCGAACGGACACTCTGCACTCTTAGAGCTTGAAAATGGAGGCCTACGTTCTCCGGAACGAGTGACTAATTAGAGGTGAGTAATGCCGTCATTTTAAGCTATAAAAAATGTTGATGAGCTAAAATATATAACATAAGATAATGAAAGAATAAAGAGTAACAAGCTTTTATAATTTGTATTTTTTATAATATAAAAATGTCATCAGAAAAGTTGTAAACACTACCCTAAAATATCGAGGTTCATATGAAAAGCATTTTGTCTCTGTACTGGCCATGGTTCTGGTTATATTTGTATTTTCTATTGGTAATAGCGGAGATAGATAAGAAATGGGTTTCAACCCCATAGTCGATATTTCATTACACAAAGGAAATTCAATCCTGCAATCATTTTATACGAAAGAGAACTACTGCATTGACGTTAACAATAACAGACTAATAGACTATATAAGTCAAACTATCAAATAAATATATTTTTTTATATTTCGGGACAATCTTACACAAATCGACCTAGTCCTACGGTAAGCTCAGTAAGGCTTGTGTTGTAGGTACTAGACGACGATATATATATCATGGATAGATATGAATACTCAAATACATAGAAAACACCCATGACTCAGGAACAAATATATATGCTCATCACACAAATAAATGCCCCGACTGGGAATCGAACCCAGGACCATCGGTTTCCGAGGCAGGGTCACTACCCACTAGGACAGATCGGTCGTCGAACGGAATATAAACGGAAGTTTCGTAGATAGACCGTATTGTCTGAAAAGAGACGATGATACGAAAGAGTTGGAGAGCCAGTAAGCGGAGTCAGTAACGATAGCACCTAGCGGGTTCTCATTTAGTGATTAGAATTTCATGACCTCTAGTAGCGATTTTTTTTTGCCAGTTCATAGCAGAAGTACTTACGAGTACACGCCTGAGTCTATTAAAGATGATATTACAGGATTTCATTTCAAACTCAAAATGTTCTGCGTTACATATTTAAATAAGTAATAGATTTACCAAATTATGTTCATTTACTAAAATTGTGACTCAATTGAAATGATGAAGAAACTTACGTTTTACTAATTAATCTTCTTAGTCGAGTGCCACAGAAATGAACTCTGAATTTAATTATTTGTAACGTTCAAATGAATTTTGCTTATCAGCTCGTCATTAGTGTAATTTATATTTTCAAGTTAATTTACCTGTCAAAACAAAATGCTACTAAGCAAGAAAAAAAATATTTATTTCGTACTATTTATACTATCTTCGATATTTAAATCGAAAGAAAAATAGAAAAATTTGACTCGCAGCGGGACTCGAACCCACAACCACTGGATCACAAGCCCAGTGCATTACCAATTGTGCTTAGACTTGTCAAATTTTTCTATCTATCCCTCGCCATAGTAGCATGTGTTGTGTGGTTGTGTTTCTGGTGGTGAGTAAGGTTCCCAGAGCTCTACCCCCCTTAAAGACCGGCAACGTGCCAACGTGTGCCCATGGGCGACGGTAATTGCTGAGCCATCAGGCAATCCTGCTCGTTTGCCACCACTGTCATAAAAAACACGTAATTTGATTAAATTTTTTCAAAAATAATTATACATTGACTTAAATCTCTCAAAAAATCCACGAGTTCTATCACAAAGTCAAGGAAATGTCTTTTTATAGAAATGCCTTTATGTTACTTTACATTATTAAAACCGTTTCCAAAAGGCAAAAATAAAGCTTCTGATTTAATTTTCTTGGCTATCACAAGACGCAGTCTGTTGCCTACCTTAATTTTAAAGGAAAAGCAATATGTTGTGTCTCACGGGACGCAAAATCCTGAATTTTCCACCAAATAAATTCCTTTTAGAGTCCAAAGCAAATTAGACATCCCTTTTTATGTAGGTACATAAAGTGGCATACATTTCTTAGAAATCTGCGAGCATTTACGACGAAGGCTTGGAAGAAGAATATTTTAATGATATTATAATACAAAATACGCGTGTTACAGTGAAAATTGTTATAGGGCATTACATGTCGAAACTAAATACGTTACCTTTTACATACCTTCATACCTTCTACGACGAATTATTTCCTTAAATATGATCGTATAATTGAAATGCGACTCATTGATTAAATAAAGAAAATCGACACAAATAAAAATATTTTTTTTGTGTCGATCTTATATCTAAACTAATTGTTTTTATCGTTTATGGTTGGAAAATGTGCATGTTTATAGTTTTAACAACTAAGTAAATAAAATACGAAAGGGTATTCTTACACAAATCTACTGAGCCGCATGGTAAGCTCGAGATGGCTTGTGTTGTGAGTACTCAGCCAACGATAATATATTATATAACATACAAAATACTTAAATACATACTAAACACCCATGTAAAGGGAAATAACGTAAAGGATAAACGGACAGAATCAAACTGTCTTATTCTTATACCAGTCCTAAAAAGGGACAAGTGTATTGTTACTTTTCTGCTGCTCACTAAAACTGTTATTCACTATATTATTATGGGGTTATTAATGTTATTATTAATAATAATCTCGAGTATTCTACGAGATGCGAATGGCGCAAAACGGGGGTTCTAGTGTAAGTTACTTTTGACGTAAAAAAACGACGTATTTGTATGGGAAACACAAACGCGTTAGTGATGTAACAAGATATACCTAATATGAAGATTTACTTTGCATGCTGGGATATAGCTAAATGTGTGATGATTATAATAAAATTGTTGTAAAATCTTTTGTTAACCACATTTGATGTAAATAAAGAATTTACTTTCTTACATTTATTTCCTTACTCCCTTTAGATATTAATAAGTAACTTTCCGCTATTTAAAAAGTAGTCATTGGTGTATCAAAATTTTGTTTGGCTAAAATAAAATGTCATAACGTCAAAGCTCATACTTGGTTGAAGGACTATCTTTTAGGACGGAAGACTGTTATTAAGTAATTCATAAAATAAAAGTTTAGTTTTAATCAAACATTTTCATATAAAAACTATCGGGAAGTTTGAGACAAAATAATATTAATAAAAAGAGTTTTCTAAGGATTAAGATGAATACAGAATATTAATAGTTGTCTCAAAATTGCTGAACCAACTTTACTGCCTAGTGTACAAACTTTCGATTAACTACTTAGTTTAAGATTTGTATAATTATGTAAGCAAGTAATTCTTAACATGCATGTTGTGTTTGGCTGTTATTGGGTGAATACTTGAGCAAATTTTTTATTGTCATGGTCATCATAAGTATTAATATGTATTACACCTGTTGGCAAACCTTAAATAAATAAAATAAAATTTAAATCTTTTAGACTCCGCCTTTGTGGACTAGTTTTTATGGGGTCATTATGCAGACTTCATTCTTCATTTGTTTATTATACTGCTGCAGATCAGTTATAAAACCCAGCCCTTTTTTTTAAAGCACAAACATGAATCAAAGCCTGCACAAGGCGGTCGCCACTGAACTAAAAGCCTGGATTACACTGAGCGAGTGAATAGCCTCAAAACCGGTAAGAAACCAGTAGCGCGTTTTTGCGCTATTTGCACGCTATTGTTGAAAAGTAACCAAAGGCTTTCATACTGCTACTTCGTAATAAATGTCTGAGCTGTCTGAGCGTTGGAAAATAGATTATAAAGGTTGTGGTTCCAATAAAATACCTAGTTAAAAATAACTGACTGGTCCATTTGATTGCTTTAATTAATTTTTATTTAATGATAGTTATGTGTTATGCAAGGGGGCAAAGTTAGTGTTTACCTTCTCGTGCTAATATTGAGACCCGAGCTAGCGAAAGATTCAAAAATTGAACCATGAGCATAGCGAGTGCAAGCGAGAGAGAGCATGAAATATCATATATATTGAATACGTTGTAATGTAATTATAGAGACTTTACTGCAGACAAACTGTACAATTTTGCAGAGCTATGCTTGTAAACATAATTTGTAAAAGTTAAATAAATATTTTTTCTCAAACATACTACGAAATGTATGCGTTAATGGCACGAAATGATGCCAAGAAGTTGCACATTTATGGACTAGGCCGTGAATAAATGTATGAAGTTAGTATTTAAAGCACATTATTGTCCGCAGCTCTAACTTTCTAAATTTGCCAACTAAGATTAGACTGACGAAGGAAAAAATACATACATCCAAGTTACAATCTCTTTGAAAGCATAATTGGTATTATAATAATCGGTTAAACATGGTGCTGGAATATGAAAATGGAATCCAATGTCAATTCATTAAAAAAAAAACGAAATCTATGAACCATAGATAGTTATATTTTTATGAGCAGTTAAAAAAGGTGTACGAATAGCTTTGTCGAATTAGTTTTTTTTTGTATAAAAAATGAAAAAGGCGACAATTCAAAAATTGTATTCATCAATTATTGCACGTTCGTTTAGCTCGTTCCGATTGTTATAATTAGTGTAATTAGTATCTTTTAAATAAACTGTTACTTAATTGCTATTTTAATTTTATTATTTTCTTGAAATGTTTGAGAAAAGCACTATACAGGCTTTGGCCTGAACAGGGATTAAAGGACTCAATTTATCCGGCTTCGTCTCCGACTCGGCCGTCTACCGCAATCTCGTCCTTAAATCCTTTACTTCACGGCCTCTGCAGTAATGTACTATTCATCTTTATTCATTTTACATCTTAGATTAGGTTTTATAACATTTTTATAAAAGTAAAATATAAAAATACATCTAAAACGTATCAAAACAATAAAAACATTATAAAAAACCTAACCTAGAGTGCCGCCGGCAACGGGGCAGGGCCCAGGCTGCCGGTGGTTAGGGCTGCAGAGAGGAACCGCCGGACTATGCGCGCCGTGTCCAGGATTACCGCCTTCTGAATCTGACCCTTGATCCAACCACAACCACGTAGCGAGAGTCTCTCAAGATGTTGGTCGAGACTCTTCGCTATGAGACCGTTCGCGGAAACAACTATCGGTACAATGATCGCCGAATCAACTTCCCACATGGCGGTTACCTCGTGAGCCAAGTCTAAGTACTTGCTGGACTTGTCCTTCTCGGCCTTCACGAGGTTCTCGTCATATGGGACGGTGATGTCAACGAGCATTGCGCGACGCTGCGAACGATCTATTACCACGATATCAGGCTTATTGGCTACAATAGTCCTGTCCGTGATAACAGATCGATCCCAATAGAGCGTGGCACGACCATTTTCGAGAACTGGCGCAGGTATATACTTGTAGTACGGCACTTCGTGGTCCGCAAGACCATACATAAGAGCAAGCCGCTGGTGTATAATCCTGGCTACAAGGTTATGTCTGTGCAAGTACTCGCCGTTAGCAAGATGAGAACAACCGGAAATGATATGCCTGAGTGACTCTCCGGGACGGCGGCATGCCCGACAAATGTCGACCGTACCGTCCTTCAGGATATACTTCCGGTAGTTATTCGTCATGATAACTTCGTCCGCAATTGCACAGACAAAACTCTCGGTTTCTCCGAAGAGGTCCCCGAATCGTAGCCAGTTCACCGACGCGGGCAGGTCTACGTCTGGTCCCGTTAGGGCCCTGTAGAACCGCCCGTGTAGCTCCTTACTCTTCCATACGGCCTTGCGGTCCTCGGTGCTTAGTACCACTGGTTTGCGCCAGTTCTCGTTTGCCAAGGAGAGCGGTGTGAGGTTCCTGTCTACTGCCACCACATCACGATGCATCCCACACTCGTGGTTAAGGAAGTAATTCCTGAGATTGCACACCTCACTGTTATGGAGGCTTTTGGCATTTAAAAAGCCGCGGCCTCCATACTTCCGTGGGATGTACAATCTCATAACCGACGAGCGTGGGTGTAGCATACGATGTGTGGTGAGTAGTAGTCGGACCCTGCGATCCAGGGCATCCAGCTCGGTCTGAGTCCACCTTAGTATGCCAAAGGAGTATATAAGTAAGGGCATTACCCAAGCGTTGAAGGCGCGAACCTTGTTGCCACCTGACAAAAGACTATTAAGTACTTTTGTCAGCCGACCGAAGAAGCGCTCCTTCACCGACTGTCTAATAGCCACATCCTCAATACCCAAAGACTCTGACATACCAAGATATTTATAGGTATCTGATTCGGAGATAGATCTGAACGACATCGTCTCAGAAAGCTGTAAATTTGTTGAATTTACTACTTTCCAATTTATTATTATAATATTATTAAACCATTAACAAAGGCCTCATCAGGCTGCCAGTCAGGACTGCATAAAAATGAACCATCGCGCCGTGTCCAGGATTACTGCCTTCTGAATTTACTTTGATTCAACCACAAACACATATCCGAGAGTCTCGAGATAAAAATAGTGTCGGTTCAGTTTCCGCTATGAGAACATTTTGCTGAGCATCTATCAATACAATGATCGCCGGAACAACTTCCCACTCCCGTTACTTATCCCACACACGGGACAATAGTATTCCGGACATGTGGGAGGCATATGCGGAGCCGGATTGAGAAAACGCGTAGAGGCCCTTTCTACAATTTAATGATATTTAAGGGGTATTTACACTAAGCGGTTGATTAAATAAGGGTCTTTTCGTGTCATGGGATGCCGTGCCATGGTGTAAGGACTATTGAGTTTTCATGAAATCTATAATGTGAGTACTAGGCTATTGGATGAAAAGGATGGACTACTTACTGGGCTAATTGAATAAAAAAATCGGACTAGCCTAATAAGATGGTATACCGTTTTATGTGCGGCAGGCGGTGACTCACATTCTACGAGACGTGCCCATACAAAAAGTGACATCAAAGATCAAGGGCAACACCGGTGCAAAGGGCTAAGGGCAGATAGGTGTCTGAACTTTAAACATATAGCCAACTCTCAACTTAGGTTTCCACATCTTAAATAATAATTAAAACATATACACTAAAGATTATTGTCAGAGAGACTGTAAGACTGAATCATCAACATAAATCAAAATCGAACTTAGGAAATTGAGCTATATTTATAATTTGTTCAACTCGACTTCTAATAAGCGGATTTGATTTTGTAAACTTCAAACTAAATAAAATGGTTTTATGTAATATAAAAAAAAAACGATTATAGAAATATAAAAATATTTATTTCTTTGACGGCAGGTAATTATGCCAGTGTGTGTTCTATATACATTATGTCACCGTATGTAGTGAAATTCAAACATTATTAAGTTCACTATTGATAATTTTTACACAAAAATATGCTAATTGTAGTAGATGGAAATAAAACTGTGTATATAAATTCATGTTGGTTGCCTAATGTGTAAAATACATTTTTTTTTTATAAATTGAAATAAAAGTTGAAGCGTAGAATGTCAACATACGAGTAAAATTAAATAGCAGATTAAATTAAAAATAATAAATATATAATATTAAAACCAATTCTATATCAAAAACTATTTGCATTTATAAATCAAATTTTGTAACAGAATTTTTAACTCAAAGTAAATTAAGCTTTTGCGTAAATTCCGTGAAATGATAATATAATGTGAACAAACGGCTGACTAGAATAGCACCACCCCATCACCTCCCTCGGGTGTCGTAAGAGCCAACAAAGGGAAAAATCCTACAAACGGGCAGCAGCGTCCGTCAACACCCAATCTACAGCTACTGCGGTCGCCAACCCGCCTGCCAAGCGTGGCGACTATAGCAACTAACCCCAAGATGATTAAAGTCAGATTCACATTTGTACATAATATGTTGTGTTGTGTCGTAAACGCATCAGATCAGGCCTGGTACCGCGAACATCGAAGTCCATTTATTTCGAGCATCTTTTCTACTCCATTTAAGGCGTCATGAGAGTGACACAGACAATTGTCCAAAATTCGCTATTGTTTTTTGTCGCGGTAGCCACAGTAATCGGTACCCTTAGCATGAGTTGTGACATTGACGTTTTCGATAACGTATATCGAGTTTATTATCTGTGCGTCTCGTTCGCACTAAAATAGTACAAGCGAGATGCACAGATAGAAAACTCGATACTCGTTATCGAAAACGTCAATGTCACAACTCATGCTGGTAAGGGTACGGTTCCATATATTTAATCCAGCGGACTTCACATTTTTTGACGCGGTGCGCATCAGGCGTTTGTATAACTATATGAAACTGAGCTGTTTTCCTCCCCTGACTTAAACCGTTAAAGGAATAACCTACAAAAGGAGCATTCCATGAAAACGTTACGTAAGCGACACCACATTTTTAATACCACCGAGAAGTTTTAGGAAGCTAATTAAGTATCAGCAATGCAATATACTAACTCTGCTTTAAGATTGATGGTGTTTCTTAAAGGCTACTACGTTCTATTCTGGAACCTGCCATAAATAAATAAATATTTCGGGACAGTCTTACACAAATCGACCTAGTCCTACGCTAAGCTCAGTAAGGCTTGTGTTGTAGGTACTAGACGACGATATAATATAATAGAAAGATACATATAAATACTTTAATACATAGAAAACGCCCACGACTCGGGGACAAATAGCTGTGCTCATCACACAAATAAATGCCCTGACTGGGAATCGAACCTAGGACCATCAATTTCACAGGGTCAATACCTACTAGGACAGACCTGTCGTCATAGCGTTACGTAAGCGACAAAAAGTTGATGTTTTCATGGAATGGTCCAAAAGTTGAACGTTCTTTCTTCAAAAGGGGTAGAATTTTGAAGAAAGAATGCTTAAATTTTGTAGGTTCTTTCTTTGATGGTTTAAGCTAAAGATTGAAAGAGAAATTTCTACATAAAAGAGGTTACGGATCAAACTTGCCAACTATAATTCACCAAATATCAAAATTTCTAAGCCCAATTTTCAGTAATTAAGCCAGTATATACCTAGATACTGATGTTAAATTTTAAGGAGCTTACGCACGGGTAAACCTTGAAAATTGAGGCTAGAGGATATACGAGGAATAATTTTACACGTGTCGACTCGTCTAATTCAATTTGCTTTTTTGTGTTGCTTGTCAGTGAAATACAATTATAACACAATAATTATCCTCGCGTTGTTACGGAAATTTTGCCACGGGCCATAGGAGCCTTGGCAACTAATCCCAGGATTTGGGGTTGGCACTAGTTTTACGAAAGCGACTGCCATCTGAACTTCCAACCCAGAGGGTAAACTAGACCTTATTGGGATTAGTGCTGTTTCCTCACGATATTTTCGTTCAACGAAAAGCGACCGAAAATAATATTGTACAATAATAAATATTATGTGTAGGTATCCCAATAATGATTGTCAAACAAAATGTTAATATAATATAGAGTATGTATATACATATTAATTAACGATTAACACGGTTCTACTCACGTTTATTTAGTCGGGCCGGCGACGCGATCGGCGAACCGAACGGACACTCAGCACTTGCGCAGCTTGAAAATGGAAGCCTATGTTCTCCGAAACATGTCGCGCGTGTGACTAAATAAACGTGAGTAGAACCGTGTTAATCGTTAATTAATATATTATGTCTGACGAAAGTTTAAATACAAATATGTATGTACATATTTAAAAAAACAATATTTGAATGTTCAGGATTGAGTACAATCCAATATTTTGGATATAAGCTATGTCTCAAATAAATCATATCTCCCAGTAAGAATCTTCAATACTTATCAACAAAAAAAGTATAATATAATCAATTAGTTAAATAGTCCATAATATACAATTAATATATTTGCATGTCAACTTAACAATACATTGAATAAAAACAACCCACAATCAAAATTTCAATTTCATGTACTCTAATGAGTACAGGGGGTTTCCAACAAAAGGTTTCTCAAACAGCGCCTGAATGTTTTTCGGCACATGGCTCATTTCTCAGTTCGGCAGGTAAATGCTCGAAATAAGTGGGTCCGATGACACGTGGATTCCTTCTTGAAAGGGCCATGCGTCGAGGTACTAATCTCAGGCGTCTTGTTGAGCGATGTAATTTACCCGGACAGTCAACTTTTTTTTATGACAAAGACGGCAATCGAGCAGCCGGATTGCCTGATGGTAATTACCGTCGCCCATGGGCACCAACACCAGGGGAGAGACAAGCGCGTTGCCAGCCTTTAAGGGGGATTGGAGCTCTGAGAACCTTACTCACCATCAGGAACACAACACTACATAGCTGAAAGGTAGCAATGCTATTAAATCTGTGGTCTTCTGTAAGGAGGTACTTCCCCTGTTGGTCTGCTCCAGACTCAAGCGTGATGGTACTTTGCTGTGCGCTACCTCTCATTGTTGGACGTAGTTTAAGCACATGTCCTTAAACTACAAACATGGACTAATTTTTACGCACAAACATAATCAGGTCAAAGTGATGCTGCGAGTACTGAGTCGTGCATGTATAATATGTCTACAATACAATTAACGTGCGAAGCCTGGGTGGACAGTGTTAAATAAATCAAATACCAACCTGGTAAATATTGCGTTCAAATCTGAGTCAACATAGCGTGGGCTGAGCCCTAAAATATACTGGTTTTATTTTATCAAATACTCAATACGGTTAGCAAACGAAAGATGATAGATAAAAAATCCATTAACATCCAAGCAACACCTTAAATACGCTCTACTTTCATCCATATTTTGCCGTGTTACCAAAATTAAGAATATAATGGAGGCGCAAAGTGGCGTTTTCCGTCCATGCATATTTAAAATCAAAACTTGTTTCCTCAGAGGGTTTCTTGAGCCTATCTCGTGTTAATCGTTTGCGGGTGTTCAACATCCGTTAGGAGTGCTCGGAGTTGAGAAAGTGGTTTAGTGAGGTACATTTTTGAGATGAACTTTCAAGGTCTTGGTACGTAATGTTTATTTTGCTTGAAGAAGTATTCGCTTTGTTCTAGAAAACTCATTTTCAGGATGACATAACTTAGGACTCCGTTCTATAATAACCAGTCGGACAAGTCATCGCAAAACAAGCGCAACACGGCAACAGAACAAGATTAATAGAGTCGCATTATGTACAGTATTATAAAATTTAAAAAAAATATGGCTTCCATCAATTGACCTCAGTCACACCTGATGTTAAGTATCGACGAGGTCGAGGGTGTAGCACGCTGGTTCAGTAGCAGCCTACACTCTTGCCTTGAAATGATCCATTAGGAATAAATCCTTTAAATTTTTTGGAAGTGAATAATATTTTATTCGATGATATTTACATGATACAACAAACATAAGAAGAAGCCAACAGCCTGCACGTTGTACTCCGGGCTAATTTAATATATTTTAATGACTTATTGTAACACGATTAATACATTTTGCAATTAATATAATTTTATAAACGTGTTATTTACTGTTCGAAACCTGCAGGCCTACATCAAATTTCGAATATTTCTCTGTTACTCCAAATAAGGCATCATGAGAGCGACCGAGCGATTTGTCTGAAATTTATGAATATTCGCGGTAACGCCCTTGCCAGATTTGTACAATTTATCAGAAATATAAAAAAAATACTTTTTTTAAAATATATTTTGTTTGGGATCAAAAATGTTACACTTTAAACATTCTCGTTTTCTACACATATTAGATGAAAACTATAGAACGGGTCTATTGCGATTAAAATTTTACCTTACGAACTAGTAGACAGTTGTGTATTAATAACAAGGCATCATTAACGTTTACTTAGAAACTCCCGACATGTTTAGGAGAGCATAGCATACGAGAAGTGTTAAGTGACTTAAGGGTACAACTTCTCCATTATTAAAGTATATTTATTTAAAAATCGAAAGTTAATCGATAAACAGTAACATAAAATCCAAATAGTATTAATTCCAATTCAGCTATCACAGGACAAACGCCCTTCATTTTGAAAACATAACCCTGTTCCGCGCAACGAAGACTTCCTTATTTTATTAGTTTATTAATTGAGATTATTATCCGACCTGAATACAATTGCATTCCAGTGGTCGTACAAGGAAAAACATGAAAAAAAATCGTTTTTCTCATTGATTGTTGCTAAATGTAAATTTATAAAATAATGATATATAAACGCTTAGAATACTAATATTTTACAACATACGAATGTCTCCGTCGTACGGAACAGAGGGTTATGACACGTGGCGGGTGATTTTCCCAGCCTTCCTAAGTAAACAAAGCACAAGCCTTACTGTGAGGCTCAGTCAGTTCTAAGGTTGTCATGTAATATAATATTTTTATTTTATTTCACAATTAATGCACATTAATTTGCGGTTAATCGCATACTAATTGCTGTGTAGTTTGCCTCGTTAACTCCCGTTCAAAAAGACGTGGAAAGTTTTTATTGTCAGCCTCTTACCTAGAATGTCGGTCAACCTTTTGTTTTTTTCGTAATTATTTTTACCTGAATCCAATCACGGCTGATTGCTGCCCGGGTTGATCCATTAATAAAATGACGAGCATAGAAAAAATTGCGGATGGCATATTGGTACACTGAATTAATTACTTAAATCTCATACATTTACCTCGACAAAATTGTTTTATTTTGTAACGTAAAAAAATAACAAATTATTTTAAAATATGAAACGATCTTCCGTACAGTATATTTTTAATGGACAAAATTTTACGTTAAAATTGTTCACTCGATTTCCACGTTTACGTTAAAAATATTTTAATGTCAATATGACATGTCAAACGACATGTGGTGTCAGAATGACATGAACAGATAATTGATGAAGTACAGTTAGCAGTAGAAATTGCTGATCCGACCAGGTGGTCAAAATTGTCTTGACATTCTCTTATTCTTTTAATAATAAGGTCGTTTTAAGGTCGTGACGACAGGTCCGGCCTAGTGGGTCACTACCCACAGGTTTTATAGGTAGAGTCACTACTCTGCCTGTAAAACTGATGGTCTTGGGTTCAAATCTCAGTCAGGGCATTTGTGTGATGAGCACAGATATTTGTTACTGAGTCATTGGTGTTTACTATGTATTTAAGTATTCCCCACTACCCACTAGGCCAGACTGGTCATCTTGTGTACACTCATATCACTAATGCGTAGGCAAAACGTGTGGTTAAAATTTGAGGTGATATTAAAAACACACGCTGTATATACGTGCTTATAATAGGCACAATCTGGAGAACCCGCAGTTAAATTGTTATTGTACCCATTTGCATGCCCATTACCAGCAAACAAACATGTATTCATACATCTAATAATCATATTGTGTATACAACGCCACACAATAAACTCTACACGTGACGCCGGCATTAAGCCTTTGACCTGTGGGTTCTATTCAGAAAATTAGCCTGTTTAGGAAAGCCTACTCAGTTCTGGTAAGAAAGCATATCAAAGGATGCCTATTTGTGTAGTCAATTTTTTTATATATTATTAGGTATAACGTCTCTTCCGTACACGGAACTATGGTGTTCCGGACATTTGGGACGCGTACGCGGAGCCAGCTCCGCGTACGCCAAAGGGCCTCTGCCCTTTCGACAATTTAATGATAATATGTAAGGGGTACACTAAGCGGATGTTGCCCCTGTCCGTATCATGGGACGCGCACAGAGACAGCACCAGGTTTAGGTTTAGGTTTCCACATCTACCCTCGAGAACGCAGATCTCAGCAGGGTCACCCACTCTAGACGGGCGGTTAAGGCAAGCCAGAGGCAGGGCCCAACTGTCCGACGGGGCACCCCAGGGGCACTCAGGTACGTGGAGTCGCTACTCTCCAACAGCTCACCACAAGCTTAATTATTATTTTTAGTTAGGTACCGTAAAACTCCTTAATTATTGTCCAAAAGTTCCCAACAATGGTCTTAAACTAAGTTGAATATCTTCGTTAAGGAGTAAGTATTGTTTAAATTACGCAGTTAAAAGACAACGGCTGTTCAGAAATGAATGAATCAAAGAAGAAAAAAAACAAAAATATTAGGATTGATACTTAATTACGAATTGTGGTTTGGACTATACTTGCACTACTGGACTATATTTGGGTAGTTTTACGGTATATTTTGCATTAAACTAAGTCCCGCCGAGTTTCTTGCCGGTAATAATATTCTCGGGACAGAACAGAGGCTCTAGTGTAAGTTTGTTTTGACGTAAAAAAACGTTTACGAATGCGTAAGTGATGTTACTTATATGGGAAACGCAAACGCGTTCGTGACGTAAAGTTACGTTAAAAACCAGGGCAAACTCAGGGCTCAGGGCTCTGTGCCGCAATAAGACAGGGATAAAGGGATAATAAATAGCACGTCGCCAATCACCAACCTAGCAGAATCTTCACAATACTAGAAAAACTGAAGGACTGAGCATATCATCTATATATTATCATTAAAACTGCTGTTAATATGGATATAATACTCATAAAAATGCCATGGTATTATGACTACTCAAATATTGTTACATGATTTTATGTTGTACTTAAGTACTAAACAGCAAAGTAGCGAAAACGTGTGATTTTGCCATGTAATTCGTTCGGGACGTAAAGTTACGTTAAAAACTTACACTCAGGGCTCCGATGGTAGATTTTTCTTTTACGCTCATAAGTGCATTGTAATGTGCCTAAATTGAAAATGAATATCTTTTTTATCTTTTTTTTCTTACTAATAAACACTAGGTATTGTGCTAGAAAAGAAATGATGAAATTTTTCAGCAGGATCAAAGTAACCAATATAGCCCTACGAGCTCCGGATCGCTAAGCTTAAGTGACAGTGGGCGGGACATTGCACGTGTAACCGATAGCTACTGAGAAGTTATCGAATGATAACCACGTACCGGAAGGCGTGGTGTGGTCCCCAACAAGGTGAACCGACGACCTGATAATCATCGCGATATCCTCTTGATGTGGGTGGTATGGGACCGGTCATCGGGGGTGGTTTTGCGGGAGGCCTATGTCCAGCAGTGAATGACCTTAACTGATATGATGATGATGATGATTGTGCTACAACATCATTATCTAGTTTTAGATTTTGGCTCCGTTCCGGCCCTCAATTTGGCAGCCAATGCTTATGCGATTAAGTCTAACCTGATAGACCAATTTCTGGTCACTGATTTGACCCCGGCAATTATTCGCATTATCTCGTATCTCACACTGCTACTCCAAGTTTAAAAGCAGTAACTATGTATGCATTCTACACGCAGTTACGACATTTTGCTTTTGATTTACAGATTAAGATGCGAGTATTTTTCAAAGTAGTGATGATATCCTGAGTAAACGCGGTACCAATATACCTATTTTGTTTTTTTATGACATAGGCGGCCAACGAGCAGACGGATTGCCTGGTGGTAAGCAATTACCGTCGCCCATGGGCACCCGCAACACCAGGGGAGTCACAAGCGCGTTACCGGCCTTTAAGGGGGGTTGGAGCTCTGGGAACCTTACTCACCATCAGGAACACAACACTACAGACCCGAAAGGCAGCAGTGCCATTATGGCTGTGGTCTTCTGTAAGGAGGAGGTTCTTCCCCAGTTGGGCTGCTCCAGATTCAAGCGTGATGGTCATCGCTGTGCCCTACCTCTCATTGTTGGACGTAGTTTAAGGACATACCCGGGTCCGGGACCTTGTCTTATTCAGAATAATATGTTCAATTTACCAAGGATTCAGACATATTGGTAAGATATTCTCTAACCGAACAGCCACTGCATTCGCTAAGCCACCTGCCAAGCTTGGTGACTTTAACGACTCTTCACCAAGATGACACAAGTCATATTTGGAGTAGTCCAGCAATGAACGTCATACAGCTAAACCGATGATGAAGATTCTCCAGCATTATTCTGAACTATTTTAGTTCTTTGACATATTCACGCTTATATAACGCTCCGGCTGTGGAATGAACTCCCTGCCGAGGTTTTCCCTACGGTTTGAGGTTCTTCAAAAAAGGAGTGTATGGTTCTTAAAAATCCTCTGAATTTGCAGGCGTCCATACTGTAACTGCTTACCATCAGGCGGCCCGTATGCTTATTTACCATCGCCGTTGTATAAAAAAAATCTTCACTTCTGAACCTAAAACACATTTATTTTTTTTTGTGCAGAAACGTCTGCTAGCGAATATCTTAGATATTTAAAACGAAAGAAAAATAGTTTTTTTTTGACTCGAAGCGGAACTCGAACTCACGATCATTGGATCACTAGCCCAGTGCCCTACCAATTGTGCTATACCTATAGTAATCCAGTGGTTGTGGGTTCGAGTCTCGCTTCGAGTGAAAACATTTCTATTTTTCTTTCAATTTATATACCCTTAGATTTTTAGTTTTCTATTTTTAATATAGTTTAGTTTATTTTTAAGTAATTTATAACCTAGTATAGTTTATCTTGTAATCAGTTAACTTTTTACCTTTCGTTGTCAATGAATTGATACGTGTAAATACTTTAGAATCCCAATTTGTCCCAATAACTGTGCTCATGTCTCTCGAACACCCTTCAAGTGTCACAGAATCACGGACACAATCTGCATGTCAAAACGTATCTAACTAACCCGACAGACTTGTGCAGATGAGTGTGGTTCCGACTCGCAGAACCGACGTCGGACAGTGGCTCGAAATCAAAGGTTAACGCCTGAATTGCAGTTCCTGTGACAGAGACACCATTAAAGGAAATTCGACCAATTTCTAGTGTAGATAACAGATATTAAGGTATCTTTGGATGTACATATTTAGTGTTTGGATGTTCATATGAAACTAGATTCATTAACCAAATGAAGAGACGTATTTGAATCGCGTGCTTGCTTTTCAACTGCGTGCAAAATAATTATAAATGCAGAAGTAACAACTGTCCGTGTGTCTGTTACTACTCTTCGCGCTTAGACCAATTGGGATGAAATTTGGTATGGAGAGTTTGACCTACGCGAAAGGACAGAGGATAATTTTTATCCCACAACCATACTTCATAAAACGGGCATGGCTGGCCGACGAAGTCGCGCGGGAACGCCAGTATTTTACATATGTGTGTAAAAAAGAAAATCACGTTTTAGAAGTCGAGTAACGAGAAGCATGATAATGAACCATTCGAGTTGGCTGACCGACGCAGACTGCGGGTCGCAACTCACCGCCGCCGTGCACTCGACGCGTTGGAAAGGCAAGAAACTACCCTCATTTGTAGTAATATTCTGCCGTGCAGTACTTAAACAACAGTAAGTGCAAAAAGTGAGTTTCGAGAAAAACGCAAAAAACCCTTTCAAACCGGATTTATTGGTGGAACTCGATTATTATTTACAAATGTTTGAATGCCAAAATATAGCATGATATACATGAAGTACGAATATGTGATTTTTATTTTATTTTAATAATTATTGAATAAATTATTGCTATTTTTTAATTTTTTACACTTTTACTGTACTCTCAAAAAGGACTAAAAACACAATAAATGCCGAATAAAACGCAGTAAAAAAGCGGATTACTGCAAACGACCCTCGTAAAGTTATAGCTACTTGAATTCATTGCAAGCTAAATTACAGTAATCATTACTATTTACTGTAATTTACTTAGTTTATATATTGATTGAGTTCTTCGAGATACCAACACGTCGTAGTACAGTACAAATAAGGTATGTTTATAAATAATACACATTTATATATTAAAACAATTTAATTCACATCGATTCAATCATTCAAGTGCAATTATATTACACATAAGAAATTAAAATAAAAAGTATCTTATTAAGTAGTTGTAATTAGTAGTAGCCCGTTAAGTATCACAAAAATCAGACTTTTTTCCATGGCACTTAATCTTTATAATCAATTCTTACAGACTAAAATATAATCTAATTTGTGACTATGTCACATACAAGTTAAAAAAATGAGATCTTTATCTTCTCGTCTACGTGTTGTAGCCTTACCACGAGGTGGAAACTGACGTGACACTGAAATATTCGCTAGCGTGTTCCGAAGTTTCTATACATCTCGTTCGTATATGCGATGATAAGTTGTATTATTAGTATATATAAAGTAAGGTACGCAGACGTTAGCGAATATATGTCAGTGTCAAAGTCGTGGTAAGGCTACTGAATAAAAATACTAGTAATAAAAAGCTTTCACGTCCATCTTAAAAACATTTTTCATATGCAATATGTAACCATGTCACATAAAAAATATATAAAAAATAGTTAGGTACATACTAAACTTCTTGACAAAAGAGAAGTGTTATGTTTCAGACTTTTTTCTCATAAAAATACAAGTAATAAAAACATACTCAGCAATCATTTTTTTCCAAAACAGAAGTCTATTTTTGGGCATCAGTTGCCCCAGCTTTTTAATGAGATTCTGTTTCCTGATTAAATTGACACTGTTTTCATCGGTGCGTCAGGGAATTTTTTTAAAACAATAGTAC
The DNA here is from genome assembly GCA_022674325.2 of Grapholita molesta. Classification (NCBI taxonomy): domain Eukaryota; kingdom Metazoa; phylum Arthropoda; class Insecta; order Lepidoptera; family Tortricidae; genus Grapholita; species Grapholita molesta. Next base: position 14,829,162 of record CP053135.2, on the reverse strand, counting down.
ATTGTGCAACGAGGATGGTAAGTAAGGTATAGTAAACGCGAGTCTATTAGAAGCCCGACGACGAAGTCGGAGGGCTTTTAATGACTCAAGTTTGTTATACACTTACCACACGTGGTACATACAATGTTTTTCATCACATTTGCGAGGAAATAAAATAAATTCGTTGGTAAAATATTAGTTACTAGTGTAGTGTAGTTTTACCTATCAGACCGCATCCACTATAAAAGATTGTCAACATGTCAACTTTGTTCAATGTCTTCCACAGATAATGTTAACAACTGCGTTTTGTTTTCGAAGTTGATAGATCATCCTGCAAAATAGTTAGTATCAATTATCAAAATCAAATAGAAAACAACTATTTTTAATAAATACTAAACATTAAATTGCAGTCAAATTTAATATAAGGATATGTTTTATACATATTAAAAGTTGGTTGTAGCAAACTTTTGAAGATATGAAATACACCTTGGCTGTTTAGAAACATCCTCAGTCCAAGTGAAGTATAGGTTCTGTATATTTTTAAAACTAAACTTAACAGCCCGTGTGAGCTAAATCGGCTATAACTGCTCTGTACTCTCGCAAGTAACAACGCCATTGACGAGCAAGTGTGATGAAACAATATTGCCGCCCCTGTACCATGACTTCGAAAATGTCTTTATTAAATTCTTAATTTACTAAATTCTTCTGACTTACTGTAAATGGAGGCTTCGATTTTTATATGTTCCCATTGTCATTATCGCACGTGGACTATATATATCTGTGCGTCTTGACACTGTGGTCCACAATCAAGAAAAATCAAAAAATCGCAAAAGTAGCACTTACTGTTGTTTAAGTATTGCACGGCAGTATTGTCCATAGTAAGGTTGTACACTCCACTTACTACGTCAGTTGGAAAAGGATAGCCAACGCGAACAGCTCATGATTATGCTCCTAGTTACGGAGTGGAACATATCGAGCAATATTCGACTTATTATAAAGCGTGAGTTATCCCGCTTCTATACAAATAATATGTTTGTGTGATTAAATTTAATACATTTACTGGTTACTAATAATGTGGTTAGATTTGTATCAATAATTGAGTAGGAGTAAGAATTTAGGTCACAGTCTCACAGTGGGCGATGACCTAAATCCTGTAGGTCCAAGTTAGAAGCTACATTTCTAAATGATATTCCCAGCAACCATTTCCTATAATAATAGAAAGCTCAGGAACACGTGTATTGTGGGCACTCAGTCAAAGATATATATAATATACAAATACTTAAATAAATAGAAAACACCCATGACTCAGGAACAAATATATTTGCTCATCACACAAATAAACGCCCTTACTAGGATTCGAACCCAGGACCATCGGCTTCAGAAGCAAGGTTTAAATAATGTATCCAAGAACGTAATGATATAGCCAAAAATATGCCGTGTTTGTTTTCTAATTCAGACGCAGGCGCTGGAGCGCTCAAAAAACGAATTATATTTCAATATATACAAACAGTATTTTTTTACATTTTTCCTTTCTTATTAACCGACGAAAGAAACGGAGGAGGTTCTCAAATACGTATATAATATATTTTTTATATTATATGACCACGCATAACTTTTTAAAGAGTAGTCCGATGTTGTTAATTCTATTTTTATCGCTGGTATCTTTAACAACGTTTTCAGCTTAACACAAAATGAAATCCCAATCGAAAAACTTAAACGAATTACACTAAATTGCCATTAGAACAAAAAATCTCCTCTCCAAACTATCTATCGCTAGCCGAATCGAATCGTTCTGCCATTAGAATCTCACGGCTAAAACAAAATCGTTCCATAAAATGTTTGACAGCTCCCATTTGACCAAATTCCCGTCACGTCTCTTTCGATATCTTTTTTATCTCGAATGTGCGCGTATAATGCAAAATTGAGACACAATTTTATTGAGCCGCTCGAGTTTGCATCGCTTTAATCGTGAATCGGGTTCGTAATTTGAGTACGAGGAATGTTTAGATAATGTTTTTTTTTTTGGATAATTGATGAGAATGAGCTTTATCCGAACGTTTTACATACAAAAATACATGTTACTCATAGAGAGTGACGTGTCTCTGAGAGCAATACTGGGTGAAGTTGATCGTGATCCAAAATGTCAAAAAGTGATAAAGACGATCATAACAACTTTTTCAGTTAATATTTTCTACTCGCAACTTAAACTTAAACTTAAATTTTGGAATCTTTCCCTAGCTAGAATCTAAACATTTAGAAAAAAGCGGAAATTGTTGAAAAATAGAACATATTAAAAAATAAAATGACCGAGATATTTTAATAGGTAAAATGAAAAAGCAACATAAACGATTTAAAGCATGAAAATTAGAGAATTGAAACTAAACTATTTACATTACCTAGCTTTATCGCAAACCTAATTAAATTATACAAATTGTTCTCCTTTGTTCGAATACTTTGTAAAATAGTCAGCAAAATTTTCTGCTTATTACTAAAAATAATTATCATCATCAACATCCTTTCAGTTGAAAAATGTTTACAGGACCGAGGAGCGAGAGCGCGAAGAAGACCCGGAAGCGCTCCCGATCCGACGCAGACGAGTGGGGAGGAGGCGCAGGCGGTTCGCTGCGGTGAATCGTGCCTTCCCTCAGTAGGGCCGCAGGTTGGGGAACCTGCACCAGATGGCCCTACACGTCTAGGGAGAGAGTCGGTTATGCGTTTGCTGACTCTCTCCTCCTTTGGCGACGGAGTCCGGTTCTAAGCCAGGACGGGGGGGGGGTGAATGCTAAGTTACCCTATTGCACCCCCCCTTGATGGCAAAGACGGATACGCCGCAGGGTTTTTAGTGGGTATTCCCCTCCCGCATGATGGAGGGGCGAGTCCCACATAGCCCCTGTGACCCTTCCCCAAAGCTGGGGGGATGCATAAATTTTCCCTGCGTCAAAAAAAAAAAGGTCCATCCATACACCGTCTTCCGGTACAGTAACAAGGAATAATGTTTTATGATATTAAGACCGTAAAAATATTTGACAGCAGTTTATATTGACATGACGTGCTATCAGATATTTTTGCTGTCTTCATAATGTAAGATATTATTGCCGGTGACTGTAGGTGGCCGTGGGTCCAACCTGATGAGAAACCCGGAAGTTTTCATATTTCTTTAACTAAACGAATTCCTTACATTATTATACACGAATAGTCTCCATTTATAAACCTGATTGATGCAAATTTCCTACCCTTGAAATCCACTCGCAATTTCACGGCGCCGTGAAATACTGAAGTGATCATCAAAGTTCCAAACTGATTCGTTGCCCATTAAACAAATCCCAGTCAGTCCTACACAAACTATTACAAACCGCCTCAACCCAACCCAACAGTTTATTAAGGTCTTGACATCTTTTGATGACCTTCAAAATTATGTTTTCATAAAATCTAGGATAAACTTTTTTTATACACTACGTCGGTGGAACACAAGCATACGGCCTGCCTGATGGCAATCAGTTAACGCATCTTATGAACACCTGCAACTCCATAGGTGTTACAAGTGCTTTGCCGACCCTTTTTGAAGAAAACCGTATTGTAATCCCTCAGGAAAACCGTTTTGGGAAACTATTAGATTCGGAGTAATAAATAAATAAATATTAATGTATAATATTATCGATTGACCTAGTCTTACAATAAGCTCAATAAGGCTTGTGTTGTAGGTGACGATATGTATATATATATATACTAGCTTTTGCCCGCGGCTTCGCACGCGCAGAAGAAGCCCCTTTTTGACCCCTTAGAGGATGAATTTCAAAAAACGCTAAAATAACTTTTCTTGTATTTAAATAAGCAGTGTGTACCCAAAATTTCAAGTCCCTATCTTATAAATATACACAATCCCCATACACACTTTCAACCCCTCTTTTACCCCGTTAATGGTAGAATTTCCAAAAATCCCTTTTTAGTGGGTACTTACGGTATATAAACTACCTATTGTGAAAAAATCAGCCATCTAGGTTAAGCGGTTTGGGCTGGGCGTTGATCAGTCAGTCAGTCAGGACTTTCACGTTTATATATATAGATGACTAGCTTTTGCCCGCGGCTTCGCTCGCGTAGTAAACGTAATTTTTAACAGTCTCCAAAAAAGAGGTTCTCTGTTAGACTCGTATGTTTTATATATGCACACCGTACGTGCTTGATGTAGTAAATATATCACAGAGGCAAAACAGCTGGGAAGTGATGGTAAGTACGTAGTTTAGAGGCGGTATGGCGAACTCATTCTACGCTTTCCCACTGTTTCATCTTGCTATTCATTCGAAAAATGACCTTGTAGACTTTAAATCATTAAAATTAAATCACTTGTGGAATACATATATTTTCCGGTGACACCCCCTCCCGTAGGCCGCCTGCACTCGCCTAGGTACACTGAAGACGATCGAGATGGCACACAAACCGTGTTCTATAGATCAATATCAAACCCTACCCCAATAGTATAAATGAATGCATTAATTTGTTTAACACATCGATTATTACATGTGACAGTTCATATAAATAGTAAGCTTCCATTCGTCGTACCACCTCGTGTTGAGAACACTCCCGTAACAGCTACAGCCAGTATCAGTATTCTTGGCGTCGACATCTCGAACGAAGTCCAGATCCGCGGTCATTGTCATTTCCCCCAATATTGTCACTTTTTTAGACAATACCACCTTTCGTTTAGTATCCAGTTTACGTTTAGGCGCATCAACGAACCATCCACATCCATGTCAATGCCGCGTCGTGGTGGACAGTCTGGGCCACCACGGCCTCTCATGTGTCCGCACTGGAAGGGCCCTTGTTAGCGCCAAACTGCGAGCAGTTTTGGAGCCGAGCGGTCTAGCCAGAGACGACGACAAGAGGCCCGATGGGATGACGCTGGTGCATTGGAGTATGGGTCGGCCGCTAGCTTGGTACGCTTCCTGCGTTGATACTCTTGCACCGTCCCATATTCCAAACAGTAAAATTAATGTTGGTGCTGCGGTAACCTCGGTAGAAGACTTCAAACGCCGCAAGTTTGTCACTCTGGGAAGTAACTACATATTTGAGGCGTTTAGCTTCTAAATTTTGGGGCCGGTCCTATCTTTAAGGCCGGCAAAGCACTTGTGACTCCCTTGGTGTTGCGCGGGTACCCATACCCGGCGGTAATTACTTCATCATGTCAGACGAATGACGTTCACTGCTGGATATAGGCCTCCCCCAAAACGACCCAAAAAGACCGGTCCTGCGCCTTCCACATCCCGCGACCTTCGCCAGGTCGTCGGTCCACCTTGTGGGAGGCCTACCCACGCTGCGTCTTCCAGTTTGTAGTCGCCACTCAAGAACCTTTCCGCCCCATTGGCCATCAGTTCTTTGCCCAATGTGCCCTGCCCACTGCCACTTAAGTTTGGCGATCCGGAGGGCTATATCGGTAACTTTGGTTCTACTGCGGATGACATCATTCACTGATGCGATCACGATCACGCATTGACACTCCCAACATAGCCCTCTCCATTCTACCCTTTGGGTGAATTTGAACCTTCTTATGAGGCCTATAGTAAGCGACCACGTTTCAGCGCCATAAGTCATCACTGGCAACACACACTGGACTGGACCCGGGTATGTCCTAAAACTACGACCCTGACCACCGGGGCCATCCCCCTCAACATCCCTAGACTACGGTGGAATCACTGCGATCGCCAACTCGTATGCCAAGTGTGGCGATTATATAGCGTTAACCCCTTATGAATCCGTCCGAACCAGGCAATCCGTCTGTCAATAAAAAACACGTGTGTGGATCAATGAGAAACAATGTGTCTGTTACAACCAAATCAATGCCATTTTCGTAATTAGCGTCCCAAAAAACCATGGAAACGACACCTGTATCGATATTTTGAGATTTCAACCCCATTCCACCCCTAACAGGGGGTTGGTATTTCACGTCCACACATTGTAATTTATAATTGTCATTGTTTTCGTAATTAGCGGACCGATATATAGAAGAAACAATACCAATGTGGATTTTTCGACTTTGTCATCACATTTCCCCCTTCTAGGGGTTGAATTCTCAAAAATGCTGAAACACGTGTTTACTCATTTGTCGTTAGGAATACTATTGTGAAGTTTCAAATTAATTGGTGTAACTAATCATAAATCCCCATACAAACTTTGGACCCCCATTTCACCCCCTTAGAGGGTGAATTTTTAAAAATCCTTTCTTAGTGCACCCCTAGACCTTATAAGGAACCTGTGTGCCGAGTTTGGAAACTTTAGACCCAGCGGTTTGGGCTGTGCGTTGATTTAAGTGAGTCAGTCAGTCAGTCAGGACTTTGAGATTTATATATATAGATATATATATATATATATACATAATGCATTATCATCTATTATATTAACAAGTACTCATGATAAACACAAATAAGTAGCGCCGCCAGGGTTCTGGGATGCGGCAGGTGGAATTTTGAGAAGAGTTTTTCTTTTGATAACTGATTTTTTTTATAGATTAGCTTTATTTTGTTTTAATGTTGTTTATTATAGTATTTAGATTTTAAATTTATTTTATTTATTTTGGTGCCCAATTAAACCTCTTAAGAAACACAAATTAATGTACTGGGCAGGATTCGACTTTCCAGGCCCCCGACTCGTCATTAAACCGGAAAAATAAAACAAAAATATGATTATTTCCTAGCTGTATATCTATACAGGATTGGACGAAATCAAATTGATATAAACGATTTCGAAGGTCTATAAATAAGGTAGGTCAGGCATATAAGGCCCAGCTGGTTACAAGGCCCAGAAGCCAAAAATCATATTTCCAATAGTATAATTCGTTCGACACTTCACGTACACAAAGAAAAAGTCGATAAAACGAGCTAGCAGCAGCGGTTGGATTCGTACGCGCCGTCATCCTGTCAATACCTTCCAAACAGTCTTTGGGTGAGGCTGCGGCTGCGCTTAATGTAAATTATACTAAAAGAAAATTGCGTTTTCTCGAGGTTTTTGATTATGCACTGTGTTATTTTTTAATTTGGATCTAAACAGAGGTTAACCTGGCTGTATGTAGAAAGGTAAGTTTTTAGTTTCTTGTCTATTTTTATGTTTAATAATCGTCATTATTCTAGAAACTTTACTTTAGCTAATAAGGCCCACTATTAGAGTAGGTAATAAGGCCCGGGCCCCGGGCCTTATTAAACGTATGAGACGTAATGGTATAAATAAATAAAAAACAGCACTAAATAGCTAATTTTGACAATTTTACTAAATAGATTTTAATGTATTTAGACTTTTTCTTTCCAGACAAAAATGTCGTCACCGACAGCACCTGTCAGCACCAATCTTCGTCAAAACACAAGAACAAGGTTATTAGCTTCTATATAAAGCCTTTAGTTCAAAAAGGCCCACAAAATTATGGTTGATTGATAAATTTGATTCTTTTTTATTTTTGTTAAATATTAATGTTACCAGTGCTGTAACAAATGAAGGTTTAAATTTATGTTAATTCTTACTATTTTAAAGGAAATCGTTGATTTCTTATATGTTTAGTATAATAAGGCCCAAAGGCAAATAAAAAGGCAAATTATAAATATCTTCATGTTATGAAGGTACCCAATATTGTTTCATGTGTAAGTGTGACGTTAAAAAGTTTAAAAACATGTTATTTACGTTAATATGATCAATTCTTTGGCGGGCTTTATTATCTACATAGTGTTTAATAAGGCTTAAAAAAGTAGTTTCAAAAAACTTTCAGTAACCTCAAATACACTAATATTTTCAGTGTTATTTTGATTTATGAAGAAATTTAAATAAACGTGTCGTCTATATCGAATGAGTTTTACTTGTTATCCTGATTATATCGACAGATATTTCGTTTTAAATAATGGTGGGCCTTATATACCTAATCTACCTTACTTTATGTTTTTATATCAAACATGCCTGTCATTAAAAAACATTCATCTTCATTGTTATATATTTAACAATAAATGCAACATTTTGTTTTTACTGATATTGTTTTACCAATTTTACGCCGCAAGCGCCTTAACTGCTTCTCGTTGTTTCTCTTTTCCCATAGTACAGAGAACGAATTGGCCTATTGTCAGTCTTTTAAGTAGCATATTTGATCTATGAAAGCCTAAGTACAATATAATGAAACCACTACTTATTCCAAACGCGGTAATATAAGAGCAGACTGACAAAACGGGTAAATGAAATGTATAGTTTGACAAACTTTAATTACCGCTATGTAAATCACATTTGACCCTTGTCTGTATGGTATTAAGGTTGATATCTGCTTGATATAAGGCTTTTGCAAGTGTTACTTTGAAAGACTATTGGAAAAAAGTTGGCGGACTCTGAGCGCGGCTTGGCCACACTGAATACAGTCATCATTTAAAACTTAACCCCTTACCGTTTTGGGTCATTTTTGCAGTTTTTAATAAAACAATGTAACAGAAAACTGTAAAAAGATAATGGCTAAAAGAGTAAAAGGTGATTACAAGTTAAAGCTCAGCTGTTCAAGCGTATTTTGAAAATCGACCTAGCACCTTGCTCGGTGCACCTAGATGGAGATGTAGTGTAGGGACGCCAAGCCAGAATCAGGGCTATCGATTGCTTGTTGTAGTCATTCAGCCCAGTTCCCTTTAGTTGGAGCTGCAGGTTACAGTTCTTGCTATGTTTCCACACTCTTCTCCTCAAACCTTCAAGTCCTGCAAAACAGAAGGACATCTTTTAGATCGACAACCATTAGGGCTATGTTTAACCGGGATATCATGGACAGCACTTACAAATTGTGTGCAGCTTCGCTCAACCTAGTGTACACCAGGTGAGATACCCTTCATAGCTTAACCCTTTACCAGGCCCCAAAGAACTAGCGTGTCTTCATACGTACTGTATATAATGTTACAACCGTATTGAACGCCTTGTAAAAAATGCATTTACGAAAGTCGGAGATGCTCCTTTAAACCAGAAATAAAATTGTGGGTTACGGTTATCCCATCACCTGTCTAAGTAATTAACTGTCATACTCGATTTTGTCTTATTATATTCTTGATCAGGCGAAGGGATATATTCCTCTCACATCTTATATCGGTTATCACAGTTAAGGTTTAACTCCAAACCTACTATGAAACATTATAGCAGTCACTGAAACCATTATTTTATGATCTTCAGTTTTATTACTTACGTGAGTTTTTATGACATCACAAGACAATTTACCGGGCCATGGGAAGAATAGCTCCCACACAGTTAAACTCTAATAAGGCCATGGGATAATGTTAACCCACTTCCTAATTCTGGTCATACACAATAAGGCGTAAATATTTAGCAATGTTTACGATTACATTACCTTTCAACACTCAAAATCTACAAAATGTCAAAAAATTGTTCGACCTAGGTATGTACTTCTGTTTCATTGAAATTAAGGAAAGTGTTCGAATTTCTCCGTAGTTTATTGAAATTAGCGTTCAAGTGAATATAAACGGCTGCCAAAGATATATTACGCGATTTAGAAGCGTGTTGTGAATGTAGATCATAAAATACAATTTTCAGGGATTGACAAAATATTTTGTAGGAGGTTTGGAGTTAAAACCTGACTGCAGTACCCGATATAAGATGTGGGAGGAATATATCCCGTCGCCTGGTAAAGGGTTAAGACAATTTGTTGGTGGTTAGCGACCGAAGTAAGTTTTTTTTTTTAATTACATTGGTGGCAAACTAGCAGACGGATTGCCTGATGGTAAGCAATTACCTTCGCCCATGGGCACCCGTAACACCAGAGGAGTCACAAGCGCGTTTCCGGCCTTTAAGGGGGATTGGAGCTCTGGGAACCTTACTCACCATCAGGAACACAACACTACGTACGTGAAAGGAAGCAGTGTTATTATGGCTGTGGTCTTCTGTAAGGAGGAGGTACTTCCCCAGTTGGGCTTCTCCAGACTCAAGCGTGATGGTACTTCGCTGTGCCTTATCTCTCATTGTTGGGCGTAGTTTAAGGACATACCCGGGTCCAAAAAGTTTATACATAAGTGATAGCGAATGGAGTGGACTGTATAGATATAAATGGGAATTTGATGGAAACACTGAGTAAACCGAAACTATTTTAATAAACACAAAATATAACTGCAAAGACAAGTTGTTATTGCGACTCACAAAGGCAGACTGCCTTGTCGTGGTAATGTCATACAAAATATAAATAATTTAAATATAGAACATTTATGCTTTAAGGCTGCAACCCAGCCAGTCGCCAACATACCGGACCCCCAGTGGAACACTAACCACTGGTGGCGACTAGCTGAGGTGCGGCTTCCATTAAAATAAGTTTTCGGGCCGGTCTGCGCAGCACGCCTCCTTTAGTATGGACGTCTGCCACGCGGACCGCTCCGTCAGGCCCCATGTAGACCTTCGTTACCCTTCCTAGTGGCCACAAACCGCGAGGAAGGGTAGAATCGACTATCAACACCACATCGCCCACGTTCAGATTACACGTTACGTTGTTGGGTCCTCTTGGTCGTAGCGTCGGGAGGTATTCACGTAGCCATCGTGCCCAAAATTGATCAGCAAGACGCAGCGTTCTCCGCCAATTGCAACGTCGGATCAAGTCGCCGTCTGTCAGCGACGTCACCCAGGGTACGACTGACGATGAGCCCAGGATGAAGTGAAATGGCGTTATGGCCTCTGGTGAATCTGGGGAGGATGGGACATATGTAAGTGGCTTTGAATTTACAATAGATTCCGCTTCAAGTAAAAACGTACATAGGACTTCTTCTTTGACCGGCTGGTTTGTAAGGCAGGACCTTAAAGCTGTTTTTACGGTCCGCACAAGTCGCTCCCAGGCGCCTCCCATGAAAGGTGATGCTGGTGGAATGAAACGCCAGTCAATTTTTTGGTTCGTGGCATATTCAACGACTGATTCGTTGTGTAGGAAGCGCAGTTCTCGCGAGGCTCCTACGAAATTAGTTCCGTTGTCCGAGAATATGGAGGTGGGTGACCCTCGGCGAGCAATAAATCGCCTAAGACTCATTATGGCGCTATCAGATGAGAGTGAGTTAACAACTTCGAGGTGGAGTGCTCTCGTCGACAAGCATGTGTATAATGCGACGTACCGTTTCTCGCTGCGTCGGTATATAGTCACTAGAATAGGGCCAAAGTAGTCTAGGCCAACATGGGTGAACGGCCTTTTGTGATGATCGAGCCGTTCGGTTGGTAAGTTGCCTGTTTGAGGTTGGGTAGGCTGTCTTTTCCATCTTCTGCATTTCAAGCAAGCGCTTGCTACACCGCGTATGGTGCTTCTAGCTCTTAAAATCCAATATCTTTGGCGAAGTTCATTTAAAACAAGCTCGTTGAACTGGTGTGCTGCCTTAGCATGTTCGTGGGAAATTAAAAGTCGTGTGATGTAGTGGCGGCCATCGAGAATCATGGGGCTTTTACTTCGTCGTCAACTCCTGGTACAGAACTTATGCGCGTGTCTAATCTTAGTAAACCTTCAGTATCTAGTGATGGCGCGAGCTTCTTTATTCGACTATTCTTGGTCACCGGCTTCGAAGATCGTATAGCTGCTAGGTCTTCGGCAAAACTTTCTGCCTGGGCGTAACGGACCAACATCTTCTCTGCTTCTACGATGTCTGCTACATGAATCTGGTGGGGAGATGTGGTGTTGTTAATGTGTAATTTAGAATTTGATTCTATTGGTCGAGACAGTTTAAGCCGAAACAGTCTTGCGCCCTGGATAACGCGGGCAGTGGCGCGTAAAAGACGCAGCCAGGAACTAAAACGCGTTGGGTCAGGTACGGAATTCGAAAATGAGGTGTCGAGGAGCAGAACCACCAGATTCGATTTTAACTCGAGATCTGGTGAGATCTCTTCTTCGTCGGTAGCGCGCTCGTTCGGCCAATCGTATGTTGGTTCAACGAGGAACTGTGGGCCAGTAAACCACCGATGAGACGCGGTAAAGTCTATTTTTGGTTTTGTTGCATCGTCGGCTACGTTGAGAGAAGTAGGGATCCACCTCCAATTAGACGGATTAGTGGTTTCCAATATCTCTCCCAATCTATGCGCCACGAAAGGTTTAAAAACGCGAGCATCGCTCCGAATCCACTTCAGAACGGTTGTTGAATCTGTCCAGAATATGGTTGCGGAGGGCTTCAGTCGGTGAGCGTTTAGGATTGTTTGCGCGAAACGCGATGCGATAAGCGCGGCTTGTAATTCTAAACGGGGGATAGAGACCGGTTTAAGAGGGGAAACGCGTGCTTTGCTACCGATGAGCATCGTTGACACGGAGTCGTCACTATAGGTAAAACGCCAATAAGCGACGCAGGCGTAAGCTTGTTCGCCACCATCGGCAATTACATGAAGTTGAATGTCTGAAAAGTCCGACTTAGCCATATACCACCGGGGAATTTTTATGTAGGCTGCCACCTGTAGTTGGGCAAACCAAGCCTCAGCCTCGTTTAAATACGTTTCTGGTAGTTTCGTGTCCCAGCCAACGCCTGCCCGCCATAGTCTCTGAATGAGAATGCGGCCCCAAATAACGACTGGCATCAACAGGCCGAGAGGGTCATAAACTTTCATGACGTTCGATAATAGAATTCGTTTGGTTAAAGTGTCAGTCGGTATCTGGGGTATAGCGCGAAAACCTAGTAAATCTTGACATGGGTTCCATTTAACTCCCAGCACTCCGACGTCACTACTTGGAGGTAGGTAGATATCTGAAGATGGGTCGATACGAAGGCCCTTTGGGACCAGTGAAAGCGCTTCTGGGCTATTGGAAGTCCAGGCCCGCATTTCGAAGCCACAGGTTTTGTGCACTGTGATAACGTCGGCAGCTAATTGAGCCGCGTCGGCAATATTAGAGTGGCTGCCGAGGTAGTCATCCATATAATGGTCGTCGATAATTGCTTTACAAGCAGCGGGTAGTCGGTTTTAAGCATATTTGCGTTTTTATTTTTTATGTAGAGTGCCATAAAAGGGCTCGAAACGGCTCCGAAAATCATGGACGACATACGGTACTCCTTGAGGTCGCCGTCTATATTACGCCAGAGAAAACGTTGGGCGTCCCGGTCTCTTGTAGCAATCTTAATCTGAGGGAACATCTCCTTAATATCACCATTCAATGCGACCATGCCTTCTCTAAAACGGAACAAGATGCCAAGTAGTGGAGACAGTAAGTCAGGGCCTTGCAAAAGTAGACTGTTGAGGCTTACGCCTTTTGTGGTTGCAGCCGCGTCATGTACTGCTCTAAGCTTCTGTTTCTGTGGATGATAAACGCCAAAAATAGGTAAGTACCACCGTATGGAGCCGTCTGGATTGACACAAGAGACGTTTGGCGTTACTCGCTGATGGTAAGTGTTCGGATTACAAGCTTCAGCGTAACCTTTACTGATTACGTCGTCAATATATTTTTGAAAAGCTGCGGCGAACGTAGGGTCCTTTGACATTTGTCGTTCGAGGGCTTTGAAGCGTGAGAGAGCCTGCGGGTAACTGTCGGGGATGGTATCAGGTACATTCTCCCTCCATGGTAACCTTACTTCAAAATGGCCGTTATCCAGTCGACGGGCCGAAGATTCGATAATGTCTACAGCCCGTTGATCCTCGCTGTTCGGACGTGGGGCCTTTTTCGTAATGCCTAAGGCGTCGATGTCGTATTGACTTTTTATTAGTGTGTCTAAATCTTCTGTGACGTGATGGACGAACTCTAGTGGTTTTGACGACGTGGAGAGTGCACCATGGAGTACCCAACCTAGTAAAGTTCTTGACGCTACTGGATCGTTCTTGTTTCCGCACCGTACTTCGCGACTTATAGAAAGGTACCAATCGGGTGCGCCGATTAAGACGGTCGGTTGAACATCGGACTGCATAAGCTCCTGAGATAAGTCTGATAAATGATTATAATCATTTATATTTATCGTATTTGGGTGTCGTCCGCGAAGCCCTAGAGGTTTCATAGCCCGCGCATGCTCAATCAAGTAGCGGTCAGGTCGGTTGCGTCCGCGAATATAGAAGTTGACATAACTTACGTCAATATCCTTGGTCATATTACAAACACCTTCAATGTGGAGACGTTCCTGGCTGGTGGGCTTTGCGCCGATGCGTGCTGCTACGTCAGCGCAAATCAGTGTCGAACAACTGCCCTCGTCGAGTAGCGCTGTTGTCTCGAACTCGCCATTGGGACCCTCGAGGATAATGGGGACCACTTTCAGCAGGCCGCGGACACGGGTCGTGAAACCGATGGCGAAGCTCCTGTAGCATTAATTGGGCAATCAGTAGTAGTCAGAATTTTATTAAGGGCTTCGATTTTGTTGTCAGTATTACTTATGTTAATTGCACCCAACGACTCGACAGATGTTTGAAAACTAGTACTAGCCTTAGCGTCGGCTGTCCCTGTGCCGTGGAGTAGCGCGTTGTGGCGTCTGGAGCATCCGTCGATACCACAACGTTTCGCGCGGCAATTGTTCCACGTGTGTGGGTTGCCCTTGAGGCACCGATAACACACTTTAAATTCTCGAACCCAGCGCCATCTATCTTCTAATGTTAAATTTAAAAAACTTTTACAAGTTTTTATATCGTGAGGTCCTTGTTTGCAATATAAACAACGGTCAGGTGGTTTCTCGCTAGATACCGTAGCGTGCACGATTGCCTTTTTTAATGGGTATTGCAGGGTATTGTTGTGACGTATATTTGAAAGGGTCGGCATCTTACATGTACTATCAAAAAAGAAATTATATCTTAATTGTTTGTCTGCCTCAATTAAGAGAAATCTTGACAATAATTCCAATTTTGTTAGACTTGGCTCCTGCGGCATTTCTATTGATGCATAGTCCGTATAGCGGGCTCTAGTGTGTTCGCTCAATTTTAATAAAATGCACCGGAAAAGCTCAGGTGACGACAAGTACTCTTTTTGGTTAAGTAGCGATAGAGTCGTAATAAAATTGCGCAATTTGTTCGCAAGACTGTTTAAATCCTGCGGAGAACTTAGCTTAGGATTGTTGCGTAGCTCAGCGAGCTCGTGGGCGACCAGCAGCTCCGGACGAGCGAACGTCTGCTCCAGGGCTTGCACGATGTCATCAGGCGCGCTGCAGGTCCACATGAGCGACGCGACGGCCTGGTACGCTTTTCCACGGACGGCAAGGTTTAGGCGATCTAAGTTTTCTGAAGGGGAAAAATTTAGTTTAGTTCTCTCATAACTGCTTTTAAAAGCCATCCACTGGTTGACCTCACCCGAGAATGTGACAAGTTCGGGTTTTTTTGGCCTGTTTGCAAGGGCGTTTATTGCCTGAGAGAGCTGGGTAATGGCGTCTAATGAAGGTCGTTCGGACGATGGTTGTGGTGCTACTGTTTCATAGTTGTAAACGGTTTTATTGGCTATCGACTGGGTTGCTTGGTTGACGTTAGGGACGTTGAGAAATACCGTGTTGGTAGGGACAGGCGGCTGTAAGTGAAGTCCTTGAGAGTCGCTCAAAGTGACAGCCGCTGCCTCACCAGGCATATTTTTATGAACCGAGGCCATGGTAGCATTTTGTTCGGATACCCAAGTCGATGTGCGTCTTTCGGCGTTAACATCTGAAAAATGCGAACTACGAGATTTTGTTGACTTATCTGATGATGCTTCTAGAGCGGCGATTTTTGCTTGTAGCTGTGTTTGTTCCGCCTTGAACTCGAAGTGAGCTAGGTCGCGCTCGCGTTGTGCGTCTGCTTCTGCTTGCTTCCGGGCGAGCACGGCTTGCTGACGCGCGAGTTCGAACTCGAGCTCCGCTTGTTTTCTTTCGCGATCCGCTTGTTGGCGTGCAAGTTCTCGCTTACGTTCCACTTGGCGCTGCATCGCGTCAGCTTCGAGAGCGAGTTTTTGTGCGCGGATAGTGGCCGCAGAACGTGTAGAATGTGTACGCTCGCTGTGCACTCGTTTACTGTGGACACTAATATTATCGCCTTCCGTTGGTTCTTTGACATTGCCTTCGCTACTCGAGACAGTTCGAGAAATTGGGCGTTGGGCAATGAAGCCAGGTTGTGCCGCGTCGCTCTCCGTTTGTACTGATAGCGAATGGAGTGGACTGTATAGATATAAATGGGAATTTGATGGAAACACTGAGTAAACCGAAACTATTTTAATAAACACAAAATATAACTGCAAAGACAAGTTGTTATTGCGACTCACAAAGGCAGACTGCCTTGTCGTGGTAATGTCATACAAAATATAAATAATTTAAATATAGAACATTTATGCTTTAAGGCTGCAACCCAGCCAGTCGCCAACAATAAGCGTTATTCTAGTTAGTTAGCCTAAGACACATGGGTTCATTTATCAGTTGAACTGCTGTCTCTCCTAATCCCAGTACTGAAATGTGACACTGCAATACAACACAGCTATTCAAATTACAAATACACTTAATCTTAATAACATTTGTCTTAATAACTAGGATCGGAGATCATTAATATCAATTGAAGATTGTGTGTGCAAAATATATTGGTACTCATTCAGTAGTTTTACTATAATTTTAATGGCGTTATGCAATATGCAACCCTAGGTAACAAATCACAATTTAGAATATTTTTTTTTTACAAATTTTACTGATTAATTTTCGTGTTTGAGTAATATTTTAAATAAACGAAATAATTATTAATTGGAAGTTTATTTTTAGTAACTCACTGTCAGCTGTAAGAACAATTTCAGCAGCTAGCAATGCTTTTAGTAACCAAAATTCCAGATTTAAAAGTCAAGCTCGATTTGAAAATGAGTTCATAATATTCAAAACTAATTAGAACAACCGTAGTTTCGCCGCCCGAGGCAAAAAAAAACGTAATAAAACTGGTGTTGGCATTTTGAGCACTTCTCTCTGTTGCCAAATTGGGAAACAACTTCCAACACGCGTCCTATTAAAGCTACTCGCTACACCCGGCGACCCAAGTATATACCACGATAGTACATAGAAAGTACACTATGATTGCGAATGCATTGTTGCGTACCGTTCGGTCGGGAAATATAACTTTACTGTCAACTGTTTATGATACAGTGACTGTTTATTAACGTGGCTAGAACCTTCAAATTCGTGGATAATCCGACCAACTATCAAGCATGCTTGTAAATCGTGATAGATGTGACTTGAATTAGTTGTCAAGCACAATAATGTTACTGACAGCGCTGAACTGTGACTAACATCCATTTTTAGAATGTGTTATATTATAGATATTATAGATATAATGAATAGAAACAAAATAGATGCAACTAGTTGTATTGATTACATTACTGTTTTTTATTATGAATTAACTGTTGTTAGTTCATTAGTGCATTACTAATGTGCCTAAACTGTAAAACTTATATTTCAAGCAGCGATTCTGCATAGAATAGTCAACGACTTTGGTAAAGCTTTAAAAAGACTGCTTTGACGCATTCTTTAAATTTAAAACTTTACGAGTAAGTTACTCGTAAATAATTTTATTCTAACTTACTTTGACGTTCAGATACCAGATTAATTCTGGAATCCGGTCAAAGAACTTGAGTTTCTTATAGCAATTAAATAGTGATTTATCCATATTTAAATTAAACCGTAAGGGCAGAAAATACAGTTGATTTTTCGATAATATGTTATGGGGGTTTTGTCAGTGGGTACCCTTGAGAAAGACGATTACTATACATAGGTATATCTGCTTATATTTTAAGACCTGAAATGTGGCTTCTTATTAGTAAACCTCATTTCTCTCTCCTACGTCAAAATTAAGTACATTTAAAATCATCATTATTTATTATATTTCAGCCGTAAGTCATACACTTCTCCACCAAATATGACTTGTATCATCGAGGCAGGAGAAATACCATAGTCAAAACGCTTGGCAGGCGAGTTAGGTTAGGTTAGGTTAGACACCGCAGTAGCTGGTGATTCGATTTCTACAGACGCTGCTGTCCATCCATCAGTTTTTTTTTTATCGGCTCTTACGACACTCACGAGAGGAGATGGGGTGGTGCTATTCTAGTCAGCCGGCAAAGCAAAAATCGGCACTACATGGCAAAAATCTTAAACCACTGAAGACAACACAATACACGTGTAATAATTTTACACAAATTGAACTAGTTCTACGGTAACTTTAATAAGGATTAGTTACACTAAGAACAAATCAAATTATTTTTTATGAAGTATTTTTGATTTGCTTTGATTTTTTAAGTAGTAATTCTACTATATAAATTAAAAGTTGAAATTGATAACATATACTAAAGAAAAAAACGACGAGGACCTCCCCTCAGCCGCGATAGCTGGAGATGCGGGTTCGAATCCCGTCTCGAACACCGGAGGTCCTCGTCGTTTTTTTTTTCTTAAGTATATGTTATCAATTTCAATTTTTAAAGCTTAGACAACTATACATTATTATAATAGATAAACACATATACCTAACGCCTAAACCCCAGTAACAAAATAAACATTCATGATAAACACTCAAATGGTAGTTCAGAAAAAAAAAACCGTAATTAGCGTGATTTATAGAAAAGTGAACTATATCGTCACCCTAGTTCACAACCGTACTAATTACATTTTTTTCAAAATTTGTTTTTTTATCGTTACCTATATAAAATTGAATTCTGCGTCGTATGGCATTTACAAAAACCTTAAAAGCCTTCTCCTTCCATGAAAAACAATGTGACACAATGGTACTAAGTACGAAGAGAGCATGCGCTTTTGTACTAAAATCCATTATTTTTAAAAATTTCATGTACAAAAGCATTAAGTGACTTTAGGTCATTTGACTCCTATTTGAAATTATGCACATTCGTACTAAGTGCAGTTAGTTCAATTGGAACTTATTATATTTTGTATGCAGTAATGTATTAAGTCGCTTTAGTACAAAACATTACAAAAAAACATGTCACAAGAGCTGTTAATTGAATGTCTTTTGAACTGGTTGTTTGACAAACATGTTAAGTTACTTTAATACAGTCGGTATGTTCGAAAACTTTTTTAAAGCGAAATTGAAAAAAGTATAAATAATTCAATTTCAGGAATAATATTTTCTAAGCGGTGACTAACATGCTTCGTTATTTACTTAAGCCATTTTAAATACGTATTATTTTTTATTATACACCTACATTAATAGGAAGCGTGAGCGCTACTGTACCACGCCGTGCGCCGGCGCCGGGGTAGGAAAACTGCGCGCGCCATTCTTTTTTTTAAACAAAAACAAATATACCCACAACAGTCTCAACCTATATTTTCGGAGGGAGTCAGTCGTTGTAGTAATAGTAATTGAAAATATTACGTTCGTGACAATGTTAAGTAAAGGTCGAAGACTTGTAAATTTGGTAAAGCAGAATGATGTCAAAATCACCAAAACATAAATAATTACTAGATACTATAACAGCACTTAACATGGTTGTGCGCAGTTTTTTATACTGTAAAGGTTAGATTTTGATGACACTAACAGCACTTAATACACTTGTGCGCTAGCATTTTAGTCGTATTCAATGAATGGTTTAACATTAAGAGCACATAGTGTGGTAGAACATAATAATGGAAGTGATGTTGATACATTTGATTCGTGTTTGGTTTGGCATTTTGTCACACCAAGTACATACACTTAATTAATTGAACTCTTGGTCGAATAACGTATAGTTAATGCAACAGTTCCCGTTTCATACATTATACAAGTTACAAAGATACCCACACTAACATGTTCTTTAGTTTTTTTAGTTATTTTCATAATGTATTGAGATAGTGTTAGGTTTAGGCATTTTTCATCTCAGAAGCGTCAGAACAGACTTTTTTTTAATACTATACATTACCCACAAAATGCCTCTACTAGTAAAGTTAAAAACAATAAACAACCAAATTTATATTATGCCAACTAAAACATTCTAGAACATGAAAATAGGCGTTTTGAAAAATGACATTATAAAACACAGACCAAATGTTGAGTTGGTAACTGTTAAGTTGGCAAATGAAACATGGTTGTTTTGATAATTTGGGAAATTAACGTTCGGCGAAATAAAATTACGCGAAACGTGAGTTGGGAAGTGATATTCGGCCATATAATTTTTATAAATAAGATACCTAGGCGATAAATAAGAGAATCCATTATAACTAACAGTAAAAAACTGATACAGAAATGAATGGATCTCAAGATTTTTCATTATTATGTTAGTAAGATGCGACAATGTTTAAATAATTTAATTACATTTTTGTTAAATAGAACCGCAAAAGTTTGCATTTATGTTTTATTATTGTTTTTTTTTTATAGTACGATTTTAAGCCACAATGGTCAGTATAATTATGTTTTAGTTCGATTTTTGTTCAGATTTATTAAAATGTCTGTTTTAATAATAAAAAAGTAATAATTCATAACATGTCTACTTGTTTCTTTTCATTTCCATTGGCTAAATATTTTAATAATTACAGTACCTTATGTCCTAACTACATCGATGACGTATTTAACACGTGCACACTTGTATTAAGTGAGGGGTTTAGTTGTCTAAAGTTCAATTTTCAGTATGAAATCTTTCTAAGTGGTATATTATATTTGAAATATAGTATCTCGAAGACCTATTTTACAACACTCATACATAATTTATAACTTTTTGTATACCATTGATATAATATTTATATGCAAACATTAGATTTGCTCTCCTGTAAAATTACTCAAAGTGTAGTTAGTACGGTTGTGAACTAGGGTGACGATATGTCAGTTGTGTGACGATAATTAAGTATACCATTTCTGTAAATATTTAGATTAGATGCTGGTTTCATAAATTTTAGATAGTAATACAATGCAAAAAAAGACAAAAAAGTAATTTTCATACAGAGTTCATGCTTAATTATCATACAAAACTGATTTTTTTAACGTTTTTCACATCACGTAAGGGGCACGTTTTTTCTGAAAACTCCCAAATATAATTATGTTTTTGCCAGGGAGGCTAATGAGAGTTGAATCTGACATTTAAAACTCAACTTCAGAAACGAAAAAAATCTTTGAAAATATTACTGATATGATTTCAAATTCATGGGTATTGAAAGTAGCACTTATCATCCCCCATTTAAAATATGACACAACTGTTTAAAATCCTGGTGATCCATTTCATGACATAGTTGGTATCATGTGTTTGGGTCTTTTCAAGGCAAGAATGAATGGCTGTTACTGAACCAGCGTGCTACACTCTTGACCTCGTCGACACTTACCATGTGTCTGAGGTCAAACGCTGGTCAGCTGGTCAAATAGAAAACAAATTCCAAATAAGAGAAAATATGAAATACTTTGACGCAGTCAAGCAGTTCAACCCTCTGTACAAAAACTTTTTCTGATTTTTCCTAATCATAATACTCGTACAATATGAATGCTCTTAAGCTGACGATATCATATTTCTCACCCATTGTAAGTACTGTAGAATATTTGGGAACCTTCCTCCAATATTATTATAAGATTACAAGCATCTTATCATATCACAAGCACCTTCAATTGTGTTTGTAAATCTGTTATTTACTGTAAGCAAACGTCAAAACCCTTTCTTAGAAATTGATTCCTATGTCCATATCTTTAGATATCATTTTTCCTTAAACTGCGTTCTACATTCCTCAGATTTATATATTCTATGTCAAAGCAACCGTGCCTGTGGTCGGAGCTCGCGAAGGTATGCTACACGAAATCGAGTGGCAACCCCTGTTCGAAAACGTTTTAAGTATGCTCTTGTTACTTGTATACTTAAGTCCTTTTCAAATTTATAAAACAATCCATTCTCTGGATAATTTTTTGTTTGAATTTCAACCTTGAAGCCATGGCGGTGAGTTGATAA
The DNA here is from genome assembly GCA_022674325.2 of Grapholita molesta. Classification (NCBI taxonomy): domain Eukaryota; kingdom Metazoa; phylum Arthropoda; class Insecta; order Lepidoptera; family Tortricidae; genus Grapholita; species Grapholita molesta. The sequence continues at coordinate 14,807,432 of CP053135.2, read as the reverse complement.
TGCAATGGTTACTATGTAAGCGTGGAAATGCTTAGAACGATTATTTGTTTCTGCCACTGGATGAAGAGAATTATTGCAGCTAGATATATGTTGACGCTATTTTAAAACTAATTTCAAGGTCAAATAAACTATGGCTTATTTAAATGACTTCTTCTATCTCTTAAAAAGAAGCAGAGACTACTCTTAATAGACTACTTACTCATGCAAAAATTGGTACATCTTATTATTAGACCCCGGATTCTTGTCGCGATGACATCAAAATAGGGTAACTTTGGGAGTAAATGGAACGGCAGAACAAAACAATACATAAATAATAATTAATAAGATAAGCTAAAAATATATTAATTTCAAACCTCAATTAGAATAATTTTTGATTCTTTAACGAAAAGACAACATCGATAATTTAAACAACTGACAATTGATTTGTAGGAAGTATTGCAGTAAATAATGTACAAAAATAAATAAGTGTCTATTTTTTATTCATTAACATCATATTATGCTTTTTTATCTTATCTTAATAAATCCGTATTAATTACTACTGTTCCATTTACTACAATTATGCCATTACCATATATACCATTTATGGAACGATCTTTAATGCATAAATACCGTTGGGATACCAATGTGCATGTGCCAGTTTTATGTTGCATCTAGCGTTTAAGTGATCTGAGAATTGATGCAACTTTAGCCACAGTGCTTTAGAAGGAAATGTTTGCGTTTAAGCAAGAATTAATTCAAATGCCAGTAATGGATACAAGATTTGAATAGACATTTTCATCGGTCTTGCGGCAGATAGTCTTGGTCTAGATTTGATCTTGACTGCTAGTTATTCAGACAAGAGCATCCCAATATGTGGCTTAGTGTGGCTCGTACACAGGAGAGTTCCACAGTTGTCCATCCTTCATAATTAAAAAAATATATATATATTCTGGGACAATCTGACACAAATCGACCTAGTCCTACGGTAAGCTCAGTAAGGCTTGTGTTGTAGGTACTAGACGACGATATATATATAATAGATAGGATACATATAAATACTTAAATACAAAGAAAACACCCATGACTCAGGAAAAAATATCTGCGCTCATCACACAAATAAATGCCCTGACTGGGAATCGAACCCAGGACCATCAGCTTCATAGGCAGGGTCACTACCCACTAGGCCAGACCGGTCGTCAAATTTGCTTTACTACAACGTACACGTTCTTTAATATACCCACGTATCTATGAGCTACAGACGTCTTAATGCTGGGCTAAGGAAGCGATCTCTAGCATAACATAGCTACCGACTTCCACCTAGTATAGTATTATTTTTTTATGACATAGGCGGCAAACGAGCAGACGGGTTTCCTGGTGGTAAGCAATTACCGTAGCCCATGGACACCCGCAACACCAGGAGAGTCACAAGCGCCTTTAAGGGGGGGTTGGAGCTCTAGGAACCTTACTCACCATCAGGAACACAACACTACATACCTGAAAGGTAGCAGTGCTATTATGGCTGTGGTTGTACAGAGGAGGTACTTCCCCAGTTGGGCTGCCCCAGATTCAAGTGTGATGGTCATCGCTGTGCCCTACCACTCATTGTTGGACGTAGTTTATGGACATACCCGGGTCCAATTATCCCATCTAGTTTATGGACGTGCAAGAGTATACTTTCATATAAGATCACTCTAGGATTTTTCTACCGCAACTCTTGCTATGAGGCTTTCCCATTGCCATTTCAACTCCACAATTCTATGCAACTAAAACAAAATCATTTTTTTAAATGTTCATTTATTTTGATTAGCTTTGATTTTTAAGCAGTAACACTAGGTACTATATAAATTATGAATTGATAATATTCTACTGCTCGAAAGCCGCATTTCGGCTGCCCGTTGTTTGTAAGTTTCTGGCAGCAGTTTAAAGACAATACCGACACACAATGTGATTAAATGTAGAATCTAAACTAATAAACTATATTCTTCGAATAGGCAGAGTTTACACAACCTTGTTTCGCCAACTCAAATGTTAATTAAACACAAATGTTGGCGGCAGACGGGGAAAGTGAAACTATGCGAAATGTAAGCAAATGTTACGCTTCACATATTATTATTCAGCCGTAAGAGGGGCAATTAAACTGGAGTGTTATAAAGTTGTGTTTCATTAAAGTCTCCGGCTCATATTAGATAATGTCAAGGGATTTAGTAGAAGTGACATATTTACTTTGAGAGCGTAGTTTATATAAATAAAAATATATTTATTCAATTCATTGATTATTCTTTTTTTATTATTTTAAACTGGATGCGTGGCGTAGGCAGATCCCGTAAAAGTCGTACACGTCCCTGCTTTACCTCGCTCTCGCAGAATATCTCTGCTATGATAAAAAGGATGAAAAAAAAATAACGTGCTGGTGGTAAACAAGCACACAACCCACCCGATGGTAAACGGTCAATGTAACCAAAGGATACCAGCAACGTCAGAAATTTACAGATGTCGGAGTGTGAAATAGGAACAGGGCCGGTACCGCGAACATCGAAGTTCGTATATTGCGAGGATCTTTCTCTTTTACTCCAATTAAGGCGCCATGAGTGTGACATAGACAATCGTCCGACATTTACGAATATCGTTTTACGCGGTAGCGCTGCAGAAAGTGTAAATAAAAACGGCGTGTACAATTTTCAACGCTTGACATACCTTCCTATAACCTCAGTCAAGGTAGAACGACCCGGACCCGGGACCCGGGTATGTCCGTAAACTACGTCCAACAATGAGAGGTAGGGCACAGCGATGTCCATCACGCTTGAATGTGGAGCAGCCCAATTGGGGAAGTACCTCCTCCTTACAGAAGACCACAGCCATAATAACTGCTACTTTCAGGTATGTAGTGTTGTGTTCCTGATGGTGAGTAAGGTTCCCAGAGCTCCAACCCCCCTTAAAGGCCGGCAACGCGCTTGTGACTCCCCTGGTGTTACGGGTGCCCATGGGCGATGGTAATTGCTTACCACCAGGCAATCCGTCTGCTCGTTTGCCGCCTATGTCATAAAAAAAAAAACGAAATAAATTCGATAATTCTTACAGACGTCAAAGATTGACAGTAATATGTGGTAGTCCACATGGAAGCTTGGCGCTTACGCTATTGTTAATGACGCTTCCATACAATAGTGACACTTTGGAACGTAAGCGTCAACCGCCATAAGGTACCTTTCCATGTGGACTACAACATATCTATAAAATGTTAGTAAATCTATTCTAACCGCTAAACATTTTAGCATCTTTCTTTATATAAAGATACAAATTAGAAATACTAAGTTGACTTCTTTGTATTTTTGGTACACCGTATTATTATAGCCATAAATTATAATTTATAAGCAACTCGTTAAAAAAAAGAAAATCCTCCCCCGATTTTTAATGGTTAACTTAAATAAACTTACATACGATTTCACGGGTTCTGAATACTGCGTATCTTTTGACATTCAAGCGTCTTATGCACACAAAATGATTCCTATATGTAACGATGTTGTTATTTACATATTTAATAAGAACGCCCTTTGAAATTCAAACGTAAAAATACAGATAAAATATGTGTACGGATCACAGATAATGTTAAAACGATGTTACACCATGCCGAACAGACTTTGGAAATAAAACGAATATTATTGAAATGGAAAATCTTATTTAATAAGCTGTGTCGTGCCGAAAATAGCAACACCCTATCTCCTTCTAAGGGTAAAAGGCAACAAAGGGAAAAAAACCGACGGATGGGCAGCAGCGTTCATCGAAACCGAATCAACAGCAATTACGGTCGCCAAACGCCTACCAAATATGGCGACTGAGGCAACTCCCTCTATATTACAAGTCATATTTGGGGAGGCCTATGTCTAGCAGTGGACGGCTGAAATGCTAAAGGTTGTAGGTCGACGACGATATATATCAATATCATCATTTCAGCCATAAGACGTCCACTGCTGAACATAGGCCTCCCCCTTGGACCTCCACATGTACCGGTTGGAAGCGACGTGCATCCAGCGTCTCCCGGCGGTCAATAATCGTTCACTGTTGGAAAATTTGGACATAGGCCTCTCCCATAAACTTTTTTTATGACATAGGCGGCAAACGAGCAGATGGATTGCCTGGTGGTAAGCAATTACCACCGCCCATGGGCACCCGCAACACCAGGGGAGTCACAAGCGCGTTGCCGGCCTTGAAGGGGGTTTGGAGCTCTGGGAACCTTACTCACCATCAGAAACACAACACTACATACCTGAAAGGTAACAGTGCTATTATGGCTGCGGTCTTCTGAAAGGATGAGGTACTTCCCCAGTTGGGCTGCTCCAGATTCAAGCGTGATGGTCATCGCTGTGCCCTACCTCTCATTGTTGGACGTAGTTTAAGGACATACCCGGGTGCAAAATAAACTGCAGAGACCGATATCTAAGCATTAGGTTTTATGCCAAAACTGCCCCAATAAGCATAATTACAATAACTAATAATGAAATCTCGTTTAATCACTTACTTTCCTGTTAAATAATAAGGTACATATTTAAAAAAATGAAGTTATTACACGTTAGTAGGGCAGAAAATGGCAGGCGGGTTAGTGGTCACTGTATGATCCACCGTTCTGATGTTGTTGAAAATTTTCTAGTAGTTTTCGTCGCAGTTTAAGGACAAAACTCAGGTTGTATAAGACAGCAGCATATACATAAATACATAAATATAAATAAACCAAGAAAAAATATTCGTGTTAAACACACAAACTTGCCAGAGGCTCTAGTGTAAGTTTCTTTTGACTTAAAAAAACGTGTCGAACGCGTAAGTGATAATGTTATTTACATGGGAAACTCTAACGCGATCGTGACGTATTGTTACGTTAAAAACTTACACTCTGAGGCTCTAGGGTAAGTTTCTTTTGACGTAAAAAACGTTTAGGAACGCGTAAGTGATAATGTTATTTATATGGGAAACGCAAACGCGTTCGTGACGTAAAGTTACGTTAAAAACTTACACTCAGGGCTCCGTACTCTTACCATCGAAAACCTCAAAGTCACAACTCATGGTAAAGATACAGGGCTCAGGATCTAATTAAATGCGTAGTAGCCTTTTTCACTACTACAGTTACAGTTTTTTTTTAACTTATGGTTTTTCTTATAGGTCAAAAAGAGTAACGAATGCGAAAGGAGCTGTACACTTTATGTAAATAAAAATGAAAAACGCGACCCTTCCTCCACTACAAACCCCTAACTCTAAGCTCTTACCCCTTCAACCCAAACCCTCGTCATTCTCTTAATACATCAATCATATAATAGGATTCTTGGCCGAAAAATAATAATAGTCATAAAAAGACCTTGAACAGTGCACTCCTTTTATTGCCTTTTTTCCCTGACACAATTATGTAGTTTTCTATTTTTATTTTGCTTTGCTACCCTAAAGTTGTCTGGAAGAGATTGCTTTTTAGCGATAAGATCGACTGTTGTGTGCCTCCTTTTCTTTTTATTCGATTGTTCCTTTGTGTGATATTGTTCTACTTTGAGGTGTGCATTAAAGTATTCTTTCATTCATTCATTCATTTAGATATTGAATAATTGAGGAAAAAATTAAACATTGTGTTAATTGCCCGATATCTTTTTATTTACATCGATATGTAAGTCAGTCGAATATATTTTGTTTATTAAACTACATTACACATTTTAACGAACTGATTCACTTCAAATATGGCGGTGCAAATGTCATCCCATAGAGAACTTAACATTTATTGTTGGTTTTTTTTTAATTTATGATATAGGACGCAAACGAGCAGACGGATTGCCTGATGGTAAGCAACTACCGCCGCCCATGGACACTCGCAACACCAGAGGAGTCACGAGTAAGTTGCCGACCTTTAAGATCTCTATACGCTCTTTTCTTGAAGGTTTGCAGGCCATATCGGTCAGGAAATACTGCACACGACAATTTATTCCAGAGTTTGCTGTGCGAGGCAGGAAAATTCTAGAAAAACGCACAGTTGAGGACTGCCAACCATCCAAGTGGTGATGATGAAAGTGTTGTCGTGTAGAGCGCTGACGAAAGGAAGCAGCAGGGATTAACCCGAACAATTCCTCAGAGCACTCTCTGTAGTATTAATTATAATTGTAATTGCAACTTAAAATATCCAAAGAACCCTTTTCATTGCACCGGTGTGTAGTAATATAAGCAACAAGCAATATGTGGTGAGCCGTTCACACGTACAGCCTAGGCAAACTGCCTCACACACAGATCGCCATCCTTAGATACTCCACGCGTATCATGAACCATTAATATGTATTATGAGATGTCTAGAGGAACTAGCGTATGGAAATAGTACTCGTATATACTCAAACTTGAAATGAAATGTTTATTATTACTTGCTTCTAATTAGATTCGGAAATACTACATGTCCGGCGCGATGAGTGAAGATGATATGTAAAGGCCGGCTTTCATATAACCTTTTCTCAACTAAGACTGTAAATCAACTTTCTTTTGTTTTTAATTTCAAATCATGACACATTCAACATCTTGACGTTTAGCATAAAAAAAAAACATAAGAATGAATGAAAAACTGTAATATTATTTTTTTACAATTTGAGATTGTAAATAGTATGAAGATGACAACTTGCATAATGGCAAAATACTTGGATTCGAAATTTATTGTTACCTTTACCTACTCACAAATTAAATAAATTGAATACAGTTTTTGTTTTATCTTCTATGGAAAACACCCATGACTCAGGAACAAATATCTGTACTCATCACACAAATAAATGCTCAGACTGGGATTTGAACCCAGGACTTGACAGAACAGGCTTTATAAGCAAGCAGGGTCCCTATCCACTAGGCCAGACCGGTCGTCAATTCACTGATAATATAATTTTGTTATGCTAACATTAATACAAGAATAATATTAACGTTATGTTAATTAATATTATGGGAAGAGCTGGAAGTAGCCGCCCAACAACGTGACAAGTGGAAAATTGAGGGATAACAGGATCCTCTAATGAGGGATAACAGGATTACATCATCATCATCATCATCAACGTGAATACATACAATTATGTTTCGTTTGGGCTAACGCAGTACCGATGAGGGACTAATGCTCTATCTCAGCAAGCGCTATCTGGCCTAAAGTCACATATACATGAGGGTAGCAAACGGCCCGGCAAACGCGCTACACTACAACTCCTAAACACGTGATCTAAATACTTTCCGTATATCCTTTTACACAGGTAGTAGAGGGTAAAAATATGTGTTAGTTTAATCCTCTAATATTATGTTTTTTGATATTGTCTTAGATTGCCGATGCCGTGCTAATTCATAAATTATTCATGGACAACTGAAAATGAATTCTACGTATGCGTAGGGCACAGCGATGGCCATCAAGCTTGTATCTGGAGAAGCCCGACTGGGGAAGTACCTCCTCCTTACAGAAGACCACAGCCATAATAGCACTGTAGTGCTTCAGGTATGTAGTGTTGTGTTCCTGATGGTGAGTAAGGTTCCCAGAGCTTCAACCCCCCTTAAAGGCCTGCAACGCGCTTGTGACTCCTCTGGGCGACAGTAATTGCTTGCCACCAGGCAATCCGTCTGCTCGTTTGCCGCCTATGTCATAAAAAAATACTAATATAACTTTCATTCTGACGTTTCGAACCCCTTTGGTAGCGTCCGTGGTCATCGCATTGACCCGATTTTTAATTGCATAATTCGCGAATTATACTGGCAATATTTTGCTTTAATATATAAACAAGATGTCTGCCAACAATTGAAAAGAGGAAATATGTTGGGGCACCTGATACGTCATGACGATTATAGAAGGGAGACTAGAAAAGCGCAGGGTAGTGGAAGACCAAGAAGTGCGTTTCTAGATCAAGCCAAAAAAAAAACCACGTTATGACGTATCAAGAGCTCAAAGCATTAGCGGAGAATAGTATGGAATGACAATTACTCCACCGACAAGAACCAGGCTCTTAATTTAAGATGATGATGATGAACTTTAATTCGCCACAATAAGAGGTATGGAGTATAATCATGTTTGCAACCAAACCAAGGTTTAGACCTGTCGGGCCATGTTTATAGCTCTGGGATTATTTTAAGCCACCGGAGTATGGGCAGTGGCATCATTTTAGTTCGATGGAATATATTGCGCCAACCCACCTGCCAAGCGTAACAATATAACCCTTGAAACTAAGAACAAATCAAATTATTTTATGAAATATTTTTGATTTGCTTTGGTTTTTAAGTAGTAATACTACTATATAAATTAAAAGTTGAAATAGATAACATATACTTAAGAAAAAACGACGAGGACCTCCGGTGTTCGAGACGGGATTCGAACCCGCATCTCCAGCTATCGCGGCTGATGCCTTAACCAATTTGGCCATCCGTACACAGCGGACCACGTTGAAATTAATCAAGTATATGTGATCTTGTTTTTTATTTTTTAAACGGTTTTAGGCACCGTTTTACCAGCTCTAAGGTGAAACACTACGTGTTTGCACCTCCTATATGAATACCTTTCGGGATTCTGATATAGCTATATATATTTTTAAATATATATATATTTTTTTTCTTAAGTATATGTTATCTATTTCAACTTTTAATATTGAGTACTATAGGAGTAGCCACAAAAAATTTGGTCCAAAAATTCGTTTCAAAAACTTTAAATATATTCTTAAAGTATTAATTGTATTAAAGCGGCTAGCTCACATTTTATAAGTCGAATATAGCTATATAATCATCATGCACCATATAATCATGAGCCATTCGCGTTGGCTAACCGACGCAGACTGACGGCCGCAGCTCCCAGTGACCGTGCACTTGACGCCGGCAACAGCTGAGGGCGGGAAGGCGAGAAACTACCCTCATTTTCAGCAATGTCAATAGTAGGGTTGCACACTACACTTACTACGTCCGTTGGCAAAGGTCCGTCCACACAAATATATTTTTATACAATTAATATGTTTCAACCTCACAATATTTTCGTGTTTAAAATTTACTTAAAGTGTCGCAATATTCAATACAACAGGTAGATTACTTTACTTACCGCATCAGTCCAAATGTAGCAGAGAATTCTCCGTCCGTGTCTTAGACATTTGCCAGCTCATATAATATTTATGTGAGGGACAGAGAATGTCGATTACTGGCACTTTTACATGGCATCGGAGTGCTGGAAACGTCTATTAGTACTTCCAATCAACTTTATAAACAAAATAGTATCTAAATAAACTACCTTAATAATAAGACCTGGAGCGGTACCGCGAACATCGAAATTCGTATATTTCGGGCATCTTTCTCTTTTACTCCAATTAAAGCGTCATAAGAGTGACAGAGACAATCGTCCGAAATTTACGAATATCGTTGTTCGCGGTAGCGCCGCTGTACCCTTACCATGAATTGTGACTTTGAGGTTTTCTATAACGAGTATCGAGTTTATAGGTACTGTTTGTGCATTCGTTCGCACTAAAATAGTACAAGCAAGATGCACAGATAGCAAACTCGATACTCGTCATCGAAAACCTCAATGTCACAACTTTTGTTAAGGTACTGGTGGCCTAGTGGTAAGAGCGTGCAACTTGCAATCCGAAGGTCGAAGTTTCAAACCCTTGGCTTGTACACACAGCAACATAGCTGCACATTGGTGGACCTTATTATCTAAGGCATAAGGTCCACCGATGTACAACTAAGAGTGTTGCTGTGTGTACCTACCATTGAGTCTTTCGTAACTTATTTACAAAATATCGTTTGATATTTACCAGTCGCTTTTCGAAGGGAAACATTGAGAGCCGTCAAATCCTGGTATTAGTTTCCATGTGAACACCAGGCTCCTATGAGCCATGGCAAAATGACGGGAAAATGTAAGGAAGATGATGAATAATCTCTGGTCTGGTCTTCTGAAGCCCTGCATATGAACCCAAGAAGATGCTTGGATAAAAATCCTAGTAAGAGCACTTATTTTTTGTGATGAGTACAAGTAATTTATTCCTGAGTCATTAGTGTTTTCTATGTATTTATATAATGATAATTACGTATCATTTCTTAGCAAAGAAGCGGTTTAAAAAATTAAACCGCTAAGGAGTCCAATATCGTATCGTTTGTAAATTGGAAATGGTTATCACTAAGTCAATGTTGTATTTTTCCCAAATATTTGCAATTTTCCCATGCTATACCTTTTAAATCCAATTTACAGAACCCCTGAACACATGCATTCGCCTGGAGTCTATTCCATTAAATTTACTTCCTCACTCGTATCCCATCTGACGTTTCACAAGAGTAAACGAGATAGAGAGATTATCACACAACACTTTCGTGTTAAGAGGTTCTCTGAAATCTTTATTGAGTGCTGCTAAATTGATTCCGGGAAGCCCTTGTATTGCCAGACATATTTTACGAATAAATCTAGACTCTTATTAAGGATGTCCACTGCTGGACTTAGGTCAAACCGGTAACCGGTTAACCGGTTTTGCGATCTTCACCATGGCTTCGGTCCACCTTGTGGGGGGGAGCGGTGGTTGTACGCGTTTAGAATCGTTGCGTGTCCGTCGAATACTGGGTGAAATTAAAATGGTGATACGAACTTTTACTATGGAGCAATATCAGTTAAAAAAAATACTCATACTAATAACTACAGCTAGCTAGCAGGTAGTATGGGAAGGTCTCTTTTCTTTAACTGATTTTTCGGGTGTAAATGTTGATCGTAATCACGAATACCTACATCCAAAAAAAATATTGTTATGTATTTACCTGATACTATATATAAAATTATATTGTATAGTATAATATAGTATATTTATCAATAAAAATTTATTGGAAACCATGTAGGCAAAATTAATCTCGTTTACGGAATGGGTAAATATAAAATAAAATATTCATCCAATTTATCAAAATGCTAGCGAATTCTAAACGATGAAAATACATTTTTTTTAATGACATAGGCGGCAAACGAGCCTTCCCGCCCTGAGCTGTTGCCGGCGTCGAGTGCACGGTCGCGGAAAGCTGGGGCCCGCAGTCTGCGTCGCTTAGCCAACGCGAATGGCTCATGATTATGCTTCTCGTTACGTAGTGAAACATGTCGAGCAATATTCGACTTATAAAACGTGAGTTACCCGCTTTTATATAATTAATATGTTTCAATCTCACGATAGTTTTGTGTTTAAAAGAGCAGACGGATTACCTGGTGGTAAGCAATTACCGTCGCCCATGGGCACCCGTAACACCAGGGGAGTCACAAGCGCGTTGCCGGCCTTTAAGGGGGGTTGGAGCTCTGGGAACCTTACTCACCATCAGGAACACAACACTACATACTTGAAAGGTAGCAGTGCTATTATGGCTGTGGTCTTCTGTAAGGAGGAGGTACTTCCCAGTTGGGCTGCCCCAGATTCAAGCGTTGATGGTACTTCGCTGTGCCCTACCTCTCATTGTTGGACGTTGTTTAAGGACATACCCGGGTCCAAAAATACTAAATTACATATAAACAGAAAAAAATGGTGTAGGTACATAAGAACACCGTATATTTAAAACAAATACATTTTTTTATTCTAAAATAAAATACAGCTAAGCTTGACGTTATCAATAGAAAAGTTAATTGATACGAGTGTGTCAAAGAGATATACAATTGATTGCAACCGCCATTTGCAAATTTGATTGATTGATTGCAGGTGCATATAATCTGAATTGGCTTCTCCTTGGTTGATCTAATGATTATATTTGATTGATCTATTAACATATATGTCTATAACCGCAATCGGGTGGTTTAGAGTAGGGAAAGCGAATCTCACAATGGGCAGAGGCCTTTTGTTATGAAGATTTATTTCAGACATTTCTATGCAGTGATTCTGCGATACTGATCCGGAAATCTTAAAAAAATCCGTTGGTTCGTTCAATATTTTGTGTTAATAACCGGCCAACGTTGGGGCAAAAAAGTGCACAGAATGTATGGAGACTTATCTTCGCACGAAGCAAGCTTTTTTTTATTAATAGTTTAATTAACCGTTTTCTTTTTTGTAGATGACGAATTAAGTCTAGATTTTAGTGATATACACACATATCAGCAGTATGCAGTCCACAGCTGCTGGACATAGAGGCCTCCCACAAATATAACTCGTATCATCTCGGGGGCTAGCTGTCATACCTAGTTAGTGATATAATAATGACAATTAATAATTTGGCGTTAACTGCCATGGCGTGGCGTATTTAATTTTTGAGCATTTTTTGAGCATCAGTGTACGGCGTACAGATGTAGTGAATAATCCTTTCCTTTCGTATTTTCTCGGAAATGTTCGTTTTTGTCTTACTACTTCACTCGCACTCAGTACCCATCGAGGCAACGTAGGGAAAGGTCGCATTGCAAGAGGAATTATCTATATAGAGAGTTAATAACACAGAAATGTTTTGTTGATATTTATGTTAGATTTTGTGATAAACTTCATGGACTCGTGTATTAATGCAGGCCACCTATATTTTGATAGACTTTTTACATTTCACTCTTGTCTGTCAATTTTATAAATAATAAACATTGATTTTATTCGATCCACATTAACAATTTATAACAGACATGCCGAAAGCACTAAGAAAAGGGAAACGTTTAGATCGGCAAGGCTGCGAAGTTATTTTCAATATTTATTTATATTTCTTAACTGAAAATGATAAATTCAAACATACCAACTATACTGCTTACTTTTGTAAAGTTCAAAAACGAGTTTCGGAGGCCAGTGGAATTTCTCAACGAACAGTAAATAAAATATTGCAAAAAGAATACATAAATCAATCTCATCAAAGTTGGGTAGACCAAATAAATTATTTTGTCTAGGTCTTGACGATTTTGACTACAACGTTATACGCCGATTAGTATATGATATGATATGGAAGTTAGAAGTATTGTTTCGCATCACACTGTCCAGCCCGCTCCTCCTCCTCTTATCCCGCTGTCATAATCGAAGTCGTTCATCCAATCAGAAAATCATATTTATTTATATTAATTTCTCTGCCGGTTTGTTTTGTTTTATGTTGAGGTGTCTTTTTTGTTATGTCATAGTATGTTTAATTAATTACAAAAAAATATTGTTTTAAAAAAGGTCTGCAAAATCCTACTGTAGTTTTGACTTATAGTTAGACTTTTGGGGTTCCAATCCTTATAGAATCATTAGATCGTCCCAACCGGAATTTGATTTTTATCAGTGCGTTTTATTGAAATAAAACGTCCTCGATAACTAGTTATATTTTTGTTTACCTAACGAATTCTTTATATGATAGAATCGTGGTGGTTTTAATATCTCAGTGTAATATACGTCAAACGGGCATTATGACATTTGACATTGATAAAGAAAGTATGCGATTTATTTGATACCTACACGTAATTTAATAATACAGTAATTCATAGACACATCGGCACCATTCGGGTGTTATCGTTGTAAAGAGTTTTGCCGATAGGAAAGGATTATTCACTACATCTGTACACCTCTTTAAAAGTTGTCACCAGTGACAGTTGTGACATTACGATGTTAATTGTTAACAAACAACAAACAAATACACTGCATGCTGAATTATTCTACATGAAAAAAAAAGATTTTGAAATAATTTACCGATAAATATATTACTAAGTCACCCTTGAGTCTGGAGAAGCCTGACTGGGGAAGTATCTCCTCCTTACAGCCAGAATAGCACGGCTACCTTTCAGTGTATTAGTAGTAGGTACTTGGAGTCTTGTGTTTCTGAGGGTGAGTAATGTTCCCAGACCTCCAACGCGCCTGTGACTCCCCTGGTGTTCCCATGGGTGACGGTAATTGCTTACCATCAGGCAATCCGTCTGCTCGTATGCCACCTTTGTCATAAAAAAGTGTCTATACTATAACCCCCTAAAGTTTGCGGTTATATCAAATATACACGCATTCTACGCTATTCAGACGCTGAGAACATCAAGCCTCGCCAAATTGATATTACCTTAAACCTAAGTAGATAGGTACCAACGGTTTAAGCCATAATTTCGAACATTTTAAAAGCAAAAGAAATATTATTACAAGCTTGGAGATTCTCCGCTCGGCCGTTATCCCAATAACCGTCACACAGAGGAAGTAAAACGTCACGAAGCTGTTATCGGAAATAATTTTTATTTAAGTGTGTCCTGCATTCATTCATATTTGAATTGCTCTTGTACCTGGTTTGAATGAAAATGATCATATTCAATGGCCCACTTATAGTGTGAAACGAGTGGGCTTTGAAACGCAGGGGTGACGTTAAAAAAGCATATTTTTCGCTGAGATACTCCTTTTTAGGGTTCCGTAGTCAACTAGGAACCTTTATAGATTCGCCATGTCCGTCTATTAGTTGCAAACATTTTTGTTGCCAATCGTCGACTTGAATGGAGGCCCGCCTTGCGGGGCTCCTATTTCTGGGCTGTTTGCCCTCCGGGCGTCTGAAATCATCTATCTAACCTAACCTATCCAGTGTTGTCCGATAAAAGTATATTCAAATTTTTTTTACTAGTCTATAACTGGGTACGAGAAAAGAGAAAAAAAAAATATTTTGTACATGGTTACGAAACTTGGGTACATACCCGACCCAAAAGGAAATAAATAGTGAAAAAATATCGAATAAGAAACATGCATTACTCAAGAATAAATATCAGATCATCACAAAAATAAATGTCATTGGATTTGAACCCAAAACCGTCGGTTCCATTGGCACGGTCGTCCGTCACTAGGCAAGACCTGTCGTTATAATAAAATATAAGAGCCTGGTAGATACTACCATTATGTATCTTTTGGCGTAGAGACGCGAGGTCCATGGGATCCCAGCGCGCACAAACTTTTAGGAACAATAGCGAAGTTTGGTTGATGTAACCGGTGACCAAAGAGCTGGCGGTTTCCTCGTACAACATATCATCATTGCGATAGAACAAGGAAACGCCGCCTAGGCGCTTAAGGGCCTCTTTGAGATTTAATGCAGTAACTAGTTAAGTATTATACAAATACAAATCGTTAGTAGTTTAGTAATTATTGTAAAAAGATACGTATTTGTCATATGAAATTATTGTTTTATTAATTTATAGCCGTCTCGTATTCTGCGCGTCAGAGCCCTGAGTGTAAATTTTTAACGTAATATTACTTTACCATCGCGTTAGTGTCTCCCATATAAATAACATTATCACTTACGCGTTCGTGACATTTTTTACATCAAAATAAACTTGTGTCGCTTAACTTTAAACTCAGATAAATCCATTCGACCCTCTCTGCAAATATCTACCCTATTACCTTTTCATAATACCAAAATCGCATGATCTGACAGATGGATTTACCTGAATTTGAATTTAAGCGACTCACTTATACTGCCTCTGAACCTTGCTGAGGCTAAACTGCGGAACGCAAAAAAAAACGATATTCGTAAATTTCGGACGATTGTCTCTGTCACTCTCATGACGCCTTGTGGAGTAAAAGAGAATATTGCTCCAAATATACGAACTTCGATGTTCGCAGTACCGGGCCTGTTTATTAAGCGCACAAATTGAAACACACGAGATGAATGGGTATGTCGAGAGGTTTATCCACCATTTATAGATAGACTATGAAAGCAACGTAAACGAACGAACACGGAACAATGATGTTTCATTAAGAAACCGTCAGAGTAGTTTCATTTTCTACTTTTTAATAGTAGTAATTTGGAGTTATTAACATATTCGTAGTTCCCATTGTATTTTAAAAAATAATTTGTGCTGTGAATAAGTACTTTTTATTAAAGGTCTAATGGTTGTTTGGGTTTAAGGTCCTGAAGTACGCAAAATTGGTTTCAATTGTACTAAATGTGGGATTAAATACACTTTATTACTGGAGAATTCCTTCTCTTCGTATTTTTTTTCTTTTTAATCCGGGTCATGTTTTTGTTAAATTAAATTTTTGGTGCACTAAATATAATTTATAACTAATATTTCTTTATCAAAAAAAAAATCATAACAAAAGAATAAAAAAAAGCAATATGTAAAGATATCTTACAATTTCATTTAAAATAGTTAAAGATTTCCGAAGAATTTATAACTAAAAACGTCTATATCTAAAAAATATATCTCTTCTTTGAACATATTACTCTAATTTCTGAAGTTAATCTCTATCTTAAGTTAGTAAGAGTATTAAGCAAACCAGAGCTAGTCAGACTCGTACTCTATAGGCTGCACACAATGGAATTCTTGTGTGCCACCGACGCGATATAAAAAATAAAGAAAACCCTAACAATTAACGGACCCTACCGGGAATACAACTATAAGTCTACCCGACCAATAATGCCTTAACTACCAAAAGCACTCTCATTCAAATTTACACCATAACCTAATAAGAATAAAGTTCAAATCACAATTGATTTAAGAATGGCCGTTACGCGAGTTTCAGCAGAGATGTCGTTGGAAATAAAATGTTGAGACAAAGCCGTAATAATTTAATCCTTATCACTGCCTTGAGACCAAGAGAATTAACGCAATGGACGTGATCAGCCGAACAAAAGGGCTTTTATGTGTGTTTTCCTTACAGGAAAACTTGTTTCTTTAGTGTGCCTAAAGCTAATAAGTAGTATTAAATAATTACATTCGAATCCAGGAAGAAATAGTTGAGTTTAATGAAAATCACGGGCTTACTTGCGTTTATTTCGTCACACGCATGACATGATTCGGAGAATATAGGACTTGATTTTCAAACACTAAGAAGGGATTTTTGTAAATTCTATCATCAAAGAGGGTTGAAAGTTTGTATGAGGATTATGTAAAATTTAAAGCGAAAGACTTGAAATTTTGTGTAAACACTCCTTATTTGAATACAAGAAAAGTATTTAAAGCGTTTTTTGAAACTTATCTCCTAAAGGGTCAAAAAGGGGGTTAAAAGTTTCTATGAAGATGGAGTCAAATGACGACTGAGAAACTTCAAATATCTCCTCCCGCGGGTATCGTAGGGAAAAACCAAGGGCAGCAGCGTCCAGAACCCAATTTACAGCTACTGCGGTCGCCCGGCTTGTCAAGCGTGGCGACTATGGCAACTAGAACAAGATGGTACAAGTCACATTTGAGGGACGCCACACGGCTGAAATTATGAAGACTTAAGCAAGATTAGTTACGTAGGTATGTATGTAAGCAATAGTAACCCCAATTCGATTTTTATTGTTGAAAAATAAATCGAATTATTTATAAAATGCAGAGTCACCCTAGAATTTGAATGCTCTCACTAAATTAATTGTCATCCACCCATCAGTCTGATTACCTACTTTTTGACAATTTACTTTCTTCATAATTTTATCACACATAGCAAAGTTCTGTTATAACAATCACAGTGTATCGTCATTAATTATTCAGTTGTTGTAGAGTGACTGGAAAATTGCAAAAGAAAGAAAACGGTGTAGGTGTTTCATATAATTGCGGTTCTAAACGGTACAGTATCATTTTCTGTGTCTGTGGGCTTCGTCCTACTCACGTCTACAGAATATTTAAGTCTGATTGCTCTCGTATAATTTAATACATTCATGGATTCCTCCTACAGTATGTCGGTCATTAAACTCTTCGAGGGAGTTTCCTTACTCAGTAAATATTGCGAATATATTAGAAGAACTTCAAAAGACTGCAATGAGATCTACTTTATTTGCCATGCCTTTCATTAGAATATAACTTGGACTCCGCCGACCTATACAAAGTTTTATTATCATCACGCATTAGACATATCAATACCCTTGCCACAATAGTACTAGTTAACTTCGCTACGGCAAAAATTTAGTTGTAATTACAATCATTGTCCAAGATATGTGTCTTCATTAGTCAGCCAATGAAGCCTCATTACGGAGCAAAACCTAAATATGTAGTAGTCCACATGGGAAGGTACCTTATGGCGCTTGGCGCTTACGCTCTTGTTAATGACGCTTAATTACTAATGTGACACTTTGCAACGTAAGCGCCAAGCGCCGTACAGTAACTTTCCATGTGGACTACCACATATGGTCGAGTCTCGATATAGTTTTGTGATTAAAAATCGTAGAGCGGAGGGCAATGGGCGAGGATGAAAATCCGCGAATACAAAAGTTACTGATTTTATTGCTGGTGTACGTACTGTCTAGCTTGATAGGTGAGTATTTAGGCCAACAAGGTGTCTGGCAGTTGGAAACTGTCACCCGTTTCCCGCCTTAGTCCAGCGGCCATGGAGAGCACAGCACTTCCAAACGCTCAGTAAAAATATAGAAACGTATCTTTAAAGGCGGACAACCTTACACAAATTGACGTAGTCCAGATTACTGGACTCAGTCATGAAGGCTCGTATTGAGGGTACTCAGCCAACGACATATATAATATACAAATACTTAAATAGAAAGCAAATGATTCAGAAACAAATATCTGTGTTGATCACACAAATAAATGACCTGGGATTTAAACCCAGAATCATCGGTTTCAGCAGGGTTACTACCCACTATGGTGGGCCGCTCCGATCCTAGTTGCCAGGGCGCTGCCGATAACTAGGTCGGAGTTGTGAGGTGAGAGTAGGTCCCTTCGGGGTACAGGGAAGCCGGTGCGGGAAGGCACGCTGATATGCTACAGCGTGCGAATGCTCTGCGGCCACCACACACCACCACACACGGTAACGGCAGTATCCCAGTGTTTTAGTGGGTAGGCCGGTGCGATTCACCAAAGAGTCCAACATAACCAATACGTAATAACCGACTCCACCCCGGGGGTCTCTTGTTACGTAGTGGTATGCGTAACGCTTTTCACTGGGTCAAAGAAAATCCTGTCGTCAATATATACAATCATGAGATTCGCGAGAGCTCACAAGTAAATCAGTATGTTAGTTATAAACTTTGTGTCGCTGCCGTTTACCAACGGGACTGTCTTAAATACACCCCTAGGTACTTTTAAGATGTCCTCCCACTTCCCCGTGGGCCGCGGCATCTGCTCATTTTCCCCTCAAATATTCAAGGAATCTTGCTCTTGCATTTAGGATAATGAAATTTTAATCATTTACCTCGAAGCACTTATCCAGTTTTCGTGTTTTTTACGTGAATTTGACGGATAATTAATTTATGTACAGAAGTTTTTTAAGGAAAATATGAGATGATTTCATTAGGAGTTCCGAGTGAATCGTTAATTGGAGACGTTATTTAGTTCGGGTGTTAAAAATGTACTTTAATGAATTAAGAAATATAGATTACAGGATATTCTTACACAGATTCACTAAACCCCACTGTGCACTGTAAGCTCAAGAAGGCTTGTGTTGTGGGTACTCAACGATATATTATAATACTTAATATACAAAATACATGTATGAAACATCTTCTGTGCTTACCGCACAAATAAATGTCTATACTGGGATTTGTACCCGGCTTCAAAGGCAGGGTAGGCAGGGCTAAACTTGTCGTCCTATATATAACATAACATAACAATACTCTTTAATGCATAACTCAAACAAAGTATGAATAAAACAGGTTACAAACTTAAAGAATAGGTAACACAATCGGCGGTCTTATCGCTAAAGAGCGATCTCTTCCAGACAACCTTTGGGTTAGTGTATAAATTGCAACAGAGAGTCAGAATTGAGTAGGTGATGCAAGGAAGCAAGACATGAAGTCAAAATAAATTAAGCCAACAAACTAAAGCATAGACTTACACATATACATAGGGGAATAAAAATAGACATACATATACATACACAAACATAACATGAATATGAGACAATTGAACACATACAGGGAAAAATATGCACGATATATCTGATAGTGACTGTACTTCCAAAGTTTTATTTATTTCAAGTTGATATCTATACCTACAGGTTTTACGCTCATATATCAGTCTGATACACGTCGAGTCTAACACAAGACGTAATTAACGTAACATGAAACATTCCGGGAATCGCAAACCGAACCCTATTTAACTCAATTCAAGCTACGTAACGCTAAATTTGAATTCGAAGGAAACATAATCAAATAAGGCTTAAGTTAAGCTACGTCTGATATAAATTTGAATACCCTGTATATAAATTACGTATTCTGATTATATAAAGCCAAGTTTAAGGTGAAACGTTACCCTCTTTTAGGAGTCTGTTTGAACATGTTAACTGCTAAATTAGGCTTCCTATATGTCGCAGGTGTGCTACTCCTGGACAGGATAATCCTTGCTTTTTGATGTATATATTTATCTTGAGCGGTGTCCCAACGGTCAGTAAAAAAGGCATGTTTTCTTCGGTCTGCCCCGGCGCTGGTCCGGTCTTGTGAGACCCATGAGGTGATTATTTTAGCCTGCAGCTCTTACGACTGATGGGTACAGCTTAGTCCCATTATAGTCTACCCCCTGTGTAGGCTATGTCAGGTACCCTTTCAAAATTAAATCATGGAAATAATGGATTGACAATGTGTTACAAAAAATCACAATCCTCTGTAAAACACACTAGCGCTATCTATTTCGTTTAACAACAGTAGATCTCAGTTCTGTACTAGTTCTAAGGAGATGTCTTGCTTTCAAAAAACTAAACATGATCGCACAGCGCCATAATTTAAAGACGGGAATGGCGGGCCGAAGAAGTCGCGAGGAAAAGCTAGTACATACAGATATGTATAGATATTATAAATTGTACAGTGAAACCTCACAGACAATCTGCCACGTACGTACATTCAAAAAAGTGCTTACGCAGAATTCTTTTGTAAGATTATGTTCTTTGCCTGAATGGCAGAGAAAGAGCATTCCACAGCTGAATCACCTGGCAGCTGTAGAAATATTATAAAATATCACCTCTATGTATTGCATCATACTGAAAAGAATATTTTAGTATGCAAATCTATAAATGTTTTATTTTGCTAGGATTCAAAACTGGAATTTTAACATTTAACATTTCCACGGAATTAATTTTACATATATACAGAAATATTAGTACATATACTGAATGATTTCTGGAAGAGAAAGAAGCTGGAAGAAAGAGCGCCGGTAGCCTAGCGGTAAGGGCGTGCGACTTGCAATCCAGAGGTCGCAGGTTCGAACCCCGGCTCGTACCAATGAGTTTTTCGAAATTTATGTACGAAATATCATTTGATATTTACCAGTCACTTTTTGGTGAAGGAAAACATCGTGAGAAACTGGTAGTTTACCCTCTGGATTGGAAGGTCAAATGGCAGTGGCTTTCATAAAACTGGTGCTTACGCCATATCCTGGGATTAGTTGCCAAGCGGACCCCAGGCTCCTATGAGCCGTGGCAAATGCCGGGATAATGCAAAGAAGATGATGACTGAATGATTTTTGGGTCATGATTTAGAACCAGTTTTTTTAAGTCGGTAACTGGTCAATGTTATCATATGGTAGTATTTGATCGAAACAACGGTGAACGAATCGGTGATAAATAAATTAATGTTTCACATAATTAGCTTCACCTATTAATTCATTGGTGCCGTGTGATGCCGGCTGACTAGAATAGCACCACCCCATCTCCTCCCGCGGGTGTCGTAAGAGGCGACAAAGGGAAACATCCTACGGACGGGCAGCAGCGTTCGTCGAAACCCAATCTACAGCTACTGTGGTCGCCAACCCGCCTGCCAAGCGGGGCGACTATGGCAACTACCCCCCAAGATGATACAAGTTATATTTGTGGGAGGCCTATGTCCAGCAGTGGACTGCATACGGCTGAAATGTGTGTGTGTGTGTGTGTATATTAATTCATTGTCATGCCTTGTTCTCTCGATCCATGACCCGTAATCACCTTGTATAACCCTAGTTTTATTAAAACTTTTATGGTCTGAAATATTTAAAAATAGGCCTCGGGTTAGAAATTATGTTACGGTTAAATACGAATACTATACAGTATACTAGTATCATGGGCGTCCACTGCTGGACATGGGAGTCCCCCATAAACCGCGATAAGCCTGAAGGATTTCATGCCTTAATCGCCACGCTTAGCAGTAAGGTTGGTGATCGCAGTGTGATCTGTCGCTCGAAGGGACGCTGCTGTCCGTCTTTCGGTGTTTTCTGGTCGTCTAGTGACAGTACCTGGATCCCACTCATCATCATCCATCATTTCAGCCGTAAGTCATCCACTGCTGGACATAGATCTCCCCTAGATTATCTTAAGGGGCATTTGCCGCGAACATCGATGTTCGTATATTTCGAGCATCTTTCTCTTTTACTCCAATCAAGGCATCATAAGAGTGACAGTGACAATCGTCAGAAATTTACGAATATCGTGTTTCGCGGTAGCGCCGCTGTAGAGTGGATTTTGACGGACGCTGCCGCCCATCTATCGGTATTTTCCCTGTGTCGCCTCTTACGACACCCGCAGGAGGATGGGGTGGTGCCGTTTAAATCAGCCGGCACCACACGGCACACAGCACCGGGTCCCATTGTACGGGAATTAAATATACAGCTGACAGTGACATAAGGTAATTACTACAATTACTGTGTTTTATCATAAATAAATACGCACATCCTGATGTCAGAAAAATAACAGAAATGCATGAAACTAGAAGATGCGCCTTTTCTTTCTTACATGACTTATTAAGTCCTCTTATCAGAAATCCAAAAATATATCTCATGCCATTTTACATAATAATGATTACTCTTCACAAATATATTATTTTAATACAGGTGCTCAAAAATGGGTACTTTTCGTAGCTGTTTAACGTGCGGAAAGTTGGATTTCGCGCACTAGTGCTTTTTACTTTTCCAGTTTTTTTTTATTTACACTTGTTCCAATTCATGGATTACTAATGGGTGTTAATACTATAAGTCTCCTTTAAACATCTTAATAAACAAATAACCTACTGTTAATGTAAGAATAAGAAATAACATAAACATGTCATATTTTATTACTTACCTCTTCATCAATCATCATTATAACAAGTTTATTTTTAATATTGAAAAACCATTCTTAAAAAGTTGTTAGAATGAAACGGAACAGCTGCCGAAACGCCTGTCAAACAAGAGGCGTTTTTCCTACTGGTTACTAGTTATGTTTCCAAAGGTAGCATTCGATATTGTTTTTATAAATATACACAAATAATAGTAAAAACGTAGTGTTTAAGTAAAATATTGTATATTTACAAGTAAGTATGTATGTATTTTATACATACATTTAAAAACTTTCATGGAAATGGATTAATAGTAATACTTAAAAAAGTCCACTCTAGTCGAATTTAAGCTAAAAAAGACACCTCTTTGTAATGTCTAAAATTTGTCACTGCGATAATCGAACTTGTTGTTGAACGAGTAGTTGTTTTTTTATTTTATTTCTTATTTGTTTTTTCGCAACTGTATTAAAAAACGTCGTTCGATACACGCGCGGAAATGTCATTCTTCACTCGGCCCGAGTATCGCCACTCGCCTTCGGCTCGTGGCAAAATATCTCGGGCCTCGTGAAGTAATGACATACTTTCCGCACTAGCATCGAAATGTACTATTTCCTAACTAGTGCATAAAAAGTGCACTTTTCGCACGCTGCGTAAATTTCACTTTTTAATTCACTTGCTATGAAAAAATTAGGTTCGACACTCGTGTAAAAATAACACTGGTGTTGCCCATGGGCGACGGTAATTACTTACCACCAGGCAATCCGTCTGCTCGTTTGCCGCCTATGTCATAAAAAAAATATTCGTGATAAATAGGTACTCTTGGCAGGAATAGACTCCGACACCTACTGCTTGTAATAAAGGTGACCTGCAGTGATTACAGACGTACGATGCACATATTACGTTACGAATGACCATATGGCTAGATCTCCTCCCAGAAACTAAAATTGTAAACTATCTGCTTCAAAGACATTACTACCAATTACGTTGGCGCCCAACGTGGGCTGACTAAAATCTGACTGATTTGTCTTCTACGATGTAAGAAAACAATCGGTCGATAATTTCGGGCTCTTAGCTAAAAAAACGAACAAAATATATGTGACATTATCTATGAAAAGGGACCTTATTGTCGATGGCGCTTATGTCGTTGTTCAAGACGATACAATACAAACGCAACGCAATTCGACGTAAGTGCCATCGACAATAAGGTCCCTTTTCCTAGATAATGTCACATATATTTTGTTTAAATACACATATTCATATTTAATATATTTCCTTAATTTTCATTGACGTTCGGTATAACTGTGTAGAGTTGAACGACCCTTAGAATTTTGTAAAAGATTTCCTTAAAAAATGTATCATGACATTATAAACATTTTAAACTACTTAAGCATAAAAGCTTTCATAAATAAATGTATTAAAAATATGTGAATATAATAGCATAAGTTAAGTTTCAATAATCATTAAAGTATACTCTTTTGACTAAATGATTACCTAATGTCAAGTAAAATAACAAATAAGTTAAATAAAATATCAAATTTGCTCTTAGAGCATGACGATACTTACATATTTATCTGGCTTGACACACGAGTCTGGTTTGACACAACATGAAGCAACTAATTGACACAACGAGGCACCACGGAGCTATCGCTAAGTAAATAATACAGAAATAGTGATGTGAACTCTTCTGTACCCTTACCATGAGTTGTGACTTTGAGGTTTTCGATAACGAGTATCGAGTTTACTATCTGTGCATCTCGTTCGCACTAAAATAGTACAAGCGAGATGCGCAGATAGTAAACTCGATACTCGTTATCGAAAACCTCAATGTCACAACTCATGGTAAGGGTACTGGTAGTTACTGCTTGTCTGACAGTTGGCAGCGATGACATATTACCTGTCTGTTACGCTCTCGTAAAAGACGTATGTGTTAGATAATTCGATTTCAGTGTGATAATACTATTAGGTTAAGATATTTGTTAGTAAGGCTGGTTGTGGCGGTTTTATGCGAATCGCCTGATTTTAAGATTCCATAAAGTAATATTATTGCTAAGTAGATAAGAGGTAGGTGTAGGTACATATTAGGAAGGTAGAAGCGAATCGCATGAGCTACGAGAAAGGACACAGGATAATTTTAATTTCCCCTCTCTAGCTCGTAAAGCGCTTGTTTATCCTTTAATACGAGAGGGAAAAACTCATTTTATCTACTAGTAATTAAAGTAAGTTGACTTCTCATAGCTCTTATTGCTATGGTTTTAAAGTCTAAATTCGCGAAGTACTTGCCCCCGCGGCAGCGTCGGCGGTTGCAACGCACCGAGTTGAAAATCGAATTAGAACATTCGAAAAACCTACTGGCCACCACAAGCTAACCAAGCTAAAGGCACCTTTTGTAAAAATGTTTAATATATCTAAACGCAAAGAAAAAGTCAATGCGATTTCAAAACCTTTTTTTACATGTTTCACTTTCCTCGCTGTAGGGGAAAAGTTTTGTAATTGTAATTTACTTCTCGTGTATTGAAACACTCGCTACGATCAGGATTCTATTTTAAAACCACTCGCTTTGCTCGTGGTTAAACTATAGAATCCTTTCGCTTGCTCGAGTTTCAATCCCACACCCGCAGTTAAAATACAATTTTGCACCATTGTATAACAAATAACTATTTCGCAACCATAGTTCAAAGACGGGTATGGCTGGCCAAAGTCGTTAGGAAAAGCTATTATTTTATTAGTGAATGATTTAATATCCAGTTTTGTATATTCGTAATCAGCACATCACTATACACTTATGTGGTTACGGCAACAGTGCGATCTAAAACATGTTTATTCGGGAGCGGACTAATTGAGAGTGACAGAAACATACGAAAAGTGTGAGGTGGAAGTAGACAGGAAATGGATATTCCTTAATTTAATCATAGGGCGTTCGCTGAACTGATCAAAGGTTATAAGGAAACATAATATTTTCTGAGACTAATGCCGCAATTAAGGGTATATTATCGTGATCAGAGTATTGTCCATAAATTTGAGAAACCACCGGAGAAGTGCTGCAGCGTTTTTTTGGAAACAGTGGAACATACTGCGAACGCCAACCCGCCTGCCGTGCGTGGTAATATATATGAAGGCATGGGGCTTGAGCTCCATTTGGTGGAGTCATATAGAGAGGAGTTTCGGAGTGGACGTTAATGGCTGATAAGTAGAGAGCGCAGTACCGTTGGCAAATTTCACACAAAATTTATGAATTATAAAATTATTAATTTACCTAATGTACTTAGTATGGTACCTACTCGTAAATTGGAAGTAAGTACTTAACATTTATTTTCATAAATAGATTTCAGGTACACCTAAATGTTATGACTCCATACATTTAGTGTGAAATTTGCCACCGGCCCTCCGCCCTATAAGATATACAAGTCGGTTTCAAGCGATCAAGGCATGACACAAAACTCATAGTTTTATTATGGAAATCATTAATTTATCACAAATAATACGTATCGTAAATAATAACGTCCCATACCGAGAATGTCAAAAGGCGTAGGGTGACCATGATTATGATACTTAAAAATTGTTTTAATTGAAAAAATTATAAAAGATAATTAATGTTGTTTTGATCAAATTCTACCATAAGATAATATTGATCGGTTACCCAGTTAGAGAAACTAGAAAAAAAAAAAGAAAATTGCTGCTCAAATTCAACCTGTTGGGAGAAATTGTCCTCCAAGCTTCAAGTTGACGTAACTGGTGACCGAAGAGCTTCCTCGCACAACGTATACCATTGCGATACGAGGAAATCCCGCCATCATCCTTGATAGAATGCCTCTGATGACTTTTATATGTATATTATCCTAATAATCAAAGACTGCATTTCATTTGGCACGTTTTGATATTTGGCGGCTAGAGAATACAACATTGATATAGCTGATATTTAACTATCGAACACCTATACATTCTGGTCACGTCTCCGAGGTCACTCTGTATATACAGGGGTATCAATAAGTCGGTAACGAAACCTCGCCGGCGGCTATTACGTTTCACACAGGCCTATTTGCTGCGAGATTGCTGAAATGCTGATGTCGGTTTTTGGCTGTGTGCGTTATGGCGCTGCTCTAGATACACAAATGTGCACTGCTGGACATAGCCCTCCTAATAACCCACACAGCGATATCTGGGCATGGGACTTTATTGCCATAAGCACGTATCGTATGTTCCACTCCCTTATTATCCTACCCACGAAGTCGAAGGTTGTAAGTTCGAGTCGAAATATTTGTTCTTGGGTTAATTATATTCATACTTAGCTATACCGGGTGTGGCCTGTAATAGGAGCAATAAATTAAACTATACGCTCCACTCCTCACTCGTTTCCAGTACAAGATAACTAGCAAAAATTACCCCAATATTCTACTTAATCCTCTTACTCCTTAATCGGCTTTGGAAATAAAAAAAATTGTCATTGGTCCAACAAAGTTTTTAAATAAAATGTCAAATGTCAAACCTCATGCGTGGTGGTACGACGGTGGTAGACGATGTCAAACTAGACTTCAAGGATGCTTTTTTAGACTCCGCCTTCTGATGAAACATTTTTGTGGGTTCATTATGCACTTGTGGGGACTGAATTCGTCATCTATTTTATTATATATGTTCAGCGACTTATGAAAATTGATTGTATTTTGGTTTTTAAATTACTTCTAATTTTGTAAGAAGACGCAATGTGCAGACGACTGACTGATATTAACTTACACTGACTGATATTACAGGCCACACCGATGGATATTGCCTATGTATTTCAGTATTCATACTTAACCTATTATAGGTCGCTGTCTACATATAACTACACCTCGTTATCTAATGCTCATTTAGGGGCAATCTAAATAGTGATGTTGCTTCACATAATTAGTCAATTCATATTTATCTAAAAGTTATGTGTCAAACTAAAATTCTTCTTCAGTGAAAGATATAAAGACACATTCATTCCTCTTTTTAGACTAATCGGAGGGCAACAATTATAAATATCGAATATCGTCACTTTGGAGTCCGATTTTTGAAATAGTCACCGAGTAATCTTCATACAGATTCTCATTCATTCTCTATGAAAATCAATTGGTGACTATTTTTCAAAAATCGGACCCAAGATCTTTTGACATGTTATTGAGTGACTAAGTCAGCTTAATTTTTTATCGACTTATATTATCGTAACTGCCCAATCACTTGCCCCTAAACTGAGCATAAGATAACGGGGTGTACATATAACACAAGCCTCATTGAGTTTACCGAGCCTACATGACTAGAATAATACCACATAATACAGTACGAGTATGTATCAATACGAGAGGCAAGGCATTGATACAGTTAAAGTGTAGGTAAGAAATTTTGGTAGTTATATTATTGAAATACAAGCTCAATATTTTTCTTCAGCTAATGATATATCTTTTGTATTGTGAAGCATCCTGTATTCATTATTTACAATCTTAAGATCTGACAAGTCAAGGTTAAGATCAAAGTGAAACGTCAGATCAAGAAAGTTTGTCAATGGAAATGGAAAGTTAATCTTGTTTGTCAATGTTATCGTGAAAAATAAATAAACATCGACGTGACATGTAAGATAACGTATGGGCACTGTTATCACGATAATCTGAACATAATTTGGCTGGTGTTTCTGCTAAATTATCTATTATTTAATAGTTTTAAAAACAATAAGTTGCATTTAATGAAATGCCTTAATAGTTGTTTACAGTTTTATGAAGACGTGATGTTTTGGTTATGACTTTATGACAAGAACGTAACATTTCGTGGAAAGTGAAACCGACCTAGAAAAGATACAACTTATTATAAATATTATAAAAGTTGAAATAGATAACATATACTTAAGAAAAAACGACGAGGACCTCCGGTGTTTGAAACGGGATTCGGACCCGCATCTCCAGTTATCGCGGCTGACGCCTTAACCAATTCGGCCACCCGTACCCGTCGGTATTTTTAACGGTTTTTGGCACCGTTTTACCACAAAAATAATTTGATTTGTTCTTAGTTTCATAAATATTATAAATTAAAAGATTCATGAAAAGATAATCGGTAAACACTAACAGAAAGTGCGTTAACTCTTTACGCTTAAACCGCTGAACTAATTGGGATGAAACTTGTTATGGAAAGAATTTGAGCTACGAGAGAGGACATAGGATCATTTTTATCCCGCAACCATACTTTGAAGTCGGGCATGGTGGGATGAAGTAGCGAGGAAAAGCTAGTTCAAAATCTTTATATATAAACGTGAATGTCCTGACTGACTGACAGATCAACGCACAGCCCAAACCGTTTAACCTAGATGGCTGTTTTTTTTTTACAATAGGTAGTATATATCGTAAGCCTCCACCAAGGAGGGATTTGTGGAAATTCCACCATAAAGGGGGTAAAAAGGGGTTGAAAGTTCGTATGTGTAAAATTTAAAGCGGGAGACTTGAAATTTTGTGTAAGCACTCCTTATTCGAATACAAGAAATGTAATTTCATCGTCTCCCAAGGGGTCAAAAAGGGTTGGATAAAGCTAGTAAACTTATAATTCTATATTAAATGATACCACCTTATCTACAATCAGTCGTGACAGTCCCCCCATATAAACAACTCGTGCCGTTCCGCTTAGCACACGTCATGCGATATTTGATTTAGCAGCAATGTCACAAATTACTGGTGACTACCAATAATCGCAATCCTCAACTGGTGAATAAAGTTTTTTTTTTTTTTTATACAAGACTGACCAGCGTTTCACCTCAGTCGCTACTGGTAAGCGTCGACGAGGTCGAGCGGGTAGCACGCTGGTTCAGTAACAGCCTATTCACTCTTGTCTTGAAGAGACGCAAATTATATCTTTCCGAGAATACAGACGAAGGGAAAAAAAATGTGATATTTCTTAATACCGGTATGCAATATATTACATCCCGGTAATGCCGTCATCGATGTGTGAGAGTGATACAAAATGATTTAATACGTAATAAAAATCAAATGTACATTATTATTCGTATAATTTGCTTATCGCATATGAAATAAACTAGAAATCTCATATTTTAGTATAAATTGTCTAATGTTATTTTTAACATTAAGGGCTACCAAAATTGTGGTGTACCGTTTACTTGTAAAATGTGCCCCTCCCTACCCGTGGATTTGCTTACTTACATTAATTTTATTTTTACTACTTGACATAAAAACGGTAACTTACAAGATATTTTTAAAATAGCTGTCTTTCAATACAAACAATTTTGAAATTCCTTCAGTTCAAAATTTCAAGTAACTTATACCTTTGTTGGCGGCACGTTAATTTGGTGAATTAAAGCATCAAACAGTTGCCAATTTGCCTTGCGTAAGTCAGTGTCAACAAACGACAAAATCGTGTTAACCGGAGCGACACGACATGTTTGTTTACTCGCGGGGGGCTTGTCGCACGATTCATTATGAAGGCGGGTAAACCGCTACGTAATCTCAGTTACTAAGTTACTATTGAGGGGAAAAATATTTTCGTTACAATATTTCAAAACAAGTTTTAAACGAAAACCATTTTACACCTGTCACACCGTGGAAGGACATTCTCCCACTAGTGTTATTAAATGGTAACGCCACTCTAATAGATTAAGACTCACTTAGTTTTTAAGTTAAATAGTTTTTAGTTAGCTTTAGAAAATGTGTCACTTGTTACATGAAATAAAACATTTTTTATTTTATTTTACTTAATAAATGTGAATAGGTTCGACCGTGGTACAGTAATATGTGAGAAACCTATGCTGATCATACATTTACATATGAAAATATCGAATAAAATTACCGGTATCTACTATTATATTTCGCTACCGAAAAACTTTGGTTGCACTAACGGAACCCAACCTAAATATATCGATGTGATGTCTACCGGTATCATTTTAAACTTTTATATCCATGTTACAGCTTTTTATTAGATATTAGATATTATATAGTCAGTTTTGAAACATCTTTTCAAAATTAGTCGTATTAAATTTTTAATCTCCTTCGCGAACTTTTTTTTTTTTTTTTAGAATTACCTAATTACGAGGTTTTTCAAAGAAGTGATGATATGTTTTACACTGATACAAGCAAATGATTAACTAAAGCCAAACGCCACTCGACTCTGATCCTGCTAAATACCAAAATTAAATCAAACCAAGAGCAGATCATGTATTTCGGAATCGAAAATTCGAATTCCAGGTATTTCTCGCCTCGATATATTTCATAGGCGTATTTTAAATATTATTGGCCTGAAAACCTTAAATCAATGAACCGTATAGGAAAAAAAAAGAAACATTATTTACGATCGGTTTAAATCCGGTTTTTATTAACTATTCGTTGAGTAAACATTTGGACGAGTATAAATAAATAGTAGTGTTGGAATATAAATATTTCCCTTTGAACCGTTGGTTAAATGATTTCGGACCTTAATGGGAACGTTTAGGGCCGTATTTTGTTTGTTTGTTTACCTGATATTTTTTATCCTAAATACTGAATTTATTGGTCATCAATGTTTGATGACAAAAATTTTAGTTTTTGTACGTTTAAATATTTTTACGGAACCTTTGAAGCAATGTTTTAGAATTTTCATTTATATTTTTATTCAAAATTTTTAATTTGAATGACTGTAGATTGTGGCTTGAGATGAGATACAGTCTATTTTTCATCATCACCATCAACATCCTACCTCAAATATGACTATTATCATCTTGGCGTTGCCATTGTCACCACGCTTGGCAGGCGGTTTGGCGACCGCAGTAGCTGTTGATTCGATTTCGACACCCACAGGAGGAGCGGGGTAGACGGCAATAGTTTTAATTTTAAACTTAAGAAATGTATGCAATATTATTACACCCCGTTATCTTTTGCTCAGTTTAGGGGCAAGTGATTGGGCAGTTACGATAATCTAAGTCGATAAAAATTAAGTTGACTTACTCATTCAATAACATGTCAAAAGATCTTAGGTCCGATTTTTGAAATAGTCACCAAGTGATTTCCACAGAGAATGAATGAGAATCTCTATGAAGATTACTTGGTAACTATTTCAAAAATCGGACCCCAAATTGACGATATTCGATATTTATAATCGTCGCCCTCCGATCTGATTAAAGAGAGGAATGAAAGTGTTATCTCTATAGCTTTACCTAAAGAAGAATTTTATGTTTGCCAAATAACTTTTTAAGATAAATATGAATCGACTAATTATGTGAAGCAACATCACTAGATTGCCCTCAAAATGAGCATTAGATAACGGGGTGTAAATATTATAAAGCATGGAATATTACCCTACCTCAAGATAATTAGACATTACGATGTCATACATATTTTATAAATTTGTCGTCAAGTTGTTTACAGTTATGGACAAATCTTATTACGTACAATCAAGGGCAAAAATATGTGTACATGTAATGTTAACCATAATTCATTATAATAAAGGGCAACATTCTAAACATATTTGTGCTCTTTCCTGTATATTATAGATATTCCGTTCTAATGTTAGGTATTCGATGAGTTTTAAGGTCGATTTTTATATCGAAACTAAGTGTACCTACCAAAAAAACTCCGCAGTTTTCAACTGTTGGTCGACAGCCCATAAAAAAATAAAAAATAAAAAGCAATTATTTTGTCATTTAAATCGATAGTCTTCTTAATCGAAATAACCGGAAAGTAAAGTTTATAAAAAGAAAATTATATTCGTACACCTGGCCCGGTATCGTGAAGATCGAAGTTCGTATATTTCGAGCATCTTTCTCTTGTACTCCAATTAAGGTGTCATGAGAGCCACAGAGACAATCGTCCGAAAGTTAATATCGTTTTTCGCGGTAGCGCAGTTATGCCCAAAAATGGCCATCAAAACCTATGTGAAAACAAGTGAACTTGTGATCCCACCAGTTCCGATATAAAATTCTCAAGAGCGAGGGCGTTCGATACGCTAAATGGGCGATAACTGTCCCCTTGTGACGTCCGTCGTAACCATTGACGAATACATATGTAAGACTGGCAATTTTTCGTGACATTTTCACCACGGCTCTATGGTACAGTCGCCATCAGATATATAGGACCTGTGGAGGCGGTCACAAATATCGGAACAAGCACTTTATGGCATTGACATTAGATGCGTTGTCCCGATATTTGTGACCACCTCCACAGCTCCGATATATCTGCTGGCGACTGTACCTTGTGCCGAAACCCAACCGAAAAAAAAAATAGATAAGGTCACGTGCTGTTCTTATCCTATCATTACGTCATTCTTTTTTTTGTTTAGATTATGTTTCAAAAAATGATTAGCGATGGGATCCTCTTAACAACAGGACATTTTTACACAAATTGACTGAACCCCACGATAAGCACAAGAAGACTTCTGTTGTGTTTACTAAGCCAACGGTATATCCTCTAGCAGCCAAGAGATCAAAACTTGCCAGGGGCCAAATGCAACTCTGGTTTGTCATGATTAAAATTCAAAATGGCATTCAATTGTATACCTTTTCATTGGCCTCTAGGCGGTTAGAGGATATTTATATAATATACAAATACTTAAATACATAGAAGACACCCATGCTTTATAGGCAGGGTCACTACTTACTAGGCCAGACTTGTTGTCAACTTAATTTGGTTTGGCACAGTCAAATTTTTTTACGAAAGCAACTGCCACCTGATATTCTAACCAAGAGGAAAAACAAGGCCTTTTTGAGATTATCCGTTGTCGAAGCTATTGTCAAATATCAAATACCGAAGGTTCAAAATTGCGCATCTTACAGACAAGCAAATTACGCGTCTCTAGAACTAATCAAAAAAAAGTTACTTAAACCGTGCGATAGATGGCGTGTTACTATCGCAGGCCTTAGTATTATGCTTTGAGTTTAGACTTTGACATTTTACGACCTTTAGATGTCGGTCGCCATCTATTGGATAGAGTCGATTGAGTTCTTCTTAAAGAAACAAGGCCTACCCACTTAAATGGATGTAACTACAACCTGTGTCAGTAGCTCCATCTAGCAATATCTTGAAAAACATAACAACTACCTTCTTTTACAAAAAGATTTTCAATACGTATATACTTGCTTTTGAGTTTTGGATTTTTGGTGCAGGTCTTATTTCATAAGTATGCTACTTCACGATTTGTAGACATTAACAGTCCTTTAGATTTATTCGTTCAGTAACATAACCCAGACAAATCAACTGTCACATGCATTACTAATAACTGTTACTTTTGCTAGCCTTTATTCCAATGGAATAAAGCTTACTAATGATCAGTCAAATACACCATCGATGATTCTAATAACGACTTATTTCACAGACTCAAAAAAGTCCTTACGCTGATCGCAATAAGGTTGATATGTGTTAAACAATGGTACGGTCATGGTCAAATATATCGACTCAAATAAACTGCCAAAATAAGTAAACATGTACCTTAATAGCAAGAGAATAAGGTGCATGTATATAAATTTTAGCACCTTGACTGCATCTATATCTTTAACCTAGACTGTACATCGGTACAACGGACGGTGAATCTTTTTTATTAGGGTTATACAGCCTGAAGTCTGATAAGACTTATGTAACTGTGAGCTGTATTATTTCAGTTGATAGGCGAGTTTGTGCCTCTAACCGTTTAAAACCCTGTAATAAGAAACAGCATATAATGAAGAAATATGGGAAGGATGATATAAAGATCTAGCTATGTTTGGCAAATCCAAACTGATATTTAAATCGTAAGAAAAAATAGAAAAATGACGTATACTAGGAAAAGATTTAGTAGAAAAATTGATATTTATTACATAATACATAATTTATTTCACGTAACAGCACTTGTGAGAATATGACATCAACAAAATATAGTAGAAAAATTTGACAAGTCCCAGCGGTAGTCGTATGGCATAATTGGTAGTGTAATGGGCTAGTGATCCAGTGATTGTGGGTTCGAGTCCCGCTGCGAGTAAAAAAAAAAATTTCTATTTTTTCTTTCCATTTAAATATCGATAATATACTAGTAAGTTTACGTTTCTGCTTAATATAAAAACAAATCCAAACTGGTTTTTTAATGACATAGTTGGCAAAAGAGGAAACGGATTGCTTGATAATAAGCAATTACCGTCGCCCATAGACACCCGGAACACCAGAGCCACTAGCGGGTTGCCGGCCTTTAAGGGGAGTTGCCACCATGGGAACCTTACTCACCATCAGGAACACAACACTAGATACCTAAAAGGTAGCAGTGCTATTAGGGCTGCGGTCTTCTGTAAGAAGGAGGTACTTTCCCAGTTGGGCTTCTCCACAGATGGTACTTCGCTGTACTCTACCTCTCGTTGTTGGACGGCGTTTCAGGACATCAAAAATGGATGATAAATATGATCAAAAACTATCGGTAATATAGTCAAAGGTTAACCAACGAATTGATGAAAAAACATAGGCACCACCGCCAAACAGTGGTAGGTAGCAGTGGTACCTATAATTTAGGTACTAATGGAGTACTAAATTAATTTCTCAATACTGAAGAAGCAAATACTCGGGTACGATCAGCAAACGATGTTAATAACAGCGTAGCATTATGACGTTCTGTTGATTTAACTCTGTGACATTCGCTGGGGGCTCGATCGAGCAGCGCACGAGTCGGACGCGGACGCCAGCGACTCAACACGTATTAAGAGAGGTAGGTCCAGTGTTTTCATTTTATTGGTTTGAAGTTTACTAACATTTCATTTGTTTTATTTCATGAGTAATCGCGGCAACCAAAAACAATATTTTGTTTACAAATGAAATAAAAATTATAGTATCGCGGAAATTTATTGAAAAGCCCTTCTGTCGTGTGCAAGCACAGAATTTTTTTAATACTGTATAATTATTTAAGTTATTTTGTACATTATGATTTTTTTGGATGGTTACATTGTGTTTTTTGAAGTCGACTGGTTGACCACTGACTATGTTGAAGTGTTCGAAACGTCGGGATGTAATTAGAATCTTATATGCGCATTTAGATAATTATTGGCACTGGCATAAATATTGGAGGCATGCTGATTGATAAACATGACGTATTGTCAAAATTATGAAGTTTGTAAGCTGACAGTAAATGTCAACTAGACTATAGGATGCTGTTAATTGAAAATAGTATTTAGTTTTTTCGAAAAAATCCCAAATAATCAACTACACGATTTTTTTGAATTGTAGAACAAATGTTGCTACGTTCGTGGTGTAGAAGCGATCCATACAGTTATTGCTTCTATTACAAGCCACATCCGGTATAGTTATTTTATTTTCGAAAGAAATATAGCGCTAACGGAATACAATATTATTTACCAACCACGTGTTAATATGCGATTATTTTTTGCGAAACATAATTCAATATAAAGTAATATAATTTATAATATTAATCTGAAAAGCACAAAATTTCAGATGTTTTTCACTTATTGCCTGTTGAAAAAAAAAGATAATTGTTTTTGTTACTTAAATAAAAACTCTTGCCTGAAATAGCAACTAATTTGATTATTAGCAGTTTTATTTTAATTAGCAATTATGGCAACTACCCACCAAGATTATTCAAGTCATATATGGGGGAGGCCTATGTCGAGAAGTATATGATTTACGATATGAAAATTTCATTATGAAATGTTTGATAATAAAAACCTTTGCCGTGTGACAGAATAAGTGAACCCAGCGAGGCGTACTTTGAACTGAGACAAAAGTACTTTGACATACTTACATAGGTCTGGATTCAGGAAGTCCGTCGGTTCTCAGTAGAGTCTGAACTTGCTTATGAAATAAAAATACCTACAGGCATATAAAATTACAACGTTCATTCGGATTTAAAAATAAAAAATAAAAATATAAAATAAATATATCGGACATTCTTACACAAATCGATCTAGTCCCACGGTAAGCTCAATAAGGCTTGTGTTGCAGGTATTAGACGACGATATATATAATTAATAGATACATATAAATACTTAAATACATAGAAAATACCCATGACTCAGGAACAAAATTAAATATCTGTGCTCATCACACAAATAAATGCCCTAACTGGGAATCGAACCCATGACCTTTGGCTTCATAGGCAGGGTCACTACCCACTAGGCCAGACCAGATTAGGACAGATTTTAACATCTTTTAAAAAGCGCTGGTGGCCTAGCGCAATCTGGAGATCGCAGGTTCATAGCCCAGCTCGTACCAATGGGTTTTTCAGAACTTATGTACTAAATATTATTAAATATTTACCAGTCGCTTTTCTGTGAAGGAAAACATCCTGCCCAACCGGACTAATCCCAGTAAGGCATAGTCTATCTGGGTTAGAAAGTCAGATCTCAGTTGCTTTCGTAAAACTAGTGCCTACGTCAAATCCTAAGATTATTTGCCAAGCGGACCCCCAGTTCTCAACGCGAGGAAGAAAAAAGACATGGTGCATGACTATAAATTATATTCACAATCATAATATTAATCTGTATTGCGTACCATTTTATTAGGCAGGCGCGAGGCGTCCGGTTTTTTATTTAATTGCCCAGTTAGTGTATCTTTCACTCACCTACATTTTATATTCCTTGAAATATTAATAGTGCTTACATGCAAGGTAAATTAATATTATTCCTCAGTCCACCCGATGACCACTAACGCTGCAAAAGGGTTCGAAATGCCACGATAAAGTTTAAATTAGTATACGCGATATAATCAATTTTAGTTGTTTTATTTCATAATAAAGTAGTATTATTACAAATCAACCGGCCGTCGACCGGTCTGGCCTAGTGGGTAGTGACCCAGCCTATGAAGCCGAAGGTCCTGGGTTCGATTCCCAGTCAGGGCATTTATTTGTGTGATAAGCACAGATATTTCTTCCTGAGTCATGGGTGTTTTTCTATGTATTTAAGTATTTATATGTATCTATTATATACATCATCGTCTAGTGGCTACAACACAAGTCTTACTGAGCTTACCGTTGGACTAGGTCGATTTGTGTAACATTGTCCAGAAATATTTATTTATGTATTTATTTATCAAAGCAAACCTCCATATTTCATAAAAAAATAATTTCATTTATTCTTAGTTACGAGAACAATAGTACTTTTTAAGCCTCTGGGCTAGAGTCTATAGAAATACATTGGTATACAAAGAGATATACCATTTATTAGCAGTCTGGCGAAATTACAGCCGACAAGGAAAAACTCACAGAAATGAATTGGTAGCTTAACTCAGTCCTTCGCGATGACAAAGCACTTGAAATCCAATTTGTTTTCTTCGGATATTGGGAATGTGCATGAAAATATATTACTCTTGTTTATTGACAGCACGATCAATGTAAATATGTGTACATATTGGTTTTTAATTTAAACTGGAAGACGCAGCGTAGGTAGGCCTCCCACAAGGTGGACCGACGACCTAGTTAGAGTCGCGGGATACCGCTGGATATGGAAGGCGCAGGACCGGTCTTCTTGGGTCGTTCTGGGGGAGGCCTATGTCCAGCAGTGGACGTCTTTCGGCTGACATGATGATGATGATGATGATTGGTTTTTAAAATCTGTTTTATGTACAATCAACGACACGCATTATTTGAAGACTAAAAAAAAAAATCCGATGTCACAGTCTGGTCTGGTACCGCGAACTTCGAAGTTCGTATGTTTCAAGCAGCTTTCTCTTTTACTCCAATTATGGAGTCATAAGTATGAAACCATCGTCCGAAATTTACAAATCTCTTTTTTTGCTGTAACACCGCTGTGCGCTATGTACCTGATACATGTTATTTTAAAATAGTACATTTCGATACTAGTGAAAACAAAATTGTTTTCGACGAGGGTGAAAGTTGGAGCCCGAGTGAAAAGAGGGTGACAATCACCCGAGTCTTAAATAAGTTTTTACACGTATATCGAACCCAATTTTCCTTAACAAGTGCCTTAAAAAGTGAAATTTACGTACGCGAAGCGTGCGCAAAGTGCACTTTTTATGCACTAGTTAGGAAATTATTTTTTTTTATTTATTCTTTATTGCACAATACAAGAAGGTACAAACGGTGGACTTAATGCCATAAGGCATTCTTTACCAGTCAACCAATATTACATACCTGTGTAATTATATTTACTTAGTAAAATTTACAGTTAAACCCATTTGCTGTTTATAAATAACATTATTCAGAAGTACAGTCAGGATATGAAACAGCGCACCAAAGGAATATATTGTTTTTTTTTTTTTTTAGTTCCTTCGCAAAAGAGTTGCTTACCATCAGGCATTCTGTCGGCTCGTTTGCCGAAAAAAAAGACTGGTTTCTGCGTGTTTATTAATTGAAATGCGATAGAAACTTTTAACCCTTTATAGGGCAACTTCAAAATTGCAATGCAAAAATGACCACCCAACAACATAGTCTTTTTGTAATTTTTTTCTTAACAAGAATCATTAGGACAATCGAGCCGCGATGAGGCTTGAATGCACGACCACAGTGACTTTTGAGCATTAAAAGGGTAAACGCAAAAATATCTCTTTTGTAAAATATACAGGATGGCAAATAATTTTGGTGAGTGGATAATACAAGTGCCATCCTTTTCAGGATTGTAACAAACAATTGACAGTGCCACTAATAGGATTGTATCTTACTGTCAGTTGCAATTAAGGAAAAATAAATGGGTCGGGCTTTCCGGAAGTGGAGTTCGTTAACCAATCCTGTTCCGGTAGATTATTTCCGATAAACGCCGTTTAAGCCTTAATTACGATCGCAGAGGCTGCATAATAATCTATACGTTATATAAAACAAAACATTATTCACCATTTATAACTCAATAACGACGATTTTTATGATTTATGATTTGTTAGTTTCGATTTTTTTTTCTAGAATAGAAAAATAAGTATGAAAATCTATAAAATCTAGTTAAAACACTATTAGGCATATTAATTGTATAGAAGCGGGTAACTCACGTTATAAGTCCAATATTAATCGTGATTTTTCACTTTTACTCCTGCTTCCCGGGCGCCGATTTTTGAAAGTCGTGCACTGGAATTCAAAAAACTTTGGGGGCGAAAATAAACGCACACAAAAATTTCTTGCTATAATTTTTGCACAATATGTATAGTTTCGGTACCCACGATTATTAGTTTCTCTCAATCATGTTTCTAAAATACCGCTTCCTCGAGTTCAACTTTCACAGTTTTTACACGTCTTACGACGACCGAGTGTGACACGTCGGAGGTAATTTTTAAAATGAATATACGGTGATAAATTCTCTTTAGTTTTAATGAAAAATAAAAAATTATACGAAACTTTTACAGTAAAAGTTCTCAAACTTTCTCAATGGAAATTTAGGTACTTTAAATTTTTCTAAAAACTTTCTTACATTTTTGAGTATGTCGTCCAACATTCAGTCTAATATTGCTACTGTTAATTATGAGAACCATGTAATAAAGCTGCCTTCTGCTAAGGCATTCAATCTGAAATTGTCATCCAATAGCTTGCAGGCAATTGCGTAATGACCATTCGGACTCGAACCAACATCGGAACGAAATTTGTGATAGCCGCAGAGCAGTAATTCCACCCTGTATACCCACAGACATACAAGTACTTAAGACTGATTAGATCACCCAAGCATATTTCAGGATTTTACATAAAGACAACTAAATATCTACAAAAACATTTCACGATTAAATTTAAGAATAAAATGCATCTAAATCTAACATCAATCTAAAAAAGGCCCCTGCGACATAGTACCGAAGACGCTGGCAACATTTCCTCGCTGAATTGTGAAGCCGGTAGTGTATCAAGCTGCTAGCTCTTCGGTCTCTTGTGGCATCTCTGAGTGTCTTTTTAAGGTATTGTCGGAACGCATAATGTTTAAAATTTTATTAATCAATTAAAAATTAAGAATTTACTTTGACCGAGTTGGTTATGGTGACATACTTAGCTATGTATAAAGTGAGTTCATTCTATGCACATTCGCGTCATCGGGCCGATCGACCCCGTACCAAGTACGGTTGACTGCGATATTAACGAACTGCCTCATCGAATGTGTTAAACAGTTAAATAAACAAATACTTTCGAAGCGAAGTCTATTAAAAATATACGTCTATGAATAATCCAAATTGCCAATGACTTCATATTGTCAAAAAGGGATTAAGTATTTGTTTAACACGAAGCTTTTAAACCATTTTTCCATTGCTTTTCTAATGAATACTAACTAAGAGTTTTTTTAATTGCATATGGAGTCGCGGACTTTCATTAGTAGATTGTCTGCTTACTACTTTGGCTATTTTACTATTATTTACGAATATTGTGTACTTATGTTTGCAGTAAATAAATAAATACATATTACAAGATACTTTTACAGATATTGACTAAGCCCCACGGTAAGATCAAGAAGGCTTGTGTTGTGGGTTCTCAGCCAACGTTATATAAAATATACAAATACTTGAATACAT
Source organism: Grapholita molesta (assembly GCA_022674325.2). NCBI lineage: Eukaryota > Metazoa > Arthropoda > Insecta > Lepidoptera > Tortricidae > Grapholita > Grapholita molesta. Next base: position 14,766,303 of record CP053135.2, on the reverse strand, counting down.
ATATAAAACACCCATGACTCAGGAACAAATATGGTCCTGGATTCAAATCCCAGTAAGGGCATTTATTTGTGTGATTAGCACAGGTTTTTTTCCTAAGTAATGGCTGTCTCTACATATGTATTTAAGTATTTTATATTATATCGTTGGCTGAGTACCCACAATACAAGCCTTCTAGAGCTTACCGTGGGGCTCAGTCAATTTGTGTAAGAATGCTATTGGGACCGAGCGCGACGACAGCGCCACGTGGCAGGCGGCCATTATGGACAATATTGTCACCGCTGTCAAACAAGAAGTAAGCAAATATTGTGAAAAATATTAATGAAATCTTGTGTTATTTTACTACATTACACAATTTTGGACAATGGTAGTCAGTAACATTATTGCCAATAATATTAAAAATGTTTACTGCAATATGGATTTGACAGCTCAAGCTAGCGACAAAACGAGACAATTTTAGCCGTAGCGAGCGCTGTGATCGTTTAGGCTACCCCCTCCACCCGCTTTGCACTCTGCCAATATATAATATCTATTTATTTATTTGCCCACTTAGAGTACAGAAAAACATATTGTTACTAACATGTAGGCCACGAAACGCAGGTTAAATGCAATAGCAATCTACATACATACATACATTGCAGCCGTATGTAGTCCACTGCTGGACATAGGCCTCCCACATATATGACTTGTATAATCTTGAGGGTAGTTGCCATAGCCGCCACACTTGGCAGGCGGGTTGGCGACCGCAGTAGCTGTAGATTGGGTTTCAATGGACGCTGCTGCCCGTCCGTAGGATTTTTCACTTTGTCGCCTGTTACGACACCCGCGGGAGGAGATGGGGTGGAGCTATTCTAGTCAGCCGGCATCACTCGGCCCAATAGCAATCTATTGCAGGAAAATGTTCTATACAAATATGAATAAAACATTCAATACGCTTCAAGCGTTACGCTTGACTCTTTCCCTGTATTTTGGCAAAAATACGAACTAAACGCTCAGTGCGTTTTTCATGGCCAAGACAAGATTAAGATATCACTAATTGCAAACGTTTTACGACCAAAAAGTTAATTAAAACAAAAATGCCGGTTACACATTTTATATCCAGTTATAAAGATTACTTTCGTACGAGTGATCTGCTAGCTTAAGATTGGGTTTTTCTCATTTGTCACGATATCTGTCACGTTCTAACAGCTAAGTGAGTGCGAAAGGGACGAATAGCAAGATAAACGATAAAGTAGGAACCGTTTTATCAGTTCTATTAATAACAGAAATTATGTCATGTTAGATTAGTTTATTTTTAACCACAGAATTTTAACTATCGACTGCTGAAGAATGGTTATGTGTTTAGTGGATAAATGTGACATTATCTATGATAAGGGACCTTATTGTCGATGGCGTTGTTCAAGATGCCGCAATACAAACACAACGCGGTTCGACGTAAGCGCCATCGACAATAAGGTCCCTTTTGCTAGATAGAGTCACATAATATATCGTTTATGTTTGTATGCGTGTACAATTCAGCCGTAAGTCGTCCACTGCCGGGGCTCCCCCCCTTGGTGCATCTTGAGGGGAGCTGCCATAGTCGCCACGCTTGGCAGGCAGGTTGGCGACCACAGTAGCTGTTGACTAGGTCTTGATGGACGCTGCTGCCGGTCTGTCGGTTTATTCCCTTCGTCTTACGACACCCGCGGGACGAGATGTTCTGGTGCAATTCTAGTCTGACAGCACCGCCCTGCAAACTATGTCTATACTATACTATATAATTATATCTATACAGAATGTATTTCAAAACAGCTGCATTGAAGCTAATTTGTATAAAGAAAAAAGAAGATAGGGAAATTCAACTAGTTTTTTCATACAAGACTGACCAGCGTTTGACCTAATTCACACCTGATGGTAAAGTGACGACGAGGTCGAGGGTGTAGCACGCTGGTTCAGAAACAGCCTATTCGCTCTTGCCTTGAAAAGACCAAAATTAAAGCCGAAACCATAATTAGGCGAACTATCTTGACAGTTCAATGTACATTAATGTTGCCACAGATTTGCTATTGTTAATATCCACATTTAAAAATTTAATTCAAACTAGATAATTTGTCGAGTAGCATTATTGAGTATGAAATTATACTAATAGTTGAGCAATTGTCAAAAAATTTGTACATTTGGATCACGTCTTCGATTTTCATTAAAAGCGGTAGACTGATAGAATAAATGATGAGATCTACAATATTTCCCAAAATTTCCCATAAAGTTTGTATGGAACCAAATTTCTATAGACTTTCGGTAACAAAAAAGGAATGTACAAAGTTTTTGAGAATTGCTCATTTACGAAATCATAATTTTTAAACAGTCTGTGAATAAAATGATCGAACGTCGATTTGGACATTGGTAACGACGCTGCCCGCCATTTTGTTTTGTTGACAGTTCGATCGAGTGGTATGATATTTATTCCATTCGACTATCTACCTATCATCGGTCTCCTCGAACAATGATGGTATGACAATAGCGGGGAAGATATGTTAATACATTATCTAGACCGTACAAACTTATATCGATATTTCTGTATCGGCATATTCCTATCGCTATATTTTTTGTCTATTCCCGGTATCATTCTCAGCTGTCAGTTTAGTTCGCCTAATTATGATTTCGACTTTTTTTATACATAATCAAGTAAGTATGTAAACGCGTCATACATATAGTATTATATCCTTAACGGACAATGGAGAACATTTCTCGTATCTAAATAGGACGGATACCCTTTGAACCCGAAGGATCTGTTGTTTACTTATTCATTACTTGCTCATGTAGTTTGCCGCAAACTATAGCTAATGCGTTGAACTATTATTTATTATTAAATTATTTAGCTAGTCACAGATGTTATGTACATACGTCGGACTCTAGCGGGCATTTTCGTGGCATGTCAAAATGATAGGTAAGGTTAGCAAATCAATCAATTCACTTTCGAGTATTTGGTACCTAGTATTTATAATGTGAAATTCCAAATATCATAGCAACTAACTACGTTATTTATAAACGTACTTGGACTACACATAAGTCAAAATGGCGTAAAAGTTCGTTTGGCTTTATCCGTCACTCAGACAATAGCAGCTGTGAGAAAGGAATAAAACACTAATTCAAAGAGTATTTACACATTAAAGATGAAGAAATGATAACGGGTAACTAATTTTATTAACTATGTTACAAATACTCCCGGTACATTACTCGTATAATACTCGTAAGTTAAGATTTTTTTGTAAACTTTACCTTGCCCTCAAACTGCCCCTTATAGTCCGACGTATGTATGTATGTTTTTTTAGTCTGTTGGTACTGTTCGTGTGTGTGTGTTCGTTTTAATTTCTGATCTTGATATAATTAATATATTACAGATCTCTAGTTTATTCCGACATATAACGATATTCCATTAGATTAAGGTTGAAAACTGATATAGCAATTATCTTACTCCGATTAGTAATATCATATAACATAATGTTATATAGGTGAAAGACTTAGCTAAAACACCTGACCTATGTACTTATAGTACTAATGTGTACTGTGAAGGTTGTGACCTTCTTCTTGATGATGGAAATTACGGGCTGGCCTAGTGCCAGTTCTTAATTTAAATTCTCTTTCGAACATGTAACCAGAGAGGTTCTAGATGGGTCAGTGGGAGACAGTCAAAGCGAGTAGTTGATTTATCTTGTATTAAAATAATCTTAAATAAAATATTACTTATCATGCCTAACAATCATCTTTATTATCAGCTCTCCATCTAGGCGCGAACCCCCCTTTCATTACACGCATGTCGGCGTTCTATATTCAAATGTTTATGTAAGTTCCATATTAATTATCTACACAACTATATATTAATTTTTCTTCAATTAATTTTTTGACCTATAGTTCATGTACGGAACAAATATTCGTGTTAAAAAATGCCCTTGCCTTGATACAAACCCAGGACCTCCTGCTTTTGTAGCCAATGTCACTACTAGGCTAGAAGGCCGTTTAGCCACGAACGTCCAACTGCTGGATATATACCTCCCCCATAGACCGCCTCAAGTAGCCATCTCGGAGCCATAATTGCCACGCTTGGCAGGCGGTTTGGCGCTCGCAAAATGTTCCACCACTCTTGACCGCGTGATTTATGGTCTCAGTTAAGCAAAAAGTTTGAAAATCTTTCTTAATTGTTTTTATATTAAGCAGAAACGTCTGCTACCATATCAAAGATATTTTAAATCGGAAGAAAAATAAGTCTAAGCGGTACTCGTATAGCACATTTCGTAGTGCACTGGGCTAGTGATTCAGTGGTTGTGGGTTCGACTCCCGCTGCGAGTAATTTTTTTCTATTTTACTTTCGATTTAAAATATCCTTCTTAATTATAAGAATATACGTATTCCTGTGGCTACCTCCTAAATTCTTGTGGCTACCATATACACAAGTCACCGCTGAACCAAAACATTTGTTCCCGGGAAAAACGTAATTTTGCCAGCATCTAAAACCAATAAAGTCTTAAGCGACGTATAACGGTAGGCGCATACGACCTTTCTGGTGAAGGAGCTATTGTTTATTTACTGAGGTTTCTACTTGAGGGTCGCACGCGATTCTGTGTTAAATATTTCCAGGCTATCAGCGCTGATGGAAGCGGTGTCTTGAAAAACAAGTTAGTTTGTTGGACGTAATATTTACAGCTGTAGGCATAAAAAAAAAAAAACCGTTTTTCACTTCTTAGTTTGAAGAAGAAATACAGGGTGATTGGGGACATGTGAGTAGAATAAAACTTTACGCACCCATTAATAAATTGTCAACGGTCGTAGTTAAGAAAAAAACTGCATACTTTTCCATTTTATTTTGCTCTAAAACAAATCGTGAAGACCTAAGCTGCCACTCAAATTCAATTTTTAACACGGCTATCTGTCTCTTTTACTCCACTTCAGGTGTATTAAGAGTGACAGAGACAATCGTAATTTTTTTTTGAATACCTATATTTTCAACTCAGAGTCACGTGTTTTTTCCATTTCAATAGAGAAAAAACTGTTCCACTAAAGTCCATACATTTTGAAAATCTTTTGTTAGCAACATACAAAACATATTGAAAATGCATGAAATTAAACAATTGAAACGGATTATCGCGCGTATAATCGAATCTTCATCTCGAATCTCAAATCTTCAACGTTTCGAACCCTTTAGCAGCGTTCGTGTGTGACGTGATGGGACGAAGTTTAAGTATAAGCGAAATAATCCTGAATCCTGAAGTGTTCTTTTATTTCATGGGTAATTATCGCAGCAACCGAAGACAATATTATACCGGGTGTAGCCTGTAATAGGAGCAAAAAATTTAAGTGTACGCTATATTCATCAAACGGAACAACTTTAGATCTACAATTTTCAAAAATTAAATTTTCTTCAGGTATTTTCTCCTTCACACAAATTAAATATTATTTTCAATGTACGTTAATATCAGTATAATTGGCATCGCCTGTCACCTTACAATCATGACAAATGTCGCAGTACATTGCGTCTTCTTACAAAATTAGAAGTAATTCAAAAATCAAACAACAAGCAGTTTTCATAAGTCGCTGAACAAATATTGTTCACTTTGAGGAGTAGAGTGTATGGTTTAACTTATTGCTCATACTACAGGCCACACCCGGTATATCCAAATTGTTAACAAATATTGACACAATATTTTTGCCTACTGTTTTCGAAAAATCACGTAATTTTGAGTAAAAAAGTCATAAAATTTACGGAAATTAACTAGACTCTGATAAGTGGAAATTATTTAAAGAAATTCTCGGTTAATTAGTATTCATGCTTATTATAATTGTCACATATAAATCCCGTTTTAGTGAATAATAATCTTAGCGTCTCTTTTGAAACTCGTTTGACCCAGAACCCTGTATATTCCATGTGTTCCCAAAGATCATTTATGTACTCACTAGATAACGCATGTAGCAGCATGCCGCAAAAGTAAAAACTCAAACGTTTATTCAGTAAGTAGGCCACAAGAGCACTTTTACACGTCGAGTATACAAAAGTAAAAGAGAAAAATAAAAACTACACCGGTTCTAATCCTACACTTCTGACCTGAGAAGGATTTTGGCTTTTATGACTGCCATAACCGGGTTTTTTTTTCAAAACAGTATTACAAAAAAAAACTTAAACGTACATAAAAACGCGTTATTCTATAAGAAAACATCAAACAAATACAAAAATTAACTACTAAAGAAAAAAAACTTACATGTCCAAATTTTACTGTTTAGAACGAAGTGAACAAAACGTTTCATTGCTTTCTTATCTGAATTGTGTCCTTTATTCTCATTTCCAATTTCCAGTAATCTACATCAACTATTTGAAATATAATATCAGTTAGATTAGTCACTTATTTGAACTGTATTTCAACCGTTTTTTAAGATTCCGTACCCTAAAATGATAAAAAAGAAACCTTATGATTTCGCAATGTCCATAGTCACAGCTATTTGGTTGCAATCCCAGTAAGGGCATTTATTTGTGTGATAAACACTCTTATGGATGTTTTCTATGTATTTAAGTATTTTATTTTACTTATTAAACATAATCGTTAGTTGAGTACCCACAACACAAGTCTTCTTGAGCTTACCGTGGGGCTCACTCAACACGTGTAAGGACGTCCTGTAACATTTATTTAATTCCTAAAGCCGTTGAGTTATCTAGAATACTCCGGGTGGACATCTGCCGCTCCTTTCCGCGCGAAGTAATCTTTCCGAGTGAGGGAGCATCATAAGTAACCTTTGTTCCGACGCCGCATGTTGGCAAACGTGGGGCCAATATTAATATTTTATTTTCGTTCTCATATTATAACGCTATTCGCGACGATAACAGCCCAGTCACTTGACGTTTCTTACCATGTATATTGAAAGAGCACTCAGTTGAATTCATCAATTGTTTAACCCACAGGACGTCCATAGACACTTCAATTTCAATTTACTATCGAACTTACAGTTACAAATTTTGTACAAGGTGGTGATCCCTGATCCGGATCATACCTGGTCCATATCCAGCGCGGCAATGCTGCGAGCATTTATGGGACTTTTGGACTGAGTGATGGCCGATGTGTAGTATAGAAGTTTTTGTTAGTTTCTCAATTAATCTTTTATTCAATTATAATCTAATTTTACAGATAACATAATATTATACAGAAATATACCTAAATTTAAATCTAACTTAAAACTAACACAAAAAGTCCCCCAAATCCGTTCCCTGCGGAAGTGTACCCATAATGCTGGCCGCATTCCCCCGCTGAATGGCAATGCCGATCCTTTGGCCAAGGAATGAGCCAGCTCTAGGATCCCTAGTGGTGTCGAGGAGCTTCTTCTTTAGATTTGTTAGTTTTAGTAATACAATGTTTATTTAATTCTTTGTCCATTTACACAAAGGCCTCCTCCATTGCCTTCCATGTCTATCTCTGGGTAATCGCGTCCATAGTGGACAAGCAGTTTTCTTCATCTGACCATATCTAGTATTGTCTGCCTATGGACGCGATTAGCCAGAGGTAGCTCTCTATATCTGGCTAATCGCATCAATAGTGGACATGAAAGGCAATGGAGACAGAGAAGTCCATAGTAGACCAGCAGTTTTCTTTAGATCATCTGACCATCTCTAGTATTGTCTGTCTCTTTTTCTTTTTGTGCTGTAGCATGGGATCCATTCGATCATTATGTTTGACCACTCTTGTTTTCTCTGAGCATGTGGCCTGCCCGTTTACATTTTAAAGTTTTGGATTTTAGAGTGACATCTTCTAATTTTTGACCTTTTATTTCGGTCGCTCGTTCTCTGTCTCGTTTTGTATACCATAAAATGCTTATTTCCATTCCTCTCTGACAAGGTATTAATTTTCGTCAACCAATGAATATGCTGGATATAGGCCTTTCCAAATGTGACTTGTAGGAGAGTTGCCATAGTTCCCTCGCTTGGCTAGTGGATTGGCGACCACAGTATATGTTAATTTGATTTCGACGGACGCAGCTGCCCATTCGTCGGTTATTCCTTTGTCGCCTCTTACGACTGGATAATTGTTTTTGGTGTACATTTTTTATCGATGAAATTTCATTAGCTTCCTAGCCTTTGTGCGGGCGTTTCCATGGCTCAATGGAATAGAATGGAATAGTCTGTCTGTGTCTATTACCTCTTCATGCTTTAAACGTTGAGATGAAATTTGGTATGGAGAGAGTTTGAGCTACGAGAAAGGACATAGGATTTTTATTCCACAAACAAACTTCTAAAACGGGCATGGTTGGCCGACGGAGTCGCGAGGAAAAGCTAGTATAATATATATGTCTAAAAGTTATGTCTTGTTCACCAGGTACTAAGAAGACCCCACAATGGAGCCTAAGACCACCGGCATGAAATACCTTCCACTCCTGGTCTTCCAACTGGTTCTGGCGGCGCTTTTCTTCGTGTTCGTCAAGTATGACGGCGATAACCATCACAATCTTCGAGGTAAGTTATAAAATAAGGGTAGTTAATTTAATAAACCATGTGTTACCTAGTTTTTTATCCGTGAATCAAGAACTGTTTGACTGATAACGTTATAAATAATTTTCTGCGGGAGTTTTTAGTAAGCTGTATTCTTCATGATTATTTCCATATTTTTTGGACATGTGGTTCAAAAGTTAGAGTAGGAAGATTTCATGTTTTTTTAACTTCAGAGCAATTATACTACTTATACACTTTATGAAAAAATGTTTAAGGCTGACTACAATTATGTTTCAAATACCTATACACTTCAGGGTATCCATATTTTACGGTCCCTCAATTTCACCAGAATCCCCACGAAGCCAGTATGAACCCTAAAATAAATTTAACTTGTGATAATTGTTTTGTTTTTACACCTATTGTTATTGTAATATTTTTTGAAAATACTTCGTTAAAATTGAGTGAGAAAAAAAGCACACTTTTAGCGCTTGAAAATGGAGACCTACTTATTGCTCTCCAAAAGATGCCGCGTGACTAATACATAAAAAGTAAAGCGGTGTATTAATAAAATGCTGCATCAATCATGAAAACCCCATGGAATACACAACATATGACATAACAAATTAATCCCAAGATCGTTATTACATCACAGTTATTTTAAAACTCGCCAGCCATTATAATTAAGCAGAGTGCACTCATCGCGTTATAAAGCAATTAATTTGTTTGGAATACTTCACTCGTCCGTGCGATCTGCCGTCTCCTCTAGGCTACGCATGGCCTAGGTAAACGTGGTTTTCCACCGGCGAGAGGAGGAGGGACGATTGTATTTATTTGTACGCAAAATCAAACCGTGATGACGTATCTTTAGAGCGTTTCAAAAAAATCACTAAAGATACGTCATTACGGTTTAATTTAGCGTACAAATAAACAAAATCGTCCCTCCTCGTCTCACCGGTGGAAAACCACCAATCCACTCACGTGCTTGAAATTTCTCAGTGACTTTTATTATTATAATAAAATACAGGGGAAATAGGCTTTGTTGTGTTCACTTTCGCGATGGACCTTTTATACTCCAAAGTATTATTTGATCTGCGCTTTTTAAATAGAACCAGGACAAACCTTGGCTTATCAGTCAGCTGTGATACTTGGTAATTCCGAGACAATTCATAATGGTGAATTGTAAGCAATACATTGCTGTTAATGTGATTTCAAACATCAAAAAAAAAATCAATCGATGATTTCGCCCATGTCAAGTAAAATAATAAGTTAATAACAATATTATCAAGTTTTCTCTTAAAGCATAAAGTTGTTCGGTAGCCTTGCGTTTTATAAATTAAAAGAATGTCTATAGTACACACTTAACTACGTTGATGAACAAAAAACAAAAACTATATTCTCAAGAATTCACCATTTTGAGGTTCAACCGGAAATCTGACGTGGAGTCTATAGAATGTAGTCTATGAAAGGACGGCATGAAATGATCGTGAATTATCTTCACAATTAATACTGGGGATTAATAGAATGCAGGCCTTTAATTGACGCTAACTAGAGCAATCGAAACGTCGAGTCTGTATGGTCTAATTAAGGTGAAGTGACATAGTAAGCTAAAATAATATACTGACATTACTGACCCAGAGGAGAAACGGTTTTCATTACAGCATAAAACATTTTTTTTTTATAAATATTACCTAAATCATAATTATGCATTAAGTATAGAAAATGTTGTCTTTGTTATTTTGTATTTGAGTTCAAAAACTAAATACAATAATATCACTCTTTTTGTTTTGTTATTAAATTGACTGTAATTTAAACTCGACAGGTTTGGCCTAGTGGGTAGTAGCCCTGTTTTGAAGCCGATGGTCCTGGGTTTAAATCCCAGTAAGCGCATTTATTTGTGTGATAAGCACAGATATTTGTTCTTAAGCCATGGGTGTTTTATATATGTATTTAAGTATTTGTGTATTATATATATCGTTGGCTGAGTACGTAGTTGGCTTCTTGAGCTTACCTTGTGGTTCAGTCAATTTGTGTAAGAATGTCCCGTAATATTTATTTGTTAATTATTTATTAAAAAACCTACTTCTATAGCCACGCTTGGCAGGCGGGTTGGAAATCTTAGTACCACCGCTCAACAGGTACTGTACTACTGTCAGTCTTGCTTTAGCTTGGACCCGGATGTTGTCCTGAGGCACTACCGCCAAAAACCATATTCGTAAATTTTGGACGATTGTCTCTGTCACTCTCATGACATCTTAATTGGGGTAAAAGAGAAAGATACCCGAAATTTACGAACATCGTTTTTGGTGGTAGCGCCTCTGAAACCGAGACTTGAAACCATTTGTTCGGCTCTGCAATTTGTATTGTTTTGTCATCTTGGTAAAAATACAGCAGTGCTGGTGTAAATGTCTGACTATTATCGCTGTCACTCTCTAAAGAAAGATTCTCGAAATATGCTTCACTTCACTTCAGCCGTAAATCGTCCACTGCTGGACATAGGCATCCCCCAAATATGACTTGTATTATTTTGAGGGGTAGATGCCATACTCGCCACGCTTGGCAGGCGGGTTGGCGACCGCAGTAGCTGTAGATTGGGTTGCGACGGACGCTGCTGCCCATCCGTTGGTTTTTCCCCTTTGTCGCCTCTTACGACACCCACGGGATGAGATGGGGAAAATGGAGACGAAATGTGCTAATCGCCTATAAACAGAGTTATTATAATATAATATGCAATTCCGGGCCTAATATATTATGACCGTTATTAGAAAGTAGCCAGTTACTAACGAATTATGATATAGAAACTCGCTACACTCGTAGGCAATCCCGGAGTTTTCCATTGTATATCACAACGAAATTTTGTAAAGTATCTTAGAGTCAGTTGCAGCAAATCGTATGTTGACATCATCGTAATAGCTAAAATTTTCTTGTATGAAAAGTTTGACATATGGCAGTTGCACTACCATATTTTGAATTCGATGAATATGTGTGATGCAAACCAACCTTAGTGAGATTGTGTGAGTACATAATAATGTACCTACATAGGGATGTAGGTACATAATATCATACGCGAGTTTCTCACGTCTATTCTGTGCCCTAATTAATCCGGTAAAATGCGACGCGTTTCACTTCAAACGTTAATGAAACTAATTTCAGTAGCCCGAATTTATTAAAGTGGATCTCAACTTTTTTTGACATGCGAGTCGGGAAGCATGTTTGAGTAATTGTTATTATTTCAAGCTATAGTATACCTACATAATTATCAGTCATGATCGATCACTGCATTTTTTTTTTTATGATATAGGCGGCAAACGAGCAGACGGATTGCCTGATGTTAAGCAATTACCGTCGCCCATGGGCACTCGCAACACCAGGGGAGTCACAAGCGCGTTGCCGGCCTTTAAGGGGGTTGGAGCTCTGGGAACCTTACTCACCATCAGGAACACAACACTACATACCTGAAAGGTGGCAGTGCTATTATGGCTGTGGTCTTCTGTAAGGAGGAGGTACTTCCCCATTTGGGCTGCCCCAGATTCAAGCGTGATGGTCAACGCTGTGCCCTACCTCTCATTGTTGGACGTAGTTTAAGGACATACCCGGGTCCAAAATAATGCATATATGCATCCTCCTAATTCGCCGCAGGTAGCGATCTCTGAGCGAGATTCAAGGTGGCCAGGCCCGACATATATACCATATAAGTACTTTTTATTTCATTTTTAATCTATACGAGCCTATGAAATGAACGCGAAGGCATTTTCTTTGATGTGTTTTATTTTTACAGGTTTTGGTTTTGTGAACACAGTTATTTGATTTGTATTTAAACCTTCGTGTGTCATTAAATAAATAAAATATAGTAGATTGTTTGACAAGGGGCTAAAGTAGGCCATAGTACCACGAGATGGTTATTTTCCCGAACGAAGTGAGGGAAAATTGTTCGAGGGGTAATATGGCGTTTAGACCCGAGTTATGCATACTAGTTTTCACTTCGATTGCGAGAAAATAAGATAAAATAACATTTCAACGATTAACAAATACAATTTTATTCGCCCGCAATGAATTCTGAGTCAAAAATGTTTAATTTGGCAGTCTTTGTATTTTTTTCACTGCTTTGATACAGATAGGATATATTTATGCCGTGAATAAATGCCATAGACAACGTATAATTGGGGCTTCAAAGAGTTTGCCAACGATTTAAACTTTTTTTTAATGCATGCGAAGTAGGAACTAAAAAGCACCTAATGGTTTGACAATTTGATTTCGTTTCCTCATTGGTCGATTTTAATATTGTGGTATTGTCTGATTGGTTGATACTTTATACAAAGTTTTGTTTTAATGATTTCACATTTTTAAACAATATTCGCACCAAAAAAGAATCTAGAGTTGCGATTAACTTCGATATGTGTCGTGATTGGTGGATTTAATTTGGTGAAGTGTTCTGGTTGGTCAATTTAAAACGTTTTGTATATCATAAATATGTATACATATTTTCCCGAGGGGCTAAATGTACTACTTTAGTCCGCCTTGGCAAGCATAATATGACAAACTTTTAGAGCATGAGAAGTGAAAAATAAATATTTTGGACATTGTTACACAAATCGACCTAGTCCCACGGTAAGCTCAATAAGGCTTGTGTTGCAGGTACTAGACGACGATATATATAATAAATAGATACATATAAATACTTAAATACATAGAAAACACCCATGACTCAGGAACAAATATTTGTGCTCATCACACAAATAAATGCCCTGACTGGGAATCGAACCCAGGACCTTCGGCTTCATAGGCAGACCAGACCGGTCGTCATTATATTTTATGAATTAAAATGATGGTTTAACTCGTGTTTATTTAGTCACTCTAGCGACATGTTTTGGAGACAATATAGGTCTCCATTTTGAAGCACTGTGAGTGCCGAGTGTCTGCTCGCCTCGCCGCTCGCGCCGTCACGCACTGCTTCGCGCTGCGCTGCCCGCGACGCTCTTGATGTCAAAACTAGCTGTCGAGCGGTCCGAGACATGTCGCGTGAGTGACTAAATAAACTTGAGTAAAACCGTCATTTTCATACATATAATAGTATATTATAATAAACTTTTGCCCCCGGCTCCACACGCGCAGAAGAACCTTCTTTTTAACCTCTTCGGGAATGAATATCAAAAAACGCTGAAATAATTTTTCTTGTGTTTGGACAAGGAGTGTTTACACAAAATTTCAAATTTCTAGCCTTAAATTTTACAGAATCCCCATACACACTTTCAACCCCTTTTTGACCCTCTTAATGGTAGAATTTCCAAAAATCCCTTCGTAGTGGGTGCTAACGGTATATAAACTACCTATTGTGAAAAAATCGGTTTGGGCTTGTGCGTGATCATGTCAGTCAGTCAGGACTTTGACGTTTATATATATAGATTAATGACTCAAGAAAGTTTAAATACAAATCAAATAACTGTGATCACACAACCTAAACCAGTAAAAATAAAATACACATCAAACAAAATGACTATGCGTTCTATTTATGCATTGAAAATGCATTTAAAAAGTGCTTTTCTGGTATAGACATGTTACTGGCACGTTATGATGAGATGATAAAACAGATTCGCCACTCAATATTGAATTGAATTCAGAATCAGAGCAACTTGTGTGGTAATATCAATTGTAAAAATCTTGTATTATTGTGTACAAAATCTTGTATTATTGAACAATGTGTATAGGTCAAATAGATAACTTAACTACCATAATATCTTTAAAGTTATGCAGAGCATTAATGTGAAACTTACGTCAAAATTTGAACATAAAACGCCGACATGCGTATAAGACACTTTACTACTACCTAGGCCAGGTGCTTTAGCTAAGTTCACCTATAACTTAATACATCATAATAAAAATATACCTACAAACATCGCAGAACTAAACTATACTTATGTATTTGAATCCTGTTTCTAACATCATATCCGAAATTTAATAAGTTTAATAGAATTGGATAACGTGACTGACTTACTTGAGAGCTGACTTTCTTTGTGCTGCGATTGCTTAGGTTGAACTTGTCTGAGCAAGCGAATAATTCTATAATATAATCAGGAGTGAAATAAGTGATTTAAAATTAGAGTTACATTTTCAGCCGTTTGCAGTCCACTGCTGGACATAGGCCTCCCACAAATATGACTTGTATCATCTTGGTGGGTAGTTGCCATAGGCACCACGCTTAGCAGGCCGGTTGGCGACCGCAGTTGCTGTAGATTGGGTTTCAACGGACGCTGCTGCTCGTCCATAGGATTTTTCCCTTTGTCGCCTCTTACGACACCTGCGGGAGGAGATGGGGTAGTGCTATTTTAGTCAGCCGGCATCACGCGGCATAATAGTAGTTTATGTATCTGTGCATAATGAAGGGCATTACAACAAGAGTGTGGGTTTATGAAACGAGCCGAAGGCGAGTTTCATAATAATATCACACGATTGTTGTAATGCCTAATTATGTATAGTTACATACACTACTTTATCTACACACATATCATTAAGTGTAATGTAGTAATAATATCACACGATTGTTGTAATGCCTAATTATGTATAGTTACATACACTACTTTATCTACACACATATCATTAAGTGATTTAAGATGGGTTCAGAAACCGTAGGGAAATGACTTACTACTAGGGTTACTTGTAAACATTAAAAAGTCAACAAACAAAACAAATGGCAGCTTGGAACGGCGGCGTTGCGTATTTCGTATCTCAGTAAAAAAAAATTAAAAACCATAGACAAGCGAATGAACTCCCTATTCTACTGTCACTCGAGTTCAAATGTCGTTCGATTTATATTAAAAAAACATAACAAATTGGCGTATCAATGGCTGTATTAATATCTATAGATACTAGATTAGACACCCCACTTGAATTTGACAGCTGTTCCAAATTTAAATTCATAACCTACTGATTTCAGTAGGTAATGTTAACATTACCTACTGAAATCTTTCTGATGGTTGGTAATGCTGGTCATTGCCTACGGTTTCTGAACGCATTTTAGAGCACTTATGACAGTACGTAGATAAAATGAGTAACTGTAGAAAATAAGAGTTATCTCGCGATGTTTAAATTTATTGATTCGCTAGTGGCGTATCTAAAATGTTTCTATTTAATAATCTCTGGCATAATTCCTCAGGCAATATTCCTGCGTATGGCACATAGTTACCTAGAAACGGATGCTAAAATGATACTTATTTCGTTTGAAATGGATAATAATAAAATAACTAATTTAGCATTTGTTACGTAGCAATTTCATTAAAAAAGTAATAAAGGAAGTTAACTCGTACATAATTTTGATTTGACTGTAGAAAATATTGTCTTCGGTTGCCGCGATAATTACTCATGAAATAAAACAACTAAAACGGATTAAATCGCGTATACTAATTTAAACTTCATCCCGACGTTCCGAACCCTTTAGCACCGTTCGTGGTCATCGAGTGGACTGAGGAAAAATATTAATTTACCTCCATCCTCAAAGAAAAGGAAATCATATATATGATAGACCATCATCACTTTGTGCGTGCGTTGCGTAGTGATAGATTTCATTATTTTAAAAACTAATATCGGGTTTGCGATGGTAGTATTCTCGACCGCCCTGAACTGGCTACCCTCCGGGGTTGCAAGAATGTTCTGCGAACATTCCCTAGAACGCTTCCGCTTTTTGGGAATGTTCAATTTCATGCAGAATACTCGCTAGGTTTTGCGTAAAATATTTTTATGAAGAAATTTTACAGAGCCTATAAATCGAATATAAACCTATGATAACGCAAGTATGTCAGCTACAGTACTTTATGGTTTCTGTTAAGAACCTTGTTTACAAAACTTGTCAAGTTCTCTGTTTACATTCTCACCAACGGGCGCAGATCGTGTGAATCTAATAGTTGACACAATTTGCGGCTACCGGGAAACACGCCAACAACTGTAGGTGTTCTGAACATTATCATCACATCAACCGATAAACCACTGCTGGACATAGGCCTCCCATAAAGTGACCCACAGTGACCGATTGCTCCACCTGCATCCAGTGGATTTACATATTTACCATGTCGTCGATCCACGTTTTGAGGGATCTGCCTTTCGGTTCCTGGTTGCCTTCGCACTCGAGAACCTTAGCCTCCCATGGCCATGGGTTATACGTGCAATGTGCCGCACCCACAGCCACTTTTAGTGTATATAAGTTTAGTGATCCGGTGGGCTATTTTGTCACATAAAAGACGCTCTCCATTTTGTGTTTGCATTTGTAGTCCTTGAAAATGGATAAGCGGACTCCACTCCGTGGCAAATGCCGGGACAACGCGAGGAATGAGCGAGATGATGAGTCCTTTAAAATGGAGACATGTGCTCTCCGAAACATGTAAGCACATGAGTTACTAAATAAATGTGAGAACAGTCGCTATCAGATATATCTGTGGAGGTGATCAAAAATATCGGAACATGCACTTTATCGCCTTGACAATAGAGGCGTTGTTCCGATATTTGTGACCACCTTCACAGCTCCGATGTATCTGATGGCGACTATATAGCTCTGTTATTCATAAAATGTTAAAACCATAACCTGTTTCATCGTCATCATCATTATATCAGTCGAAGGACGTCCACTGCTGGACATAGGACCCACAGTGACCGATTTTTCGCCACCTACATCTTGTAGATTCGGCGATGTTTACCATGGTCGTCGGCCCACATGATCAGTTTATTCTTAAATAAATTTAATCTAAAATAATGTAAATAACATGTGGGACCAAAATGTATAACAAACTCCCATTGGAGATAAAAATGCGGTGCCCTCGTATTCTTAAAAAAATAAAAGATAGCTATTAAACCATTTTTTTATAAAACTAAGAACAAATCAAATTATTTTTTATGAAATATTTTTTTATAGTCTAACAGAGTTTTATGGAATAAAGTAAAATTTGAAAAATCAACTACCTCAACAAGGCAGTCACAGCAAGATGGGTCTTTCTTTTTTTGTGGGTAATGTGCAACATTTTCAAATAGCTTCTGACTCTAATTGCTAATAAAAATATCTTCAATATAGAAACCATAAAAAATCGCTTTTGGTCTCACATCCATAACCCACGTCACTCGCCTTTTTAATCTTTATTAAATTAAATAAATAAATATCCCAGGACATTGTTAAAACAATTGACTGAACCCCATGGTAAACTCAAGAAGGCTTGTGTTGTGGGTACTCAACTAACGAAATATATAGACAAATATTTAAATACATAATATATATAGACACCCATGACTCAGGAACAATTATCTGTACTCATCACAGACATAAATGCCCTTATTGGGATTTTAACCCAGGACAGGCTTCATAGGCAGCATTTTTATTAAACCACTGTAACATAATAGAGCTCAACAATTGTATAAAATACTATTATGTACTGTGTACTTTGTTTCTGTTGTACGATCCTGTACTATAATATATTCCTTACGATAGACACAATGTGTAAAATTATAAAAAAAAAATACATCTCAACTGTATAATATATTACCGTATTCTCTTGATGAAAACAGTTGTTTGTGAAGAACGGAACAAACAAAACAATTAACTTAATCACTCTAATGACGATTCGAGAAATCAATCCACTAGCTTTGTCTCACTCTCTCACTATGTGAAAACACATACACCTATATACCTGTGTTGCCAATGTAGGCCTGTTAATTATTTATCCTCGTAAGGCCCACCATACTAAAATATTTAAAAGTTAAAACCAATCTTACTTTGCAGTGAATTAGGTTGAATTTTGTTTTGTACGAAAACTAATGAAACAAAAGAAATTCTACTTTATTTCCTTTTATAAAAGGGTTAGACTCCATTGAAAGGGAGTGTACATTGTAATGCACACTGGGTCTTACGAGGTTAAGATTCAAGCTCACGGAGTTGTTGCCATAATATTGATGTGAACGTGGAAATGTCTCGTACCGCGAATCGCTTGTGGTGAATTAGTAATTACTAATAACGGCATGAATGGTCGACGAAATTGGAAGGAACTAGTCACCTTTATGTATAAAATAGATGGATAGGTAATAATAGCGCACAGCGACCCTGAATATTGTCGGGTTTTTACTAGGAAGAATAATGACTGGAGAACGCATCCGCGAGCGCCAGTAAGGGACAAAGATATTCTGGCTTTTGTAGCCCGAAATGTAACAATTTACTATAGTTTTGCTTTACATAACTTTTTTATAACATATTACTTTATTCTGTATTAATATCCGCAACTTTGGTTGGAAACCCAAGAAAACTCCAATTGTATTTGTTTGTTCCCCTCCAACTTTGACAGTTCTGAAGGGTCCAGTTTGGAGGGGAACAAAAATATGTGAGACTATGATAAGGATGGACGAAAATAGCCCCGTGTCTGCCATACCTATGGAAAGATACACAAGACCATCCCTTTCGATCGTGGTATTATTATTAGCACGCTCTGTCTAGTTAAATGGTATGTCTATGGGTTTTTACCATTTGTCATAATATCTGTCGCGCTCCAATAAGTATGTAAGTGCGAAAGTCACGGATAGAGTGATAGAAGATAAAATGGCAAATATTTTACCCACTCGGAAACATGTCATTATAAACATGTTATTAATCAGGCCACTGTCAATCAGAGTCTCGATGCGTTATGACTATTTTGAGACCATTATACGAGCGAATCTGATGCACCCGCCGTTCTCAAGATATTCCAATTAGATGCACTTGCACTTTGCATTTATATGCAATATGCACGCGCTGAGTTGGCTGGCACAATTCTCGTAAAACATTTTGATTTCTTTCTTTATATTGGCGAAGTCTTGAAAGTATTTTCAAATAATACAATTTGATATTTCACTTAACTTTGACTTCGTTCTAAGCAGTCAAATTTGGAAGTAATTTTTTGTAGTGTTTAGCTTTTGTACTTGTTTGATATGTTCTCTTATACAATGATAAGTTTTTTTGTATAATTAAGTTTTTTTCATACTGTTTTGAAAAAAGAAGTCCCGCCGAGTTACTTGCCGGTCATAAAAATCAAAATGCTTCTCGGGTCAGAGGGTCGAGTCAGTTGTAGTGGGTTAGAACCGGTGTGGTTTTTATTTTTTATACACTCGACGTGTAAAAGTGCCCTTGCCCTTGCCTTTGCCTTGAGAGTTTGAGTTAGACTGATTTATTATCAAGATTGCACTTTCGTCTGACTTTATTATTGTAAAAGTGATGTATTTTTTATGACAAAATTTCGAAAAAACGGTACCTTTTTAATTAATATTTTATTCAATTTATAACGGATAATATATTTTATGTCTAATATGTTTTATAATGTAATGGCTGACTAGAATAGCACCACCCCATCTCCTCCCCCGGGTGTCGTAAGAGGCGACAAAGGGAAAATCCTACGGATGGGTAGCGGCGTCCGTCGAAACCCAATCTACAGCTACTGCGGCCTGCCAAGAGTGGCGACTATAATGGCAACTACCCCCAAGAAGATACAAGTCATATTTGTGGGAGGCCTATGTCCAGCAGTGGACTGCATATAGATGAAATGTACCTAATTGCAAGCGATCAAGCGACAATTTTTTTAAGTGGAAAACCGCGAGCTCAGGCAATTGAACATTAATAAAAAAATAACATTATATAAAATAATCTAACGTACATAATGAAAGCATAACAAATTACGAAGTTAGAAGCTTCTAGCATTTTCAAAGGACGTTCTGACCTCTGTACCTTAACAATTTCAAACTGAACCTCACAAATGAACAAACATTTCATTGCTAATGTTCTCTAATCACAAAACATTATGTAGTAAGTACCGAAATTAAAAATAACCGCTATTTTTCATGAAAAGCGCGTAATATTAATATGAGGCAATAAACTAACTTAAATAAAATATTATAATTTTTATTAGTTACATTATTCAAGATAGATTTGCGCGAGTTACACGAAGCCACAATAAGTATATCTACCACAAAGTTGGTAAATGAGACAACACTACTATAGGGTACGAGTATCCATCCATACTTCCATATCCATATCCATACTTCCAAAGTAATATTATAAATGCGAAAGTAACTCTGTCTGTCTGTCTGTTACCTCTTCACGCTTGAACCGCTGAACCAATTGAGATGAAATTTGGTGTGGATAGAGTTTGAGCTACGGGAAGGATAGTTTTTATCTCACAACCAAATATTATTATTATTAAAGTATGTTTGTGGGATAAAACATATCCTATGTCCTTTCTCAAATTTTCTCCATACCAAATTTCATCCCAATTGGTTCAGCGGTTTTAAGCCGGGCGGAATCGCGGGTACAGCTAGTTTTGTGTGACAACATTTTTTTTTAAACTTCGTAAACAATTTAGGAAAAAAAAAATAGATTTGTAACTTTATTATTCGTGATAAACAAACAATTTAAAGCCTTATCAGAATTCGAACCCGTACTTCTAATTCGTAAGCAGTCACTACTAACTAGGCTGAAATTCCGTTTATGAATAACGTTCATAACCCATGAACAAAAATTCGTCATGATCACACACATACGCATAATCCAGGAACAAAAATTCATCATGAACACACACAAACACACACACAGTCCCGAACAAAAAATCATCATGAACACACACATATACACACACTCACACACACACACACACAACTCAGGAACAAAATTTCATTATGAACACACGGTGAAAAGTCCTGATGTTAGTTCGAACATGAAAATCTCTGCTTCTTAGGCAAATTACCTACCAACTAAGAAGCATAATTATCATTTAAAAACTACAGAATTTTCTCTGCCCTCTTATATAAATGGTACACATCAAAATTCATAGTCATTTCGATATTTCTTGCCGGCTATTATCCAGGCTTCTGAGATGAAAGCAGGCTAATTGGAATGCAACGACTGGAGCCGGCGCGTTTCACGCATCGCGAGATCTGGGTTACGGGGCGCTTCAACACCACACCGAGCCGAAGCCACTCTGCACTATTCTTCACGGGACATAGACGGGACATACTGGTCGACCGATAAACTTTTATTATTGTGGCCCTCAATGGATACTGCATTTCAGCCGTATGCAGTCCACTGCTGGACATTAGACCTCCCACAAATATGACTTTTATCATCTTGGGGGTAGTTGCCATAGTCGCCACGCTTGGCTGGCGGGTTGGCGACCGCAGTAGCTGTAGATTGGGTTTCGACGGACGCTGCTGCCCGTCCGTTTTTCGCTTTTTCCCTTTGTCGCCTCTTACGACACTCGCGGGATGAGATGGGGTGGTGCTATTCTAGTCAGCCGGCATCACACGGCAATGGATACTAATAGCAGATTTTATTTAAAACAAAGATTATAGAAGTATAATGGGCGCGTTCCCCTTATTCTGACAAAATTGAGTTTTATGTTCTCCGAAACATGTAGCGCGAGTGACTAAATAAATGTTACTGAATCCGTTGTATACATAAATGAACCAGAGAATCTATTACTTAGTTACAAACGGAAGTTCACGTGTATCGCACTAGGCGACATGTTTCCGGTAAGCCGTGGTACCCATTTTCAAGCCGAGTCAGGACACACTGCTCGCGTTGAGGGTGTATCGCTCACTGCTGTCCGCTGCCTTGCACGGCGTCCCGATGAGAAATTGCTGGCAATTTTTGTAAAGGCGCTACCGCTACACTCTTCTGTGTTGTAGTAACATGGCTTACCAACAGTTTTAATACTAAGAGAATCTTACGCCACGGTGTGACGAAGTCGTTCCTTAATGGCTGGTGATGGCGACTCCAAATTACCGTCATCGCGTAACTGTGATTCATCGTACCCAATGAAAATGCTTTTGTGAGATAAATACAGGCGAAAGTTAACCAAGAATTATGATTTTCTCTTTAGACCTCTATACAGTCTTTCACGAGCCGTGAGTCCTACAGGACCAAGGCCATAGACACAGGACATGATACTGTATTGTTTAATACTAGACTTAAATAAAGCCTTTTTTTTGTTTGCACTTTTCGTTAAAAAAAAATGTCCTCTTAAGTTATGGTCACCCTACAATAACTAATTGAAGAAGATAAATCCTCTTTGATTCTTGTGACAGAACTTTTATTATGAAGGCAGTAAATTGTCAAAAGTATGAAACCAGACTGACGAGTCGATGACATTTAATTTGGGGGGACTAATCAACTTGTAGGGTGACCATGCATTTTGTGAATAATTTAAGACTTATTTTTTTATACTTTTGAAAAAAGATTATTACTTTAACTAAGACTGGTACGAAATTGTAGCTTATTAATAACTGAATTCGTGGAGTTAATCTTTCTCACGTCTCGTGAATAATTCTATATTTAAGAATATAACATTACTGTTATATTCTTATTATATTATTTCTATTTAAACGACTTCAAATTTCATGGCATCACGCGTGAACGGCTGGATAAATTTCAATAATTATTTTTTTATTGTGTTTGATATTTCCAAGAAAAGGTTCTTATTAAATGCGATAGTTCCGAAAAACTCATTAGTTGCCTTGCCGGGGTTTGAACCTGTGACCTCCGGATTGTAAGTCGCACTTTTGCAGTTTCAGTAGTTTCAGTCAGTTTGTCTCCTTATTAATAATTTAGTTTAGTGAAATGCAAACTGAACGCTAACGTGCCCATCTAAATATGAATAAATGTTCAAAAACTGTAGATATTTCGAAAACGAATACAAACTAAAATTAAATTATTCTCACTTCGAATAATGAGCACAATAAAATATTTTATACCCGAATAAAATTTTCTGTTTACTAATTGTTATATTAATTATTGGATAACTTTGAAAGCTCATGATCCATTTCACTAGAGCTTCGTGAAAGCTTTCGATTTACCCCGTTCGCCAGCAAATTCATTATCACAAAAAGCTCTCGCGTGTCAGACAAGCTTCGAAAGCTTTTAATTCTTGGTACAGCTATTTTGCATTGAGATTGTATTGTTTATGTAACAAATATTGTTTGAGGCTTAGAGTGTTGCGATTTTTTTAAATTGATCAAAGGGAAGAATTGAAGCAACTGTTTTTATTCTGAGGAAACTGGATTTATACCAATGAGGTATTTTTTTATTTTTTTATTATATAGTAAAAATAATGAACAATGACTTAAAAGTAAAAACTTTGTCCCGCAAAACTGTTTTCACAGTTTGACTGTGGTAGGTAAGCTAGGTTTACCATCAGAGCCCTGAGTGTAAGTTTTTAAAGTAACTTGACGTCACGAACGCGTTTGCGTTTCCCATATAAATAACATTATCACTTACGCGTTCGTAAAAGTTTTTTACGTCAAAAAAAACTTACCCAAGAGCCTCTGATCAGATGGCAGGCGTTTTCGTATACCTAACACTTCCTTACCAGCATTAGCCTGGCATTAGCATTAGCCTTGCTGTGTGATGCCGGCTGACTAGAATAGCACCACCCCATCTCCTCCCGCGGGTGTCGTAAGAGGCAACAAAGGGGAAAAACTTATGAACGGGCAGCAGCGTCCATCGACACCCAATCTATAGCTACTGCGGTCTCCAACCTGCCTGCCAAGCGTGGTGACTATGGCAACTACCTCCCAAGATAATAAGTCATATTTGTGGGAGACTTATGTCCAGCAGTGGACTGCATACGGCTGAAATGTATGTATGTATAGCTTGGTAGCCCGAGCGCTTTAAAGAATAGACGCGTTCGAAATGTGGTGTTGGCGTGAAATACTCCGGATATCTTGGTCTGAACGCAGCACAAACGAGTCTATCTTGGAGGAGCTCAATGTTACTGTCCTCAAATTCTTCAGTCACACGGTCAGACATGTGTTCAGCTACACATGGACACGCTAGAAAGGCGTATTATTACTGGGAGTGTGGATGGACGAAGTAGTAGAGGGCGTGCACCCAAAAGATGGACAGATGTGGTCCAAGAGTCCGTTTCAGATTTACGCCTAACATTGTATACAAGACTTCGGATTCCTGGTTATGTATGAGAGATAAAAAAAAGTTTGAATGCCACATAATTATTAAATCTAAATTCGAAGCCATGGTTCCTAAGAACAGATTTCGGTATCTCTCATAGTTTCTGAGTTTCCCCTATTGACCCCTTTGGATTGATCACCATGTATATTTCGCGTATTTCATGTTAAGCTCAATATATATATATATATTTTTTTTTTTATTTTTTTTTATTGGGACAATCTTACACAAATCGACCTACTCCTACGGTTAACTCAGTAAGGCTTATGTTTTAGGTGGGTACTAGACGACGATAAATGTAATAAATAAATACATAATATTTATAAATACTTACATACATAGAAAGCACCCTTGACTCAGGAACATGAATCTGTGCTCATCACAAAAATAAATGCCCTGACTTGGAATCGAACCCAGGACCATCGGCTTCATAGGCAGGGTTACTAGTTATGGCCCACTAGGCCAGACCGATCGGCAAATACGAGTATTAATATCAATTTTATATCTATATCAAGCCACCAAAATTATGATATACAATCGTAATACTATCAAGCGCACAAGTCTTCATCAATTTCCATGGATCTGCCTCAGCGAACAATCATCCTATTACCTGGCTATATCTCTTGATCCCATACAAAGTAATTTCATCCCGTTATTAGGGATCCATAACAAATGATCGCGTACCTGACGGACGACTTAGTTATATGGGATAGAGTTAATGATCACGACGGATAGACTGCGTATAGTGTATATTTCTATACTTAACGTATTCCTAAAATGTCGGTAATTGTCTATCTTAGCGTTGGTTTTGACATTGTCACGGGTCTATGGAGCATAGAAGTCAGCAGCATCATTTCAAAATTTTGTGTAAAAAAAAATCTATAGTATATTTCTTTATTTTAAAAATTTGGCGTATTTTTTTAAATAGTATATTTCTTTATTAGCCAGTTTTAAGTATCCAACTGCAACTGCGGCGCTACCGCCAACAACGGTATTCGTAAATTTCGGACAATTGTCTCTGTTTCTGTAATGAAACCTTAATAAGAGTGAAATAGAAAGATGCCCGAAATATACGAACTTCGATGTGCGCGGTACCGCTCCTGCATCGTGATTTTAGCCCAACGAAAAGACTTCTTATCGCGATTAGGTGGATACTGTCACTCTTATAAGGCCTTGATTGGAGTAAAAGAGAAAGATATCCTAAAATTTTGAACTGAGATTTTCGCGGGACTTACACTGTACATCATACGTTGTAGAGTCCGATTTGTAGAGGATAGCGGGTTCCTAGCTCGCAATGTGTTAAATCACAGTATCGATGTAATGTGATATGTGGTATGAGGATAAATTGGATTGAGAAAAAAATTTAATAGTGTAAGAATTGAACACTATAGGATGAGTTCACTAACACGCGTCATTTCCATACCATTTACCTATGTCATACATAGTAGGTGTCATGTACATAATTATTTAATAATTAAGGATTATATAAAAATGACATCTGAAATGATTCTTTCTATGAAATAAGATTTATTGCTATCTATATAAAGTTTATCCTAGAAATACGCTGTAAAAAATTACGCACTTCAAACAAATTATAGGTACTTAGTCACCTTATTACAAAATAAACGGGGTTTAACCACGTATACTATATTAAAAAAATTTTGCTGCTAAATGAAACCAGTGCTTTATTGATATTTGTACATCAGGAGCTCACTTAAAAGAAGAATTTAGTGAGCCTTTATGCTTTATCTAGCGGATAAGATCTGCAAACAGAATTAATACCGGATGGATATGTGATCCGCGAATGAAACACCTTATTTCGGGATTTCCTTTAGTTACATTGTAGATATATAATAATCTCTTATCACAATGTCTCTAGTACTTTACCAATATTCCCAAATGCAATCATCATCTCAGCCATAAGAGTCCAATGCTGAACAATGCTCCAGCGTCTTCCGGCGAAATTAATGAGGTCGTCTGAGTGTCCATTTTGTGGGTGAACGACTTACGTTGCATTTGCTAGTCCGTGGTCTCCGCTCGAGCCCTTTTCGACCCCTAATGTAATAAAATGCCTCTGATATATAAGTATAATATATACATGTATGATAGTTGCAATTTGATGAAATGTAATATTCACAGTCGGTACTAAATAAGTAGCAACTTATCTGACGGTACCGGACACAACATATGCTACGTGTATGTAGTTGAAACAGACAAATAATATTAGTTAATTTTTTTCACCAAAAGTTAGGTTAAGTTCTTTCATCGAAAAGTTGGTAAATATTAAATTATATTTCGTACATTAGTTCCAAAAAATTCTAAGTAAGGGTCGAGGTTTGAACGTGTTACCTCCGGATTACATGGCGCTCTTACCACTAGGCCAGCGGTGGTAGGCACCGTTAGTGGTGGTGGTTCATAAATTAAAAACTTATCGAAAATAATTCTTACTATATTTTTAAATAATCATAATACAATAATACTATAAACCTCGATTACTAACTAAACGGGCTTAAATCTCGGAAGCAATCGAAACGAAGTTTTAATGGAAATGTTTTAATCCGTAAAAATAAAGGAAGAATGGAAAAATCAACTGTCCCTGGTGAGAATCGAACTCGCGACTTTGGGGTATGCCCAATACTTTACCTACTGAGCTCTGGTTTATGTCTAAGAATTATATTTTCGTGAGCAGATGTTTCTTGCCGTGGCGGAAAGCGCTAAAATCTATAAACATAACAAATATAAAAACCTAGGGTTCTAGTGTAAGTTTCTTTTGATGTAATAAAACGTTTACGAACGCGTAAGTGATAATGTTATTTATATGGGATACACCAACGCGTTCGTAACGTAAAGTTTCGTTAAAAACTTACACTCAGGGCTCTGGGCAGAGAGTACCATTTTGTACCGTTTGACGTAGAGACGCTAGGTCCATGGGGTCCCAGCGCACACAAACTTCTTGCAGAAATTGCGAAGCGTCTGGTTGATGTAACTGGTGATCGAAGAGCTAACGGCTTCCTCGCATAACGTATCAGCATTGCGATACAATGACAAAATACCGGCAGCATCCTTGGTACAATGCCTCAAGGGCCTTTTTTTAAATTAAACGCAATAACTAGCTAGATACTCGTAGTTTGCATATTAAAAATTAAGAAAAGTTTTAATTTCAAATGAATTTTGTATACTGTAAAACCTTAAGGCTTCGCAGACAAACCCCGAGCCAAAACCCCTATACCTTATTACACCAATCATTACTTCAAATCCGCGCTGGGCCGTTCGTAATGAAATCTCAATGGATTCCTTGTTCGCCTTATCCTATTGTGTCGAAATTCTGCATACATATGTAGATTTTCTGAGTATTCTACACATTTTATCCAACTAGAGGCTTCTCCTGCGGGGATTTAGACATCAAAGGTTTTAAATTGATGTTGGAGGTATGATATGAAGGGCCCACGGAAAGAACATGTCTAGTCACTTTGACAACATTTCGAGATATTGCGGTTTTTGAGTTTGGAATGATTCATTAATCATACTATCTTCGCAATTAGATGTTTTCAAGTGCAAAAAATTAGATTAATAATCATGTTTACAATTATATTAGAAGGTGTAGGTAATAGTTCGTAAAGAGCTCTACATTTTGAGATTAAAATCTCATTTTTGGAAAAAAGTGACTAGACATGTTCTTTCCGTGGACCCATCAATTATGACGTTGACGTTGTGTCATAAATATGTTCTAAATGTGTTAAATGTACCTTAAATCAGAACTTGTAAACAGAGTATCCGGGATAAAATATTTTCTATGTTCTTCCCCAGAATTGAAACAATTTCTATATTAACATTCATTAAACAGTTTATTGGTTTAAGCGTGAAATGGTATCAGACAGACACTTAAGTATTTAGAATATAATAAATTATTTTCAAGCTAAACGCTGCAATAATTTAACTACTCTAAAAAAGGCCCTTGAGGCATTGTATCAAGAATGCTGTCAGCAATTCCTCGTTGTATCGAAATGCTGATACGTTGTGCGAGGAAGCCTCTGGTTCTTCGACCTCAGTTACATCAACCAAACGCTACGCTATTACTGCGAAATACTTATTATAATTTCGAATAATGATTATTTTTCTATTAAATGTACAAAATTATCCACATTTTTCTTAAACTCGGATTAACCTACTTAGATTATAATATTCTAAATGACTTCTATAAAAATATTAGTTTTGAAAGTATTTAGAATATTAATTTATACTGGAATAATATTAAAATCGTGCAATGACATTAACTTCAAATTGCAAATGGTTTTCAGATAACGTTTTATTAAAATTCGGAATTCTCTGAAAAATATCATTACTCAAATACCTATATTGAATTTTCGTGGAACTAAATTAAAATTTTGAAGCATTATAATATAAATATGGTTTTTATTTTTACTTTATGAATATTTTACGTACGTTTCGGACATAGACAAACGCAACATTATAGATTACAAATTATAAATAAATAAATGTTACAGATCAATCTTACACAAATTGACTGAGCCACACGGTAAGCACAAAAAGGCTTGTGTTGTGGGAATTCAGCCAACGATATACATATTATATGATATACAAATACTTAAATACATTATTATAATATTTATCTGTAAATTGTTGGTTATTCTAAATAAACTAAGTACATATATTATATATATAAATATAAAAAATACATTATATTTTAGTGAGTACCTTTAGTTATGTAATAATATGTTACTGTCAGTGAGTTAATATAATTCTATTATCTATTAAATGTGTACAGCTGAGAATGCCAATTTTAGCATTAAGGTGTATTGGTGTATTTTCGTAAATGGGTGAACCTTATTACAAACAATTACAAATGGTTTTTGACTAATTATCTGAAAGCAGTGGTAACCGCTAAATGTGTTATTTTTTAATGTCACAGCTTTTGGATCTTCAAATAAATAAAAAAAACACCTACACACTTAAATACACAAATAAATGCCCTTACTAGGTTTGAAACCCAGGACCTATAACTGCAACTAAGAATATTTATGATATTGTTTTCTATTCAACATTTCCATTTGAATTGATTTTTAAATTGACACTTAATTACTTAATAGTTTTGAAATATGTAGGTAGTGATTGCTATACCCTATTGCCGCCTAGAGACCAGAACTTGGGCAACTGCAACTATGTTTGTCATAATTAAAATGGCGGCAGCTAGGGAATACTGAGTATTCAAATTTTTTTTGTAAAATTATCCATTTTTGCAGTAATATGATGGTGCATTGATGAATCGTTTCTTGTTTCGTTGTTTGGACCCGGGTATATCCTTAAACTACGTCCAACAATGAGAGGTAGGGCACTGCGTTGACCATCACGCTTGAATCTTGGGCAGTCCAACTGGGGAAGTACCTCCTCCTTACAGAAGATCACTGCCATAATAGCACTGCTACCTTTCAGGTATGTAGTGTTCCTGATGGTGAGTAAGGTTCCCAGAGATCTAACCTCCTTTAAAGGCCGGCAACGCGCTTGTGACTCCCCTGGTGTTGCGAGTGCCTATAGGCGACGGTAATTGCTTAACACCAGGCAATCCGTCTGCTCGTTTGCCGCCTATGTCATAAAAAAAAATGCTAAATATTTTTTTACTAAGCAGTAGTGAATCATTTGATACAGAGCCTGGTACAAGGTCACCGAAATGATTACCGCAGAATTCATACAGCAAGTGTAATTGCGCCATAAAGGACGATGTCAAAGGCATTTTCATTCGAATCGGCCCCCGGGGCCCTATTCAGGATAGGAAACAGCGAATTGGAATTCATTTGGTATTTTTTTTATGTTTGTTGCGTGTGGGATGCTTTTTAATTTAGTATTTTTGTGAACATAATTATTTATATTTTGTACAAATGTGTTACTTATACTATTGCGTAACGGATATTTTAATAGTTGATGTACAATTTATTTTATAGTGAAATGTAAGGAATTCAATTGTATTATTATTTTAATATATTTTTTCCTAGCTTGACCTAGTGACCCTGCCTGTGAAGCCGATGGTCCTGGGTTCGAGTCCCAGTCAGGGCATTTATTTGTGTGATGAGCACAGATATTTGTTCCTGAGTCATGGGTGTTTTCTATGTATTTAAGTATTTATATGTATCTATCTATTATATATATCGTCGTCTAGTACCTACAACACAAGCCTTACTATATTTATACATATCAGCCATATGCAGTCCACTGCTGGACATACGCCTCCCATAAATATGACTTGTATCATCTTGTATAGTTGCCATAGTCACCACGCTTGGCAGGCGGGTTGGCGACCCCAGTAGCTATAGATTGGGTTTCGACTGACGCTGCTGCCCGTCCATAGGATTATTCCCTTTGTCGCCTCTTACGACACCCGCGGGAGGAGATAGGGTGGTGCTATGCTAGTCAGCCGGCATCACACGGCAATATAATATTTGAGTGCTTCAATAGAAATCTCTTTATTGAGATGCTCGTATACTGCTTATTTTTTGTCCGAGTAACTATTTTTTTATTTCTTTTTACTTTTGTCGTAGTTTTTATCTCTTCACAGTCTTCCAACAGTTTTCTTATACCGTCATCGCCGACATTCTTAACTGACCATTAGTAAACTCTAATCCAAAAACACAAGGGCTAATTATAATCAGTAAAGGCTACTGCTGTTTGTGCACAACTGTTCCCTTATTTAGATCCCACATTTTTTTCTATTTCCTCTTCTCTTAATGAATCAGAATTTTCATAAAATCTCTCTTCATCAGGTTTCGAAGACACCCACGTGATGATCTACATCGGCTTCGGGTTCCTGATGACCTTCCTGAAGAAGTACTGCTACAGTGCTCTTGGCTTCAACTGGCTTCTGGCTGCTTTGGTCGCGCAGTGGTCTCTCCTCACCCAGGGATGGTTCAATATGAAGGACATGGTTATTCCGCTAAATAAGGAGACCATCATTGGTAAGTATTACATACATACATTTCAGCCGTATGCAGTCCACTGCTGGACATAGGCCTCCCACAAATATGACTTGTATCATCTTGGGGGTTGTTGCCACAGTCGCCCGCAGTTGGCGACCGCAGTAGCTGAAGTTCGGGTTTCGAAGGACGCTGCTGCCCGTCCGAAGGATCGCTTTGTAGCCTCTTACGACAACCGCGGGAGGAGATGGGGTGGTGCTATTCTTGTCAGCTAGCATCACAAGTATTGCTAATAATTAATACGATATTCGCTTTTAAAAGGTAATTCTTCTTCTTCTTTTTCTGTATCGTTTCGCTCTTGAGCGGTCGTGGCCACGTTGAGGACTCCACGTTAGTTTTAGAGGTTGTAGGACACAGATTTCGTCACGATCTTCCGCCATTTCTCCGTTTGTAGACTGTCTGACGCAGTCTGACGTGGTTTAGGATAATACATCACTGTAAAATTGTAGAAGGGAAACCTAAATACACTAAAGACAGCTAAAATTTAATTGAACCTGTATTATGCATTTAAGTAAGAATATATTCGGGATTGAGTAAATTTTTTTATAATAGTGAAACCTTGTTTGACGAATTTATTTCTACTAGAGTAATTAAAACTCAGCGAAAAAAGTTGTTTCTGCAGCCGAAACTTTGCAGATTTTGGCAGAACCTGAAAAAAACGCAATCTTCATCTTTGATATGGACATTGGATCATGATGTGATCATTGATGTGGACTTGAGATTACCATATATCATGTAAAACCGATTCAAGCACTAAACATTTGTCATCTAAGACATAAATGTCACAATGCAATGTGCAATGCTTTTGAATATGTGTGTTATTTGTAAGGTGACGTTTTAAAACGTTTTCAATTCTTTGTTTTCTTAGTTACTTATATCACGGTTGACGCAATCTTTAAAGCGCAACATTGGACGCCCGACTGGAATTAGGATAGCTCTTAGGGTACCCTTTTTGGGGTAGCTCTTAGGGGAACCGGGATCGAAAGTAACACGTCTGTTTGTTTTCAGAGGCTGACATTATGGCAGCAACGGTTCTCATAACATTCGGCGCGCTGCTGGGTGTCGCCAGTGGCGGCCAGCTCCTGTTTATCGCTATCGTGGAGACTGCCATAGCAAGCGCCAATATTTACCTCGTCACCAACGTTTTTCAGGTATGTGATCACATTATTTGTGGTGTATGGTGCCAGCTGAGTAGAACAGCTCCACGCCATCTCCAGCAGGTGTCGTAAGGCCACAACAGGAAAAAAACCGTCGGATGGGCAGCAACGCCCGTCTAAACCAAACTAGGCAGCTTTTGCGGTTGTCAAGCCACCTGCCAAGCGTGGCAACTGTGGCAGCTAGCACCCAAGATGATACAAGTTATATTTTGGGGAGGTATTTGTTCAGCAGTGGACAATTTACGGCTGAAATGATGATACTGACAAAACATTTTTATCTTTTGATAGACATTTGTCTCTCCCATAAAGTTTATATTGTATACTCGACGTGTAAAAGTGCCCCTGTGGCCTACTTACTGAACGTTTCAATTTGAGTGCCTCAGGTAGCTATCTCTTAGGTGATTATTGATTGAACTGTTTTTTACAAGCTTTTACTTAACTTGCAAAGTTATTACGTTCTGTTCTGGTGAAACATTGCTAATCAATTTTGAAGTATAGGTATCATTAACCGATACGACAGAGTACTGAGGTAAATAAAACATACAACCGAATTGTTAACCTCGTCCTTATTTTGAAGTCGGCAAAAAGTATAATCAATAACTCTAATTCTCTCACTCAAAACTATTTCCACACCTTTCATCCTTAACAGTTTAGGTAACAGACCTACTTGCGAACCCATCAAGGATAGATGTCTAGGGACATTTTAAATCCGTGGTTACAAAGTAAAACTCGTCCCAGTGAGCTTAGTAATGGCCGCGTCGGCAAACACTCACAATCGGAGTTATTAACTAAACGCTTTGGGGATTGCTGACGGCTACAAACACTGCAACTTAGGTCTGGTCCCACCGCGAGCTAGTAAGCTATGAGCTATCCTATCAGCCAATCCTATCAATCGATCCCTTGTAAATAAAAGAGACATAGATGTCATAGCCGGGCGATCGTAGTTCATCGCAAAGCGATGGGCTATAATTAATCGCTCCCGTGTAAATAAAAGAGAGATATATATTTATAGCCAATCGCCCTGCGATGAACTACGATTGCTCCGCTATGACATATATGTTCTCTTCGTTGATAAGGCACTGGTCCCACCGCGAGCTAGTAAGCTATGAGCTATCACCTATTCAAGGGACAAAAGATAATCGCTCCCGTGTAAATAAAAGAGAAATATATGTATATCTTAGTTTCTTCAGGGATACGATTTCAAAAATGGAATTACCATCGTTTCCTTTCTCTGCTGGAGTTTCTTAAAAAAAATCATTATAACATGAACCTATTTGGCTGAAGTTTGAAGTAAATGTTAGTGCACGCTATTTCTATTCGGAGATGTTCATAAGTAGTTGTATTTAAAGATATTTATTAAGTAGCAAAAATAATTAAAACTAATTATCGCAGCTACCGAAGTCAGTATTTAATAACCCTTATTTGACCATCACAACCTTCGAGGTAAGTTAGAACTTACCTCGAAGGTCATCTCCGTCATACTTGACGAACACGAAGAAAAGCGCCGCCAGAAACAGTTGGAAGACCAGAAGAGGAAGTTATTTCATGCCGGTGGTCTTAGGCTCCATTGTGGGGCCTGCTTAGTACCTGGTGAACGAGACGTAACTTTTAGACATATATATATACTAGCTTTTCCTCGCGACTTCGTCGGCTATCCGTACACTGTCCGTCTTTAAAGTATGGTTGCGAGATAAAAATCCTATGTCGTTTCTCGTACCTCAAAATCTCTCCATACCAATTTTCTTTCGAATTGGTTTAGCGGTATAAGCGTGAAGAGGTAACAGACTATAGACAGAGTTACTTTCGAATTTGAAATATTAGATAGTAGGTATAGATAGTATAGATTAGTATGAATGTATGAGTATACATTTTAGAGAGTGTGCACAGGAATTTCACGATTTAATTCCGCCATCTCCATTCCACCACCAGCCATCCACATCCGAGGGGAATGGTTTCATCCTTATGTTGCGAATATTCCATTCATTCTCACGAAGCAATTCGCTTCTACCTTCCTAATGCGGACTGCTAAGGAATGGACTTCTCTCCCTTCGTCTGAATTCCCGGTAAGATATAATTTGGGTCTTTTTAAGGCAATAGTGAATAGGCTGTTACTGAACCAGCGTGCTACACCCTCGACCTCGTCGTCACTTTACCATCAGATGCGACTGAGGTCAGACGCTGGTCAGTTTGTATAAAAAAATAATATCGTATATAATATCGTATCGTGGTGTCGCTTGCCAACAATTTACACAGACTGTACTGACCTTATTTTTTTAAATCAAAGGAGCCCACTCGATATTCCTAGTTCAAAGAAACGCGAACCCAATACTTGAAAACAATAATTCAATGAAGCAGACTAACCAACATTGATTCGCTTACCGCGGCTCAATTGCTTTTTCAATTATGCTTTCAAGTTAAAGTCGACGGGAACTGGTAACTATATTTATTTATTTTGAACAACAGAATAACAAAAATGAAACATTAACATTAATGAGATAAATTTTCATAAATAAATATTTCGGGACAATCTTACACAAATCGATCTAGTCTTACGGTAAGCTCAGTAAGGCTTGTGTTTTAGGTACTAGGCGACGATATGTATAATAGGTAGATACATATAAATACTTAAATACATAGAAAACACCCATGACTTAGGAACAAATATCTGTGCTCATCACACAAATAATGCCCTGACAGGGACTCGAACCTAGGACACCGGGCCAGCCACTAGGGCAGAACGGTCGTCAAAATTTAAAAAACTTATAAAAAGTAAACCCGTCCTAGGTCTCAATCACTAAGGTGAATGCCAGCATCGTAGGTAAAATGCCTCAAGGGGCTTTTTTAGATTTTATGTAGTAGTTAAGTTCGAAAAATAGAATATATGTATTTATTATTCTCAAGACGACTTCGCCGTTTTGAGGCTCAACCGCAAGTCGAATATAATCACTAGTTCACTACCTAATTTCGATATGACAGTATTATATCCAGAAACACAAACTAAACACTATCGTAAAATCGTAATCTAGCTAGTGATAGAAACATTATTTTATCGATATCGATAAATGTGATAATTAATAAATAAATATTTCGGACATTCTTACACAAATCGACCTAGTCCCACGATAAGCTCAATAAGGCTTGTGTTGCAGGTACTAGACGACGATATATATAATAAATAGATACATATAAATACTTAAATACATAGAAAACACCCATGACTCAGGAACAAATATCTGTGCTCATCACACAAATAAATGCCCTGACTGGGAATCGAACCCAGGACCTTCGGCTTCATAGGCAGGGTCACTACCCACTAGGCCAGACCAGTCGTCATTTTAATTAAGTGAAGTGTGTATGATATTATTGACTGTTTTGTCTATTATTTTCAATGGAGTGACTATACTCATAGTCATTATAATAAGGTATTTATCACAACTGTGTGAAACAGCTTTCGTTTTTGGAAGAAAAATACACTTCTAGTATTTTTAATAAAAAAAGTTGTTTTGCACACTGTAAATTATCAATTATGTAAAAATGTATCTGCATGTTATTTATATACCGTACCTTATAATAATAATCGACATCGATAAAATAATATTTCTATCACTGGCTAGATTACGATAGTGTTTTGTTTTGCCGTGAAAAATCCGGGCTCTGATTATATCATATTCACTACTTCCTTTTTGTCCAACACACCGGAACGTTAAGTCAGTTCCACTTGTCAAACGCCGTTCAATGGACTGTGTTTGCGCGTTGTACGCTATACAAACAAGCAATTTGGGCAAAATTGAACACTAGCTGTGTCATTTCGATTGCTGACAAAGCCTATGTCGTCCACACTTCCGTATTTTTTGTCACGGAAGTCCATTGCTGGTCATTGGTCTCCCCCAAGCCACTCGGAGCTACCTATGGGCAAGGCTTCGGTACCGTAATCGTCACGCTTGGCAGGCGGGTTGGCGATCGCAGTTTGTTCTATCGCTCTTAAGACATTTAAGTATTTGTGTAATATACTAATACTTAAATACACATACGCGTTGTGCCGTGTGATGCCAGCTGACTAGCACCAACCCATCTCCTCCCGCGGATGTCGTAAGAGGAACAAAGGGAAAAATCCTACGGGCGGGCAGCAGCGTCCGTCGAAACCCAATCTACAGCTACTGCGGTCGCCAACCCGCCTGCCAAGCGTGGCGACTATGGCAACTACCCCCAAGATGATACAAATCATATTTGTGGGAGGCCTATGTCATACATATATGAAACACTCATGACTCAGGAACAAACATCTGTGCTCATCACACAAATAAATGCCCTTACTGGGATACATATCCCAGTAAGGGCATTTATTTGGGTACATACCCAGGACCAACGGCTTAATTATATAACATTTTTTTTATGACATAGGCGGCAAACGAGCAGACGGATTGACTGATCGTAAGCAATTACCGTCGCCCATGGGCACCCGGAACACCAGGGAAGTCACAAGCGCGTTGCCGGCCTTTAAGGGGCGTTGGAGCTCTGGGTACCTTACTCACCATCACAACACTACATACTCGAAAGGTAGCAGTGCTAATATGGCTGTGGTCTTCTGTAAGGAGGAGGTACTTCCCCAGTTGGGCTGCCCCAGATTCAAGCGTGATGGTCATCGCTGTGCCCTACCTCTCATTGTTGGACGTAGTTTAAGGACATACCCGGGTCCATATAATATCTGCCGGAAATAAAATTAGATACCATTTTAACTATCAGGCAGACGTCCTGTTTTTTATCCAATAGCGCAGTAGCTAGTCCATTCTTTCCACCCAATAGCCTGGTACATTCTAGATGCGGACAGGGGCAACATCCGCTTAGTGTGCCCCTTACATTTCATTAAATTGTCGAAAGGCCCTCTGTGCGTGGGCTCGATCTGGCTCCGCGTACGCCTCCCAAATGTCCGGAACACTATTTTTCCGTGTACGGAAGATATACATATTAATATAATAGATATTATAAAATAGAACCAAAAACAAATTATAATTCTAGGAACATATCACCCTAACGTGTAGCAGCAATGAGAATACGTGACCAATACCCGATACACTGTTATTGAGCCGCCATTGCTATTTTGATTTCTAGTTTGAACACAGACTGACTTTTGTTTGGTTAGTTAGATATTAAAATTAGGATGTGGGATTTCGTTTCCTGCTGTAGGTGAAAAACTTAAGTAAAGAACTGTCTAGAGGAACTTAAATAATAGTGTTATCGAAACCGAATCAACAGCAGATGCGATCGCTAAACCGCCTGCCAAGCGTGGCGACTCCCCACTACCCAAGATGAAAGTCTCATTTGGGGGAGGCCTATGTCCAGCAGTGGACGTCTGACGGCGTAAATGATGATGATGATGATTCTGGGATGTATTTGCAAAGATCATTGACCAGTTTATACATTTGTACATACAATGTGTCTAGCACGCATAAATTCATCTTCATAATTACATAGAAGAGGAGTAACGTACGATTCACATCAACAACTTAAAGCGACGCGCTAATTTAACGTTTTTCTATAACAAAAATGTAAAAAAAAAAAACATCAACATCATCTCAGCCACAAGACGTCCACTGCTGAACATGGGCCTCCCCCTTGGACCTCCACATGTACCTTTGGAAGCGACCTGCATCCAGCGTCTTCCGGCGACCTTAATGGACCACTATGTAGATGGACAGATGCCCATCTGTCCATCTAGTGGGTGGACGTCTTACGCTGCGCTTGCTAGTCCGTGGTCTCCACTCGACCACCTTTCGACCCCATCGGCCATCTCCTTTGTGCGCAATGTGGCCTGCCCATTGCCACATCAGCTTGCTAACCTGAATTTTTTTAAGGAATAAAAACATAATGACATGATTCCTTAGAAACTACAGATTAGACCTCATTAAAACCTGGTATCGTCCCTAAAGAGCGGACAGAAACCAACGGCGGAAGGGCAGCTAGGTTCCTTGAATATACTGTGATCACCAACCAAGCGTGGCACTTATAGCATTGAACTCCCAAGCTCCTCTGAGCCCTGCATCATCCTAAGGCATCTCTATGCCTGTGGCAATCTAGGGTGATGCGGTGTAGTAGAGGCTTATAGATAAATTAGACACCCCATTGACCAAAGAAAGTCGGGTAATTACAATTTCAAAGTATCAGTACCTAGATAATTTAGACCTCTCACTTTTTAGCCCATTATTACTACTATTTTTATATTAAGCATTAGCGTCTGCTAGCATATCAAAGATATTTATGACGTCACCCGTAATGACGTATATAACAAGAAGGATAAGATAGAAAAATTTGACACGTCTAAGCGGCGCTCGTATAGCACAACTGGTAGGGCACTGGGCTAGTGATCCAGTGGTTGTGGGTTCGAGTCCCGCTGCGAGTCAAATTTTTCAATTTTTTTCGACATAAACATCATTATTACTACCGCTACCATCTAAATATGACGCGAAGAAGACGCTAGACAACAGTCGTTAGATGTGTATCGTACATAAGAGTGTGTCATTATGCAGGGAAACGTCGCTTGAACGAATGTCAACCAGTAAACACTTCGTGTCATTGAATAATTATCTCTACTCATCAGAGCCCTGAAACCCACAGGTGCAGTGTTATTATCAACATATTTTGATAAAACGAAAACATTTTACCCGGGTATGACATTAAACTACGTCCAACAATGATAGGTAGGGCACAGCGAAGTACCATCACGCTTGAGTCCGGAGAAGCCCAACTGGAGAAGTACCTTCTCCTTACAGAAGATAACAGCCATACCAGCA
The DNA here is from genome assembly GCA_022674325.2 of Grapholita molesta. Taxonomy (NCBI): domain Eukaryota; kingdom Metazoa; phylum Arthropoda; class Insecta; order Lepidoptera; family Tortricidae; genus Grapholita; species Grapholita molesta. The sequence continues at coordinate 14,726,989 of CP053135.2, read as the reverse complement.
CTGCTACATAATAGCACTGCTGTGATAAATCTTCTAGTTTTAACTCAAAATAAGGAGGAGGTTATCAATTCGTTTGTGTGTTCTTTATGTGTGTGTTAGCTCAGAAATCCGTCATTTTAAAATGCAGCAGCGGCAGTTGGTAATTTTTTTAGGTAAGACGGGTTCAATATGGCAATTTTTTCTTCATGAACCGAAGAAAAACTGCTGCACTGTGGGAAAGTTAATAAAGCTGCCGATAATGGCCTTACATGGAGCTCCTTCGCAATTAAATAGGCTAATATACCTATAGCAGGCAGTGAACCTTCTCAAATAAGTTCTGGGCTGAAATCCTAGTCAGTATTTCCAACCTTTTTTCGGATATGAACTTTGTATTTTATTTTCTTTTCAGGCGGCGGATGTTGGCGGATCTATCGCTATCCACTCCTTCGGTGCATATTTCGGTCTGGGAGTGAGTCTCGCCCTTAAGTCCAAGAAAGTGGAAGGCCAGGCTGAGAAAAACGTGCTTAACGCACCCACTTACATATCTGACGTTACTGCTATGATAGGTAGGTGTTTATTTTCGTTATTATTATCATGGTTTATCAAGTCTAGTTCTCTATAATATTAATTCAACTCAAGATGTTGCATTACAATAGTATCAAAAGTACGGAACGACTGGAGAATACAAATTTAATAGCGCTAGGTCACCAATTTTCCGCTTATATTTATACTAAAGCACGTTCAGCACATTCACTTAAAACAATTAAAAAAAACGTACTTATATCATTATAGAGTCGTATGCTGAATATCTAGGGTATATAATATATAAAATTTCTTCTTATTGAGAATGGGCAATTCTGAAGAGAAAGTTAAATATAGCTAGTAAAACTGCCGAAAATACCCGTTCATTACAATCCACGTGAAATCTACAGACCAAAAAGGTTGCCGAAAATTTTATTCAGGAAATTATGGCGAGCGTTAAGAAAAATATCTCAATTTTATTACAAAACCCGCATCACTAATAATAAATAAACTGTCGTTTGTCTCTCAGGAGACAGTTGTCATGGTTTCGAGTGACATAAAACAATTGATGCAGCCTACTCTCTAAATACGACTTATTTTGCAGGTTCAATATTCTTGTACATCTACTGGCCTTCCTTCAATTCTGCGCTCACTGGCACCGATGAGGAGTACCAAAGGGCAGTCACCAATACGTACCTCTCGCTCGCATCTTGCACTGTAAGTTGATTAACTTATAAAAAAAAATGTGTTGGAAGTCTACCTCCATAAGGGTCCTACAGCCTTTTAGTAAACTATCGATCTTCAGCATTTGCAGCTAACTGGCTTGCCTCTAAACCGGTCACAGGAGAACCAGTAAAAATTTCTCAGTAAGTACAAGTGTATATACTATTTGATCAATTACAAATCATATATCAGTCGAAGGATACATACTACTGGACATAAACAATTATTGTGTTATCAAATTATCAAGGACCAAGCTATAATAGAAGGTAACAGAAAGGTAAACTATGATGGAACTTTGCACAACTATGGATGGAAAAGGCATAAATACTCTTATAGGTCATTAAAAGAACCAAATCCACTTCCCTAAAAGTTGTAATTAGATCTAACTGACCGTCCGAGCACGATCACAAATTGGCACCAGAAATTAATTCCATTGAAATGGCTTCAACTAATTACCAAAGTTGAGTGAAGCTTTTACCTTGATTAAGGGATGTCTTTCGGGACAATATTAATCCAGGACAAAAGTTGCTAACGTGGAACTGTATATAACGTTGAAGTAAATTCATTTTAAATTAAATTTCGTGTTGCGCAGGACGAATATTGTCGAAGAATGTTTGTTATTTTATGAAACATTGAGTTAACTGGGACACCTGTAAATTTAAAAACTTGATACGTTTATTGATTTTAGGAAATACTAGAAAATTATATTTCTTAAGTGAGTATCTTTATATATATTATTTTAGATGTGGACTAATTTTGAATAGACTGTCCTTTTGTGTTCGATGAACAACATTTTATTTATTTAAACGTGCCCTGATTTCTTAAAAACGTATGTAATGGTTTGGGGGATACTCTTTGAATAAATGTTTTCTAATGAGGATTACGATTTATCAAGGAGTAATTCGATTAGAATCCGATTATGTATTACTAGTAGGCATAGTAATATCACTTTAATTAATCAACAAAAATCTAAAGTAAACATTGAAGACAAACTCTTTTTTATTTCATATAGTTATCTTATATTAATGATACACTTCATATCATTTTACCTTTCTCTTGCCTTGCCGCATTTACTCGTATACATATTTGATCAAAAATAATGATCATCACATCGACATTAATTTGATTAAAACTACCTTTTCATCATTTTATTTCTTACCCGTGTTTATTGTTATTACGTTTTCGTCATGAAAATAGTTTCCATTATATTCTAAAAGGTAACCGAATATTTTATTTTCATTTTTTGTTTTAAGGTGGTCACCTTTATACTGTCCTCAATCTTGAGTCACGATAAGGGCAAGTTTGACATGGTGCACATCCAGAACTCGACTCTGGCCGGCGGCGTGGCTGTGGGTTCCGTCTGCAACATGCACGTGCAAGCTGGTGGGGCTATTCTCATCGGCATCGGCGCTGCGACCATCAGTGTACTGGGCTATAGGTTCCTTACGGTGAGTCAAAGCTTGTAGCTTCACAACGTTTTCTAGATCATGGTAACAAAGTGCACATAGCTGGGTTATTGGAGTTGCAGATACGTTTACCACCGGAAAAAATGCTTTTGAATCAACAACCAACATGACATTTTTATGGTTTATGAACTTTCAATAAAAATGTACTTTGTCAAATCCAAGGCGATAAGCTACTTTCTGAGAATTTCCCGTAATTTTAACCAACGAAATTAACGATGTTCGGGTGAAATCGTGCAACTGAACATCAAAGCAGTTATCCTTATTTGAGTGAGGTGTTTAGCATACTTATGTATTTTCGGTCATAATATTATAATAGCACTGCTCTGATCTGATGCTGGAGCAAGGTAACAATTCCTTAAATACACAGAGTAAACTCATCGTGTTTAGGTGTGTTGGAATCCTCTTGATTATTAGTAGATTGTCCATAAAACTGATATTTTTGACGGAAACTTATTAAAACATGAATTAAGTCCTATCTTTGAATTTTTTGACAATCATTTTACTTTGGTAGCAAACAAAGATAAAGTCCACCTAATATAAATAAGTTACTGTTGACTGAGACCTGACAAACCAGTAGAATGATGGTTACCTATCCTCGATCTCGAGCCACAACCTGGGCAAGTCTGACATGGCGACTCTTCTTATCGGCATCGGAGCAGCGACCATCAGCACATGCTGCTGATTCCCTACAGCTGACCCCAAACGAATGTCTGAGTTCCCGCCAAAATATATATTTTTTAAAGATAATTACAATAGTTGTTACAATTTTTCTTAATGGTATCGTTAAACTGAACAAAATAGGTACCGTTGACCATTTTTGAAAGCTGAAGACACAGGTTGGACGCCGATATGGCACTCGCTTTCACTTTTTCTTTAGACATATACTATTTATCTTTAAGAAGTAGTATTCCTGAAAGAAGACAAATCAAAATATTTAATGAAAATGCTGTTTATTAAAAAATGTTTATGCTATTTAAAAATACTTTTTGTTTTTTAAATAACTATGCATAACTTAATTTTAATTATAATTCGTTGCAGTATTTTTCCATTAAAAATCCCACGTCCTCTATAACATGGTAAATAATTAACATGTTGGCGGTACTTGACCAAAATTGTTTTAAGTATTAACACGTAATATGCACTGATTGGTTTTTAATACTATTGCCTTCAGGCCTCATAGGAAATTCAAATTAATTATTGTTTTTGACTTTCAAATAACTCCAAAGTTAAATAAATCAGTTCAATAGAACTTCTATCAAATTACATTTCGTATTTTAAAAGAAACGCTAACAAACCTTCAAGAACAACAGAAGAACAGAACAACAAGCGAAATCCTTGGAAATAAAGGCAAGAAGCGATGAGAAATGTTATCGAAAATGGCACCCGCAACGCTGGCTATGCCATTTGTTAGTTATATTGCAGGAATTATTGCTACGAATTGAATAAAACACGTAGGAATAATGTTGGAACAGCTTGTGAGTGCACGGCGTTTTAGACCTTGTTGGTTGTCGAGTGTTACATATTGAATTACAAATCCGCGTGGAATGGTTGGTTGTAATAATGTGATTCATTTTATCTGATGCACTCATAGGCCATTTTTGGGGAGACCTTCAAAAGGTTGGGATTCAAATTTAATAATATTAAGAAGTTAGATTTCGACCTTGAAGGGGACTTGTGTGGCATCTACAATCACATATTTTTTTAACTCACTGTGACATAATTTTCTATGAAACGTATACGATATAATCAGACCTGGGACAACTCGGGGCAATTTATAGGGATGTGATATCGATAAAAAATGACGATATATATTACTACTCGATATGTCACTAATTTTTATTACTAGAGTTTTAAATCAGTAAATAGTAATAAGCCATACCTGGTATAACTCAGGGCATAATCATTAATACCGACGAACATGAAAAAAATATTGATTGTATATTATGAAAACTATTTTAAAATAAACATGTACATACCCGTTTTAATGTTTTTTTACAAAATGGCTAAAATAATATTTCTATATGTCTAATAAAATTTAGATGTTGTCATTAACATCGATATATATTATTATCGATAAAATATTTGGTGACGCACTTATAGATGCCCCGAGTTATCCGAGGTATGGATATAATAGCAGACGCATAGTCGTAGGTACATAGAATTGTAGTGACCCTGCCTATTAAGCCGATGATCCTGGGTTCAAATCCCAGTAAGAGCGCTTATTTGTGTGATGAGCACAGATTTTTCCGAGTCATGGTTGTTTTACATATGTATTTCAAGTATTAGTATTTTTTGGCTGAGTACCCATAACACAAGCCTAGAGCTTACCGTGGGGCTCAGTCAATTTGTGTTAAAATGTCCTATAATATTTAATTACTAATTTTTAGAACATTGATTGGTATAATTGTCGTCTGTACTTTATTTTAGCATCTGAGATGTAAGATGTCATACAAGTCCTCCTTATGTTTCAAATCAACAGTGATTAGAATAAATCACGTAATGTCGTTTTTGAATTTACACTCGTAAATTAAATAACATTGTCAATAGTAAATGTACAATTATGTACAATAATAAATGTACAATTATGTACAATTTACACGTAATTGAAATACCTTATTCAGTAAGTTCCTTTGAACCCACAGCGAAGTTCCAATGAACTCCTAAAATTTCATTACAGAAATATTAAAAATGGACAATTGCCATTCATGTTTAGAGCAAAAAACCAAGCATAATTATTTGTATACACCTATATTTTTATACAATAATATCGTAGCTCCCTCTGTAATGAGAAATATTATAAAAAAGGAATATTTCAAAGATTTTCATTATAAATTCTTTAATATAAGTAGATGCGTAATTGTCAAAGGTAGGACATTTACTTTTTATGAGATTTTTTTTAGTAAGAAGTTATAATGCCAGTGTTCCCGTTAGGAATAACTCGTTTCCTATTTCATTTATAGAATATTAGTTATTATCTTTAGTCTTAAATTAACTCTAGTTGTTTTTTATGTTTATTTATATTTAATTATTTTAACCTTCTTGGGCCTCTGCGCGTTGGCTCGATCTGGCTCCTCGCACGCCTCCCAAATGCCCGGAACACCATTGTTCCGTGTACGGATTCTAGTCGTTTTTTTATGTTTATTTAGATTTAATTATTTTAACCTTCTGTGTTATTATCTACACTAATATTATAGAGGCGAAAGTTTGTGAGTGTGTATATTTGTTACTTCTTCACGTCTAAACGGCTGGAGCCATTTTAATAAAATTTGGTATGAAGTTAGCTAACGCCTGAATTAACATATAGGCTACGTTTTTTCCCTAATAACTTAGTACCTAACTCAAAGCGTTTTCTTGAAACAAACATTATTCTCAAAACAAATATTAATCTCCCAAACTAAGTGCCTAACACTTGTTCAACTTCAAACAAAAACCAGCTTAGCAGAACGTGGTTAGGATTCTTTGAAAATTTCTGATGAAAGAATTTACAATATTCCTTGAAAAGGAAAAGTTCCAAAGAGGCGAAGATTTCGAGAGCCCACCGCTCCGTAATATAATGTCATCGTCTTTGAAAATTTACGAGGAACTTATCGTTCTTAATTAATTAATTTATAATACTGACGAAGCAAAAATACGGTCTGACATGGCGAGTTTGCAAGTTGATATGGATTTCAGAATAACGTTCCCCGGTATAATTATTTTCGTTGCTAATGGACGTTAAGTAGGTAATTAGTCTACACAGTAGTTTTGATAACACAATGGATTAAGTTAAAAAAATGTTATTGAATATTATTACAAATTGAAAATGACCTAATTTCGAGAACTACATTGTTTTGGTGTCAAATAAAGACTGGCTAAAGTTGACATCAACTTCTTTTAGCCGCGCGAGTTTTTGAACTAGCGGTTAGGTGTGAGACAACCTATGGCACTGGTCCCACCGCGAGCTAGTAAGCTATGAGCTAAACTAGCACGGGAGCGATTATCTTTTGTCTCTTGAAATACAGCTATTTCAAGGGATAAAAGATAATCGATAAATAGAGAGATATGTATTTATAACTCATCGCCCGGTGATGAACTACGGCTTTGACATATATGTCTCTGTTATTTACACGGGATCGATTATCTTTTGTCCCTTGAAATAGCTGATAGCTCATAGCTTACTAGCTCACGGCGGTGGGACCAGTACCTATATATGCTGCTATAAGATTTTAAGCTAACATGTTCATACACATTATATTATATTAACTATTACTTAAAACGGGATAGTTACCATTTATATTAGTTTCAAAGAGTTTCCGATATTTCGGCACTGTTGCAAACGCCATCCTCACGGAATAACTATTATACATGGTAACTGTCCCGTTTTAAGTAATAGTTATAATATATATGCTGCTGTCCGTGGTCCTGATGGTTATTTTAATGTTAACTCTCAAGATTTTCCCACATAATAACAAATTAAACGGGACTTGGTCGCTTTAAAATTAAAGGTATTTTTACTTGAACTTTTGCTGACGTTTCCGAAGTGCTGTCACTTCCAAGGTCGCGGCCGAACTGAGGAGGCGGGCAACAACGTCTCTTTCCTGTGCGAGTATTTCCAACTACCCGCACTTGGTTTTAGCGCGGTTAAATCTTTAATCTGTTTTTAATCTTACTAAACTTAGCTAGTTTTTTGCAGAACAAAGAATTCAAATGTTATCACGTAACGTTGAATTTTTTTTCAAAATCATCATCTTTCTTGCGTTGTCCCCTGAGAAACTAATTCCAAAATTTGACATAGACACAAATTTTACAAAAACGACTGCTATCTGACCGTCCAACCCAGAGGGTAAACTATACCCTATATTCCGGTTTCCTCACGATCTTTCACCGAAAAGTGACTGATAAACATCAAATGATATTTCGTACATAAGCTCCGAAATACTCATTGGTATACGAGTCGGGGTTTGAACCTGCGACCTCCAGATTGCAAGTGCGTGCATGCTCTTACCACTAGGCCACCAGCGCTCTTCTCTTTTCAAATTTATATACGCGTTTAAGTTCTATTTAATTTGAATAAAGTGTAAGAACGTTGAAGGTTCAAATGAGTGTTTACACTCCTTCAATTGAGCATTAAAGGCTCCTATCCAATATTTCACTTCCAACCAGATATGAATATTCGAATATCCGCAAAGGGTAAAGCTTTGTGGAAACTTGAAACGGTAGGCGTCGGCTCGGAATGGAGGATGAATATGCATTATCCTATATCGCAGAATTGATTTGAGGTAACAGTTTCCTGTTCATTTTGAAATCATGCCAGCTACACGTATATATCTTATACTGTTGTTCAGTGCGGTATCGGGTCTATTCCACCCAGTGCAAGTACAACTGTATGTGAACTCCGTTGACAATAATATTCATTTATTTAAAATTTATTGCACAAAGTATAAAAGAAATAATAAATAAATAATAATAAATATTTCGGGACAATCTTACACAAATCGACCTAGTCCTACGGTAAGCTCAGTAAGGCTTGTGTTGTAGGTACTAGACGACGATATATATAATAGATAGATACATATAAATACTTAAATACATAGAAAACACCCATGACTCAGGATCAAATAACTGTGCTAATCACACAAATAAATGCCCTGAGTGGGAATCGAACCCAGGGCCTACGGCTTCATAGGCAGGGTCACTACCCACTAGGCCAGACCGGTCGTCAAAAATGTACAAATGACTTAATGCCTAATGGCGATTAAATGGTAGATGCTGTGACATAAAGAATAGATTTTTGTTTGAGAAGCAACATCGCTGGTATTCCGTCATAATCTTCCAAATAAATCATGCTGACAAGTGCAAGGCCTTACTTTTCAGCCGTATGTAGTCCACTGCTGGACACAGGCCTCCCATAAATATGACTTGTATCATCTTGGGGGTAGTTGTCATGGTCGCCACGCTTGGCAGGCGGGTTGGCGACCGCAGTAGCTGTAGATTGGGTTTCGACAGGCGCTGCTGCCCGTCCGTAGGATTTTTCCCTTTGTCGCCTCTTACGACACCCGCGGGAAGAGATGGGGTGGTGCTATTCTGGTCAGCCGGCATCACACAGCAAGGCAAGCAAGATAACCCTACGTGGTATCAAACGTCGTTTACCAGAAATCGCTTTGCTGGTCTATGGCGGAGGCCTATATCCAGCATAGCCAGTGGTTGTCCGTAGGCTGTATAATATATATAAATATTTTATTACTTTTGTGTATTTATGTTTAGGTATGTTGCTTGTGTGTGGCAAATGTGCTTCACATGTGTATCATGCGAACAGTTAAATCTTCACCATCATCATTTTAGCCGCCCAACGTCCGCCGAGGCGGGTTAAGTGCAATCAACACCTAAGGCTGTCATTAACTGTTGATTTGTTTCGATAGAGGTTGCTGCCCATTTAATGGTTAATTTTCACGATATGGGGTGCTATCTTCCGCCGGCACGACACGGCACATATTCATCTAATAAAGCAACAAGTGTCATTTACATACATTGGCGTCATACGAAATATATTAGACTTTTAGCCCCTACATGACCTTAACATAAGTTATACCCGTTATTTGGACCCGGGTATGTCCTTAAACTACGTCCAACAATGAGAGGTAGGGCCCAGCGAAGTACCATTACGCTCGAGTCCGGAGAAGCCCAACTGGGGAAGTACCTCCTCCTTACAGAAGACCACAGCCATAATAGCACTGCTACCTTTCAGGTATGTAGTGTTGTGTTCCTGGTGGTGAGTAAGGTTCCCAGAGCTCCAACCCCCCTTAAAGGCCGGCAACGCGCTCCCCTGGTGTTGCGGGTGCCCATGGGCGACGGTAATTGCTTACCATCAGGCAATCCGTCTGCTCGTTTGCCACCTTTTGTCATAAAAAAAAATAAAAAAAATACCTATTCCATTTATCTTGTTTCAGCCTAAGTTAGAGAAGCTGGGCCTACTGGACACGTGCGGTGTGCATAACCTCCACGGCATGCCGGGCTTGTATTCGGGCCTGCTGTCGGTGCTGTTCGCTGCGCTCGCCACCTCGAATACTTACGGCGAGACAGGGCTACATAGCGTCTTTGAAGCGATGAAGGTATGTAGAAACTGCCCTACTGGATACCTATACTGGGCTTATCGGCCTTATAACTGTATTGTTAACTTTACCCGATTTTTATATTTTTTACTGACTTCAGCAGTTATTAAGAACACAGAAACTAGACTATAACCATACTTAGTTGTATAAAGGTTCACCCACTAGGCCAAACGTGTCATCGTATTCATCATCATCATCATCATCATATCAGCTGAAAGACGTCCACTGCTAGACATAGGCCTCCCCCAGAACGACCAAAGAAGACCGATCCTGAACCTTCCACATCTAGCGGTATCCCGCGACTCTAACTAGGTCGTCGGTCCACCTTCTGGAGTGGAGGAAAGGTTCTGGAGTGGCGACCACGAACTGGAAGACGCAGCGTAGGTCTCCCACAAGTTGGACTGACGACCTAGTCGTCGTATTATAAATATGTTAATCTTGTATATTAGAATTTACCCAATTGTTAACAGGATGGTCGGACGGCGAGTCAACAAGCTCTGTATCAACTCGCTGCTGTCGGCGCGACGCTAGCAATCTCGATCGTGACTGGAATTATCACAGGTAACACTGTTTATACCTAACTAACGTATACTAATATACCTATCTATCACCACAGACCCTTTTTCTGACCTAGTGAAATGTATTACGCATACTACTACGTTACAAGAGGCTCCAGGAGTAGAACCAGTTATTACGTATTCGTTATGTGGGACTCTTCGGTGAATCGCACCGGCTTACCTACTAAAATACTGTGTTACTGCCGTCACCGTGCCTGAGTGGTGTGACAGGTTCACAGAGCATTCCCCGCGACACCACCGGCACCAGCGCCCTAGAGCACACACTACCGCCAAAAGGCACGCTGTAGCATACCAGCGTCGTGCAGAACTCTTCTCTTATCCCCGGATCAACCGTACCAAGGAGTATTGGAAGAGCCCTGGCATTCGGGGAGATTTCCTGTTTGAGCACCCCACCACTATAGAGCCTGAGGATGAGTGTTCAGCCATTGCGTCCTGTAATACCTACCGAACCGAGACGTGGACACTGACTTTGAGTCAATTCTTGCAAGTGGCTCAACGTCCTATGGAAAGAGCTATGCTCGATGTCTGAAGGACAACATTCTGAATGGAGTGACCCATCAGAAAATCAAGGTGACCGACATAGCTCTAAAAGTAAAGTTGAAATGGCAATGGCCACATATATCACAGAACCGACATCATCATCATTATCATTTCAGTCGAAAATCGCTCAATGCTGGACATAGGCCTCCCTCATGTATGACTTGTATCATCTTTGAGGAGAGTTGCTATAGTCAGTCGCTTGGCAGTCGGGTTGGTGACCGCAGTAGCTGTAGATTGGGTTCCGCTGGAGAAAGCGTTCTATTTTCGATTCATTATATTTTTAACCGACGAAGAAAAAATAGAAGAGGTGAACAAATCGTCCCGTATGTTCGTATTTTTTTATAAGTAAATAATCTTCTCAAGACCAAAGTAGGGTTTTTTATGGTTCATATGATATAGTAAATGACCTTAATAGGAGAAAGAAAATTTACATTTTACATTCATGCTAAAGTGGGATATAAACTGCAAGTCACATAGGAAATAAGAAACAAAAAAATAAAGCTACTGAAAAAAAATCCTGAAAATGGAAGGCTGAAACTCTGAAAGTTCCATATTTACTAGTGGCTCGTTTTGAGCTTTGCAGTTCGCCGCTTGTTGGCTTACAACATTCCTACAAAAGTGAATATGATGCCATAATCCTTACCCTATAAGTCTTTAACCTATATAACTCCTATCCACCGTGTTTTTTCTCGTTAACCATATAATAAGGGTAGATTGTTTATATAAATATAAGAGTCTGGGCAGAGAGTACCATTTTGTACCGTTTGGCGTACATGCGCTAAGTCCATGGGGTAATTTATCTGAAAAATAAAATATGAAAGTAAGTAACTAGTATTTTACTCTTTTGAGATAATAAAATATTTAAATTCTTGAATCAGTTGAAAAGAAAAGGAATCAGAAGAAAAGTTTTTAATTGAAATAGATGACATATACTTAAGAAAAAACGAGGACCTCCGGCGTTCGAAGGCGTCAGCCACGATAGCTGGATGCGGGTTCAAATCTTATCTCGAAAGCCGGAATTACTCGTCGCTTTTTCGTAAGTATATGTCATCCATTATAGTACTACTTAAAAATTTAATCAAATCAAAACATTTCTTAAAAAATAATTTGATTTGTTCTTAGACATGGGAACATGTGACTGAGTAACGTAAGTGACTAAACCAACTTGAGTAGAGCCGTGTTTATCATTGATTAAATACTAAATATTCTGATGTCCGCGGCTTTGCCGGCATGGTTAGAGGAAAATGTAACATATTGAGTTCGGGAATGAGATGTTTACCCGCTGGAAAAAGTAGCCTATGTCACTCTCCATCCCTTCAACTACCTCCACTTAAAAAACACGTCAATTCGTTGCTCCGTTTTGCCGTGAAAGACAGACAAACAAACAGACACACTATTGCATTTATAATATTAGATTGGTTTTTATCACGTTCTATTCTTATGTCAAATATTATAAATCTTATAAAAGTAAGCTTTGACTCTCTACTAAACATAAAGAACCTTCTCTTGTTATGTACATACTATGTAAGATGTATTTTTATAAAAAAACATGATTGAAAAATTTCCAAATTTAACATAAAGTGAAATACCCGATAACTTTGTCATATTTAACAAAAAAAACACGGTGTATATGACGACAAAGATAAGATTCTGTCTGTTCATGAAGAATATTGCACATTTTTCCTCTGTCAGTCAAATAAAAAGTGACATAGATAAAGCGCGTCGGAAATCGCGAGCCTTCGCTTGACGTCACTTGTAACTAAAAATAGTAACATCACATATTATGTAATAATAACACAATTGCGTTATTTTTTTGTTATACGTGAGAATATAAAAAAACAAAAAAAAAAATGTTTTTCGTCAATATTTTATTGGAGGTAGGGCACAGCGATGGCCATCACGCTTGAATCTGGAACAGCCCGACTGGGGAAGTACCTCCTCCTCCTTACAGCCTTAATAGCACTGCTACCTTTCAGGTATGTAGTGTTGTGGGAGTAAGGTTCCCAGGGCTTCAACCTCCCTTAAAGGCCGGCAACGCGCTTGTGACTGGTGTTGCAGGGCACCCATGGGCGACGGTAATTGCTTGCCACCAGGCAATCCGTCTGCTCGTTTGCCGCCTATGTCATAAAAAAAAAAAAACTTGTCTATTTCTTCTAAAATTCATTACATTATTCAAAACCTGTTTTCATCCAATCAGTAATTCTTCAAATTGTCTGGTGGAATTCCAAAAACGACGTAAGTCCTCCGACAAAGTAAAAAATGCCATTACTTTCATTTGTTTTTTCAAAGCAAGCGCCGGGCAATCCTAATTGCTTGGATTTACATAAATTTCTTTTATAAATATTTGAAAAAGTAAGTGCTTTAAGCATTCGTTGTATATTTTACGGTCTTAAACTACGACGGCGATATATTGTGTTACTTTTTAACATTCTGCTTCATTTCACAATTTCTGAGACAATTTTAGTAGGTACTTAATGAAATGATTTTTCTCAAACATGCAATGAAATACTGATATTAACTATGTACTTTATATACCTAAGCCTGGGAAGTATCACTTTTCGGGTGCGGCTGGATGTGTTTTTTTTTTTATTTCCATATCACAGATGAAGGCATCAAGGCATTCAGTCATAATATTTTCTTATATTTAATAATTTAATCGCAGCTTTGAAAAAAAACCCTTTGTCGGCCTTATGACTATCCGTATATTTCTTTCGGCCGATAGCCTCTTACACACTGGCCTCTGTAGTAATAGATACAGTCAGCAGCAGAAGTGGCTAAACGTTTGAGGTGTTCAAAATGAGGTCAACACATCTCTATTGTCAAGAGAATAAGAGTGCGTGTAGGTCATTATGAACCCTTCAAACGCTTAGCCACTTTTGCTGCTGACTGTACTATTAATTCAATGGCTATCCAATAAGGTTTCTCATTTTTTTGCAATTTTTTTTTTTCGTTGTTTATTACAGTTATTATGTTCAAAATATATGCATTCAGTTTTATTTTATTTCTAATATACATTTGTACGGATATAGGACAAGATAGGCAGTAGCCTTGAATTTTAAGGTGTACACACGCGGCGCGTGGCGCCTGGAAGGGTCGCCATGTACGGATGGTGGTATAGTAAAATACAAGATGATTAATAAAATACGACATGTATGTGTTTATTGTTCACAACTAACAGACTAACTAGATACATAGTTTGCGAGTACTTATGTATCTAGACTGCATTAAATGCATACACTACACATTATACAAACGTATCTTAATTCCCAGCTCGGGTACCGTTAAGCTTGGTTATTTCAGACCTTTTTTAAATGTCATACAGTCAGCATCAAACGTAACGGAAACAAGGTACCAAAAATATCTGCCATCCGGTGTATTTTTATACAAATGACATTTTCTACAGTTCGCGTCTCAAAGATTCTATCGCATTTCAATTGATAAACACGCAGAAATCTGTCTTTTTGTAAAGCAATTAAAAAACTAGATACTCATCGGTGGAAGGCGCAGGATAGGTTTTCGTGGGTCGTTCGGGGGGAGGCCTATGTCCAGCAGTGGACGTCTGCTGCCATGATGATGATGATGATGATATATCGGACCTGCCAAGGTATTTAAAAATATCGTAACATGCAAGTGTATAAACAAGTAGATAAAGTTATCGCCTTGTTAATAGAGGCGTTGTCGTTATTCCGATATTTGTGACCACCTAGGTGGTTCCGATATATGTGATGACGACTGTACATCTATTTCAGATTAATTATGATCTTCTTCCTCAATTTAAGAGCTGGGCTCTTGTCGGTGGAGCAATTTCCATGCGGTTCTGTCCTGGGCCTTTTCTTTGACATCCTGATACGACATGACATTTACTTTCCCTTTTATTTGGTCAATATAATTATAATATAATAAAATTATTATTTGTCTCTTCCTTAGTGTTAGGGTTGTCACGTCAATATCTTTTTGGCTGATATATGTATTTATTTATATGTATTTTATGTTATGTCATAGATTTAATTATATTTATTTAATCATTTGTGTATTATATAATTATGTTCATTTGTTATTTCTTTGGATTTATTTTTGTTTTAATGTTTCTCTCAATTCTTGCACCTCCCTGTAGTTTTCTATTTTTTTTATTATGCTTTGCTACCCCTAAGGTTGTCTGGAAGAGATCGCTTTTTAGCGATAAGATCGCCTGTTTTTTGCCTCCTTATCTTTATATTTTATTGGTCCTTTGTGTAATATTGTTCTACTTTTGAGGTGTGCAATAAAATATTCATTCATTCATACTACTTAATATACAAATAACGCCCAGGTCGCACGCAAAAAGATCCATATCACTCCATACTTTATTGAATTCTTAGCTGACAAGACCTATGTTATATGAAAATGTATCTCGTACAAAAGGCGGTAAATTACATTTCCTCAATCACCTTCCGATAGAATCGTAGCAAAGGGTCAGTAATATAGGGAAGTATGAGTAAAACTTCCGCTAGTCTTTCTATTGAGAAAAACGACATTCAATCAAATATAATATATGTAGTAGGCACTGGTCCCACCGCGGGCTAATAAGCTTTTTTTTTTATGACATAAGCGGCAAACGAGCAGATGGATTGCCTGGTGGTAAGCAATTACCGTCGCCCATGGACATCCGTAACACCAGATGAGTCACATGCGCGTTGCCGGCCTTTAAGGGGGGTTGGAGCTCTGGGAGCCTTACTCACCATCAGGAACACAGCAATACATACCTGAAAGGTAGCAGTGCTATTATGGCTGTGGTCTTCTGTAAGGAGGAGGTACTTCCCCAGTTGGGCTGCCCCAGATTCAAGCGTGATGGTCATCGCTGTGCCCTACCTCTCATTGTAGGACGTAGTTTAAGGACATACCCGGGTCCAAAAATACTTGCATAAATCTAGCTATAACAAGAGATTGTTCATCAATTTTATCATCTTCCTCGCGTGGTCCAGGCATTTTGCCACAGCCCAAGGGAAACTAGGGACCACTTGGCAACTGATCCCAGGATTCCGCGTAGGCCATAGTTTTACGGGCAGCAGCGTTCGTCGAAATCCAATCTACAGCTACTGCGGTCGCCAACCCGCCTGCCATGCTTGGCGACTATGGCAACTACCCCCCAAGATACAATACAAGATACAAGTCATATTTGTGTGAGGCCTATGTCCAGCAGTGGACTACATACGGCTGAAATGTATGATGTATGTATGTAATAGTTTTACGAAGGCTGCCATCTAAGTTTCCAACCCAGATGGTAAATTAGGCCTTATTGGGATTAGTCCCGTTTCCTCACGATGTGTTCCTTCACCGAAAAGCGACTATAGCGTTCGATATGAAACGAAAAATTCCGAAAAACTCATTGGTACCTACGAGCTGGGCTACCTCGCTCTGGTGGGTGGTCTTGTAGCGAAATGCTGGAGAGTAGCTACTCCACGTACCTGAGCGCCCCTGGGCACCCTGTGGAATAAGTGGGGCAAGTCCCCCTGCCTCTGACTTGCCTTAGCCGGCAGTTCCGAGAGGCGCCGCTAGAGCATGCGTTCTCACGGGTAGACGTGGGAACATAGCTAGTTGCCTTTATAGATAAAGTCTAGTGAAACCTTTTTACCCTTAGCCTATTGTACCAGCGTTGACCTTGGGTCATCCTCGATGTCGTTTTTATGGGAGTAATAATAATTATACGGCAACAAAGTATCTAAGTTTCTAGACGCATATTTTTTTAATTTTCCTGATAATTGCTGAACGGTACAAACTAAAATTAAAGAATGACTTGCTTTCTACTACAATACTTCGACAGCTGACAACAAATACAATTTATAAAATGAACTTTCGCTCGATAATATAAGGTTCATTTTAGATAACTTGGGGTGAATATGAATAGGGGTTATTTTGTTTGATACTTTCATCATCATCATGCCAGCCGAAAGATGTCCATTGCTGGACATAGGGCTCCCCCAGAACGACCCAAGAAGACCGATCCTGCGCCTTCCACATTCAGTGGTATCCCGCGACTAACTAGGTCTTCGGTCCACCTTGTGGGAGGCCTACCTACGCTGCGTCTTCCAGTTCGTGGTCGCCACTCCAAAACCTTTCCGCCCCACCGGCCATCGGTTCTCGAGCAATGTGCCCCGCCCACTGCCACTTAAGTGTGATACTTTAGTTTAATTATAATCTTCTGTTACAGGTTTTATAGCGAAGTTGAAGGTGTTTGCGCCACTGGAGGAAACAGACAAATACAACGATGAGTTGAACTGGGAGTTGCCTTAATATGAATGCCATAATTAATACTTATTTGTTAAACAAGGGAGCAAAGTAAGTGTTTACCTTCTCGTGCTAATATTGAGACTGGAGCTAGCCGAGCAAGGAGGGTTTCAAAGCACTAGAGGGAAACACACTTTGCTACCGAGTGAAACACACTAATTTTCACCTCACTACTGAGGAAAAGGTAGAGGAAACAGATAACTTTAAACTTTAAAAATGTATTGAAAATTATTGAATGATAAATGTAATGTATCATTCAATAACATTAAATAAAAGAACTTCCAACTAGCTAACATCAAAAAAAAAATCGATTAGTACCTAATACACGATTTGTATGAAATTACTTTTCCCTCTTGTGAATAAAGTGCAACTTTGCTATCTGTTTTTAAAGAATTAAACAATTCTTTCCAAGCTAGCGAGGTGAAAAAGTTATTTTATACCTATTTTTTAAATTACGTCTCATTCGGCAGAAAGCATGAAAGTAGGTTTACATAGCTTACTAGCTCGCGGTGGGACCAGTGCCTTAGAAAACAAGTGAAGATAAACCTTTCCTCTCAGTAAGAGTAGGTCTCGACTTGATATCAAGTCGTGGCGTATGGGGCACCGAATGTTCTGACTTCATATGAAGTCAATTGCGTCGCAAATGTTAAACAAACAATTATGCCAAGCTAATTGCTTTCTATCGGATAAGACTATAATTTTAGAGTAAGAATATATAGAATCTTGCATATTTTAGGTTTTACGGACGCCATTTGCATTACTCTATAGACTTTGATATTTAAGAAATACTATGTGCCTTTGGCTACGTTGCTTTGACAAATTAAACTTGTGATATACATTTTGCATTGTTAAATAAGTGAAATTACAAAATATTTTAGATTAAAAAGTAATTTTAACATTGTGTTAACACCTGCGATCGTGTAATTAATACACACCGCAGTTAACAATACTTGCAGGTCGAATAGACCCGATAACGCGATAAACTTGCTTTATATTACAATAAAAAAAACTCCATGTGGGGCAAACTATAAATTATCGGTGATACAACTTTCCAAAAGTATTGAGCACACATTATTTTTTCTTCTAACTATAAAAACCATCTCTTTCAAAAACAATTTTCTCATATTTCAAACATTAATATATTATGTTCAAAATGAGAACATCAGTTAAAACTTAAAAATACGTATTAAAAAAGAAAAGAAAAAACACCAGAAATTCGGATTTACACCGAAGTGAAATTTTCTATGCAACCAGTCACAGTGAGAAGGGCAGTTTTGTCCCAAATTTGCAGTACCGTTATCATAGGATTTACAATATTTTGCAATACTCTATAGTTTTAGTATTACTATTCTTCTCATAAAACTAGTGTAATAATTATTAAAAATTACAACTAGTACTCAAAACGGGATAGTTGGCATGTATGTCAAATTTTTTGGAGATATGTTTATTATTACACATTAAATATTCTATATTCCAAAATCAATATTTGTTATAAGAAATAAAAAAAAATTAAATGAAAAGTGAATTTGAATGAGTTTCCGATATATATATTTTATACCACAAAGGTGGCAAACAAGCATGCGGCCCGCTTGATGTTAGGCGGTCACCGCAGCCTATGGATGTTTACAATACCGAGGCATCATTCACGCGTTGCCGACCCCGTAAAAACCTCTTTACACCCTTTTTTAAGAAGGGATACTGTAGTCCTTTGGGATGACCTCCGCAGGAAGCTCATTCCACAACCTTAGCGTACGCGGGAGGAAATTCCTCTGAAACCTTTGGGTACGCGACCATTATGGTTTTAAAGTATTTCGGCACTGTTGCAAGCACCATCCTCACGGAATAACCAGTCAAATTAACATACATGATAACTATTCCGTTTTAACTAATAGTTGCAATATGAACGACCATTTTAGCTTTATATCGTAATTATATTAAAGTCGAACTTAGTTAAGTAATTAAAGTAAATTCATTTTAGTTTTAAGCTTCTTTTAGTATATTTCGTTTTCTAAATCGTGTTACATGTTGTCTGTTATTTCATTGGTTGTAAGTAGAAAGTAAAATAAACAGAATTTAATTTTGCTTTTTTTTTTATAAGTACCTAACACATGTTCTATCTAAATTAGATCATCCTTATGATATAAACACATTTTTTGTCATTAATAACGACTACTTTGGTAGCCTTCTTATGAATCTGACGGTCCTAGTTTCAAATGCCAGTAAGGGCATTTATTTGTGCGATGACTGATGAGGTGATGAAATGATATAGAAAATATAGAGCACATACACAATAGTTTATTTTCAAAATGTACGTAAACAACATTATTGACATATTTAAGAGATCATACGTTAGCAAACTATTGAATCACCTTTTCTATAAAGCACTAGTATTGCGCAGATTTTAAAACAGCATTACAGTATAGTCATGACTCATGGGTGTTTTCTATGTATTTAAGTATCTGTATATTATATATCATTGGCAAATACCCACAACACAAGTCTGCTTGAGCTTACAGTGCGTGGGGCTTATTAAATTAAAAAAAATATACATATTCCAGAATAAATTCCATATTATGTTAGAGTCCACAGCAAAAGTGAAACAAGAAACTAGTACTAATTTTTTTTAGAATTACAGAATTTATAACAAGATAGATAGTTTTAATAAAAATGGCTTCCATCAATTCTGATGATTTCGCCAGTGTCAAAGTGATTGGAGCAAGTCAATCGAATAAATAACAAGTTTGCTCTTAGAGCATGCCAGTGTACGGTAGTAGGCCTTGCGATCTGAAAAGTGGTAGCTGGACTTTGTAGAAAGCCAGGCGTCGGGATTGGCGGTGGTGGCCAAATAGTGGTGAAATGCGTTTTGAAATCAATTCTTCATTAGCTGCACAATTCTGCGTTAGATCACTGCATATTACGCTATGAATATTACACATTAAACTACGTTAGAACAAAAAACAAAAAATATATTTTCAAGACGACTTCGCCATTTTGAGGTTCAACCGTCAATCTCAAATTTATTACAATTATATGAAAGAAATAAAGAGGAATTACAATACGCCGTCTGGTAAGTCTCAAACGTCAAACACAATAACCTCAACGGCTTTTCAAACGTTAAACCAGACAGCTGCTACCCACGATATAGCCTTCTTCGTCTAACTTGCACCTTTAATACAGGTGTGAGCGAGACGGGTTTGTATCATATTCTGAGACCAGGTGGTTTGAACGAAATCCGGAACGTTACTTAGGTTCTGCAACATTGAGAATCGTTGTTGTGGAAATCTAGATGTTCCATTTTCGAATAAGAATTTGAATTTTAAATTTGAAAGTTCGTTCTACAATATAAACATACGTCTGCTAGTCTTAAGATGGTTAGGTTTTCGCCTGTCACTATAGTTGTCACGTTTTAACATTGTAAGTACGAAAGTGACACACGACGCTATAGGCGATAAAGTGGCAACCATCCTATCCGTTCCTGTACCCTTACCATGACTATCGAGTTTACTATCTGTGCATCTCGCTTGTCCTATTTTAGTGCAAACGAGATGCACAGATAGTATACTCGATACTCGCTATCGAAAACCTCAAAGTCACAACTCATGGTAAGGTTCGCGTATAAACATAGGTATACGTGCCATAGTAATAAATAATAGGTAGTAAAGATTAAACGACATGGTATCATTAAACTTAATTATTATTAGGTATGAAAGAGAAGGCACTATAGGTGAAAAACTTAGCTAAAGCTATGTAGTAGTAACGTGTCTATACAGGCATGTCCGTGTTCTATATTCAAATTTTGACGTAAGTTCCATATTAATTATCTGCACAACTACATAGACATGGTACTTCAGTTAAGTTTTTCACGTATATTATCGTTCGTCCTTGTCCATCAACTCACACTGTGATTCTAATACTACAAAAGGCCCTACTTCTAAATCATCATATTTTAGAATGACATCCAATCCTTTAACGGCAAAAAATGTTATAAACTTGTATCAAAATACTTTTCTCCTTTGCGAGTAAGTATATATAAAATGTAGTTTTGTTATCTGTTCTTAAAGAAGAGTAACGGGCTTTCGGATCTAGTGGGGTAAAAGGATCTCTATTTTTTTTTTATTTAGACACGTAAATTACAATTGATTAATATGTGCATACCATACAGCTCTCTTGGACTAACGGTCGCTAAGCAAAGTCGACATGGCGAAACTATAAAGGCTTGGGCAGATAGGCGCGTTTTGAGAGCGTGGCGCAGCGGGGCGTGACAGCGGTGTGGCTAATGTAACGAAATAAGACACACATTCGGACGGCAGCGTCGCGCCCCGCTGCGCCACGCCACAAAACGCGCCCTATGTGACCAAGCCTTAAGGGTTCCTAGTTGACCACGGAACTCTAAAAACGAATTAATACGACGATTTAACCACAGGTTTGGCCTGGTGGGTTGAGACCTTGCCTATGATGCCGATGGTCCTGGGTTCAAATCCCGCTAATTGCATTTATATGTGTGATGAGCACAAGTATTTGTTCCTAAGTCATGGGTATTTCCTAAGTATATAAGTATTTTTTGTATATCGTTGACCGAGTACCCAAGCATCCATGAGCTTACGTGAGACTCAAACAGTTTGTGTACCAATGTCCAGTAATATTACAATTAAAACTGTTGTGAGCCTTGTTACTACTACTTAGTTACAAACGGATAAACTCACGTGCAATTATATCGCACTAGGCGACATGATTCTTGAGCGATACACGCTCAACGCGTGTGTCGTGACTCGGCCTGAAGATGGGTACCAGAGCTTACCCGAAACATGTCGCCTAGTGCGATATAATTACACGTGAGTTTATCCGTTTGTAACTAAGTAGCAGTCCAGTAATACATTTTTTTATTATTATTTATTTAACAGCCAATTTGTTTATTCGTTGTAAACTCTCCTCTTATTACAGTTTACAGAACACAAAAGGGATACAGCATCGAAATGATTCCCTGATTACAAAAAAACATCACCGTTCAGTATTCGTAACGAAAACACGAATATTTCACTCCAATTTCTGCCAATAGCAACACCTGGGTTTTTGTAGTTTACGCCACTGTCGACCATAGACTATCATGAATAAGGTTGTGTTTTGTGTGTCAGAGGCGAGTTGGCGATATTCAATAGCTGTCACAGAGGCTACGTAACACAATGTGGAGGAAATGTCGAAGAAAACTTGAAGAGCGTGCCATGGCACCATAGATTAGCCTGACTAGATAGCGCATACTAATATTTTTATTCGCATTGATAGACCCGGGTCATGAAACTGCGACCAGAATGCACCAGAACATACAAAGCCGACGGAACATGCTGCGATCATCGACCCGCTTGTCAAGCGTGGCGATAAAAAAAAGATAATAGTAGTTTATGTATCTGTGCATAATGAAGGGCATTACAACAAGAGTGTGGGTTTATGAAACGAGCCGAAGCTCGAAGGCGAGTTTCATAATAATATCACACGATTGTTGTAATGCCTAATTATGTATAGTTACATACACTACTTTATCTACACACATATCATTAAGTGTTTTAAGATGGGTTCAGAAACCGTAGGGAAATGACTTGGTTACTTGTAAACATTAAAAAGTCAACGAACAAAACAAATGAACGGTGGCGTTGCGTATTTCGTATCTCAGTCAATTTTTTTTTTAAACCATAGACAAGCGAATGAACTCCCTATTCTACTGTCACTCGAGTTCAAATGTCGTTCGATTTATATAAAAAAAACATAACGAATTGGCGTTTCGTATCAATGGCTGTTTTAATATCTATAGATCCTAGATTAGACACCCCACTTGAATTTGACAGCTGTTCCAAATTTAAATTCATAACCTACTGATTTCAGTAGGAAATGTTAACATTATCTACTGAAATCTTTCTGATGGTTGGTAATGCTGGTCATTGCCTACGGTTTCTTGACGCATTTTAGAGCACTTATGACATGTACGTAGATAAAAGATCTTTATTTTTCAATTTAGGCACATTACATGCACTTATGTTCAAAGAAAAATCTACCACCGGTTCCAACCCTAACCCGAGAAGATGTTTTTTTATGACATAAACGGCAGACGAGCAGACGGATTGCCTGACCCACAACACCATGGGAGTCACAAGCGTGTTGCCGGCCTTTAAGGGGGGTTCGAGCTCTGGGAACCTTACTCACCATCAGGAACACAACACTACCGACTTGAAAGGTAGCAGTGCGATTATGGCTGTGGTCTTCTGTAAGGAGGAGGTACTTCCCCAGTTGGGCTGTCCCAGATTCAAGCGTGATGGTCATCGCTGTACCCTACCTCTCATTGTTGAAAGTAGTGTAAAGACATACCCGGGTCCAAACCGGATACCGGCAAGAAACTACTGCGGGACTTATTTTTCAAAACAGTGATACGTAAAATCTTAAAACACATAATTATGCGCAGTCCCAGAAGCAACATATCAAACAGTTTATTACAAGATAAAACTAGAAATATAAAAGTAAAATAATAATGTATAAACAAATTTGACTTTACAAAATAGACATACTTTGATATGCTTACTTACCTAAAACTGTGTTATTTAAATAATTTGGCGGATTGTAGCAGTAACCTTCCCATACGGCTTATGGCGGCTTCTGGGGCAGGCTTAAGTCCAATTGTCCGGCAGTGTGCAGTGGACGTCCGTGGCTGATAAGTAAGATATGTTTATTTCAAATACGATTAATATTAAAATAAGACAACTTATTTGTACGGTTATTTAAGTTTTAGGTATTTATAAAAAAATATTGAGCTCGTATTTTATTTTTGCCTTACTCGTACTTATAAAACAACCGACTTAACCAAATTGTAATGTAGATACTGTGTCAAACGAAGTAAAATTTGATCTAACGTAAGTAGATCGGAAATTTTAATTTAAGTTTATATTTTTTTCAAACGAGGAGTATATAGTAATTACGTATAGCGTGATATGCTTATACGATTTAGCTTATTACCTATATTATTTTTTATGCTACAGGAATGTAATGGTTGAACAATTAATTTACTGAAGTTAGTAAGTTTAAAGTAATATATACTGTTGTCATGAAAACTATTCAATAATGAACTGGATAATAATCACTTGGTGGTGAATAATGCGTTTTAGTATTTTCGAAAGAGGAATATGGTCTTTCCCGTACACGGAACAATGGTTTTCCCAAACGGAACATTTGGGAAGCATATGCGGAGCTCTTTCGACAATTTAATGATATGTTAGGGGTACACTAAAAGTTACGGCTAGGTATTATTAAGATTACCTTTTCAAACATATTGTTAAATATTATAGATTCGACACAAAACTATCGTGAGATTACACCATATTGATGGTATACTATGCTAGTGAAATATATCGTGCAATATTTGACTTGTAAAACGTGACTTACCCGCTTCTATACAACTAATATTATATATTTGTTTTTAAATTATCTATAAGCGCAGTAGAGTTCGCGAGTAAGTTTGTAGGTACCTACCGAGTAATCGAGTAAATATACATATGGGAGATCTAGTGGAGTTATCTACGCGTAAAATAGTTGTATAGTTATATAGGAACGACTTTACCAATCTATGTTATTGATGTATTTGTGGCACAATTTCGTGCCGTCAATGGAATATAATACCCCGAATATTTTTGCGAAAATGTTTACGTGTATCACTGTGTAACCTGAACAAGCCTTGGCCAGCACTATTGAGCACCCATGCTTTTTATATCAAATCTCGATATTTCAGTGTAGCTATGTAGTATTTACATCTTTTCTGATGACATACTTAATTATCAATTGTTTTTTTTTTTTTTATGACATAGGCGGCAAACGAGCAGACGTATTGCCTGATGGTAAGCAATTACCGTCGCCCATGGGCACCCGCAACACCAGGGGAGTCACAAGCACGTTGCCGGCCTTTAAGGGGGGTTGGAGCTCTGGTAACCTTACTCACCATCAGGAACACAACACTACATACCTGAAAGGTAGCAGTGCTATTATGGCTGTGGTCTTCTGTAAGGAGGAGGTACTTCCCCAGTTGGGCTGCCCCAGATTCAAGCGTGATGGTCATCGCTGTGCCCTACCTCTCATTGTTGGACGTAGTTTAAGGACATACCCGGGTCCAAAAACTCGGGTCCGGATTTAAATCGATTGGGACAAATACATTTAATATAATAAATAAGGACTAAGTTTTATTCTTAAGATACGTGAAGGCGTGATCACGCCTACACGGATCTACACGGATTCACGTACCCTAATTTCACGTAACCGAATGTCACGTGCGGAACGGACCAGAAAACCGTTGCCGTGATTCACGAAACCGAACGAGGGCGCACGGCTACGGGTTCACGAATCACGGAGACGACCGCGAGCCCTAATTTATTTACAGAAATTACCATCGTATTATGATAACTACAAATATTTAACTAGTTACAGTATAAAATCTAAAAAAGGCTCTTGAGGCATTGTGCAAGGATACTGGCGGCATTTCCTCGTTGAATCGCAACGCTGATACGTTGTGCCAGCTCTTCGGTCTTTTAATTTATTTGATGTAACTACATCAAATAAATTGCTTATGTATTGGTTGTTGTGGTGACTGGTGATTGCATAGAAAAAGAATAAGTTACTTGGATGTAGATCTCAATTTTTTGGTGCCTTTTGTTTTCTTATTGAATACGCATCTTTAAGTATTATGAACTGGTGTTGTGTACAGGTTTAAACTTTAATATCTGTACACAACAAGAGAACATCAGTATCATCAATATCATTTAGAAAAAAATGGTTTTAGGGATAGAAGAAAAAAAGTGTGTGCTAGTTTTGGCCAAGGCTTTACTTATATTTATGTCAACTGATGTATTATTTCTCTTAAAATTAAGGTTATACATATTTTACTCCGCCGTGTGATGCCAGGGAACAGCACCACCTCATCTCCTCTTGTGGGTGTCGTAATCTACACTAACATTATAAAGGCGAAAGTTTATGACTGTGTGAATGTGTTACTTATTCACGTCTAAACGGCTGGAGCGATGTTAATAATTTGGTACGGAGTTAGACACCCTGTATTAACACATAGGTGACATAGGCTACGTTTTTTTCCTGATAAACCGCGGGGCATAGCTAGTAAGTGATCAATGGACAAAACCAACGGATGGGCGGCAGCGTCCATAGAAACTCAAATTACAGCTATTGGGGGGACCTCGCGGCTCCGCCTCCAAATGATACTGGTCACATTTGGGGGAGGCATATGTCCAGCAGTGAACGACTTACGGCTGAAATGAATGATCAATGGTGAATGAATGCTCAGCAGTGGACGTCTTATGATGATGATGAATACCTACTCGTTACCCAACGGTTGATACAAGGATTGTCATTAAGGACTATTATTTATTAGCGATGCTTACCTCCGCTCCAAATGGAATATGGGATGTGTCGTGAGATCGTGACAAACAGGTCAGACGTTGTGGTATTCCACGTTCCCACGTTCGACTCCGTAGTCGAACTATAAAATTAACCAGTACCACTACCATAAACTTTTTGAACCAGTGAAATGCGTTACATATACCAATTTGTAACAAAAGGCCTCTGTGACATAGCAAGTTGTTCCGCATTAGCTATATTAGCGTAGTATCGGTCTACCCACTAGCAGTGGAATGCTGCCGTCACCATGCCCAGGTGCCACGGAGTCGCAGGGCCCAACACCGCGACAACACCACCACCATCGCCTTAGGGTAAAACCTCACTGCAATACTGCATGCTGGTGCATAACCAGAACCTAGACCATCTTTCTTAAATCCCGGGGAAGCCAGGGTCCGTTATAAGACGCATCCTCCTCTCACCTCTCCAACCTAGTTATAGGTGGACTCTGGTACCCAGGATCGGAGTGGCCACCACGCAACGGCACTCGTCATCTGCCCCCCGAAGAGCCGGCAGGAGAACCGAGGTCCAAACTGCTACCATCGTCACTAGGCGCGTTTAAGGAGTGAACTCATCTGACGCGTGACCCCCACACCCCACACAGAATATTAGCAGCACCTAAGAAATCCTTGCGACTTAACACGGGATCGCTTTCCAGGATGCACCGTCTAGAAACCCTTCATTACCACCGGATCAAGAGCTGGTATGAAAAGAGCCCTGGGGAACTCAAGGAGGAAAACCTTCCAGGGCTCTTCTCATACGACCTTTTGGTCTCATACAAGGTCGTGGATACGGAAAACCATATAAACACCCCTTCACTACTATGAGCTGCCATGATAAACCTCCGTAACTATCAGCCGAACAGGCCTTCAGGAATCAGGTTCAGTACTGCTGGAAGGTAAGCCTAGCCATGTAAGGAAAATCTGTGGCAGAAGTTCGATGCCATAATCACAACGCTGAACAGTCGTGGCGATTACGCTATTGCCACTTGAGTCTTACCTCTTTCTGAACTATGTCCATACTTTTGGTTGTCATGCGGATTTCTTCATTTCCCATTCGATTGTAACTCATAGTAGTCCATTTGTGTGAGATTGTTCACACTATCCACGGATGTCTACTGCTAGACATAGGCTTCACCCATAGATCGCCACATGACGATCTCTGAGCTAGGCAGGTTTGATGCCGTAATCGCCACACTTCGAAGGACGGTTGGCGATCACAGTACACTTTTTTTTTATGGCATAGGTCGCAAACGAGCAAACGGATTGCCTGGTGGTAAGCAATTACCGTCGCCCATGGGCACCCGCAACACCAGGGGAGTCACAAGCGCGTTGCCGGCCTATGAGGGGGGGTTGGAGCTCTGGGAACCTTACTCACCATCAGGAACACAACACTACGTACCTGAAAGGTAGCAGTGCTATTATGGCTGTGGTCTTCTGTAAGGAGGAGGTACTTCCCCAATTGGGCTGCCCCAGATTCAAGCGTGATGGTTATCGCTGTGCCTCTCATTGTTGGACGTAGTTTAAGGACATACCCTCACCCTACTCGAGTATGGTCACAGTTTAGAAACACAACCGGGGTCCATTTATTTATTTAGTTACTACGTTCGACTCTCTCGATGTGTAATAGACTGAAACACCAAACATCGCTAAGTGCACGATTGATCTGGGATTAGAGGCGGTGTGGGTGGCTTTTAATTAAGGTGCAGACAAATACTGGGGTTTGCTGAGATTCCGATCGATATTTACCTTCAGTGTTCATAATGAATAGGTGTATTGTAGATTGCGTCTTTCCAACTGATTAAACGGTCCTGAATGAGTACGTGATAAAACGATCGAGTACAGAGGCTCTAGTGTAAGTTTCTTTTGACGTAAAAAAACGTTTACGAACGCGTAAGTGATAATATTATTTATTATGGGAAACGCAAACGCGTTCGTGACGTAAAGTTAAGTTATAAACTTAAACTCAGGGATCTGTATACAATTATGTTATGTATTTGTATGTTATAAGTGTTTTTTTTAACTGAACCTTTTCGATGCCATTGACTTGATATGAAGTCAGAAAATTTCGTACCCTACACGCCACGACTTGAAGTTGAGGCCTTGTACCTTCGTACTGAGAGGTTTATTTTCGCATGCTTGCAATAATAACATTTAGCGTGTGACGCGCGTCAGAGATTTTTTGACGTGGCAGCGAAAAGGTTAAAATCCGCATTTATGTGGGTACATAGGCCTATCAAGCGTGGACGCAAAATTTAAATTCATTCGATCAGTCACAAGTATGACGATTTTAAACTGGGCTATTTTAGGAACAGGGTCATATTTGGCGCAGCAAAATTAGACGAAATTCATATTAGGTGCAGTTTCCTGATGTTATCCTTCACCGTTAAGCAAATATCAAATGGAAACTCTGTGGTCGGAGCTGGGGTTTGAATGCTCTGCTTCAGTGTTGAATATCCGTATGGAATAATATTTAATATACTATTCAATTAGACAGTTGTATATAAACCTTTGGATGCAACTGCACATGTATGGATTCCCTAGCTGATAGATAGAAACGTGCTTATCCATTGTTAGACACAGGCTTCACCAATAAATTTAAATTTGATTTCATCTTTCTAAATCGTCATAGGAAGCTATCTCTACTACGCTGTAGCCACCGACCCTCTACTTAACTTGATCATTACCTATAGTTGTAGGATTGCATTGTTGAAGACACAGTGGTAGTGGACTGGCCATGTAACCAGGAGATTCGATGGCAGTTGGGGTAGAAAAGTCAAATAGCGACCACAGATAGGAAAACGCAGTAGACGTTTAAAAAAATGGATTCATTCATACGAGTCGCTTGAAGTCAGTGGCTGCAGCGTGCTGATCGATTCTTGTGGCCTCCTGTAGGGAAGAGGGAGGTCTTCCATGGCTGAGAGATAGACACTTACCCTCTTAATCTTAAACGTATATCAAATCTACATAAGTTATGTATTGTCTTTATCATACAAAAACAATTGTCAAAGTGACATACTAGTATAAGAACTAAACATAAATTAAATAATGTAGATATCATATATGTATATATTTGGGGTCAATAGAATAGTACATTTCGATACTAGGGAAAAAAAATTTTTTTTCGACGAGGGTGAAAGTTGACAATCACCCGAGTCTTAAAGAAGTTTTTACGCGAGTATCGAACCTAATTTTTCATAGCAAGTGCCTTAAAAAGTGAAATTTACGCACGCGAAGCTTGCGAAAAGTGCACTTTTTACGCACTAGTTAGGAAAATGA
This sequence comes from Grapholita molesta, assembly GCA_022674325.2. Taxonomy (NCBI): domain Eukaryota; kingdom Metazoa; phylum Arthropoda; class Insecta; order Lepidoptera; family Tortricidae; genus Grapholita; species Grapholita molesta. The sequence continues at coordinate 14,697,119 of CP053135.2, read as the reverse complement.
TTATTCAATAATATTTTGTTATTCGTCAAATGCTTTTTTTACTTAGAAATTCAGTTGTCAATCCGCCATGTTTGTTTACTTTATTTTTCTTTTCTATTGAACTTGAATATACGTTTATGAATAAGCTAGGAAGAGCTAGCACTCATCCGCGTACGTCAGTAAAAGACAATCTCTACTTACTACTTCTATACTATCGCTTTTGCAGCCCAAAATGTAACAGTACACTAAAATATTGCTTTACAGGACACTCTTTGTAACAAAAATATAAGCTTATTTTGTATTAATTACCAGAACCTTGGTTGAAAACACAAAAAATCTCCAATTGTATTTTTTATATCCCTCCAACCTTGATAGTTCTGAAAGGTTCAGTTTGAAGGGGAACAAAAATATGTAAGACTTTGACAAGGGCGGACGAAAATAGCGCCGTCTCTGCCATTCCTATTGAAAGTTACATACGACCATTCGATTGTGGTATTATTATTAGCACGACTAGTCTAGATAAATGGTATTATAAGAGTTAGTAACCGGTTTCGAAACGAAAAAATATTCCAATGCATAAAAGTATAGAATCGTCGTGTGTTAAAATATATCTATCTGTCTGACTTTGTCTGTTAATTATATTGTAACTATTAAGAAATTATGGTCTTATTTGTCTTTATTCTCTGGCACTGTAATCAGCAGATTAAAACTGATTTAATTGGTATCTAAATCGAAAAAAAAAACTTCACAGACATAGACTAAATCTCCTTGTTACTTTGACAGCAAACTGTAAACACCACAAGAATTTTGATTGTAATTTTTAAGAATATTTTGGTTTTTTATCATTCTAAATTATTTTGTAGATTTACTCGTAAAATATATACACATTATTCACGCATGTACAATGTAACATTAAAGGAAGTGAAAAAAATATGTAAATTAATCTTGAGTTCAAACTAAAATTAAAACTTAAAAAAGGCAAAAGGAAAAAAAACAGCTGTAATTATTTTTATTTTAAGCTTTTGTGGTGCAAAATACGCTTTTCAACCCTTACCCCCCTTCTAATTTCCTGGTGGATCCTATTCATGCGGTTACAAATCATAGGATCCTAGCGGACGGACATTCCTCGCAGAACAGATTAAAGGTATATGTTTTTCGTTTAGTTTCTTTGTTACCTGCCGTGATACTTTTTCACTTGATGGTATCATCGGAAGATCAGCGCTGGATGTCGCCAGCATTACGCTGAAATGAGGCTACTTGGTAACACTTTCTTCCGTGTACGTTTTATGTTAATTGTATTTTTGTTACCTTTGTTTTGTGTGTCTACGAAAAAATAAATATTCATATTCATATTCAAAACCGATTTTGTTTCCAGAATTTGTAGTAAAAATATAATCGTACTAGCGTTTGGCTTGAGTGAGTAATTATACGTATTAGTACACAGTATAAGGCGTGTGTAGACGCTCGAAGCGTGTGGCGTACATTTGAAATAGATATAAACGTATGGGGGTGACCGCAGTGCGTCCTCACATCCCTTTGACGCTCTGTGCGATCCTGCACGCTCGGCTGTAGACTCCACTTCTTACATCCACTCAGGTCTTCAACTTTCTTCATCAGCTAGTTACCAGCCATGCATTACAGTAGATGTACTTTATAGTCTTCCATTTTGTCGCTTTGCCAAAATTGAGTAGCGAATTTCACATGACAATTTAGTGGTCAAGTTTTGACAATTAACACATTGGCTAATTGCCAGGTTTCAGATAGCCACTTGGCATTGGTAAGGAGTTTTAGTGGTAGCCTACACAAATAGTATTGCAGTCCCTTGTAAATCATCCTCCCGGCGCCCACAGATCAAGTTATGCCAAGTATAATGACATTTTATTATAACTAAATTTCAAAATGAATCGGAATAGATGACCTTTTTATGTAAGGCCTATAATATAAGGCCTCTGGCGGCTAGAATTGAAAAGCAAAGAAATTGGTAGTGCTTTTAGACCAAGCGAAGTTCAGGGTCAACTATAAATATGTGGAGAATGGAGGCAGAAGTAAAATTAATAATATGTCTACCTTAAAATAGATAAATAAATATTACAGGAGATCCTTACACAAAATTGACTGAGTTGCACGGTAAGCTCAAGTAGGCTTGTGTTGTGAGTAATCAGCCAGCGATATACCGGGTGTACAATCCAAATGGGTCAGTATGGAGAAATCGGAAACTATGAGAGATAGCGAGATCTGTTCTTAGAAACCATGGTTTCGATTTCAGATTTAATAATAATGGCATACAAACTTTTAAATTTAAATCTCTCATATATAACCGGGAATCGAATAGTAGTAACTTGTCTGTAAACGCATGTCAGCGTTCTATATTCAAATTTTAACGTAAGTTCTATATTATTTCTCTGCACAACTACATATACGTGGTCCTTCAACCTATACGGGATATAATTCGTTTTAGTTGTTTTATTATGTCTTTTCTGTACACGGAACAATGGTGTTCCGGACATATGGGAGGCGTACGTATGGAGCGGGTTCGAGCCAACGTGCAGAGGCCCTTTCGACATTTTGATGAAATGTAAAGAGCACACTACGCGGATGTTGCCCCTGTCCGTATCATAGGACGCGCACAGAGGTAGCACCCACCATGGTGTAAGGACTATTGAGTTCTAATGGAATCTAAAATGTACTAGGCTATTCGTTGGGAAGGATGGACTAGCTACTGGGCTGTTGGATAAAAATCAGTTGTTTTATTTTATTATTTTATAATACTTTAATAAAATTTATTTTCAGCAATTGAAATACAATGAGACCGAACCTGAAATATATATGGCTGCTGGGTTTCCAAGTGGTATTGGTGATACTTTTCTTCGTCTTCGTTAGGTATGACGGTGCTAAAGAATTCGATATTAAAGGTAAGTTTAAACGATTTTTTTTTTAGTTGTATTGTAATAAGCCATTGACATCGGCTACGTGGCCTTTTTTTTTGACGCAGGGAAAATGCATTTGCGCATCCCCCCAGCCCACGTGGTAGGGTCTTACAGGGGGTATGTGGGAGGGGAATACCCACTAAAAACCCTGCGACGTTTCCGTCATTGCTGTTAAGGGCAATGGCAATAACTTTGCAATCACCACGGCAATCCCCCCCGCCCCCCCCCCCTCCGCGGCTACGTGGCCTGGCTATTGACACTGCACCAGTGCAATCCTGCAAGCTATGTTCTCCTACAGATATCCTCAATTCTGATTATGTTTCATTTCTTCATAGACATACTCCGAACATAACTTCTAGAATTTACGCTTTCATTCCATTCTTTAACGTGCTTGAATTGAAAGAGAAGGTATTCAATTTAAAAACGATAAATTATTAGGTATTTAATGTTATACTGGTGATTATTTTAACTTCAAACTATAGGAACTTAGTTTTAATCGGCAGGTCAACCTCTTTTTTCTTAGCAACAATACTAAACACACAATAAAATAAATATTTATGGGTACTATTACAATAAACACATTTTTTATTTTTTTTTAGTACATGCTTGACAATAAGTAATGAAATGAAATGTTTACGTAAACCGTTTTTGTATGAATCCGACTTACACTTTTCCGTTTTTTAGACACCGTTTATCAGAATACCTACCAATTATTCCCCTACAAGAATCCCCTGTATTTTTGTAACACTCTGGATTTGTAGCAAGCGGTATAGATTCGGAACGGCATATAAGGCTGAAATTTATTGCGCCGAACGCGTAAGCTTTACTTTTTCAAAGAGCTGTTATTGCGTTGATTTTGGATGAACCAGTGTAGGGCTGTACTGTTAAAAATTGGACTTATTACCGTTATTAAATTTAAATTATAAAGTAACATTAATTAACGGTAATATCATAAATATACTTTAGTTCTGATTTTAAATTGTAATGGTACTTCATAAACATAACATAACATTATATATATATATATATATATATATGTACCTAATATCTAAACAGCGTGTCAAGCCAAGTTCAAGCAAAGGAACTAGCTACCTAGCGCCGAGTGTACCACTTGGTGCCACTTTTGACCCTTCTATAACTCAAAACCTCTGTAACGTAAACACATAAAACTACCTCTGTGTTTAATTATAACCATAAGAACATCTAAAAACCCAAATTTCATCAAGCTAACTCAAACGGTTATAAAGATATAAAGATCAAAAAGTCGTAAATTTTAGCACTGACTGACTGACATACGAGTATATAGTACCTAAATCTAACCTTCTTCCAGATGATCTAGGAAGGTGAAATTTGGAATCCGGCTCGGTAATTGTGTCTAAGCGGCGAAAAAAAAATAGTGTGGTCCATAAAAAAGGTCTCCAGCCATCGCGGCTGACGATGCATCTATTTCTATTAAAAGTAGTTTCACTATTTAAAAATCTAAGTAAATCTAAATATTAAACAAAAAAAAACGATTTATTCTTAGGGCCGATTTTTCAATCGTCAGATAAGCCTTACTTGGCGAATAACTCTATGGGTATCTGTCAGATATGTGCTTATCTGACAATTGAAAAATCGGTCCTTAGTCTAATATAAATTAGTTACCGAGGCGACCGCTTTCCATTCCTCCGTAATACAGATGTGAATACGGTTAGCAGTTGGACCGTGAAAGCTTTCGGAGCGAGGGAGTGAGATAATTGCGAATTTTTCGTTTGCGGTCGGATTCTGAACGTCCTCACATGGACGCAAAAAGAGCACGATGAGTGCAGCCAAATCGTAAATACGAAAAACAGCATTATCCCTTTATAGAGCATAAGGACAAGTTCAAAATTGCAATGCAAAAATGACCACCTAACAACATCGTCTTTTTGTATTTTTTCTTAACAAGAATCATTGGGACAATCGAGCTGCGAGGAGGCTTGAACGCACTACCACAGTGACTTTTGGGCGTTAAAGGGTTATACTCGTACACACTAAGTATGTAACAAGAGGAAACCGAATAATTTTAACAGCGTATTTCTGAGGCGAAAAGAAGTGAAAAATATCATATAACTTTTGGTCATCTCCGACAAAAAAATTGTTTCGTTTTTCATGTTTTTTGACATAAATTTGTTTATTGAGAAAACTGTGCCTGAAAACAAACAATGAGTTCAATTGTGGTAAAATCGCCCTTAAGAAAGCGAACGGTGATGAGCTATAATATTTTTTTTTGTAATGGGTCGGTTCCGAAACGAGGTGAATTTCTGAAAGGTTTATTGGACATCCAGGATAACTATGGCAAAACTATTCGGTTTTCTCAGGTTACGCGGTGTATATATAAAGAGTGCAGTGTCTCGTTTGCACTCGTTACAATTGATATATAATTTGGTCAGGGAACTAATTTAGAGGATGGAAGGTATCATACTTCTTCCTCACGTTGTCCCGGCATTTTGCCAAGGCTCATGGGAGCCTGGAGTCCGCTTAGCAACTTACCTGAGGATTTGGCGTAGACACTAGTTTTAAGTAAGCGACTGCCATCTGACCTTCCAAACTAGAGGGTAAACTAGGCCTTAATGGGATTAGTCCGGTTTCATTCCGATGTTTGCCGGCACCGAAAAGTGATTGAAAAATATTAAATGATATTTAGTGGTACATAAGTTTCGAAAAAAGTCATTTATTTGAACCTGTGACCTCCGGATTATAAGATGCACGCTTATACCGCCAGGCCACCATTATTCACAGGGCACAGCATTTTTCTTATCTTAGCAATAACAGCCCAAATATAAAATAGTACATTTCGATACCAGTAAATAAAAATTCGGGCTCCAACTCGTCGAATTGTTTTTTTTTTACTTGTATCGAAATGTACTATTTTCTTGTGCTGGCACATTCGTCAACATCCTGGGTTAACTTAAACCAATGGAAAACGTTTGACATTACTATTTCCTAACGAAACAAATAATTGACTTACTTTTACTTTGTTTCGGTAATTTTATGATGTGATATTATTCTTATATTATCATAATATTTTAATTTGGTCAATTACAAAATCTTTATTTACAATAATTAGAATATTACGAGTACTTAGCTATTTACTACATTAAATGTAAAAAAAGCCCATCAAGCATTGTACTAATTTGAACAATTATAATAAATATAACAATTGATGACACCATATCTAAAGCTATATCAGAATCCCGAAAGAGATTCGTCTTAAAGATGCTAAACGGTGCACATAAACCGTTTAAAAGAAGAATTATAACGGGAATCCAGAAATTTCATACCATAGACTTAAATATTAGAGGGGTTACAGGTTACGAAGATGCCCACGTCATGATCTACATTGGTTTCGGTTTCCTGATGACTTTCTTGAAGAGATATTGCTATGGCGCACTGGGAATCAACTGGTTCCTGGCCGCTCTCGTCGCTCAGTGGTCCATCATCACCCAGGGCATATTCCATATGGACAACATGACTATACATCTAAACAAGAAAATGATTTTGGGTAAGATCTTTGAACACTCAGTTTATTTCATATTTACTCACAGATTGGTTCATAAGGAGACATTTCGGAAGCAACATTAAAATTTTAAGTTAATTTAATAGGTAGTTAGAAAATAAAACAAAGATATAAATTTACATTCCAGGTCATGGTAGTTATATATTTAATCTTTCACGGTTTTCACACATTAATATCAAAGTAGGACAGGGGACAGGGTACAGGTCTATTCACGAGAGTTGGCACGAATGGAATGAATGACTGAATGAAAATGTCTATGTGTGTGTCACATTAACCAATAAAATAGTGGCTGGATTGTATACCGATACAAGTGTCACTCATACAATGAAAGTTCCGTTCAATCCATTCGTGCCAACTCTTGTGAATCGACTTGTAGGTTGAAAGCGATTTTTCAAATTAATTTACACGGTCAAATTCAGTTTGAATTGTAATAACATGGATTTTGATAATTAGTGTTTCATTAGAGCTCCTGCCTCCGTTAAATTGGGTGTACTATCTCATCTTATTTCATTCCTATTTTTTATCATCATCATCATCACCATGTCCACCGAAAGACGGGCACTGCTGGACATAAGCCTCCTCCAACACGACATAAGAAGAGCGATCCTGCGCCTTCCACATCCAACGGTATCCCGCGACTAACTAGGTCGTATTTTTATTGAATGTAAATTAGTTTACCTGCTGCATTAAATAAAGAACAACGTAAGACCAATGACCCAAAAAGATTAGACATAAGAGCATCTTTATCCTCACCTTTTCATGACACTTTTTTACAGCTGAATAATCCCAAGAATGACTTTTTTGACCAGTGACACAGAACTTAAGTACATTTTGAATTTTTAGAAGCCGATGTAATGTCAGCGACGGTTCTGATCACGTTTGGGGCGTTACTTGGCCGCGCAAGTGTCAACCAACTCCTGTTTATAGCCATTATCGAGGCGCTCATAGGCAGCCTGAACTTGTTTCTCTTAGAGAATAAACTAGAGGTATTCAATTATTTTTAACTTTGTTGATGTTGTCAAAAATATCATGGCATTTTTAAACAACCTGTAATTTAATATACGGCCCGCATATTTTTTTGGAATCGTGTATTATTTAATAGGAAAGCTGGGTCGTGTTCTTTTTTTCCAAGAATTTCCATTACTTGAAATCCATTATCCTGACACGTCCTTTTTCATATTTTTTTTCTGAATGATCGATTCCCTCGAATTTCCAATCATCGTGACTAATTCCCTTAACGTCCAAAACATTATTATGGACTTTATGATTGTTTTTTTTAACGTAGCGAGTCCCAATACATCATCATCATCGGCATTTCAGCTAGATATCCACTACTGGACATAGGTCTCCCCAAAAATGACTTGTATCATCTTGGGGCACGTTGCCATTGTCGCCAAACTTGGCAGGCGGCTTGACGACCGCAGTTACTTATGATTTGCTTTTGACGGACGCTGCTACCTATCCCTCAGTTTTTTTCCCTTTGTCGACTTAATGAGCTATACGAGGAGATAGGTTGGTAAAGTCATTAATAATAAAGGTGAGAGCACGGTGTCAAGTATTGATTATTATCTTATCAACCAGTAGGGCCTTAAGAGTTCACGTGCTTCAAGCCAGTAAACTGTTTCAGGTGTCGGACGTGGGCGGATCAATGGCAATCCATATGTATGGGGCGTTCTTCGGGATTGCTGTAAGTGCAACTTGGATTGACAGAAAACGAAGATCAGAACCGGCTCCGCAAGGACACACCGGACCACAGGAAGAAGGTGGTGGACATCCGTTGGAGAAGCCGACCTATTCTTCAGATGTCACATCGATGATAGGTGATCTTCTGATTTTTAAGACAATTTTTCATATAACCCGGGTATGTCCTTAAACTACGTCTAACAATGAGAGGTAGGGCACAGCGAAGTACCATCACGCAGAAGACCACGGCTATAATAGCACTGCTACCGTAGTGTTGTGTTCCTGATGGTGAGTAAGGTTCCCAGAGCTCAAACCCCCCTTAAAGGCCGGCAACGCGCTTGTGACTCCCCTGGTGTAGCGGGTGCTCATGGGCGACGGTAATTGCTTACCACCAATCCGTCTGCTCGTTTGAAGAAATAGCTCTGCTCAACTTAAAGTCACTTCGGGCGAATTCCTTGAGAGTTTCCGCTAGGGGTAAAGATTCGGAATGAGGGATAGACAAGAGCAATTATGGCGGTCTTAGTAAATAATCCGCATGTTGTATAAGATGCCACAATTCAGTTACAAAAGTATTATCTAATACTTGAATTAACAGTTAATCGCAATTTTAAGATTAAGGTCTGGGTGGTACTCCAATAAAATGGGACATAAAGCATTAAAAAGCTATGTTTTTTTTTTGTACTGAAAAAATATTTAATTTTGTGTTATTACAAACTTAGACATTTTTCAATTCATTTCAAGTATAAAAAATACAGTATATAAACATTAACTCAAATAATAAAATAATACAAAAATAGGACTAAAAACTAACTATACTAAATCTAAAAAAGGTCCCTTCGGCATGGTGCCGAAGACGCTGGCTGCGTTACCCCGCTGAACTGCGAGACAGATGCGTTGAGCGAGGTAACTGTTAGCTCTCCGGTCACCTGTAGCGTCTCTGAGTCTCTTCGAAATATCTTTGAAAAGACTCAGAGCGCTAGGGCCCCAAGGACCTAGGGTCTCAACGCCAAAAGGGACAAAGCAATATTCGGCGCTGAGACCTCTATACTTGTCAAACTTTCCATTTTCCGCCGCGGTTGCAGCGGCTTCCGCCCTTAAGGAAGTAACTTGGAGATGGGACGGGGCTAGTGTGTCGACGCAGGTTGCATCCCAAACTAGCACCCGCCCCATACTCCAAGGGACTAAGGACATTCCGTCGGGTCTCTTGCCGTCGTTTCTGCATATCCCTGTTGGCTCCAATAGGGCGGGCACATTGATCGAGGCAAGAGACCGACGGATGATGTCATTAATTGCGGCGTGTCTGGAGAATCGACCTGCACTCCTCTGGCAGGACAGACCATGGTGCCCTAATCGGTCTACTACTGAACCACACGGGCAACAATGAGGGGCGCAGACCGGAATACCCAGACGAAGACAAACCGAGAGCCGTAAGGTGTTGGGATCCAAAAAAGTCCCATTCATTTCAAATTAATATTTTAGGTAATTGTAATGTGTAGAGGTATAATTTCATGCATTAAATCTGCAATTGAACATTATGCATTATGCATGGTTGCTTATTAAATTTATACGAACGTAAGTCAAATTGCAGTGCATGCATGCAATCACTCAAAAAATCATCAAAAATAAAATCATGATTTGCAAGGTCTTAGGATAATTAACACCTTAAAGTTAAGGAAATGTCTGATGCTATTTTAATGTAATATTTTAAATATGGGCGGCGAAAAGAATTCAATATTTTGATACATGAAGTCATGGTCTTTTGACGCTAAAAACTTGTTACAGGCTCGATATTCCTCTTCATCTATTGGCCATCTTTCAATGCTGCACTCACCAACTCCCCCGCGGACTACCAAAGGGCCATAGTCAATACCTACCTCTCACTAGCATCCTGCTCCGTAAGTTTTCTGTCGATACTATTAAAATTAGGCCTCCCACAAGGTGGACCGACGACTTAGTTAGAGTCGCGGGATACCGCTGGATGTGGAAGGCGCAGGATCGGTCTTCTTGGGTCGTTCTGGGGGAGGCCTATGTCCAGCAGTGGACATCTTTCGGCTGACATGATGATGATGATGATGACTATTAAAATTCAAATATACCAGATCCAAACACTAAAAGAAACACAGAAACACTAAAATGCAAAATTAGAAAAGGTAAATCAATAACTCACCTTATTAAAAAAAAATGACTAGTGAATAGTGAACATACCACGTTCAGTCACCGACAATAATATCTTATGATGTCAAGGCCACAAAAAATTCTGACAGCACCACAAGATGTGATCAGATATTTTTGCGATCTTGATATCATGAGATACTATTGCCGGTGACTACGAGTATGTTAATTTGAATGAGTTTCCGATATTTCGGCATGACTGTTCTCTAACAGTTAAATCTTGCAGTATTTCAGTTCTTGGCGCTTGCAACTGTGCTGAGGTATCGGAAACTCATTGAAATTAACATACATGGTAACTATCCAGTTTTAAGTAATATTTTTAATGTGCACGATCATATTAGTTTAAAATCATATTGTTAACGTCCTGATAACTACGTTCCAAAGTTTTCTAGCGTAATTTACACTCTGTTAGATTAACTAAGAGTCATCATTTAATTAGAGCATGTACTATAAGTATGTAGGACACCGGTCTTCGGGAAGTAAGCGCAATATTTCACCATCAAAATAACAGTATAACTTGTTTTCACATAGAAATGAAGTCACGGTGTATAATTTTCTTTCCATTTTGAGCCTTGTAAAAATCTTGAATTTCTAAATTTAGTATAGTTTTTACGCAAATGGTCCAATAGAAACCACAAAGTAACGAATTTATTAAAACTGACTCTCAGATGTAACTTAAGCCGTTAAGGTAAAAGTTAAAATTAAAGATTTTTAATACCATAGAGTCCGTCTAGCGTATTTCACACCAGTCACGATTCCAGGTGGTCACCTTCGTTCTGTCCTCTCTCGTCTGCCATGGGAAGTTTGAGATGGAGCATATTCAGAACTCGACCCTGGCCGGTGGTGTGGGGGTTGGATCTGTGTGCAACATGCATATCACTGCAGGCGGTGCAGTTCTGATAGGTATTGGTGCAGCCTTCGTTAGCGTTTTTGGATTTTCTAAACTAAAGGTAAGTTTCAAGATTTCATTACACCGAAAATATTATTAAGTTACCACGAATGAACTCACGTCTGCTATATTTCGGGTAAACTATGGCACCCATTTTTAACACAGCTTAAAAATGGACGCCATATTTACATCGAAAGAAAAATAGAAAAATTTGACTCGGAGCGGGACTCGAACCTACAACCACTGGATCACCAGTGCACTTCCAATTGTGCTATCCGAGTACCGAGTACGGGCTAGTGATCCAGTGGTAGTGGGTTCGAGTCCCGCTCCGAGTCAAATTTTTCTATTTTTCTTTCGATGTAAATATTGAAGATATTCGCTAGCAGACGTTTCTGCATAATAAATAATAATAATAATGGGTGCCATAGTTTACCAATACACACCGCTCGAAATGACGGTGCCTCACTCACTGCAGTCCGCTGCCTTGCACTGCACTCAGCTCGGCGGGACAATACTGTACCTTTACCATGAGTCGTGACTTTGAGGTTTTCGATAACGAGTATCGAGTTTACTATTTATGCATCACGTTCGCACTAAAATATTACAAGCGAAATGCACAGATAGTAAACTCGGTACTCGTTATCGAAAACCTCAAAGCCACGAGTCATGGTAAAGGTACTGAATGAAAAATTATACTACACAATTTTAGACCTCATTTCACAAAGTCAATGTGAAGTGACATAATTAAGAAATCGATTGAAGGGAGAGCCCCATCTCAAGTAAACTCGATCAACTGCTGGACATTAGCCTCTCCTATAGCTACAGGCAGCATTTAGCGTGGTCTTTGGTCACAGTTTACGAGCAATTCCCTTCTCTTCATCCTATCACGCCATTCCGGGTTCATATAAGAAGTTAGAATTTTTTACAGCCATTTCTCGTCAGAAAGTGTCGTCTTCTCGACACATGCGGTGTGTTGCACCTCCACGGCTTCCCAGGGGTATATTCTGGACTCATTTCCGTTGTGGTCGCCGCGGTTGCCAATGAAGAGACATACGGAAAAGAGGGTCTCAAATCAGTCTTTGAAGCTATTGGGGTATTCTAACATATTTGTTTTAATAAATGTTATGTTTTAACATATGTTTTAATAAATCTTGGCCTAGTCGGTGAACTTGGTTATGAAGTAGGGCTCCTGGTATCCGTGATGTACGCCGACCCGTAGCTACGTGTTCTTAACACCGCCGGTACTAAGATCACGAATTTCACGAACACGGCCAGGTACGTGTCACGTACCTGCGTACACATCCGGATTCACGTGACACGCCGTGACACGCCATGATACGTAGCCCGTACCTGCGTCCGTGTGTGGAGCTTCGAGCTCGATTCCTTTGGATACTTATCGCACGTTTCGTAATTTCGCCACGCCCGGGAGAAAAATAAATAAGGACTAAGTTTTATTGAATTGAGTTACCACTTAGTATATATTACGGGCGGACCGAACCGGCATGTTTTTAACGCATTCACTGCCACCGACGCACATGTGCGTTCATTTCCATACATATTTGAAGGGTGGCAGCGAATGTGTTAAGATACGTGAAGGCGTGATCACGCCTACACGGATCTGCACGGATTTACGTACCCTAATTTCACGTAACCGAATGTCACGTGCGGAACGGACCAGAAAACCGTTGCCGTGAATCACGAACCCGGGCGCACGGCTACGGGTTCACGAATCACGGACACGACCGCGAGCCCTATTACGAAGCTGGAGGTTGCGGGTTCAAATCCTGTCGACATTTGTTTTTGTTTATTATTAATATTTGTTCGTTGGTTATTATGGACGTTGTGTGTATATTCAAGTATTTATACGTATTTTTTGTTACATGTAATGAAAGGTTTTTAGAACTAGTTTAATTGGTGTACTTTTCGTCCATTCACCGAGTAATTTTGACCCTACCAACAAAAAAAAACGTTAAATTATTTATAGTTTTCTAGACGCCAATCGAAATGTGAATAATATTATTCATTGAAATGAAAATTGTATCGCAATGAGAAATCGATCGAAAAGTCGTGTGATCTTTAGGTGGCATACATTTATTTCATTTTGACTGGCGTTTTCTATTAAATGATTGTCATCTTGGCTCCGATCCCCAAAGGCCTACCGCGATCCACGTCGTTTGTTTATCTGTTTGCCTCTTTGTCGCTCGTATATTCACCGGCCGCGAAAATCGCTATTCGTAAATTTCTAACGATAGCCTCTGTCACTCTCATCACGCCTTAATTGGAGCAAATGAAAAACATACTCTTAACTTACGAATTTCGATGTTCGCGGTACCCGAAAGGAGAATTTTAGAATTTCTGGAGTTTCAAAATGGCGGTGAGGACCGCCATTTTGTAACGTCTGTCTAACCATTCTGCCATTTGCAGTGTGTCTAACCATTTGCAGCACGGCAGAAGCCCTGGAATGCAAGGTGCGTTTCAACTGGTCGCACTTATAGCAACACTTATCCTAGCGCTTGTTTTTGGAGCTATCACTGGTAAGTAATGATCTTGATCTCTTCAAACAAAGAGTGAATGGGCTATTTCTGAACCGGTGAACGTCACCTTAGTCTCTCTTTACTTTCCATCAGGTGTGACTAGAGATAACCGGTCAGTCTGTTATTAAAAAGAATGTCATGTATTATGTATGTATATGTATTATGTACAGTCAGCAAGAAGTTACTAAGCGGAACGGGTATTTTTCCATTAGTTCCTCTTGAATCTTATTACGATTTGCGTTGAATCATAACTGACGAAAGATGTAAATATGTTATGTTGCTGTCTTTTGAACCAAATCCTTCTCATGCTAGGAAGACTCTTTGTCCAAGAGTTGTATGTTCTTGTAACACACGAGAAGTTGTGGAAAATCCAATAGCAATATTGAGAAAATGGACTTGAAAACTTGAAAAGGCTTACTACATTACATTTCAGCCATATGCAGTCCCTTACTGGACATAGGCCTCCCACAAATATGACTTGTATCACCTTGGGGGTAGTTGCCATAGTCACCACGCAGTAGCTGTAGATTGGGTTTCGACGGACGCTGCTGCCCGTCCGTATGATTTTTACCTTTGTCGCCTCTTACGACACCCGCGGGAGGAGATGAGGTGGTGCTATTCTATTCAGCCGGCATCACACGACATGAAAAGGTTTACGGTTTAGTATAAAAATGTTATGATAAATGCGGCGCTACCGCGAAAAACGATATTCGTAAATTTCGAATGCGTTAATTGGAATAAAAGAGAAAGATTCTCGAAATATATAAACTGTGACGTTTGCGGTACCAGGCCTGTTATCCTCGTAAGATTTCATCCTTCCACTCCAATGGGTCACCTACCAAACCTTTTTTTAAACGCGGTGCCATGCCACAGTTTTTTTAAGAATGTAGTTTTTTTTATACATGGCTGTCTAGCGTTTGACGTTTGACGAGGTCGACACCCGAGGTGTAGCACGCTGGTTCAGTAATAGCCTATTCACTCTTGCCTACAAAAGACTCAAACTATATCTTTCCGGGAATACAGACGAAGTAAGCGAATTCCATTCCTTAGCAGTCCGCATTAGGAAGGTAGAAGAGAATATAGTTGCTTCACTTTTTTATTTTCTTTTTCAGGTTTCATATCGAAATTAAAAATATTCGGACCTCTAAACAAAGCCGACCAGTTCAACGACGATTTATTCTGGGAGATTCCTTAAACGTTTCTTGTTTTTCGTCCATGTGTGGTATAATATTAACACTTTAACTGACCCTCGCTTGCACCACGGACATGAATCCATACGTCCGTGCATTACACGTGATGCACTAATGTACAGCGCCATCCATTTCTGACGTCACGTGAACTTGACAGAGCTAGTTTGACGGTGCATTACACGTAATGCACGGACTGTTAAAGTGTTAGAATGTCCAGGAAAAAGTTAACTTACATTGTTTATTCTACTTTATTATCTTAAATTAATTAACGTGAATTCAAACTGTTGTGAGATATAATTAAAATAGTAAAGATACAGTTAAGAAAACTAGTGTATTTATTCACAACGCGCGACTTGGCGGGTTCTCTATTTCCGAGCACTGAAAATGGTAATTAATGGTAATTAGTATCACTATTATTCCTATTTGTTGTTGAAAAAAAAATAAGTACGGTGAGTTAGTGTGCAAACAATTTTGGGGGACATTGTATTTATTCATTGTTTTTATATATAATAATGAATACTTCACAAGTCTTTGTGGGAGGCTTATATCCAGCATTGGACTGCATATGGCTGAAATAAAACCGAGTAAGTTTTTACATTCTCAACATCATAATACCATTAAAACTCCACGCAAAGCTAGTCCCAAACTCGTATACAACGAAAATAAACTTTAATGTATACCAAAACAATCAGAGCCGCATACAAATTAATGTTAAATGCCCAATTGAAAACCTCCGATAATTGCCAGCGGAGTGTGAAAGCGAAATAAGTTCCCCTGTCGACCTTTTCCAAGTTCAGAAGTTAACTGACCGCGGCCCGAGCTAAAACTAAAACTAACTACATACTAAATAGCGATCCTAAAACCCTATTGTTGTAACTTGACCCAGACTTTAAATTAGTTCAGTTTCAAGTGCCGGTCCCACTTTGACGTCCAATTGAATATAAAATAGGCAAAATGGAGAAAGTTGTGAGAAAGTTGCAGCTTGCGAATACATTTGTTAAGAGGTAACCTAAAGAATCCGATGAAAAAAGCCGAGAGAAGCCGATATAGCCCTCCGGCCCTCGATTCACACAGAGCACGGGCGCGGGTCGGGCGCGTGTCAACGCGGGCCCGCGGCGTGATTATTCAGCTAGTTTTAAATGAACACCGTCACACAACGCCCGCGACACACTCACCCGCCCGCGCACGTCCGCGCCTGCCGGCTGTGTGTAAATCGAGCTTTAAGTATCTGTGGGCGAGGCACATTGCATGCAGCCCGATGGCCGTTGGGGCATAAGTTTTTCATGTGGTAGATACGTACCGGAAGGCGCGTCGGCGTCGTCTGCACCCTACAAGGTGGACCGACGGACTGGTAAAGATCGTGGAAATTTACTTAATGCGGGTTGCGAAAAAGCGGCCTCTGTCAGTGGTCGCGTTAGAGGAGGCCTATGTCCAGGAATAGACGTCTTTTCGACCAATAGTGATGATGCAAAACAACGCTAGCGTATAAAGACACATTGGAGGCAAACGAGAGGCTAGTTTGTTTCCCATCGCGTGCCTTAAAACCGTCCCATCGCTTATTCCCTCTTTTGAATTTTGAACCCTTTCGCTAGCTCGGGTCTCAATGCTAGCACAAGAAGGTAAACACAAACTTTCCGTCCTTGTAGAACAAATAACAATGGTTTATTTGACAATTGTAATATTACAATGAGAAACCAATCCGTTACATTAAGCTAACTTAAATATAATAATTATATTAACTCAAACGTACAGATGTGTGTGTGTGTGAATAATGGGTTATATAGCGATATAATTTGCTCAAACGGCTGTGACAAAATATAAATATGAAACGAGGCATTGTGTTAACGACATTCCTATTGCTTTGTTATACTTTGAACATGGAATAAAATTGTGTTTCTCTTCAAAATTCCAATTTGATTGCCATTCTTTTTTTCCTTTTTAAAATGATTTACTCAATTTGGGCGAACCTTTATATTTTTACAGTTGGGCGGCTCAGGCCAATTTCAGCCTCGTAATGGACCAGAGATCTCCATCAATCGGCTGTTAACGTTATCGGGGCAGACCAAGGAATGATGAAAAATTAATGAGATAATAAACGTACGGCATCTGTGGCAGTGGTTGTGGGCAACGGCCAATTTACGGAGAACTATGGAGAAATAGAATCTCAGGGTGTTGTTCGAGCCATTGAATGGGTTAAACCGATCGTATTGGGTCTCGTTAGCTGGGCGACCCGTCATGAAATATTCATTGACGGAAGCTGGCCTGCCGCGATCTTTTATTAGCATTTAAGACAAGTTTTGTAATGTAAGGACGCTTTGACGTGGTAATTTTCGGTTATGTTTGTAGTGGCAATTATTGGGATGAATTCCTTGTGAAAATTCGCTTCAAAAAAAAATCATAGAAGCGGTTAGATGTTTAATATTAAACTCTAAGGCGGTTGTCACACTTGTGTTCACACTGTTGCGGATTACGGATGCGGCCACTGTGCGTCAACAAGACAGCGATATAGGCACGGAAACTGCTGTCTCTTTCCCACGCTGTCGCGGTCTTGTGAATTTTCATTTCTGCAATATATTTGTTTTTAAAGATTAAAAAAACCTTTCCGAACTAAAAGCGACGCGAAATAGTAAAGAATAGAAATGGTATTACTTATATTCAGAAGATACCGCTGTACCGGGATACCGCCTTTTTTTATGATATAGAGGCAAACGAGCAGACGGATTGCCTGATGGTAAGCAACTTCCGCCACCCATGGACACTCGCAACACCTGTGGAGTCACAAGTACGTTGCCGGCCTTTAAGAACGCTTATACGCTCTTTTCTTGAAGGTTTGGATGTCATATCGGTCCGGAAATACTGCACACGACAATTTATTCCAGAGTTTTGCTGTGCGAGGCAGGAAGTTTCTAGAAAAACGCACAGTTGAGGACTGCCAACCATCTAAGTGGTGATGATGGAAATGTTGTCGTGTAGAGCGCTGGCGGAAGGAAGCAGCTGGGATTAACCCGAACAATTCCTCGGAGCACTCTCCGTAGTAGATGCCGCTGGATGTGGAAGGCGCAGGATCGGTCTTCTTGGTTCGTTCTGGGGGAGGCCTATGTTCAGCAGTGGACGTCTTTCGGCTGACATGATGATGATGATGATGATGATATTTAGAAGCGAACCTCGTTTTTCACCAAAGGCATCTTGTTAAAACATCAATAAGCACCGATTACTTCTCAAAATACATGAGATAAAAGGGAATTTTCAGGGAGTTCGCCCTCCGAGTTTGGAAATTAATTAAACTCATCTTCTTTAGACGAATTTGAAAACTGGTAATGGGATTATCCGTTTATTTGGAGTAATTGATACAAACTTAATTCATTACAATATTCTTTTTCGGTAGTTAATAACTTACCTTTAAGGCTTGTGCACAAGCAGCGGCTACTCGAGGTATTCCTGGCGATTCCATAGCGATCGGCACGCCGCGTGCAGTTTTATGTGAGAACGCCGTTAAAACGCGGGACGGACGTGCTAGTGTGCCCACGCTCTTACAGCGCCAAGGTGGCAAATACGCAAGCGATGGCAGGCAGACTATGAACTTATATGCATTAAGGTCTTCCAGCCTAGTCGGTAATGACATTGTCTACGAAGCATTATACCGATTTTGGAGCCGGGTGTGCCCTTAAACTACGCCCAACAATGAAAGGTAGAGCACAGCGTAGTACCATCACACTTGACTCTGGAGAAGCCCAATTGGGGAAGTACCTCCTCCTTACTTCTGTAAGGAGGAGGTACTTCCCTTTGTGGTCTTCTGACCACAGCCAAAATAGTACCTTACCCTTACCGTACCTTTCAGGTATGTAGTGTTGTGTTCCTGATGGCGAGTAAGGTTCCCGTAGCTCCAACAACTTAGTGTACGCAACCCGCATGTGAATCCTCTGGAGTTGCAGGAGTCCATAGCCTACGGTAACTGCTTACCCTTGGGCGGGCCGTATGCTTGTTTGCCACCGTCGTTGTATTAAAAAATATTTAGTTCAATAGCCGTTGTTTATGTTTTTTATTTTATTGACTTTAATGAACAAAAAACAAAAAATATATTCTCAAGACGACTTCGCCATTTTAGGGTTGAACCGGAAGTCGTTACCTTTAATTGTTTTGGACTTAAGTTTAAAGATGACATATACTGGGCCAGTGACGAGCATCCGGTCATTGGCCTTATCACTCTTGCGACTGAGACCAATTTAATGACACCGTAGGTAAAACAATATGGCACCTTATTGCAATTTATCAAATATTCAGAGCAAAAGCTAACTTTTGCTCTCGTTGCTTGTAAACATTTATCGTAAATCAAGTAAGAACTCTGACTTTCGATTACAGGATTTATTGTTCACAGCTGCTGAGAAATACTTAACTTTGAAGGGGTTATTAGGAGATTTCGTTTTTTGCGCTTATCTTTACGTAACTTGCTGGACTACTGAAGTTACCAAAACGACAATCGTAGTTAGATGACGCAATCGAAACTAAAATATTTAATAAAAGTTGTTTAGAATTTTGTGATCACCTTTGTCGATATATACCTAATGGCGACTGTACCTATAAGTTTAACCGTTATGTATGTTTCTTTTTGTACCTGTCTCCAAGTCCTCCAACATTTTTTTTTTTTTTTTATGACATAGGCGGCAATCGAGCAGACGGATTGCCTGGTGGTAAGCAATTACCGTCGCCCATGGGCACCCGCAACACCAGGGGAGTCACAAGCGCGTTGCCGGCCTTTAAGGGGGGTTGGAGCTCTGGGAACCTTACTCACCATCAGGAACACAGCACTACATACCTGAAAGGTAGCAGCGCTATTATGGCTGTGGTCTTCTGTAAGGAGGAGGTACTTCCCCAGTTGGGCTACTCCAGATTCAAGCGTGATGGTCATCGCTGTGCCCTACCTCTCATTGTTGGACGTAGTTTAAGGACATACCCGGGTCCAACATATCTTTTAAACGGTAAGAGCAATTGTGATGCACATAATGTATCTTTTTGTGAGGCAACTCACGTTTTATAAGCTGAATATTTTCCGAGCAAAACTTATAATTATAAAACGTGAGTTATTCGCTCTATACAATTAATGTGTTTGAATCTCACGACAGTTTTGGGGGTCCATGGGGTCCCAGCGCGCACAAACTTTTTGCAGAAATCGCGAAGCGTCTGGTTGATGTAACTGGTGACCGAAGAGCTGGCGGCTTCCTCGCACAACGTATCAGCATTGCGATACAACGAGAAAATGCCGCCAGCATCCTTGGTACAATGCCTCAAGGGCCTTTTTTAGATTTTATACTGTAACTAGTTAAGTACTTGTAGTTATCATAATACGATTGTAATTTCTGTAAATAAATGTATATTTCAGATTAAAAAATTGTAGATAGTTTTGGTCCGATGTTTCATAAGCTACTATTGATGCTGACTGTACGTATTGTCGTTCGTAGGTGTTCGACGTCTAGGCGGCCATATTGGAATAACCAACTGTACCAAAACTTGTCGAACTATAACTTACTGTTCATGACATGAACTTGCTCTGAGTGGGGTCTCCAACCAAGGTGTTTATTTATAGTATGTTATTTGTTACTGGTTTGATTTTAACATATTAAACTGGATTGAAATCCCATTGGTCCTTGGTTCAAATCCTAGTGAGGGCATTTATTTGTGTGATGATCACAGATTTGTTCCTGAGTCATAGTTGTTTTAAATGTTTTTTTTTTATTTATTTATTCATTTTAAATGTTAACACATGATGTTACTATTGTAAACCTCTAAGATTTATGTAATAGTTAGTGAGATCGCGCGGTCCACACCGCTTTTGCTTACTTAGTACTATTATTACATTTATATTATTTATTTAAGTAATTGTATATTATATAATATTTAGTTGGCTGAGTACCAATAACACAAGCCTTCTTTAGCTTACCGTGGGGCTCAGTCAATTTATGTCAGAGCCCTGAGTGCAAGTTTTCAACGTAACTTTGCGTCACGAACGCGTTTGCGTTTCCCATATACATAACATTATCACTTACGCGTTCGTAAACGTTTTTTTACGTCAAAAGAAACTTATACTAGATACTTTGAATGTCCTGGGATATTTATTTAGTTATTGAAACTTTGACGAATAGTTATGGAAGACACGAGGGAGAAATGTGTTTTTGAAAACTTTTGTTTTTTGTTTTTTGAAGTCACTGTTTTTGTTTTCTTTGTGTGTTTTTGTGTGATTATTTCATTTATATTTATTTCCAGAGTTTTGTTGTTTGTGTTATCTGTCATGGGGTCACAGAATGGACCATACGGAAGATCAACGCTGGTTACATTATGCTGAGTTGGGCCCATTTCGCCATGCTTATATAATGTGTTTTAGGGTTTTATACCTTAAAAGTAATAAACGGAACCCTTATAGGATCACTTTGTTATCGTCTGCCTGTCAACATCCTTTTTCTCGTGAATGCGTGGTCGTCTACCATCCGTTGCGAAAAATTAAACAACTAATCCAATGCAATCATCATCATAATATAATGCAATCATGCGGACTGCTAAGGTATGGAATTCACTCCCTTCGTCTGTATTCCCGGAAGGATATAAATTGAGTCTTTTCAAGGCAAGAGTGAATAGGCTGTTACTGAACCAGCCTGTTACACCCTCGACCTCATCGACACTTACCGTCAGGTGCGACTGAGATCAAACGCTGGTCAGTTTTGTATAAAAAAAATCATAAGATACAGCCCTGCCGTTTCTGCCGCAAATATTCGACATTCGCTAGGGAATAGAAACCTCTACAGGGTTCTTACCCAGCATACATTCTTAGCTTTTACTTATACACATGAGTGAATCAACTATTTGTGGTTGTTATTCTGTCCCATCAGCCAGGGGACAACTGAAGCATAGTTTGTTGAGAAATGTGGCACCGCGATCTACTGACGCGCTTGGTAGGTAACCCATTATGGGACATATAGCTTCTACAAATATCTATGTTTTGTGTATTTAGATGCAATTAAACTGTGGTTTGAAGAGTAACCACGGGTACGTAACCATGGCAACGAGGAACAAAGAATAGTTGATTGGAGCCACCTACAGCTTTTTACTCTCGCTAGTTCGATTCGCACTTCGCCGGTTTCTTTAGAAGCGCAATCGAAAAGAAATAGAAAAGGTCACAAGCCATGTCATTCGATCTGTTATTCTAATACATTATTTTTCTATTTTATTTCGTTTTTACAATCGACTTGCATTTTGGCTACAAACGGGTTATACGCGGATGGCCTAAAACGCAAAATGAGTAGTGTAATACTTTACCTATATCGCATAAGGTTACATCGTAAACGGTGTAGAACGCAAAATGCTTACATCACTTTCGTCGCTTTATTTTTAACTTAGCGATGTCGACGGAGGCCCGCTATTGCGGGGCTCCTATTCTGTACCGTTTGACCTTCGGCCATTTGTAGAAAACTAACGAACCTAACCTACCTAGTCATATAAGAGTGATGTAAATAACTGGTCATTTTGCGTTCTAGACGTTGCGATAAAGTCCGTTTGCGATGTAGGCAAAATATCACACTAGTCATTTTGCGTTCTAGGCTCGAATATACCCTACAAACCGAGGTTTAATCTACAAAGCAAGGTTAACTATAGAAATAAGAAAGATATAGATAGCGAATACGTAGTGGTTTTATCGTTTTTAAATAAAATCCTCACGGGCTTTGCAATTTTATAATTACGTACATAAGAAAAAACGATAGCCACGATGAAAAAATATACTTAGTCACTTAGCCTTTCAAAATATTCAATTAACAAGGATTCCCACTCCTTTATTTTCTGAAGGAAATTTAATTAATCAATTTAGTCTAAAATAAGTAATAATATATTTTTATTTTAAAATAAGATACAAGTACGCCAGGCATTATAATAACATTAATAACTATGAATTGCTTTGATTTAATTATATTATATATTTATTTAACACTACTATATAAATTGGTTTGGTGCTTTATTCAACTATTACAATTCAATGATTGATGTACTATAATTATAACACATTCCAATACAAGAAAAATAACCAGGATAGCTCCAGGCACAAAGGTGCCCATTACGCTCCCCGCGTTTACACCTTGACCGGGAAAAAGCGCTGAAATGAAGAGCAAATAAGTAGTTACTGTAATTGTAAATTGAAAATAGATGACATGAAAAAGTGACGAAGACCTCCGACGTCCGAGGCAGGATTCGAAACGCATCTCCAGCTATCACAGCCTTTTCATTAGTATATCATCTCTTTTCAATTCATAATATCTGCCGTAAGACGTCCACTGCTGGACATAGTAAGGCATTAATCTAACGTATCATCTTGGGGGTGTTGCCATAGTCACCACGCTCGGCAAACGAATTGGTGACTACAGTAGCTGAGGATTCGGTTTCGACGGACCCTGCTGCCCATCCATCGGTTTTTTACTTACGACACCCGAGGGTGGAGATAGTGTTGTGCTATTCCCGACACCACACGGCATAACTACACCAAACAAAATTTTTGGACCCGGCTATGTGCTTAAACTACGTCCAACAATGAGGTACGGCACATTGAAGTACCATCACGCTTGAGTCTGGAGAAGCCCAACTGGGGAAGTATCTCCTCCTTACAAAAGACCGCAGCCAAAATAGCACTGCTACCGTTCAAGTATGTAGTGTTCTGTTTCTGATGGCGAGTAAGGTTCCCAGAGCTCCAACAACTTTTGGGGTAGGCAACATCCATGTTAATCCTCTGGAATTGCAGGGGTCCATAGGCTACGGTAACTTCTTACCATCAGGTTGTATGCTTGTTTGCCACCGTCGTTGTATTAAAAAAAATCCCTAGAAGAATCGTACCAATGATGCTGGCGTCATTCTTATTTGTATCGCATTTATTTATTTGCGGACAGTATTGGTGCATTTTACCGCAAAATACTAACTATTATTAGTTTAGTTCTTAGTGTAGTGTTTGTACCTTTTTTTCTATTATATTTTTTATGTTCCATTGTTGTTTTTTATGTTAATTTAGACTCATGTTTTTGTATTTAGCATATAAGTGAATTGGTAACACACTGTAAACTAATATGTATTTAATAAATAAATTGAAATTGAAATTGAATGAAATGTTGTTCGAGGAAGCCTTCAGTTCTTGGGTTAGCTGGCCCGGTACCGCGAACAACGAAGTTTTAGGTACTCTTTCTCTTTTACTCCAATTAAGGCTTCATAAGAGTGACAGAGTCAATCGTCCATTTACGAATATCGTGTTTCGCGGTAGCGCCCCTGTTACCTCAACTAGATGTTTCGGTATTTGTGCAAAAAGTTTATGCGCGCTGGTACCTTAAAATAAATTAGGCAATTTCATTATATTGAACACATTGAAAGTATCGTTAAGCGCAATATTTTACTCTAATTAACTCGATAATTGTGCTCGCCGTACTCAATTCATTTAATTAAGGTGCATTGTGAACTAATTAGGTCTAAATGAGTTAATCGCTGGAATCTGGCAGCCCAATTTGTTTTATATATTTATCTACGTACATATCATAAGTGCTCTAAAATACATCCAGAAACCGTAGGCATAGACGAGCATTACCAACCATCGGAAATGAATGGAGATGTAATGTTAACATTACCTACGGAAATCAGTAGGTTATGAGTTTAAACTTGGAACAGCTGTCAAATTCAAGTGGGGTTTCTATTCTAGTATCTATAGATATTAAAACAGTCATTGATACGAAACGCCAATTCGTTATGTTTTTTTAATATAAATCGAACGACATTTGAACTCGAGTGACAATAGAATAGGGAGTTCATTCGCTTGTCTATGGTTTAAAAAAATATTTGACTGAGATACGAAATACGCAACGCCGCCATTACAAACTGTCATTTGTTTTGTTCGTCGACTTTTTAATGTTTCAAGTAACACTAGTAATAATGCAGGTCATGTCCCTACGGTTCCTGAACCCATCTTAAAACACTTATGATATGTGTGTAGATAAAGTAGTGTATGCAACTATACATAATTAGGCATTACAACAATCGTGTGATATTATTATGAAACTCGCCTTCGGCTCGTTTCATAAACCCACACTCTTGTTGTAATGCCCTTCATTATGCACAGATACATAAACTACTATTTTTTCATAAACACAAACATTTTTCTATAGTACTTAACGTCTGTGGGCCACTTTGCTATATATTTACGTAAGGCGTTCATGCTGTAGAAAGAGTCTATAAACAAATAGATTGAAAGGGCACTCTTTACCTTTACCGAATAGTCTATTCTACACTGTATTACTATAGACACTTATATGTATACATCCATAACTGAGGTAGGTACAAACATATTATCTAACAAACCTGTTATCGAAGTCCACTGCTGGACATCCTCTATATGCCGTCACAAGGAGTGTTCTTTACTGCAGCGACTCCCAGCGACTCGGGAACACATATCTGTGCTCATCACATCAGCTTCATAGGCAGGGTTTCTACCCACTAAGCCAGACCAGGAGCCTGTTCCTCGAAAAAAAGTCCTGTTGTTAGAAAGAAAGTCTCTTTCTAAGAACAGGTGTCACATAGTCTCGGACACGTGGTTCGTATGGCTGATGATCGGGCAGTCGGATACTCTGACAAGCTAGCAGGTCGAAGACCATTTGGGCATCAGAAGAACCGCTGGAAAGACCAAGTGTCAAAAGACCAAACCGCGCTAGGCACCTTCTATCGGATGCGACGGTGGATCGCGCCTACACAGAAAGACTTGGCGGTCTTTTGTGACACTTTTAGACAGATAATTCTGCTTGTATTACAAGTTACCAGTGTTCGAGAAATAGGCCACAGTCATAGATAAACAGACGAGAATAATATAGAATCGCGCCGACAATACAAAACTTTATTTGAGCCATTAGTTAAACGCAAAACATATCTCTTGTAACAGTGCCCGTGCATATTTAAAGCGCGTTACATAACCGATAACCTACGGAGTAAGGATTCCCCTTTGACTTACCAACTCAAACATTACTTAAGCAACAAGTCTGCCAAGCGAATTTCAACCTTAAAACAACAGACATTAGAATCACTAAGACTGAAAATAATATCGGCGCTCACACGCGAACGACTTTGAATTTTCTTTCCAGCACATTAAGTCTATATTGAAATTCGTATTTATGATGTAGATGCAATGATATACAAGACGCGGCGCCAATCTAATTAGAACTTTAACGGTTAACTGTTACGGCTCAAAATAGTTTAACTGATAAGTTCGCAAGGTGTATGGGAGAAAGTTGTTCCAACCAATGTCATTACCATTCCACGTAACGTAAGCGGAAACGCGTAATACGTTATGAAAGAGCGTTCCGGGGTCGAGTCCTGGGTAAGGCAGTCTTAGTTGGAACATCACTCAAATGTGAGAGTGAGCCATTTATATAGCGCTGTTTTGCTCACATACCAGAGCGGTTAGTGATAAACATAAGTCCTTGAAAGAAAAAGAAAAAAAGCAAACAAGTTTTTTTTTTCTTTACAAAACTTTTTCTGATTTTTTTGGCTTTTGACAATGATTTCAGGATTAAGCTTGTTTTAAATTAGCATAATGAATTTCTTCCGTGAATCGCAACTGTCATTACAAAAACTAAATGTTTTTAATCTCAGTTAGAAATTAATTTTACTTACTATTTCATCTTAAACATCTTATAAACCCGTAAATATAATAATATCACTTTTACCTGTATAATAGAAACAATAATACCTACATACGTGTACCTATACCTATATTACTTCCATAACTTAGAAAAAATTGAAAAAACAAATGGACCGGGAAATGTCCCAAAACTGTAACCATAGACCCCCGAAGCATGGACAGTAGGGTCCTTTAAAAGCGGTGGACATCTTGTGAACACCAAAAACCGCCTGGCAGTGAACCTGGACCTGGGTATGTCCTTAAACTACGTCCAATAATGAGAGGTAGGGCACAGCGAAGTACCATCACGCTTGAGTCTGGAGAAGCCCGACTGGGGAACCCTCCTCCTTACAGAAGACCACAGCCATAATAGCACTGCTACCTTTCAAGTATGTAGTGTTGTGTTCCTGATGGTGAGTAGGTAAGGTTCCCAGTGCTCCAACCCCCCGTAACGGCCGGGAACGCGCCTGTGACTCCCCTGGTGTTGCCTTCAGGCATCTTACCATCTTACCATCAGGCAATCCGTCTGTTCGATTGCCATCTTAGTCATAAAAAAAAATTTAAAGACCAGAGGCTCTAGTGTAAGTTTCTTTTGACGTAAAACAACGTCTCGAACGCGTAAGTGATAATGTTATTTATATATCTTTGATTTTACTCTTAAAACTTACACTCAGGGCTCTACAGCACTGGACGTAATTTGCTGCTAGAATAGAATAGAAAGAAATATAGGTGAACCCCTTCACATGACCATGTCTAAGGGCCTTTCCGCACTACGTCCGATCCGAACCCGATCCGAACCCATGAAAATATGGTCCGTAGTAGCCGTAGAACTATTTCTATGGCAATTTACGCACTAGATCCGATCTCCGTCATCCGATTTCTTTCCGTCATAGTGCGCAACTTACCAAAGAAATAGTTCGACGGCTACTTCGGACAGTTATCGGAACTTACTTTCTCGGATTCGGATCTGACGTAGTGCGGAAAGGCCCTAAGTCTATGTAGTTGTACAGAGAATTAATATATGGAACTAACGTCAAAATATAGAACGCTGACATGCGTGTATACACACGTTACTACACTTACTTCACATAGTTTTTCATCTTTAATTTTGTCCGGGAACGAAGGACGTCCAAAGCGAAAGAGAAAGAACGAATTCTTTAAATGCCGATAATTAGCGAATTATAGTATTGATTACGTTACATTGGTTTGTCCAACGCAGTGGAGGTGGTATCAGTGTTGTGGTCGCAGCGGATCGAAGTGAACGGCGCACGAGTCTCGGCTATTACGGTAGGTCGCGACTGCTCTTTACATTACTGTCCTAAAGTGCCCTTGATGTGTCCCTTTCTGATATATTGATGTTTGTGTTTGTTGGAGAGAGATAAACATGTTCAGTGTGTGCTGTAACGATTAAGTTTATTTAGTAAATATGATGTAGGTATATAATTATGTATCGTAAAGCAGTGAATCCCCGCCCGAAAAAAAACAAGGTGTGTTTAACTGAAGTCAAAAATAGTTAAATATTACATATTTACTATGATTGACAAGTGTTTGTGTGTGCGTATAAAACTAGAAAGTGTATAAGGCCATTAATTAACCTTTGAAATAATCGCTAATTTAATTACAATCAGGGATGTAATAATTTACCTGAGATTAAGACTTAAGTGTTTTCCGTTTGTAATAATTTCTATAAACCTTAACTAATTATACTGTCTGTTAATGTAATCTTGTAAGAATGAAACCAGACATAGTACCTATAATCATCAGCTAAAAGGTTTTTTTTTATATACACCATGTAGTAATTGTTTGTAAGATTTCTGAGCAGTAATGTACTGCAAACATACGAGATATAAGCTTTAACTAACTGTCAACGAGTGTTTAACTCGAGTGTTTGGCATAAAATCGCGTGTCGATGGATACAATTTTAATTTCCCTTCTAAGTAAAAGTTGTCTAAAAGAAAATTCTTCATATACAATATTACGAGTATTAAGCACTAAAGACGCTGGCGGAATTTCCTCGCTGTATAGCAATGCTGATACGTCATGCGAGGAAGCCGCCAGCTCTTCGGTCACCAGTTACGTCAATACGCGTCGCAATCTTCAAAAAGTTATCTAAATATTTTTCTTATGTCTCAAGCTACCCACCATTAAGTGATTCACAAGTATTCAATTTACACACTGTATACCAAAACCTTTCTTACGAATTATATTTACAATAAATGAAATCAGTATTTAAGTGGGATTAGCAATTTTTGAAAACATCGTGAACATATAGACGTAGCGATGGACATTGCTTAATTTTATTTACTGAGGTAGTCGCCATCAAATATATCGGAGCGTCCAGGGAACTCAAAATATCTCTACATGCAGTTTATCGCCTTGACAATAAAAGCGTTGGTCAGATATAACTGACCACCATGGCCGCTATGATATCTGTAATTAAAATTTATTATTCGATATTTAAATCGAAAGAAAAATAGAATAAATTGACTCGCAGCGGGACTCGAACCCACAACCATTGGATCACTAGCCCAGTGCACTACCCATTGTGCTATCCGAGTGTATTATTATTAAACAGAATTCTGCTGCACGACACATCGTTGTGTTATTAAACGAACTTAACTTTCAACATTGCGTGGTTTTTACAAGTTTTAATTAAGTATTGTTAGTTAAAAGTATAGTTGTTTGGCTTGTGGTTTGTTTAAATGTGAGATTATCTATGAAAAGAGACCTTATTGTCGATGGCGCTTATGTCGTTGTTCGAGATGGCGCGATACAAACGTAACGCGGTTCGACGTAAGTGCCATCGACAATAAGGTTTCATAGATAATGCCACAAATAAGAACTATGAAGGGACCAGCACCTGTACTACGAGTTTATTTATCATGATCACCATTTCAGCTGTAAGACGTCCACTGCTGTGCTGGGCTCCCCCAAGTATGACTTGTATCATCTTGCTGAGTAGTTGTAGGACGCTGTGGCCCATCCGTCGGGTTATTCAGTTCCTCCTCTCTTACGTTTCCCGCGGAAGAATAGGGTACCACAAGTTGGCAAAAAAAATCTCGTTAGCATCCATCATAGTAAGAAATTGTACAAATGGACGTCCTGGAATTAGTTGCCAAGCTGACCCCAGGTCATAAGCCGTGGCAATATGCCGGGACAATGGGAGGAAGACGAATTGGGTACCTACAATATTTTTGCAATCCACCTATATGAGAGGTAGGGCACAGCGAAGTACCATCACGCTTGAGTCTGGAGAAGCCCAACTGGGGAAGTATCTCCTTACAGAAGACCACAGCCATAATAGCTCTGCCACCTTTCAGGTATGTAGTGTTGTGAAGGTTTCCAGAGCTCCAACAACTTTTAGGGTAGGCAACGCTCATGTGAATCCTCTGGAGTTGCAGGCGTCCATAGGCTACGGTAACTGCCTGCCATCAGGCGGGCCGTATTCTTGTTTGCCACCGTTGTTGTATAAAATATATATATTGTTTTCTCAATACTAAGTAACACTAAGACTATTAGCAAACACATTGAACAATATGACTGTCCCATTGTTACAACATATCTCAAGAATTCTTATTGCAATTCTCAAGATTTGACATTCGCTTGGTCAACCAGGCATCCTGAGTTTTAAGTGCCATTTGCAACCTTACAGCTATTGGAATACGATGCATAGAATAGTTAAAGTTCGTATACAATTAAGGAATATTTTTAAATATATTTGACGAGGACATTTGCATGGTAAATGATTTTCTTTTAATATTTACCAGTCACTTTTCGGTGAAGTGAAACATCATGACTAAACCGCATAAATTTCAATAAGTTCTAGCTTACCCTCGTGGCTGAAAAGTCAGTTAGTACTCGCTACGCGTGTGAAAAGTGCCTAAACCAATTCCTGGGATTAGTTGCACAGCGAGACTCAGCCAGCATGAGCCGTGGCAAAATGCCATAGCGAGGAAGAAGAAAGTCATATAGCAAGAATTTTCAGAGTCAAAATTCGTAATAGGACCCGGGTATGTCCTTAAACTACGTCCAACAATGAGAGGTAGGTAGGGCACAAGTACCATCACGCTTGAGTCTGGAGAAGCCCGACTGGGGAAGTACTTCCTCCTTACAGAAGACCACAGCCATAATAGCACTGCTACCTTTCAGGTATGCAGTGTTGTGTTCCTGATGATGAGTGGGGTTCCCAGAGCTCCAACCCTCCTTAAAGGCCGGCTCAGCGATTGTGACTCCCCTGGTGTTACAGGTGCCCATGGGCGACGGTAATTGCTTACCATCAGGCAATCCGTCTGCTCGTTTGCCACCATTGTCATAAAAAAATTTTTTCGAGTAAAAATCACAAACAGTTTTATCTATTACTTATTGTATCAATTGTAGACGTTCCCCGGAACTATAGTCGGAGATTTTCAACAAAACTCAAATATTTGTCCAGTCAGCTTTAAGTGTTTTATGCACTAAATTCTGTTTCCGTCTTTTTCAATTGGAGTGAAAGAAAGAAGAGGCACTTGGATGGCGATCGATAAGAATAAAGCTTACAAATATTATATCCTCGTATTTTATCAGTCACTGGTGTGTGTTTCAACGTTTCGCATAATATGTAGGTACTTGTTCATTTTACTTTTAGTTTCTTTACCTTTCTGAGCTAGGTAAGCCGTAGAATTTGACTCAAACTAATGCGCCCCTACATATCCAGAAATCATTTCGTCAAGAAAACATTTCGTTCTTTATATCTATATCATTTATGTAACAGACGCATGTCCACTGCTGGACATAGGCCTTCCCAATGGATCGCTACAGGAAGTGATCTCCAGCATACTGTAGCTACCGACTCCCAACGACCTGTACGTAGTCATCGGTCATCTCTATTCTAGGACTTTTCTGCCCCAACGGCCATCGACCCTTAGTGCTTCGTGGCCTGCTCATTGCCACCATAATAGTGTTCTTTCTCCTTTTTTTATAGAGCTGCGTAGAGATGTAGCCTTGCTCTGCATCATCTATCGCTTTTACAACGGAGAGTGTTCTGAGAATTTCTTCGGATTAATCCCTGCCGCCTCCTTCCGTCATCGTTCTACGCAACAACATTTCCACCCCCACCTCCTGACCAAATGATCTACACGCGCTCTTATTCCTTCGACAATAGAGATGTGTTGACCTCATTTTGAACACCTCAATCGCTTAGCCACTTCTGCTGCTGACTGAACCTTTAAGAAAAGAGCGTACTCCTATCTTAAAGGCCAGGAACGTACTTGTGACTCCCATGGGCGATGGTAATTGCTTACCATCAGGCAATCCGTTTGCTAGTTTGCCTAGGTACCTGATAAGCTCCTTTGTCCCTGTTATTTTCAAAACCATTGTGAGAAATTATTAAATGGTAATACCATGTTAATTCATAATTAACGATCTGTATAATTATAACAAATTACTCATTAATTTGGCTGGTACAAATCAACTCAGTATTCATTTGGCTCAATCAAAGGAATTTCGGATTTAATTTGTTATTCCATCACTAATTAATTAATACCTTGTTTTAGTTTAATTTGGGAATATTTAATGGTAATTTCATATATTTAATTTAATACTTTGCAGCTACTGAACATTGTTTATTATTCGCCCAACGTTTTATGGTGCTGACAAATTGGAATAAAATGTAAGGAAATTGAAATTCATATTTAACCAGGCTCTTATCAGGCATTAATTAATAATATCCTTACATAAATTGACTGAGCTCCACGTGTACTCAGCCAACAATATATATAATATACAAATACTTAAAAACATACGAAACACTTTGTCTCTGGATCAAATATCTGTGCTCATCACAATAAAGAAATGCCCTTACTGGGATTTGAACCCAGGACCGTCGGCTTCATAAGCAGGGTTACTACCCTCTAAGCCAGACCTGTGAAGGAAATCAATCAACTTATGAGGGTAAATCATACATCGTGAACAGTAGTATGTTTCAGTTTATCTGATTCAATAAACATGTAGCAGGTAATGCCCTGGCTCTCACTAAAAACTTTTTGCCAGTTACATTTCAGCCGTATGCAGTCCACTGCTGGACATAGGCCTCCCTCAAATATGACTTGTATCATCTTAGGCGTAGTTGCCATAGTCGCCACGCTAAGCAGGCGGGCTGGCAACCGCAGTAGCTGTAGATTGGGTTTCGACGGATGCTGCTGCCCGTCCGTAGGATTTTTCCCTTTGTTAGTTACGACACCCGCGTGGGGTGGTGCTATTCTAGTCAGCCGGCATTACACGGCACTTATTTAAGTGAACTGCAAAAGTTAATCATTTCATTTGTTACAGTGTTAATTGTATAGTATTGAAATCATAAAATGTTTGGAGCATACACAAACATTCTTTAATTATCGTAACAAAAAATGAAAAGATTAACTTAAGACTTTATTTATTTCTTCTTTTTTGTTCTTCGCCCATTTTCCTTTTTTTAGTTAAACTTATATAGGTACCTAAGCCATTATAAAATCCTGATATCATCGACAAAATTAAATCAAATTAGAAAAACATTGGTTAAATAAATGTTGTTTGCCTGAGAGTTAGGGCGTTGTAATGCTACTTGTTTACTAGCATTTAGCTATAATAAGCTCAGAGTCGAGATCTAAATTGCACATCTTCAGCTTTTAAGTACTCGTTCGGTTTACTAGAGTTTCATTGCACTAACTTTCACCTTTAGTGTTTTCTAAAACTGCAACTTTATTAGTCTATTGTACGATTCCCACTGACCGGGCCGAGCGGAGTCGGCTGGAGCCGCGTCGAAACGGGCTCCCAGGCAGCCGGTGGAAGCCGACTGCGTCTAGTGACCAGGTCGGGCGGAGTCGGCTGCCGCCACGTGTCAGCGGCTGCTCGAGCGCCCGGCGGTAGCCGACCGCGTCTCTTGGGGCGAATAAATCTATCGTCAATCGGACGTCATCGGATGTTCCTGCGCCCGATGGCGTGCGGGGCGCCCGGCGGCGCTCGGGGCGGCCGAACGGAGCCGATTACGCGCAACATCGGCCGAGAACCTCCGTCCACCTCCGCGAGCGTCCGATCGGCCGGCAGCGGCGCCATAAACACTCAAATATGGAATGACTACGGTACAGAAGCTCTACATTTCTTTGGAAACTATTTAAATGCGCTTGAGCGCGGGTTGACTCCGGTCGGTGGGAATCGTACATAAAATTATCCTTTTTTTTAATGACTTAGACTCCATTAACACTTCGGGATATTAGAGCGAGTGGTGTGTGTGCGGGAAGGTAGCCCGGGTAAAATCCAGGACCCTTGCACCAGACTTGATTTGTACTAGAATACATCTCAGGGATACAAGCGAGATTGGTGGTAGCTCGACCGAATCCGAATGGTGTATATACATGCATGAGCGTAGTGAAGCGTGCGAGTAACTAAACTACGCATATGATCACATAGCTATGTTCGATCATTTTACGTCACGCTTTCATTCGGCTTGGAAAAATATATGCGTACAGCGAAAATTCGCCATTAGAAACTTTTAGTAACCACCTTCTAGCCTAGTCGTTTGCGACCCTGCCTACCTTTTTTATGACATGGGCACCCGCAACACCAAGGGAGTCACAAGCGAGTTGCCGGCCTTTAAGGGCGGTTGGAGCTCTGGGAACCTTACTCACTATCAGGAATATAACACTACCTACCTGAAAGGTAGAAGTGCTATTATGGCTGTGGTCTTCTGTAAGGAGGAGGTACTTCCCCAGTTGGGCTTTTCCAGACTCAAGCGTGATAGTACTTCGCTGTGCCCTACCTCTCATTGTTGGACGAAATTTAAGGACATACCCGGGTCCAACACCGTAACGGGTCAACCTTAGCTGCCTACAGTCACCATCAGATATATCGGAGCTATGGAGGTGATCAGATATCTAAACAACGCCTCTATTGCCAAGGCGCTAAAGTGCGTATTCAGATATTTGTGGCCACCTCCGCATTTCTAATATATCTGATAGTGTCTATACTATCTGCTCAAAATGCTCTTTACAGAGCCATAGGCAACTTTGATGTTACGATGTACTGCCTTTTGCTATTACTGTTACTACCGTCCAATAGTACTTACTGTAAAAGATAAAAAAAAATCTTCATTTCTCATTTTAGGTAGGTAGAATTTTTGTACCTTTGCTTGTCCCATATTTTTCTCAGTTTTGTTACATCAAGTAATGTATGGTACAAAACATTCGGGTTCAAATTTTTACAAAGGTAATTAATTATTTGTGCGTTGTTCACGAAAGTGTTGTTCCTGGGTCATGGTTGCTATATGTATTTATACGTATTTCTGCAGTGCTTATGTTTATGCATATATATTTAGTATTATAATACTATTTGTCTGCGATCCCTAAAATTATTCCTTCTATTATAGAATAAAAGGTCCTATTTATCCGCACCATTCCTTATTATACATAAGTAGATAAGGAATACCCAATCCATATCTAGTGCGGTCACTATCCCGCCTGTAAAGCTGCTTTGAGAGTCTTTAAACGGAGAGAAATGGCACCAAGGACCGTGGTTCTCGACACCGAATGAGATTAAATTTATTTCCCGTTCTTGGCCTTTTCTGATTTCAAAGAGGCTCGATGGACTGTGACGGGTATTCAATATATATAAATATGTCAATAAATGTTTTTGACCGCAAATAAATTCATCGAAACATCAAGTTACGTATGAGGCAAATAAATTGCTCATTATTCTCACACGTTCAAGGTAGACATGCTCACATTAGCTAAGTTATTTTACAACAAGTAGAGCAATGTCATTACATACCAAACTATATATATGATCATACTATATTTTCTCTGAAAACCTTGACAGAATCTTAATAACGTCTTTTAATACGCTTATGTACACGTGCCATCGACACGAATAGGACTCGGCACTCTTGGTGCTTGAAAATGGATGCCTCAGCTCTCCAAAACAATTCATCTCACGCGAGTAACGAAAAAAACGTAAGGCTAGCATACCCTTACCATGAGTTGTGACATTGAGGTATTCGATAACGAGTATCGAGTTTACTATCTGTGCATCTCGCTTGTACTATTTTAGTGCACTGATAGTAAACTCGATACTCCTTATCAAAAACCTCAAAGTCACAACTCATATTAGGGTACTGTTGTATTTGTGAGAATGTATCTAAGTTTGACTTACAAAAGTGTAAATACAAAAATAGCCCAATAATCTGAATAATGTGAAATAATATATTGGCGTATTCATTTTTACTAAAAACTTTTCTAACTTAACTTTTTAATGTATTACCCAACATTGTATAATATCACGCTACCACTAACTCGTGACTATCAGATGCCACCGTCCACCGCTCGTCCCCTATGCTAATTAAATTAACAATTCATTCACAGTACGCAATGGTCATGGTACTAACCGGTACACCAGCATATATATTGTCTCTGAATATTCTCACGCAAGATGGCCGAGGCTACCTTTCACTTTCCGTTGTCTTAAAAGAATAAGGTATTAAGTTTCATTGAATCGCATATATTTATATTTCACTTTTAAAGTGGTTTGTGGCGTTCGGTGCGGAGTTTGATGTTGTACAGTCGAGAGCATAAATATGTATACTATTTTAAACCTTATTTCAAGGGGTTAAAGTTGATGTACACATAATTATGCTTTTCATTGTACACCGCAATCGCTATCAGTTTTGCAATTTATCTTCTAAAGAAGTGCGGATCTCCGTCTTCCACGGCAAAAACCGGAACTTATTTTCTGAGTTATGTTTATATGTTTCTGTTCCCTTTTTCGAAGAATTTACTAGAAACCTAGTTCCACACAGCTGAGTTGTTGAAAAATGAAGACGAAATTCAATAGTTACTATCTCTTTCGCTGTTATTTACAACGAGTTCTTAGTGAGACAATATATGTCCTAGGAAACGTCTGTAAGTACCTAGTATCTTCTTCCTTTTCGCTACTGTATTACTTTGTATAAGCTGTTTCGTTTCATCACCGAAAAAAAATCAAATAATGGACTATTTGAAAACTAGTCCGACTTAACTAGCTTCATTTAGGTTGTACATAATTATTTTAAAAATTGTATTCTTTTATTATGAGAGAAAAGACACGCTTCTACTCTCTCTCTCTCTCTCTTTCTCTGCTGTCTTCTTTATTTATATATAGACCCCGCTATCGGAGGTGAAAAATTGTAGTTGTCAAGTTCTTAGGGATGGGTAATCAACTTATCATATTTGTGATGTTGATATCGATACTCGATTTTTCAATATATTTTTTTTATGTACAAGTACAATTTATAATAATTTATAGGAAAAGAAACATAAGAAAAGTAATATAGCAACCATAGATTTTTTGTTGTACTAATAAATAACGATTTATATTTTTAATGTCAATGATTATCAATTTATCATAGATCCCAAAATAAGTTAAATTGTATGTAATATGAGAGGTAGGGCACAGCGAAGTACCATCAACGCTTGAATCTGGGGCAGCCCAACTGGGGAAGTACCTCCTCCTTACAGAAGACCACAGCCATAATAGCACTGCTACCTTTGAAGTATGTAGTGTTGTGTTCCTGATGGTGAGTAAGGTTCCCAGAGCTCCAACCCCCCTTAAAGGCCGGTAACGCGCTTGTGACTCCCCTGGTGTTACGGGTGCCCATGGGCGACGGTAATTGCTTACCACCAGGCAATCCGTCTGCTCGTTTGCCGTCTATGTCATAAAAAAAAAATGGTACTGTGAATACAAAAAAAAATATTGAAAAATCGAGTATCAATATCGAAATCAAAAATATGATTAGTTGATTACCCATACCCATCCCTAAGAACTTGACAGCTACCATTTTGCACCTCCGATAGCGGGATCTATTTATATATATCTCTGAGTTTTTACACACTTATTCATTGCTTCAATAAAGCGTTTGTACAATATTAATATAATACATATATTGTTTTTATATTTTATATTTACATCTTCCATTGTTTAATCAAAATTTGTCGTGATTAATATAATATTATAGCCATTAACGAAAACACATATAAAAACTAGTTCAATAACTGGATAATAATTTAATGCGAAAGCCGTCCTAGCATGGGACGTCATGACCTAGATCGGAAGCTAGTGTCAACGACAAACTAGCCTTATACAGAACTTACTCTGTTTCTTGTTCAACTTTCTAGGGTAATAATGTTTTTGAAATGGGCCTTAAAGAACTGCCGTCTTTTTATACAACGAAGGTGGCAAACAAGCATACGGCCCGCCTGATGGTAAATAGTTACCGTACCTTATGGACGCCTGCAACTCCAGAGGATTCACATGCGCGTTGCCTACCCTTTAAGAACCGTATAGGTTCTTAATGTCGTCTTTTTTTGAAGAACCTCATACCACAGCCTAACGAGTATATACAGTCGCAAAGGTTCTATACAATCGGACCGTTCAACGCCTCGACTGACGACTTGCGCTCGAGGGTCAGGGTTGTCAAAAAACTTGATGTCAAAACGGATGTTTTATTTTTGTTCTTACAGAGAAATTCATTGTTAGCGCCATCTTAAGTTTTTGTATATTAAGTAATCGAATACATTTGAAATTTTATATATTAATATTAATTAAAGACCCATTTATACCTACCTGCATTTAATACGAATCTGAAGTTAAAAAACCCAAAAGATCCGTTATCTTTTTTTGTTCGAGTATGTTGAAAATCGATATCCGAGAATCCGAGAGGCATCTTAATACGGATCTAAACTCAAAAGTTAAAAACACAGCCGCCATTTTGAATTTCTTCATTTTTGATCCGATCATTGTGAAAATCGATATCTGAGAATCCAAGAGACATCTTAACACGACACTAAAATCAAAATTGCGAAAACCGGCCGCCATCTTGAATTTCGTCATTTTTGATCCGATTATATAGAAAATCGATTTCTGAGAATCCGAGAGATCTCTTAACACGACACTAAAGTCAAAATTGCAAAAAACGGCCGCCATCTTCAATTTCGTCATTTATGATGCGATTTTGTTAAAAATCGATATCTGTGAGTCTGCGAGACCTCTTAACACGACACTAAAGTCAAAATTACAAAAAACAGCCGCCATCTTGAATTTCGTAATTTTTGCTGCGATTTTGTTGAAAATCGATATCTGTGAGTCTGAGAGACCTCTTAACACGACACTTAAGCCAAAATTGCGAAAAACGGCCGCCATCTTGAATTTCGTCATTTTTGATGCGATTTTGTTGAAAATCGATATCTGTGAGTGTGAGAGACCTGTTAACACGACACTATAGTCAAAATTGCAAAAAACGACCGCCATCTTGAATTTCGTCATTTTTGATCCGATCATAATGAAAATCGATTTCTGAGAATCCGAAAAGGGTCTTAACACGACACAAAAGTCAAAATTGCAAAAAACGGCCGCCATCTTCAATTTCGTCATTTATGATGCGATTTTGTTAAAAATCGATATCTGTGAGTCTGCGAGACCTCTTAACACGACACTAAAGTCAAAATTACAAAAAACAGCCGCCATCTTGAATTTCGTAATTTTTGCTGCGATTTTGTTGAAAATCGATATCTGTGAGTCTGAGAGACCTCTTAACACGACACTTAAGCCAAAATTGCGAAAAACGGCCGCCATATTGAATTTCGTCATTTTTGATCCGATCATGATGAAAATCGATATCTGTGAGTCTGCGAGACCTCTTAACACGACACTAAAGTCAAAATTACAAAAAACAGCCGCCATCTTGAATTTCGTAATTTTTGCTGCGATTTTGTTGAAAATCGATATCTGTGAGTCTGAGAGACCTCTTAACACGACACTTAAGCCAAAATTGCGAAAAACGGCCGCCATCTTGAATTTCGTCATTTTTGATGCGATTTTGTTGAAAATCGATATCTGTGAGTGTGAGAGACCTGTTAACACGACACTATAGTCAAAATTGCAAAAAACGGCCGCCATCTTGAATTTCGTTATTTTTGATACGATCATATTGAAAATCGATATCTGAGAATCCGAAAGGGGTCGTAACACGATACAATAGTCAAAATTGCAAAAATCAGCCGCCATCTTGTATTTCGTCATTTTTGATCCGATCATGGTGAAAATCGATTTGATGCGAATGCGAATGCGAATTTTTGACTTTTGAATCGTGTTACGACCCCTTTCAGATTCTCAGATATCTATTTTCAATATGATCGTATCAAAAATTACGAAATTCAAGATGGCGGCCGTTTTTAGCAATTTTGACTTTTGTATCGTGTTAAGACCTCGTTCGGATTCTCAGATATCGATTTTCAATATGATGGGATCAAAAATAACGAAATTCAAGATGGCGGCCGTTTTTTGCAATTTTGACTTTTGTGTCGTGTTAAGACCCTTTTCGGATTCTCAGAAATCGATTTTCATTATGATCGGATCAAAAATGACGAAATTCAAGATGGCGGTCGTTTTTTGCAATTTTGACTATAGTGTCGTGTTAACAGGTCTCTCAGACTCACAGATATCGATTTTCAACAAAATCACATCAAAAATGACGAAATTCAAGATGGCGGCCGTTTTTTGCAATTTTGACTTTTGTATCGTGTTAAGACCTCGTTCGGATTCTCAGATATCGATTTTCAATATGATCGGATCAAAAATAACGAAATTCAAGATGGCGGCCGTTTTTTGCAATTTTGACTTTTGTGTCGTGTTAAGACCCTTTTCGGATTCTCAGAAATCGATTTTCATTATGATCGGATCAAAAATGACGAAATTCAAGATGGCGGTCGTTTTTTGCAATTTTGACTATAGTGTCGTGTTAACAGGTCTCTCACACTCACAGATATCGATTTTCAACAAAATCGCATCAAAAATGACGAAATTCAAGATGGCGGCCGTTTTTCGCAATTTTGGCTTAAGTGTCGTGTTAAGAGGTCTCTCAGACTCACAGATATCGATTTACAACAAAATCGCAGCAAAAATTACGAAATTCAAGATGGCGGCTGTTTTTTGTAATTTTGACTTTAGTGTCGTGTTAAGAGGTCTCGCAGACTCACAGATATCGATTTTCATCATGATCGGATCAAAAATGACGAAATTCAAGATGGCGGCCGTTTTTGCAATGTTGACTTTAGTATCGTAGTAAGACTCCCTTCGGATTCTCTGATATCGATTTTCAATATAATCGGATCAAACGTGGCGAAATTTGAGATGGAGCCGATGCCGGTTTCCAACTCTTTATATTATAATTATTCTAAACACGGCCATATCAGACGTTTATTTACTCTACTCTTAGTCTGACTCTTAGTCATATTTTTTATAAGTAAGTAAAAAATAAAACTATTACATTTTGGATTTGTATTTAAATATGCCCCAGACCCTTTATAAAAATTACATGTACACACGACCTTTCCTAAGTTGGTTAATTACTAATAATAATTTGACACACCTTAAAAATAAACCGCGCAATTTGTATGAAAATTGCGCGGTAAATCCTCCCCGCCCACTTCCCCGAACACCCCCCATCGTTGCTCTGAAAATAGCCGGAGCTTGGTCACTGGTATATAGCTACACTGTGCTCATACTGTAGTCCTAGAAAAAACCTCTTCAGGGAGTTCATTCCACAGCCGGAGCGTTCGCGGGAGGAAATACCTCATAAACCGCTTAGTGCCCGACCCTTTAGGCTCCAGGGTGTGAGGATGGATGCACTGTTGATGGCGAGCACTGCGGTGGTAGAAAGCGGCCGTTGGCATCATGTCAAACAATTCTTCAGAGCACAACCCATTGTACGCGATAGAACACACAAGGAGGAAAAGTCTCTCCTTAGACTCGAAGGCTCAATACCAC
This sequence comes from Grapholita molesta, assembly GCA_022674325.2. NCBI lineage: Eukaryota > Metazoa > Arthropoda > Insecta > Lepidoptera > Tortricidae > Grapholita > Grapholita molesta. The sequence goes on along the minus strand of CP053135.2, from coordinate 14,655,725 downwards.
TCGTGAGTTTGTATATTAACAATAAGCATACACTGCTGAACAAAGGTTTCGACCCTAACGCCGGCAAGGAACCCTTAAGTCTGTTCTCCAATATTTGTGTGTTAGTGTACATCATACTTCCTCCTAAAAGTTTTCAAGAATCTTGTTCATAACTTTACTCACCTGCAGTACCTGTGTTTCCTTGAAACTGCAAGTTCCGTTACAGATAAATCTGCAGCTAGATAAAACAGTACATGTTCCATACAATTTATATGGCGGTTGTGCCGTTTTGTATTAGTCATGTAGAAATATCATGGTGTCGGCGAGACTCGTTAAAAGAATCTTGGCACAAAATAAACACAAAACTTGCCCAACTTGGCTATACACCCGTTTTCTTTTCAAACATATAATAAGCTGGTCACAGACATTTAATGTATTAGATCTTCCCAATGTTTTCACTGTGTGGTGCCGAATGCCGGGTGTCGTAAGAGGCGACAAAAGTAACCTACGAATGGGCAGCAGCGGCAGTCGTAACGCTACAGCTACTGCGGTCGCCAACCCTGCCAAGCATGGCGACTACGGCAACTACCCCCCAAGATGATACCGTAGTTCAGTAGTGGGTGACTTATTTAATAAAAAAATTCGGCCATACTCGTAAATATATCTTACAACTTTTTTTCTCTGGCTCATGCTTACCAACACAAAAGTCATCACTACTAAACCTCCTAACTCATTCTGGCATTCAAAAGAAAAATGACGTAACTATGTATGGGATAAGTACAGCGTTACTGCGTTCCAACTTAAAGTATCTGTGTCTGATACGAGATTTTTTCTTTTAAAACTTGCCTATTCAGCCACGGATGTCCTGATAGGCATGGGTCTCCCCCGTAGACACACCCAAGGAGCGATTTGTAATGGGTAGCAGCATATTATCGCCATAATAGCTATGTTGAAATGACTTTTTACTATTTGTTTCTATCAACATCTACAGTCTACACTGTAAAGCCCCATTTAGACCATGCAAGCACTTGTATACAATTTTCATTACATTGCGGGGTTATATTAAACGTCCGAACTCGCCGTACGCCCATAACCCGCAATGTAATGAAAATCGTATACAATGTTCTTGCCTGGTCTAAATGGGGCTTTACAGCATGGGTCTACGGGGTCTACTTTTAAAGATTGTATCTTGAAACATAGCTGAAGTATAGTTGAGTAAACAACTTAATATTTACCCTTTTTGCTTTTTGCTGCTTTATATGAGACTAGCTTCTGCCCGCGACTTCGTCCGCGTAGAATAGTTACTTTTTTAACACTTAAACTTTTAAACCACTTTCCCGTAAAACTTCGCTTTCTTAGGATTCCGTACCCAAATTGTAAGAACGGAACCTTATTGCTTAGACTTAAAACGTCGGTCTGTCTGTCTGTCTGACGGCTATATCTTAAGAAAAGTGTTACCATAAAAAACTGTTTTATTTACCAATGATACGGAACTCTTCGCGCGCGAGTCTGACTGGCACTTAGCCAATTTTTTTATGCCTATTAAGTATATGAAACGTCTACAAACGACTGCACATTTGTGCAGTGTAGCACATCTTTATTTAAAGGCAATACGGACTTTTGACACCTTCATTTGCGTATGACTGTACCTACATTCCAACCCCATAAGCGATTAAAAAACGCTCATCTCATTTCATATCAAATGACGCTGAAATTACTCATCTTGTTCCTTATTAAGTACAGTTAGCGTCAGAGATATGTGACCCCCCCTGCATACAACCAATCTATGTAGGGGGGGTCACATATCTCTGACGCTGACTGTACTACTGTGAAGAGTGTGAAATGTAATTCTTTTTTTATATACTTACCCTCTTTTTGAAAAATACGTTAGTGCACATATTTTAAATCCGTTGTTGTTTTTGTCAACAGCGACCCGATTAACCATAGGAAACATACACATGTCGTTTTTCAGACTTTTTAAACCCCATTTTCTCCTATTAGGGGTTGAATTCTCAAAAATGCTGAAACACGTGTTTACTCATTTGTCGTTAGGAATACTATTGTGAAGTTTCAAATTAATTGGTGTAACTAATCATAAATCCCCATACAAACTTTGGACCCCCATTTCACCCCCTTAGAGGGTGAATTTTTAAAAATCCTTTCTTAGTGCACCCCTAGACCTTATAAGGAACCTGTGTGCCGAGTTGGGAACCTTTGACCCAGCGGTTTGGGCTGTGCGTTGATTTAAGTGAGTCAGTCAGTCAGTCAGTCAGGACTTTGAGATTTATATATATAGATTAATTTAATTTCTGACACCTAGTAAAAAATGTTGGTACCGCTAGAAGGAGCCCTCCACGACTCTAGACCTAATCAAGGTATCATGTCAACACCTTTTTTTTTTCAATCTTGACCGAATCTTCGCGTGATCTTTTTGTAAAATGTCTGTGTCCGTGTACATTGGCAAGAGTTTACAAAATATATTTTAACTCGATAACTTTAAGCTTAGGAATGCTAAGTCTAACTAGTTTCTAGGTATTTCCAGTACCTCCGAAATCCAATAAAATCCGAGTTTGTACTCACCTGGCAAATATAACGTGAAACTCTAAATTGGAAACTGCGAGTGTATAGAACTTTGCAACTCTATTATTATGAAATATGGCGTCACAGATCACTGAATTCATAGACTGAGCGATAACCATGCTCAGTCTCTCTATATATAATAAATACGCAGGGGTAGACCCAAGGTGGACCGAAGATTAGGTGAAGATTGCGGGAATTCACTAGATGTGGGTAGTGCAAAACCGGTTGTCGGTTTTTAGGGAGGCCTATGTTCATCAGTGGACGCCCTTAGGCTGATATGATGATGATGATTAAAAAAGCAAAAGTAACTGTGTTTGTTTGACTGTCACCTTTTCACCACACGGTGTTGTCATGACAAGTACAGCGCCCTTAATTTACTAGATTCTCTAATAAATAAACGTAAATAGCGAATATCGAGATGTTTATAAATTGGTGCCAAGCCTCCCGACTGCCCAATGTATAATGTATATACCTCCCGTAATAAGTATTAGGCAACTGTTTTATAAAACATTAATAACGTATCACTTACATTTATACGATTTGTTTCGACTATGCACATTCTGGTGGGGCCGCGTACGCCTCCTGAATGCCAGATACAATGGTGTTTCCAGACCATATAGAATAAAAGGTAAAATTTTATATAAAGTGTTTGATAGTGCGTAGTCCATGGGAGGTAATCATGGTGCTATTCGAGAATGCAAGGATTTCACAAAACTAACCTATTTTACACATCAGATTATGGTGTTAAGTTTAATAAGAAGATATCGTTCTATGTTTCATGTCTTATATTTTTTTTTGTTATAATAATATACATTATTGAAAATCCTTAAGCCTTAGGGTGGTTTACATAACTCATAACAGGCTAGTTTACACATAAAAATAAAATATTTTTTACATGCCAATGGTCCTGTTTCCATTGGCACATCATAATTTCTACCCTCGTGTAAATAATCTAACTGATATTTTTTACATATTTTAAAGTATTTCAACCTAATTACAACTTAAGCGGCACTTGAGCCCGTTAAAACTTAACGTATTACCTAGATTTTCGTCGACGTTTCGTAAGTTCACATTCACATTTCAGCCGTATGCAGTCCACTGCTGGACCTATGTCCAGAGGCCTATGCCTCCCACAGATATGGCTTGTATCATCTTGGGGGTAGTTGCCATAGTCGCCACGCTTGGCAGGCGAGTTGGCGACCGCAGTAGCTGTAGATTGGGTTTCGACGGACGCTGCTGCCCGTCCGTAGGATTTTTCCCTTTGTCGCCTCTTACGACACCCGCAGGAGGAGATGGAATGGTGCTATTCTAGTCAGCCGGCATCACACGGCATAACACACGGTTTCGCAAGTGCTGTAACTTAAATTCAAAATTCAAATTATTTATTCGTGATAAACTACATTAAACTACAAACATGTAAGAATTACTATATAACAAATAACTTCACAGCATTTGTGTGATGATCATGAGAGTTTAAACTGATTAATTGATTAAAAAAGGTTTAATTAATTAGGCAATTATGTATACATACCTAATCTTCCCAGGTCAGAAGTGTCGGGTTATTAGAACCGGTGGGAGATAAAGTAATGTTTCATTTTAGGTAATGCCAGGGTTAATTGCAGAATTTTTGTACTTTTTGTCCCATAATTTTCTCAGTTTCGTTAAACAAATGTATGGTTAATTGTCGATTATTATCAGTGTCGTTACAAAGTCACCATACATAATATATCATTAATTGATGTAAAAAACAGAAAAAATATGGGACAAGCAAACACGGGCCTTAAAATGAAAAATAAAGATCTTTTATCTTTACCGAACTATAATCCCGGTAGTAACAGCGATAGCAAAAAGGCAGGTAGTATCGAAGTTCCCTATGAAAATGAAAATTAATATATATTTAAAGGGTAGTATATATATATATATATATATATATATTAATGCACAGGCAGCTTCTAGCTGATACGTGCATATCAATGTCCACTTGTGTTTTGTCCACTTTGAAAATGTTTATCAAGTCTATTTTTAAAAGAGTTCACTGAGGGTGCACTGATCACTAATTCGGGCAGACCGTTCCACACTTTCACTACACGGTTAGACAGGAAGTGTCGTCTGGGGTTGCTACTACTATGCGTCCGGTGCAGTTTCATAGAGTGTCCCCTCAGTCTCACGTTCATGTTCCGAGTGAAAATATCACTTAATGTGGGTACATTGTAATGTCCTGTGAGTATTTTATAAGTCTCTATCAAGTCACCACGTTGCCTTCGAATGAATATATGAAAATATATTTATTAATTTTAATACATTTTAACTACTTAGTTCGAACCTTCTTTTATGCAACAGATATGCTTGTAATGGCTTTGTAAAGAGCGTTTCGAGCAGATAGTACAGTCGCCATCAGATATATCGGAGCTGCGGAGGTGGTCATAAATATCTAAACGACGCCTCTATTGTCAAGGCGATAAAGTGCATGTTCACATATTTGTGACCACCTCCACAGTCCCAATATATCTGATGAATATTGTACTCCTACACAATATACATCGTGTGCTTTACGAGTATGAGAAATAAAATAGTGTAATTTTATCTTTACGGACCTATTATAAATTTTTTTTATATCTTAATATTTTGCTTGATATAAATCAGTATTATCGAAGTATAGTTTTAATTGCTTTATATCGGGACGTGCAATTCATTTTACATATGATAAGAAACCTCCATAATGTTGCGAAAATAAACATATTTGCAATAACTAATTTCAAAATTGGCTCATAAACAACGTATGCGCAAAATCAATTCCGTGTATTCGCGATGTCTAAAATGATTCAGTAATAATGATGTTGCTTGATGCTTTCCACGGGATACATCATTACATATTATAATTATGCCCGATAGACGGTTATATACAGAATTAGCGGTTAATATGATACCACTAATTTCCGTATAATATACGAATTAGCGTAGAGCCTTTTACACGATACGATATGTCGGGTTCTCAGTACTGGTAAAACATCTCCAATAGTTACTGATGGCAGGATTAGTGGAGATATTCTACAAGTACCCTTACCATTAATTGTGACATTGACGTTTTCGATAACGAGTATCGACTTTACTATCTGTGCATCTCGCTTGTACTATTTTAGTGCGAACGAGATGCACAGATAGTAAACTCGATACTCGTTATCGAAAACCTCAAAGTCACAACTCATGGTAAGGGTTCAGTACCGCGAAGTCGACATGTCGTTTCGTGTAATGTACTATTTCCACGAAAGAGCCGGGATCGGATCGGATCGAGAAGAATAATACAAACGGATGCGGTGACAACCGAACGTGTCCTGTACCCTTACCATGAGTTGTGACGTTGCCGTTTTAGATAACGAGTATTGAGTTTACAATCTGTGCATCACGTTTGCACTAAAATAGTGCAAGCGAGATGCACAGATAGTAAACTAGATACTCGTTATCGAAAACGTCAATGTCACAACTCATGGTGAGTGTACTGTACCCGTTACATGAGTTGTGACATTACGGTTTTCGATAACGAGTATCGAGTTTACTATCTGTGGTCTGTGCATCTCGTTCACACTAAAATAGGACAAGCGAGATGCACAGATAGTAAACTCGTTCCTCGTTATCGAAAACCGTAATGTCACAACTCATGGTATAGGTCGATTCACGAGAGTTGGCACGAATGGAATGAATGATTGAATGAAAATGTCTATGTGTGTGTCACATTAACCAATAAAATAGCGGTTCGATTGTATACCGATACAAGTGTCACTCATACAATGAAAGTTCCGTTCAATCCATTCGTGCCAGCTCTCGTGAATCCACCTATACGGGTACGGCAGTATGTCGACGCATACGATCGGGTGCTAACAGCCGATCGCAGCCGGCAGGATGTCGACGCAGACATTCGGCACCGTTGTTTGCAAATATCAGCAATTCAGCACCCAGTTACTACCGAAAGAGTATTGAACCCTTTTTTTATACTTTTTTGTCGTTACACGTCACCCGTAATGACGTATACCAGGAACGATAAAATAGAAAAAAATTACGAGTCTAAGCGGTACTCGTATAGCACAATCGGTAGTGCACTGGGCTAGTGATCCAGTGGTTGTGGGTTCGAGTACCGCTGCGAGTCAAATTTTTCTATTTTTCTTTCGATTTAAATATCGATAATATTTCCTAGCAGACGTTTCTGCTTAATTTAAAAACAATTTAAAACGAATTCTGCAATTGAATGTCGTATAGTGTAAAATACGCTTAGATCAAGCGTTGATCTGTGTACAGTCAGTAGCAAAGGTTGTTGTTGTTGTTGGCGTTAAAAATGTCCTGGACACTTTATTGTTCAGAGAATAAGAGCGTGTCAAGATCATTCTGAACACCCGGACTGCTTAGCAATTTCTGCTGCTGACTGTACATGCATTCACGACCGAACTTATACGAGTACGATACCTGTAGCCCGGCAAACCAATATTTTAGTTTATAACATTAAAAAGATTATTAAATATAATAGTTATGTGTTATACAAGGGTGCAAAGTTAGTGTTTATCTTCTCGTGCTAATATTGAGATACGAGCTAGCGAATGATTTTAAAATTGAACCACGAGCATAGTGAGTGACTCAAAGAGTGGAATCTAGAGCTTTGGGAGGGTCTCATAGCACGAGAGAGGAACACACTTTGCTACCGAGTGAAACACATAATTTTTCATCTCGCTGCCGCGAGGAAAAAAAATACTCTGAAACTTTACAAAAATATTCAAATTATTAGCATCCATCATTCAAAAACATTAAATAAAAGAACATCCGACCAGATAATGACAAAAAAACACTCGATTAGTAATACATAATTACTTTGCACTCTTGTGAATAAAATGCAACTTTGATATCTGTTATTAAAGAACAAACAAATTCTTTCCGAGCTAGTGAAGTGAAAAAGATGTTGATTATTCAATTTAGACAGTGCATTGCCACTTATGAACGTCAAAAATATCTACTACTGATTCTAACTCTTCACCTGTGTGTCCTGAGAAGTTTAGTACCTCAGTTAGTTCATATAATAGTACATTTCGATACTAGTGAAAAAAAAAATTTTTGCGACGAGGGTGAACGTTGGAGCCCGAGTGAAACGATGGTGACAATCACCGAGTCTTAAAGAAGTTTTTACACGAGTATCGAACCTAATTTTTCGTAGCAAGTGCCTTAAAAAGTGAAATTTAAGCACGTAGCACAAAGTGCACTTTTTACGCACTAGTTAGGAAAAGCATTTTTCGTGACTCCTGTGCCATTTATAACAGAAAAATTTACTTTGAAGATCATGGACGTCGCTCGAGCTTGAGTGAAACTGTAGGAAAAATTACGAATTAAATTACCCGTGGCTCCAGTATTGACTGGTTCTTTATAAATAATTTATGAATTTAATGTAGGGTTTTCCGACGGATGTCTTCGGCACTTACCGTAAACGAAGAGTGAAGCGTATCAATTTCGCAAAATCGACGTTTTTAACGTTTCTGTTAATCGATTTCAGTGAATCACATTATCACATTTCAGCCGTATGCAGTCCACTGCTGGACATAGGCCTCCCACAGATATGTCTTGTATCATCTTGGGGGTAGTTGCCATAGTCGCCACGCTTGGCAGGCGGGTTGGCGACCGCAGTAGCTGTAGATTGGGTTTCGACGGAAGCTGCTGCCCGTTCGTAGGATTTTTCCCTTTGTCGCCTCTAACGACACCCGCAGGAGGAAATGGAGTGGTGCTATTCTAGTCAGCCGGCATCACACGGCATACCGGCATCACACGGCATTAATTGAATCATCATCATAGCAACCGAAGAACGTCCACTGACGGACATAGGCCTCCCAAAAAACGTACAGTGACCGGTTTTGCGCCTCGTAAATATCCGAGATGATGATAGTGGATCGCGATCTATACCATGTCATCGATCCACTTTGTGGTCTGTCCATTAAAGGCAAGCTGTTTAGGGCAATAATCTAGTGTAATGGAAAATAAGATTGATATTAATTTAAGAAATTTAATTTTTATTTGACGACAGTATGGCCTAGTGGGGGTAGTGACCCTGCCTGTCCCAGATAAATGGAAATCCCAGTAAGGGCATTTATTTGCGTGAAGAGCGCAGATATTTGTTCCAGAGTCATGAGTGTTTTCTATGTATTTAATATTTGTATATATTATGTATATCGTTGGCCAACACACAACACAGGCCTTCTTGAGCTTCCCATGGAGCTCAGTCAGTTTGTGCAAGAATGTCCTGTAATTTTTTTTTTCATTAATATATAAGCTTAGCTAATACTATAAGTACTAGCTTAAATGCAAAATAGGTCTTTAAGGCATTGTGTTAAGGATGCTGCCGATGATGGCGGCATTTGCTTGTCGTATCGCAATGCTGATACGTTTTTAACTGAAGAAAAAAAACGGAGGAAGTTCTCAAAACGACGCGTATTTATGCTTTTTTTATGTTAATACATAAAAAAAAACGCTTAGGTTTTTACTGAATAATTCGATTCGATATTTTTTTTTTTTGTTAAATAGAGTATACAAGGTGGTCCTATATATATATATATAAATATTGGAAAAAAAACTTAACTTTAAGAGTATAGAAAAACAGGGGACGATTGACTGGTCACTCACCAATTGTAATATACATAACCACCCATAACTTTTTTCAATCAACAAGGCAACATTGACATAAGGCAAAATTTCAAATAGTTTAAAAGTCATCTACATTTCAAGACTGCATGTTTATCTTATCTTTTTTCTCTTACTTGAACAAGACCATACTGTTGGAATTTACTTTAATTATTTGCTTTACTTTAAATTAAATGGCAAACAAGGCTTAAAACTGTAAACCGTTTCATGTTTACTTTTGTATTATTTTATTTCCAGTTTCATATTTAACAATTTTTCGTGTAAATAATTTGAGCTCTTGAACTGCACCTTTAAACCACTATACAGCCAAAATTTAAATAGTAATCCTGATCTTTGTCAGGATTACATTACAAAACTGTCATTTACGTTTTCACCTCATAATATATGCTTGTATACCTGCATCTGCCTGACTTCTAAATGGCGAAATCACCTTGAGAATATACTTTTTTGTTTTTTGTTCATGAGTATGAAATTTCGATAGCTTATTATGCAGTGATTTATCGCAGTACTATGCAACCAGTGAACAATTGATATTAAATGCGTTTCACTATTATTTGAAAAACATCCGCCATTCACGGGGCCACGTTTCTGTTAAGTCCAGTCCCTTTAAAAAACGCAATGCCTACTACCCAGCATTTTTACGCTCTAAGAGCAAACTTGTTATGTTATTCGATTGATTTACTACAATCACTTTGACATTGTCGATATAATCACCATTAATGGAAGCCATATACACAAAATTAGACAAAACAATAATAGAACTAAAGTCTAACCTAAGCCTAGTCATATAATTCCCCTCGAATGGTCCCTGGCGCAAAGACCGAATGGCGACGGAAACCTCTGTATCAGGGAGTAAACCAAATATTGTCGTTAATTAGTTATTTATCTTTGTTAATCTAAAATGCAATTTAGGCGGGGATAATACTTTATCTGACAAGTTTAATAGAATGCAAAGTAACCATTTTTAGAAATGCACTTTCACACACACACAGATAGACACACAACACACACACACACACACATACACACAAACACATACGCACATACGCACTTAGACACTCACATCCACGATCAAGCAAACTTTTTTTTTTTAATTATTATAAATTATCTTCTTCATCTTACTAGGCGACCACTAAGTTACACATTAGTTGTAATTTTATGGACATCAATCATTTGCTTTATTTTCTGTATCTTATGCTCTGTAATATTTACTGTGATTCGGTTGATGTCCTGATTTGTATAACTGATTTTATTAAAATATGGTAACTATTGCCTTGCACATCCAACCAGCCACGCCATTTTTATTTCCCATGCCAAAAAACAGCAGGTTGACTCCTTTCCTGACAATAAATAGTAAAAGCCCATAAATATGAGATACGCTGTGTTACAGACTCCCATTCCGCGTCACTACACCCTTTGAATACACCGGTAATTGTGATAAATGCCTCGTCCATATGAATACACCCTGTAGCGTAAAAAATGTCCCAGTACTTAGAAGGGTAAATTGCCATGATTTTTGTCGGGGCAACGTTACAAGTCACTACTTTGGAAAAATCTCGTATCTTACAGCTTCTCTAAGTTATAACGTAGTAACTCTGTATGCGTCTCTGTTACTTACGTCATTTCTCTTTGGATTGACTGAATGAGAAACGATACGAAAAATATTTAGATATTTATTTGGTATTTTATTTGTATCACGCCCTAAACATTTTATCCGGAAATCCTTAACAACAATGGACCCACCATTGCATCTGTTGAACTAATAAAACGACTTCAAAAACCCCTGGTGGTACAATACCCTAAACTGCGACCAAACGCGACCGGAAGACAGTGTTGGAACATACTGCGATCACCAACCCGCCTGTCAAGCGTGACAATTATAGCATTGAATCCCCATCTGCTTATGGATAGGTCATAAGCACCTTAATATAAATTGCAGAATAAAATGATCGTTTGTTCATCCCCATGATCCAAAACCTCTCATTAAATTTTTCATCTATTTTTTTTATGACATAGGCGGCAATCGATCAGACGGATGCCTGGTGGTAAGCAATTACCGTCGTCCATGGGCACCCGCAACACCAGATGAGTCACAAGCGCACTGCCGGCCTCAAAGGGGGGTTAGAGCTCTAGGAACCTTACTCACCATCAGAAACACAGCACTAACATACCTGAAAGGTAGCAGTGCTATTATGGCTGTGGTCTTCAGTAAGGAGGATGTACTTCCCCAATTGGGCTGCCCCAGATTCAAGCGTGATGGTCATCGCTGTGCCCTAATTCTCATTGTTGGACGTAGTTTAAGGACATACCCGGGTCCAAAATTGATTCAGAGGCTCACTTCCAGACAGACAGACAGACAGACATACTTTTGCTTTATGATGTTAGTATGTATAGGTGTGGGTAGCTTCTAGTAAATTTCTATCTTCTACACTAAGAACCAACTGGGGCTGTAGGTCCTACAGTACCAGTTAGTTCTTGGAAACTTGTATATAAATAACATTTGATATTTACCAGTCGCTTTTCTGTGAAGGAAAACATAGCAAGGATATTGAAACTTACCCTTCGGGGTGAAGGTTATGGCGGCAGTAGTAAAAAATTGTTTACACGCCGAAAGGATTAGGGTTGCCAAGCGGCACACTAAATATACGAATTATTTGGCAAAAACGCCAGTAAAATTCTAGAAAGATGATGTAACAAACTTTACACATCTTTGTTCCTTTTACGTCTTGACTGTTTGTCGTAAAATTTGGTAGGCACATACATTACGAGTTATTATGACATTACTATGGTATAAAACTTGTATTACATCATAACTGTTTGGAAGACAAGTTATTGCAAATAAAGATCTCAACACGTAAATATTTGGAAATGTTTTTCGTTTACGTCCGTGGCAGGAACCGAATCGTCGTCCGATTGAACCGTTCGACTGATATATCTGACAAAGTCTGAAGGTAAAAGGCAATATGGCGAGGATTTTTGTAAAACAGTGTAATTCGAAATATGTCTTCATCATGCATCCTTGTCACTCGGAATCGATAGACAGGGATGTCTATTTTAGAGTGATACCCCGGTCGGGTTTCTGCCATTTCCACTACGGCTACTCCCATACATTAGCATATGCTAAAATTAGTCGCTACGCGCCGAACGCGCCGCTAATCGTGACGCTAGTCGCTCCGCTCGAGCGTTCACTCAAACTATACACTTAGGCTATGGTCTCCTATAAACGTCGTCGGCCGCTTACAGCATCAGCGTCTCAATGCTGCCTATAGAGATGTACTATTGTGGTATTTCTCACTCGTCGAGTTTGGCGTATTTTTTGTTCAAGAACGTTGACGCTGACTTTAGAAGTCGCGTATAGAATAAAATAGGAGACCAAAGCCTTAGAAATTTTAATTTCCGCGGTAGTCCAGGTACTTTTCAGGTTTGTAAAGGAATTTTCTTCGCGCTGTCTCAGCATTTTGCCACAGCTTATAGTAGCCTGGGATCCGTTTAGCAACTAATCTTAGATAAGCACTAGATTTACGAAAGGACTGCCATTTTACCTTCCAACCCAGAGGGTAAAATCAGTCTTATTGTTTTTAGTCCGGTTTCCTCAAGATGCTTTCTTCACCGAAAAGCGACTGGTAAATATCAAATGATATTTCGTACATAAATTCGAGGAACTCATTGGTACGAGCCGTTGTTTGAATTTGCGACCTCCGGATTGCAAGTCGCACGCTCTTACCGTCACTAGCGCTCCATGGTCCAGGCTAGTATGACGTCCTTTTAAACAGTTTTTCTTTAAATCTGAAGGTCACCATATACTGGTTCCCTTGCGGTCCGTTCGTCCACAATAAATAGCATGTTTTTACGTAATTCGATTGTATCATAATAATGACGCCTCTTTTAGTTATGTAATAGACAAGACTAGACACGCTAGCGTTTACATTTAGGCGAATTATGGTAAATTAATGTTAACGCACTTAACGTCTTTTGTAACAGGAGGTTGGAATGATGTTAAACGCAAATAAAACCGGCCTTAAGCATGTCGAGCTATGCTTAGTGTATTGTTACGTAGTTTTCAATTCGTTACTCAAAAGCAGCTCGATCTAGTTCAAAATAGTTTTCCATGAAAATCTTTAGTAACGTAGGTTTATTAATTATATAATTATATTATAGTAGGTATGTATTTACCTATATGTGTGTTACAAAGGCGCACAGAAATCGTAGTTAATTTCTTTGTTAATATACGTAATGTCAACTAATTTTATTTCTAGGCCACTTCGAACTTTGTCACAGTGGCGTTAATTAAGAGATATTTTTCGTCACTCATATACATTTTCACTGTAACAAGGTACGAAGTGGCCCATAAATCAAATTGATTGACGTACCATATTCATTATGTGCTGTCTCCAAGTACAAAAAAACCATTCTACAGCGAGTGAAAAATAAAATCGAAACTAATTTTCCGTCTCATTCCACATTTTAAGGAACGGGAAACCCATCAACGTTCCCCGTATTATCTCCTCACGCACTCACATAAACGCGTGAAATATATCGCCTCCATAAACCTCTGTGGCAGTACATATTTCAAAATTTGTGTTACCGGCAGCCTTGGCCAAATGTATTCAGCAACGTTGCTTTCAAGAAAAAAACTAAAGTGTTTTCATATTTTCTCTAAAAACAGATACTTGCTAGCTTTTACATTATTTATAATCAAAGATCTGTCACATCAACCAAAGGGGATTTCTGTTGGAAACTAGGAGGAATAATGACTCGAGAACGCAATTGCTAGCGCCAGTAAGAGACAATATTTTCGCTTTTGCAGCCGAAAATGTAACAATTCACTATGGTTTTGCTTTACAGGGCATTCTTTATAGCTAAAATATTAGCTTATTAATTACCGCAACTTCGGTTAAAAACACAAGAAAACTCCAAATGTATTTGTTTGTATCCCTCCAACTTTGACAGTTCTGACGGGTTCAGTTTGAAGGGCAACAAAAATATGTGAGACTATGATAAGGACGGACGAAAATAGCGCCATCTCTGCAATACCTATGTAAAGTTACATAAAACCTATCGATCGTGGTATTATTATTAGCACGCTCCGTCTAGTTAAATGGTATGTAATGATACAGATCAATGAAATGAAAGAATGATAAGTACATATCATTTACTGTGTAGGTGTAGTACTGCTCACTTCTCATGAATGATCGTGTATAGAAATGACACACACTTCACTACACTTCAGAATTATTCAAGTACATGTGGGATTACTTCATAATAATCCAGGATTTCTGCTGTCACTCCTGCTTTTAACACAGGTTTTCCCTTGAGACTTAAATACGAACGTCCGATTCATGGAACTTATGATAAAAGAAGTATAATTTGAAAAACATTTAGGAAAGATACCTGAAATTTAAATAGATACTACCTGTTGTCTGGTACCAATTACGGAAATCCACTGGTGGATTTAGGGTCCGACAACCGCTTTAGGGAGCGATTACTCAGTTCTGCAGCGGCCAACTTCCAGCGACTCTTTCGAAAAACCCTTCCATTTATTTTGGGAACGCCCCACACGTGTACATTTGTTGTAGTTGAGTACTACGTTACCCACCCACAACACAAGACTTCTTGTGCTTTTCCATGGGGCTAAGTTAATTTATGTAAGGATGTGATGCACAATTCGCTTCATGGGCAACCGAGTCCACGTGAAAACAGTTCCGCGGGCTCCATGGCCACTTATTTTTTTCGTGGGTGACTCGTTCCAACTGAGTCTACAGGCCCACTCATCCCACTAACAGGTCTACTCGACCCGCGGGCTCATTCAACCACTCTTATTCACTATTTTTTTTTTGATGGACATTGTCAATAAATGATTATCAGTGTGGCTTTCTTCTTCTTCTTCAGCGCATATGTGCCCATTGTGGGGCATACGCCTCTCCAAACTTCCTGCATGATGCTCTATCCGAATTTCGTCTTCTCCAGAATGGGCCCACCATCTTTGCTATGTCATCCTCCCATCTGGTCGGAGGTATGTGACCTGGTCTATTCGAACGAGGTCTCCAAGCCAGGACGCGCTGGCTCTACCTCCCATCATCTCGGCGACATACATGTCCGGCGCAGGCCCATTTTAGAGTAGTAATCCGATGGCCGATGTCAACTACTTTGCTCCGTCGCCGAATCTCCTCGTTTCGGATTTTGTCGCGGAGGATTATTGTGGCTATGTGTGCGTAACAACTATACCATAATATGAATTAATAATTAACTAATGTACGGTCAACCAATTTGATTTCTAGGCCACTTCGAACCTTGTTACAGTGACGTTAATAAGAGATCTTTTGCGTCTTTCATATAGATTTTCATTTTGACAAAGAACGAAGTGGACCATAAATCAAATTGGTTACTGTACGTATGTGTAGCTTTCTAATTGTCTTGTTACTACTACTTACTGTTTCATGCTAACTTTAAGGAACTATATGTTTAAATTCACATCTGAAATATTTTTAACAGGAAAAATAATCCGACATTACTCGTGGATTTCATCGTTAACTGGAATACGGACGTTGTTTTAACAAATTAGCTTTTTGAAGGCGGTTAAATAAGCTGTCGTCGCGTCCACCTTCGCCCCGCAGTCCAATTCGCAAACAAAAACTATACGTATTACACTCCGATTGATATCTTAAAGTCATTTCTTCTAATGCGTCATTCCATGAGTGTGAGCGAAAACATCGTTCTTAGATTGAGCTGAAATTAGATTTAAATTGTATTAAAGACGAGTGGAATGAATGGTTCGACCCGGCTTATCCCTTCAGCTGTCATGGCCAATATATCGCTTAAATACCATAGTTACCTAATGAAGGTTCAGTCCCATAAGCATTAATCATTGAGAGAGTTAAAAATGTAAGAATCTTACTGATATTGTAATCGCAAATTAAATGAATGAATTTTGTTGCTCTTTCATGCGACAACTGCTGAACGGATTTTACGGAAACTTATAAGGTATTTTATATGTATACAAGGAGGCAAAGTTAGTGTTTACATTCTCGTGCTAATATTGAGACACGAGCTAGCAAAAGATTCGGAAATTGAACCACGAGCATAGCATGAAATCTTGGGCGTTTGGTTTGGAGTTTGCTGCCGAAGATAAACAAGGCACGAGAGGGGAACAATGCTGCCGAAGATAAACAAAAGATATTATCTTTCTTCTTTAATTTAGGTTTATTGCAATGCATTAACTATGTAAATTAGTCACATTGAAAACAGGCTACTTGAATCAAACTAATCTTGCGCAGATACAATATAAATAGTTATGTGTTTAAATTACAACGCAAGCTCTTTTCTCTTTTTTATAGAAAAAGTGTTTTTTTTTTCATAGCTTTACGACCCTCTTCCTTCAAGAAAAGAGCGTACTCTTAAGGCCGGCACCGTGCGTAAATTTCACTTTTTAAGGCACTTGCTATGAAAAATTAGGTTCGATACTCGTGTAAAAACTTCTTTAAGACTCGGGTGATCGTCACCCTCGTTTCACTCGGGCTCCAGCGTTCACCCTCGTCGAAAAAAAATTTTTTTTCACTAGTTTCGAAATTCCATGAGGCAATCCTCGTTTGCCACCTTTGTCATAAAAAAAGTTATCAAAAACAAAACAAAATCTTGGAATAAACTGGAATGATCAAAATTCCCAAAGAATGAAAACCAGAAAGCATCAACGATAGTTTTTTCATCATCCGAGGCTCCGTATATCTCGAAACATCACTGCCTCTGCAGTGTTATATTTTACCATCAATATTTCATGACCTCGGTTACGCCTGGAAAAATCCCAGCTACTATAATTCACAGGCCATGGACCTATTCCACCATAACTTGGTCCCTAGTTTTGTGACACTACTTGTTTTCCAATATAAGTCTCTGAGATTCCGAACATCAAATAGCCCACACATAATGTAACCTTAACTCTAAGTTAGTTGGTTAAACCTAGAGGCTATTATAAAAAGCCGATATGTATAAATAATCAGTGTTCGGACAAGTCATCGCAAAACAATCGCAACACGGCAAAAGAACAAGATTAATATAATCGTATTATGTACAATATTATTTATATTTTTCAATGACGTTTATTAATGCAACCGAAAATTCAGCATACGTGTGAAGGTATTTCCATTAACATTTTTATTTTAACTGATATTTGAGCTATTGTATTTATTTACACCATATTTAAAATATTTTAGAAATAACCATCTAAGGAAATAATTGTATTAATTTAAATTATTACCTCAAAATTGTTTCATGCATGCCAATTTGATAAATCCATGACAGACATGCGACTAAATAGATCAAATGTTAAATTACGATAATATCCTATTTAGAATTTTTAGAAGATCGAGGGTTTGGTGGTCAAACCCGATAAATCAATATAATATTTCATTGAAGTAACAATCTTACGTAATTCACGTATAGCACTAAATTCAAAATCCCATTTACTCGACTTATCGGGTTTGACCACGGGACCCACTTATTTTATTTATACGTTAATGAGTTTTAATGAAAAATGTAATCAAATTACAATTGAATGATACAAAACAAACACTTCGTAAATACGACTACACTCGTACAACATTGCACACATACCTCTACATAGGATTTCGATCATTCGAATCTATCTATATGATGTCACGTTAACAAATTGCAAAATATTGTCATTAATCTTGCATTATCTTGTAAGTATCTTTAAATTTTAATCACATTCAAAATGTAAACCCATTGATTTTAGCAGAGGACTAGTCACTATGTCGCTCAGAAGATCAGCATGACTTCTGAATACCGTGAACTGAGGTTTCTTTGATTTGTGGATTGGTTGCTTATTATTTTTCTAGAAATTGTTGGTTTATTATGCGAGCGTAAGAGTTTAGTAATGAGGGTTTAATTCTTAACTTAAATACAATATAAATACTGTTAAAAATACATTCTTTATAGTTCAAAAGTTGATTACCAATGTAACCCTTGAATTAAAATTTATTGACGGTACTGAGAAATATACCCAGCTTTCGTCATCAGATTTTTTGTTCATTATTTTCTGTCTGATTAGAAACTCCAAACATTATTTATTAATACTTACCTAGTTAAACTTTAGCCACATAAATATTGGTGAAGGGTTACAATGGTTGACATGAAACACGCCTCCGCCGTAGGAATAGGTAAGCTATGCCTCAATCGTAAAATATTACGTGGGAACGACCTTGCTCATCGCCCAGCGGAATCCTAATGAGGCATGAACATTGCGTGACTTTACAGTCATGTCTCGAGTGACCTATTTGACAATAACTCAAAAGATTATTTTGTACAGTCAACAACACTCTTAGCTATACATTGGTAGACCTTATTACATAAGGCATAAAGTCCACCGATGTACAGTTAAGAGTGTTGCTGTGTGTACAGCCTCCGACAGCATTACTTAAACCGCTAACTAACTGTATGTTACTGGTGACCGGAGAGCTGGCAGCTTCCTCGCTCAACGCATAAGCATTGCGATACAGCGAGGAAATGCTGCCAGCATTTACGGCACCATGCCACGGGGGGATCTCTTATTTTAGATAGGTATTTTAGGTTTAGTTTTTAGTTATTTATAGTTTTAGTATTTTATTTTATTTAAGTTTCCTTGTGTTTTTAATTTGTTCGTTGGATAAATAAATAGTAATAAATAATGTATCTTGGCGTTATTTCCTCGTAAAGCTGCGTTTTCACTTAGTGTTCAGAGGATCTAGTGTAAGTTTTTTTTAAACGTCTCGAACGCGTAAGTGATAATGTTATTTATATGGGTACCTAACTCTAACGCGATGGTAACGTTTTGTTACGTTAAAAACTTACATTCAGGGCTCAGAGCGAACATTTTGCGTACAATTGTTGTTGAGCTCAGAACAAAATGTTCGCTCAGGCCCGGTACCGCGAACATCGAAGTTCGTATATTACGGGCATCTTTCTCTTTTACTCCAATGAAGGGTGTCATGAGAGTGACAGAGACAATTGTCCGAAATTCACGAATATCGTTGTTCGCGGTAGCGCAGCAGTACCCTTACCATGAGTTGCGACTTTGAGGTTTTCGATAACGAGTATCGAGTTTTCTATCTGTACATCTCGCTTGTACTATTTTACACAGATAGTAAACTCGATATTCGTTATCGAAAATTTAGTGAAAACGTAGCATAAGACCCACGGGCCTTCCTGTAGTACTAATTACTTTAAAGAAATTTTATTTTTTATAAAATTGGAACAGAGATGAATTTCATTTGTTTCTTTCGATTTTGACACAAAAGAAATTATACTTTATTTCCTACACTATAAAGAACGAATTCGAGTAGCATTTAATTTGTATGGTGGGACTTAGGAGGCTAAATTCGATTTCCACGTAAGTTAACGTAAGTCGATTAACACAGAAGATGTCATTAACGCCCAGAATGCTACAATAGGAAGCTGAGTTTTAATCCCGGTATGGGTATTTTCTATGATCATTTTATACGCGTTTATGAGTTTTAATGAAAAATGTAAATCAGAAGAAAAATGTGATTGCTACATTACTGCGTTTCAACTGAAAGTAACAGTGTGTTTCGATAATTATTCACAGGTGTGACGTTTTGTTACCTCGTTTTTCGTCTGTCGCAAAAATTCTAACAGCAACTTACGAGTATGGCCTTACATAAGATGCGATCAGATATTTTTGCGGTCTTGACATCGTAAGAGACTATTTCTGGTGACTGTACATATACAGCCGTAAACATTTTCTAAGCTAAAACTACACGTTACACTACTTTAAAGTTTAAAATACCAACGCGACCTCATCAAGGAAATTAACTATGACTCAATAGTTTCTGATATAAACTTGCTACAATGTTGTGTCTGACGTTCGGGACTTGCTAATGAACTTGTTAACAAAGTTAAGATTTCGCCATGATAGTCGGACGTAAGTTCCCTTTTGAGCCACAGTCCAGAGCCTACTGCGAACATCGAAGTTAGAGAATTTCGTGCATATTTCTACGCTTTTTTAAATATTGCGGGACAATCTTACACAAATAGACATAGTCTTAAGGCAAGCTCATTAAGGCTTGTGTTGTAGGTACTAGACGACAATATATAGAAATATACAAATATTTCGGGACAGTCTTACACAAATCGACCTAGTTCTACGGTAAGCTCAGTAAGGCTTGTGTTGTAGGTACTGGACGACGATATATATAATAAATAGATACATATAAATACTTAAATACATAGAAAACACCCATGACTCAGGAACAAATATCTGTGCTCATCACACAAATAAATGCCCTGACTGGGAATCGAACCTAGGACCATCCGCTTCATAGGTTTTTACTCCAATTAAGACGAAATTGGATTGACAGAGACAAACGCTCGAAATTTTCCAGCTTCGATGTTGGCGGTGATTGTGCAGGTCATTTGACGTTCATTGGTAGATGTCATCAATAAGCTCTTTAATTAGCTACTATGTTAGGACACCAAATGAGAGATTCTGACTGGAAACTGACGAGTGTCTATTTAAACTAAATGTGTGGTTCTTGTGGTAAGAATAGGTCTCATCAGAGATAATCAACATCATTACCTACGTTGATAAAGTTTATCCCCACATTTTGCGAATACTAAACGGAGCGGTCCACTCGGTAATAATTTCACAAGATTTGGTATAGATAATAGTTTTCTGACAATCCAACCCACGAAATTAAGCCTATTTTCCTTCACTGAAAAGGAACGAGTACCAAATGCAATTTCGTTCTTAAATTTTGAACTCAGTGGTTTGAATCTTAAAAAGATAATACTTCTCTTGAGACCTTAATATCAAAATTCAAGCCCTAAAAACTCCTATGTATTCTTCATTTACTTAGATATTATCTTATATTTGAAATTATGTATTATTTAACACATTGACTGCACTGCGGTACGAGGCTGATTCGTCTTATACAAGTATGGTCAATTGCGATGTTAACTAATTGCCGCAGCCAAGGTGTTAATAAGTACTATGTAAGACTAGCGAATTAATTATTTATGAAGGTTTCTTTTTGTTTCAGAAAATGCAGTTATTTTTGTTAACGTTCGGCATAGTGACGATCGCTGCACGTCCAGCCGTGGACGTTGAAAAGACAGTTCTTCAAGTTCAGACCATACTCCAAGCCAATTCACAGTTACCCCGCCTTACAAGGCAGGAGATATTAGAACTACTTAACGACATCAGAGCAGAAGATGCTAAGAGCTCCTCCGTGTCTAGTGAACGAACTAGCACGGAGAAACTAACGACTACAAAAAAAGAGAAAGAAGTAATTTCTTCAACGACTGCAGTACCAGACCTAACAGACAATCTTGTATCAGATGAAAGGGACAACTATGTATCAGCTGCGATACCAACTAAAACTACCGTTGAAAGTACAACAAGAGCCTTACCAACACTAACTGTCGTATTACCATATACGCCGAGAGATGGTTCATCCTTACAGGAACTGTACACCAGGCCCCCGAGAACAGAAGTCGTAGCTCTTCCAAAAACAACTCCAAAACCATCAAAAGATCTTAAAAATCAGAAACTAGAACAGGCTTTAAAGGACAATCACGATCTAGCTTTTGAAAATATCCAAGAATTTTCGTCTGAATTGCAAGCGTTCCTGGATTCTCATGGACTAAAAACTAATACAGGGAAAGATAATTTCTTACTACCCCTAGAAGGATTCAAACCATTACCTCCAGCGAAAATCGTAGATGGAACAGTTCAACTACCAGAGAATATTCTATTAACCTACGATCTAATTTCACCTAGTGCAGAATTCAATTCATCAGCCAGCATCGGGAATCAAGCCTTGAACAATTATTTATATGAGCCATTGCGACCAGAATATCCTTTTGAGTTAGACACATCTGAGTCACAAAAAGTCGTACTGCCGCTAGATCTGCCTAAAAGTCGCAAAACAAAGTCTTCTAACAGCGATCCGCAACCGCTTCTCGAGCCTTTCGATTACGATTCAGTCAAAGTGATACCACTAGGTCAAGGTCCCAGCCCGTTTGATGATATTAAGGCTGTCATTGAAAGTGAACAGAGTAAAAGGCAGGCTAATAGCACTGAAGATGTTACCACGACAACAACTGCTGCTCCTGATTCTAAGGACAATTCTGAAGTATCAGATAATGCAGCGTCTTCAGCCGATGCGGATTCAGGTGCATCAATATCTGACTTAGAAGAATCATTCGGTGGCGCAGCCCCTGAGAAACCGGGAGATTCCGAGCTACCGCCGCCGAGGAAGAATGGATTCTACTGGATGGTTGACTGGAATAGTTTCCTGGAAGTGGGCGATGGGGATACAAAAGTGAATATTCGCTTCGAGCCGAAATTGGGCGACCCGCAAATGTTCCTCCCCGTCAGCGTTCCGTGAATAGTTCGCAAATTGCTATACTGAGTTCTAGTCTGTGGTTTTAATTAGCAATGATATTAGTACTAGTGGGGCCGGATAGGGAATGAGTTATATAATTTATATTTCGACATTAATCAGTCGCTCTTGGTAATTAATACGACTTGGGATTAATTCGAAGTTGGCTTACCTTTACGGTTATAGTTTTTATAAGAATAGAACCAGATGTTCTTGTCTTGGTTGAAAACTCTCCAATTACGAACATAATTAGTGCCAGCACGAGTAGTTATTCCAGTTTTCTAATTGCTACCACGAATCTGGAATACTTACGACATTGTCGCCTGAGCGGTGTCCGTTGCTTAGTTATTAAGTTTCTATGATATGATTGCAGCGTGACGAGGAGATGTAATGCAAAATATTGGGACAGTCGCTGATTTATGAAATCGAAAGTTGAATCGCGAAATGATTACATTACAACCGAATTGAACATTTTTAAGATTCTCTTGCAATAGAATTCTAATTATAAGTATTTAAAGTACATATTTGTTTTATTTATTCTGTCTAACATCTCTCATCTCTCGCATATATTTGCGTGTTACGTCATCGTCAGAAAGTTTTCTACTAAAACGTAAGTACCCGTTCCTCCAAACGACTAACATAAAAGTATAATGTGTGCGCGCTATGTCACCTTATGAGTGATAAACTTAACTCTCGCGTAGATAAAATGGAGATAGGTACATAAATGTCTTAATACATTTTGGTACGGACTGGCTTTAACATCTCTTGAAACTCCTGAAAGTTTTTTATAGGATTCTGTAACTAGGTATGATAAAACTGCTTAGTTATCGTATTGCCATGTCCATCTGCTGGCTGGTTTTATGTTCTGACACCAAGTTATATTTAGAAAATATTAAAACAATATTTTCATATTAAAGTACCTACTCCAAAAAAATATTTTGGAACTACGAAGTTTTACGAAAATGGAGTGAACCTTAACTGGTTAATATTCATTCTATCATCATCATCATCACTAGCCGAAAAATGTCCGATGCTAGACAAATGTGATGAAATGATTTCCAAAACAACCGAACGTTAATATTTACTATGGCGAAATTAAAACATTAATTTTGCGACAATGTTCTTCAAGGATACCTAGAGTAAACTGTACAGTCAGCAACAGAAGTGGCTAAGCGGTTGAGGTGATCAAAATGAGATCAACACATCTCTATTGTCGAGAGGATAAGAGCGCGTGTAGGTCATTTTGAACAGATCACCCGCTCAGCCACTTTTGCAGCTGGCTGTATACGCTTAGAGCAATACAATTCTCCATCGGTAATACTCGGATCTCAGGTCATTTTTCACTTTGACATTTGATACTAAACAATAAAGCTCCCTTAATTACAGATATGAAAATGTCACTAATTTAATTGAATACAATAAATACAATACATAAATGATTGACTGTTTAGGTGCTGGCGTATTTCTATCGAGATCCAAATATTCCCGATGAAAAATAGTTTTGCTCTACTATGACGACTCGCGACGGTAAAAAGAATACATAATTATCAGCTTGTCTGATTGTGGCAATCACTACATTCATATACAAAAACGAAAATAAAAACGATTCATGACGTCAATACTTTACAAAATTTCGTATGACATTGCTACTTTAAGTTTAAACGCAATAATAATTATTATTTTTTTATGACATAGGCAGCAAACGAGCAGACAGAGCCTGGTAGTAAGCAATTACCGTCGCCCATGGGCACCCAGGGGAGTCACAAGCGCGTTGCCGGCCTTTAAGGGGGGTTGGAGCTCTGGGAACGTTACTCACCATCAGGAACACAACACTACATACCTGAAAGGTAGCAGTGCTATTATGGCTGTGGTCTTCTGTAAGGAGGAGGTACTTCCCCAGTTGGGCTGCCCCAGATTCAAGCGTAATGGTCATCGCTGTGCCCTACCTCTCATTATTGGACGTAGTTTAAAGACATACTCCAATAATATTTTCCATGAGATCATTTCGGTTTACATTCTTTCGTTTGACATAATTCTTCATTTAGCATTACGTTTTTTTTCTGGCGCTATAACACTATCAGGGCTGATACTCTGACTGAATGATCCTGTTTAGCAATCTGTTAAGTATTTCTGCTATTAAGTATTTGTATAAGGTATGTTTTATAAATTATAAAACTCCACGCACGTTCGGAAACAATGGCATTAGCATTATGCAAATGATGAATTATGACAATCAATCATTATGAGTCCCAAATTGAAACAGATTTTATACTTCGTTATGATCCAAAATACAAAATTCTTTATTTCATAAAGCGCAACCATTCCTGATCTCGTATATGATGTCTTCTAAACAGAATGTTACCTTTTTTCGGAGACACCGCTTAACCTTAGGATACAAAAAGTTATTGTTACATCTAAAAAGGAATTTTAGCTTATACCTATGTGTGTTTGTTGCGTCTTTGCGTGCATGTGTGTTTGAGTGTGTATTGAATGTAGTTTATAACTAAAAACTTATAGAACGGGTCTGTACTGGCCCGGTACCGCGAACAATAAAGTTCGTATATTTCGAGTATCTTTCTTTTACTCCAATTAAGGCGTCATAAGAGTGACAGAGTCAATCGTCCGAAATTTACGAATATCGTGTTTCGCGGTAGCGCCCCTGAATTCAAAGGAATGCAAGTGCGAGAATGAGTGGTGCAATCAAGTGCAAAAATATGTACCGAAAGAATCCTTTCATAAATACGTCCTACAACCTTTTTTACTGTACAATAGAGTTGCTCGGTACATATTTTTGAGACTTTTACTGTGAACGAATTTTTACACTTGAATGTAACCCGCGTGAGCGTCGGCACCCAAGGGTAAAACGGGGTGAGTAGGTTTCGCGGGGATTGGTGGGTTACGAATGGGGAGAGAAGGTTTGAGGGGGGGGTTTTAAGGCTACTGCTACAAAAATAATGTATTCCAATTTAAAATGGAGCTATAGTAATACGCATAATAAAAAAAAAACGATCCAACAACCTTCCATAATCACCTTTGTATGAAAACCCCTCTCACCCCAAATACGAGGCACTACGGGGTGAGGTGGGTTTTCATGTTTATCGTTAAAGTTATAAAATGGAACTACACAAACTCATAAAAAAAACAGAAATTCATACCTCGGGAACTCTTTTTTTGTATATAAATCAATGTGCCACATATAAAAATAAACTTTTATCTAGGTTTGAACTTCGATTTCGCCCGAACTCACCCCGAATTACGGTAATTACATTTTAATTCTCGTTAGACCAGTTCTAGTTAATATTATGTGTAGAAAACGCGAAAGTCTAATGTATTATAACGATTTTTCAGAAAAAAAAAACAATTAACGTGATTTGCCGGAAAGTTAACTATATCAGTTTTTTGACGATAATTAAATATTTCTATAAACACTAGAATTTGGTGCTCGTTTTATAAACTGTAAGTAGTACTACGATACAAAAAGGTAAAAAAATCATTTAACAGAGTTCATGCTTAATTATCGTCACAAAACTGACATAAATTAAGGTTTTTCACGTCACGTTAATTGGAGGCACGTTTTTCTGAAAACTCCTCTGGTTTTCTTTCGATTGATAAAATAAGTTTCGACGTTTTTTTTAATATAGTGTACCCTACTCATCTTATTGCTAGCTTAAAGCGGCACTTACTCGTTTGGCCGCTTCAGTTTCAGCGGAGTAAAACTTACGTCACACACCTTTCAAGGACCTAGGTAGGTTCACCGGCAAAATCAAAGGAGTCTTGTACTACGAAGCCCATATCTCATGGTCATAGTGTTATAAATGTATCCAAACTAAACCATATATAACAATGATAGCGACTAAGAGCAGGTAACAGCGAAATATGAAGACGTATCACATCTCTAACCACAGAGTTGATAAATTAACAGAGCTATTGCTAACACTATGGTTCCATATTGGATCGCATAATCTTGATTGTTGTAACTCATAAATATAACTTATGACAATTAAGATTATACCAAAATTGTCAGAATGCTTTTTGATCATCTAATCTGTTCAGAGATATTTAGCCTTAAATACGGTCTGGCCTAGTGCCTATGAAGCCAGTGGTCCTGGGTTCAAATCCCAGTCAAGGCATTTATTTGTGTGATGAGCACAGATATTTATTCCTGAGTCAGGGGTGTTTTCTATGTATTTAAGTATTTATATGTTATCTATGTATTATATATATCGTCGTCTAGTACCTACAATACAAGCCTTACTGAGCTTACCGTAGGACTAGGTCGATTTGTGTACGATTGTCCCGAAATATTTATTTATTATTTATTTATTATTAGTAGTGACGTGTACTTGTACCGCATTAGGCAACTTGAATGCTCTAAGTAGCGTGAACTTGTAATTAATTTAATTACTCACAGCAGTTTTAATTATGCTAAATGTATCCTCTGTAAAAAAATTACCAATACGTATGTTGCAGGATTTATTTTATATACTGCAACATTTCATTTAATTTGTTTTACTATGGCAACAGTCGTATGTCAAATTCCCTAGAATAAATCTTTTACATTCACATGTACTATATTCATTTTATTCTTCTAAAATCACTAACTAGCCCGATCGACCCTTTAACATGGGTCTCTGGCCGAGAAACTAGTAAGTCAACAAAATTGTACGTCGAAACCCGTAAACGACTTTAGGAAGTGAGATTGTCCTAGCAAAATTTTGAAATCGCTGCCATTCTGCTGCGTAGCCGGCAAAAACTATAACTTGAAACGAAGCAATGGCTACGAAATGTAATGACTTTATATCAAGTCAATGCCGGCGAAAAGGTTAATGACAAAATCTCAGTTTAATCTTAACAAAGTCACTCTGCCAATCTATCAACTCCGAGGCAACGAAAACAACAGTTTGAGCGCCATCTGTGAATAATTGGATGTATGGCCGGTGTCAGAAATACATTCAGAATATTGAACCTTATTCCAACGGAATACATGTCATATTATGCATGTCTCTAGTCCGTATTAATAATTTATGTAGGTACATCATAGTTAGGAATTTTGTACAAATACGAGTGGAATTGTTGGAATTAATTTTCATGTTTTGGCTTAACAATTTGGCGAGTGATTAATTTACGAATGATTGCTTATCAAAGTAGAATATTTAAACAAATACCAAACTATGTGCAAATAAAGCTAAAATGTAGCTGTAAACCTAATTCAAAATATTTTTTTATTTACAATCATTACATCCATTAAAACAATGTTGTGCGAGGAAACCGCCAGTGTCACGTTCCGTTCATTGTCACGTTCGACTAAAATAAATATGTTAAACTCGGTATACATGCGAGATCCTAGAAGCTCATGAATTCAAAGGTACATACAGTAACACTCTTAGCTGTACATCGGTGGCCCTTATTCCTTATATAATAAGGTCCATCAATGTTCAGCTAACGGCCCGGCCACGACTATGCGCGAATTGCGGCGCGGCGAGCGTTTTATCTGTTCGTTGCGCGGTCAAGACGCGCAATGCACTGCGGTGCGGAGGTGGTATCACACGCAATGAACAGATAAAACGCTCGCCGCGCCGCAAGTCGCGCATAGTCGTGGCCGGGCCGTAAGTAGTGTTGCTGTTAGTACAGTCAGCAGCAAAAGTTGCTAAGCGTTTGAAGTGTTCAAAATGACCTATACGCGCTCTTATTCTCTTGACAATAGAGACGTGTTGACCTAATTTTGAACACCTCAAATGCTTAGCTACTTCTGCTGCTGACTGTACAACAAACAGTGCGTGAAGCTACACCTATACCTATTACTACTCGAGCTTCTAACTCCCTGGTACATTACGCCTGTGCTACGGACCACGGGTGAGAGCTACGCTACTGTGACGTCATCGACCCATCTGCCGTGGCCTGCGCCACGACTTACTGTGCACGTATGTGCTCCTGGTACTGCAAGGCTCCTGGTACATACGCAGCATTCAGTAATGCGCGGTGAGCGGGTGTCAAGACAAATTTTATTAAAAAATGTCTAATCTTTATTAACCAAAGATGGCAGATATTATAGCGATGTCTAAAGCGTGATTCTGGACAGATGAATCGGACCAGCCCTACACATTTAACAATTATAAATAGATCATTCACAAATCGACCCACGGTAAGCTCAGTAGGTAAGGTTTGTGTTGTAGATACTAGACGACGGCGATATAAATAATAAATAGTTACACATACGTACTTAAATACATATAAAAAACCCATGACTCAGGAACAAATATTTCATCACACAAATAAATGTCCTGACTGGGATTTAATCCCAAGACCATCGGCTTCATAGGCAGGGTCACTACCCAAACCCACTAGGCCATACCGGTCGTCAATCACTGTTGTATCAAAGCGAAATCCTTAGGTATACATTTTGTTAAGTTCTAATTTCCGAGCACGGTCGTGGCCGGGCCGTAAGAGCGTCTGCCCGCGTTTCTGTCCCGCGTTTTCTCGGCGTTCCCATATAAAATTGCTCGCTGCGGCCACACCGTTTTCTTGCCGAATACTATGAAATCGCCAGGAAAACGCCAAATAGCCGCTTCTAGTGTGCCTGGGCGCTAAGGGACGCTGCTACACGTGCTCCAATTGTGTCTGGTCACATTTATAGGCAATACCCGGATCTCCGACTATGATTGTGGCTCTGAAATATTGAAATAACCCCTAAGCACCTAACCAGACAGTTTCCTTGTCAAGAATGGGGTCACTGTGTCACAAAAACACGTGTTTTGTTTATGTTATGAAATAAGGAAAACGTATCGGATAAAATATAATACTTACGTATGAGAAATAGCCCAATATGAAGTAAAATTCAGAATCTGATAAAGCGAACCGTCAGCGATAGAAATGCGTTGTTCCTATAACCCTTACTTAGAATATCTAAAAAAAGGTATGCCAATCAAAACATTTGACGAAA
Source organism: Grapholita molesta (assembly GCA_022674325.2). Lineage (NCBI taxonomy): Eukaryota > Metazoa > Arthropoda > Insecta > Lepidoptera > Tortricidae > Grapholita > Grapholita molesta. The sequence continues at coordinate 14,626,166 of CP053135.2, read as the reverse complement.
TCATAATTGACATTATAAAAAAATCCCATGTAATATTTTGTCAAACAATAATTTATTAAATCATGAATTGGGAAAAGATATCAATGCGAACCGTTGAGTTGAGAAATAAAAATTTGACCAAATGAAACTTTGGGATACGTAGTTTGGGGAGTTAAGAATTTGCTAAATGTTTTTTGGCGAATAATTAGTAAACCCTTAGATATAGAGTCCTATACATAATATATTGTGTTTTGTTACCTACGTGTATAGGTATATAGGACCGGCAATATGTAATATCCGATAATAAATAAATACTACTGGACATCCTAACAAAAATTATCTGAACTCAGCCAACGATATATATAACTAGCGTTTCGTCGGCTAGCCATGCCCGTCTTTAAAGTACCTATAGTTCCGGGATAAAAATTATCCTATGTCCTTTCTCAATTTCATACCAATTGGTTCAGCGGTTAAACATGAAGTGGTAACAAGCAGACAGGCAGAGAGAGATTAGTTTCGCATTGATAATATTAGTATGGAGAGTATAGATACAAATACTTTATGTCTTTTGTCATAGTTAAAAATGTCTGCTTCAAAATTGAGTTGCATGATTCCACCCGAATAAACACATATATATTGCAAATTAAACATACATACATATATTACGTATGTTTCAGCCAGCAGTGGACTGGACATAGGCCTCCCACAAATATGACTTGTATCATCTTGGGCGGTAGTTGCCATTATTGCCCGGTTGGCGACCGCAGTAGCTGTAGATTGGTTTTCGACGGACGCCGCTGCCCGTCCGTAGGATTTTTCCCTTTGTCGCCTCTTACGACACCCGCGGGAAGATATGGGGTGGTGCTATTCTAGTCAACCGGTATCACCCAGCAAATTAAACAAAGGCTTGTAATAATAAAGACTTTTTTATGATATAGGAGGCAAACGAGCAGACGGATTGCCTGATGGTAAGCAACTACCGCCGCCCATGGACACTCGCAACACCAGAGGAGTCACAAGTACTTTGCCGGCCTTTAAGATCCCTATACGCTCTTTTCTATCAATTTTACGCCGGAATAACCTCTGTACATCATCTAATACTTACATCGGCTACTTAAGTATTCACACAGCCTCCTACAGTATCCACTAGCAAAATGAAAAGAGCATTTCCTAGTAAACCATGTCAGCTTTGTTTAAAGCTGGCCCAGACGAGTTTCCCGCTTGAACGCTCTTTGATACGTAATCGAATTTGTACTGTGCCTGAAGTCCGATAGCTAACAAAGCGCTGGCGATTTGATTGCCTGGACTAGTGGCTATGATCGATTGGATCCACGTGGGTTAGATTACTTTCTAGGTCTGCATTATCTAAAGATAATCATGCTACAAAATAGGAATACTAGACAGAGCAAGACAAAGTATAAGTGAACTTAACTGAAGGACCATGTCTATGTAGTTGTGCAGAAAATTAATATGGAACTTACTTCAAACTTTGAATATAGAACGCTGACACAAAATAGACAGATACAGAAATCAATCTCCATACAAAGCGCGCTCGATCAACGCACACATAGACACTGCTCACAGACACGATATCTCGGATCAGTTCGGACCACTGCAAGCGTGAGTGCCATCCGAAAGAAAAACGAAGATCTTTTTCTCCCATACAATCTTTATCAACTCGAAAAAACAATAAACGCCGCAGGATTTCATACATCTTTCGCTTCTTTGCGAGTATTTTATATTATTCCAGCACTAAAGTTGTTAAGGCGATAATTTCTTACAAATTGTTAATAAATTAGCCCGTATTCCCTAAGATATGGCTGTCAAAATCTCTATTGAATGACAAGAGACATTTCTTCTCTTCAGGAGCGGTACCGCGAACATCGATGTTCGTATATGTGACATTATCTATGAAAAGGGACGTTATTGTCGATGGCGCTTATGACGTTGTTAGAGATGACGCGATACAAACATAACGCGGTTCGACGTAAGTGCCATCGACCATAAGGTCCCTCTTCATAGATAATGCCACATATTTCGGGCACCTTTCTCTTTTCTCCAATTATAACTGCGGCGCTACCGCGAACAACGATATTCGTAAATTTCGGACGATTGTCTCTGTCACTCTCATGACGTCTTAATTGGGGTAAAAGAGAAAGATGCCCGCAAATTAAGAATATCGTTTTGGGCGGTAGCGCCTCAGACATCCGTTTCTTGGTTACGTTATTTAATGCGAACTTATTACACTTAAAAATATAATAATCGTGCTTTTTGCCAATGTCGAAATCGTCGCAAGATATTTGCTGTGACAAATTTGTAATGTAAAAATAACATTAAAATAAAAATATTCTAGTTATTATTAATTCTTCGTCTGCATAAAATCAAGGTGATGATGATGATGATGATTGACAAAAACTATCCTATATCCTTTCTCGCGACTCAGACACTCTCCATACCAAATTTTATTTAAATCGGTTCAATATTATTAAAAATAGCGTGAAAGCGACACAGACACACAGACAGAGTTACTTTCGTATTTATAATATTAGTTAGGATAGTTATATAGTCAGGATTCTTTCCGTTTCATTCTCGACAATTAATCACAAACAACTATAGGAGCGCCAGTACTACGATAGTGTGAACCCTAGAGCGACCGCCGGGAGTAGGTATGAAAAATGAAGTACATACATTTGATTGACTTCTGTACCTGTCTATTTTGTGACGCTGACATGCGTGTACAGACATAACTACTACATAAGTACATAGGCCAGATGCTTTAGCTGAGTTTAGTCATTTATTTAAAATATCTAAATACGTAAAAAAACAATAAATCATTAAAACAAATTAAAACTAACAATAAATTTAACTAAAACTAATATAAATCTAAAAAAGGCCCCTGCGGCATAGTATCGAAGATGCTGGCAGCATTTCCTCGTTGAATCGTAAGACTGATACGCTGAGCGAGGTAGCTGCCAGCTCTTCGGCACAAAATAGACAGGTACAGAAGTCAATCAAATGTATGTACTTCATTTTTCATACCTACTCCCGGCGGTCGCTCTAGGGTTCACACTATCGTAGTACTGGCGCTCCTATAGTAGTTTGTGATTAATTGTCGAGAATGAAACGGAAAGAATCCTGACTATATAACTATCCTAACTAATATTATAAATACGAAAGTAACTCTGTCTGTGTGTCTGTGTCGCTTTCACGCTATTTTTAATAATATTGAACCGATTTAAATAAAATTTGGTATGGAGAGTGTCTGAGTCGCGAGAAAGGACATAGGATAGTTTTTGTCAATCATCATCATCATCATCACCTTGATTTTATGCAGACGAAGAATTAATAATAACTAGAATATTTTTATTTTAATGTTATTTTTACATTACAAATTTGTCACAGCAAATATCTTGCGACGATTTCGACATTGGCAAAAAGCACGATTATTATATTTTTAAGTGTAATAAGTTCGCATTAAATAACGTAACCAAGAAACGGATGTCTGAGGCGCTACCGCCCAAAACGATATTCTTAATTTGCGGGCATCTTTCTCTTTTACCCCAATTAAGACGTCATGAGAGTGACAGAGACAATCGTCCGAAATTTACGAATATCGTTGTTCGCGGTAGCGCCGCAGTTATAATTGGAGAAAAGAGAAAGGTGCCCGAAATATGTGGCATTATCTATGAAGAGGGACCTTATGGTCGATGGCACTTACGTCGAACCGCGTTATGTTTGTATCGCGTCATCTCTAACAACGTCATAAGCGCCATCGACAATAACGTCCCTTTTCATAGATAATGTCACATATACGAACATCGATGTTCGCGGTACCGCTCCTGAAGAGAAGAAATGTCTCTTGTCATTCAATAGAGATTTTGACAGCCATATCTTAGGGAATACGGGCTAATTTATTAACAATTTGTAAGAAATTATCGCCTTAACAACTTTAGTGCTGGAATAATATAAAATACTCGCAAAGAAGCGAAAGATGTATGAAATCCTGCGGCGCTTATTGTTTTTTCGAGTTGATAAAGATTGTATGGGAGAAAAAGATCTTCGTTTTTCTTTCGGATGGCACTCACGCTTGCAGTGGTCCGAACTGATCCGAGATATCGTGTCTGTGAGCAGTGTCTATGTGTGCGTTGATCGAGCGCGCTTTGTATGGAGATTGATTTCTGTATCTGTCTATTTTGTGTCTTCGGTCTCCTGTGGTGTCACTGAGTCTCTTTGAAAGGTCCTTAAAGAGACTCAGAGCGCCGGGGCCCCACGGACCGAGGGTCTCGACGCCGAATGGGATAAAATTGTATTCTGCGCCGAGACCACTGTATTTTCCTATCTTAGTTTTACACTTATAGCGGTGTTTGGCCCAATAGTAAAAGTTATTCAGTCTGATCTTTCTAGTAACCTGTCTTAAAAACCGTGGCAAAACAGATGAAAATCATCAGTATCATCTAATATAAATCTACCCTAAGCTCTTTAGGCTAGTAATTTAGGGGCAAGCTTTTGGTGAAAGAAAATTAGTTTGCACTTGAAACAACTGGGAACTTATTTATGAATAAAAAGAATCTTACGAAAGTGTATGAAAGATGTTACAATGCTTATCTTTTCTCAGAAATATATCCTCGATGTATGATAAAAGGACACCATCATTCTTAGGAGCTAGAAATTACATGAAATACGCAATATCTGACCAGTCGCTATATGATCCATTTGTCTCCGGATTGGAAGAAAGGCAGACACCTAAATAGATAATATGCTATTACTCAAATCGAGGACAACTTACGTAACGTTAGCAGAACAGCACATATGTTAGAATAGACAATCGATCAATTACAGACACAGAGCGGCATCAAACTCCGTCGAGACACAACTTGTTAACTACGACTTACTGAAGGAACAACATACGGAGCCGTAAAACGCAGAGCCGCCACTGATAAATGAGAATTATACATCTATTGACTTCAGAATGGGCTAGCACGATGAAAAAAGTCAAAGTCGCGAGCGATACGATTCGTATTCGTAACGAATTCATTTGACAGAGAACCAAAGTTATCGAGCCTAAAGAGTCGCCACCAAGCGGTTTAAGATAAATTTCCTCCCGCGAACGCTCCGGCTGAAATGAACTCCCTGCCGAGGTTTTTCCTAGGGACGACAGTATGAGGTTCTTCAAAAAGGAGTGTATAGGTTCTTAAAGGATAGGCGACACGCATGTGAATCCTCTGGAGTTACAGGAGTCCATAGGCTACGGTAACTGCTTACCATCAGGCGGGCTGTATGCTTGTTTGCCACCGTCGTTGTATAAAAGAAACAGGTCAAATAATTAGGGGTAAACGCATTATTCTTGAGTGGATACTGTAATGAGTGTGAATCGCCTTCCGACCAGGAAGGATGACGATTTGTGAAAGATCGCAGACAGATACTGGATTTTTTTTTTATGACATAAGGTGGCAAACGAGCAGACGGATTGCCTGATGGTAAGCAATTACCGTCGCCCATGGGCACCCGCAACACCAGGGGAGTCACAAGCGCGTTACCGACCTTTAAGGGGGGTTGGAGCTCTGGGAACCTTACTCACCATCAGGAACACAACACTACATACCTGAAAGGTAGCAGTGCTATTATGGCTGTGGTCTTCTGTAAGGAGGAGGTACTTCCCCAGTTGGGCTTCTAACTGGATGCCGCAAACTGAAGACAGGGTGCTATGGCGCTCTTTAGGGGAGGGCTAAGTCCAGCGGTGGACTACTATAGCCTGGTGATGACGATTCTGAAAATCCGTTGAATTTGCTGGACTTTTCCAAGAGACATGTTCGCCATATCTTTACGTAAGTGACTATAATAGTCCATGACAATATTCTAGAACGTAACGACCGACTGTCGGGTTACCCTGCTGTGTGTTTTCGGCTTAAGAACTGATGACGTGAGATTTGTATCTTCGCCGTAGTTGGAACTATCGTAACATCTTGCCCTGATTTAGGGAGCTGTGACGTCAGTTCAATTTATATGGATGCTGTGTGGATAAAAAAGGTTAAGAAAAGGGTTAATTAATCACTACATAGTATAACAAAGTCGCTTTCTCTGTCCCTAAATCCCTATGTATGCTTAAATCTTTAAAACTAAGCAAACGGATTTTAATGCGGTTTTCTTTAATACATAGAGTGATTGAAGAGGAAGGTTGATATGTATAACATCCATTAAATAGTCGAGAAATACTAATATCAGTATTGCACCGCGAAGGGGCGGGTCGCTGTTAGAAATAAAATATAGCGCTCACTTTTTTATACTGCGACGCTGGCAAACAAGCATATGGTCCACCACAGCAGTCACTGTAGCCTCTAACTCCAGAGGATTCATAAGACTGAATGTTGCGTACTATTACCAAACATGCTCGGTATGATAACGGTTCGACAAGCGTTTTTAAACGCCATAAATGTTTAATATTCATTTAAGTACTACTTTTAAAAGGTAAAAGATAAAAGACTTTATTTTTCAATTTAAGTACGCATATTATAAAGCACTTATGAACGTCAAAGAAAATCTACCGCCGGTTCTAACCGTACATCTCTGACCCGAGAAGGTTATTACCGTCAAGAAAATTGACTTTTTTATACAATAGGTAACATATATAATATAATACATCTAATCTCCCACAAAAAAAATATAATGTACACGTGTATATCCATTATCAACAGCATCATTGCTGTCATTCATGTATGCCATTTCCACTTCACATTTTGAAATAACTTTCTTTTTTTTTTCTTTTTTGTGATGCAATTTGTTAGTTATGTTTGGTTATGTATAAACCGGCTTGACTACGTGAAATAGACATATTTTCATATGCTTTCTCAACTGTTTTTTTTTTATGACTGAGGCTACAAACGAGCACACGAATTGCCTGATGATAAGCAAATACCGTCGTCCATGGGCACCCACGACACCAAGGGTTGGAGCTCTGGGAACCGTACCTACTCACCATCAGGAACACAACACTACATACCTGAAAGGTAGTAGTGCTATCATGGCTGTGGTCTTTTGTAAGGAGGAGGTACTTCCCCAGTTGGGCTTCTCCAGACTCAAGCGTGATGGTATTTCGCTGTGCCCTACCTCTCATTGTTGGACGTAGTTTAAGGACATACCCGGGTCCAAAATTGTATCATTTGAACAATATGGCAGTAGTTGATGAATTCAATGCTAGTCGGTTTAGTTTTAGTTTCTGGTTTGAGCAATGCATGTTTTTCTGTCAAATAATCCTCTACTCTGTATTATTCTTTGGACAGCAAAGATCTTTTCAAGTAATTTTTAAGTACTAAAAAGAATAGTTAAATAAATGAATACATCGTCGAAAATAAAGTTTGTTTATGAAATTGTTTGAAAAATATCAGATACAGTGAACTGTGTCCAACTTTTAGGTTTCAATGTGGAAAGATTAGATTGTATCAAATATCAATTTCACTTGAATGAAATTTTGCTATTAGGTTTCGTGCTGGTATCGAGTGTCAGGCCGGAGAAATATTTCTAGCACTGTATTTTAACACTAGAATTTGTTCTTTGTTAGCACAAAGCAATATAGACGCAAAGGCGTAAAAAGGCGGTATATAATACATGAACATTGATTGACAAAACAATTAAAAAAATAAGTCCCGCCGTAGTTTCTTGCCGGTATCTTCTCGGGTCAGAGGTGTAGGGTTCGAACCGGTGTAGTTTTTTCTTTGACGTTCATAAGTGCATGTAATGTGCCTAAATTGAAAAATAAAGATCTTTTATCTTTTTTTTATCTTTTTATTAAAGTAAAAAAAAGCAACTCATTTAAATGTACTTCAATGTTTTAGCAGAGTTTAAGTTTGCCTGTAAGCAATCATCTCAATAAAATTTTATACGAAATGAATTCCATTCCCTGTTAATATAATATACCTATACCGGGTGCGGTCTGTAAAGCTAGCAATAACTTTAGGGAACGCTTCTACACCACGAATATAGCAACATTTGTTCTACAACTTTAAGAAAATGTCTAATTTATTACTTGTGATTTTTTCGAACAACCTAAATAGTGTTTTATTATTTATTTTCTATGTAGTTGACGTTTACTAACATTGCTTGCTTGGAAAATCTTTTTTTATTAATATTTAGTAAAATATAAGTTATTTTCAAAAGTAGTAGAACAAATGTTGCTACGTTTGTGGTGTAGAAACGATGCCTGAAGTTATTGCTCTTGTTACAGGGATCATCCGATTACATTACAGGTAACTGGCATTCAACGGAAAGTAGTAAGTACAGTCGCCATCAGGTATATCTGAGCGCACCCGCAATACCAGGGCAGTCACAAGCGCGTTGCCGGCCTGTAAGATAGGAGTACGCTCTTTTCTTGACCTTACTCACCGGCAGAAACACAACACAGAAAAGGGTCTACTGCTATTTGGTTGAGGATTTTTATAAGGTTTTTTTTTTTTTTTTTATGACAAAAGGTGGCAAACGAGCAGACGGATTGCCTGATGGTAAGCAATTACCGTCACCCATGGGCACCCGCAACACCAGGGGAGTCACAAGCGCGTTGCCGACCTTTAAGGGGGGTTGGAGCTCTGGGAACCTTACTCACCATCAGGAACACAACACTACATACCTGAAAGGTAGCAGTGCTATTATGGCTCTGGTCTTCTGTAAGGAGGAGGTACTAGGTAGGTTGCATTCATTCGCTGACGAACGTGCTCTACAACACTTATCAAAAAGACATTCGCAGGGCCCATACCGCTCTTTAGAACGTAGTTTAAGGACATACATACTCCGGATCCAAAAAGTTTGCACTACTTTGAGTGAAAAGGCTATAGTTCCTTGTAATTACGAAACTCACCGCCGTATCGTATCGTAATACATCATCCTCAAACCAAAATGGCGGCCCCTTCAGAACTTTGATTACAAGTTCGATAGATGTCGCTGCCTAGTTGATTACGTCCACGGATCACTTATACAGTGTGTAAATCTTATACGGGCGAATCTCTTAACAGAGGGTAGAATAGGACATAAGAAATATATTAACATAATTTTTGCTTAGAAGTTCAGTTAAAATGAATCCATATAATATAAATTAGGCCCGCAATGTAATGAATGCAACACACTCGAGTTAAACACTCGTTGACAGTTAGTTTCAAAAGCTCGTATCGCGTAATGTTCGCAGTACATTACTACTCAGAAATTTTACAAATATTAATTATATATGTATAATAGGTATAATCAAAGAAAAACCTTTTGGTTAACGATTATGCTGGTAAATCCTATATCTGGTTTCATTCTTCGCCCTTCGTTCTATTGAACGTGTGGGTTGAATGTCATTAAATAGCTTTAGCATGGAAAAATCTAGGAGTTCTAGTCGCTGACAATTTAATATTTACCTTTAATATTGGTATGGATTAAAGCGAATATAAAGTTATTTTCTAGGCGTGCCTATGGTGTTCAAGATATATTTTATTGTATAAAAGTCTACTAATTAAAGACCACGAAATTAACTTCGTACCTACGCCAAATAGAATTATAGTTGTTTCATTTTATTATTTTATTCTTAGATACTAGCAAAGAGACTCTGATCCCACAGTCAAACTGTGTAAACCGTTTTGTGGGACACATGTTATTGTAAAAAAACTTTTCTTATAATAAATAATAATAAATAAACGCCGGAGGTAAGTTTTCATTTTTATGCGGTCGCAGATACGCGCCGCTTACGGCTGAAATGATGATGATAATATACGCGGTATAGTCTTGTTTACTCTATCTAAACAAAACCAAGTTAAGAATGGTAACTAGTGTCATAACAGGTCATGGACCATTTAACAAGCATCTATTTAACTTAGGTGTTACAGACAGTCCCCTATGCCGAGGATGCTTGGAGACAGAAGAGACGGCCGCTCACATGGTGCTGGAGTGCAGCGAAGTGGCTACATACAGGGCAAAATATCTCGGTACCCCGAGTAATCTCCACGAGGTACTACGAGACGTTAAAGGTCTGGTTGGATTTCTCGAGGAGTTGGGCTGGCTGAGCTAACCGGCCTACCATCACGCAAAATAGGCGCCCAGTCGTCGAGTTGCGGAAACCCGCCCGTATCACAATACAATACAATAGTTTTGTTTAAATATAAAAGGTTTAGTCAGTATTTGTAATAAAACTGCGACTCATGGTGATAGCAATTTGCGACCTACGACGACTATGACCTGATGTCACACTTCTATATCTGAACGTTCGTAAAACGGAGTCTGTGCATGGTGATCTATGCTTACACCGGTTTACGGCCTGAACTAACGGCATCCCTGCCTTCGATAAGGTTTGAGGACATTCGACTTGTTATTAGTGATATGACAAGGCGAAGTTTATACCGGGTGCGGCCTGTAAGAGTAAGCCTGAAGAAGCAAAAAAAAAATTGGGATCGCTTCTGCACCACGAACGTAACAACATTTGTTGTACAACTTTAAATAATTGGGTAATTTATTACTTGTCATGTTTTTAAACTAAATAGTATTTTCAATTAACAGCATCCAATAGTCCAGTTGACGTTTACTGTCAGCCTAACTTCATAGTTTTCGCATTACATTGCTTGTTTGTAAAATCTTTTTTTATTAATATTTATTAAACTATTAGTTATTTTCAAGAGTCGTAGAACATAATTCTGTTGCTACGTTTGTGGTGTAGAAATGATGCCCAAATTTAATGATCCTATTACAGGCCACACCCGGTATAAGTGAAAAGTATACAGCCCCTGGCCTGTGTAGTAGTAACGTGTGTGTACACGCACGTCGACGTTCTATATTCAAATTTTGACGTAAGTTCCATACTAGTTCTCTGCACAACTACATAGACATGGTCCTCCAGTTAAGTTTTTCACCTATACAAACTTACAACTAATGTTTTTTCTTATTTATTGCAAACGTATTATGACAACTCGACTTTCTTTAACTGAACTTAATTACTTCAAATCTTAATTGTTCAAACGAATTTTTTTTTATATATCAGACTGACCAGCGTTTAACCTCAGTCATACCTGATGGTAAGTGTCGACGAGGTCGAGGGTGTAGCACGCTGGTTCAGTAACAGCCTATTCACTACTGCCTTGATAATACTCAAATTATATCTTTCCGGGAATACAGACGAAGGGAACATTGAAACATATACTCGTACATACATTTACAATACAAAATTAATTAAATATCAGACTCTCGGTGCATTCAGCGGAAGGAGTAATAAACAATAATTAGTCCTAATATTAGAAATGACTTATGTTGCATTATTAAAATAAAACAAAATAGACCTTTGCCATGATATTCCGATATGACATTAGCTTATCAAATTATATACTTAGCAATTAGCATGTTGGTGAAATTTTTATTATGATTTTTTTTTGTACTGTGACCTATAATAACTTTCATGTTTGGCAATTTGCTGTTTAATAGTTAGTTGGTTAATAAATAAATTAAATCTAGTATTAAAAATACGATCGTTCCTTGTTGTTTCCTGCGCAAGAGTGCCCATAAGTCTCGCAGCAATACTGGATAACAATATATTTAATCCAACGATTATTGTACAGTCAGCATAATGTAGTCCATAATAGTCAACAATTCCAAATATATCGACATATTCACCAACAGATCTGATCTAGTAGGTACCATGCCTATGAAGTCGACGGTTCTGAGTTCAAATCCCAGTAAGGGCATTTATTGTGTGATTAGCACAGATATTTGTTCCTGAGTGGGTGTTTCCTATATGTATGAATTAAAGTTTTTGTGTGCCTCTTTGGCTCAGTACCCACAACACAAGCCTTCTTGAGCTTACCGTGGGGCTCAGTCAATTTGTGTAAGGATGTCCTGTAATATTTATTAATTAATTTTGATGTTGAATTTACTAAGTAGTTCATGTATTTTTCCGTACACGGAACAATGGTGTTCCGGACATTTGGGAGGCGTACGCGGAGCCAGATCGAGCCAACGCGCAGAGGCCCTTTCGACAATTTAATGAAATGTAAGGGGTACATTAAGTGGTTGTTCCCCTGTCCGTAACATGGGACGCGCACAGAGACAGCACTCGCCATGGTGTAAGGATTATTGAGTTTTAATGGAATCTAGAATGTTCATGTACTTTATTATTAATTGAGTGGTGCGCATCGGGTTTGAACCTGGGACCTTCAAATTAACAGCCTCGACTTACCTAAATGTGCTGGTTCATAAAAAATACCGTTTATTTCTACGACACCAGAATATCTGTTTTAAAAGTGAAGTTTCGTACAAACTATTAAAAGAGAACTGATAGGGCCGATTTAACCCTTTAAAGTATCAAAAGGCTATAAATAATCCTTAACCCTATCTGAGAAAAGTCGAATGGCCGAACTTCTAATCGGTAGCCACATTCCTGGCTGTTATCATTGCTGGCCGAGTGAGAGCGAGACTAACTATCAGACGTAGTTGGGCTAGCATTTTTAGCAGAAGAAACTTTTGTGTCGACTCAATTTTTTTTTATTGAATTAAGTTCCAAACGAGCAGACGAATCGCCTGATGGTAAGCAATTATCGCCGCTCATGGACACTGCAACACCAGAGGTCAAAATTAAAAATGAAAATGTTACTTATTTAATAAGTTCGCGTGCAGTAATTTTTTTATGACAAAGGCGGCTAACGAGCAGACGGATTGCCTGATAGTAAGCAACTATGGGCACCCGCAACACCAGGGGAGCTGCAAGCGCGTTGCCGGCCTGTAAGGGGGGTTGGAGCTCTGGGAATCTTACTCACCATCAGGAACACAACACTACATATCTGAAAGGTAGCAGTGCTATTATGGCTGTGGTTTTCTGTAAGGAGGAGGTACTTCCCCAGTCGGGCTTCTCCAGACTCAAGCGTGATGGTACTTAGCTTTACCCTACCTCTCATTGTTAGACATAGTTTAAGGACATACCCGGGTCCTTTTTCAAGGACACGTACGGGGTATTTGTGACTTATTTCGGAAAAAAACCATTTGAACATTAATACAGTTTGACAGAACTGTCAAGCTTAAGTGGGTCTCATGCACGCGACCGAACAATTAATTGACAGTTCGGGTGCTGACGTATTTCTATTGAGATCCAAGTTTTCGCAATCGAAAATCGTTTTGCACCACATCTGCTACCACAGAATAGAGAATAATATACATATTTTTTTTTTTCACTTTTGACAATAAATAAAGTTAAAAACTAAAAAGATAGATATATATATTTATCTTACACAAATTATCTAACTGGCAATGATCATTATAATATATTCCTTGTCAGGCTCTACCTACAACACAAGCTTATTGATCTTACTGTGGGAGTATGTCGATTTGTGTAAAGATTGTCATACAATAGTACATTTCGATACTAGTGAAAAGAGCGTTTAGGGATCTTAAAGGCCGGCAACGTACTTGTGACTCCTCTGGTGTTGCGAGTGTCCATGGGCGGCGGTAGTTGCTTACCATCAGGCAACCCGTCTGCTCGTTTGCCTCCTATATCATTTAAAAAAATACAAACCTTATAATGAGCTTAGTGTGTATATTATTATGTAGATATGTGTAAAGATTGTCATAAAAAAAATTATACTAGTTTACACAAAACCTCTTCAAGCTTGAATATCAACTGTGTACTCAAGTACAATCTGAAACTGATCTAAGTTAGTGCATCACTTGAAGTTGGCAAGTTCGGGCCTTAACCGAAGGTTCTTATCAACTTGAGAATCGGGCCCGTAAGCCATTTAACTGCTGTGACCGATTGACGAGCGAAGGGTTGTGTTTTAGGACCTTTTATTTAACTTGCATTGTTTGTTCTGGAGAAATCTTGAACTTCACTTCAGCCATAAATCGTCCAGTGCTGGACATAGGCCCCCCCAAAAATAACTTGTATCATCTTGGGGGGTTGTTGCCATAGTCGCCACGTTTGGCAGGCGGATTGGTATCGCTGTAGATTAGGTTGCGACGGATGCTTCAACTGTTTGATTTGCCTGTATTACTTGGTTGATAATGTCACTTTACTTAAAATTGGGCTAAATCCATTTTTCTTTCAGGTTTTTTTTTGCTTAAATTAGGGAGGTGCTTATTTAGCAATATCTGTAAATACTCACTCGGTGTCGGAGTCAAGTTACATTGAGAATGATACTTTTACTACTTTAACCACGGACGTCCACAGTTGGACATGGGTCTCCCCCATAGACCACAAAAGGGAAATGACGATGGGGATTACGCCATAATCGCCGCGCTGGGGACCTAAGGCGCTTCGTAAATTTTGAACGATTGTCTCTGTCACTCCCATGACGTCTTAATTGGGGTAAAAGAGAAAGATGCCCGAAATTTACTAGTATTGTTTTTGGTGGTAGCGCCTCCTGGTTGGCGATAGCTAATCCGCTCAAAGAGTACCAGCGGCGCTACCGCAAACAACGATATTCGTAAATTTCGGATTATAGTCTCTGTCACTCTCATGACACTTTCATTGGAGTAAAAGGGAAAGATGCCTGAAATATACGAACTTTAGATGTTCGCGGTACCGCTCCTGTGCTGGCTGTTGTCCTATTCTCGGAGACCAGAGTCTCCGTTAAGGGACAATACCCTGATATTCACTGGTATTTCTTATGGTATCTGCTGAAAACAAAAATTTCAAAATACAACAACCTTTTTTTATGACAAAGGCGGCAAACGAGCAGACGGATAGCCTGATGGTAAGCAATTACCGTCGCCCATGGGCACCAGGGGAGTCACAAGCGCGTTGCCGGCCTTTAAAGGGGGTTGGAGCTCTGTGAACCTTACTCACCATCAGGAACACAACACCTACATACCTCAAAAGGTACCGGAACCTCAAATCCTTTCAGCTTTTAAAACCCGATTAAAAATCCGCAAACATAAATTGAAAACATAATTAAGTTTAAATTCCGCATGCAACAGGGCGACTGCAAATGTTTAATAACATCGACATATTTTAATGACGGCTCGTAACCGTTAAGTTTAACGGCGCGATACATGAGGGGCACTATTCCAACCGCCACCCGCATTTATAGATCGAGGAAGAGTTTCTTAAAAGGCCTGTTGCAGCCATGGATAATATACATAGATGAATGAAGTCTGAATAGTGACGCCACAATAACTGGTCCAAAAACGAGATTTCTAAAACATTGCAGGCGTCTATAGGCATTTTTTTAATGACATAGGCGGCAAACGAGCAGACGGTTTGCCTGGTGGTAAGCAATTACCGTCGCCTATGGACACCCGCATCACCAGGGGAGTCACAAGCGCGTTGCCGGCCTTTAAGGGGGGGGTTGGAGCTCTGGGAACCTTACTCACCATCAGGAACACAACACTTCATACCTGAAAGGTAGCAGTGCTATTATAGCTGTGGTCTTCTGTAAGGAGGAGGTACTTCCCCAGTTTGGCTGCCCCAGATTCAAGCGTGATGGCTACGGTAACTGCTTACCATCAGGCGGGCCGTAAGGTTGTTTGCCACCGTCGACGTATTAAAAAAAGATGGAGTATCTTCCTTTAACCGCGTATGAGGTTTGACGAATTACATTTTATTGCAAAATTTACTTTCGTCATCTCCCGGACGTCCAGGTGAGGGGAGCGGTTTCGTCCTGACGTTGTGAATATTCCATTTATTCGCACGAAGCGATTCGCTTCTACCTTCCGTGGGACTGTTAAGGAATGGAATTTCTTAACAGTCCCAAGCAGGCAGGTCCTTAACAGTACAGGCTCCCTTCGTCTGTATTCCCGGAAAGATATAATTTGGCTCATTTCAAGGAGTGCTACTAAACCAGCGTGGCACATCCTAGACCTCGTCGACACTTACCATCAGTTGTGACTAAGGTCAAACGCTGGTTATTCTTATATTAAACAAAGCCAATAAAAACTTTGATGGATCAATGACAATTTTTTTATATATCAGGAATTTTGCTTATTGGATAATGTCTAAAACAGAGGAAAAGTGTAAGGAAAAGAGCCATATTTACTGGAAAGGAATCTATCTATATTCAGTCGCTGCTGAGTGAACGCTCAACTTGCGTATGCGGGGCGTGATGCGTGCTTGTGAGACAAATAGAAATGTATGGAGGTGGCCACAGTGAACTCTGCTCATATCCCTTGGAAGCCTCCATTCCAGACATACACGAACAGGTTCCTAGCTAACTCATTTATCTGTGAAGCCAATGTCTAAGGCTAAAAGGTTCGGTATCGGAAACTAATTGATAGTAACAGTGGAGTCACCAGGTACGAATGCTGGCTTTGTATGTTGATCACAAATGTTCCTGAGTTATAGATGTAATAATATGTAGACATTTAGTAGAACATAAGCCTGATCTTACTGAAGGACTAAGTCAAAAATCACTTGTCTCAATATATTGCTTTTTCAAAGCATTTCCGTTTTGGCTTTATATTTGAGAGAGGTTTATATTTCATAGAATGAAATATTTGACTTTGAAACCCTTAACTTTCACAATAGCTACAGGAAAGAAGTGATCCAAAGATCTACACGAACCTATACCGGGTGGGGCCTGTAATAGGAGCATTAACGTTCTAGTAAAAGGCATCATTTCTATACCACAAATCTAGCAACATTTGTTCTACGACTTTTGAAAATAACTAATAGTTTAATAAATAGTTAGTAACTAATAGTTAGTAACTATTAGTAAAAACGCAATACATTTCTTGCTTGGAAAATCTTTTTTTATTGATATAAAATGATTTTCCAAGCAAGAAATGTATTGCGAAAACTATGAAGTTTGTAGGCTGATAGTAAACGTCAACTAGACTATTGGATCCTGTTCATTGAAAATACTATTTAGTTTGTTCGAAAAAATCACAAGTAATAAATTACCCAATTATTTAAAGTTGTAGAACAAATGTTGTTACGTTCGTGGTGTAGAACCGATCCCTAAAATTTTTGCTCCTATTACAGGCTACACCCGGTATATAATGCATATGATATAGATTTTTTTGAGAGAAGCGAGATCATCCGATGTCGAGCTGGATACGAGTTGGAAATACCAGGTGGGATTAAATATACAACAGTGTTTACATTTTCCTTGTAAGCCTTACAGATGTGGGCCATACAAAAAAAAAAAAAACAAGCTGAGAGAGAATCTGAGTCATATATAACTCTAACAATATTGTTACCATATTTTTTTTCGAAAATCGAACGTAATAAATGAATAAGTGGCAGTTCCTATCGCAAATAATACAAATCCTATGGAAAGTACTGGGTTTATGAAAATTGTTATTTTTAATTTAACTTACGACTAATCAAAATTGCATTGTCATTTTTTTATATATGATTGTTCTGGCATTCTGGCAATACAAGTCAGAAAGGGACGTATGATGAAATATTTATTAATAACAAAACTGAACATTTTCTTACTTATAAATATCATTTTAAGCTAACATGGGCACTGAAGGTTAAACTACCATTAACGAATGGCTCTATTATGGGGCCAAAACAAATGTCCTAACGAATTATACTAAATGTCTCACTCACGTTCAGAATGCAGAAACGTCTGCTAGCGAATATCTTCGATATTGAAATCAAAAGAAAATTATAAAAAATTGTCTCGAAGCGGGACTCGAACCCACAACCACTGGATCACTAGCCCAGTGCACTTCCAATTGTGCTATTCGAGTACCGCTTAGACTTGTCAATTTTTTCTATCTTATCCTTCGTGGTATACGTCATCATGGGTGACGTGTAGTCACATCTACCGTCAGCGTATTGAACACTAAACGACATCGAAGTCTCAATTTACATTGAGAATTCATCGATAACAATGTGCTACCCCATTATAATTTTTTTTTTTATTAATTTCCACAACTTACATGGCAGGTATTAAAACAGACACATAAACAAAAAAGCTATTAGGGACTGTAGCGTTCTCGCCTACTTTTTATTAATCTATCGACATATTTGTTTCAACCCCATAATCTATAGCCTTCTGGCGTTAAATCGCAGTCCATTGAGTAATATTATCGAATATGAAGCAAAAACGATTTGCAGCGGCAAAATGTCTTGAACAGCGCTGAATGAACCATTGTCTAGACATCGTATTTTATTTTCACATTTACATTTTTCTTCACTACCTTTATTTTCTTGCAGAAAATCCATTTTTCTCAACTAATTTTTAAAGAAAAAAGCGGAGACAATTAGCTTTGTAGAATATGCCAGAATATTTCAATTCAATTTATACTTGTAGCATACCTGTTATATAACTTCTTCAGAATTTTTTGAAGCAATAATAACGATAAACTAAATAATATATTATTTAACGGCAATTTTAAACAATTCCTTCAAATAAAATTCTCACAATGCTTTTGCTTTGCCTTCAGAGCCCTGAGTATAAGTTTTTAACATAACTTTACGTCACGGACGCGTTTGCGTTTCCCATATAAATAACATTATCACTTACGCGTTCGTAAACGTTTTTTTACGTCAAAAGAAATTTACACTAGAGCCTCTGAGTGTAAGTTTTTAGCGTAATATTATTTTCACCTCAGCAGCTCGAACATGTCTACTTTCCTCACTCCAGGGAGTGAGGAAAGTGCGACTTTCCTCACTTTCAGAGAGTGAGGAAAGTTGCTACTTTCGTCACTCCAGGGAGTGAGACAAAGTAGCTTTTTAATTGACGACCTGTCTGGCCTAGTAGGTAATGACCCTGCCTAAGAAGCCGGTGGTCCCGAGTTCGAATCCCAGTCAGGCCATTTATTTGTGCGATGAGCACAGATATTTGTTCCTAAGTCATGGGTGTTTTCTATGTATTTAAGTATTTATATGTATCTATTTATTATAATAGGACATAATGGACTCCCTTAACACCACTACCACGTTCGGACCCTCACAAATTAATCAAATATTATAATTTTGAAATGTACATATATTTTAAAATGAAAAATATTTAAACAAAATATTAAGTAATGAAGCCAGTGCAGTTGCAGAAAAAACACTTAAATGAATGTGGTTGATGTTAATTTTTTTACTAGATTTTATTTAACTTGATGTATGTATTTGTATATTTATCCGGATGGAATCTTGCAACTCAATTTTGAAGCAGACATCTTTAACCGATTGAGCTGAAATTTAGCACACTTATGTAATTTCGGTTACAATGCAATATTATGGTACCACTGATCTGATCTGATGCTGGAGTCAGAAGGTAGCAAAAGCAACTCCTAAAATACAAAAGATAAACCCGTGGTGTTTTAGGCATTAGATTTCTTTCGAAGAGTAGATGACGATTGTGAAAAAAAGTACAGTCGGCAATAAAAGCTTGTACTAAAAATGACATTTTTGGCAACTTATTTAACCTTTGTGTACCATATGTTCTCACTACTGAGGTGAAAAGTTGTATGTGTCACACTAGAGTAAAGTTATTTTACATCTCGTGTTTTTGAGTGCCTCGCTACGCTCAAGATTCTAACACTAGAATCACTCGCTACGCTCGTGATTCAATTATAGAATCTTTCGCTTACTCGGGACTCAAAATAAACACTCGCAAGAAAAAACAACTTTCCTCTCTTGTTGCACAAATAACTATTTACTATCGCGTTACAGTTACCCATATAAATTACATTATCAATTTATCACTTACGCGTCCGAAACGTTTTTTACGTCAAAAGAAACTTACACTAAAGCCTCAGAATTAATTTGTCAATGTTAATGTTTCCATTATACTCAGCACGATTACATATTTACGAAACAGCTTTTGTGTAATGCATTTCGAATCGAAAAAGTATTTATTTCTTTATAGCTTTACCAAATAATACCTCGTGGCTCGTTAGATAAAGCAAAAAAATTGAAGCCGGTGCTTTTGAGAACAATACATAGGTTAAAAAAAAAAACAATTAAAACGACAATAGACAATCAATGAAAAAAAAGTTGTTTACGGATCGGTTTCGGGGGTTTTCAAAAATAAAGTGATTAAAAATATAAATTAA
Source organism: Grapholita molesta (assembly GCA_022674325.2). Classification (NCBI taxonomy): domain Eukaryota; kingdom Metazoa; phylum Arthropoda; class Insecta; order Lepidoptera; family Tortricidae; genus Grapholita; species Grapholita molesta. The sequence continues at coordinate 14,606,252 of CP053135.2, read as the reverse complement.
TAAGTTATACTTACATGATTTTTTATCACTGCGACCATTTCTGATCTATTGTGATCGCCACCTATTACAACTCTTGGTCCAGCACTGCTGCTTCAAAGAGCTGCAGGATCTTTTTGAACTCAAGAGACTTTAACTCCTCCGGGCTTAAGGTGTATCTGCCCAGAATTAAGTTGCGTGTGCGCATTATGGAAGGGCAGTCAGTGAGGAGGTGCAAGGGCGTCTCCTCTGCGTCTAGACAGAGTCTGCACCGCCCAGTGTCACGTTCGTTGTTTTTTTTTTTTATTGTATAAGGCCCGTGGTTTTGTTACATTAATTTTTTTTTTTATTCATGTTACGTATTTTCGTAACAAAACAATACCACCCAATTACCGAAGACCTGCCGTCAAAATTGAAGTTCCCTTTCGGGAATCATTCTCTTTTACTACAAAAAAGGAGCAATTCGAGTGTCAGAGACAATAACTCGAAATTCAAAATTCGATGTCCTCGGCAGGTCACATTACACTAGCCCGTTTGCGTTCACCTTATGCTTATAAAAACTATGTGAACACGGACTGTTTACGTTTGACCTGATTTCCAACAGGCACCTCTGAGCATATACAATAAAGCCGCCCAGAGTTTAAAACCTGCCGACTCAATCTCAGTTGTAACTTGTCATGAGAATGCAATAACCCCCCGGTGCCGTGTGGAACTGAACATGGCACCACCCCATGTCCCGCTGGTGTCGTAAGAGACGACAAAGGGAAAAGGTCGACGGATGGGCATTACCCACAGTGACTAGTTTTGTCCACCCAAAATTCAGTGCATTTTCGCGATGTTTATGAATACCATGTCGCCGTAGGGGTCACTTAAGGGTTTTTTATAATTAAATTTTACTGTTTTAGATAATAAGCTTATCTTAATTTATTTCAATACTTTTTTTATTATTTATTTATTATTAACAAAAAATATAAGATAAAAACATAATAAAGATACTAACTAAAAACTTAACTATAAATAAAAAAAATACCTAGGTCCTGGTCATTAGGTAGGATGCCCAGAAGACTGGCCGCGTTTCCGCGCTGGATAGCAATGCTAATCCGTTAAGCGAAATAGTGGCCAGCCCTCTGGTCACCAGAAACCTCTATAAGACGCACCGATATCTCTTTCTAAACTGGTAAACATCGCTGGAGTTCATAACTTCGGAGGGTAATTTTTTCCAAGTCTTTACAATTCGGATTGCAAGGAAGTTTTTGGCGATAATTTGTAGTAAGTTTTATTGTTATCTTTTCTTGGTTTTTGTTACAAACTTTGTTGTTATTAAATAAAGATATTATTTATTCCTCTTGACTTTGAAAGATCTCAACAGAACGCCAGTTCCTCTTGAGCAAATATTTTAAAATGTAACAGGCATCTTACATTCACAGATTATTCTTACTAGACGGACCATGTTTTATGTGTTTTTTAGAAAGAAATAAAGCTTAAAAGAAGCTCATTAATTATATATATTAATTAGGAGAACCGCGCTTAGATTTCAGCTACAGTATTGAATTAGCTAAGGTATTCCCCTATACTGAGCCCTGAGTGTAAGTTTTTAACGTAACAAAACGTCACCATCGCGTTACAGTTTCCCATATAAATAACAGTATCACTTACGCGTTCGAGGCGTTTTTTTGCGTCAAAAGAAAGTTACACTAGAGCCTGAGAGTATTTATTCCGAATATAACTTAGTATGTTATAAAATGTTACGATTTTAATAATTTACAGAAAAATAACCGATTTCATATAAATCAATACTCATAATTAAAAATAACTCAATAACAACTGGTCAGATGTTAATCAAACTTAAATGGGACCACATAAAATACGTCAGCTTTGAAATAAAGAAAACACCAAGATCACTTCACCTAATATATTTACTTATACTTACGTAAAAAAGTTCCGATGTAACACATATAAAAATATTGTCAAATCGAATGTTTTACTACCATTTTACAGGATTTAAGTTCACACAATATATTTTTATTAAAACTAACTCCTATATCTTAGGACAGAATAAAAATAACAAATACTTGATCCACTCCATCGAATGTTTGTTTTTGTATTGTGAATGTTTGTGTTTAATACAAGAAGACCTTTATTAACAACTACGCACACGATTATTTCTGGTATAGAATGCCTTAAAGCATTAAGTCTTTTGTACATTAACACGTTCACTGACAGTAGGTCGACAGTCGTACCCACTGTCACGTGACGGCATGTGTTTACATACAGTTTCATATGACAGTACGTCGACAGGCAAACATCAAACAAATTGCCTTTTGTGCAATAAAGTTTAAATACAGAATAAATATTTAGTATCACGCGCGAAATTTTTTAGTGAACGCGGGTGAAGTCGTGTTGACTGACTTATTATATATATAAATAATTCGGGACAATTTTACACAAATCGACTAGTCCTACGATAAGCTCATTAAAACTTGTGTTGTAGGTACTAGATGACGATAGATATAATAGATAGATACATATAAATACTTAATTACATAGAAAACACCCATGACTCAGGAACAAATATCTGTGCTCATCACACAAATAGATACACTGACTGGGATTTGAACCCAGGGCCATTGGCTTTATTGGCAGGGTCACTACCCACTAAGCCAGGCCGGTCGTATTTTAGGCTACTAATATCTCTGAACAGATTAGATGATCAAAAAGCATTCTGACAAATTTGGTATAATCTTAATTGTCATATCATAAGTCATATTTACGAGTTATAACAATCAAGATTATGCGATCCAATATGGAACCATAGTGTTAGCAATAGTTCTGTTAATTTATCAACTCTGTGGTTAGAGATGTGATACGTCGTCATATTTCGCTGTTACCTGCTCTTATTCGCTATCATTTGTATTTATAATTTATGTCCAGACCGGTCATAAATTATAAATACAAAAACCATTTAGTTATGCAACTGACAACCGCATGGTTTACGCAAATGTTTCTCATTGCGGAGTCTGTCGGTGGTAGTCCATAATAAAGTCAGTGCCCAAGTTGACGCCTCAGCACAAGTGCTCTCTCCCGCGGTCAATTGACTTTGAAACTAGACCCGTGCACTGAAAGGGGTCCAAGAAAAATGGCTCAAAGAAACTGAAGGCTAAAGGATGTTTGAGTGTTTTAGGATTTGAGAGCGCATGTTTTAGGATTTTAAGGTCGATAGTACTCTTTCTTCTTCTTCTTCGTCGTGCTCTTCAGTTATCTGAAGGTCGTGTCTAACTCAGCTGTTCATGAGATTCACTATTAATCGGTAAGGTTCAGATATATCGGAGCTGTGGAGGTGCTTACAAATATCTGAACATCTATTTACCGCTCTGAAAAGAGAGGCGTTGTTTTTGATTATGCAGAAACGTCTGCTAGCGCATATCTTCGATATTTAAATCGAAAGAAAAAAAATATTGGACTCGCAGCGGGGTTCGAACCCACAACCACTGGATCACTAGCCCAGTAGTAGTGCACCGGGCTAGTGATCCAGTGGTTGTCGATCCCGCTGTGAGTCAATGTTTTCCATTTTTCTTTCGTTTTTAATATCAAAGAGAGGCGTTGTTCAGATATTTGTGACCACCTCCACAACTCGGATATATCTAATGGCGACTTTACATTGTTTTTCTTTTCTGCTCCAACGCTTCATCGACGTTTGGATTTTTACTTTTGTTATAAGTATAACTTTTAAGTTTAAAGGCTTGGGCACATAGGCGCGTTTTGTGAGCGTGGCGCAGTGGGCGCGTCAGCGGTGCGTGTGGCTAATGTAACAAAATAAGGTAATAACTAGTTTGGGAACGAACGTCAATACACTGACATCCACTCTACGCTTATTCGTCATACATATCTTCCATCTCTCTCTTCAATTTAGATAAAACTACTCGGCCATTCGGAACCACTGGAAGGTATTGCAAAAATATACGGTTATAAAAGTTTGTATCAATTCAATTAAATTTATTTGACTCAGATATAAAGAAAATCCCGTGCCGTTGCCGTATGATGCCGGCTGACTTTGCAGTGTGATGCCGGCTGACTAGAATAGCACCACCCCATCTCCTCCCGCGGGTGTCGTTAGAGACGACAAATGCAAAAATCCTACGGAGCGCAGCGTCCGCCGAAACCCAATCTACAGCTACTGCGGTCGCCCGCCTACCAAGCGTGGCGACTATGGAAACAACCCCCAATATGATACAAGTCATAAGTATTTGTGGGAGGCCTATGCCAAGCAGTGGACTGCATACGGCTGAAATGTATGTATGTATGTAATGATTCAGATATCTCCAAAGAGTAAGCATAAGACTTACATCCTAGGTAGGAATGTACTTGTTCATTTTTATCAAAAGAAATTCGACCCTACTCGCAAGATTCAAATTTTCTAATTAATTTGCCACTAGAATCTAACTAGGTCAGTAACTAAAGAGTACGCTCACAATTTATTTGGATTAGATCATCATCATCATTTTAGCCTAAGCACGTCTACCGCTAGACGTATGCCTTACCTAAGGATCACCAAAACAATCGAATCTGCGCCGTTTGCCTCCAGCGGGCATTGATCAGGTCGTTCAATTTTCTTTTGAGGGCACTGCGGACAGGGCAAGGGGTGACCTGTGCTGTTGCGTGGTGGGCCGCTCCGATCTTAGTTGGCGGGGTACCTACTGCCGATAACTAGGTCGGAGTGGTGAGGTGAAGGTGGGTCCCGTCGGTCTCTGGCTTCCTCGGGTTACAGGGAAGCCGGTGTGGGAAGGCACACAGATATGCTACAGCGCGCCTTATTGCGGTGAGGGGGCGCTGGTGCCGGTAGTGTCGCGGTGAATTGCTCTGCGTGACACCACCACTCAGGCACTGTGACGGCAGAATCGCAGTGTTTTAGTGGGTAGGCCGGTGCGATTCACCGGAGAGTCCCACATAACCAATACGTAATAACTGACTCCACCCCGGGGGTCTCTTGTTACATAGCTCGTAGTGGTATGTGTCAAAAAAAGGTCGTCCAACTTGTGAGGTCTACCCAACGTCCCTTGAGTAGTTTTTCGCCATTCGATCTTCTGGCAACGTGTCCTATCCATTGCCACTTATGTCTAGCAATTCTCAGAGTGCCGATTAGACACTAAAATAAAACGGCAAAGGTCGACCGACATTAACGAAATACCATTTTAATAGTTCTAATACAATTGACCTACTATCCTTCTTGAAGGACAGATAAAACGCGCGCCACTTAGCTGAAGTACGTTCGACGCCGCGAAAAAGACGTCGGGTATTCCACATCCATCATATTTACACCTAATGTCTTTTTTATGTCCCACACAAGCCGTTTTTTGTAGTGTTATTTTTTATATAAATATGTGAGGATTTACTCATTAGGACGTAATGAAACTCCAATGTCGTATATGGAATAAGATTTCTGGATGAGAAATGGAGCGTATAAGAATTCAATGAATGTTCGGATTTAGTTAACTTCAAGACCAAAGTCTGAGTCTTATCATCATCATATCAGTCACAGTACATCCACTGCTGGACAATATAGGCCTCCCCCAAAGCGACTCACAGTGACCGGATTTGCACACAGTGAATTCCCGCGATCTTTACCATGTCGAGTTATTTTTAGTACAACGACGGTGACAAACAAGCATACGGCCCGCCTGATGGTAAGCAGTTACCGTAACCTATGTACGCCTGCAACTCCAGAGGATTCACATGCGCGTTGCCTACCCTAAAAGGTATTGGCGCTCTGGAAACATTACTCACCATCAGGAACACAACACTACATACCTGAAGGTACTTCCCCAGTTAGGCTTCTCCAGTCTGAGAGTAGGTAACGTATTTTTTTTTTTGCAAATGCGTTTGCTAAGTAGGGTCCGTAGTATTACACTAATATCCCTTTTTCCTTGTGAATCAATAAATATTAAATCTTGAACACACATACATATACATAAGTAATTCAGCGAGGGAATAATGCTGCCAGCCTTCTTGGCACGATGCCGCTGGTCCTTTATTAGATCTATTTTAGTTTCAATTACTTTTATTTTCATGCAGAATACTATAACTAGTTCGTGATACTGGGCGGTGCAGACTCTGGGGCTCTAGTGTAAGTTCCTTTTGGAGTAAAAAAAACGTCTCGAACGCGTATTACAAATAAATATCATTTTGGAAACCGCGGAGGTAATTGGTAAAGTAAATTTACCCCGTTTATTTGTGTACATGTAAAGACTGTGATAGTTTAAATCAATATTTAGTTTCAGCCAGTTTTCATGCCACTTATTTCTTTGCAAGTTCCATCGATGTATATAAAACTTAGATTCACAATCAGCCCCAAAAAAATGGCTCTAAAAAACAGCCGCTCGAACAACTTGGGCGGCACATTTAGTTAGTCTTCTTTGAACCGCTGTCAGTGCAAGTGTCAACAATGACTGAAAAGTTATTACTTTATAAATAGTGAAGTTTGATACTTACTGATTAGAACACTGAGCTCTTTTTTGTTTGTTTATATTACCTAAAAGAAAATTATAAATTAGCATTATTAGCATAAACTGGAAGGTGATAGAAATGTCATTTAGTGCCATATTTTTGTACATAATTTGTTCATAGGAGTCTATTTCTTTATGTCAGTGACAAGTTCAATAAAAACGTACAATAGCAAGGTCGCAAAAAATGTATATGTACCCCAGAGAGTAGTGCCCAACAACTAATTACTTAAGCTACAAGGAGCCTGAAAAAACTTGAACAAAGTTGCCAACCTGTCGGAGCACTGACTGGGGTCACGTGGGACTCGACTTTTTCTGCTTCCCAAACTTCCACGAGCTTGTTCGAGTATCTTACTGTGGTCCAAGACTAGTATATAGTAAAGACTGCCGCCCTGTATTTCATTACTTCCTTCCTTTTCATTTATATGATGTTCTTTACGCCTGATTGTGAATTCTTTTAAACTACCTACTACCCAGAACGTGACAAAGTAAGAAAGTGGCGAAATCCGAAAGTGGCAAACTCAGAAAGTGGCTAACTTAGAAAGTGGCGAACTCGGAAAGTGACGAACTCAGAAAGTGGCCTCCTTAGAACGTGACGTCCACAGAAAGTAGCGTCTTCAGAACGTGACCTAACCAGAAAGTGACTGGTAAAGAAAACGACGTACTCCGCCTAAAGGTATTTATCTTAAAATAAAAATTACTATCGAACAAAGTGATTCATGACCCACCTAGCCGCCAAACGGTTTGAAAGTGTCATTAAATTGATTTAAAACTTTCAACCATTTGCGATCTAGGTGGGTCATGAGTCACTTTTTTCCGATAGTACATTAAATAGTGACTACTTGTACCAACATTGGCAATCAAAAAAATATATCAAAAAAAAAAATAGCATCAATAGTAGCGCATGAAACATCGCCCTAAAAGTATCTACCGTTTTTTATTTTTTTTCATTAAACTACCTCAATTCCTTAAGTCAGCTCATTTTACTTAAAGGAGACGTTCTTTCTTTCTCTTTCTTGCTTCGCCCGGGAACCAACTAAAATTGAAAAAAACAAACACTCGCTATTTTGATATACTAATCGATACGATTATTATTCAGAGTATTTATCTAACAAGATGGTGCACCTGCCTAGAACCTCCAGGGCCCGACTTATTTTTACACACTGTATACAGTGTGAAAATGATATAGATAGCAATCTGACCTGACGTCAGTTTGGTGTTTGCTTGCACTAATATTGATTTACAATACGGAACGGAGACCGAATTATTAATTTTAAGACAAATAGATAAAAGAACAGTCCCGATGCCGAAAGGGAAATGACTTAAAAATATAACTGTCTTAGAAATAAGTCTGTCATAAAAATATGACTTACTTAAAAAAAAATGACTGTCTTATAAATATGACCGTCTAAAAATATAACTGTCTCAAAAATATGACTGTTTTAAAAATATAACTGTGTTAAAACATTACTGTTTTAAAAATGCAAGTGTTTTAAAAATATGACTGTCTCAGAAATATGTATAACTGTCTCAAAAATATAACAGTCTTAAAAATATAATTGTCTCGGATTCTAACAGTGTTTCAAGCAACAATGTTGCAATGTTCCAAGTCCCTCATGCTTAATCCATTTACAGCTGATGAGATAAATCCATAATAAGTTCGGGAAACTTTGCTAACACTGGTTTTCGCCGCTCCCTTCTTGATTTGTTGATTTGTGATGTATTCCCATTTGCAAAATTCAATTATTCTCGTTTTCTTTACTACGTATATCATTCACATAATTATTAATTATTCTTCCCTGTTATTAGATTGAGATTGAGAAGACAGTAGTGACCCTGCCTATGAAGTCGATGGTCCTGGTTTCAAATCCCAGTCAGGGCATTTATTTGTGTGATGAGATGACATAAATTTGTTCCTGAGCCACGGGTGTTTTCTATGTATTTAAGTATTTATATGTATCTATCTATTAAATATATCATCGTCGAGTATAGGTACTAGACGATGTATGATGATTGATGACTGTTGTAGGCAACACAAGCCTTACTGAGCTTACCATAAGACTAGGTTGATTTGTGTAAGATTGTCCCGAAATATTTATTTATTATTTATTTATTTACAAGACGGCCAGAAGCGAACTTGTTAAGGCTGTACCCTAGACCCAGTGTACGACTTTTGCCAGATGCAGTCGAGACTGTGGGACCTTGGGCCGAAGCCAAGGCATTTATGAGGCTTGAGCTTGAGGGATAGGGGTGACGAATTTGCCATCCTCGATCCGGATCGTACGCAAAAGCTCTCCACAACACAAGCCTTCTTAAGCTTACCGTGGAGCTCCGTCAACTTGTGTAAGCATGTCCTGTCATATATATTTATAACACTTTTAACTTTCGCGTTTTCTACACATATTTACTAAAAACTATAGAACAGATAACGTCAGTACCCTTACCATGAGTTGTGACTTGGACGTGATCAATAACGACTATCGAGTTTACTATCTGTGCATCTCGTTCGCACTAAAATAGTACAAGCGAAATGCACAGATAGTAAACTCGATGCTTGTTATCGAAACCTCAATGTCACAACTCATGGTAAGGGTACAGTTATCCGCGAGAATGACCGGTGCAACCCTCGTCGCAACGACGGCACTAATGGTAGTTATATTGAATTCGCTATAGCGATTCTATAGCTTTTTAGTAAATATTTATTTATTTTCTTCTTTAAATTAAATAATACTAACATAGGACACATGTTTCGCTTCGCTATGAGTAATTCTCAGATGCTGATGTTATCGGTCGTCGTAAAGTAAATAAAATAGACCTTAATGTGTATTAAGGTCTATTTATATAAAGTTTAATATCAGTTTGAACATTTTCTAGATAGATAACTTTTGCATTTGACATTGTGTTGAAAAGTTGATCAATCTATCAATCAAATAACTATATTTTTTTATTTTTTATTTAATCTTCATTGCACAAAAGAAAACTTAATGTACAAAAGGCGAACTTAATGTCATTAGGCACTCTCTACCAGTTAAACTTAGGGCAAAACATAGAAGATTGTAGGCGGTACTTCTCACAACTTAGACGAAAGCTTAACGGAATTAAAATAACAGAAAACTATTTATCATACTCATAAATACTTAAACATTCATATACATAAATATCTTAATTTCTTAAGAGAAGAAACTAGAGATGAGAATAATCCGAAAATAATATATAATCCGAGACCACGAGGACAACGTCGTCTTCGAAACGTCGGAGGTAAATTTTAAAGTTAATATACGCGGTTAAGTCCCGTTCATGTTTAATAATGTGTACAAACCGTGAAAGTTTAAATCAGTATTATATAGAGATGAGAAGATGATACGGTCATGAGACTTTCAGCGAAAGAAAAGCTCGCACAGCTTTTATAAAGGCGTGTGGAGACGGAGCTTTCCTAATGTCCGGGGAAAGACCATTCCAGAGACGAGCCGTCCGAACGCAAAAGGAATTTGCCATAAAGCCTGTTCGATGAATTGATGACATATAAAATACAAAGATTCAAAGTTTAATAGTCGTGATAAAATATACACGTTAATCGTTAATTACTTGTTAATTAAATTAGTATACACAATATCATGGAAAATTTATTTACAGAAAAATACAACGTAAACAATAAGACTAAAGAAAAAATAATAAAAGAAATTTAAAAAAACGTCGTTAAAATTGGGCCCCTTTGGCATGGTGCCGAGTATGCTGGCAGCATTCCCCCGCTGTATCGCGATACTGATTCGTTGCGCGAGAAAGCTGCCAGCTCTGCGGTCACCAGTGGAGTCGACGATAATAATATCATTGATTTCAGTTGTTTTATTTCATTGGTGACAAACGTAACATAATGCCTATATCAGGATTCTAGCCCAGATTTACTAATTAAAATTCTTTGTTCAAAACAGTCTTGGCTTGCCAGAAGCATTCGGCACGCATGATTTTTATTTGAAATCTCGATATTTTATCCACTAAACTTATCTTTTACAACTGTTCTGATGACATTTTAATCAATTAATTTAAACTGGTCGTTGCTGTGATAGCATAGATTTGCAATAAGTCATTTCAGTGTAGATCCAAATTTTTGGTGCTTTGTGTTTTCTTATTACATTCTTACTTTAAAGTATTATTTACTGATGACCTCTCGTTGTTTACCTATATTAAGGTTTGTATTATCAGAAAATTTATTGAATGCGTTTAGAAAGAGACCCGGACCCGAGTATGTCCGTAAACTACGTCCAACAATGAGAGGTAGGGCACACGAAGTACCATCACGCTCGAGTCTGGAGAAGCCCAACTGGGGAAGTACCTCCTCCTTACAGAAGACCACAACTATAATAGCACTGCTAACTTTCAAGTATGTAGTGTTGTGTTTCTGATGGTGAGTAAGGTTCCCAGAGTTCCAACCACCCTTAAAGGTCGGCAACGCGCTTCTGACTTCCCTGGTGTTACGGGTGCCCATGGGCGATGGTAGTTGCTTACCATCAGGCAATCCGTCTGCTCGTTTATACGCCACCGTATGTCAATAAAAAAAGAGATGGTTTTTAGCTGAAGTTTAAATTAGTTTACGGGATATAATCCGTTTTAATTGTTTTATTTCATGAGTAATTATCGCGGCAACCGAAGACAATTGAGTTTAATTATGGTATTAAGAGTTAGAAAAAAAAATCTGTGCTCAATACTGTTGTCAATGTGGCCAAGGCTGTACATTCAAAACCAACAAGAATAGTTTAACAACTAACAAGCTAGTTCTGACACATCACCGCCATCTGCGCCCCAGGAAACTTTGCAGCCGGTTTGTTATAACTTACATTATTGGTACCCTACATAATTTGCCACTGAAAAAGGTCCCTCAACCCTCCAGGGGCCATTCGTCAGCTTTCACCGATTACCTCACTTAGATGACGCATTGACCGCTAGCCTATGGGGTCCCGTTGACATATTGAGGGTCAGAAGCCGACTGCACAGCCTATTTTTCTGTACGAAATGCGAAAATGGTGCGATCGGCGACCGGCATAGCGCGTAGCAAACTCACGGCACGGAACCGAAGGTAATAATTGAGCCTTTCAAGTTTGTCCTAGACTAATCATTGGACAGAACACTAAAATGTCCCCAAGTCTGCCAACATGATAAACCTTCAAAGATGATGAACCTAACAGAAAAGTTGGTTCCTTGGAGGGTTTCTCAATATACTTTTTGTACATACTTTCAATGTATGTATGCTCGGGTCAAATTTTGCAACTTAATTTTACAGCAGTTATCCTCAACCGATTGATATGAAATTTACACTTATGTACTCGTAAGTTTGGTGAGAATGCAATATTACCGCTAATCTATCTGATACTGGAGCCGGAAAGTAAGCATAGCAACACCTAAAACACAAAAGATAAACCCGTCATGTTTGGGCTCGTTAGGATCCTTTATACAGATGATTAAAATTGTGAAAAAAAGAATAGTTGACAATTAAATGCTTATATGAAATATTAAATTCTTGACAGACACTTATTCCTATTCAGACACGGATGCTCCATCTAGTGGTCAGTAATTCATTCCATTTCGTTACCGTTGGCCGAGTAACGTGTTTCGGGGCTTGATGAAGGTCGAACTCCATCAAAAGGTTCAAACTAGAAACTGACAAGAAAATATGAAGCCATCGGGAGACTTAACACAAATATCGATGAGAAAAATTTCGTTTTCTCCCTCTCTATCGCAATCGCTTTATACGAAAGAGATGCGAACAACATTTTCGGTATTTGAAGACCGCGCTGGATATAAGTAGGGTAGGTATTTATGAAACATAAATTGAGTATAAGAGGTCCGGAATTCGAATTTTGGAAATCTTAACTTGATAAAATTATGATATTTCAGCTCATTCAGCATTTCATGTTCTTGAAGTTCATGTATCTTGGAAATTTATCCTTTATTTCTAAACGTTAACAATATATCATCCAACTCCGGTAACAATTGTAACAACAGTAGCATAACACTTACAATTCTCTAATAACAGTTATTCCACTGAAAACTATTCGTTCCTATGTTAATATATGTATGTAAAATGTGGCCTCCTAATTTGCAATTCTGGATGGAATCTGCATAACATTTCAGTCGTCCAAACAAACTAAACAAGATATAGTGCTCTTAGCTATTTCTGCGAGTTTATGCTTGAGAAAATTAGGTCTTCTAGAAATATTTTAACAGTATCGTAAAACGGGGGCTAGTAGAGACAAAAGTGACATTCAAACCCCGACAAATTGAATTTTACATATGGACATCTGAATTTTATACATAACTAACGCCCCGCGGTGTTAGATACCCGCGATTTTTTAGGAAAAAAACGTAGCCTATGTGTTAATCCCGGGTGTCAGCTAACTCCATACCAAATTTTATTCAAATCGCTCTAGCCGTTTACGCGTGAAGAAGTAACAAACATACACACTCACACACCTTCTCGCGGATGTCGTAAGAGGCGATAAAGCGGAAAAACCAACGGATGGGCACCATCCGTCAAAACAATCTATAGCTACTGCGGCCAACCCACCTGCCAAGCGTGGTGACTATAGCTGATCTCCCAAGATGATACAAGGCATATTTGGTGGAGGCCTATGTTCAGCAAAACGGCTGAAATGATGATGATGCTGATAGCACTAGCCTATAAAAACCTATTCACAATTTTAGGTGTTCATAACATTCAGATGGTTAATAAAGATGAGTGATTGACAGAGGAGCCTAACCTAGATATGTATCTCGTTTCAACAAACCTTTCCTATATTTATATTTCCTATATTTCCTAGTGGGTAGTGACCCTGCCTATGAAGCCGATGGACCTGGGTTCAAATCCCAGACAGAGCATTTATTTGTGTGATGAGCATAGATATTTGTTCCTGAGTCATGTGTGTTTTCTATTTATTTAAGTATTTATATGTCTATTATATGTATCTATCTATCTATATACATATATAGGTATATCGTCGTCTAGTACTCACAACACAAGCCTTACTGAGCTTACCGTCGATTTGTTTGGTCGAGTTGTTCCGAAATATTTATTTATAAAAGTATTTGATTCTTTCTAAGACCGAAGTCCGGAGAGTCGATGGACGTTGAGGGAGAAAAGTCCGACCACAGGAAAGAGCCGTCAGACGTCCACAACCTACATAGACGAATGTTTTTGTACCTGCAATGAGAGGTAGGGCACAGCGAAGTACCATCACGCTTGAGTCTGGGGAAGCCCATCTGGGGAAGTACCTTCTCCTTACTAAAAACCATAGATAATAACACTCCTACCTTTCAGGTATGTAGTGTTGTGTTCCTGTTGGTGAGTAAGGTTCCCAGAGCTCCAACCCCCCCTTAAAGGCCGGCAAAGCGCTTGTATCTCCCTTGGTGTTGGTGGTCCGTCAGCTCGTTTGCCACCTTTGTCATAAAAAAAATACAGGTTGCAGATTGTTAAAGAGCGATCCCTATGACGGACTATGGGACAGACTTTGTCCTTCAGTCGACGCTCATGACTGGTAGATGGGCAATTTCACTTTCAGGGACACTCAATTAACTTAATTGTCAAATAAAAGTTAAATCAGTGGTCAGTTTAGAGACGACAATTATACTCCTCGCGGCGAATGATGATCCCTATGACAGTTCATGTTAGTGATGGGTCGTGTCGATGTAACTTAACTTTTTTATAGGCAAAGGCGTGACTTGCATTCAGCCACGTTAGTAAACGTGATTTTAAAAATATAATCTGCATTTCATATGTTTGTTATGTTTTTGTTCTAGTAATGATTTAAGTTTTTTGGCCGAAAAATGTAACTTATTAACATTTAGCATCTAGTATTTTACGTCACGCTTGACGAATGTAAAAATAAAAATCCATCTTAAACATAGTGCTATCGAAAAAATTGCATAATATCAAAATAACCTTACTATATGTATAACTGAAAACGATTATAGGTACATAGGACACTGAAAGTGTACTATTTATTTTGTACACTCGTTTCCATTATCGACACTTGTTTTTGATACTTTTTGCACTAGTCGATATCTTCCAAACGAAGTAAGTTTTGCAGGGCGTAAACGTAATATCTGATTGAGATAACTTCTTGTAAATGTTAAGAATTGTTACAATTCCTACGGAAAATCATAGTAATGGCATGTATCTACCCTAAAATTAATAAACACCATTTTTAGACGCCTCCAATTTGATTATAATGTAACGGTGACGCCACTACAAGTTTGTGTCGTAGGAATAACTGTCAGTGTCATAGGGATCATGATTCGCCGCGACGAGTATAAGCTTGAAATATTTATGTAAATCATCTTTATTCGCATTTTTCTATTACAAAGATGATTTACATAAATATTTCAAGCTTAATTGTCGTCACTAAACTGACCACTGATTTAACTTTTATTTGACAATTAAGGTACCTAATTGGGTGTCCCTGAAAGTGAAATTGCCCAGATAGGTTTAGCAGCCATTAAAGATTTTGGCTTTATATAAAGCGGCACATGTCTGAGATACTAATTTTCATGTATTTGCATTTTGAATCAACATTTTGTATTTAGTATTTTATGTGCCATCAAATAACCATTCCATATTCTTCTTTTATCAGTCAAAATTCAAACATATGCCTTTGAAACAGAGTGTAATTTTGTCTGTCGGAAACTCTATTGGTGCTTAAACCTTTTCCTTTGCACACGCAACGGAAAATACTTCCTCGCATATAAATCTTGTGAGTCAAAAGCCGTCCTACATTTTACCTTAAGAAGGCAATTCCCCTTGTCTTTTACCTAATTGACAAGGTAATTTATGTATTTGCGTAATTCTCCCTATTTATATTGCATAAGCATTAGTTTCTTAGCCTTCCAGTTGAGTTATGATATGATAAACATTTTATTTTAGCGTATTTTTTTGGTGCAGGAAAAAAGCGTAATAGTTTATTTTCTTTTGCGTTATAAGTTCAGATGGCAGTTGCTTTTGTAACCATGAAGAAGTGTGACGCTAAATTCGATTAGGTATTTATGAGTTTTAGGAAAATTCCTTTAAAAATTAAGTAACCCGCTGGGGCTCGAGTTTCATTTGTACTCCGTTGCTGTTTCCCAGAGCATTTTTTGAAACTAAGTAGGTACTAAGTATCTAGTTAAAAGTTATTTTGTTAAACATTATGCTACCCTATTTTTACGGGGTCAAGTGGACGCATCATTAATTTATTTACTTGATATAATATGTAGTGTATAAGCAACAATTCAATAAAATTAAGTGATCTTTAACCCTTTGAACGCCAAGCACACCTAAAGTGACCGCTAAAGTGGCTATGGACGCTGTCAAAGCAATTTGTCGTACTGACAGATAAATTTATATTTGTTCTTCTCTAGTCGATACGGTAGCGTACACGTCACATTTTGACTCTAGAGAGAAAGCGTTCAAAAGGTGTTAACTCGACGTTGTTCGAAATTGCTTACAGCAATTTTATTTAAGAGATATAAATATAATAGTGCGTAGTATAATAATTTATTCTGTTTTCGTAAACCTATGGGAGAGAGGCGCCTCTCAAACACAGGAAATTTACTTACCAGGCACCCGGCCGTTCCATCCCATAAGTCAAGGCTACGTGTATTTTCAACGAAATAACGAATTTTGTATTTATTTGTTATGTACCTACACTTAAAACAATATGTTTTTTGTAGGTACGTAACATGAATTTAATCAAATGTTTTGATTTATTTGTAAGACCTAATTCAAAAAATTGGCCATATTTGAAATCTATTGTGAATTATGAGAAATCTGTTATTTAGTGTAAGCGACGCGCATGTGAATCCGCTGGAGTTGCATGCGTCCATAGACTACGGTAACTGCTTACCATCAAACGGGCCATATGCTTGTTTGCCACCGTCGTTGTATTAAAAAATCGATATATTGGGTATGTTAATAACATTTTCAATTTTAATTAGAATTATACATTAAACGGGACCTAATGGCGTTAAAACTAATGATATTGTTACCTAGATTTTTACCGACGTTTCGGACGTGCTGTGACCTCCATGGTCGCGGCCAGACTGACGAGGCGGGCAATAATGTCTTCTTGCTGTACGAGTTTTTCCAACTACCCGCACTTGGTCTTCTTTGTGTGAAAATCGTAAGAGTTTATATCAGTATAATATTATTAATTATAGCACTGTTATTCGGAACTCTCCTATTTCCTGGAATCATAAATTTTATAATAATCGGTCAAGCGGTTAAAATTTGATGTAAACAAACAGACACTTCATAATAATATTGTGTATGGGCCTATTTAAAATAGATGTTTCAAAATGGCTGCCAATGGGCAGTGTGCCCAGAACTGGCTGCATTGCATAAACCGCAGAGGCGCCGAATTATATCAAGCCTTTTAATAAGAAACAATTTCTACATAATACACGAGATACTGCCGTCCCTTGGCGATTCCCCATGCTTTGCGTATTTACAGACAGAACAGTTTTCTAATACGTGCTAGTAAGAGCCTAAACAAACTAACGAAGGAGCAGGGCATTGACATTTTCAATAGCAACATTGACATTTTCAATAGCAACATCCAAACTGTGCGTCGTATTCTGACGGAGGAGTTCTTTAAGTGAGCATGCCATATTCTGACTTTGACCAAATGTCACAACTGGCTTGATTTGTTATATTCTATTTCTAAGTCACTTATTCTATAGTTACTTGCTGTTAATTTCATTAGGTTATTAGCTGGCTTTGGCCCTAAAAGTGGATCTTTAATATCTGTTCATTTATTAGGGCTAACCACCATTTGTTCTTACTAAAATGTTATTACTGGTGAGAACCTGTTAATGGCTTCATGTGTCATATTTGTCAAATCTATAATAATATTAGCAGCTGTTGGATCTCCGAATAAAATAAAATAAAATAAAAAAATAATTATATAGGTAGGTTATATGCTTGTGAAATCAAACTTGAGCTTAATTTAATCACTTAACCATACTGATTTAAACTTTCATGGTTGTTTCATGGTTAGCTAACCTCATTAAATAACCCCGTTTTGTACCCGGCTATGTCCTTAAACTACGTCCAACAATGAGAGGTAGGGCACAGCGATCACCATCACGCTTGAATCTGGGGCAGCCCAACTGGGGAAGTACATCCTCCTTACTGCTACCTTTAAGGTATGTAGTGTTGTGTTCCTGATGGTGAGTAAGGTTCACTTGATGATTATATACACGTGACAGACGATAAAAGCTCGAGCAACATATAGGCTAGACGTTCAATATATATTTATGTCTTGTAATTTCATCGTAAACTCATTTATGAGAGGTAGGGCACAGCGATGACCATGACGCTTGAGTTTGGAGCAGCCCGACTGGGGAAGTACCTCCTCCTTACAGAAAATCACAGCCATAATAGCACTGCTACCTTTCAGGTATGTAGTGTTGTGTTCCTGATGGTGAGTAAGGTTCCCAGAGCTCCAACCCCCCTTAAAGGCCGGCAACGCCTATGTGACTCCTCTGATGTTGCGGGTGCCCATGGGCGACGGTAATTGCTTACCATCAGGCAATCCGTCTGGTCGTTTGCCGCCTATGTCATAAAAAACAAATAAAAAAAAATAAAAAAATAGGTAAGTACTAAGATTACAGTACGAAACCGTAATCCAAACTTATTTATGTCAACTTAAAGAAAGGGTGGAACAGCCATTTCGAATAGTAACTAAAAGAAAATTCGTAAACATTTTTGTTCGTCTCAAGCACCTAATAAGACGTTTTTATAGGCTGAGTGAAAAGAAGTTAAATAAAAAACAAATAAAAGTGTCCCTCTTGGCTGTCATCAGCTCTTTCCAGTGCTTGGTTTAAGCCTCAGAATTATGCCTTTGTTAAGAAAAACAAAAATATAAACGGATCATAAAATATAACTGAGGTGCATTTGTTTTTGTTGTGACCTAGCTTAAACCCGCGACTTCGTCCGAGTATTTTTTAACTCTCATTTTAAGCCTTAACTTAAGAGGTTTTTGAAAGGTTCGCGTTTTTATACTAAGTTGCAGTGAATAATTGGCAAACGAAAATGACTATCAAATGATTTGAAGTGTATTCGGCTAGTTACGTAATTTAATGGAATACAGGTGGTATTCGAGAAATTTTCAGAGTTATCTGTCACTTTTATACAGTCGGAATTACCTGAATAGGTACAGTCTATACAATTTTCAAGGGATATATAGCTTTGGTCCCTTCGAGCGGATTTGGTAAAAATATAATTTGACTAGCCAGCCTTATGGGCACCCTTCCGCAAGGGACAGACTTAGGGGACTTTGGTTAGTGAGTTTATTTCTAAGTATTTATGATGTAGTTTTTGTTCGTTTTGTTTATTATGTAACCAAAATGACATATTACATGCTAAAAATTGAATTAAAAAGAAATGGTAAACTATTTAAGAACGGAAGTATTACTATTAATAATTATTTCATCTTTTAAGTGACTACATACATAATTTGGCTTTTAAACACGGCTACCTAACCTATCAGCCTATCCTTCCCAGAAATCGCCACAGGGTGCTATCACTGAGAATGGGGGGTCCATTGGCAAAATCGCCACGATAGGCAGACGATTTGGTGATCGCAACATGACATCTAATGTTTTATATTGCTGCGGCCCGTCCTCTAGTGGTTTCTGGCTGTTGTTTGTGCAACACCCGGGCGAATACCTAATGTAAGTTTCATTAAATGAAACTATTCCTTCCCACCAAAGTTATAAGAATGAAATAAGAAGGTATTAAAGAAAGTGTAAAGTGTTGTATTCGCAACCTAGGCAGGCGAGCAATTGTTTCAAACAACTTAAAGAAAGTTTGCGAAGAATGTTCGTTTTTGTATCAACTGTTTTAAGCCCTACTTTGTACCCGTGTGCAGTGTTCCTAAGTCTGGACTTTACGGATCTTATGTACAACACGATGTTCAACCCTCGAAGTCAGAGCCCTGAGTGTACGTTTTTAACGTAACTTTTTTTTATGACATAGGCAGCAAACGAGCAGACGGATTGCCTGGTGGTAAGCAATTACGGTCGCCCATGGACACACGCAACACCAGGGGAGTTACTAACGGTTTGCCGGCCTTTAAGGGGGGTTGGAGCTCTGTGAACCTTACTCACCATCAGGAACACAACACTACATACCTGAAGTGCTACATAGCTGAAGGTAGCAGTGCTATTATGGCTGTGGTATTCTGTAAGGAGGAGGTACTTGTTCCCAGTTGGGCTGCTCCAGATTCAAGCGTGATGGTCATCGCTGTGCCCTACCTCTCATTGGACGTAGTTTAAGGACATACCCGGGTCCCAAGCTTTATGTCACAACGCGTTTGCGTTTCCCATATAAATAACATTATCACTTACGCGTTTGTAAACGTTTTTTACGTCAAAAGAAACTTACACTAGAGCCTCAGTCGAGGTAAGTGTGAACATAAGAGTAATAGTAGTTTATGTAACTGCTACATAATGAAAGGCATTAACTGAGCTTCGCTTCGTTTCATAATAATATCAAACGAGTATTTATATGCCTAATTAGCGAGAGAGTGAAATTGCATCTATAGTGGCATTGTGTGTTTATAGGCATTTTACATTTGAAATTTTCCCTTGAATGTTCAGCTGACAACCACTGCAAATGTATACTGCTTTGTCAATACACATAAACACAATACAGCTTGGCCTAAGGTATTGAACACCCATGCTTTTTATAGCAAAACTCGATATTTTAGTGCAGTATCTACATCTTTTTTGGTGAAATATTATCAATTAATTTTAACTGATTAGGTATTGGCTGTATTGAATGTTTGCATGTAATATACACCGGAGTGCAGGCAGACCGAAAAGGAGATGGCGGGATGACTTGGACGCGTTCTGCATACAGTGGCGGGATCACACAAGTGACAGGGTTGAGTTGAGAAAAAGAGGGGAGGCCTTTGCCCAGCAGTGGGACACAAACACAGGCTAATAATAATAAAAAAAAAGGTATTGGTTATTACGGTGACTGGCGATTGCATAGAATTGCATAGAATGTTTGGTGTTTTGTTTTCTTATTTAATAAGTACTTTTAAGTATTATTTACTGATGGGGGAACGTCGTTTTGTATGGACATTACATGTCTAGTATATCCCTTGCTGTGTATAAGGCTTGTTAGTAGGTGTAAAATGAAAAAACCCAGGACAGCCCCGACACGGTGGACTTGCCCCATCCTCGGACCTTAGATGAAGGGTTCCGTTGCCTGATTAAAACTTGGCATTTATTTCAATTACCGTGAAAGGCGAAACCTGAAATTAGGGCCATTTACCTTAATTAATGTTGGGAAAAGTTTTTTCAAGCCTGCAGGGGAGATTTAAATTATGATTTCCAGGCCAGGTGTGAATGTTTCCTAAATAAAGAAAGCCGGAGGTTAATTAATGGGGATGTATTTTTAAGGGAAATTTGATTAATGAGGTTGGAGGCTGGCCTTGAATGTTCGGTTGATTACATGATAGGATAAAACAGGCTAAGAGTGTTTTGTAAAAAGGTCCCAAAAATCTGTACACTTATCTAGATCGATTTTTATCACAAGATAAATATTTATTCGAAAATTATGACTTACATAGTATTTTTTGGTTTTTTCCTTTTTATTTCGTTATACGCCATACGTCCCGATAGCATAAAAAAAATGTCCATTATAAATCTAGCTTGACGGGCAGTAGAAGCACAAAGTTGTTAAGCGGACCAGGGGCCTATTGCATTACAACTTGTAAGTTATAATATTAGCGGAAGTCCTTTTCCAATTCCTTTTATTAGAAAGAGAGATCCGCTCATATTATTAGTTGTAAATTGTGTTGTAATTGGCCCCAGATGTTCAGAATGATCTTGACACGCTCTTAATCTCTTGACAATAAAGTCGTGTCAGTGTGTTCGCCGTGTGGTGCCGGCTGTCTAGAATACGAGTAGCACCACCCCGTCTCCCGCGGGTGTCGTAAGAGGCGGCAAAGGGAAAATACTGACGGATGGACAGCAGCGTCCGTCGAAACTGAATGAACTGCTACTGCGGTCGTCAGCCCACCTGTCAAACGTGCTTATAGCAACCCCCCAAGCTGATACAAGTCATATTTGTGGGAGGCCTATGTCCAGTAGTGGACGATTCATGGCTGTAATTATGATGATGATGAGGATACTACCTACGCGTATAAAGCATTATAATCTGTTTTAGGTGTTTTATTTTATGAAGAATTATCATGTTGACGACAAGTTTGGCCTAGTGAATAGTGACCCTGCCTATGAAGCCGCTGGTCCTGGCTTCAAATCCCAGTAAGGGTATTTATTTGTGAGATGAGCACAGATATTTGTTCCTGAGTCATGGTTGCTTTATGTATTTGTATATTATAAAATATCGTTAGCTGAGTACAGTCGACTACAAAGATATGTATACATTTTTTCACCTTATTACAAAAGATTAAGCTGAAGATATGTATACATATCTTTGTAGTCGACTGTACAACACACGCTTTCTTAAGCGTGGGGCTTAGTTAATTGTGTCAGAATGTCCTGTAATATTACTTTTTTTCTATTATCATTGCAAAGATAACGATTGAAATAATTAAAATATTAATTTAAATTATAAAATATGTTTTTCTATACATGCGCAATGTTTCAAAAAAGGTTATTTCGCGAATAGTTGGGCACAGCGGTTGTAAAACAGACCTGTGTCATGTTATAGTGCAGGCAAGCGCTAGTCAAATACTATTTCCACCAGTTTATAATGACCTATATACGTCCAGTCAGCAGCAGAAGTCTCCAAGCGGGCCAGGTCACAATGATCCCCCAGGAGGGTGCCCACTTTGTCATGATGGAGGAGGTTTTCCAGTTGAGTTTCTCCAGACTCAAACGTGATGGTACTTCGCTGTGCCCTACCTCTCATTGTTGGACGTAGTTTAAGATAAAGATTTGTTATTTGCTAGAATACAATTCTACAGGTAACAGGTGGTCGTACAATTTGGTGCGCACTATTCTGTCGTAGTACGACATTGCAAACATTATATCATAAAACTAAAAAAACTAATATAAATTAAATAATAATTTAAAATATTACATATTAATTAATTATTGATATTACATTTAAAATTAAATTATCATTAAAAGTATGTCAATCATTAATTCATCCTTTCTCATTCATCCCTTCCATTCCATATTATTATTATTATTATTTTATGACAAAGGTGGCAAACGAGCAGACGGATTGCCTGATGGTAAGCAATTACCGTCGCCCATAGGCACCCGTAACACCAGGGGAGTCACAAGCGCGTTGCCGACCTTTAAGGGGGGTTGGAGCTCTGGGAACCTTACTCACCATCAGGAAGACAACACTGCATACCTGAAAGGTAGCAGTGCTATTATGGCTGTGGTCTTCTGTAAGGAGGAGGTACTTCCCCAGTTGGGCTGCTCCAGATTCAAGCGTGATGGTCATCGCTGTGCCCTACCTCTCATTGTTGGACGTAGTTTAAGGACATACCCGGGTCCATCTTTGCATCTTTCATTCTATCATCGACCACGGAGGCAGTCAAACACAGTTTGGATCTACTTAGCTCCGTACCGTCATTTTGATGCAATTTTGTAACAATAAAATCAAGCTGCCTTTATTAACAAAGAATAATATAATATGGTCCGGGATGGTTATTATTATTAAGTACATAACCGGGTCCAATATACCTAATGTCTTACCGAGACCTAAGTTTATCAAGTTTCGTTCTGAGGTCCGGCAGCCCGACTGCACTGACGGCTCGGTGCGCACTCGCAACACTGCTCATTAGACCCTGCGGTCGGCGACACTCGTTTAGCTTAACTTCGCCGTTTCCCCTGTTTAATTAAACTGCAATAATATATCGGTTAAGTACTATTAGGTAGGTTGGGGAGTTTCTCCCTTAGATTGAGATTATGTTGTATGTATTCTTACGCTAGGATTATTACAACATAGAAAAGTGATGAGTATTTGTTTCTTTAATCGTTTGGCATTATGACTAAAGCTCCTGATATTTTGTTTTGGAGCGTAAAATAACTTGGTTTTTATGATAAATATTTAGTTTTTTGCACGATTCCCAGGCGAAGCAAATAGTTTTTATAATATCTTTGAATGCAGTATTACTAACGTTTAAAAATAACATTAAGTTTTCTTTATGCAGAATACCATATCTACGATATTTTAGGTGCTTTCCCTTCATGTCTCATTGTCTTAGGACACCATCTTTGTGGTCCTACATCAGCGTGCGCTACCGTCAAAAAACCATATTCGTATATTTCGGACGGACGCTTGTCTCTGCCACTCTCAAAACACCTTAATTGGAGTAAAAGAGAAAGACGCTCAAAATATACGAACTTCGATGTTCGCGATACCGGGCCAGATATTCCCAGTTTTATTAAATAGCCGACTGCCCAATTACTGCAGAGGACAGCAGTGTAGCAGTATAAGTATAAAACCCTGTAGAAAGCGTACAAAGAGTTTTTGTTCCTTTACAGGATACGGAAATGAAAATTAATAGCGTCGCCATTGTTATCTTAGTTTGTAATAGTGTTAGAAAAGAGATAGGTTATAAAAGTTATTGTTGTTGCATGTCGAATACTTCCCATTGTCATACACGTTGTCGTTTGTCATAAACAGGACGTGAAACGCTACGCTTTTTCAGCGTTGTCTGTTTGGCCTAATGGGTAATGCTTAATTTGGCCTAATGGGCAGGACCATCAACTTTCATGACCCTGCCATGAAGCTGATGGTCCTGCGTTCAAATCCCAGTAAGGGCATTTATTTGAGTGATGAGCACAGGTACATATTTGTTCCTGAGTCATAGGTGTTATATCAATATATGTATTTTTATTTGTATATTATGTATATCGTTAGCTGAGTACCCACAACATAATGCTTGTTGAGCTTATGTTTTGTGCTTCATGTTTTGAATGTCCTATATTTTACTTATTTCAAGTGATAGCCGTTATCATTAAGAGACTTATATATATTTCATAGCCGAGCGATGAGCTATAAATATATATATATATATATATATATATATATATATATATATATATATATATATATATTTTTTTTTTTATTTACACGGAAGCGATTATCTTTTGTCCCTTGAAATAGCTGATAGCTCATAGCTTGCTAGGTCGCGGTCGGACCAGTGCCTAAAGTTTAAAGGCGATAGATAGGCGTTTTCAATCATCGTCTGAAGAGCTTCCTTATATGCTTGAGACACGCCCACTTACAGCCGCCTTTGCGCATAGGCAATCAAAGAAGTACATTCATGGAGCTGATAATACCACTTAGACCACCATGCAACCGTCTTTTCTGTTCTTTTATGAAATGATACTCGCATATAACAAGACACAAGAATGCCGCTTGATGCCGGCTTTGAACAGCTCTAGCTCATTTCCCGAGGGTGACGTAAGAGGTTACAAAGAGAAAAAACCGATGGATGGGCAGCAGCGTTCGTCGAAACTGTCATATTTGGGGTGCTATATTTCTAGGACGGCTGAAATCACCATTTCGGTGAGAAGGTGAAGATAACACAAGAAGCAAAACACACACCAAGAATCCTTTTAATTACGTTCCCTAAATGGTTGAGAGTGAAATGTAATGAGTTTTTTCGCGGGATTTTTAATCGAATTTGTAGAGCGGCAGATATATTCGTCCACAAATCTGAAATCTGAATAACGAATTGCAACTGCTTCCTTTTGGCAAACAACGTTCAGTATTCGTTAAGTAAGTATTTCAAAGATTTTGTTAAGTTGTTGTCATAAAATTAGCACACAACTAAATAACAGAATAGCAAAGGAATAATAATTGATAAACTTGTTATTAACACGAAAATTCGCAAAGCTACAAAATTGTTTTCTGAATTATGATTTGAAATAGACGTCTTTTAACTTCAGAAAAAGTGATGTAACATACCAGTGGTGCCAGTGTCCCAGGCCGTATGACCAACTAACGCAAATCAAATATTCCCAATTATGTAATACGGTTTTATCATCTCTACAAAAATCCCGCCACGCCTCGAACTTCCCCAATCCTGCAGGAATTACTGAATAAATTCCCAATCAGTAATTTAAATCGCAGGAACCGCATGGCGGTATCCGTCAGACGGGGTTTGATTGCCACCGGAGTGCATTGCGTTTTGTTTCACTTCTATTTTTCGTTGGACAGCTTTCGGGATTTATTCTACTTTATAGAAAGATTGGTTTCAGCAGATTTACCGTACTGCAGTTAATATGTACGGCTAGGGACTTTAATGTTGAGCCATTTAGGGTTCACTTTACATTGGCATTTCATGTATTAAGTACTAAACAAAAGACTATTGCATGAACCGTAAGTGGCTCAACAATTAAAGTCGGTGACTGTACGTCAAGTTTTTAGTGGTTAACGAAAACGTGATTCGAATTGTTTTCTTTATTTATTTAGTATTAGGTTAAATTTTAAACAAAATTTCCATAAAAGTAAAATATAAGGCAATGGGGCAGGCCCCAGGCTACCGGCGGTTAGGGCTAGAGAGAGGAACCGCCGGACTATGCCCGCCTTACCCAGGATTACCGCCTTCTGAATCTGACCCTTGATCCAACCACAACCACGTAGCTAGTCTCTCAAGACATGGTTGAGAGTCTTCGCTATGCGTGTTGATGGTTAGATTCGAATTGTATGTCAGGCGTAGGGATTTGACGACCGCCGGTTCCCACCATCGCCCACTGGTTTTCTCCAGTGCAATCAGTCACTGCAGGGCAGCTTGTGGCGAGCTGTTGGAGAGTAGCGACTCCACGTACATGAGCGCCCCTGGGGTGCCCTGTCGGACAGGTGAGGCAGGTCCCCACGTAGCTAGTGTCTCAAGATGTTGGTCGAGACTCTTCGCTTTGCGTATTGATGCTTGCCTTAAAACCATGTCGGATCATGCTCAGTGTAGTGTGATAAAAAATATTAGTTTCAGATTTATTTATTTGTATCTACCCAACTACCTATTTGGATGCCAAATTTGAAGTTTCTAGGCCATTTGGAACTAGGTTACAGTTTTGCTCATAGGTCAGACAGAGATATAAATGTCGATTCTTAGACGAATATCTAAATATAGTCTGTACCTCGCAAGTTTCAATACATGAGCCAAATTTGGCATGTTACAAACAGATGAACTCGCGTGTAATTACATCGCACTAGGCGACATGTTTCGGGTAGGCTCTGGTACTCATTTTCAAGCCGAGTCAGGACACACTGCTCGGGGTGAGGATGCGTCCGTCCCTGATCTCCGCTGCCTTGGGGTTCCGCTTACCCTCATCTCATCTTCCTCGCGTTGTCCTGGTATTGACACGGCTCATGGGAGCCTGGGGTCCGCTTTGTCAACTAATCCCAGGATTTGGCGTAGGCACTAGTTTTACGAAAGCGGCTGCCATCTGACCCAACTCAGAGGGTAAACTAGGCCTTATGGGAATTAGTCCGGTTTCCTCACGATGTTGTCCTTCACCGAAAAGCGACTGGTAAACATCAAATGTTATTTCGCACATAAGTTCCGAATAACTCGTTGGTACGAGCCGGGGTTTGAACTAGCGACCTCCGGATTGCAGGTCACACGCTCTTACCGCTAGGCTACCAGCTCTCACTATATTAAATTATTGCAAAATTGACAAGTCTATGTTCATGCTTTTAAATTATGAGAGGGTCAGAAGCTACTATTGGTTCGTGTGTAAACACGGGGCTGCCCGCCAGTGCTGTTGCCTTGAACTTGGCTTGACACGCTACCGCATGTCTACATGAGAGATTCGTTCATACTTCATCAGCCGAAGGCCGTCCACTGCTGGACATATGCCTCCCCCAAAGCGACCCCCATGCCTTATGGGGGTAAATGCTATAATCGCCATGCTTGGCAAGCAGGTTGGCGCAGTGTTCCACCGAACACCAGGTATGCTGCTGCCCAACCCACGGTGGTATTGGTTTAAGGAGTCCCTAGTCCGCATACTCCGAGTAAATATCCTCTGGAATTTTCCCCGATAAACATAACAGTCAAGTTAACAGAAAATTTAAGGTATTTTCCTAATCCCCTCGTGCGCCGCAAAGAGGCACTTTAAGAAATTGTCGTTGGTATGGCTCGGAAGACTCCAGAGAAAGTTAATGTTTGGCACGAAGTGTCTTTGCAATTTGAAATGCATAAAGAATGCTCTGGAAATTATCCCAGTTATGCTTTAAGTCGCTTTAGGAGGAATTTTGGCTTTGTTGTTATGTTTAGGTTCTGTTCTGGGGAAATATCATTTGAATTTTATTATTTTGTACAGTCCAAAGGGTTTAAATTTTTTTTTTTTTCATTATCATGAGCACAGATATTTGTTTCTGAGTCAAGGGAGTTTCATACGAGTACATATGTATTTGTATATTATATATATCCTGATGCCGGCTGACTATAATAGCACCACCCTATCTCCTCCCGCGGGTGTCGTAAGATGCAACGCAAAGCAATGTCATATTTGTTGGAGGCCCATGTCCAGCAGTGGGCTGAGCTTATCGTGGGGCTCAGTCAATTTATGTAAGAATGTCCTGTATTATTCATATATTTTGGGACAAAACTTCCTACAGTATCAGTAAGCTCAATGAGGCTTGTATTGCAGGTACGAATAAGCTGCTAGTAGGTTAGAAACTAATTATTAAAAAAACGGACAAAAGCGAGTCGCACACGCCCATAGATGGTTCCGTACAAACATTGATGATTGATTGCGTATAATGTATTTAGTGAAACATTATATATACCTGCCTGAATATCACGTTCCCATTGAGGTGCCTCACTTACTGTGAGAGTGCATGAAAGCTGAACTAAATAGACATAGTTTCTAGTAGAAATAATTTTAGTACTTAAGCAAGTGTAATTGGTAAACCGTTCTTGTGATTAAAAATAAATAAATAATGCAATGCTGCACTTTGATGAGCCTCTTTTTAATTTCAGTCGATATTCTAGTTTCATAAGCTTTTCTTTGTATTAAATGCCTTCTTTGCCGGAACCCTATAAATACCAGAATTGCACCAGTATCCTCACTATGTCCGTTAAAGGATTGATATCACCACATCGCTGAGTTTGGACATAGATTAATGAGAAAACTTCCTAACTAACCAAGTGTCGCTGCCCAATAACCATCCAATATTCAAGTAGCACGGCTTTTAAGCGCTTATTTCTAAGGAATAAGGTTCAAAATCGTAAGTGTAATTAGCTGGACTTGACCAGTATAAGGAATGTTGCCCTTGTCGCTTCCTCTTCGTTGATGTCTCGTCATTAGATCGCGCAGTGTATAGCTTAAGTGTCTATGAAGCATACATACATAAATACATTTCAGCCGTATGCAGCCCACTGCTGGACATAGGCCTCCCACAAATATGACTTGTATCATCTTGGGGGTAGTTGCCATAGTCACCACGCTTGACAGGCGGGTTGGCGACCGCAGTAGCTGTTGTGTTGCGACGTACGCTGCTGCCCGTCCGTAGGATTTTTCCCTTTGTCGCCTCTTACGACACCCGCGGGAGGAGATGGGGTTGTGGTATTCTAGTCAGCCGGCATCACACGGCCTATAAAACACATGTGACTTACCACGGAAAACTGTAGTAGCTATCAGATAACTTACTAATACATCTAAATATTTTGCACGATCGATTTTTTGTAAGTGATTGACTAAATAAAAACATCGACAATCCTGTTATCTATAAGTACCAGGACATACCTACAGTCAACACAAAGACAAATATAGGGTAATAGGGTACGATAAAAAATACTAACTACAAATATTTATATTTTACATACTTCAGAAAACTACTTGGAATGATTCATTGCAAAGTATAAAAATAAATTGGATCAAAAATGCACGGATTACGTTAAATTTGTACATGATCGGTGGCACGCAGCGTCTATGTAGGCAGCCGATATAAGTCTGTAGTTGTGTGTACGTCTTGACCTTGTAGTATATCGTATCTTATCGATAAGAGGATTGTCGATATTTTTATTGTCACAAGCACTAAGCAAATGTTGTTCCGGCTAGACAAAATATGTAGGTATATTTTATTAAATTATGATATATTTAACAATCACCAATGTTTACCGGTATCGGTATTATTAAAAAAAAAAAAAAAAACATAATTCAGGTGCTTTAACTAAGTGTTTTACCGATAACCCGCGGACATCCCCATAGTATACAATAGGTTCTCCGTAACTAAAGCTCTAAGTCTACAATGTATCCTTAATATTCAATGTTACATGACAAACACATTAAAACATGAAAGCCCAACTCCAAAAGGTCGAAAGTTATATGACTTCGCTATAATCATAAGACATTAACCCGTTGTGCATACAAGTTGCAAGATATTGTTTTATAGTAAGACGGGAGTTTGCAATTTAATGGAACATCCGAGAAGTTCATAATGACAGAATATTGCTATCTATGAAATAATAAGGAATATGCGCTTGGAAATTATAAGCGTGTTTTCAAACTATTGTAGTTTAGTATAGTATTGTCGTATTTGCCGTGTGATGCCGGCTGACTAGAATAGCACCACCCCATCGCTTCCCGCGAGTGTCGTAAGAGGCGACAAAGGGAAAAATCCTACGGACGGGCAGCAGCGTCCGTCGATACCCAATCTACAGCTACTGCGGTCGCCAACCCGTCTGCCAATCGTGGCGACTACGCCAACTACCCCCAAGATGATACAAGTCATATTTGTAGGAGGCCTATGTCCAGCAGTGGACTGCATACGGCTGAAATGTATTCATGTAAATGTACATTACATTGTCAAAATAGGTTCCCTTTATTTAGCATAGGGAACCCTGGCGATGGTTGATTACTCACTTTGATTTTGGACTCCATTTTTTTATGCTATTGAACAACTTTTTAAGCTATCGGAAGGACATATGTGCCGTTCCACGGATAAAGGTACCTTATAGCTATTGGCGCTTACGCTATTGTTAACGACGCTCCAATACCAATATGACGCTTCGCAACGTAAGCGCCAAGCGCCACTAGGTACCTTTCCGTGCAACGTCACATATGATATATATTTTTTTATCCTGCAATCATACTTTAAATACGCCGGACCGATTTCGCAAGAAAAGCTAGTTCGACATATACGAACATCTGTTGGGCACTAAATTCATGAGGCCTCAGATCACAGATTTAGCAGAAACTAAATTATAGACTCATTAATTTGTAAGCTTGAAACTCCACAAGTCACACAGAGAATAAAACATGAACGTAATGAATTCAAACTGCCAATCTCACGGGAGCTACTGGCGGAATAATATTACCATTGACAGTGACGAGCAAATAATGAAGACTAATAACGTAATAACCCCGGTAATATTGTTTTTCCCTGTTATCCTTAGGATAGATAAAGACAAACGATGTTCAACAGCCCTATTCGATGTATTAAGTCGAATATTACACGACATATTTGATACTATAAAGAACAGCTTTTTAAAGCGTTCGCGTTGGCCGCCGAAAATGATTTGACACTATGACTCAAAAAACGAAAGT
Source organism: Grapholita molesta (assembly GCA_022674325.2). NCBI lineage: Eukaryota > Metazoa > Arthropoda > Insecta > Lepidoptera > Tortricidae > Grapholita > Grapholita molesta. The sequence goes on along the minus strand of CP053135.2, from coordinate 14,575,254 downwards.
TTTAAAATTTTTAAATACTTACGTCTAATGCTCGCGATAATTTTGAATTTTAAGTGTATCAATAGAGATTTAGATTTGGGTTATTTACAGAATGTATATACCTATCAAAATTAAATCCTTTTAAGATATATAAATTTCATTATATCCGTTATGCAAAATTATCCATATTAATGGCTTAAATATGATCAATTTTCATAATGACAATCATACATTAAAAAAGCCTATTTGGGAGTTTTCATAAAAGTGTAGGTACTATACTGACTCAATAAGCGTGTTTTTCTGTTTGCAACAGTGCCGAAATACCGGGAATTCATTCAAATTAACATACATGGCAATTATCCCGTTTTAAGTAATAGTTGTTATGCGAACGACTTTATTAGCTTAAAATCATATACTTATCGGTTTAACATACACAATATAGATAACTACACTGTGCATACCACAACATTGATGATCTGTGACGCATTTTGTCATACTGTCTTTATTAGTTACTCGTCTCTATTGCTTTCGGCGAAATATATATGATCACATTTTATTTCTCCAACTTTGAATCTAATTTATTTTAGCCTAATCGAGTTTGTAAACTAGCATGCTCTAGCTTAGATGTAGACCAAGTTTGGAATGCAAAACTCAGCAGAAACCTACAATTATCTTAAACTTTGTTACCACCTGTTCGAAGTTTAATTACTCTTTTACTTTCCACCGTGTTTCTGCTCTTAACCCCGTCATTCACATTCGCCTAACTGCGAAAACCCGCAAATGCTCACCTTTGAATGTTTTCTGGCTTTCAACGGATTTGGTGCATTAGAGGACACTAGCCTCTAATTCGCGTGGCCTCATTCACATAAATGTTTGCGAATGTTTGTTCGTTCCGCCAAATGTCAAATGTTTGTGAATGTTTGGTCGTTCAACCAAGCTGCAAATGTTTGCCAATGTTTTCGTCAAGCCACACGCGTTCTTTATTAGCAGATACTTCCTGAGAGACAGGCTGACATAAAATGGCGAAGTCGTCGTAATATTTTTGTTAAAATTATTTTCTAGACTACAGTAGGTATTGACTTTTTGACAGCCATGACTTTTACGCGTAACCCGCAGAAGGCGTACTAAAGTGACTGAAGAATCAATTTAAGCTACACGTTGAACGTATACACGTTAACTAGGCTCGCAACAGGGTAGTAGTATTTAGCTAAAGACGAATTGAAATATAATAATATAAAGAGGGATTCTTCTTTGGTCAAAACCCCGCAATCCCGAAGCCACGCAGGGTGCTTTTTGTTACCGCTTTAGACCGTACGGAATAACTGCATGCGTTATACATCAATCTTGTTATATTACTAGTTTGTTAACTTTCTTATTGGCGACCAAGTAAATGCATTATTCATGGCACCCATATAACATGTTTATATTTTCGATATTTAAATCGAAAGAAAAATCGATCGGAGCGGGACTCGAACCCACAACCACTGGATCACTAGCCCAGTGCACTTCCAATTGTGCTATCCGAGTACCGCTTTGACTTGTCAAATTTTTCTATCTTATCCTTCGTGGTATACGTCATCATGGGTGACGTGTAGTCACATCTACCGTCAGCGTATTGAACAATTAACGGCATCGAAGTCTCAATTTACATTGAGAATTCATCGATAACAACAACAAAAAAAATAAAGTTTATATTTATTTGTAAATTAATATCTAACAGTCCGACATGCACGCAAATCTTTGTACGATCCACAAATCTTTGCAAAATCCACAAATCTTTGCAGAATCCACTAATCATTGCACAATCCGCAAACCGCCGCGCTAATGTAAGTGCCCGGTTGTTAAATGCAAATGGTGTTCGATTTCTCGCTTAAAAGTTGCTCCAGCGATCTCGGGGATTTATTTTTCTGCTTACTTAACTTTCTTGTAGCTAATTTGGCTTAAAGTTTGTTATGCTGAATCGTTGAAAATGTAAATTGTATCATTGAAATGTTAAACAATTTATAGCAGCTTGTAAACTAGCTGTATTTAACGCCTGGAGAATTTATTAAAAGCACTACTGCGTCTTTGCTCGAAGCGTTTTGACAGGCGTCGAATAAGCTATAATAATACAGTATAGAAAAATTCCTAGAATAGTAATAAGGATCTTAAATCTTTTGGATCACCCATTTTAGGTTTACGACATATTTTTGTTTGCTTTTTACATATATCATCCAAGTAACACATTTTTATAGACGCACTGCAAATTTCAAAGTCTAGAAATTTACCTTTAAACAGTCTTTACATCTTTCATCACAGTTATAGTCAATATCTTATCATTATTATAATTAAAAAAAGTTAACTTATTAATACCAGAAATCATTGTTTTGTATTTCGTTAATTTATCATCTCGTTACATATTTCTTTCAAGTACAGATTTTCCCCGATCGCCTATTACGTTATGCTTTCCTTTCAATCCCATTCATAAAGACGGACTAATTTAATGTTCTTAGACTCTATCGCATTTCATTCAGGGGTTCACTATCTTACAGAAAATTCATTCGCGCCAAGTATCCTTTGGCATAATTTATCATGACATGACGCATTAATGTGTTATTTTCAAAAACGACAGTCTTCTCAGAATTATTATGAAACAAACCTAACCTAATATATATAAGAGGATAATCCCTTTAACTGTCCTGAAAGTTATTCAGTTTCAGCAGGTTTTGAGAAACCAACACATTCTGCTAAATGACGAATTCCGACAATTTCTTTCTTGCCAGATGAGAGTAAACCGATTCCAGCAAATGTAATTACATCAAATCTTAGTAAGGATCCTCTCTTTTACGTGACATATATTCGCCACGAGAAAATATCTCTCGTATCTCGTAATTCAACTCTCAATATAATATTCAGTCTGTATTAACCTCAAAAGGCCCAATGGAGCAATATTCTATTGGATAGTATTTCTCGGTTTATTTATCAATGTTTCTACTTTTTTTTCTTTACAAATATGTCTACTAACGACGACCGAACTGGCATAGTTGGTAGTGACCCTGCCTGAATGAAGCTCTGGGTTCGAATCCCAGTAAGTAATTTATTAGTCAGATGAGCATTATATATTTGTTAATGTATAATATTATGTTTAAAAATGTGTCATCATCATCATCATCATGTCCCATAGGCCTCCCCCAAAACCAGAAACAACCAATCCCGCGCCTTCCATATCCAGCGGCATCCCGCGACCTTCACCAGGTCATCGTACCACCTTGTGGGAGGCCTACCTACGCTGCGTCTTCCAGTTCGTGGTCGCCACTGCAGAACCTTTCCGCCTCATCGGCCATCGGTACTGCACGCAATGTGCCCCACCCACTGCCACTTAAGTTTGGCGATCCGGAGGGCTATATCAGTAACTTTGGTTCTACTGCGGATGACATCAAAAAATGTGTATATTACTTATTATTAAAAAATGTCCATATTACTTTATCATTGGCTGTGTACCCACAACCGTTTCAGCTGAGTCAACTGGTAAAAGGCTAAAGACATCCTGCAATATTTATTTACAAATTGATTATTTCTCTTATGTCCTATCCTACATACCATTATCTAATTGACAAGCGCATAGCCTGCGGACTGCACCGCATTCATGGCTGAGTAATTAATAGTTTAGCTCCACGGTTACTAGGCTTTGCCTCTATTACCCATGCATTAAGTACACGTTAAGCCTACATAAGTATCTGCGCATGACGTGCCCAGTAATTTGCTAAAACGGAATATAATTAGAAGGTTAATTGACCAGCTTTCAGCGCCATACATGCCAATATCCGCCGGCTTTACTAACTTTCCTGAGCCCTGAGTGAAAGTTTTTAACGAAACTTTACGTCACGAACGCGTTTGCGTATATAAATAACATTATCACTTACGCGTTCGTAAACGTTTTTTAAATCAAAAGAAACTTACACTAGAGCCTCTGCAGTCCGACAGTTTCTCTTTAGCGCCTGAAGTACAAAATTATTTCTAACAACAATGTACAATAATGTACGAGTACTTTACTAGTAATTGTATTAAATCTAAAAAGGCCCTTAAGGCATTCTACCAAGGATGCTGGCATTTCCTCGTTGTATCGCAATGCTTATCAGCGTTGTGCGAGGAAGCCGCCAGCTCTTCGATCACCAATTACATCAACCAGACGCTTCGCAACAAGTTTGTGCGCGCTGGGACCCCATGGACCTAGCGTATCTACGCCAAACGATACAAAATAGTATTCTATGCCCAGGCTCTTATATTTGTTACATTTAAAAAAATCGGCATTTTGCACCCGCTTTTACGGCCCGGCCACGACAATGCGCGACTTGCGCCGCGGCAAGCGTTTTATCTGTTCGTTGCGCGGTGAAGACGCGCAATGCACTGCGGTTAGTTGGGATTACACGTGGCCGGGCCGTTACATTAGTTCGTTAGAAATGGGACGGCGCTAGGGTGTCTACGCTGGTAGCATCCCACACCAGCATTCGCTCCAAGCTCCAAAAAAAACAAAGAACTATTACTTAAAACAGAATTCATTTGAATTTTTTATTTTTTATGACAAAGGTGACAAACGAGCAGACGGATTGCCTGATGGTAAGCAATTACCGTCGCCCATAGGCACCCATAACACCAGGGGAGTCACAAGCGCGTTGCCGACCTATAAGGGGGGTTGGAGCTCTGGGAACCTTACTCACCATCAGGAACACAACACTACATACCTGAAAGGTAGCAGTGCTATTATGGCTGTGGTCTTCTGTAAGGAGGAGGTACTTCCCCAGTTGGGCTGCCCCAGATTCAAGCGTGATGGTCATCGCTGTGCCCTACCTCACATTGTTGGACGTAGTTTAAGGACATACCCGGGTCCAAAAAAAGTTTCCGATATTTCGGCACTCTTGCAAGCGCCATCCACACGGATTAACCGAAGTACAGCGAGATTTAACTGTGGTCAAACCACACTCCGTAGCGGTTTACCCTGTTTCTGATGCGCTTTGCTTGTGGAATATCACTTTCACTGCAGTATCCCTTTAGTAATAATTGTATGTAAACGATCATGTTAGCTTAAAATCGTATACAGCGAAATCCAGTCGTTAGACATGTTATGTTCCAAATTGAGCATGATAGTTTTATGCTACTCATAGAATAATTGCCATTTATGGCTTAAAAAATAACGCTACATACCTTTCAGCGACCATATTTTGTTTAGCATGTTTATTGCTATTATTCATTAACATATTATTTTTATTTAGCATATTATTCATTCATTCTTATTGGATTCGTCTAAGAAACAAAATTATCCGCCGCCCCGGTCGCGGCCATGTCTGTGTATAATTAGTAAAAGTCGATCGATTTTGGTATAAAATATATAAAAATATAGTATAAAAACCTATCCTTTGTTAACTAACTTATGCTAAAAACCGTAACCAAATCGGAAGAGCCTTTTTGGAAGTATACATAGAGAAAAAATACGTATGTTTGCACTCGCATAGGTACAAGGAAACCGACTCGATTATGATTAAAAATACAATTGTAAAGTTTATAAATACTGTAGATAGATTATGGTCATTTTTTTATGAAACGTAATCCATTTATATGTCGGATTTCTATTTATTAGCTATGATAGTTATTCGACCCTTATAAAGGATTCTTCCTTTCAAAAGTACCTAGTAAAGGTGAGTTAAGTATCAGCAAGTAGTCAGACTCAAAATTAATCATTTCATTTATTTAGCCATAATCAAGCAGTTGTAAACAAAAAGTCCGATATCTGGCCACATTATACTAAAAATAAACTCTGTTTACATGCGATTAGAATTCATTTTAGTGTGAGGTGGTTAGTTACTGTAGGGTGGTCATGGTCAACAATTGAAATCCCATTGGAAAATGTTTCATTTTTATAGGTAAACAGAATTCATTTTCAGTATAAGGTGGCCAAATTATAAGAAAGTGGCAAGTTACTGCCAATTTACCCTATATGTATGCATTAAGTACATAAATAAAACACTACTACGGTACGGTACTATATAATTTACATCGTGAAAAAATTCCGTCGACCCGTCTGGCCTAGTGGGTCGTGACCCTGCCTATGAAGCCGAAGGTCCTGGGTTCGATTCCCAGTCAGGGCATTTATTTGTGTGATGAGCACAGATATTTGTTTTTCTATGTATTTAAGTATTTATATGTATCTATTTATTATGTATATCGTCGCCTAGTACCTGCAACACAAGCCTTATTGAGCTTACCGTGGGACTAGGTCGATTTGTGTAAGAATGTCCCGAAATATTTATTTTATTTATTATTTATTTTATTTACTGACTAATTGCAGGCATTCCGGCTCTTTAATTAACAACAAATAATCTGGCAGAAAATAAAATTGGAAACTCGATACTTGATAGTAGCATTCGTTTTCAACTCCACGAATTTCGATTTTTCAATGTGAATTCTCTTTGGTAATAAAATATTGCGTGTATTTCAGAAACTAAACCGTCAACTAGAAATATTCGTGTGTATTTAAAAACTAAATGTTGAGCGTAAAAATGAATCTAGTCAATCGTTAGGTACCCCGTTACGTGTAAAAAGTCGTATAGAATCTGCATAGCAATATGACTTTTACTTTTAAAACTACAAAATGGTCGAAGCTTGTTAGAGAGCATCAGAGACGAATAAATAAAAAGAATGGTAATGATAAAATAACAAATTGTCGTTGATGATGTTGTATCGTTTATTTCATGTAAATGTGAATAGGCTTATAACGGCGCTAGTGTCGCCAAATTGAGATAAGACAGAACCATAATCCAGCAATAGGACACTTAAAAAAAAAAAAACTAAACAAAAAATATTAGTGGCGCACAGAACTACCTACTACTAAGGTGTATTTGAACCGAAACTTTTTTACTTACTTTTTTAATTACATTCCCTAAAATATATAAGAATTATTGTCACATAACGACTATTACTTAAAGCGGGATGGTTACCATGTATATTATTTTGAATGAGTTTCCGATATTTCGGCACAGTGCCAGTTGCCCGGCGACAGTTGACGACCGGTCTGGCCTAGTGGGTAGTGACCCTGCCTATGAAGCCGATGGTCCTGGGTTCCAAACCCAGTCAGGGCATTTATTTGTGTGATGAACACAGATATTTGTTCCTGGGCCATGGGTGATTTCTATATATTTAAGTACTTATATGTATTTATCTATTATATATGTCGTTGTCTAGTACCTACAACACAAGCCTTACTGAGCTTACCGTAGGACAATTTGTGTAAGATTGTCACGAAATATTTAAAAAAAAAAATTGCTCTATATGTCTTGCTACGTAACGAGAAGCATAATCATGAACCGTGCGCGCTGGCTGACTGACGAAGACCTTTGTCTGTTTTGGTCTTCATCCAGGCCAAATCAAATGGCGACAGCCTTAAAATTAACTCGTCTATGGTACATAAAGCGTATGCTCGCGAGCGGCGTGTTCGCTTAGATTACGCTTGTTGCCCTAACAGTACCCGTACCATGAGTTGTGACATTACGGTTTTCGATATCGAGTATGGATTTTACTATCTGTGCATCTCGCTTGTACTATTTTAGTGCGAACGAGATGCACAGAAAGTAAACACGATACTCGTTATCGAAAACCGTAATGTCACAACTCATGGTACGGGCACTGGTAGGTAGGTACCATGTACCAATAGAAGCTGGGTAATATCCAGCACTGGACGCTCGCTGGCTCTTTACTGTTTTTTTGCAGTGCAATGTAACTCGTAAATGGCCCATTTTATTTAAAGTTGTACAGTCGCAAACAAATTTATCGGAGTGACCAAGGTACTCAAAAATATCTGTACTTTATCGCGTTTACGATAGAAGTGCTGTTCAGATATTTGTGAGTACGTGGGCCGCTCCGATATGTTTAATAGCGACTGTACCTTCGACTGCTAAATAAAATAACCCAAATATAGATCCACAAGCAACAAAGCCGGTCACATTTAACATTGTTATATAGGTATAACCAGACCATAAAACCGTGATAGGCCACGGTCGCCCACTGCTGGGCGTATGCCTCCCCCGTGGACTGCCACAGACAGCGATCTCTGAGCATGGCGGGTTCAACACCATAATTGTAACGCTTAGCAGGCCGGCTGGCGATCACAGAATGTTTTCCACCCCTCTAAAATATGCTGCCGTCCTCCAGTCGCTGGAGACAATTACCCAAAAAAAATTTTTATTTATACAACGACGATGGAAAACAAGCATACGGTCCGCCTGCCGGTAAGCAGTTACCGTAGTCTATGGACGCCTGCAACTCCAATTATTATAACGGACTTGTTAACACTCACGTTTCTAGAATGACATTAACTTTGTGCTCCCGGAGAAAGACTGCCTAATCTATTTACATATTGGTTGATATCATTTGTAAAAAAGTTAATCGCTTGTAATTATCAGAAATAAAGAAGAAAATGAAAAATACATTGCTAGTCCATGGTTACATTAGCAGACATTTCTACTTACAACAAAATGATAATATTTAATACAGAGCCCTGGCCCGGTACCGCGAACATCGAAGTTCGTATATTACGAGCATCTTTCTCTTTTACTATAATTTAAGGCGTCATAAGAGTGACAGAGACAATCGTCCGAAATTTACGAATATCGTGTTTCGCGGTAGCGCCGCTGAGTGTAAGTTTTTAATGTAACAAGACTTCACCATCGCGTTAGAGTTACCCATATAAATATCATTATCACTAACGCGTTCGAGACGTTTTTTTACGCCAAACGAAACTTACACTAGAGCCTCAGTATACGTGACAGCGTACCAGCCATCTTACGTAAAGGCATTTTTCATTTTCTTTCTCTAGGCTAGTATTCATACCGATCTTGAATCTTCCAGTCTCTTCCTAGACTTTGTCTAGACGAAACTCAGTTCATGTGCGTAGATCATAATTATGATATCCTGCAGACATGCTATTTAGACATCATTGGAAATATAATGCACCAGACATAAACCTAGGAAATTCATAAATTAAATATCCTATGCTAATTTTCATACACTATTAAAACGATGAGAATCGTATCACGAGCAGTATTAATTATACTTGCTGCCAGTCCGAGACGTGTATACATGTAAATAGTAGCTACTACATCTAAACACGCCTTGGACTGGCAGCAATGTGAATAGTAGCGCTGTATGCACAACACTACTACATGTAAACACTCCTCGGACTGGCAGCAATGTAAATAGTAGCGCTGTATGTACAACACTACTACATGTAAACACGCCTTGGACTGGCAGCAATGTAAATTGTAGCGCTGTATGCACGGCGCTACTACATCTAAACGTATATTAAGATAGAACTTCATTTAAGGTTTAATCATATAATAATATTGGAACGTAAGAAATCTAATAAAAGAAAAGACTGTTATAAGATATTTGAATGACAAGATGACAGGGAGGTGTCGAAGAAACAGACATATACCTAACTAAAGATTTGGGATAAGGGCAAGCGAACATATTAAAACAATAATATTATGTAATATTGTCTTCGGTTGCCGCGATAATTACTCATGAAATACAGTTTCTACGCATACTTATTAGTTTGGTTATATATAAATGCGAAAGTAACTTTCTCTGACTATTTGTCTGTCTGTTATTTCTTCACGCTTAAACCGCTGAACCAATTAGGATGCAATTTGGTATAAGTTTGAGCTACGAGAAAGGACATAAAGTATTTTTTTGCCGCTAGCACACTTACGACGGGCATGGCCGACGAAGTCGCGAGGAAAAGGTAGTAATAAATAATTTCACTCGGATATCCCGCGTAAAAATCTCAAAAATCGAGTTTAAGCAACTGTTTCATCCTCCAAAACTCAACGGATAAGATTCAGCGCCCGTTAAAATCAGGTCAACAGGAGCGGTACCGCGAACATCGAAGTTCGTATATTTCGGGCATCTCCCTCTTTTACTCCAATTAAGGTGTCATGAGAGTGACAGAGACAATTGTCAGAAATTTACGAATATCGTGTTTCACGGGAGCGCCGCAGCTACTGTTGCCAATCCGACTGCGAAGTGTGATGACTATGGCAGCTACCACCCAAAATGATACAAGTCATATTTCGCGGAGGCCTATGTCCAGCAGTGAACGTTTTACGGCTAAAATTATGATGAATTAGGTATATGATGGTGACTGTACTTGGGCACATCGGCGCGTTTTGTGAGCGTGGCGGTAGCGCAGCGTGACACCGATGTGGCTAATGTAACGAAATAAGGCACACATTCGGACGGGAGCGTCGCGCCACGCTCACAAAACGCGCCTATGTGCTCAAGCCTTAAAACATAATTCCTCTGTTGGTACCTAAGAATTACGAAGTATTCATCAATAGACTAAGAGAGTGGACACACTAGCGTTTCTGTTCCGCGTTTCATCAGCGTTCTCATATAAAACTGCACGCTGCGGAGACGCCGCGTTCACGCGACGTGCCGATTACTATGAGATCGCCAGGAAAACCTCGAGTGGCCGTACGCTAGTGTCCCGGGCACACGAGCGTAGGGCCACTCGACGTTTTCCTATGTGACGTATTTCCTACGTATTACTATGTGATTCAAGGGAAATGTTTATTTATAACATTACAATTTGAAGTAAATTCCTCCCGTGAAAAGCCGTAGTGGGTTGTTGCAACTGTGAATAAATAAACCTGTCAAAAGAAAAACTATGATCGTATTTTTAGACTATGTTGTACAGAATACGAAGCTTTCACTACTCAAATAACGTAAGCATCAATTCGGAGATTGATTTTAAAGCAAAACAAACAAAATGGAAGCATCCGTGCGCCCCGAATAACTCGCAACTTCAAATTGAGTTATTAAGCTGAAATACTTTCCGGCCGACTCATTTTCAAGCACTTGTTTTTTTTTTTAATTATTCCGAAATTGTATTGGTTATGTTTTTACTCGCTCTTAAAGTCCTTCTAGAACATTGTAAGTATGTAAAACATTTATTTACAAGAAATAAGTAGATACATCAGTGTCATTGGGTGCTTACTCTGTTATTTGCACATTTCAAGGTCTAGCATGTATACATTTTGATATCTATTATACCTATCAATCAATTTTTATGTCTTGAGAGAGAAAATCCTTCACTCGTCTATTCAATTATTTCGTTTCTGAATCTGAATAGATTCAGAGATAGGTTCATTGTCGTAGATAATTTAGCTAACCAAAGCATCATATCAAAATAGGTACGACTTCGCCCTTCACTCTTAAAATCAAATGTAGAATAGAATAAACATGATTAGTTTTGTATTAAGCAAAAACGTCTGAAACCAGACTTGGACACATAGAGTTAGAGTTACGCCTGAAGCAATTTGATTATTTCTAAGAACTGGAATTAACTTTATTCAAACTTAATTATAGCTTAACCACTAACTTTACATGGTTGCACAATCATTATGAAGAGTTACTATACTACAAGCCAACCGGTTCAAAATCATCTTGACGACTAAGGTACTGCTGGAAAGACAAGGTTTCAAAAGACCAGAACGCGCTAGCAGTAGTCAACTTGAACGGAGGTCAAGCAAACATATCTGGGCCTTCAGTGTCGAAAGCCAAGACTCACCTCTGGTCTTTGCACCAATGATCAACGCTACAGTTAGTAACCTCACTGAAGCTGAGTAAAAACCTATTTTCAATCACCTTAATGTCAAGGTACGTACTTCTCAGTACCTCGACGGCCAGCCGTGGAAACCCTGTCTGATTGCAGACAATCCAATGAGCTGAACATTATGTTATAATCTATTAATAGAAATAGATTTATTTGTATCAATTTATCATTCCGCTATGTGCTTTACAATTTATATCCCGTTTTTGTTTTCGTTCTATTTCGTCAATTTTAAAGAGCCACACTTCAAGGCTTTTCTGTCATAAAAAATCTCGTAGGTCTTCTTTATCTTCTAATAGCAGAGCTTATCAAGCACGCTTGATAGTCTGCTCAGCTAACAATGATTGACATCCATATCCATACTAATCCATAATATATACCTACTAGACTAAATAGTACTATACTTATATCCATACTAATATTACAAATGCGAAAGGAACTCTCTCGGTCTGTCTGTTACCTCTTCACGGCTATACCGTTGAATTGGGATGAAATTTGGTGTGGAGAGTTTGAGCTACGAGAAAGGACATAGGATATTTTTTATCCCGCAACCATAGTTTAAATACGGGCATGGCTGGCCGACGAAGTGCAGAATGTTCAATCTTGGTAACACAATTATTAGAGTAAATATTTTATATTGAATTGATTTTGTATTTTCATTGGATTGTCATTCTTTAAATAGAACGTCGAAGCCGAACACACGAGCAAAACAACTTAAGAGTCTTAGACTGAACTTAGAGTTTCGTTTGTACTCGACAGACACTTAATTCTTTTCAACCGACTTTAAAAGAGACGAGTATGTTTTGTAAGCTTTTATTTATTCTCCAGCTGTAGCCAAAACTGTACATAAATTTAAATAACAAGTAAATTCGTTTGTAGTTTCAAATTGAATAAGATAACGCAAGGGACAAAGTTTTTTTGATGGTTAATATTACGGAAGATATTTCATTTTATCCCACATAAAAAGTTATCTAGGTAACTTGCTTTGACTTTGTCGACAGGTCTGGCTTAGAGGGGACCCTGCCTATGAAGCCGATGGTCTTGGGTTCAAGTCCCATCATCATCATCATCATATATTTAAGAGCCATGCTGCCTTGTCGGTGGAGTAATTTCCAATCTTCTCTTTTTTGAGCCAGTCTTTTGATTTCCTCATACGAGGCCTCACTCTGTATTTGGCTGAGATACGTAATCCTAGGCTTTCCAGAGCCTCTCGTCTCTTCAATTCTGCCCTCCATAATTTTTAGGAAGAAGTCGTCATGCCGTAACAAGTGACCTAACATCTTGCCTCTTCTGGTCCTAAGGGCATTTATTTGTGTGATGAGCACAGATATTTGTTCCTGAGTCATAGGTGTTTTCTATGTATTAAAGTATTTATATGTATCTATCTATTATATACAGTGTGGAAGTCTTATACAGGCGAATTTCTTAACGGAGAGTAGAATAGGACATAAGAAATATATTTAGATAACTTTTACTTAGAAGTGCAATTAAAATTTTATCCATATAAAAAAATTTGTCCCGCAATGTAATGCAACACACTCGAGTTAAACACTCGTTGACAGTTAGTTTCAAAAGCTTATATCGCGTAATGTTCGCAGTACATTACTGCTCAGAAATTTTACAAAAAATAATTACATGTGTATAATAGGTATAATTAAAGAAAAAACTTTTGGTTAATGATTATACTGGTAAATCCTATGTATGGTTTAATTCTTCGCCCGTATTAGACTTCCACACAGTATATCGTCGTCGTCTAGTACCTACAACACAAGCCTTACTGACATTAAATAAAAGGTAAGGTGCTACATAAAATTACTAAACTATAAATACAAGTAACTTAAAAATACTAAAGTAAAATTAAAATCTAAATTAGGCCCTCTAGGCAAGGTGCCCATCACGCAGGCGGCATTCCCGCGCTTAATTGCTATGGCAATTCTTTGTGCAAGAAAGCCGCCCGGCGCGAGGGTCACCAGTGGTCTCCCGCAGACGTTTGCTAAGGTCTTGTGGAGCCCGCGGGCGCCCCTGCCCCACGGACCGAGTGTCTCGACGCCAAAAGCTACAAATTCGTAGTTGGCGCCGAGACAGCTGTATTTATTTATTTAGAAATGGTGAATTATTATTTACTAATTTGGTATATTATCATCCCTTTTCCTTAAATTGTCGAAAGGGCCTCTGCGCGTCGCATTGGCTTGATCAGGCTTCGCGTCCGCCTCTCAAATGTCCGGAACACCATTGTTCCGTGTACGGAAAAGACATACAATTATCATCTTAATGAATATTCAAATTTCACATATTTCGATCGAGATCCGAGTTTTCCCGATGGAAAGTCATTATGCACGTAAATAAAGCATCATCTACCAGTCAACCTTCAGACAAAGCAGAGTTGTGGGTGGTAGGTGGCAATCGCAATGTTCGACACTTGAAATATTACAGTGCAGTCCGATAGCGAAGACGAATGCACCGATGCAATTGCCCCGTGACCAGCGAAGTGGAAAAATATACAATCGTTCTGATTCATGGGTTCCTACTTGAGAAAAACAGTAAATCTTTAAAGCTTAGAAACTGTTTCAAACATGCATTTGGCTTTTGACTTGCAAGTCAGAGTATCAGCAAGCAATTTTAATTATTTCATCATTAATCATTTCATTGGTAAGTAGTCCACTGCTGGACATAAGCAATCCAAATATGACTTGTATCATCTTGGTGGCAGTTGCTAAAGTCGACGTGGCAGACGGGTTGGCGACCGCAGGAACTGTAGATTGGGTCTGACGGACGCTACTTCCTATATATCGGTTTTTACCTTACGACACCCCCGGGAGATGGGGTGGTGCAATTGTATAATAGGCACAAAATTTCTGATAATCCTAATTGACCATATCAGGCCCAAGGGATCTAGGAAGGGATAAGGGGGTGGTGATCCCCGGGCCGGCTCGTACCTCGTGCAATGCCGCCAGTATTTTTGGCACATTTGCATCAGTACCAGTCGTCTTGGGGAATGAGAAGTTTATTATGTTAGTTTTAGTTGAATTTTTATTTGGGCCCATAAATATAAGTTATCACAGCTGTTTATGTACATACTCCAGTTCCCAATCTTAATCTTAATCAACTCCTATCCCTCAGTCTCGCGGCAGGAGAACAACTCGTCCGTTTGTATCTATAATTACCCAAGGAATATTTATCCGGCTCACGGCCATCGAAGTTGTAACCGAGGCTTTTTTTATGACATAGGCGGCAAACGAGCAGAGGATTGCGTAGTGGTAAGCAATCACCGTCGCCCATGGGCACCCGCAACACCAGATGAGTCACAAGCGCGTTGCCGGCCTTTAAGGGGGGTTGGAGCTCTGGGAACCTTACTCACCATCAGGAACACAGCACTACATACCTGAAAGGTAGCAGTGCTATTATGGCTGTGGTTTTCTGTGAGGAGGAGGTACTTCCCCAGTTGCGCTGCGCCAGATTCAAGCGTGATGGTCATCGCTGTGCCCTACCTCTCATTGTTGGACGTAGTTTAAGGACATACCCGGGTCCAAAAAAAATAATGTAAACAGCATGTAGCTGCATAAAATTATGTAAACAGGACTGAGATCAAAAGCGCCTACAGTTGTACTCTGCATAGTTGTTATACAGAGTAATTCCAGCGTCGGGGTCAGACCAGTCTGTCAAACAAAATGAGGGTACCATTACGGTTGATGTCGGACGCAGCGCACAGCGTCAAATAGAATAGAAAGGTGCAGACGTGTAGAACATGAAGTTTTGCGTGACGTCCGACATACAGTTTTCACTCTATGCAATTTGTATAAAGTGAACAATTGTTTACATATAAATATTTATACAGGCATGAAATTGAAATTATAAACAGTAGTACAACTTTTTAACTCCACAAAAAAGTAGTTACTGAAAGCCCGGACTCTTACTAAAAACAGTTATTTAATTACTCATGTTTTAGTGACTTATTTTGCTTTTCATGATGATTTTAGATATTCACAACGGCTGATTAAACAATTTTAAATGAGTAAACTGAAAATATTATTTATCTCAGTAATATGTATAATTTCCTTAATTTTATATCTACATATATAAGCTTTTTAATGTCATAATATCACCTTTAAAAGTAAAATAAAGTGACAAAATCAATTGTAAAACGAAAATAAATTTAAATTGAGAGTCAGGGCATTTAATTACTACTTGTTTAAGGAGTTACAAAAACATGGCTTTGTTCACGATTTAAATTTCACACTGTATATAATGTAGGGGAGAGGGGGGCAGCTATCACTGGAGGCAGCTTAGAACAAATGCGATCAAAGACGTATTTTGAGTGCGATTATGGTCCAAATCCATTTTTGGGGCTCGCAACACGGAGCCACACAACTGTCACTGTACATAAACTGACATGTAAGTAACTACGTAAACTAAAATAATAATAATTTTCTAGCCATTTTTATTTTTGATTTTCAATGGGTAGGTGATTTTATTGTTTGTTTTCTCTCGTTTTATATGAAAAAATAAAAATTCAAATCAGAACATTTTATGTATTTTTATTTAACAACGTCAAAACATAACAAATACTGAATTATTATCCCCATACTGAATTATTATCCCCTGTTACATTGTTGGGGTAGTTTTGAACAATATTGTCTGCAAAACTGCCTCAAGGGGGCAGCTTTGGTAGGATTTCAATACTTTTCAAAGATACCCCTCCTGAGGCGCCTTTGAACACTACAATAATCATTTCTGTACAAAACTACCCCCTCTTAGTCATAACTTTAAATTATAGGAGTTAAATGGTAATACGACCATTTCTAGTGACTAACTGTACTCACTACAGGTAAAAAAAAACACGTATATCTCGACATTGTTGCCTTATAACCCATATTTCAAATCTGCCCCAAGTAAATTCAATGCTACCCACACTTGAGGTAGTATTGAACATTATTCCTCGAGTTACAAATTTTTGAACTGTACCTTTGTCTTTAGCTTTGGACATGTGCAAATGCAAATACATAGGTTAATAACATACGTTGTTGTGTAGAGACATAAAACTGGTTTTTATGGGTAATAATTTGAAATACGTCAATGAGTGTAAAAAATGTACCAGGCTGCCCTCCTCTCCCCTACATTATCAAGGTAATTAAGGCATCATAAGGGCAGTTCTCAGAGGTGACGTTTTTACGTGTCCGAGGCTATATTTGCGTGAATTTTTGGCCCAATATTTTAGAAAAAATTCATACACATATTTCAGCGTCTGTTATATCTCGACAATTAATAAAATATGCCATAACACCATATTTAATATAATATAAAAAATAAAAAGTGCAGAAATTGACGTACAGTGGGCGTGTCCCGCACCCAAATTTGTTGAAACAAAAAATTATATTTCAAGTTGGGGATGTTGTATTAATTTTTAATATTGGTTCACATATTCTTAATTAGTATAGTTCTACTATGATTTCACTGAACATAATATATGTATTACCCTTTTTAAATAAAAACATATTTTCGCCATGTCCCGCGCCAACGCTTGATTTCGCTGGAGTTTACAAAACTTGGCGGTATCGCACAAAGCAATATACCAGGAACTCAATGCGGCGTCCACAGGTAGCTTCAGTTGCGCCGCGTTCACCGACGAGAGCGGACGTAGGCTCACAGTGTAAAAGCAGAATTCGCAAAGGTATCTTCATCATTCGGTGGGTTTGGTTTCGTGTTTTCTTGAATTCGGTGAACAAAATTTTTCGTTCAGTGTTTGTGCTTTTCTTAGTGCAATAATGCCTAAGTCATGCCAAGAAGTATGTGATTTGGTTACCAGTGAGTCTTTTCAATACAATGGTTACTTTTTGTGTAATTGTTCAATAACGATAAAATTTGAATTCAGTGGGTGTGATTTCCGTGGATTCGGTGGGGTTTTAGGCCACCGAAATCAAAAAAGGTGCCACCGTGATCAATCTTGACTATAAAAACAGGTTAATTGTTTGTTTTTAAATAATTTGTATGTTATAATTGTGTTCAACAGTTGAATATGTTGTTAATGTTAACACCAACGTTGTTAGTATACTCGTATATTTAATCGCAACTTTAAAAAAATTTTGGTTATGCTATCTGCGGATATTTTTCCTATTTAATCAGTTATGATTACCGTTGACCTATATCTATCAAGTTCAGTGCCTTCTGATAAAGATTCTCCTTCTGGGCCGATAATAGACGCTTCATCATCAAGAATCTTTGGTGCCGACTCTCTATTCTTTCAAGTCTTTATAGTTCCGTCTGATGAAATTTTGGGTCCTAAATTACTGTTTAAATTATGAAGTTTAAAGTTCACACTAGCTAAAACCATACTAGTTTAAAGACACATGATAATGAAACCCTCTTTCTTTTTAGTTAATCTTCAAAATACCTCGACAATTCCAGAAAAAAATGCCAATCAACTTTCAAGCCATTTTGTATTCAATGATGTTTAGGCTCTGGTTCAAAATTATAAGCCCGGGTTTCATCTTCTTCAAAATTGATGTGCTGTGTTCACCACACCGCTATAAAAAGCTCCTCGATGCGTCGGTGTGCGCATTCTCGGCACCCATCTTGCATATAAAAGCTCCAGAAGGCTTGTGTTGCGGATGCGGATGCTCGGCCAGCGATATATTAAGTACAAATAAGGTGTTTATTTAAGGATAAAGATGTCATTGCGGCCTGGCATCACTACTATAAACAACTTCTAAACCCTACGCTTGCTGCTACACAGCTTCCGGAAATGGCAGCAAATGTAGGTCTCATACCTCCGATACAGCCACATGAGGTTAAGAAAGCGCTGCAAAAATAGGCCTCGTAGGTATCCAAGTGGAAGTTTGGAAATGCCTGCAAGAAACTGGTGTGTTGCTACTTTCTAATCTCTTCAGTCAGGTGTTGCTCTCTTCCAAAATGCCAGAAGCATGGAGATTGCGCACTGTCGTTCCAATTTACAAGGGAAAGGGAAGCAAGTACGAGTGCAACAACTACCGAGGCATCAAGCTCTTAAGCCATACTATGAAGCTTTACGAAAGAGTAATCGACAACCAGACAGAGAGTCAGAGTGCTCACTATCTAGATATTATTATGACTTCGTACCTGGTTTATCAACTACCGATCCTAATATGTTTGCTCTGTCCACAATTGCCGAACAATATCACTCCAAGAAAAAATCGCTGTTCGTTGCGTTCCTGGACATGGAAAAGGCATTTGACCGTGCTCCAAGGGATACTATTTGGTGAAGCCTTCGAAAAAAAATGTCCCAGAGCAATATGTCAAGACCATTGCTGACATGTATAGGGATGCACGATCAGTGGCCCGGACATCGGTGGGTGACACCAAAGCAATAGCGGCCAAAAAAGGTGTTCGTCAGGGCTCAGTACTGAGCCCTTCCTGTTTTGCTTAGTTTTTGGACTCTCTTACTAAAGAAGTACAAGATTTGGCAAAGTGGACATTTATATACGCTGACGATGTAGCCATATGCACTGAAAGCCGTACCGAGCTGCAGAAAGCGCTCGCTTCATGGAAGCACCAGTTGCAATCCGGGGTGTTGAGCGTTGCCAAAACACAATTCATGTCCCTGAACGAACCAGATCCACGTGACGACAGTCCGATACCCATCGATGGGTAATTGGTCCAAATACCGGAGTTGTATAATGCACATGTCCGGAGACATCGAATGCAATGCAACATTCATCACCCCAACATTCAGCCGCTACATGGCAAAAATGGCGAGAAGTGACTGGTGTGACCTGCGACAAAAAATGGCGGTCAAACTAAAGGGGCTGATCTATAAGACCATGATTAGACCAGTTTTAACCTATAGCAGCGAGACGTGGGCGGTGACGCAGAAGCACCTGCGTACCATCTAAGTAGCTGAAATGAAGATGCTGAGGTGGATGTGCGGCGTTACCAGGCTCGATAAAATCCGCAACGAGTACGTGCGAGGAAACCTGGGCGTGCGTGACATCGCCAACAAAATGCAAGAGAGTTAGGCTGCGATTCTTCCGAATTGACTAGTTTGCTTGCTAAAATCAGCTCGTTGGGCTGAAAATATGAAACTAAGTAGGTATATACTTTATAGTTAATGAGTTTCCAATGCAAGATTTGCTGAATCCAATGCTGAATTTAATAAGAAAACTTTATATGGACAAGTATTATTTGATAAAAACTTAAAGACATAAACACTTTTAAAGTGATTTTAACACCTATTTTGAACTTTTTTATGAATATTGATTTCGGTGGGTGGACTTGATTTCGGTGATTTAAAAAACTAAAATATCTTAAAAACCGTTAAATCTACAAGGGGGCCTTTCCCGGCAATATTTTTTAAATTTAAGCCTGAATCTAGGATTTAATGTTTCATATTAAAAAAGTAAAAAAAAAATTGTTCCACCGAAGTCACGCAAAACAGCTCGGCTCGGAGAATCGCCCATAATACATTTTGTGAAGGAATAGTGTATTCAAGTAATTTGGTAGGTAATTGTTAAAATGGCGCATAATTAGACTAATTACTGGTATCGGAATTTTCCGCCGCATTTTTTACATTCGGAATTACCGGAATACACCTCTTACGTTTTTTATTAATAAGTTATTTAACTTATGTTAATAATTTACGTGTATTAATCATGTTATCATGTTTTCTCTCGATGATTGAATAAATATAACTGAGCCCCACGGTAAGCTCAAGAAGGCTTGTGTTGTGGGTACTCTGCCAGCGATATATATAAGATAGAAATACTTAAGCACATAGAAAACACCCATAACTCAGGAACATCTGTGCTCATCACACATATAAATGCACTTAATGGGATTTAAACTCAGGACCATCGATTTCATAGGCATTCACTACGCGCTAAACCAAACCTGTCCTCAAAATTATTGTGCAAAAAAGTACAGTCAGCAAAAAAAGGTAGTACCTAAAATGGTGGTGGTACCTTATAATATTATAATGTTGTGTGCAGGTTTGAAATAACAGAAAATTGTTTAACTGCAATTAGAAAGAGGTTTTTAGTTAAAAGAATTAGTGTGCTCAATACTTTTGGCTAAGGTTTTTTTTAATACTAGACTGACCAGCGTTAGAGCTCAGTCGCACCTGATGGTAAGTGACGAGGTCGAGGGTGTAGCACGCTGGTTCAACAGCTTATTCAATCTTGCCTTGAAAATAGCCAAATTATATTTAAGTAGGTTGTAAATCAGTCGATAATTTCGTTTATTCTTTACAAGCAATATAAAGCTCGTCCATTAATTCGTCCATCTCGGTAAATGACGTAAACAAAATTGGTTTCACATTTTAATAAAACGATACATAACTTGGGAGCGAAGTTTCAGTAAAAATGGCGTTCCTTTGCCGTCCAGTCGACCTGAAGCATGTAATTTAAACTTTATTCGCCATAACTGGGTCAGGCAGTTCGAGAAAACGCTACATAAGCGTAATAAATATCTTTTCAATCATTTATAGCCGTAATTTGGTTCAGAGCGGTGCTCAGCGAGTCTCCTGCCAATAACCTAACCTACTGCTAGTTCTTAGATGAATAAATGATATACATTTAACGGCATCCCAGCCGAGTTGGTAGTGCAGATTGGGATTTTATCATAATTTCAGCCGTAATACGTCCACTTCTGGATATAGACCCCCAAATGTGACTTGTATTATCTTAAGGGGAGTTACTATAATTGGGTTAGCGACCGCAGTTTTGAGACACACTAGAGTCAAGCCCAATTCTCATATCGTGTATATACATACATACATACATACATTAGTTACAATCATACATTACAGCCGTATGCACTGCTGGACATAGGCTTCCCAAAAATATCACTTGTATCATCTTGGGGGTAGTTTCCATATTATCATCTTGATGGGGGTTATTGACGCTGCTGTCCGTCCGTAGGATTTTTCTCTTTGTCGCCTCCTACGACACCCGCGGGAGGAGATAGGGTGGTGCTATTCTAGTCAGCCGATATCACACGGCACATCGTGTTCATACTTAGTAGTAATTGCTTTGTTTTTCGGAAACGTTGAAATATTTGTAACTTTGTATAAAAAAAAATAATTACTTATTGTAAACATAACAATTTTAACCCAAAATTCATTTTCAGCGATAAGTAGTAAAACTTCTCGCTTTTGAAACGGCCTGAGTAACGCTGCATAACCAATGAAATATCCACTTAATTTTCTGTACAATACAGTCGCGTATTGTGCAACTTAAATGGCGCTTATGAGCTTTTATATGTTTGCAAGTTAGGATATCCATCATGGGGATCGTTATTAACATTTTTTGTTGGCTTGATGAAATGTAAATATCACGTCATAAATATCCGATCGTTGTACGGTCGCCATCAGATATATCGGAGCTGTGGAGGTGGTCACAAATATCGGAACAACGCCTCTATTATCAAGGCGATAAAGTGCATGCTCCGATGTTTTTGAATACCTTGGCTCCGACATATTTGATGGCGACTGTATGTAGATATCAGTGGCGGTGCTGGTGGTAGCGGTAAGAGTGTGTGATTTGCAATCCGAAGGTCGCGGGTTCAAACCCCAGCTTCAACCAATGAGTTTTATGAACTTATATAAGAAATATCATTTGAAACATAGTTTGTTAAAAGAAATTTGGCACCGCGTTATACTAACACGGTTACTAACTTTGTTAGTGACCCATTATCTATGTTTTGTGTATGTAAATGCAATTAAACTGTTTGTTTGTTTTGGACCCGGGTATGTCCTTAAACTACGTCCAACAATGAGAGGTAGGGCACAGCGATGACCATCACGCTTGAATCTGGGGCAGCCCAGCTGGGGAAGTACCTCCTCCTTACAGAAAACCACAGCCATAATAGCACTGCTACCTTTCAGGTATGTAGTGCTGTGTTCCTGATGGTGAGTAAGGTTCCCAGAGCTCCAACCCCCCTTAAAGGCCGGCAACGCGCTTGTGACTCCCCTGGTGTTGCGGGTGCCCATGGGCGACGGTAATTGCTTACCATCAGGCAATCCGTCTGCTCGTTTGCCGCCTATGACATAAAAAAAAAAAAAAAGATATCAGTGGCGGCGCTGGTGGCCTGGCGGTAAGAGTGTGAGATTTGCAATCCGAAGGTCACAGGTTAAAACCCCAGCTTGCACCAATGAGTTTTATGAACTTATATAAGAAATATCATTTGAAACATAGTTTGTTAAAAGAAATTTGGCACCGCGTTATACTAAGACGGTTACTAACTTGGTTAGTGACTGATTATCTATCTTTTGTGTATGTAAATGCAATTAAACTGGTTGAAGAGTGACCCAGGGGAACATAACCATGGCAACGAGGGACAAAGAATATATATCTTTAACTTTTATATTATACTAGCTTTTGTCCGCGGCTTAAGTTATTTTTAGCACACTATCGTTCAAAACGTAATTTTGTATGCATGCATGGTTTTTGTTCGGAAAATGCCGTTATATCCACGAATGCCTACGTCATGGTAGCTTTATGCATGCAAAGTCTCAGCCCGATCGGTTTTAAATTGACAAAGTTTCATACAAACTTTCATCCCCTATTTTATCCCCTTGGGGGTAGAATTAATCAAAATCCTTTCTTACGTTATAACATCTACCTACATGCCAAATTTCAGCCTGATCCGTCAAGTGGTTTGGGCTATGCGTTGATAGATCACTATGTCAGTCAGTCAGTCACCTTTGAGTTATATATATTTTATATATATACTATATACCCTTTCCTAGTCGACGCCAGAACAAATTCTTATTAGATTTCCCATCCAATATAATATTTTGTTGGCCTTTCTTTATACATGCTTGACTATTAATAACAGCGCCTCGAGAGCTTCGTAGATCAAAGCCGATTTTCTTATAAATACTGTTTACTTTTATACATAAATAATTGACTTAATAACTAGGCTTTATGAGAATAATATACTAAATACACTTTACTGGCGAAACGCTAATTTATACTGAAACCAATTAAATGAGAGACATTAAATATTGTATGCCCGATACGGGTAGCTGTAGTTACTTAAGTACTATGTCAACTATTATGTACAAATTTTCACAGTAATGCAACAAATATTTCTATTTCTATGAGATAGTCGGTTAAATGCCTGTTATGTAATCAATTACCGAACCGATGGCTGTTGGGGCGTAAAGGTTCTCGAGTAGCGATGTACCAGAAGACAGCGTGGGCAGATCCTCCACAAGGTGGACCGATGACCTAGAAAAGATCGCGAGAATCCATTAGATGCGAGTGGCGCAAAACCGGTCACTGGGAGGCCTATGTCCAGCAGTGGACGTCCTTAGCTGATAAGATATAGTTAATTAAGTATTTTTAAGTGTTGGTTATAAGTATTAGTAGTAATAAAGCACTTTGTCGTACACAAAATATACCGGGTGTTATAAAAACATGATGCAAGATTATCAAGCCGCGGCATCTGGTCCAATGGCACCCCTTCATCCCCTAAAAGGATCTTGTTTTTCAATGTTCGTTAAGGAGCCCTAAAATTTAAAAAGTAGAGCGAGTGAATAGTTGCCGCAACAGCGACAAGCACTGTTGAACAATTTATCAGGTTGCATAATAATTCAGCATCCCGCAAATCTGTTTATGCAAATGACCCAAGATTGCAGTGCAAGTAAAAGAGGAAAGTAATCCATCTGATATTAAATTTGAGTTTAACCTTTTCGACGCCATTGACTTGATATAAAGTCAGAATATTTCATGCCCTACACTTGATATCATGTAGACGCCTTGGACCATCGTACCGCGAGGTACGGTTTTTTTTTCGCTTCATAGCAAAACCTTTGGCGTGTGGCGCACGTCATAACTTTTTTGACATGGCGGCAAATAGGTTAAAAAACATAGCTTACATCAATGATGATAGTTTCGCCAATGTCAAAGTGATTGTAGCAAATCAGTAAAATGACGTAACAAGTTTGCTGTTAGAGCCTGTCATTGTACGGTAGTAGACCTTGCATTTTGTAGAGTATTAGCTGGATTTTACCTAAAGCCACTAGACGGCCGCGGCCTCAGGACTACTGAGTGTTGATCAAATTACCTTTGCTAACAAATTCTCTTTTTGTTCTTTAATAGTACAGTCGCCATCAGATATATCGGAGCTGTGGAGGTGGTCACAAATATTATATGAACAACGCCTCTATTGTCAAGACGATAAAGTGCATGTTCAGATATTTGTGACCACCTCCACAGCTCCGATATATATGATGGCGACTGTACAGGTAGGGGTAAAATCACTTATTAAGTCACAGACTATTTATCTCGTCATTCGTCATTACGGGAACGAATGAACGCGCCGCCGCCCTCCAAACTGATGAAAAGGAGGATTGAATGAGTTATCTCGCTTTCACTAAAGAAGAATTTTAGTTTGCCAAATAACTTTTATAGATAAATATCACTAATTAAGTGAAGCAACATCACTATTTTAGCGTGCCCCCAAAATGCGCGTTAGAAAACGGGGTGGATTAATATTTTTCTCACTGCAGTCTGGAAAAAAGATACTTAATCGGTTTCTGGGAGTGTTCTACTTGCGTCAGTAGACTCTGTTGGCACTAAACGTGTTGCCTGAAGACAGTATCCGCCCTCGCTGGGAACCATTTTGTTACCTCGTGCGAAAATACCACAAGCCTTACAAGGCAATACAAATTGAGTTATTTCCGTGTATTTGTATAATGCTCTGATTACCAGTGTATTTTTGTATTCCTGGGCCCTTGGGGCATATTTCTCGAAAACTTGTAACTTGTAATACAAGCGAAAGTTACTTTTTGACACCTGTTGTTAGAAAGAGACTTCCGCTTGTTTTACAAGTTACATGTATTCGAGAAATAGACCCCTGGTATCTTACAAGGCAGGGTACCCAACTGTCCGATTTGATTCATTTTGATATATATTCAAGGACCGGAATTCTTCATAGCAAAAATCAAACTGTCAGAGGCATTGATCAAGCTGTTTTATCGACTTATCGATGTTACGGGGTAAATTCACATTTATGTCACTTGAGTTTTCATAATATAAGTGATTCCCGTGCCGTGTTACTAAAATGGTAATCCTAAATGAAAAACAATTAAAAATAGATACAGAAAAAATATTTTCTTAGATACAAAGAAGATTCTTCCACAATATATTAGGTACTCTAAATGTGAGGTTAATTTACAACAGAATATCCAAAATTTATATAAGTGGCAATGGGCAGGCCACATTGCACGCAGAGAAGATGGCAGATGGGGTCGAAAAGTGCTCGAGTGGAGACCACGGACTAGCAAGCGCAGCGTAGGACGTCCACCCACAAGATGGACAGACGACCTCATTAAAGTCGCCGGAAGACGCTGGATGCAGGTTGCTTCCAACCGGTACATGTGGAGATCCAAGGGGGAGGCCGAAACTCAACCTGAAAAAATTGTCTACCAAAGTACAATAAAAATTACCTAACTCCTATAGAAAGTGGTGCTCAAGCAACTTGCTAATTAATGGCTGGTTTGAGTATATGTTTGATAGCAGGAAAAAATAATGAGCACGTGTTTTTTATATCTGCTTAATCTCAAGATTTCCACAAAAAACACGCGTCTTTATGACTACGAGAAATTCTAAAATATAAAAATAGCGCCATCAGAAAATAATTTTTCAAAAGTAACCCACGATCTTAACGTTATGTTTTTTTTTTAAATAAGCAATTTACGAAACTATTCGTTTTATCCACATAATTTAAATAAAAGACTTCTATTGTTCTCAAGGCACCAACTTAACGACACCACACAATTGTGGTGAAGTCATGATATACAGATACTCCTACCGACAGACAGACAAGACGTAAACTATAAGGGTTCCTAGTTGACTACGGAACCCTAAAAATGAACTGTCATCAAAATATATACTGGCTGTCAATTTTGTAATAACATATTATTGGCTTATGAACTCAAACTCAAACTCAAACTCAAACGTTTATTCAGAAAAATAAAAATAATTATTAATTACTTACAAGTCCAAATCTGACTGCTAAGAACGAAGTTAACAAAACGTTCGATATGCTTTCTTATCTGAATTGTGTCCTTTATTCTAATTTAGAAATTACAAAATTCGTCATCAAAAGTTTCAAAAAATATTATATGTATAGTTATTTTGTTTTCAAAATATACACAAAAATATAAATACATGCTTATTACAAATAAACCTTAGAGATGTATAAGGTCTCCAGGTGTCATGATTTAAATATACTAACACTTTTTGTTTTTTAAAGATAAACAAGCACCGAATGAAGTGTATCACGTAAATAAACAAGAAGAAATGCAATAAGAAGAAAACTACCTAAAACATAGCCCCAAATAGCCAAAACAGACCGGTCTCCACAAACAGCACCCGTTCACGAGTATGACGCGTATCTCAGCCATCGCCTCCCTCAACCTTTCTTCGGGAAAGTGGCGACCCGATCAACGACGCCACCATAAGCAAAGACTTTTAAGTGAGCATGACATGTTCAGGCTGGCAGGCTCTATCAATTAACAAATTTAGTCACATGTACATCCTGGTGAGAAGCCACATTCAGTGCTTGTCCATTACATACTTAAATAACACTTTTGTTATGAAAAGGCAAAATTAAAAAAAATCGTATTTGACCGCTTTTTTCCCTATTCCACATAATTTACACACAGATGTTTTTACTTTTATACCACTCAATTATATCAGAAATATTATATGCAATGGCTGAGCCGATGCAATGCGTCAAGTAAGGTAAAAACACCGTTAAATCGTCCGTAAAATATGAAGCAGAAATTCCGCATAGCCGATTTAAATATGCCATATTTCTACCACTTCTTCCACGCCTCTTATCCAACAATCTTACCTTAAAAAAGCAACCTTAAGTACTAGTGCATAATGTTCAAAATTCCTAAGAACGCATTGTGGAGTTATGATTTTTTTGATATTGGGAAAGCATGTATATGTGTAACTTTCGCAATCTCTTATGAAACAATATGTGTTAGTCGAAAAATTATCTTATTAGTTATGGTTATGGTTGATATTTAAAATACTTGAATGTTAAGAGTGCGGAATATTACTTTAGCTGGATCTCGGTGAAGTAACCAATACTTACTCTTTTTAGTTGTTCTCCGCTGTACATCTCTTGCATTCGATACATCACGATTCTTATTTGTTACCGATAAGGTTTGAAATACAGTTTTTTTTTTTTTAATTTTTTCAAACGCCGAAGGAACAATCGGTATCTGTATTATCATATAAAAGTCGAATACTTACCCTCATACGTATTTAGTTAAGATCTCAATAATAGGAGATAACTAAGTCACAAGTAACTTTATTATATTTAGTACCTTTTAATAAACAGTTTTTTTGTTTCATATTTTTTACTTCTAATATAATAAGTGATATTTAGTATTTTGCATCTGAACCTGTATCATGAAACGATAGTGAAATGATAGTGTAGATGTAGGTTACGTAGGTATGCTACTCGTAGTTGTAAAATGTATTAATTAAAAAAGTTGTTCGAGATCAAAAAGATCTTCATCTTTTTCCTCATGTTAACATGATACCGAATACGCGCTTTCGGATCCCCTTTTTTCACCTTGTTTACATCTGCTTCCGAGTAATTCGGTACAAAATATTATTGATTCCGTTTATTAACATACGTATAAAATGTTTCACCATAAAACCTTTTAAAAAGCCACATGTTAACCCTTTGCCAGCCACACAGTCCGCCACCGGAAACGGAACGCTCTACTCCCCCACTGCCTGACCTTTTTTCACATTCCTTAATGACTTGTGTAGTTGCAGTTCGTTTATAGTTGCTTTTACCTCAGATCACAGAATGCTAACAGATACGCCATTTATAATAAGGCTATACCTAGATATTTTTCTAGCAATAACGATTTCATGTGATTGACAAAATAAAAACATCAACAGTCCTGTATATCGATAACTACCTCTTCAACAACATACAGCTTCGCGGCTGACGCCATAACTAATAAGATCGGTGTACCCTTGTTTTGCTGACACTCTTTTCATCGATTATTATTTCATCGACAACGATTCATCGAAACTTCAGAACAAGTAATAGGTATTGTTTGGCGTAATTTTCTTTCAACTACTATTTATTTCCGTGTTTCTTACTTCTTAGAAATACTATTCAACTAATATTACTTAATCGATGATCCGTTTCAAATTATTTTACTTCACACAACTACAAAACATAGCAATTAATTTCTTCGACGTATACATACATACTTTAATATAGAACTGCGACTCCCTAGAAAACGAACTTTTGTCAGAAGTGGGTTAGGTTAGGTTAGAACTGCGACCCCCAAGAAAAAGAACTTTTACCAAAAGTCGGTTAGGTTAGGTTAGAACTGCGACCTCCAAGAAAACGAACTTTTGCCAGAAGTGGGTTAGGTTAGGTTAGAACTACGACTAGGGAATGCAATCTCGTCTCGCCGAGATGCCGATCTCGCGAGATCCCGGCCATATTTTACGAGATTGTATATCGTCAAATGTCGTACGAGATCTCGCGAGATAACGCGATAAATAATGTTCCTATTACTCTTAATTATTGAAACTAAAGTAATAATTTACAAAAGACTAAATATAGATAATTATTGTTTTGTTACCAATATTGTAAGAATTTGAACTGATTAGCTACAGTAGGTATAATAATTATAGACATAAACAAATGTTATTAGAGTTAGAGACAAAATATAAGTACTCTGTTGATTTTTAAAATAAAACTTACATTATTTTTATAACTATGCCACGCAGTTTCTATTTAATTACATATCATGTCAATTACTAGTTCTTAAAATAAGCATTTGCATATGTTTTAATTGCGACTCTTCCAATCTCGCGAGATCTCGCTAGGCGGAAATCTCGTACGAGATTGCATTCCCTAACTGCGACCCCCAAGAAAACTAACTTTTGTCAGAAGTGGGTTAGGTTAGGTTAGAACTGCGACCCCTAAGAAAACGAACTTTTATCAGAAGTGGGTTAGATTAGGTTGGAACTTATTTTGTTGTTGAAAAAAAAAATATGCGGAAGAATATTCTTGACGTATAGAAATATGAATTAAAAAATCCCAAAACGAAAAGCCATGACATGAAATTTATTGAAATAAGTCAACTTCCAATCAAAAGACCTCGTTTCAAATTACCTAGTATCGAGTCTTCGACGTAATGACTTGTCGATTAAATGAAAGTACTTGAAACGTTGTCTTTGAAATAATATTCGATGAAATGTCTGTCGGCAATTCAATGGTAAACCAATAAGATCACCCGGACACGACGTAACCCGTCGAAATTTCTCAAGTATATGCAATCTTTAAATTGCTTTTGGGCACCGTTTCTCTAAAGCGCAACACTATTTACTATAATTAAAAATATGACCCATGTTACTACTAATTAGGTAAAACGTTCTCTCAGCGAGCGCGGCATGCGGTACGCCAGCGGACAGCAGCGAGTGATACACCCTCACCCCCAGCTGAAGACAGCAAGGCTTGAAGATGGGTACCAGAAGCGTACCCGAAACACGTCGCTTAGTGCAATATTACACGTGAGTTTATCCGTTTGTAAGTAATTAACACTATTTTACCGTTGTCACTGATTTCTGCTTGGTTTTTCTTCAAAAGCTGAGCAACTGTATGAAAATTAATCAACCAACTTTACTGAAGCAGTACATGAGAAAAGGAAATGGTGGACACTGACTTGCATAAGAACAATAGTGTGAAATGCTTAAATCACATGTCACTGTAATTCATTAGGTTTCCACTGACAGCGTGAATACATTTTTATAAAACCGAAAAAAACATACGTTGAATAAGTACAGTCTGGTACAGGGAATGGTTTTCATTATATTCAAATACTTATTAACTTCATACCTGCTTACCTGAATAGAAATATTTGCATTAAAAAATAAAGTACCTAAAGAAAAGATTAAAATAATTTATGTATTTTTTACTAACCCATACTTTTGTACACGATTTTATATTTCGTTTACTTTAATTAACGCTAGTCACAAAAAAAATACAACGACGGCTCACTTATTTTTTGTTCAAGTGTGGTGTACCTGCGCATTCTTGTAATCTATCGTCTTAGTCCATTTCAAAAAGAGTAAGTTTAAATTCCAGAGTTATACGGATTCATTTACGGTTTGTTTTGTTTTTACCGAGCTTTAGAAAGCAGCAAGTTCGCTAAGCTGCTTTTCTCGCGAAAAGCTGTGTTATTCTATAATACGAAACTAGTTTTAAACCGACTAAAAAGGAGGGTATCTATCCGATTTTAAGAGTCAGTTATATTGACCAGTTTTTAATTTAACTTCATTGTGAAGTTGAATAATCAATCTATATCACATTTTCTATACTTCACTGGATACTTTACTGTTTGTCTTCGCCAAAAATACTGTGTTTTTTTCTATAAACCTACTACAAATATGCAGATAAAATAATAGTACTAAGTAAGCAAACGCGGTGTGGGCAGCGCTATCTCGCTAACTATTACATAAACCCTTGAGGTTTACAACGTTTGAACATCATGTTTTAACATTTAAAGTGAATAAAAAAAAACCTAATACGTTTATCTGCATATTTATAATAGGTTTATAGAAAAAAGTATACTATACTCGATAAACGGCAGATTAAGCCTAAATGTGTGTAACTACGTGGTTCAATACTTTAAGAGAATGCAACAGCCTTTCCGAGTCATTTTATACATTGTGAATACTTCCATTGTGAACACAAAACTATCGTGAGATTGAAACATGTCGAGCAATATTCGACTTATAAAACGTGAGTTACCCGCTTTTATACAATTTTTTTTTAAGACATAGGCGGCAAACGAGCAGACGGATTACCTGGTGTTAAGCAATTACCGTCGCCCATGGGCACCCGCAACACCAGGGGAGTCAAAAGCGCGTTGCCGGCCTTTATGGAGGGTTGGAGCTCTGGGAACCTTACTCACCATCAGGAACACAACACTACATACCTGAAAGGTGGCAGTGCTATTATGGCTGTGGTCTTCTGTAAGGAGGAGGTACTTCCCCAGTTGGGCTGCCCCAGATTCAAGCGTGATGGTAATCGCTGTGCCCTACCTCTCATTGTTGGATGTAGTTTAAGGACATACCCGGGTCCAAACAACATGCTTCAATTTTTCCCGCCCATTCCACCTTGCTCGGCGGTACTCTACGATACTAAAACAGTCTACAAAGTTATAAAGACATTTGTTTCGTTAAGAAGACTTTTTATTATTACAATTTGGGTCAGTAAGTTGTTGAAGTTTCCAAAAGTTATTTTCATATTGAATCATACTTTTTAATGTAATATTTATGATTCAATTCTGGAATTTCGCAAAGTACATTTTTGTTGTTTTACGTATTTTAAATTAGGTAAGTCTTTGTTGACTTTCTCCCATTCAGCGCAATAAGCAATGGTATGAGTGAGTCAAGTTTTGTCATAGGCAAGACGGAGTGAATTTGACTTTGATTTTATTACAGTATAACTTGGTTGGTTGTACAGTATGCATATAGTAAGTAGACCACAAGGGCACTTTTACACGTCGAGTATACAGAGGTAGAAAAATAAAAACTACACCGGTTCTAACCCTACACCTCTCACCTGAGAAGCATTTTGACTTTCATGACCGGCAAGAAACTCGGCTGGACCTATTTATTCAAAACAGTATTACAAAGTAAATATTGAAAATGCATTATTCTATAAGAAAACATATCCAACAATTACAAAAAATTACAGCCAAAGAAAAAATAAACATAATTAATTACAAGCCCAAATCTGACTGCTAAGAATGAAGTTAACAAAACGGACACTTCTGAATGCGATCAGCTCAGATAAAAAAAAATCAAAGATCTTTACTTATCAAATTAGGCACATTGCAACGCACTTATTGTAAGATGTATTAAAAACAAAATTAAAGTAGAAACGTCTGCTAACGCTACCATAATGTTTTAGAAATATCCCATGTATCCCGGGGTCGCGAGTTTGAGTCTCGCCTGTGGCTCATTTTTACCATTTTTCCTTCATTTCTAAAATCAAGATGTATATACCTTATAAAATAAAAAGTGTCTTGAAAAAAAAATTCCCGCCGATTTTCACGTAAAAAACGTTATCTCGTGGAAAAAAAAATTTTCACTTTCTCCTAATCATAACACGATACCGAATTCGCCCGTAAACGTTTCCCCACTATGTCTGTAACACCTTGTATAGGTACAAATAAAAACATCTTTTTATAGCCCACGATTGATAGGATTCCTTAAATATTATATTGAATTTATATAAATTCGCCGAAATTGGCTTCCAGGATGACGCAGACCAATTTATTTTATAAATTATCTTTCACCCCTTGAATTAGATTTGTTAAATGCAAATTTTACATCAACATGAAATATCATTTCAAAATTGCGTTCAATTTGTTTTAAATTAACATAGAATATGGAATGTCGTATTTTAAAATATTTATGCTTCACCCCGGAGCTTTATGTTTGGACCCGGGTATTATCCCAACTGCGATCAGACAGGAGGACAGCAGCGTTCCTAAAACGGTGAAATATACAGCGATCACCAACCCGCCTGCCCAGCGTGGCATGGCATTAAGCCCCCCATGCTATTTATCGCTGTGCAGGGGAGGCCCATGTCTAGCAGTGGACGTCCATAGCTGAAGTAGTAGTATGAGCTTAACTTAGAAGTTCGAATATAGTATCGGCTCTGTCTTGACCAAGAAAAATATTGATCTACCGCCGCTAGTGGTACCCTGCCTATGAATTTGATGGCCCTAGGTTCTAATTCCAGTAAGATCATTTTTTTCTGTGGCATGCATAGATATTTGCTCCTGAGTAATGGGTGATTTATACGTATTTTTTATATGTTATAAATTATAATATATGTCGTTGGCTGAGTACCCACAACACAAGCCTTCTCAATCGATCTAGTCCTACGGTAAGTTCTGTAAGACTTATGTTGTAGGTACTAGACGACGATATATATAATAGATAGATACATATAAATACTTAAATACATAGAAAATATCCACGACTCAGGAACAAATTTCTGTGCTCATCACAAAGGCATTTATGCCTTGACTGGGAATCGAACTCAGGACCATCGGCTTCATAGGCAGGGTCACTACCCACCAGGCCAGAGCGGTCGTCAATGGATAAAATGCATAAGTGTATATATAATTTGAGAAATAATATATGTAACTAAAAATATAATACTTATTATATTTATAAGGCTTGTCACTCTTAGTTACAAATAATTTCATGTAATTCTTTAATTTTTAAAGAATATTTTCATGTTCGGTCCAATGAGATTGTTCATTTATACGACATTTTTGACATTTAAGTGACACATAAATATATTTCGACTTCGCAAAGAATCGACTTCCTGTCGAGCTTCAAAATGGCGAAGGCGTCTCTCTTGATAACAACATATTTTTGTTATTTGTTAACGTTATTCAGTGTGTAATATTGATAGGTTTGACGCGTTTCACCAGTTACAGAATTTGGCCAACGCCAACAACAGCAATTTCGCGACTTCGAGTAAAAATCAACTAAGGTGACCGCACCAGTAATGGACAAGGAACCA
The DNA here is from genome assembly GCA_022674325.2 of Grapholita molesta. Taxonomy (NCBI): domain Eukaryota; kingdom Metazoa; phylum Arthropoda; class Insecta; order Lepidoptera; family Tortricidae; genus Grapholita; species Grapholita molesta. Next base: position 14,541,053 of record CP053135.2, on the reverse strand, counting down.
ATCATGAACATTAGTGCTTATTTCAAAGGAGTTAAGTGTTGTGCATTTGTTGGGACACATTCAATTTATAACTTTATGATTTTTGAAATAAGAACTAAGTGTCCATCATTGGTGCCTGTCAGCTAAAAGTGTCCAACATTGTTGCCATTACCTTACTACTATACAAAATGTAAGGTCTACTAAAGTCCAATGGCATAAGACGTCATCTGCTAAACATAGGCCTCCGCCTTGGACCTCCACATGTTCCGGTTAGAAGCGACCTGAGTCCAGCGTCTTCCGGCGACCTTAATGAGGTCGTCTGTCCATCTTGTGGGTGGACGTCCTACGCTGCGCTTGCTAGTCCGTGGTGTCCTCTCCCGTTGCGTGTACATTACATTTACGTATAATGACAAGTCGCCAAAGTTGTAGAAGTTGGTTTGGTAACCGCGAGAGACCACATGTCTGAAAAGTTTTAAGTACTCACTCCTACCTGCGTAGGCTTCTGTATCTATTATTAACTAGTTCAGTTGTAGGTAACTTTGACCTTTAAAGATATCTAGAGAATATGGAACAAAGACAAAAGGTAGCTTGGCTTGAAAATAGGTACCAGAACTTGACCGAAATAAATGTAGCGCGATGTTAATAGAGAATTTCGGGCTCGTTTAGCAAGAAATGACCCGGACCCGGGTATGTCCTTAAACTACGTCCAACAATGAGAGGTAGGGCACAGCGTTGACCATCACGCTTGAATCTGGCGCAGGCCAACTGGGGAAGTACCTCCTCCTTACAGAAGACCACAGCCATAATAGCACTGCCACCTTTCAGGTATGTAGTGTTGTGTTCCTGATGGTGAGTAAGGTTCCCAGAGCTCCAACCCCCCTTAAAGGCCGGCAACGCGCTTGTGACTCCCCTGGTGTTGCGGGTGCCCATGGGCGACGGTAATTGCTTAACACCAGGCAATCCGTCTGCTCATTTGCCGCCTATGTCATAAAAAAAAAATGAAATCATGACACAAAATTACATGACATAGGTAGGTGAAGCTTATTATATTATTAATTAATTAATTAACTCAAACAAATGTTTTTATTCTCCAAATGACAAGTAGAAAATATGACTGTTTTATGCGGACAATTTGGTAAATTGTACGTATTGCGTCGTATCGCTTTTCATCATAAGGTGCCAAAGGTTTAGTCAATTTAAGATTAATTTGACTTGAAAAAAAAATATTCTGTTTTGATTACAGTAAGACAACATCGACCAGTCAGTGTCCTAAAAACTGGTTCGAAATCACGACCAAAACAACCTGTACAGTCAACCAATTTGATTTATGGGCCACTTCATTCCTTGTCACAGTGAAAATCTATATGAAAGATACAAAAGATCTCTTATTAACGTCACTGTGACAAGGTTCGAAGTGGCCTAGAAATCAAATTGGTTGACTTTACACATCCATTTATCAGTTTTAACTTAAACACCAAAAGATTAATTACATGTATTATATTCAGACAACACTTAAAATAACCCTAATTAATTACATTTCAAATCGAGCCTCGTTAACTATTACTAACATATACCACCATGTAACAGAATAAAAATGTACTGCAAGCACGTTGGGGATAACAAACGCCATACCACACCCACCAACACAAGTAGGCGTAAACATACAGTAAACACAGGCCAGAATATTAACAATAATATTTACACAGACATACATAAGAGTACTCCATAAAAACACTAGCACAGACATTTCATTGTGGATGAAAATACCAACTAAAAGAGTAATACCTGACATGAAGATCCATGGACTGCTAATAATGATTACCATGAGCAGACATCGGATTCCGTGGGGCGAAACTTCTTGACAGCTAGGGACTTCCTATATCGATAAACTCATTTATCGAGAAATACTAGTGATCACACAAAGGTTTGCTGATAAAATATTTTTTTATTAAATGAGTATTATATGATAAAATAAGAACTCATATTTCTTCTTCTTTTTTGAAAACGTTTTTAAAAGTTTATTCGTCACAATTTATTTCTTCATGACTGTCCCATCTATAATTGTTAAAGTAAACCACCAGAATTTTTTCCATATTTTCGGGCATTAAGCGTCTCCGCCTTGGCTGAAAAATACATTTCAGGTGTACCTTCTTCACTATTCGCACACCAAAGTCTAGAGACAAATTTGTTGCTTGTTATTTCTTTATCGACTCTTGAATGATATTTAGATTGTCGGCAATAAATTTACCCTGAAGAGAAGATTTATTTAGTGCAATAGTTACGAAAAACACACACAATTGGAGGCGGTCACTAGTATATAGAACTAGTATCGATAAATGAGTTTTTCAATATAGGAAGTCCCTAGCTGTCAAGAAGTTTCGCCCCACGGAATCCGCTGTCTGACCATGAGATAAGAGAGGAGGTCTAGTTTGTTCTTATACACGGTTTTGTATAACTTGAAGTAGACAGCGAAGCAGATGGTAAGGGCGAATCCGATGATGCCGGAACAGCAGCAGCCAAGTCCGATGAGGATCGAACCAATTTTCACTGGAATACAATGGAGACAGTACTTCTCGACGTCCAAGGCACGTATGAGGAGAAATTCGGTGTTGTCCCAAAAAAAGTAACCTGATTTTCTTCCATTGTTACCCATCTATCTTATAAAAATGTTTTTTTTTTTCGTACACGGAACAATGGTGTTCCGGACATTTGGGAGGCATACGCGGAGCCAGATCGAGCCAACGCGCAGAGGCCCTTTCGACAATTTAATGAAATGTAAGGGGTACACTAAGCGGATGTTGCCCCTGTCCGTATCATGGGACGCGCACAGAGACAACACCCGCCATGGTGTAAGGACTATTGAGTTTAAATGGAATCTAGAATGTACCAAGCTATTGAGTGGAAAGGATGGACTAGCTACTGGGCTATTGGATAAAAAAACCGGACGTCTGCCTAATAAAATGGTATCCAATTTTATTTCCGGCAGACGGTGACTCGCCCTGTGCGAGATGGGCCCCCACAAAAAGCGACATCAAAGATGGCTCAAGGGCAACACCGGTGCATAGGGCTAAGGGTAGAGAGGTGTCACTGGACTTTAAACATATAGCCAACTCGCCCCTTAGGTTTCCACATCTACCCTCGAGAACGCAGCTCTCGCGACCCCACTCTGGACGGCCGGTGAAGGCAAGCCAGAGGCAGCGGACCTGTCCCACCTGTCCGACAGGGCACCCCAGGGGCACTCAGGTACGTGGAGTCGCTACTCCCCAACAGCTCGCCACAAGCTGCCCTGCGTTGCCTGACTGCACTGGACAAAACCAGTGGGCGATGGGGTCGTCACATCCCTAAGCCTAAAAATGTTATTACATTGGGGCTCTGTCTCAATTTCTGGAATGAGACACCGGTTACTCTAAGCAATTGGCAAAATATTGTTAGCTTCTTCTTCTTCTTCTTCTTTTAAAAAAATATGGCTTTCATCAATAAATCAATCGATGATTTCGCCAATGTCAAGTAAAATAACAAATAAGTAAATTAACATCGAACATATAAGTTTTAGCTATTTACATATTGTTAGCTATTTTCCTATATATAGATTTGCCTTTGCCATATATTTTTTGACTCAACATAAACAATAATGAAGCGAGAGAATTTTTTTTTTTCATGAATTAGGTAAATCCAAGGTAAATCCTTTGCTTGTCTCTGCCTTTGTCTCTATGCAAAATGATTCTATTGAGAATAGCGTAATAAGGATGAATTCGTTAGAGCTGCTTTTAAGCCTCATTGCTTTCGAGAGTAATTACCATTCAGAAAGAGACAGCAATTCAAACGTGACTTCGTTAAATGACCGCATTTCGCCCTCAGATTTTGCTTTTACATTCATTCTCCATAGAGTATAATTAATTTTATGAGGATTAATCTATAGAGTATATTGAATAGTGGGGTCTTGTTGGTCACTTTGTAACAAATCTAACGACGTACAAGATTCATAAGCTTTGCGTACACAAATTCAATTATTATTATTTATTACATTTAACTTAGGAGAGAACAGTTTTGTGTGAACATTTAATAATTTTGTTGTATATGAATTATATTATATTTGGAGTCAATAGAAAACGAAAATAATAACAAACCCATTTAGCTATTAAGCAATTTAAAAAGTCACACATAAATTAGCTACTTAAGGGTAATTACAGGTTGTAATTTTTTACATGATACAATATATATTTTTCGAACTTCATAATCAAGCAGCAAGTGTAAGCTGTAACTCTTATTAAGATAACTTTTTTAATTTTTATACATTTTCTCTTTGTATTTTTTTTACTTGTACAGGATATTATGATATTAAACAACTTTTATAAAATATATTATGTTTCAAACAGTCCATTCAAATTATTAATTTTAATAGCATTATAAACCGGTATAATATCCAGAAAGAGCTCTTAAAAGTAAAATAAATTACAAAAAGATTTAAAATATTTTGTTTGAGTTAATCGAGAGTAGGAGCATTCAATTGCAAGTTGTTTATGGAGTTAGGGAAACATATTATGTATCATGTAAAAAATTACACCCTGTATATTTAGTGAATATGAACTTCTATAATCAATTACATTCACAATCAGCCCTAAAAAATGGCTGTAAAAAACAACCGCTCGAAAAACCTGGGCGGCACATTTAGTTAGTGTTCTTTGAACCGCTGTCAGTGCAAGTGTCGACAATGACTGAAAAGTACTTTATCAATAGTGAAGTTTGATACTTAAAAATAGAACACTGAGCTCTTTTTTGTTTGATTATATTATCTAAAAGAAGATTATAAAGTTGCATTATTAGCTGGAACGTGATAGAAATGTCATTTAGTGCCATATTTTTCTTCATAATTTGTTCGCGTGTAGGTGTCCATTTCTTTATGTCAGTGTTCTGTAATACAATATTTTGTCATCTGTCAAATTATATTTTTTTGCTGAGAAATTCAGTTGTCAGTCAGCTAAATTTTAGATTCACGTGTATTGGATTATTTATTATTTGAGTATTTGAGTGCGGACTTTAGGTGTCACTTCAACCAAGAGTGGTCTATTGGCCTTTTTAAAAATCACTACTATCCCGCTATATCTATGAAGTTTCAGATCCTTTGTCGATTGTAAATAGACACATCGTTATAACTATAATAAATCCCGCTATATCTATGAAGTTTCAGATCCTTTGTCGATTGTAAATAGACACATCGTTATAACTATAATAAATCCCGCTATATCTATGAAGTTTCAGATCCTTTGTCGATTGTAAATAGACACATCGTTATAACTATAATAAATCCCGCTATATCTATGAAGTTTCAGATCCTTTGTCGATTGTAAATAGACACATCGTTATAACTATAATAAATCGAAAGCTCAATTAAAGCGTAAAAGACCACGAAATAAAGTAAAAAAAGATTACATCGCGTATATTGAATTTAAGTTTCATGCCGACGTTTTCAACACTTTAGCAGTTGTTCGTGGCTATCAGGGGCTCTAATGTAAGTTTCTTTTGACGTAAAATACGTTCTGAACGCGAAAGTGATAATGTTATTTATATGGCTAACTGAAACGCGATGGTGCAGTATTGTTACGTTAAAAACATACACTCAGGGCTTAGTTTACTAACAGATTTTAGCTGATTTATTTCATAAATTATTATCGCAGCAACCAGACAATGTTCGTAAAACAGTTTTTCTTTCAGATGTCTTTGCATAGTCATCTAAGCTACGACAAAGATAATTTTACGGTGCTCGCGAAAAATACTTTCCTCTTTTAATCCGGAAAATGCGAGCACGTGTTTCTTGTTACACCCCGCAAGGATAATGGCGTCTCTAATGCGTTTTGTCACGGCAAAGAATATTAATATCAAAGACCTAATTTAACGAGGTTAATGTTTTGTTTTATTTAGGGAAATGTCTTTGTAATTTGTATATAGACCGTAATATGTATAATTAATATAATTATAATTAGTACACCTAGATATTCTCTAGCACTAACGATTTGTTGTGATTGACTAAATAGAAACATCGACAGTCCTGTTATCGATAAGTGGGAATTTTAGAAAAACGTTGTCCCAAACTTCATTCTTCCAGATCTGGACGTGCCAGGGCGCATTTTTCTCTGAATCACGTAGTTATCTTATATCACTGTCATACAGGTAGTACAAAAAATAGGGAAATAAAATGCGTTAAAAATACATAGATAATTGTAACAAAACTATCACTTTATTTATACTTTACATACTTCTGAAAAAAAATGCTTTAAAAATGTACGGATTACGTTCAATTTGTACATGACATGGCACGCAACGGGGTAGCCGATGTAAGTCTGTAGTTATATGTACGTCTTGTCGTTGTAGTAGTATGTACTTATCGATAAGAGGATTGGCCAATTTTTATTGTGGCAAGCACTAAGCAAATGTTGTTCCTACTAGAAAATTGTCTAGGTATAGTAATTCGTATTTTATTTAGAAAATTTACGACTGTTTAGTTGAGCTGAGCATACAGTGTCAACAGTTTTTAATAAATACATTTAGTTCCGAAAACAAAATTGATTGTTTTTTTTTAATAAATAGTTACCGTAATGTACAGTCAGCAGCAAAAAATTAGCTTGAGACTTTATTGTTAAGAAAATAAGAGCGTGTCATAATCATTTTGTACACGACACTTAATAAGGAACCAATGTAAGTAATTATGCTGAATTCTATAAGGTATAACAAAAAAATCATCAATCAAAATAATCATTCAATACTCGTGTCCACTCAAGTCAGAATCCTCTTGGATACATGGCGACCCTGCCAGTATCTTCCTTTTAATCCCCATAAATTAGCATAATATAGTAATTACATTGTTAGTTAGTTTTGCTTACTGTATGTTTATTCGCAGTGATATAATCCGTACGGTTAAATTTATAGTAAGTATAGATAGTCAATCCAATCAACACCTTTGTTTGGAACTGAGTAGAGAACCATGTTTGCCGTATTTCACTCACGATTTAGGATCCAATAATTATCGCAGAAATCGCTTAATCAAGGCTTAAATCTAGTATTTGTGCCCTGAATCAACGCTTAAATCTAATACTCGTATTGGTGCCCGAGTAAAATACGGGGTTGTTTAGGAAACTACCCACGCCACGAAGCTTGAAACATATGGCTATGAAAAGTGATTTTTAAAACTTTGTCCGTATTAAGCCGATTTCTATTGAACACGTAACTCAATACAAAAGCATACAAATATAAACCAATCAATCACCAAGCGCCTGCAAGATTTACATGACTTCACAGCCACCCTGCCTGTGAAGTCACCTGCCACTACCTGCCACTACCTGCCACTACCTGTCACTACCTGCCACTACCTTCTACGTCTTCGGACATAAACATCATAATTTGAAAAAACTCCCAACTCTTACATTCTTTATCTTTAAATTGTAGTTGTCGGCACCAATAACGAAGTTGGAGATTTGAAGTATAAGTAAGTCTTGTAAGGTTAAGGACTTCCTTCTTACCCTACCTACCTGCCTAGGTATAGATGTACATGAAACATGAAAAACTTAACGTAAGGACCTAGTCTATGCAATAGTAAAGAGTGTACGCGCATGTCGGCATTCTATAATCAAATTATAAGTAAGTTTCATATTAATTCTCTACACAGCACATATATATAGTGCTTTGCTTAAGATTTTCACCTATATACAGCTATGATACAATAAGAAAGGCAAACAAACTTTAGCCGTTGTGTGCAAAAACCACTTTTCAAAACGAAAATCAAAGCTAAATGAATACAAAAATAATTCACAATTTTCCTTTCTACCACAAAGCGCAAAGAAACAAGCCCAAACTTGTACCAAGCTACTTGGTATTCCTGTGGAAAAAATGCAAATTTGCTCACTTCCTTTCAAGTGATAAAGAGCACCATTCAAGGCGAATGTGATAAAAAAGCACGTCCATTCGCTAATCGCTGGCATTCGGACAGCTGTCATAACCTTCCTATTATACTCAAATTAAGCAAATTACATATGTATACGCAATATTTTCGCATAGCTCTCAATAACAAAATATAAAACGCACATCAAAGCATTTAGCATGGAAAATAGCTCCCGAATGGAATGAATGGAATGAATGGAACTAGCAATTAGTTGCCGCATGATTCGGCATAATTCCGAACTAAATTCGACTAAAATTTCAATTGATCTAGCCTGTCCAAATTACGCGAATTGGAAGCAATTGCGGCGGCTCCAGGAATTATTGCTGGGCGCTCTGTTCGACAAGCGCGCTTCTATTTAGTTGTGAGCTGGGGTAATATAAGTTGACCCCTTTTTTTCGTAGTCAAAAGGACCTTGTCGCTTCTTGCTTTCGCGTAGTATACCATAATAGTCAATAAGCTTCAAATGACTCACTGATTTTTCATTGCTTGTTTTCGGATTTTCTTTTAGAACATTCCTCATTTCATATTTCCTCATTACATTTACTAAAGTTACCTTAAGTTTTGGAATTGAAAGTTACAACGGTATGTTGCTAACGATTATTCAACTATACCTGATAGACAGATAAAGAATAGAATTTACTGTAGAATCCTAAAGGGAGTAGCTTTGGTCAATAACTCAGTTTTATCCGACATATTAGTCTGGCAGAACAATCTGCCAAACCCTGGACCATATTTCGCACTCGTCTCTTTCATTCTAATTAAGGTGTCATGAGAGTGACAGAGGCAATCGTCCGAAAACGAATACCGTTTTTCGCGGTAGCACTGCGGGCCACTAAAGGGCCACTGCCTGTGCTCCAATGGTTTCTAGTCATAGTTTAAGGACAATACCCGACTCCAGTGTTTAGGAATAGCAGCGATTATTTAACGGCATATGTCGGGCCTCACATTCACCTGATTTGAGTTCGCAGAATTCTATTCATAAACTGCAACATGCATATTTTGAATAAACGAGAGTTTGTTTCATGATACTGATCGTCACTGTCTTCCGAGCGTTAGCAGATGCTTGGCGGAGATTGGAGGGATTATAATTTCATGATTTCTTCTTCTTCCTCGCGTTGTCCCGGCATATTGCCACGTCTCATTGGAAACTGAGAGAGGGGCACCGCGATGACCATCACGCTTTAATCTGGAGCAGCCCAACTGGGGAAGTACCTCCTCCTTACAGAAGACCACAGCCATAATAGCACTGCTACCTTTCAGGTCTGTAGTGTTGTGTTCCTGATGGTGAGTAAGGTTCCCAGAGCTCCAACCCCCCTTAAAGGCCGGCAACGCGCTTGTGACTCCCCTGGTGTTGCGGGTGCCCATGGGCGACGGTAATTGCTTACCACCAGGCAACCCGTCTGCTCGTTTGCCGCCTATGTCATAGAAAAAAAAAACTGGGGTCCGCTAATCCCAGAATTTGCCATAACCACATAAAGTTCTGAACGATTTCACAAAAAGTTTTTTATTACTTAACAGTCATTACTTTTAGGTTGGGAAAGTAAAATAAAACTTTCCGCACGGTAATGACTACTAAGAATCCACATTTCGTGCAACTGTATTAAAATATAATTTATAGTCTCCTCGTTGCAGCTTATTGTTTCAGTCGACAGAACTGTGCATTATAAAAGAAGGCACTTGAAACGCAGAGAGAAGAGCATATTTAATATTTTTGTACATAAAAATATATAAATAAATAGTTACATTTTTTATTTTATTTTATGATTGATCAGCCGTTTTACGTCACCAGATACTTTCAAAAAAATTACGTATCAATTATAAGTTGTAAGTAATTCTTGACTTATTTTATGGAATGTGGAAAGTCTATATAATAACTTAGTTGAATTTGCTAGCTATGTAGATTGAATATCCCCCCCATACCGTTTCCCGTGTTATCAAGGATTAATTTTGCTAAATAAGTTTGCATTAACTAACTAACCATATAGTTTTTTTTTCTTAGACTTTAGAATTTTCATTAAGTCATTACATTCTCACTGATTATATATAATTACTTACTACAGGCCAAAATTAAAGCAAAAAATATTCTGGTATAAGAAAAACAAATTTTTTAACTTATTTCACAACAATAAAGTAAACTTCCGGGTGTTCGACACTGTCCAAGTGCAGGTCAACTTCAAACTTAAATCATTAATGCCACTAAGATGACAGCTGGCTGTCCACTATTGGGCAATGTTGAGCACTAGATCATAGTCATTGGTCTGGAATATCTGGTATTTAGTACTCAGAGTACACTCGTTTGAATACCAAGTTCTTTGTAAATCCTCAGCCAAAACTATCGCGATCTCCGACCGGAAGCGACATTCGTAATTTCAAAATTAACATCAATTTGATCTCATGATGTCCTAACTTTCCCTTGTAACTATTTACCAACTTATCCAGGCGCAATAAATACATACATACTAGAAGAGAGGCCTATGCTCAGCAGTGGGCGATAAGATGATCATCAGCCGTCCACAGCTGGACATAGGCCTCCCACAAATATAACTTACGTCATCTTGGGGGTAGTTGCCATAGTCGCCACGCTTGGCAGGCGGGTACCGCAGTAGCTGAAGATTGGAATAAAACAAGCGGCAAAAATAATCGATGCAAAAAAAATCGAAGACATGAGTTTTATTGGCAGAGTGCAAAGCGTTTGGAGGGGGTAGCCTAAACGATCACAGCGCTCGCTACGGCTAATATTGTCATTTTTGTCGCTGACTTGAGCTGTCAAACCTATATTGCAGTAAACATTTTTAATGTTATTGGCAATAATGTTACTGACTACCATTGTCCAAAATTGTGTAATATAGTAAAATAACACAAGATTTCATTAATATTTTTCACAATATTTACTTACTTCTTGTTTGACAGCGGTGACAATGTTGTCCCTAATGTCACGTGGCGCTGTCGTCGCGCTCGGTCCCAATACAAATACAAACCAAGTATCAATGATTAAGTGCGAATTTCCGGCTACTATTTATGTGATTTTGATTGCGCTAGCTCAATTATGCTTGTGTTTTTATTTTGTGATTCTGAAGATCTCATTCTAACACCCCGAACTTAACCCTCCTTATTTCTCCAAGGGTTAAGTTGGGTGTTAGAATGAGATCAATTCGCGAACTCCGAAAACCACATCAGCCTGCTTGCAGATAAAGGAAAAGAATAAGAAAGGTAAGACTTTGTGCACATAGAGATGTTTGAAACGATTTCGCTGGCTACAGTTATCTCTATACACAACGTATGGGAGCTTCTATAACAGCAAAACACGTTAAAAATAGAATTCCCTATGTAGATAACTGATTGTTTCTTGTGTTTTTGGCGGTAGCGCCTCAGTAACCACCGACGCATTCATCTACTTTGGAGGACACTGTACTTTCCTACCTATATTTATAATTTTGATGAGTTCCCCGATATATAAAGTCTGGCTAATGAAATATAACATTAGTTTTTGGGGGGAATATCAAAAACTATTGGGCTGCACTCACAATTCACATGGTGTACTATGGAATTATAGTTTTGATACTAGAAAATATATTTTATCTTTTATTTTTCTGTATAAGTATGTATATTAAAATCCAATAGAACTTTCTAATAATGTTAACAACTTTGACAGAATCTGTTAGCAGTTAGCAGTTTTACGACGCTTTTGACTCCCCTGGTGTTGCGGGTGCCCGTGGGCGTCGGTAATTGCTTACCACCAGGCGATCCGTCTACGCGTTTGTCATAAAATAGTACATTTCGATACTAGTAAAAAAACTAATTATTTCGACGAGGGTGAAAGTTGGAGCCCGAGTAAAACGAGGGTGACAATCACCCGAGTCTTAAATAAGTTTTTACACGTGTATCGAACCCAATTTTTTCATAAAAAGTGCCTTAAAAAGCAAAATTTACGCACGCGAAGCGCAAAGTGCACTTTTTACGCACTAGTTAAGAAAAAAAAAATGTAACACTCACATTTCGATAAATATAATTTTAGTATTCATACTGCTCTTACCGTTACTATAAATGGCATAAACGCGAAAAAAAGAAATCAAAAATTTGAAAGGCGTACATCTTCCGCTCCGTCAAACAAGCACACGCTTGAATGTGTGAAGGCTGTAGCCACAATTGCTTCACAGTAAACACTTAAGCCAACAACTTTGAATACTCTTATCTAACCCATTTACGCCAGTCCAAAGTAAACCTTACGCGTTCTGAATAGAGTTCAAATTCATAAAACAATGTGACTATTATAGGTGTCTGAGGAAGTAACAGTTAACTTGTCACCCTTCTGCGATTTTGATAAATGAGGGCTGGTCCGTACGTGACGAGACGACGGGAGGCAATTTTTGGAACAATAATGACGCTTTCGGGTGACGAGTATTGGATTCTGAGGTTTGTTGTGGGTTTGTCGAGAGCGGGAATGGTTTAGACAGATTCAAATAATACAGATAAAAAGACATTATTTTTCCGAAGGACGTCCACTGCTGGACATTAGCCTCCCTAAAGCAACCCACAAGCGACCCCAAAACCGCGTTTGCGCCATCCGTAGTGGATTCTCGTGATCTTTACCATATCGTCGGTCTACCTTGTGGGGGGGCTGCCCACCTTCCTTAAGCGCTTAATATTGCTGCATGGGCCGTGTTATGTTACACAATGTTTTTTTTATTAAAATGGAAAGAATCAAATAGTACCTATCATTTTTTCACTTCAGTAGTTAAAATTTTATATAAATATCCTTAAATATTTAACTTCCTGTACGTTTCCGTATTTAAACTGTACCTTTTTAATCTCCATTTTTTAATATATGTTGTTCTATCCATATATCCATATTACTCAACTTTTATAGTCTTCATAATGTTATCGTTATTTAATATACTATTAATATAATCATTAATATATTTAAATAACTAATTAAAGTAATGAAATAACTTATGAATAAATACTAACTACTAACAATTAAAAAATAAAAACAATTAATATAATTGCATTTGTAGTACGGGAAAAATAAAATTTTAGATATAGAATACTTATAGGTAAACACACAATACTTACCACTACAGATTCCACGCTCTCGCTAATTTATCTATATAATCTATAACAATGTTTTTTGTTTCTAAGCAACCGTAGGTTTTTTTTTTCAGAGACAAACCAGAATCCAGCCTAATTCAAATATTGTTGGTGTAAGAATTAACCAATTGCTTTGTTTATCAGTTTAAATATCTTTAATATGTCTTTTTCGTACACGGAACAATGGTGCTCCGGACTTTTAGGAGACGTACCTACGCGGAGCCAGATCGAACCAGCGCACAGAGGCCATTTCGACAATTTAATGACATGTTAGGTGTACGCTAAGCGGATGTTGCGCCTGTCGCCACTTAGGTTTCCACCTTTACTCTCGAGAACGCAGCTCTAGCGACCCCACTCTTGGCGGCCGGTTAAGGCAAGCCAGAGGCAGGGGACCTGTCCCACCTGTCCGACAGGGCACCCCAGGGGCGCTCAGGTACGTGGAGTCGCTACCTAACAGCTCGCCACAAGCTGCCCTGCCTTGACTGATTGCACTTCAGGAAACCAGTGGGCGATGGGGTTGTCACATCCCTACACCTATTCATTAATATCATTATTATATTGATTTTAATTTAGCAATGAAGCAATCCTAAGTATCATAATCATAACATACACAGTAAAGAAATCTGTTGTCGTTATTTAATGTTTCTGAACGCATAATAGAGGGATTATAAGTTAAATAGTATTACATTTCAATCTATAGACAATATTTATTACGGTTCTTATAGTACTCTCATAGGACACACGCGTACTGAGAACTATCGTATTTTTATTAAATCCACGTGATAACCTCTCCAATATTCCAGCATTATAAGACCAATAGATTCACAAAAAGCCGTCTAAGTGGAGATTACGAGCCACTTGACCGGGAGAAAACTTGTACATTACACTTCTATTGCTTTATTATTGAGAGCGGCCGTTAAGGGCAGAAAGTGACGATTTTCAGATCAGCTCCTCGATATTAAGGGCCTTTGTTTTGCGAGTTTGAGAGCCCTCGATGAAGGTTTTTCGGACGTTCGGAGTTAAAATTGTAATAAAATTATCCTTTGGGTTTAGTCCGTGTCAAAATGTTGTAAGAATAATTTTATTTATTTGACGCAAGCTTCTAGTTCAATACATATAAATCAAATAATGCTAACGAAGGTCTTCGACCAGTGTGTGTTGCCAGTGATGACTTATGGTGCTGAAACGTGGTCGCTTACTATGGGCCTCATAAGAAGACTCAAAGTTACCCAAAGAGCAATGGAGAGGGCTATGTTGGGAGTGTCTCTGCGTGATCGAATCAGGAATGATTTCATCCGCAGTAGGACCAAAGTTACCGATGTAGCCCTCCGGATCGCCAAACTTAAGTGGCAGTGGACGGGGCAAATTGCGCAGAAACCGATGGCCGGTGGGGGGAAAGGTTCTGGAGTGGCGACCACAAACTGGAAGACGCAGCGTAGGTAGGCCTCCCACAAGGTGGACCGACGACCTAGTTAGAGTCGCGGGATGCCGATGGAGGTGGAAGGCGCAGGATCGGTCTTCTTGGGTCGTTCTGGGGGAGGCCTATGTCCAGCAGTGGACGTCTTCCGGACGACATACCATCAGTCGAGAACGTTCTAACTTACCATTTATATTCAACGTGCCCCTAACCAGACGGTGATCACTACCGGTCTTAACCGTATTGATCACAGAGACATCATTGAATATATGTTTCTTCGTCGACATGATGAAGTCTATCTCATTTTTTGTTGCACCATCGGGACTCATCCAGGTCCATTTTCTATGCTCACGTTTCTTGAAGAAAGAGTTCATCATATAGAGTCCCTCTTTCTCCAAGAAACCAGCCAGTAGTTGGCCCCGGTGGTTGTGGTGCCCCGACGTCCGTATCCAAATTGCCCCACTCTCAGCTCAGCACCGTCTCTCTTGCCAAGTTTCGCGTTAAAATCCCCCATAACAACGGTGAAGTAGGTTTTGGAGCTATGCATGGCCTTTGAAATGTCCTCATACATAGCCTCCACCTCGTCGTCGGAATGTGTCGAAGTCGGCGCGTATACCTGGATGACCTTCAACGAGTATCTCTTGGATACTCTGAGTATCAGGTACGCCATCCTGGACGACACACTCTCGAACTTCACCACGTTGTTTGCGAGGGACTTGTGGACGATGAACTCGACACCACCTTGGGACTGGTGGTCGCCCTCCCGGAAGTAGAGCAAGTTGCCAGACTTTAGGGTTATCGTGTCCTCGCCCTCTCTTCGAACTTCAGATAACCCTATTAAATCCCAATGCAACCTGCTCAACCCTTCCTCCAGTTCAACTATATTTTCCTCGGTCCGCAGTGTACGCGTGTTGTATGTTGCCAGGGCCAGGAGTCGTCGGTAGCAGGATCCCGCCCGGGGATTTTTAGCACCCCTGACCCCTTTTGTACCCTGGCCGCTACCGGCATAACCAGGGTACCGGGGGCCGCCGGGGACTCGGGGTCATGGCTTTTGGGTATTATTCATGAGGGGGGTTTATGCCATAATCGCCACGCTTGGCATGCGGGTTGGCGATCGCAGTGCTTTCACCGCACTCTATATGAAATATATCGTTGGCTGAGTCACAACATAAGCCTTCTTGAGCTTACCGTAAGACTCAGTCAATTTGTGTAAAAATGTCCTGTAATATTTATTTGTTTATTATTATTATTTCCTAGGCAAGTTGGTACTATATGTGACATAAATTATTTTTATATGCGCCTGAGGAAAACTGCTGTATGAAAGCCGACGGTATATATTTTTTTTTTTTATGACAAAGGTGGCAAACGAGCGGACGGATTACCTGATGCTAAGCAATTACCGTCGCCCATGGGTACTCGCAACACCAGGGAGTCACAAGCGCGTTGCCGACCTATAAGTTGGTTGGAGCTCTGGGAACCTTACTCACCATCAGGAACACAGCACTACATACCTGAAAGGTAGCAGTGCTATTATGGCTGCGGTCTTCTGTAAGGAGGAGGTACTTCCCCAGTTGGGCTGCTCCAGATTCAAGCGTGATGGTCATCGCTGTGCCCTACCTCTCATTGTTGGACGTAGTTTAAGGACATACCCGGGTCCAAAACCAAATTAGTTACGCTTGCTTACACTAACGGGAATAGAGTTCTATTGACAAGCCACCTTTAGGTACTTCTTAATAATAGGTACATATTTGTACAGTAGACGTCAAAAATATACATACATTTTTGTACCTTATTACAAAGGAGTAAAGTGAAAAGTGTAAATATATCTTTGACGGCGACTGTATCTAGACCACAGACCACATCACTAGCACTAGAACACGATATAAATTATAGACATTTATATAAATACTTGGACCAATTTTACGAGGTATATCGCTTAGTATATCCATTCCCAAATAGGACGAATAACCCATATAATTATTCATAGAAATCAAAACAGCCATTTACGTTAAAGCCCGTTCGTGTAATAACAGTGTTATGGCGAAAACTCTCGCAGTAAAATATAAATAAGTTGTAATATACCGATATCGGTTCACAATGGACAAAGTTATATGATACGGAGGCAGTCGGCTGGTTTATGTGAATATTTTCTATTTGATGGGCGACTAAACGGTGCGTAGGGATGACCTGAGTATCGGTATCGATAGTTTGTACCTAAATAGATTACATCGACTGGTGACTTCATCATTATCGTAGCTGCAGGGGTGAGCTGTTTTCAGGATTTTAAAGTTTTCTTAAAGAATAACGCATTTTTATGTAATATGTTAAAGATAGCCTTTGTAATACCGTTTTGAAAAAATAAGTCCCGCCAAGTGTCATGCCGGTCATAAAAATCAAAATGCTTCTCGGGTGTAGGGTTAGAATCGGTGTAGTTTTTATTTGTTCTTCTTTTGTATACTCGACGTGTAAAAGTGCCCTTGTGGCCTACTTACTGAATAAACGTTTGAGTTTTTTTTTTAGTTTTTGATAAAAATGGACATATCGCATCTTTACACTAAATAATTTTGTTTAGTATAGTGTTACTTTAGTTAGTGTACAAGGTTGAATTTTAATACACAATTTTACTCCACTAAAGATGATCCAATGAAGATGGTAATGGGAAAATTTTCTGTCTATAAGTAGGTTAAACTGAAGATAAGTACGTTGAAAATATGGGAACAATTTAAAACTTATAGTATTTTTTTATTTTTTTTATAATTACCATCTAACCATAATTTGAAAAGGTCCTTTCTTTGTACTGTTGTCTGTTATTGCACATGTGTGTACTTAGGCTATATTGTTTTTTTTTTTTTTTTCTTCCTCAATTTAGTCTAGTTCTATAAGTGAGAACCTGTAATTGGCTTTTAAGTTCGCTGTTGGTTTTCCATGTAATAAATAATAATAAATATGGCGGCGCTCGTGTGTCATTTATTTTTAAGTATTATTGTTTCGTTAGCAAACGTTGCTGCCTATTATAAAAATACTTATTACTTTATATTTAATTTTCATTTCTATATCGTTAACTATTATATTAAGCATTAAAAATCCGCTTATATCCGCAAAGAAGTTTCAACATTTCGTACCTTCCAAAGTTAAAAAACAATCTTGGCAGCGGGAGTCGTGAAAGTACTAATTTTCCTTTTATTTCCCCCACATCAGAGCTAGCCAGCCTTATCGATTATAGCCCATAAAGTATAGGTCTGGGAAACTTTGTGTTGACCGCACAAGAATCTTTAAGAGGAAACGCGGCTTTAAAATTAGTAAAACGTGTTAAAAATTCAGTAAGAAGTTTCTGGAAATGACGCGGCAAAAGGATAAAGAAATACGATTTTAGAGTCTTGGGTCGACGTTATCGTTTATCGACGTTAAATTCTATTTTGTTAAAAAAATTATAAAAGATCTTTATTTTTCATTTATGAATGTCAAAGAAATCTAGCTACCACCGGTTCTAACCCTACACTTTCAAATACACTACAATAAACACAAAGTATTGAAGATCTGCCGTGTCTTTACGTATTCGTATTTGGCTAGCTAGTCTATAAATGACTACATAAATATATTTTGTCAGCCTAACGCAGGAACAAATTGTGACATTTTAAAAGCTAACATACGACCCTCAAACCTTCAAGAAACGTACCTACTCCTATTTTAAGGGCCAACGCTTGTGACTCCTCTGGTGCTCATGAGCGACGAGCATTGCTTACCATCAGGCTATCCGTCTGCTCGTTTGTCTCCTTTGTCAAAAAACAACACATACACAAAGAACTGTGCTAACGTTCATAGGAACTTAATTAATAGAACAATGGACTCCAGGGGAAAGATCTCATAAAAGAGAAAGAATTGAAAAAACAAGTGTGTGCCCAACTCGGTCTCCTGTGGCATATCTCATCATCATCTTTGATAGTGATAGGTCCATATCTTTATGACTCTACGGACCAAAGATCTCGGCGCTGAATGCTAGGAGGATATAACCAATATGGAGCCGACACACGCACTAATTTCTATCGGAAAAATTCTGCCGTTTTCTGCGCGGGGATAACACATATAAATAATGTCAACACTAATGCATTTTTACGTGCGTCGCTACACACGCACACGACAAAATTATCAAACACTAGTATAAACTATATTCACACAAGTTCAAGAACTATGACCGGCGGCCGAGTAATTCTGGCAGAGGGGAACGCCTGTTAATGGCTACTCCATATTGGTTATATCCTCCTAGGCTGAATGGGATAAAATTGTATTGTGCTTCCAGACCACTGACTGTATTTCGCCACCATGAGTAGTTTACCTTAAACTAATGTCAACAATAACAATGTTTGACGACATGTTTGGCCTAGTGCCTGCCTATGAAACCGATGGGCTTGTGTTCAAATCCCAGTAAGGGCATTTGTGTGATGAGCATAGATATTTGTTACTGGGTCATGGGTGTACGTATTTAAGTATTTGTATATTATATATATCGTTGACTGAGTAACCACAACACACGCCTTCTTGAGCTTACCTTGGGGCTTAGACAATTTAGGCTTGGTCACATACATAGAGCGCGTTTTGTGGCGTGCCGCAGCGGGGCGCGTCGCTGCCGTCCGAATGTGTGCCTTAATTCGTTACATTAGCCACACCGCTGTCACGCCCCGCTGCGCCACGCTCTCAAAACGCGCCTATCTGCCCAAGCCTTTTGTGTAAGAATTCTCGTAATATTTATTTTATTTATCTATTTATGTCGCTGTAACTATGTATGGACAAACTGCCAACCGCGTATCCGAATTCTCCCTTAATTCCACCCACATGTGGTCTCAAGAAGTTGTTTGGCCATCCGCCAATGGCATATAAATTATGCTTAACTTTAAATAAGCTTGCACTTGGATTTACTAAAGTGGAACTTTGCTTAAAGCAGAACCGTATAAATGCACTAAGTATAATGTGTTATTACGTTTTATGATTTGGCTGCTAGAAGCTGGGAGCCAAATGCTTATTGCTTGTTTGATTTGTTGAGAACTAGCTGTAATAAACGGGTTTGGTTTACTTATTTATTCCTTAAAACCGTTTAAATAATTAAAATACATGTGCTTATCACACAAATAAATGTATAACTAAGATTTGAACCCAGGATCATCGGCTTCATAGGCAGGTTCACTACCAACTACGTTCACTGCCAAACCTGTCGTCAAAAAAATGTCCTGTACCCTTACCATGAGTTGTGATATTGAGGTTTTCGATAACGAATATCGAGTTTACTATCTGTGCATCTCGCTTGTACTATTTTAGTGCGAACGACATGCACAGATAGTAAACTCGATACTCGTTATCGAAAACCTCAAAGTCACAACTCATGGTAAGGGTACTGTCGTAATTACTTAAAACATGTGTTTTTGACCCTCAACTTATATTCTAGTAACTTTTGCTCGCTAATACAAATTTTATGATATTTGGAATTTATATTTCTAGGAAAACATTCAAACTAAATCCCTTCTGGAACTAAAAACTGTCTCCATACTCATCTTAATCGATTTAGCTGTTGAAGAGGAATCAAACAAAGATGCGTTCGTTGTACAGTCGCTATCACATATATCGGAGCTGTGGTCACAAATATCTGAACAACTCGTCTATTTTCAAAACGATAAAGTGCATTTTCATATCTTTTTGACCAGCTCCACAGCTCCGATATATCTGATGGCGACTGTACATATACATATCTACTAATTAACTTGATCAATAAAATACAAAAATATACTTATACAAAACGGTTTTATTTAAGTAACAGACTTTGATTGTTGAGCCACTTACAGTTCAAGTTATTTTCTTTTGTCTAATACTCATACATACTCTATGAACAATTAAAGCCCCTGACCGTACGTTTAAGATTTTTCTGCTTTGATTTCTTAACAACCAATAAGCATAATATTGTACATAAGACGTCCCTTCCATTTTTTTTATGAAAGACATCGATATATTGACATCCATCACTAGGGAACAGGTCATTTCATCGCACGAGATGGGCGCTACTACGCTGTAATAGTCCCGCCGCAGTAAAATAATAGTAGTATACTGATTTAAACTTTCACGATTTTTACACATTATTACACATAGGGACTTAACCGCGTATATTAACTTTCGTCGACGAAACGTCGGAGGTATTTTTTAAAGTTAATACACGCGGTTAAGTCCCGTTTATGTGTATTAATAACAGTAGTATGTCATCAAGAGTCTTGAACTCTACATTGTTCTGCTAGTCGGGTAAACTACATACGTAATCGATATCTAAATCGGGACTCCAACCCACAACCACTCGATCACTAACCCAGTGTTTGTGGGTTCGAGTCCCGCTACGAGTTAATTTGTTCTATTTTTCTTTCGATTTAGATATCGATGACATTGACTAGCAGAAGTTTCTAGTAATAAAAAACTACATACGTAATGATTTTCAGTAAAACGTACCAGTAGCCAATTAGTTTTATAGGATTTTTAGAATTACTTTGAAATCATTGTAGTTTGCCATAGTCCCTACGTTCGGCGGCTGGGTTGGTGACTACAGTAGGTTGGGCATCGATAGAAGCTGCTGTATTTTCCCTTGGTCTGTTACAACACGTCAAAATAGAGAAGTGCTATTCCAGTCAGCCGTCACCACACGGCCGGTAGAACACAAAACAAAGACAGTGCTCGGACAAGTCATCGCAGAAACAGATATGGACATGGAACAAGACTATATATGTAGAGTCTAGACTTAAGATTATTATTATCTAAAGCTGATATTATCGTAATTTAACATTTGACCTTTTTATTCGCATATCTGTCATAGATTTGTCGAAGTGGCATGCTTGAAACAGTTTTGTGGTGACAATTTAAATCAGGTAATTCAATTATTTTCCTAATTACGGTTACTTGTACTAGATGTTTGTATCATATCAGCATTAAAATATGTTTAGTAAAAATACCTTCATACACGTATGGTGAATTTAAGGTTGCAATAATAAATGTCATTGAAAAATATAATCAAATAATACAGTACATAATGCGATTCTATTAATCTTGTTCTATTACAATCGAAAAAAATATAGCAGAGTGAGCGAGAGAGTGAATAAAATAAATACAATTAATGCATACTGATTTTCTCCTACTGCGATATTGCTTTTATTATGATTAATTTTTCCGCGAAAATATATACTTTACGATCATATTAGTTACGGGACATGGCAACATGTGGTACCTTTATGCTCCAACTAGATAAAACACTGCCTGTACAGTCAGCTATGTATTTGCTCTTTTAATTTTAATTTTTTAGTTTTTTTTTTTCGCTCTTTCAAGATTTCTATCATATTAGTCTTCGGATATAAAATCGTAACGCCAATGCTGACTTCATGGAGTATGTATGAGTTATTAAACAAAAGAAAAAAAAATTACAAGTCTAAGCGGTACTCGAATAACACAATTGGTAGTGTACTGGGCTAGTGATTCGGTGTTTGTGGGTTCGAGTCCCGCTTGGAGTCAAATTATTCTATTTTTCTTTCGATGTAAATATCGAAGATATTCGCTAGCAGACGTTTCTGCATGATAAAAATTGAAAAGAAAATAGCTTCAACTGTGTGGCTCAACAATTAAAGTCAATGTATCGTGCCAAATTAAATTTTCTAAACGTTACACACTTTCAACGTTTGCTATAAGTAGGATTAGAATTGTTTTTAGATAAAAAATAAAAAGTCGTTATATTTTCCTCTTACGAGTATTTTCATAACGTTAACAATGGAATCTTAAATCTTATTTGCGAGATTTGTACGTCATTACTGAAATAATTGATGAAACGTAGATAAAATCGACCATTATTTTTCTAATCTCAACAATTCGAGGTATACATATTATCATAACTTTATATGTTTTAATGTAATGAAATAAATAAATATTATGGCAAATGTTACATAAGTTCCTTTTAAGTTAGGCAAATCGTTGAAAGATATATGTTTCTAAATTAGACGCAGGTTAGAAGTCCCCAAAGGAAAGAGTTTTTAAAAGGTCGTAAAATGTTTGAGCAACTTCAGCGAACATTACGCGATATAAGCTTTTGAAACTGTCAGCGAGTGTTTAATATTAGATTGCAGGCCGAATAATTTTTATCGATAAAACTTTATTTGTTTTGAGCAAAAGTTATAAACGTGAAAGTCCTGACTGACTGACTGACAACGCCCAGCCCAAACCGCTTAACCTATTTAGGTAGCTGTTTTTTTCACAATAGGTAGTTTTAGTAGAGGAGATATAGCGTTTGGGGTCAAAATAATTGCCACAGAACCGGAGTTTGGTGTTTTTAGTTCTTTGTGTGTATCTTTTTGACATACTAAAAATATAGAAAAATATATGTGTGCAAAATGCGATTTTCCACACGGCAAAGATTTGAAAAATTGTAAATTCCCCATATAAAACCCAAATTTTGTATGGTCTCAAATTACAGGAAATTACACATAAAAAAAGGTTATGAAGTTAATTTTATAAAATAAACGTAAATTAAAATAGTGGTGACTAAAAAAAAAAGATTTTTCAAAGAAAAAATTTTTTTTTGTTATATTTGTTAATGAAACTTAACCTATATAGCCTATATACACATCAATATACGTTACAAAAAGAAAAGCATGTTTAATACATGAATATTTCCCATTATACTTAAATAATACAAAAAATAGACTTTTATCCGATATTGCGCTTTCCTAGATGTAGTCGCCACTATACTAGGACTTTCTGTCCTAACTAATCAACAGTGTAATTCTACGAGCCATGGCGGTTTTCCTGTCTTTTTTTTTACGGAACATCATTGAACTGCATCTACGTGGCGATAGTCCGAGCGATAGGTCTTTCCAGTGCCCGCTACTTTCACGGTCAGTCTTCCTTAATGCTCCACAGCCGTGTTTGATATCTGTGATATTGCTTTCACGAAGTTTAATTTGCCTAACTGGACTACATGTCCCAGATACAAATATTCGTCAACAACTTCGAGAGCAACGTTCCCAACTGATATCGTATACATGGCGACCAGGACATATTTGATGCTTCTATTATGTTAACTTTCAGCCCTATCTGTTCTGAAACTCTACTAAGGTCCTGAAGTGCTCAGACATGACAATGACATAGTCTAGGAACCGAAGGTGAGTGAGGTGTTCGCAATTAACATTGATCCAGTACCTTAAAGGCATCTTCCAATGCAGCAAACAGGTTCGGAGAATGACATCTTCCTGTCTTACACTTCGGTGCGGCTGGATTGGCACAGAGCTCTTGGCCCTGAATATCGGTGATCGCTGAAGAAATAGAAGTAAAGCCCATGTCTCGATCGAACCACGATGTAATCAGCCACTATGCTTGGCGTTTGTGGACTATGAGAAAGCCTTTGAAGGGGGGTTGGAAAAAAACAACTACTCAATATGTCAATTGAGCCCTACACTAGAATTTTTAATTAATATATTAATAGTAAATATGATCGATACTCCCGTAAACCGTATACAAATGAGTAATGTTGTAGTGGCAGATATTATCGACATATGGCATATAATGTTTTAAATGTTCTCTATTGCTCTGTGATTTAAGATTATTAGATTTACAAATAACATTAAACAATTGGAAAATATACATGGAAGAACTTTATAAGTCCTGTCGAGTTCGATGAAGATGATATGGAAGATGAACAGATAGACAGATCTAATAGACTAGAGATGATAGAATAGGTAGTAAGATAGGTATACATAGTTAGTAAAATAGGTAATAGATTGGAAAATAATACTTGAAGAAGAGTTTTTGAAAGCCATGTCGAATATTCCAAATGGCAAAGCTGCAGAAGATGGCGGAATTCCTATTCTAAAACAGCATATAAGTTTAAATATGAAGAACACGTTAATTGTGAAATTTAATTTAATTGACAACATTAGCAGACGACATTGCACCATTTGCAGAGAATAGTAACAAGTTACAGCAGACATTTTAAAAATGATGAAATCTTTGATAGATTCAGCCTTAAAATTAACAGTAATACAATAATTTTGTTATTACCAAAAACCTCATAATAAATGCTGGACACAAATCATGACTAATGGAGACGTCTTGCAAAATTTGTTTATTACAGATAAAAGGTGAGACATAGATAGGGCATCCGATGAGGTATAAAACCTTTTTTTTAAAATTTTGCAGACCAAGATCGAGAGGATGACAGACTGAGGAAGGCCAAGATATGCATATCTCAGACACGTAAAGAAGAAGGCTGTTGTTATAAGGCTAGCAGAGGGAAAAGTAGACTCCACCAACATTCTTAAATATTGATGATGATATAACATATTGAACACTGCACAAGCTTATTTTTAATCTTCTACCATCTGGTTATTTAATTTTAATTTTAGAAATTAACGTCATAACCTTTTTACCATAATTTTTTCTGTAATTCAATGCCACACACGATTTTTAATAAATTTTATGAATTTTCGAAGATACGATTTTTGTGGGGCAAAAGAACGCATTTTTCACACATATATTGCACTGTTGACGTGGCAATGGGAAGGCCACGTAACTCGGAGAGTCGATGGCCTTTAAGACAGAAAAATCCTCGTGGCGACTACGTCTAGGAAAGCGCAATATTGGACACCCACAAACGCTAAACTAACGCTGGTAGCAGTGACTACATTATGTTGAAGATTGCTCCATGTGGCAGTCTAGTCTAGTCTAGGGTGAGGTCTATATTTTCTCGTGCTAATTAAAATACAGCCTATAATATGTTTTGTATAATATAAGTATAATTGGAAATATTCATGTTTTAAACATGCTATTATTTTTATAACGTATATTGATGTGTATAGTCTATACAGGTAAAGTTTAATTTTCAATTTTAAGAAAAAACAATTTTTGCTTGAAAATGTTTTTTTTTTATTCACCACTTTGTTATTTACGTTTATATTATAAAATTAACCTCATTATACCTAGTTTTTAGTGTGTAATTTCCTGTAATTTGAGACCACACAAAATATGAGTTTTATATGGAGAATTCACAGTTTTTCAAATCTTTGCCGTGTGAAAAATCACATTTTGCACACATGTATTTTTCTATATTTTTAGTATGTCAAATAGATGCACACAAAGAACTAAAAAAAACAAACTCCGCTTCTGTGGGAATTATTTTGACCCTCGCCTACAAATTTTCGTACAACTCCTGTACTATTTATACACCGTAAGGACCCACGAAGAATGGATTTTTGGAAATTCCACTATTAAGGAGGTAATTTTCAAACCCCTTTTGGGTTTGAAAATTTGTATGGGGATTGTGTAAAATTTAAAGCGAGAGACTTGAAATTTGTGTAAAAACTTCTTATTCGAATACAAAAAAAGTAATTACAGCGTTTTTTTGAAATTGATCCTCTAAGGTGTCAAAAGGGGGGTTCTTTTGCGCTTTGCGCGTACGAAACCGCAGGCAAAAGCTAGTTTTAATATATTTCTTGTCCTATGCTTACACACTGTATAAGTATATAAAGAATAGATAAGTTTTAATACTTAAATATAAAACTTTTAGAACCATTAACCAAAGAAGCAAACGATTAGGAGCCAAAAATGTGCTAGAGCTCATCATATTTTACTAGCTGTGCCGCGCTGAGTTACCCGCGGTATATTAGGGAAAAAACGTAGCCGATGTGCTAATCCAGGGTGTCAGCTAACTCTATCAAATTTTATTTAAATCACTCCAGCCGTTAGACGTGAAGAAGTAACAAACATACACTCACACACTCACATATTTCGCCTATATAATATTAATGTAGATTGTATTTACGCTACTTCTCAAGACAGGCTCATGACCCAGATATTCGGACCTCGTATCTCCCCTGCCTCCATTACTAAGCTGGAAGGAAGTCACATAATATACTCTACATACACTGTTATACACAAATCTCCCCATAACATTTGTTTACGAGCACATCGACGTCTGATCTCAGACCCAGCTTAAAACAGTTAATCCAAGATAACAGTATCTGTAATGGCGGCCGTCAAACGGTTTCTTTATCAGGGGGTTTACAAATAGCGGCTTAAGTCGACGATTGAGCCTGAACTATGAGCGTCGTTAGACTCAATGGAGCTTCTTCGAGTTAATGCGCTGCGTTTGTCCGAACCCGTGCTTTTAGCAAATACCACTGGAGACATATCACCAGTGATCGTCACTATGGGTGCAAAACTTTGACAAAACTCGTTCAGCGGACATAAAAGAGTGTATAGAGCCATAAAAACAGTTTCATATAACATATTCTTACACCCAAATCTTGGCATGTCGAAATTCCGATATACAATCAAATTGGACTCTAATTTGCCAAAATTATTCGTATTTTTCTTAATGGTAAGTATTACAACAAGTTTACTGTTAAAAAAGTTTTGTTAAAGTTTTGCATACAATAGACAATTCGTTCCAAAACTACGAACATCGATTTTCGCAGTAGTGCCGCTGGTTTAATATATTTTCTCTTTTTTTTCATGATAAAAAAAACCAGTAATAGTATATTTTGGATGAATTGGACAACAAAAGTAATATTTGTTGGAAGAAATGTGCCATCGCGTTATACTTACACGCTTGGCAGTTGACCCATTATGGAAAGGACATACGTATAGTTACAAAAACGCTTTCTTCAAAAACTCTTTAGATGCCATTAAGGCTGTGTTTTAAAAGGTTTTCCAAGTCAACGAGTAGCATATAAATAGTTGATAGACTATTTATTTATGACGCAAATTCAATTAAAAATATTTCAAAGACAAAGCTTAAATTATTTTTGTGAAAGAAGTACGACAAAGAAATTGTAAGACGAATTATTTAAGACTATTTAAAATGTTAATAAACCTGGTAAGAGACCGAAAATATTCTTCATTATAAAAGGTAGGTACTTCACAGTTTATTGCTTAAATGTAAAACATGGTGCACTAATGAGTTTAATACCATTTTGAACTACCACCACCGTCTTGATATAGGTGAAAAACTTAGCTAAAGCACCGGACTATGTAGTAGTAACGTACGTGTGTGTAGGTACAAGTATGGCCGGCGTTCTATATTTAAAAATTGACGTAAGTTCCTTATTAATTATCTGCACAACTACATAGACATGGTCCTTCGGTAAGTTTTTTACAATATTTTTATAAAAGTAATATATAAAAATACATCCAAAAGATATCAAAACACATTATAAAAAAACCTAACCTAGCCTAACCTGCAGCCGGCAACGGGGCAGGGCCCAGGCTGCCGGTGGTTAGGGATGCAGAGAGAGGAACCGTCTAACTATGCGCGCCATGTCCAGGATTACCGCCTTCTGAATCTGACCCTTGATCCAACCACAACCACGTAGCGAGAGTCTCTCAAAATGTTGGTCGAGGCTCTTCGCTATGAGACCGTTCGCGGAAACAACTATCGGTACAATGATCGCCGAATCAACTTCCCACATGTCGGTTACCTCGTGAGCCAAGTCTACTTGCTGGACTTGTCCTTCTCGGCCTTCACGAGGTTCTCGTCAACAAGCATTGCCCGGCGCTGCGATCGATCTATCAACACGAAATCACCTATATTATTATTACATTGTTACGTTAATGTCATGGTTTTGATATATAGTCTGTGGACTAATAATGTTTGTAAAGGCGATATTATTTAA
Organism: Grapholita molesta; assembly: GCA_022674325.2. Taxonomy (NCBI): domain Eukaryota; kingdom Metazoa; phylum Arthropoda; class Insecta; order Lepidoptera; family Tortricidae; genus Grapholita; species Grapholita molesta. The sequence goes on along the minus strand of CP053135.2, from coordinate 14,512,960 downwards.
CTTCCGCTGCTCGGAGTTACCCTCTGTCAAATCACCTATATTATTATTACATTGTTACGTTAATGTCATGGTTTTGATATATAGTCTGTGGACTAATAATGTTTGTAAAGGCGATATTATTTAACTTCCGCTGCTCGGAGTTACCCTCTGTCGCTTCAAAGCACTCTCAATACCTTCACAAAGCATGTTTGGCGTTAAATTCCACAACTAATGACCGTCAATGTGTGACCGCACTAAAATTATCCAGCTACTTTACAAAGAGCCTGTTTCCATACGAATAACATAGGACTTACGACATTTTTGGATACTAGAATAAGACGCAGTTCCACAAAAGCCTATGTTAATAGGAATTATATTAGAGTCACGTCATTTTTGGGTGTAGAGTAATAAAGTTAGGGGTTCACTAACAAGGGGACCAGGTAGGGCAGTTAGTGTTACGATTAGTTACGGCTTAACTTGGATTATAAGGGAAACAATTTGGATTTTGGTGAAAAGTCAAAAAGGGTTTTTGGACACAAGGTTAATGAGACCCAAGGGTTTTTTTTTATAAATGAGCGAGTGTTAGTCGTACCAACTAACCACATACCTAATAACATAATGTTCTAAATATTGTCTTCGGTTGCCGCAATAATTACTCATGAATTAAAACAACTAACAGTAATTTAAATTACATCCCGACGTTTCGAATCCTTTAGCAGCGTACGAACGAACACTGCGCATCATCGGGTGGACTGAGGAAAACTATTAATTTACCTCTATTCCAAAAAAAAATAATATGTAAACCTACCCACATATAAATTATTAAACAATTTTGGTGCTTGCAGATGATAATTGCAGACGCCAGAGGGGTTCATTAGAAATTAAAGTACAAAAATAACAAACTAAAAAGTACCTACAATGTCCAACACTATAGCCTCACAGCCTTGCCTGCTGTTTTATTAATTGAACCACAGGATCGCAAGCTTGGCGAAGTTTGGCGATACTTATTACTACTGGCGAGGATTTGGGGCTTATCAAACTTAATTGAGTGATTAGGCTGATCTGAGACATGCTCCCAGACTGCAGACGGTAGGTTGACGATGCTTAGGCAATTAAGAAGTATCCAAACTTCAACAGAGAAAATGGTTTCGTGGGGCTAAGTTAATTTGTGTAAGAATGTCCTGTAAAGAAAATAAGTTGTAATTAAGAACTAAAAGACGACGTCAATAGACGTTGCTCATTTGGAAGTTTTAAGCAGCGCCAAAGAAAAAACTTAAATTTACCTAATATGTCGTCATAGCTTCAGTCATTTTGCCAGCTAATGTGAATCAGGTTGTTAAAAGTTCCCGCGCTGTAATAAGCCATCGGCAAAGACCGTGTCACCGTCAGCTCCACGTTTTGTCAAGTAAATTATATCCTTTAGCTGCCCGGAGACCTATAAAAAGGTTTCCCATTGAATGCTATTTTGAATTTTAATTATGTCAAACCAGATTATGACAAACGAGAGTACAGAGTACCAGAGTACCGCCGATTCCACGGTGGACAGGGCCCGTCTGCTAGCTGCGGTCGAGAAAGAGTCAGGGTTTTGGTTGCACGCGTTCCCTTCCAGGAACTGCGCAACTCTTTTGGATGACAATTCTCTGAGGTTGGCAGTCGGGCTTCGATTGGGTGCTGAGATAGTTGTCCCCCACCGTTGCCCTTGTGGTGCTGAGGTGGACTCTTTGGGCGTCCATGGTCTCTCCTGCCGCTGAAGTGCTGGCCGTTTGTCCCGCCACGCTAGCCTTAACGATGTGATCCGTCGGGCTTTCGTCAGTGTGGGCGTGCCGGCGACTTTAGAGCCGCCCGGTTTGGCCCGCGATGATGGCAAAAGACCCGATGGAATGACGCTTATCACATGGCAACTGGGACGGCCGCTTGTTTGGGATGCTACGTGTGTGGATACCCTCGCGCCGTCTCATTTGGCCTCCTCATCTGTCAGGGCTGGCGGGGCGGCATCGGTGGCGGAGGCTTTGAAGCAAATATGCTGACCTGCCTAACAGCCTAGAGTTTTCTGCTTTTGCGGTAGAAACTCTCGGCCCGTGGGGTCCGGATGCCATCAGGCTTTTTGGAATGTTGAAGAAGAGGTTGGTGGAATTGACGGGTGATCTTCGGGCTGGCTCATTTCTTGGACAAAGGTTGAGTATCGCTATCCAGAGGGGAAATGTGGCCAGTGTCATGGGCACTCTTCCACACGGGAGCGATTTGGGAGACGTCTGGGGGTCAGGTATTTGACCAACTTGTGTGCATAAGTAGTTTTAAGTGTCCTTTGTAGTTAATTTAGTATAATATTGTAATTAGATTAAATAATAAAAGTGATACTTCACCTATTGTGTCGTAGAAATCGTAAAAAAACCAGAGTTGCATATTGCTTGGCAAGTTTTGATCTCTAGGCGGCTAGAGGATGTCGTCATGATCCTATTGTCTTTAAGTAGTAGCAGGGAGTTAGCAAAAAATTGACACGTAAAATATTTACCGAGTGAATCAACTATTTTTTTTTTTTTTATGACATAGGCGGCAAACGAGCAGACGGATTGCCTGATGGTAAGCAATTACCGTCGCCCATGGGCACCCGCAACACCAGGGGAGTCACAAGCGCGTTGCCGGCCTTTAAGGGGGGTTGGAGCTCTGGGAACCTTACTCACCATCAGGAACACAACACTACATACCTGAAAGGTAGCAGCGCTATTATGGCTGTGGTCTTCTGTAAGGAGGAGGTACTTCCCCAGTTGGGCTGCCCCAGATTCAAGCGTGATGGTCATCGCTGTGCCCTACCTCTCATAAAATATTTATTGTTGTTGTTTCTGTCCCATCAGCCAGGGGAAAACTGAAGCATAGTTTGTTACAAGAAATGTGGCCCTGCGTACACACAGCAACACCCTTAAGTATACATCGGTGGACTTTATGCCGTATATAATAAGGTCTACCAATGTATAGCTAGGAGTGTTGTTGACTGTACCACTGACGCGCTAAGTAGGTGACCCGTTACGGAAGGGACATATAGCTTCTACAAATATCCATGTTTTGTGTTTGTGTATTTAGATGCAATTAAACTGTGGTTTGAAGATTTGGTAACGAGGGATAAAGAATAGTTGATTGAGCCTGCCCTTTGTATGGAGGGTTCACTGACTTGGACCATTTGCCCAAAATCTGTTATTTTTCTAAGATGTCTTGGCATCTTTTGATACAGCCTTTTTAGGTGTTTATATAAAAGCCAACGTAAAACCGATGGCCATTGCGCTGTAAAGGTTCGAGTGGCGACCAGCGACCACGTACCGTAAGGCACAGCATAATCAGACCAACAAGGTGAACCGTTCACATGGTAAAGATCGCAGGAATTCACTGGATGCGTGGTCACTGTGGGTCGCTTTGGGGAAGGCCTATGTCCAGCACTGGACGTCCTTCGGCTGACGGCCGATAGCGGTTCCTTAGCAATAGCAGTTACGCAATAAACGACGTTTATATTTAGTTTGCGTTATAATGAAAATCTCGGGGCGTCGATGCGCGTGACAAGGGTCGCGTATTTTGAAGGCTCGTTGTGGCGCTTAATCGATCCCCTGAAGCCTATGGAATGGGTCACCTTATGTAATAGTTGACGAGTTAGCTCCGGAAACTGGCATCATTGATGGAGATTTCATCGAGGGGTCTCATACTGTACAATTAACATGTTTAGCCTGTATGTTAGTGTTAATTATAAGGAATAAATAAATATAAATATAAATACTTCAAATTGGAAACGAATGGGGACGGAGAGCGGTGTACGTATATCCTGTGTATTTAGTCATTTGAGTCTCGCCTGGTACCATGGTTTTTTTTTCCATTATTCCTTAGCAATAAATGGTTCCACGATTTTTTGTACCTATGTATACTTTTGTGACTCATTGTATAATTATTTTATAAATGAAAATAATCCATTATTCCTTAGCAATAAATGGTTCCACGATTTTTTGTACCTATGTATACTTTTGTGACTCATTGTATAATTATTTTATAAATGAAAATAACTGCTTTACTCACGTTTATTTAGTGACTAGCCCGACATGTTTCGGAGAACATATGCCTCCGCCTGCCGCCAAACACTGAGAGAGCTGAGTGTCCGTTGGCGTCGCCGTTCGCGTCGCCGACCCGTCACGCACGTCATGCCAGTGGGCCGATTTTTGAGAGTCGTGCACTTCAAAAAACTTTTACAAAGAAAATAACGGCACACAAAAGTATCTCACCATTGTTTTTGCACAAAATTTATAGTTTCGATACCCACGATTATTAATTTCTATCATTCATGGTTCTAAACTACCATTTTTTCATTTCTGACAGAGTTTAAAATGTCACGAGTCGAGTAGTCGACTCTCAAGACTTGCCCCTTGTTCTCCGAAAGAATAAACTGAATAAACGTTAGTAAAGCCGTAATTTTCATTTATAAAATTCTACGATTTTATAATTGGGTACTATAAAAAAAACTCCGTCTATTCGATCATAGTATATTTGTCACTACAGTGTATTATATTCACAATATTCCAGCACTTATAATCTACTACACTTTTGATGACCAATTCCCATACATTCCAATTGTACCTTTCTCCACCAGTCACCGTTACCGAATGCCCGTTATTCGTCATGCCGGCCCCTCTTTTTCTTTCGAATACCCTCCATGTAAAAAGTGATACTTCCTTTACAATTTAAATTTTCATAGTAATAAATATGGGTTATTATATTCTCAATTCAATAACATCTATTTTATTTACTAAGTAATTTGCCTTTTTAATGAATCTTACAGTACGTAATTGTATTTTGTATACATAGACATACCATTTAACTAGACGGAGCGTGCTAATAATAATACCACGATCGAAAGGGATGGTCTTATGTAACTTTCCATAGGTATGGCAGAGACGGCGCTATTTTCGTCCGTCCGTAATTAATACAGAATAAGCTAATAATTTTGTTATAAAGCAAAACTATAGTGAACTCTTACATTTTGGGCTACAAAATCCAGAATATTTTTGTCCCTCACTGGTGCTGCGGATGCGTTCTCCAGTCATTATTCCTCCTTGATTGTATACCATCTGCAGCGATTAGCTCTGCGCCTATAATGTTGTGTGGAAATGCGCAATTTCGACCTTTTGTTGGCTAACGTGCTGATATTGAATTTGTTTTAGGGGAATAAAATCCGGGTTGTTTTGAGAAGACTATCCTTGTTTGCAGACGTTATTGATATTAATACTACCTCGGAGAATCAGCGCCAAAACTTCGTATGGTCGTTAGTAACATGTAACATGAAAGCAGCCGAATAGATCAGAATAGGTGAAATACATAAACTGGAGGACCATGTCTATGTTGTGCAGAGAATGAATATGGAACTAACTACAAAATTTGAAAATAGAACGCCGAGATGCGTGTGCATACACGTTACAAGTACATAGGCAAGTTTTTCACCTATACAGATCTATATGTTGACGACCGGTCTGGCCTAGTGGGTAGTGACCCTGCCTATGAAGCCGATGGTCCTGGGTTCGATTCCCAGTCAGGGCATTTATTTGTGTGATGAGCACAGATATTTGTTCCTGAGTCATGGGTGTTTTCAATATATTTAAGTATTTATATGTATCTATCTATTATATATATCATCGTCTAGTACCAACACAAGCCTTACTGAGCTTACCGTAGGACTAGGTCGATTTGTGTCAGATTGTCCCGAAATATTTCTTTATTATTTATTTATATGTGAATAACAGTTATATTATATTATATGTGTCAAACATTTCCAATTGTTTTAAGACAAAAAAATACTTCTTAAAGTTACGTTTTTTCATTATGTGAGACGGCACAAATTGTCAATCTAGTAATGTAAGGTCCTGACAAAGTTTTATCAAGTTTTTGGACGTGAAAAGCTGAATAAGACATTTATTACAACTAACTTACTTTTCTGTAGCGTCCGACCTACCTCTATATACTGGGTGTGGCCTGTAATAGGAGCATTAACTTTAGGCATCATTTCTACACCACAAACGTAGCAACATTTATTCTACGACTTTTGAACATAACTAATAGTTTAATAAATATAAATAAAATATAAAATTCCAAGCAAGCAATGTATTGCGAAAACTATGAAGTTTGTAGGCTGACAGTAAACATCAACTAGACTATTGGATGCTGTTCATTGAAAATACTATTTAGTTTGTTCGAAATAAATCACAAGTAATAAATTACACAATTATTTAAAGTTGTAGAACAAATGTTGTGACGTTCGTGGTGTAGAAGCGATTCCTAAAATTTTTGGTCCTATTACAGGCCACACCCGGTATAGTAGATTTTTATAAATACGAGGGCGGTTTGATAACTCGGCGACTTTAAGTAAAACAAAAATCATTTTAACATATAAACTTTTTAATTACGATTCTGAACTCCTTGGTACCTGGCAGTTTTTTTTTAAAGGTGGGAATATAAATAAGTTATTGAGGCATATGTAAAATACGGTCGGAAAATTGTTAAAAAATGGAGAAAAGCGAATTTCGTGTGTTAATTAAACATTACTTTTTACGTGGAAAAACTATTAAAGAGACTGAAAACTGTTTAAAAAAATATTATGGGGAATCTGCTCCTTCTCATAAGTGGTTTACAGAATTTCGTTCTGGGCGTACCACTACCAATGACGCAGAACGCTCTGGTAGGCCAATTGAAGTCACCACTGATGATGTCGTGAATAAAGTTCACGATATTGTTTTGGATGACCGTCGAGTTAAGATTCGTGAGATAGCTGAGACTGTACACATTTCATCTGAACGAGTTTTTCATATCTTGCATAATATTTTGAATATGAAAAAGCTTTCCGCAAGATGGGTGCCGCGTTTGCTGACAGCCGATCAAAAAAGACTTCGTGAAACAACTTCCGAGCAATGCTTAGCCAAATTTAAGCGTAATCCCAATGAATTTTTACGTCGTTTTGTGACGGTAGATGAAGCGATCACATTATGAAACGTGGATCCACCATTATACGCCAGAGGCGAAAAATCAGTCAAAACAGTGGACTTCTGCTAACGAACGGGCCCCAAAGAAAGCGACCGAAAACCGTTAATTCGGCAGGAAAGGTAATGGCCACTGTTTTTTGGGACAGCCAAGGGGTTATTTATATAGATTATTTGGAGAAAGGTAAAACAATAAATGGCCCTTATTATGCTACATTGTTGGAAAAATTCAACGCAGAAGTAGTGAAAAAACGGCCACATCTGGCAAAGAAGAAAATCCTTTTTCACCACGACAATGCCCCTGCACACTCGTCGGCAGTCGCAACAGCCAAATTAGTAGAATTGCGTTATGAAATACTGCCCCACCCACCTTATTCTGCAGATTTGGCCCCATGTGATTTTTTTTTATTCCCAAACATGAAGAAATGGCTCGGTGGGAGAAGATTTTCATCAAATGAGGAAGTCATAGCTGAAACTGAAGCATATTTTTCAGGGTATGATAAAAAATATTTTTTGGAGGGGTTGAAAAAGCTGGAACATCGTTGGATTAAGTGTAGGAAGAGAAATAAAATTATAAAAGGTCAAAAAGTTTTTTTTTTTCTGCAAAAAGTCACTGACTTATCAAACCACCCTCGAATCTGCTTCAATTCCTCATTTGTATGAAACACATTACATATACACAGTCACACACATGATATACGTGACAATATAAGTTTTGTTATTATTATACAATACAACCAAAAGCGTATCCGTTAACGAACTTGGCATTATTTTACATGTATTTTCAAATACCTAATAAAATGAATGATCAAATTTATTTATTTATTATTTTAAATATCTGTGCTCATCACACGAATAAATGCCCTGACTGGGAATCGAACCCAGGACCATCGGCTTCATAAGCAGGGTCACTACCCACTATGCCAGACCGGTCGTCAAAATGTATGGTAAAATAATGCCAAGTTCGTTAACGGATTCGCTTAAAAGAATTGAGTTACAACTAGAAACCAAGCATTACAACTATTACTTAAAACCGGATAGTTACCATATATACTAATTTGACTGAGTTTCCGATGTTCCGATAATATGTTAGCTTCAAATAGAACTCAAACCGTTCTAAATCTCCTTAGAACAAAGCATCTGCCATTCACACCAGTTTTAAGATATTTGCTACTCGCACGGCAGTGCATAATCGTCCATTTGTTAACTTTTTAAATAAATAAGCAATATTTTGGCAGGATTTCGCTTACTATTAACCTCATAAAGAGGTTCAAAGTCACCAAAAGGAGAGGGCTATGTGGGAGTATCTCTGCGCGATCACATTAGAAATTATGACATTTACAGCAGAACCAAAGTAACCTATATAGCCTCCCAGATCGCCAATTTTAAATAACACGGGACATGACCCATTGCACGCAGAATCGATACTCGTTGGGGCGTAAAGGTTCTCGTGTGGCGATCACGAACCGCAAGACGCAGCGTATGCAGACCCCACAAGGTGGACCGACGACATGGTAAAAATCGCGGGAATCCACTGGATGCGAGAGGAGCAAAGCCAGTTACCGTGGGTCGCTATGGGGGAGGTCTATGTCCAGCAGTGGACGTCCTTCGGCTGATATGATGATGAAACAGTATTGTGAAAGGATATAAAATGTTATTTCATTTTCAGTTTCATTCTTCATCAAGGGAGCTACATCATATGAGGAGCTCAGAAGTGACCCAAAATGACACGAGCCGGTGAATGGTCTGACTCTCAACAAGTTTGCTTTGTGAACTTGGCTGACACACTCTACATTTACAATTTCTAGTAACAATGGTTAGGCAACACCGTTATAATATTAAACAGTATGTTAACATTAATCCATATTTTCAGTTTTGACGATTTTATATCAACATTGGTCTCCATTTTTAAGCATCACGAGCTCAGACTCAAACTCGCTTATTCAGTAAGTAGGTCACTAGGGCACTTTTGAACGTCGATCTACACCGGTTCTAACCCTACACCTCTGACCCGAGACGCATTTTGACTTTTATGACCAAGAAACTGGACGGGACTTATTTAAAAAGAAACATTAAACATACATAAAATACGTTATTCTATAAGAAAACATATTAAACATTACAAGGATTATATACCATAGAAAAAAATACTCGCAAGTCCAAATTGGTGGATATTATAATCTTTGGCTACGACTGCCGATAGCCTATATATTTTTATTTATAGTCACAGAAATATTTCTATAATATAAAACTAGCTGTTTTCGAACTCCTTACCGACTACCAGTATCTGTGTATTCTATATTGATGTATAGATTATATAAGTTCTTCTGCGGAGGAGACGAACCCAGCAAATCAGAGATTATTAACAATCACAGCCGTTCTTGATCTATAAATGGTGTAAGCAGCCCGACTTTGTTTCTTATAGCTTTTTTTATTAGATTGTATTAGGTGTCCTACAGCTGGGCGTTCCCTCTTTTTCTCCACTCAACCTTGTCATATGTGTATTCCTAAAACTTTGTCCAAATCGTCCTATCCCTTTTTCACTGGTCTGCATCCTCCAAGGTGTGCCGTGGGTTGTAACGTGGGGCTTGTACCCATTTTGACCCACCTGCTTCGGTACCACCGCCATCAAATATATCGGAGCTGTGGAGGAGGTCACAAATATTTGAACATCGCCTAAATGTATTGTTAAGACGCTGTAACCACATGTATTTGTAACCACATTCACAGCTCCGATATACTCGTATCTGATGGACATTGTACATTCACAGATAACTTACTGAAATGTTGTTTTTACTGTGGGATTCAACTCTATGACCAGTGTTACTCGAATTCGAAATAGATTCCATGGTAGCTAACATCGTGCGGTTACTTCCAAACAATGCAGGATTCATGGCGGTTTGTCTGCTTTAAGGTTCGATTCCAGTTTCAGCTGCGATCAGCGTGGCCGCGCGTTATAAATATGTCCTTAGATTTTTTTTATGTTAACTTTATGTTATTTATTGTAAATACTATTATAATAATGATTTACAACAATGTTTACTAACAGTAACAACTTAATATTTAGTTATTAACTACGCGAATTTAAGATTTACTTACTTCCTTTAACTTAGTCATCATAAATCATCATATTCATCATCATTGCAGCTGAAAGCTTTCCACTAATACGAATAGGCCTCCCTAGAGATCTCCAAAACTACTAGTCCTGCTCTGTTTGCTAACAGCTAACTTAGTATTTCCGAAAACTATTTGGTAGAGTGGCGGTAACTATGAAGAATGTTGTATGCTGTAACCAAGTTGCCGTTTTAATTTCTGAGACCTGCAGTCACAATAATTTAGCGGTAATTTTAAATCTAACGGTATTTTATGGAAATCCATCTGTATAGATGATTAAATTAACTTGGATTTGTTGTGTCGTTGCGATCGCGAGTCCATGCAGTATTGCTGACACAATTGAAAGGATACCTTAAGACGCCCGTTCTGTCCGTGTCTGTGTTACAATTACACAGTTGTAATGACATGGAAATTGAACACTACACAGATTACCCGTCACAAGACAAAACTTTACGAGCAGTTTGGTTGCCCATGTTTTCGCTTGCAATATAAATACATGTATTATGTCTTAGCCGCGTAGATGAATTCATTTCCTTCAATTTGATGTAGATTCACCCCTAAATTACATTTTTATTTATGGTCACTTACTTTACTGTGATGCCGGCTGACTAGAATAGCACCACCCCATCTCCCCCGCGGGTGTCGTATGAGGCGACAAAGGGAAAAATCCTACGGACGGGCAGCAGCGTCCGTCGAAACCCAATCTACATCTACTGCAGTCGCCAACCCGCCTGCCAAGCGTGGTGACTATGGCAACTACCCCCCAAGATGATACAAGTCATATTTGTGGGAGGCCTATGTCCAGCAGTGGACTGCATACGGCTGAAATGTACTTTACTAACATGATTTTCTAAATATAAAAAATAATGTTTTGTTTATGTTTAGATTGATGGCTCAGTGGACCCAAAGGAAAAAGATAAGTTAATATTAAGTGGACTCAGGTTCATTAGCAATCTCAGTGTCAAAATATTATTAAAATACTTGCTGAAATAAATCACTGATTAAAACAATTTGCTATCATTATAACCTTACCACATTTCTTAATAAGCAACTGTTACTATGGTATGGTGGTGTGGTACAGTCAGCAGCAGAAGTGGCTAAGCTTTTGAGACGTTCAAAATGAGGTCAACACACCTCTATTGTCAAGAGAATAAGAGCGCGTGTAGGTCATTTTGAACGCTTCAAACGCTTAGCCACTTTTGCTGCTGACTGTACGCTGTTACTTTTCTACCTAGTACAAATCAATGCTCGACTAGTAGTTTTGAATATGCGCACGTACAAAAAAAATATCGATGAGTGTGTAAACCCTTCACACTTCATTGCAACAGTTTAACTTATATTTTAAAATGGTCGATCTTGTGGGTGGCCGTCTGTAAAGCACCGCGAATTAAGTTTGCTGCGATATCATGTAAATTATACACAAATCGAGAGTTCCGCAATTTCATTGTTATTATTAATACATTTGTTAGTATGAATTTGATAGTCATGTGCAGACCTGGGACAACTTGGGGCAAGTTATAGGGATTTGATATCGATGAAACATATCGATACATGTTACTTCTCGATACGTCACTACTTTCTATTACTAGTTTTAAATCAGTAAATAGTAATAGAAAATGTAGCAGTTTAAAATGGATATTTTCATCTAGACGGCAATAATTAATACCAACGAACATGGAGAAAACACTGATTGTGTATTAACTGTTTTAAAATACATACCCGTTTAATTTTTTTTATTATAAATTTATTTTATTTTTGATTATTAACGACATCAACAGCAAATACAAAAAAATATAAATGTCTATAAAAAAATATTTATAATAACATTTTGATGTTGTCATTAACATCGATATATTTTTATATTAATAAAATATTTGGTCACACACTTATAGATGCCCCGAGTTATCCCAGGTATGGTCATGTATGTATATTGTATATTTACGCCTGCATTTACAAATAATTGGGACTTAACAGCATATAATCTTAAAAAATATTATCATAGTACATAGCTGTCCCGGCGAACTTTGTACCTCCTGAAAGTCTATAAATGGGGTATTTTTGATTGTTTTTTTTTTCTTTTTTAAGCATACTATTAAATTTTGGGCTAAGACGACCACAACGAACCCAAAATCGTCCAAATCGGTTCAGCCCTTCTCGAGATATAAAAACCGGAACGAACACAACTTTATTTTATTAATATCAGAAAGTATATAGTATAAATATCTTTGATTAATATAGAAGGAGATTATCTCTGACGATGAAGACTGGTAAAATTGACATCAACATCTTCTAGCCGCGCGAGCACTTGATCTTTTTTATCAACTTCTTCTTTATACATATCATAACTTTAAAGATATTATCAGAGATATATTAACAGAATAGTAGGACATATATTCTATACAAAATGATCCGTTAGTAATGCTCTTTGGTATAGTCGTGTGCCGTGTGATGCCGGCTGACTGTGCCGTGTGATGCCGGCTGACTAGAATAGCACCACCCCATCTCCTCCCGCGGGTGTCGTAAGAGGCGACAAAGGGAAAAATACTACGGACGGGCAGCAGCGTCCGTCGAAACCCAATCTACAGCTACTGCGGTCGCCAACCCGCCTGCCAAAATGATACAAGTAATTTTTGTGGGAGGCCTATGTCCAGCAGTGAACTGCATACGGCTGAAATGTATGATGTATGTAATGTATAGTCGTTACCATGTATTTAGCCGTACACAGATAGTAAACTCGATACTCGTTATCGAAAACCTCAAAGTCACAACAGTACCCTTACATACATTACGTACCCTTATGAGTTGTGACATTAAGGTTGTCGATAACTAGTATAGAGTTTACTATCTGTGCATCTCGCTTGTACTATTTTAGTGCGAACGAGATGCACAGATGGTAAACTCAATACTCGTTATCGAAAACTTCAATGTCACAACTCATGGTGAGGGTACTGTACACACAGCAACACTCCTAGCTGTGCATCGGTGGACCTTATGCCTTATATAATAAGGTCCACCTCCACCAATGTATAGCTAAGAGTGTTGCTGTCTGTACAGTTCAGCCTCGTCTACCCGTCAACCAGTAATAACCAAGCAGGGCACAGGAGCGGTACCGCGAACATCGAAGTTCGTATATTTCTGGCATCTTTCTCTTTTACTCCAATTAAGCTGTCATGAGAGTGACAGAGACAATCGTGCGAAATTTACGAATATCGTTGTTCGTGGTAGCGCCGCAGTTCTCCTGGCGGTAACGTCCCGACATCCCCAGCGCTTTTAATTTAAAAACCAATAAACAAAACGTTATAAAAACATTTTTTTTTAATATTACCCCTTTCCTTCCGTTTGATGAAATCTTTGTTGTCAGCTGTACCAGAAATCTGGCTATTGTTATAACTGAAATTATGACGAAAAGGCTTCTCTTAAAGGACTTTTAAATACACTTTCCGCTATAAAATCCCTTTTCATAAACACTTACAGTCAATGTCAAAGATATGTACACGAGCAAACTGTCAAAATATGTATACATCCACGTTATTGCCTCAGTTTTAAGGTGCACGTATACATATTTTGGCGCTTTGGTCGCATCGATATTTTTGACCGTGACTGTATCTACATTACATTTTCGTCTACGGCTGGCCCGGTACCGCCAACATCGAAGTTCGTATATTTCGAATATCTTTCTCTTTTACTGCAATTAAGCTGTCATGAGAGTGACAGAGACAATCTTCCGAATTTTACGAATATCGTTTTTTGCGGTAGCCCCACTGTTTTACATCACCTTGTTATTATGAGAGCTATTAGCTATTATAAAAGGAAGAATTTTAATATAAGTTTTTATTGCTTGCGTTCATAGAGAATTACAATTCGGTTCTCTTGAATCCAAAAATTCATCATTGTATCAAATATAGCAAACGTAAAGTTCTAGTAAAGTTCGTCATCATCATCATCTCAGCCATAAGACGTCCACTGCTGAACATAGGCCTCCCCCTTGAATCTCCACACGTACCGGTTGAAACTAGACCAGATGCTTTTAGGCGAGTTGATATGTAGGCGAGCCGCGATTTAGACAACCTGCGTTTTAGACAAGTTGCCCCATAGACGAGTTGAGTTTTTGGACCCGGGTATGCCCTTAAACTACGTCCAACAATGAGAGGTAGGGCACAGCGATGACCATCACGCTTGAATCTGGAGCAGCCCAACTGGGGAAGTACCTCCTCCTTACAGAAGACCACAGCCATAATAGCACTGCTACCTTTCAGGTATGTAGTGTTGTGTTCCTGATGGTGAGTAAGGTTCCCAGAGCTCCAACCCCCCTTAAAGGCCGGCAACGCGCTTGTGACTCCCCTGGTGTTACGGGTGCCCATGGGCGACGGTAATTGCTTACCACCAGGCAATCCGTCTGCTCGTTTACCGCCTATGTCATAAAAAAAAAAAGTTCCAGACACAATGTGCACATTTTTATTCAAAAAATTTTTCGGCAGGTTATGTAATAACACCAATGGTTCTAGGATATTGTGACTCAATACAAGGCGCTATTTACTATTAAAGAGTATCGAAAGTATTTAATTTAGTCTATACTACTGTTAGCCTTATATATAGGGTTTTTATCATTTGTCACAATTTCTAGTACACTCCAACAAATATGTGAGTGTGAAAGTGACGGATAGTGCGATAGACGATAAAATTGGAACCATATTATCCGTTCTGGGTGTCGTTAGTCACACTGACAGACTTACTTATATACATATATAAAACTAACTTTGGTTTACAAAATACAGTTCGTACATAGTAGAATAGGTTGACACGTTACACCGGCCCGCGTCCGAGCCGAGGCCACTGTCGCGACATTTTGTATGGAATGAATCAGCCGCCCGAGCCGCTAGGCCCGGGCACGGGCCGGACGTGCGACGGCCGTTACAGCTATTAAAAGACTCGCTCTGCCCGGTGATGGGAAGGCGACGTGATGTCCACGCGATATCGACGGACGTGTGATGATCGTCTACTCGCAAGAAATGGTTAGATGGAACGACGCTCGTGCTAATGTCAATACTCGAGTGCCTGGCCACTCAGGCCCAGGCTGCACCGGTGGGTCGACGGTGGGCTCGGGCTCGTGAGGACGACGTGTAAAAAGGGCGACAGTGTAACGTGTGTCATCCTTAAGCAGCTAAAAACTTTGCTAAAAGTAACATTTAAATATTTACATACTTCTTACTTAACTGTCTAAATTCATCCGCGTCATGTGTAATGATGGCGAAAAATCTAATAATGAAAATAATGGCGGTTCACTGTCAGTCCGATAACTCGAAGTCATGTCCACGAGCGGTATAGTATCACTCTGTGGTCGGCGCGTGGTCGACAAATAACCGACTATCACCGACATCGCACACAGACAGACAGCGCAGAACACTCCGGCCCACTTCAAATCTGATGAATAAATTGGTTTTAATTCGATCAGATACTCCACTTTAGGCATCTTATTCCTGCCAGTACACCCAGACTGAGATGCAAGTGTCAATGAACATATTTCGACTGTGTAGTTCTCGTCATTTCCAATTCTTATAAGTATTGTAGTTTGATTCGCGGGGACGCACCATCTTTGAATCTGTAGTGTTCCTAAGTCACTAACACTCTTATCGGGCATCAATTTTAAGATATACGCTAACACAGGACCGTTAGACACAACTGGTGCCGTCCATGAGACCGCTACGTGTCCAGGGTTAGCAGCCTCAATGGCGGTGATAGAAGGAACATCGGCAGTCTTCGAAGGTAACGTCCTCACCACGCCCCTACTCGACCTACTACATGAATCCTTTGTACAGGCACGTAATCGGAACCTATAGTCCCTGTATGGAGCCAAATTGCCTACTTGATAACCGTTTCTTGGTCCACTGATATTGAAAGAAGTCGTTCTAATGAAATTCCCGAGAGAACTGTTCATTACCGGCGGCTCTGTAACTTCATTGCACGCAGATCCTATAGTACTGCAGATGTCAAAGTCTTCCTCTACCATGGCACCGTAGGGGGTTCTCGACAACATGCCACACATAGATTCACAGCCCCTGCCGTAATTAGGTGGCGGTCTCATGACCACCGCGTGTTGCCAGATTTCATCCACCTCCTCCAGAGCATCATCAATATCCCTACACTGATTTCTTGCTGTTATATCTTCAGGATGAATGTCTACAAGCATGACGCTAAGCTCGTATCTTGTTATATGAGAAAGGTAATCAATATGATCCGCCCAATGCAGCACAACTAAATTAGAGGTATCCGCTACCAGTTCCATCAAAAATGGAGGTTCTGGTTTACCGACAACCGTAGTGAAATTTACAATAGGACTGCGCTTCAAGTGTTTCTCCTCGAGATCATACGATTCAATACAGACCAGGTAGGTAGAAGCGGGTCGGAGATCCGTCAACTGTATTTGGTTAAGATTGTCAGGAACTTTGACGGCATACCATTCATATTTGCTACAGACCTCTGGAACAACTGCGATGGATTCCCCCGGTGGAACTCGGACATAGAGAATAGTATAATGCATATTGGTATTCTGCGTGGGCTGGAATTTTACGACAGCAGACGTTTCGTTAACTTGTTTTACTTTTATTCCAAGGAATGGAACCTCTTCGCATCCGCTGTACGCATTCAAGCCGTAGCCAATTGGTATATCCACTGTATTGTTTGGCATTTGTGGAAATAGTTTCTTCAGTTTATCCAACTCGGTCATACACAATATGGGATTGCGCAGGATATCTATAGCGCCATTATCTACCTTTAGGTTTTTGGTAACGTTCGGAAGAAAAACTGTTTGAAGGTTTGGATTATCACGGATCACCAGGCTATACTTATTATCTTTCAGTATCCTGCCACGAATGCGTTTAAGTGACGGGAGGAAATCGATTCTTGCTAGCGAAATCGAGTCATATATGGCGACGTAATCATATACTTCTTGAATTCTGCTGAGATGTATTTTCATTTCTTCGACGGCTTCCGGCCCGACTCTTATGTGGATAGTCAGAGATCCGTTGATGTAGACACAACGATGGGCTGCTTGGATGCTTCCCAATGAGATTATTGAGATGTTTCCGCAATACTGTATGAGATAAAAAGGACAATTTAAGTTTTATCAAAACAAGCTGTTGGAAATTTAAACGACCAAGTTAAAATACAACTGGCCAGATCGGTACAGCTATCGTTAACAAATTGGAGCTAGCTGAAAGAGAGCTAACATTATAAGCCAGCTAAGGATGTGTATAGTTAATTAAGAAATTACCCATAAAGATATCACGCAACATGTTTTAAAGTACTAAAAATAGTCTTAAAAAATTACCTCCTTACAGGTAGGACAATATTCGCAGGTCTTTATGTCTGTCGTCACATTTTTCTGGACATAGTCGTCCGGGCAGACGTTCACACATGTGTTGTTCCACACCCAGCGCTTCAGTTTAAGGCATTCTTCTTCTGTGATACAATATTGGTTTTCTTTTAGAACGACTCTGTAAAATTATTGCTGATTAGAAGGTTATTTATGTACGTAAGTACAGTCAAGGACTTTATTGTTGAGCTATTTAGGGTTCAATGTACATTGGGCATTTGATAGAGTAAGATTTATACAGAAGAATAGCTTGAACTGTAGGTAAATGTAGCTCAACAATAAAAGTCGGTGAATATACCTGGCTGAAAAGCCTTAAGAAAAGAAATCCAAAATAGTGCTATTTTTTTTACACCTGGAACTCTCATTTTCGAACCCTACCTATATAACAGAACCGCATCGTTTCTTGTCAATTTGATTTCTGAGCTATTTTGTACTTTATCCCAGTGACAACAATATTTCTCTGTGATAAATAAGGTTCAGCAAATTGGTCGGGAGACTGTTTTTGAAGAATCAATACAGGGCCTTTTGGTTCTTTTATGTAACTATGTAATGTTCACAAATGTATGTGTCAAAGAACTTAAACTTACGTGTGGTCAGGGCACTTGGCAACGCACTGTTTCTCGTAAGTGTAGTGTCGACACAGCATGCAGTCGCTGCCTTCGGTGAGTCGACACCCGAGGCATTGCTCGTGGCACTCCATGGCCTCTGGACCTTCTATGTATCGCTGACATTTTCTGGACACATTTAACATTTTATCTATATATATAAATCTCAAAGTCCTGACTGACTGACTGACTCACTTAAATCAACGCACAGCCCAAACCGCTGGGTCTAAAGTTTCCAAACTCGGCACACAGGTTCCTTATAAGGTCTAGGGGTGCACTAAGAAAGGATTTTTAAAAATTCACCCTCTAAGGGGGTGAAATGGGGGTCCAAAGTTTGTATGGGGATTTATGATTAGTTACACCAATTAATTTGAAACTTCACAATAGTATTCCTAACGACAAATGAGTAAACACGTGTTTCAGCATTTTTGAGAATTCAACCCCTAATAGGAGAAAATGGGGTTTAAAAAGTCTGAAAAACGACATGTGTATGTTTCCTATGGTTAATCGGGTCGCTGTTGACAAAAACAACAACGGTTTTAAAATATGTGCACTAAAAAAGTATTTTTCAAAATAAGGTAAGTATATAAAAAAAGAATTACATTTCACACTCTTCACAGTAGTACTTAATAAGGAACAAGATGAGTAATTTCAGCGTCATTTGATATGAAATGAGATGAGCGTTTTTTAATCCCTTATGGGGTTGGAATGTAGGTACAGTCATACGCAAATGAAGGTGTCAAAAGTCCGTATTGCCTTTAAATAAAGATGTGCTACACTGCACAAAGTGCAGTCGTTTGTAGACGTTTCATATACTTAATAGGCATAAAAAAATTGGCTAAGTGCGAGTCAGACTCGCGCGCGAAGAAATCCGTATCATTGGTAAATAAAACAGTTTTTTATGGTAACACTTTTCATAAGATATAGCCGTCAGACAGACAGACAGACCGACGTTTTAAGTCTAAGCAATAAGGTTCCGTTCTTACAATTTGGGTACGGAATCCTAAGAAAGCGAAGTTTTACGGGAAAGTGGTTTAAAAGTTTAAATGTTAACACACATAGGTACATACATACAACAAGCGGTGTTCTAAGCTACTAAGCTAAGCTGTTAGCTAGAGACGTATGAACCTTATTGCTACGACATAAAGTTCATACGTGTCTAATTAACAGTGTTGTTTGCAATTCAATTATACTTAATCCTTCGATTCCAAATTCCAAATATTCAAATACGGATTACTTAAGTTCGCCGCCCCCCGCGCTCCGCCGTCGCGAGCAGATTGGTCATACTAGCACCTCAAGGGACCACCAAAAATGTAGTGTATAAGGAGGTACTATAGGTACAGGAGGATCAAGCCCACATAGCGGATGAATGTATTGTTATGTTGTGTGTGTGTGTGTATGTTATTTTAACTTGATATGCCTTTTCAAAGTAATTTTGGGATTTTGAAAAATCCTTTCAGTAGTGTGTGTGTGTGTAGCCCATTTATAGATAAAGGCTATATATCATAAGCGAAGACCAAAAGTAACTATTCTACGCGGACGAAGTCGCGGGCAGAAGCTAGTTATATTATAAAATAACATACGAGTAGTCCATTTGGCTACATACACCCGTTACGTATTTCAGACGAAAATAGTATAGTACTTAATGCAGTTATGAATCTAAAGATGTTCATCATTTCAGCCTTAAGACATCTACTGTTGGACATAGGCCTTCCCCTTATAGTTTGAAAATACTATCATCTTGAGGAGTTGCCATACTCGCCACGCTTTTTTTATGACAAAAGGTGGCAACCGAGCAGACGGATTGCCTGATGGTAAGCAATTACCGTCGCACATGGGCACCCGCAACACCTGGGGAGTCACAAGCGCGTTGCCGACCTTTAAGGAGGATTGGAGCTTTTTTTTTATGACATAGACGGCAAACGAGCAGACGGATTGCCTGATGGTAAGCAATCACCGTCGCCCATGGGCACCCGCAACACCAGGGGATTCACAAGCGCGTTGCCGACCTTTAAGGAGGATTGGAGCTCTGGGAACCTTACTCACCATCAGGAACACAGCAGTGCTATTATGGCTGTGGTCTTCTGTGAGGAGGAGGTACTTCCCCAGTTGGGCTTCTCCAGACTCGAGCGTGATGGTACTTTGCTGTACCCTACCTCTCATTGTTGGACGTAGTTTAAGGACATACCCGGGTCCAAAAGCAGGCAGACAGGTCGGCGATTTCAACGGACGCTGCTGCCCATCCGTGGGTTTTCCCCCTTGTCGCCTCTTACGTATTATAATTTAAGTCAGAAACTGACAAACTGCCACCCATACTCCACTCACCCCATATTCCAACAGTTGTTATACTTCTGGTCATCAGTGCACATGCACACATTCTTGCAGACGGCATCGTTGCTGGCTGGGCCGAGCACGTGCCGGTAGCGAGGCGCAATGCTCTTCCAGTCCACCGTCTCCACGAAGCACGTGTTAGGGCCACCCCAGATAATCACGCCACCCCGGTCGATCTTGAGAAGGCTGTATAGATTGATCTGAAAATAGATGTGCAGATAGTAGGGCTTCCAATATCCCGGGCGGTTTTAAAGGCACATTTCAATACCGGTATTTAGTTTTGAAATACCGGGATCCCGGTTTTTTTATATATTCATAAAATAGATAAAATTAACCCAAACTACCCATAGAAATGTTAAATTCGGCATCACCAATATCACCATGAAGCTTTGCGCGCGGGTATCTTGCGTCTCGCTCACGATTCTACTCGCAAAGAGCACAGAGTACACAGACTCATAGCGTGCTCTCTTGCGCACGCGACGTTAAGCGGTAAGCGGTAACGGTATAAAAGGAAAACCACTGCTCTAACTAATCTCAAAACTAATCCTCGACTGTAAAACACAATGAAGCAGTATGTTAGACATGATTAGTCGCTTTTTAGAGCTCAGAAATGCTGTGTCCAAAGCTTTGATTGACTTAAATATTAACCTGTCATTGGACGAAAATGATATAGAGTTATTAAATAACATACACCGTGCCTTATCTGTAGTCAAGGTAACGGTACTGGCACTGTGCAGAAGAGATGCTAACTTAATAACTGCTGACGCTATCTTAAAATTTATGTTGAAAAAATTTGATGAAAAACCTGATGATCTGAATAAAATTCTTGCTGCAGGACTTAGAAAACGTATAAGACAACGGCGCACTGCAATATCAGCAGTTTTACAGTATTTGCATGACAATGAGAGTTTTTATGATGACCACCTTGATGAGGCACACAAAAGCCAACAAGTAACGAAATTCACGAAATAATAGTATCTCTTCTCAAACGCCTCAACTTTAATAATATTGCTAGCTCTCTCACTCAAGACAACAACCAACCATCGTCATCAAGAGCAAATATAAACGTTTCGAGCAAATATAAAGACAAATTTGATTATAAATTGTTATTTTTCTTTCAAAGTTTCTCGGGCCCTGCTTTTTCCTATAAAATACCGGGATCCCGGGATCTCGGTATTGGTGGTGCACATTCCGGTACAAAGTTGCGTGGAGATTTCAAGTTGTTTGAGCAGCGTGGAATGCGCCAACAAGCATATGTCTTCATTTGTTTGACATGCTCGGCGCAGTGCCCGTTCGACTGCACGCCCACGTCGAGGGTCCACTGGGACCTTACACTGAGGGTGCAAACGGCGCGTCTGACATTGCATCTAACTAACTAATGCCAACATCTGGGAGTGGCTGCAGTGCACGCCTTAAGGCCCTTAGAAACCCAACACAACGGTTAAATACAGTTCTTTGATTCATAATTTGCAAAGATTTTGATTTGATGATGAGGCCAAAAATATGTATCAATTTTAACCGCTCATAAATAAATCCTAGAACTTTATTTTGCCGTAATAAGAGAATCTACCCTTACTATTATTATAAATGTAAAAGTTTTTGTCTGTCTTTTACTTTTTTGGTACATTTGCCTTTTGCCGATGGTGGAGAGCAACGGGACCGTGTGTACCTCAGTGAGTTGGTTCATGTCGTAGATGATGAGCGCGTAGTCATGCAGCAGGTCCCGGCCGCGGATACGCGCCAGGTTCGGGAACAGCTGGCCGATGGTGGGGAGCACCGGGACCGTGTGTACCTCAGTGAGTTGGTTCATGTCGTAGATGATGAGCGCGTAGTCATGCAGCAGGTCCCGGCCGCGGATGCGCGCCAGGTTCGGGAACAGCTGGCCGATGGTGAAGAGCACCGAGACCGTGTGTACCTCAGTGAGTTGGTTCATGTCGTAGATGATGAGCGCGTAGTCATGCAGCAGGTCCCGGCCGCGGATGCGCGCCAGGTTCGGGAACAGCTGGCCGATGGTGAAGAGCACCGAGACCGTGTGTACCTCAGTGAGTTGGTTCATGTCGTAGATGATGAGCGCGTAGTCATGCAGCAGGTCCCGGCCGCGGATGCGCGCCAGGTTCGGGAACAGCTGGCCGATGGTGGGGAGCACCGGGACCGTGTGTACCTCAGTGAGTTGGTTCATGTCGTAGATGATGAGCGCGTAGTCATGCAGCAGGTCCCGGCCGCGGATGCGCGCCAGGTTCGGGAACAGCTGGCCGATGGTGGGGAGCACCGGGACCGTGTGTACCTCAGTGAGTTGGTTCATGTCGTAGATGATGAGCGCGTAGTCATGCAGCAGGTCCCGGCCGCGGATGCGCGCCAGGTTGGGGAACAGCTGGCCGATGGTGGAGAGCACCGGGACCGTGTGTACCTCAGTGAGTTGGTTCATGTCGTAGATGATGAGCGCGTAGTCATGCAGCAGGTCCCGGCCGCGGATGCGCGCCAGGTTCGGGAACAGCTGGCCGATGGTGAAGAGCAACGGGACCGTGTGTACCTCAGTGAGTTGGTTCATGTCGTAGATGATGAGCGCGTAGTCATGCAGCAGGTCCCGGCCGCGGATGCGCGCCAGGTTGGGGAACAGCTGGCTGATGGTGGAGAGCACCGCGACCGTGTGTACCTCAGTGAGTTGGTTCATGTCGTAGATGATGAGCGCGTAGTCATGCAGCAGGTCCCGGCCGCGGATGCGCGCCAGGTTGGGGAACAGCTGGCCGATGGTGGAGAGCACCGGGACCGTGTAGATCGCCATGTAGCCTGTGATCTGGAAACATTTAGTTAAATAGGCTAATAAGAACACGAAGCAATAGGGGTGAAAACAAGGAGGAACATTAAGAAAATTTTGTGTTAAATATCAGATTATCAAAAATTTATATACATAACTGTCACGATACTTTAACGACATACTTTGAACAAGATGAAATAGCTTTCACGATATATCTCAATTTTAGCCGAGCAAGAATATCATGGTGTCTTGTTTTTACGCCTGTATTAGAACACCAAAGATGGGGATTGTATATACCATCAAAAATGGAAATTGAACAAAATATTGAAATAGAGACAAATCGCATGAGAAATAGACAGACGATGTACAGTCAGCAGTAGAAGTTGTTAAGCGGGTGGTCAAAATGACCTTAAAACAACGTTATAGTTTTTTTTAATGATATAATATAGGAGGCAAACGAGCAGACGTATTGCCTGATGGTAAGCAACTACCGCCGCCCATGGACAGTCGCAACATCAGAGGAGTCACAAGTACGTTGCCGGCCTTTACGATCAGTTAAGAGAATAAGAGCGTGTCAAGATTATTCTGAACACCTGCTTAGCAACTGCTGCTGACTGTACATTGAATTGGTTCTCATATTTAAAATTTCGGAAATTAAACAGGGTCAATGGAAAGATAACATTAATTTTGTGGACCAAATAGTTGCATTGACAGGGAATTGAATTCACACAAGCAGAAAATTTAATTAAATAGTGAACCGTGTGATTGTAAACGAAATTTAAGCTGTTATTATAATTATTTAAATGATAAATTGATTTATTTGTGCGCAGAGTACAAACAACATGCCTAAGGCATTGGTGGAATTGTATAGATTTTAAGTATTTCACAATGCTATGAAATTAAACTAGAGGTATGTCGCGCCGTCCAGATCAGCGGAGAACTGCTAATGACATGAACCCCGTACTCGACAGACTAGCGAAAATATCAAACTCTTTGTGAGTCATAGATTTAACTAGACGGAGCGTGGTAATAATAATACCACGATCGAAAGGGATGGTCTTATGTAACTTTCCATAGGTATGGCAGAGACGGCGCTATTTTCGTCCGTCCTTGTCATAGTTTCACATATTTTTGTTTACCTATTTAAGTATTTGTATGATTAAATATATGTATAGGTCACAACACAAGCCTTCTTGAGCTTATCGTGGGGCTCAGTCAATTTGTTTTTTTTTTATGACATAGGCGGCAAACGAGCAGACGGATTGCCTCGTGGTAAGCAATTACCGTCGCCCATGGGCACCCGCAACACCAGGGGAGTCACAAGCGCGTTACCGGCCTTTAAGGGGGGTTGGAGCTCTGGGAACCTTACTCACCATCAGGAACACAACACTACATACCTGAAAGGTAGCAGTGCTATTATGGCTGTGGTCTTCTGTAAGGAGGAGGTACTTCCCCAGTTGGGCTGCTCCAGATTCAAGCGTGATGGTCATCGCTGTGCCCTACCTCTCATTGTTGGACGTAGTTTAAGGACACACCCGGGTCGGGTTGTGTAAGGATGTCCTGTAATATTTATCTATGGCGTACCTTGGCTATGGGTACCTTATGGCGGTTGGCGCTTACGCTATCGTTAACGACGCTTCAATACTAATGGCGGTTAACTAATTATAAAATCTAAAAAGGCCCTTGAGGCATGGTACCAAGGATGCATGCGGCATTTTTTCGTTGTATCGCAATGCTGATACGTTGTGCGAGGAAGCCGCCAGCTTTTCGGTCACCATTTACATCAACCAGACGGTTCGCGATATCTGCAATGTGCGGGCTGGGGCCCCATGGGCCTAGCATCTTTAACCAAACGGTATAAAATGGTACTCTCTGTCCAGGCTCTTATCTTCCGCCGCTGCGCCCGCTTTTATATTAGTTCGTTGGTGATGGAACGCGGACGGCGATAATGAATGTAATTATAGTAAATAAAGATTTATTTATTGATACAGTGGTCACAAACGTAAGCGGCAACCGCCATAAGGTACTTATGCCGTGGAACGTCACATTTACGGCCCGGCCACGACAATGCGCGACTTGCGGCGCGGCAAGCGTTTTATCTGTTCGTTGCGCGGTCAAGACGCGCATTGCACTGCGGTTAGTTGAGATCACACGCAATGAA
Source organism: Grapholita molesta (assembly GCA_022674325.2). Taxonomy (NCBI): domain Eukaryota; kingdom Metazoa; phylum Arthropoda; class Insecta; order Lepidoptera; family Tortricidae; genus Grapholita; species Grapholita molesta. The sequence goes on along the minus strand of CP053135.2, from coordinate 14,487,645 downwards.
CAGATAAAACGATTGCACGATTTAATTCCGCCATCTCTGTTCCATCACCGGACGTCCAGGCGAGGGGAGCAGTTTCATCCTTACGTTGTGAATATTCCATTCATTCGCACGAAGCGATTCGCTTCTACCTTCTTAATGCGGACTGCTAAGGAATGGAATTCGCTCCCTTCGTCTGTATTCCCGGCAAGATATAATTTGGGTCTCTTCAAGTCAAGAGTGAATAGGCTGTTACTGAACCAGCGTGCTACACCTTCGACCTCGTCGTCACTTACCAGCAGGTGCGACTGAAGTCAAACGTTGGTCAGTATTGCATAAAAAAAAAAAAAAAAAAAACGCTCGCCGCGCCGCAAGTCGCGCAATGTCGTGGCCAGGCCGTAAGGGAGAGAGGTGGTGGTGATCCACGGGCCGGCTCGTACCGGCCGGCCAGCGATATTTACTGCTCGGCCGCGTGCAGCAAATATCGCTGGCAATACAGCGTGGCAATGCCGCCAGTATTTATGGCACATTTGCACCAGGTACTTTAATTGTTAATTTAAATTATTGATTGTTTATGTATTTAGTTGTTTCTGAATAACATAATGGATGTTTCATACCTCCTTCAGGTTCCAGAAGGTGACGTTATCGAACATGTTCTCCTGCGGCATGTCCAGGTATATGAACGTGAAGTTTCCCAGTATGGTGACACATTTCTCGATGCTGCGCAGACATGGTAGGTTGCGGCAATGTACGGTGCCACAGATGCCGTTGCCGGGAGTCGTCACGTTGAAGAGGACTTGAGCTGACACCATTGGAAGGAAGACGAGCCTGGAATAAATAGAAAGGAAATATGTAAATAAATGTGGTAGTCCACATGGAAAGGTACCCTTGGCGCTTACGATGCAGAATGTCACATTAGTATTGAAGCGTCATTAACACGTTCAGGCCCGACGACACAACGTCTGTGATCTAATTAAACCTTCTCCAATGCCAGTGACACAACGTCTGTGATCACAAATTATCGAACTCCTATGCTAGTGACACGTATTTGTGTCTAGAAAGATCATTCTCCTATGCCGGTGTCACATAAGTGTGTTCAAATAAATTCACCGCCAAAGCCGGCGACACAACAGTTGTGTTAAAAACAGTTCGTATTCTTATACTACTGCCATAGGAGCTAGAATTTGACTTATGACAGCGGGGCAGGAATAAAAAATAAATATGTCAGGACAATCTTACACAAATCGACCTAGTAAGCTCAGTAAGGCTTGTGTTGTAGGTACTAGACGACGATATAGTATGTAATAGATACATATAAATAGTTAAATATATAGGAAACTCATATCTGTGCTCATCACACAAATAAATGCCCAGACTGAGATTCGAACCCAGGACCATCGGCTTCATAGGCAGGGTCACTACCCACTAGGCCAGGTACATTGTATATACATTTATTTTCTCACAATCTTGACCATGTCGTCGGTCTGCCTTGTGGGGGTTCTGCCCATCATCTTCCTCGTGTTGTCCCGGCATTTTGCCATCTGACCTTCCAACCCAGGGAGTAACTTAGGCCATTTGGGATTAGTCCGGTTTCCTCGCGATGTTTTCCTTTACCGAAACGCGACTGGTGAATATCAATTTATCTATCGGAGCTGTGGAGGTGGTCATAAACATCGGAACATACACTTTATCGCCTTGACAATAGAGGCGTTGTTCCGATATTTGTGACCACTTTCACAGCTCCCATATATCTGACGGCGACTGTACCCACACAAGTTTATCTTTTTCTAACTCTTGATATTTCGCCTTGCCGATATCATAAATGCTTTATATCATACAAACTTTGAACAATTCCTGCAAAAAATATCATATAGGTAAGTGCTTTTGTTTTTATTATTAAGTAGATTCATAGTCATTAAATATAAGTAGTCCAGTTTCTTTATAATTACTTACCTATTATTTTTGAATAGATTAACATACATTTTTGACACAAATGGCATGTCTGTGGGCTAGTATAATGAAAGCTAACACGGCCACCTTTTTGGAACTAATTCAGTTAGGCAGAATAAAATTTTATGCCGAAATTTTATGAATACATTGTTATAATTATTACAAATTGATGTGGGTGTTGACGACAGATTGAAACAATAAAGACCGACATTAGTTAGAATATTAACTCTGAAGTCTGGTATTTTTTTCACTTACTTTTTTGATCAAAATGAGACTTAAAAAAACAACTAAAACTGATTATATCTACTGAAGCTACATTACATTCCGAATTTTAGAATTTGCAGGGTTTGTGGTCTTTTACTAGATTTTTTTGTCGCTAGGCAGGGACAGTTAACGACATGCTCACAATCTATTTATAATATTAGTACCTATACGACTGATTGGCCTTCCGTTTTCCTTAAAACCGGAAACAGGGTTATCACACGCGCATTGCCAGTCTGGTTTAAAGCCCCATTTAGACCAGGCAAGAACTTGTATACGATTTTCATTACATTGCGGGCTATCGACGTACAGCGAATTCGGTCGCTTTATGTAACCACGCAATGTAATGAAAATCGTATACAAGTTCTTGCATGGTCTAAATGGGGCTTTACAACTATCAAACTATACGCTACTTACCTCCATTGACTATGCGCGCGCATAGTTACAAGAAGCGAGAGCATAAATCAAGTCAAAACTTTTGTACCGCTATGATGTAATCGGAGGGAAAGAGAGAAATATATTACCCAATCACCGCCGCCGCCGCCATGACACTTTGCCGCCAAAGTTCTTATATTTTTTCTTACGCGCACTCCACACGAGACGACCGAAGACTCTTAAGTAACGATATTTTATAGCTTTCGTAGGGATACACATTGTGTGGCGACGTTTCCCATGGCCACTTGATGGGGCATTGTGTGCCGAGTGCGATTCCTACATTTCTAGTTTGCTTTGCAAATACTCTAAATACACAAACTGAAAGGGTTCCTTTATCGAATGGTACGCGTTTAAAATAAACAGACGGACTCTATATCAGTGCAGTTTTTTGTAATTCCGCGAAATGTAAGAAGTGCTTGTTGCTATAAACTGCAGTATTTTTAAATCATCGATAAAATGGATTAAGGTCGAATAAACGTAGATAGTAAATCTCATACTACAGTTGATGCACTAAACCGCATAGGCTCTTTAGACAGACACAACTTTTTATCTCATGGGCCATTTGCATAACAATATCTAACAGTGGAACTCTCTTTCTAACAAAAGACATTGACAAAGGACTTCCGGTTATATTATCACTACATATTATCATTTATCAGTTACGGCAGACTACAAATTACGGCATAGGGTCCATGGCCTACGTCCTAGTTATAATGACGTATTATATCGCGTATACTCTGAATAAAGTTTACACGATATAATTAGTTTTTAGTGGTTTTATTTAATTTACAATTATAGCGGCCATCAAAGACAATTTTCTTTTGTTGTACAAATCGATTAATATTCGAATTTCGAAGTCGCGCCATACGGCGTGCCGGAAATAGTCAATTACGTTTTAATGCTGATGATTTAAAAAAAATATAAAGTTTTAAAATAAGCAGAAACTGTTTCGTGACTATTTAAACTTAGAATGTATTTAATGAAAATATGTCTTATGCTTTAAAAGGGATAAATTAATATTTGTATTGTTTTACCAATCCGAACAGAAATAAACACTAAAAAACACAGCAGCAACTTAAAGCCGTATCAAACGCGCGTGCAGCTGAAGTATTTATAATGTACTGACTTAAAACTGACATTTGACCGAGCAAATCAAGCCAATAGAGTTAATGGAATCAAGCGAACATTTCGATGACTATTAATACCTTAATTTTGGATCGCGACCTCAATAAAGGTTCATTTGAACGGGATCATTTGACGTTTGAAGTCAAAAGGTCCGAATTACATGTAGTCACTAGTTGAATTAAGTCTATAGAGTGCTAGGAATTGAGGGTGAAGAAGAGAGGGGTTGGCGATGGGATGACACGTCAGAACCGGTTCACTGGATCGGAATGAAGAGTTGGAAACTTTTTGAGTTCTGTGGGAATTTTGGTAAAGTTTATTTTGAATTGTAAATTGCTAGGCTAGGAGTTTAATGTTCTATTATAATAGAATTATATGCCACTTGAGCAATTAAATGTGACTACTACTCACATCCATGGTTAATAAGGTTCGCATCTTTCCTGTGGACAGTGGGAAGGTTAAGTTAAGTGTTATTTTTTATTGTTATTAAGATAAAAAATATTTTATTATATGAAATAATCGACTTATACCGCTCCCCCTCTTACGTAACATCATACCAAAAGTATGACTTGTAATCACAAAAGCCGTTAACTATTGACCACAGAAAAGACGATGTTTTTTATAACAACTTACCTGCTACTATAGTCCGTCTATTAAAGAGAACATTTAACTTTTATTAAATCTTTATTGCACAAAAGAACGCATAATATATAGGTACAAAAGGCAAACTTAATACCATATATACCTACAGCATTCTCTAGCAGTTAACCTTAGGGCAATACAGAAATGATACAGGCTGTGCTATTCTAACAACTATATAAACATTAAAATTATATATAACGCAAATCTATTTCCAAAAGTATATATTACATACCTACATACATACATTTCAGCTGAATGCAGTCCACTGCTGGACATAGGGCAAATATGACTTGTATCATCTTGGGGGTAGTTGCCATAGTCGCCACGCTTGGCAAGCGGGTTGGCGACCGCAGAAGCTGTAGATTGGGTTTCGACGGACGCTGCCGCCCGTCCGTAGGATTTTTCCCCTTGTCGCCTCTTACACCCACGGGAGGAGATGGGGTGGTGGTGGTATTCTAGTCAGCCGGCATAACACGGAAAGTATATATTATACGTATTCTATAAGAAAACATATCATAGATACACACACATAAAAATTAAATACCATAGAAAAAAAACACTCACAAGTCCAAATGACTATTTAGAAGTTTTAGAACGAAGTCCAATTGGCACTGGTTATGCGATTTAAAATTATTACAAAATAAATTATACGTAAACAAGAGGAACCGTTGAAACTATAAGGAAAAAGCTTGACTAATAGAGTTTATTATCTAAACATGGCCGCATTACTTGATAATAATTATGTTTAAGGATTACTAATGGGATTCCTTTGGTGCTAACACTGAACAGCTTTGTGACGGATAGACTATCGTCTCAAACTCAATACTAGAGTATTTACAATCTAGTATAGTCGACGTCAAAGATAATATCTTTATATTATAAATAAATATTTCCGGACAATCTGACACAAATCGACCTAGTCCTACGGTAAGCTCAGTAAGGTTTGTGTTGTAGGTACTAGACGACGATATATATAATAGATAGATACATATAAATACTTAAATACATAGAAAACACCCATGACTCAGGAACAAATATCTGTGCTCATCATCATCATCATCATGTCAGCCGAAAGACGTCCACTGCTGGAAATCTTTCATCACAAATAAATGCCCTGACTGGGAATCGAACCCAGGACCATCGGCTTCATAGGCAGGGTCACTTGGCCAGACCGGTCGTTAAAATTATGATCTTTAACTTTATAACATCTTATTATGTTTACATTTTTTCACCTAATCATTTGTAATAAGGTGCAAAAGTTTAAACATATCTTTGACGTCGACTGCACAACCACGCTCATAGATTTATGTAGGTACATGTCTTCGCCTTAATACTTTGAAATAAGGTCGAAAATTCTGTAGATTTTTCTGAACTAGGCTGTAGTCAGCGTCAGCGTCATCCAATTGACATTATCTATGATAAGGGACCTTATTGTCGATGGCGCTTACGCCGTTCTTCATGATGCCTCAATACAAACACAAACCGGTTCGACGTAAGCGCCATCGATAAAAAGGTCTCTTTTGCTAGATTGTGTCACATATATCGATACAGATACAGATCTTCATTTATATTGCATTAAGGAAATGTAATATTGATATTAATGTACTTTATATTAGACTGGGAAGTATCACGTCTAGACAAGGGGTCTGTAATAAAAAAAATACAAAGTTGAAGGTCTACGCCGTTAAGTTAATCTTTAAAAAAATATTTCGGGAAAATCTTACAAAAATTGACCTAATAATACGGTAAGCTCAGTAAGGCTTGTGTTGTACCTAGGTACTAGACAACGATGTACATATTATATAGAGACACAAATACTTAAATACATAGAAAACACCCATGACTCAGGAAGAAATATCTGTGCTCATCACACAAGTAAATGCCCTGACTGGGATTTGAACCCAGGACCATCGGCTTCACAGGCAGGGTCATACCCGGCCAGACCGGTAGTTAATCGTTTTTTAATTTCAGTTCCACAGATGAGACAACATCATGGCGTTCAGGCAAAATATTTTTTTTATTCATTAATTTTATTTGGTCAATCACTGAGATTCAGAAGTCCAAATTGAAGGTATGCCAACGGGCTATGGAGCGTACCTAGTATTTTAGGTGTGAAACGGACGGACCGCATCCGTAACAGCACACTGCGCTCCAGGACCCGAATTGGTGACGTTAGCCAGAAAGCTGCCAGGTTCAAATGGGACTGGGCGGGACGACCTAGACGCGTTTGATGGGAACTGGCCCTCAGAAACAGCGGATTGGGAAAATTTAGGGTTGTTTCACACGGACCACAACCACACCACGTCGCAGCGTCAAAATGTGGTCACGCAGTGGTTACGTGTGAATTGTGTAGTTGCTGGCCGTTGCCACAGACGTGGTCGATAATGACTGCAAAATGTGGTACGTGTGAATTGTACTATTTAGTTCTAATACAAAATTTGTACCTGACCACGTGGTCGCGCTTCTCGCGTGGTTGTGGTTCGTGTGAAATGACCATTATTTGTTTGAAAAAAAAAATACAATACATACATCGACATGAAAAGAGGTTGTCGGCCCCGTAAGAATAGGTTGGGGTTCATAAAAGAGAAAAGTCAAAAAATAATGACTAAAATATTATAAAAACATAGTCTCTCGTTTATTATTTCCACGAATATTCAATATTAATATTGTCAACACCGAAAAGCTTTTAACTTAATTATGAAATACCTACAAATTGTTAATCAAATCCCGGTTCGTAATAACTTAACTGTAACAAAGACTTGTCGAACAAAAGGGCTGAAACGCCGTAATTTTCCTTTAGTGGATACGACCTTTTCATTGTTACTGGCAATACTGGCCCCCTTTTAGTACACACTGGCCCTAAATCAATTTTATTAAAACTGAAGTACTTGGTGCTTCGCGACGATACTACTACAGAATACACAAATTTAGTAGATACACCTCCGGTGTTTAAATCGAAAGAAATATATAAAAAATAACTCTAAGCGGGACTCGAACCCAGAACCACTGGATCAAAATTTTGAACGAATTTTGACAACCGGTCTGGCCTAGTGGGTAGAGACCCTGCTTATGAAGCCGATGGTCCTAGGTTCAAGTCCCAGTCAGGGCATTTATTTGTGTGATGAGCACAGATATTTATTCCCGAGTCATTGTCAGGAATATTTATTATTATTATTTATTATTTTGTAATTGTTCGATATTTTTTCTTATAGAATACCTATACATACTTTTGCAAATGTATTTGCGTTATATTACATTTTATTGTGTTTTAACAACACAAGCCTTACTGAGCTTCTCGTAGGACTAGGTCCATTTGTAAGAGTAAGATTGTCCCAAAATATTTTATTATTTCTAATATTTATAAATGGAAGGCGCTAGCAGACGTCTCTGCTAAATACAGAATAATTTTGTAGATAATTTGTCGCTACTCAGCAACCTGGTATTTCACGCCTGTGTATTTTGCCTCTCTGTCGCTCTTGCACATTCTAACGAGAGGTAAATAGATGAAATGGTAATAAATAAAGTTAGAGGTAGAGGTTTCTAGTGACCAGAGGGCTGGCCACTATTTCGCCCAACGGATTAGCATTGCTATCCAGCGCGGAAACACGGCCAGCCTTCTGGGCACCCTACCTAATGACCAGGACCTAGGTCAAATTTTTTATTTATAGTTAAGTTTTTAGTTAGTATCTTTATTATGTTTTTATCTTATATTTTAGTGTTTTTTTTTTATAAATAAAGTAGTTCGAAGTATCCGGCTAAAGATATTGCACAAAACAAAAAGTATCACTGCCATTCGCATTCCCAACCAGACGCTCGATTTTTGAGCGTCGAAGACCTACTCGAATCGTGACATTTTAATGTATGTTAGAAACGAAAAAAATTGTAGGTGTATCGAAATTTGTAGGTGTTTGTGTATCGAAACTAGGTACATTTGTGAAAAAATAATGGTGGCAAAGTTTTGTTTGTCCTCAAAGTATTTTTTAATTCGAGTGTACGATTCTCAAAAATCATCATCATCATCATCATGTCAGCCGAAAGACGTCCACTGCTGGACATAGGCCTCTCCCAGAACGACCCAAGAAGACCGATCCTGCGCCTTCCACATCCAGCGGTATCCCGCCACTCTAACTAGGTCGTCGGTCCACCTTCCGGCCTACCTACGCTGCGTCTTCCAGTTCGTGGTCGCCACTCCAGAACCTTTCCGCCCCAACGGCCATCGGTTCTGCGTGCAATGTCTCAAAAATGCCATAGTCTTATTACGTTACCTATTAGAGATTTCAGTGTTTATCATTATGATTTCTTACCCAGCACTTCATTCGTTATACTTGCCTCAACCGCACATGCAAATTGTAACAAAGCTAAATAGACAAACGCAACATGTGGTTCGCGATACCAAATGAAAGGGCCAACCGCAAAAATCGAAATTACAAAACTGATTGTCTTCCTGCCTACTGAAATGTACGGCTCTCTGTCTGCCTCATGCAAGTACTAACGCAACAAAGGCAAATAGTTAAACAAACGAGTGAACTGAACGACAAAGCACAAACGGAGTTGATTATCTGTTTGTTTATTTGACCCTTTATCGATCGAATGATTAAGTGCAATAGACTAAAAAATCCTAAACTTTGACCCGTCAATGCTACTTTTTTTACTAAAACTCTTTCGTACATTAAGTACATTTCCTTATTAAGACTGTGCCTGATATTATAACTAGTATTGAGCTGCGGGGCTACAGCCCACTCGCTCGGAATTTTACTACGATAACCTTTTATATAGGTATATATATTTTTCCTCTACAGGCAACTTATTTATCGAGAGTTATTAATTGTGGCTATACATTTGATACACAAGTAGGGCAAACTTTGTAATACATATTTATTATAAATTGCTGACAATCCAATTGCGAGCATCAACTGACCGGTGCCATTTCCATTTTATACCTTGCATTTCCATTTTATGAGAGGTAGGGCACACTGATGACCATCACACTTGAATCTAGGGCAGCCCAACTGGGGAGGTACCTCCTCCTTACAGAAGACCACAGCCATAATAGCACTGCTAGCTTTCAGGTATGTAGTGTTGTGTTCCTGATGGTGAGTAAGGTTCCCAGAGCTCCAACCCCCCTTAAGGCCGGCAACGCGCTTGTGACTCCCCTGGTGTTGCGGATGCCCATGGGTGACGGTAATTGCTTACCATCAGGCAATTCGTCTGCTCGTTTGCCGCCTATGACATAAAAAAAAAATCCGTATAACGAGATCTGTGTAACATAATAAGTATCATTAATACAGTAATACAGTATCACCGATAAGTTAAGGATTGCCCTTGTATAATTCGTGACGCATTTTTACAATAGTGGCGAATCTGTTATAGTATTATAATCCGTGGTGATATTAAAACGCTGTTTACAGGCGCCATTATTAAACAAGTGTTTGTTCTCAACTCGAAATTTAATATAACGACTCGCCATAGATTTATCTATTGAAAGTCTGTTGGGATACTTCGAGAGTTACGGTCGCGGGACAGAGCGATAATTAGTTTTCCGTTTTTTACAGTTTTTATTTCGTTGTTATGTCGTGTCGACAAAATAGAATAATGTGAAAGTCATTCTAAGAACAAATCAAATTGTTTTTCATCACTAGTGCATGAGGCACTTTTGTTCCCTGGTAGGAGAGAACAAAGTGGTACTTTTCAGTTCTAGGACATTTGCTTTTTTTTAGCCAGTGAGTCATTACAAATGTATGAACATAGGTAATTGATTCGAACCTTTTTACATCGATTAATTATGTATTTATGTTTATTTTTAATGTACCAATAGTGATTCCGTCTCTTTGTAACGGTGAAAAGAATTGTGTGTTAAAAGGAGACGAATAGGTTGATCAATCGCAAATACCTACTTATTTTATTTGAACAAGGTACATAATTGATATGTTTTAAAAATCTTTTCGTTTTCGGTACCTACTGTTGTCTCGCTCCCACTTATATAGAGTGAAATAGAATTAAAACCAATTAAATATGAAATAAGTGTCCATTGAAGTATTAGTTCCAAAACACGGTGTCCGGTATATTTTATTTTCTTTATGGTGGTGTGATAATCACTGTGTCACATGTTAGCAAAGTTTATTCTACCTAGTGCCTTAACACTCGAATCCCTCACTACGCTCAGGCGTATATTCTATTGTAGCCAGCTTCGTTTAGGATTCAATATACACTCTCGCCGTAAATATGTAATTTTGCTCTTTTGTGACACAATCTACCATATTTTTTCTATCCCAACCAGCGGGCCTACTATGGTTGGAGTTATCACGCGGATAGTATGATAAAAACGTGATAAAGGATAGTTTATCGACTATCATATAACCCATACTATGGTTGCACGCGTTATAGCGAAGTTAAACACTTTTGACAACGATAGACGACAGTCGATAATTGCTATCGATTTGCTTACTATGGTCGTTGGATAATATGACATACTGTCGAATTTTGACAGTTTAACGTGGTTCATTTTAACTACATGCTCACTAGGTCGTGATAAGCCTTATCCACGCCTTGTCGTCAACAATGTTTTTGTAAAAAACATTATATTGAGTTAATTACCAGTAAGTATAGTGTTTTTATATGACTATAATGAAAGTTACCAGTTAGAGCATTTATTTCGTTGGAAATTTGTTTGGAGTCTTTGGAGTTTTCCTTAAGTATGTGATTTTTTTTTTGTAGAAACGGCAAGATTCATTTTATTCATGCGTGTGACCGCTGCTGAAGAAAAAGAACGTAAATAAAATCAGCGCAGAACAATACGGGATAGTTGCAACCCATTTGAGATGTAAAATGAGGAGTTACGGGATATTTATAGAATGCGCAAGGAGGTGGCAGTATATTTATGCGAAGAACTCGACGCCCGTCTCCAGCCTCGTCACGGCGATGGCCTGAAGGTTTTAACTTCACTGAACTGGACAAGACCATAGGTTGTCCATTGTACTGTCCTCTTTAAGTGCATATTTGGACCAGTTGGTGAATGCTGTGAACCAGAGGTATGTTTATATACCTATGTAGATACTGATCTAAACACAAAGTTAACCTGAATTAAAGGATTAATACAGGTTTTTTTATGTGTACCTGTGTTATGTTGTAATGGTAGCTGTGTAGGTGGTAGGTATAATTGTTATATTAATGGTAGTTCTTTTGAAATGTAGGTTTTACTTTGTTTCTTACCCACTTATCTCAATACATAATTCGATAATGCAATATTATTTGGATGTGTGGCTGAGGCACATATTTCTAATAATATGTTGTTTTAATTATAGTCTTAAAGATAAGTCGATAACTTTCCCTGGCAACGAATAGTCCCAGAGGACAGTTGCCAGAGGTTTCCAGAAGGTCTATGACTTGCCATCTCTCTTGGGTACCTACAATAGATTGTACTCAAAGAATAAAATCTCCACTATTCTGCTATACAGAGTGCAATATTTAAACCGCAGAGGTGTTCACTCCCTTAATGTGCAGGTAGTAAATATTAAAGTATAAATTAATATTACTACTAATATAATTTTTCCCTGCATTTCTTGTAAAAAATTAAATATCTGATCATTGATTTTAACAGGGAATAAAATTATGATTTACAGATTTACTTCAATAGGCAATAATCATAGAAGTGATAACTGATATGTTATTTATTATCACTATTTCACAATTAATTGTAAAATCTAATAACTGTTATAAATTAAATATTACCTATGTTAATATAAACGGCTATCCTGATTTCGATAAAATATGTCTAATGTTATATGCTAGATGACATGCTTTTAAATAAACCATCATCATCATCATCTTCCTCGCGTTGTCCCGGCATTTGCCACGGCTCATGGGAGCCTGGGGTCCGCTTGGCAACTAATCCTAGGGATTGGCGTAGGCACTAGTTTTACGAAAGCGACTGCCATCTGACTTTTCAACCCAGAGGGTAAACTAGGCCTTATTGGAATTAGCTTGATCCTTAGCTAGCTTTTTTTCTGGAAACTCCCTGTCACATACTTAATTTATACTGTAGGAGTACTATAATTTTGACTCAATGACTTGCATATTTATATGTTCAGTTACTACCTATTTCCTTTATTTTCAGGAATGTTCCCATAGATGAAACACGGACGCAGAGATAGAGGAAGGCGCTCCTCAAGGCCATCAACAACATTACCCGCATAACGGGTTACTGTAAGAGTGGCCCAGGAAAAAGGATCACGTCTAATAAATACATTATTCACCTATTTCTATGTTTTATTATGACACGAATACCTATTTAATTTAGTTACTTATTTATACATAAAAAAACGTTTACATGATATTACAGTTTAAGTAATGCGCCATGAAACTAATACAGTCATTAATGCTTTAATTATGCTTTGATATCAATGGTACAGTATCTAAACAACCTCAGCTCGGATATATCTGATGGCGACTGTACAATATTATGGCCAAAGAAAAACATAACGTATTTTAGATGGCGCTACATGTTTTTTGGTATATAATAAGTAACTAGATTGTCAACCCGACGGGCTTGACACCATATACTGGCTGCCGTAGGCCTTGCTGTCGTTACTCCAGAAAACGATACACTGTGGAATATTTAAATTATGATCGAAACCTCATTATGTAGGTGTATTTATAATATTAACAGGCCATTGGCTTAAGACTATGAAATGAAATATAGCTTTACAGAGCCTTGCCCTGTGTCCCTACGCGGGTTCTCAAGTAAATAATACAACCATTGAAAAATAACTATATAATTATTATAATATTTATATAAATGTAGCTTCTTGTAACATTTCGGTGGCATCAAGATTTTCTAATTTGCCATTTCTGAAACAAAAAATATTGATTATCATTCGCTGCGGTTATTGGAGAAGTTGAACTATATTTTAAGAATTAATTTATCAAATTTGGATACATTTAAAGAGACATTTTTATTGGTAATAGAGTTGTGGACCTCTCAATAAATGTAACAAAATGTTTCAAATGTGACTGTATAAATAAATATGTATAATAATTTTCAACTATTATTGTACTATAGTGTACACACATTAACAAGTCTTGACTCTTATGGGCCCTAACATACTGAAGACTCCCTTCCAATAGCGGCAAGGCCCAGTTCGTGTTCCTCGCCTACTAACGGAATCTCTACATTATCACCAGTAGCAGTCTTAGCCGGTTTGCTGCAGCGTTCATCTTCTAGGCATTTCGTTTTAAATGGCACCAAGACTGAAAATAAAAATAAATACATAAGAGATACATTAACACACAATATTAAAGTACTTATTAGTGTAATATGTTTAAAATATAGGATTCCGTTCATTACATTCAATAGTTAACGCCTGCAAATTAACTTATTATATTGTTGCCGTGTGATGCCGGCTGACTAGAATAGCACCACCCCATCTCCTTCCGCGGGTGTCGTAAGAGGCGACAAAGGGAAAAATCCTACGGACGGGCAGCAGCGTCCGTCGAAACCCAATCTACAACTACTGCGGTCGCCAACCCGCCTGCCAAGCGTGGCGACTATGGCAACTACCCCCAAGATGATATAAGTCATATTTGTGGGAGGCCTATGTTGATGCACCGCCACTGGTATACTGCCCCTCCACAACAATTTTCAAATTGAGCGCTGGTGACCTAGCGGTAAGAGCGTACGACTTGCAATCCGGAGGTCGTAAGTTCAAAACCCGGTACCAATGAGTTTTTCAGAACTTATGTACAAAATATCATTTGATATTTACCAGTCGCTTTTCGGTGATGGAAAACATCGTGAGGAAACTGGACTATTCCCAATTAAGCCTAGTTTACCCTCTGGGTTGTAAGGTCAGACGGCAGTCGTTTTCGTAAAACTAGTGCCTACGCCAAATCCTGGGATTAGTAGCCTAGCGGACGCCAGACTCCCATGAGATTTTAAAAATCAAGCCTTTGTACCTAGGAGTTCTTCTGGTAGGGTAATATGGATCATATATTGCATAATCATCATCATCATTATCAGCCCGTTGCATTCCACTGCTGGACATAGGCCTCTTCATTAATATAATGTTGCGATATGCAAAACAAGCTTAAGTAATAAAAAATAAGTTGGCACATATTGTGACATTTAGTTTCATGAACATTATCTTGTAAGTGGTCATGATTTAAATTCACCATACTCTTTTAACCATAGTGTATGACTTTGTTAATCATGATATCATTGTTACATTTAACAACATACATATACATATTTTACATATTTTTAAGGAGACAAAAATATGTATTCAGACCTTTATACCTTGGGAATAGAGTTGTGCCTACATATCTCTCAATAAATGTTTTAAAATTTTCATAGGTGACTGTATTTGTAAGTAGTTTTATTTAAACAAATTAACTTAATAATTATGTAACTATCTTCATACTATAATGTACTCACATTGCCAATTCTTGTCTCTTCTGGGCCCATTCCTTCAGAAGACTCTCACCCAAAAGCGGCAAGGGCCAGTTGATGGTCCTCTCCTACAACCGGAATCTCTAAACTGTTACCGGTAGTGGTATTAGCACATTCACCTTCAGGGCATGTCTTTTTAATTTGCACCAAGACTGAAAACAATAAGTCATACATTAACCCTTCATAAGGCCCCATTGACTGAGACATGGTACACAGAATTTCATACAGCCTATCTTAAGAGCAAATTAAATTTCCAACAAGTACAAACATCATTGTGCCATATTATGAAGACAGTATGGTTGAATCTCTAAGTGAGCATATGTGGTTGATATATCACCTCTGCCTTATAATTATAAAGTATATACTCAATACAAAAGTACTTATTAATATAAAATGTTTAAAATTTAGGGCACTGTTCATTACATTCAGCAGTGGAATGCAAGTTAAGTTAATATAATGGACAATATTGAAACTACACATAACACACAATGTGTGATGAGCAGAAACATTATATCCCTAATTTACGATAGTATATTTAACATAAATATTGTTTGTTAAGAAATATATCTTCTTACAAGGTCATACTATCAACGGTAGGTTGTCTATATCTACATCTATTTGAATAAGAAGTACTTACAGATTTCCATGCCTGCACAGATTTCTCCGATCCGTGCTCCCGAAGTAAATGTGCAAGGGCCTCCCATTGCGCCTCGAAGTTGGCGCTACCGAGAGGCCCATTATATTCCCCATAGGCGAAGTGCGGGGTGCTGCGCCAACATTCTTTTTTGGGTGCCGGAGCATCGACTGAAAAACATTCATTTTCAACATTACATTCACTACTTCACGAATAAAGAAACTACAGGTTATACATAATTTATAGAGACTTCATTATTTAACAGTGTACTTACATCTCGGGAGGCATCTTTTTCCAATAACTAACTCCAATAATATATAGAAACTTATGTTAAGACTTTAAATTCGCGCGAACGTATAGGTATTCAGTGTCAAAACTGACACAAGCGGCAAAAGTCATATTTATTATCCGTACGGTTTATAATGTAATATCAAATATGTCAATTAGTATAGAGCTGTCACCTATTTAAGTCTTTTTAAATTTTGACGGCTACTAATAAAACAAGCTATTCATTATCGAGCTACGTCCGACAGTTCAAAATAGTCGGCCATGACAGTTTTACTTCTAAAACTCTACGCATAGACAATCGTTTCCACTATCGTGTGATAGTGGATATGTGGTAACGTTATCGACGTGATAGTTATATCATTCGATGTAACCATGTTAGCAAAATCGATAGTATATCGACAATCGGTAACAATTGTCCCACCGTTTCACGCGATATGTGATATAACCATGGTAGGCCCGCAGAGCTGAGCCATCCAATTCCAATAATAATAGTGAAGTTTATTAAGAGTTGCCATTTATGTAAAACTAACTATAATTTAAGAGCTGATTTTTACATGGAGTATGTGGCTTACGCATATCGCATGTTGAAGCACTTGAACTTGACTTGAATAGGTTATAATTATTCTTTATCTATGTACATATCATAAGTGCTCTAAAATGCGTCCAGAAACCGTAGCCAATGACCAGCATTACCAACCATCAGAAATTAATGGAGATGTAATGTTAACATTACCTACTGAAATCCGTAGGTTATGAGTTTAAATTTGGAACAGCTGTCAAATTCAAGTGGGGTGTCTATTCTAGTATCTATAGATATTAAAACAGTCATTGATACAAATCGCCAATTCGTTATGTTTTTTTAATATACCTAAATCGAATGACATAAGAACTCTAGTGACAATAGAATAGGGAGTTCATTCACTTGTTTATGGTTTAATGAAATACGCAACGCCGCCATTCCAAGCTGTCATTTGTTTTGTTCGTTGACTTTTTAATATTTCAAGTAACACTAGTAATACTGCAGGTCATTTCCCTACGGTTCCTGAACCCATCTTAAAACATTTATGATATGTGTGTAGATAAAGTAGTGTATGTAACTATACATAATTAGGCATTACAACAATCATGAGAATGCCCTTCATTATGCACAGATACATAAACTACTATTATTTATTATTCATTAGTGCAAGAGTTTCGTCGACTATACGTTTTTTTTCTTTAATAGTAACCCTGTTGACTTGTCACTCATATGACTGTCACTGGACTGTCATTTAAAATGTCAATGTCAATTGTCAAGTCAACGTCAACACTTCGAACTCTTGTTGCATGGGATTGGCGTCGCCGCTAAAGAAAAACATTTATTTTGATGTAATATAGAATATAAAATACGTAACTCGCGTTTAAAATGTTTCCTTCTAAAAAGTAAGTACTTTAAGCTCTATTTACTCAAACAATTTGCAGAAGATCGTAAGTATAACCAATTGTTTTGCACGGCATTTCGTTTTATTTAGCAAGTACCTGCTTTTTCTAAAATAGTAGGGCTTAATTTGAAAATAATACGTTGCAACGTTTTTTTAACGCCAAGATTTTTGTTGCTTTTGTCTGAATTCATTCATTCTTTTGTTGATTTCAAGTGTTCAAGGAGCTGCACCAAAAATAACGAATTACTTTTATATTCTATATTTTTTTACTAAAATTGGTTCAAATATTTTTTTTTTTACTTTATAATCTACCATCAATATTAATTTAATTATTCACTACAAATGCCAACTTTTCTATCTACTCATTGAAAGGATTCTAACGAGCCAAAAAACGTATCTTGTGTATTGTTGCTTTTGCTACCTTCTGGCTCCAGCATCAGATTAGATGACTGGTACCATAATATTGCATTGTCACCACTTATATATGTGTGCTACATTTCTGCTCAAACGGTGTAAGATATAGCTTTAAAATTGAGTTGCAAGATTCCACCCGAATAAACATAATACATACATTTCAAGTTAAATAAAAGCTTCTAATTACCTCCAAAGTTTCATCTGATCAATGTCATTTTTAAAGTTAATTTACATGGGAAGTCCCATTTATTGTAATAATGTGTGAAAACCGTTTCAATTTGAACATTAATTATATACTTGCTATATATTTTTCATCTTTCTTACAAATTATATACTTACTTTATATTTTGTAAAAATCATGTATGATAAATTGCTAAGTTACTTTATCTCTGTTTCAGAATAAAAAAATTGATGAACAAAAAAAGGAATTACTTGGTACAGAATGTGCAAGTGTTTAACATGTACAATCCTGGTGGAAGCACCAGACAGTTCCAAGCTCCGCACCAGGATGAGCCAGAGGATCTCTCAGATGACCTGGCCCCCAACTTGGTTGGGCAAGCTGGGCAGCAGCCTGGGCCCCAGGCTCGGACAGTGATAGCAGACAATAAACTTAACTTTAAGTAAGTGGACTTTAAAAACTCAATTTCACTACTTCTTATATTGGGAACTTAAAAAAAGTTTAAAAATACAAATGTAAAATTAAAACAAACCATCTTTAATATACTTATTTTTAGTTGTAATATCAGTTAACATTTTAGCCTTCCTTGTAAATAAGATTGTTTTAAAACCAACTGTTTTACAGTGTCAGTCTAAAAGAAATCTGTCATAAAAAGAAAAATTTGGTGCTAAAACTATAAAAAAGTTGCAACAAGGAGTGAAACAAAATATATATTGAATTGCATATTTTTTGTGCATCACCCACTAGTATGTTTATATGTTATATTATATCTTACAATTTGCTAAATTAGATAGTCTAATCTCACTAGGTAGAGTCTGAATAGAAAGATATTTTTTTTTATTACCCTAAACATGCAGAAACTCACAGAAACCACCACAGCAGAAATAAACTGTCTGCTGAATAAATAAATAAATATTACAGAACATTCTTACATAAATTGACTGAGCACCACAGCCAACAATATATATAATAACACAAATACTTAAATAGATAGAACACCAATGACTCGGGAACAAATATGTGCTTGTCACACAAACAAATGCCCTATTTATTAGATTCCAGGACCATTGGCTTCATCAGCAGTATCAGTACCCACTAAGCCAAAGTTTTTGTCGAACACTGAATTGTTTGTGTTGTGTGTGAATTAAACACATAATTATCATCTTGTTTGAAATATTTTTTCAGATTCCAAAGAACGACACAACAGAAGACCCCTGATTGGTCAGAGTACCAGGACAAGTTCAAACGCATCGGAGGAGCTTCTCCTGACAATGAGCATGAGGCCGACCAGGGGGTCAAACAGGAAACTAACAAGGACCAGGCTATGGGTGAGTATGTGTGATTTTTTTCTGTCAAAAGATACCATAAGGTTGATTTTTATTTTAATATATTTTTAGCATCTGTGCCTAGTTGGTAATGGCCCTGCGGTATGAAGCAGGACATTGGAACGTGGCATTTTATTTTTTAATCATAGATATTTGTTTTTAAGCATTATGATATGTATTTAAGTATTTGGAAGTAAATAAATAGTATGTTTACTTTGATTAAGTTTTAATCAGTAAAACATGTTACGTTTATTTGCTTTAGTTATAATCTGGTTTTTCATAAACAAATTAAAAACTTTTTTTTATATGAATAACAATTTTAATAACTCTTATCTTAACATATATAAAATTTGGAAGTGAATGGTGCACTAACAAACTTTTATGAACAATTGTGCAACATGGAAATGTAGTAGAAACTGTCTCTAACAGGATACATGTTCGAAGAAGACGTTGAGATGAAGGAACTCCCGACTTCTCACATCAACATGAAGGAGCTGAAGGTAGCCGTCACCACTGAACCTTTCCTCTACCTCAATGAAGACCAAGTTAAAGATATCGACGAAGCCCTCGTCAACAAAATCCAGGACGCTATCTTTAACCAACAGCTATCATACATCCCAGCATTCCAAGACATTCCTGTACACAATTTAGGCCATCTACCACTCTATTGTCAAGGACCTAAAGACCTAATTTGGCTGCACGAAACCCTTTCAAGCATACCTTCACCTATACCAAACATCAATCTAGTAATTAAACCTCAGAGCGCCATTCCGAATATGATAAAGGTCAAACTATTTGTACCTAATTTTTCTGGCAATTTGGAAGAATTGAAGTATCTTCTACAGAAGCAGAATCATTGGTATGACATGAGGACTTGGATGCTTGTTAAAAGTGTGAAACAAGGAGATGATCCATCAAATTACACTTTAGAATACCGTGTTCCGGAGAAGCAAGCCATGATTATTAACAACAGGGACCGCCGTGTAGCATATTCTTTAGGATCCATCTTTGCTGTGGTGTCAGATGATGATACTAAAGACACAGAGAAAGTTTTCAAACACCGTAATGTTGCCACTCACCTTCAAGTGTGCATATTAACTGAACCGTTCCACTACTTAACCGTGCTTGAAGTGGAAATGATCAGGCTAGCATTAGTCTACAAGTTAGAGAAGGATGTTTATTCAGACAGTGGATACATACCGACTTTCAGGGGTTGTCCGGAGCATTTTAAAGGAGGTTTGAAGATTTGGTGCGAGAGTGACAGGGACCTGAGATGGCTAAAGGAAGCTGTTGTGTCTCTAGTTTCCCCAGCTATTGGGACTAAGCTTGTTATTAAGCAACAAGGTGCCATTCCGCAGAGAGCCAAAATGACAGTGTTGGTACCAACCACTGAAGACGGAGCATTTATTTTGAAGGTATTGAAAAGACAGAATACTTGGTGTGACGTGGAGTCTTGGACTCTGTTCTCGAAGTGGTTGGACCCTAAATCTAATGGAGTGATGTGTGTATTTTATATACCGCATAAACACATTAGACTTATAAAGGAGAAAAATTGCAGTCTTTCCTTTTTACTTGGCAATGTGAAGACTGATATTAAAATAGAGTAGAAGAGTTTTAGTAATGGCTGCGGCTTTTTTTTAATGTTATACACAGGGTTACAATAAAGTGAGAATTTAAGTTTATATATTTGTTCACGCATATTTTTACAAATTAACTGGTTTTAAATACTAGAATAAGTTAAACTTGATCTCTATTATTTTTTAAAGGATTTGAAGGGTTTTTTTGTGGCGTACTTGATAATTTATGGTCTATTTAGTTTGCGTTTTTTGTGCTTAATGTTTTTTACCATTTTATAAGAATAAGTGATATCTACCTAACTGGTGGAAATGTGATAAATAGGTTCTTAAAAAATAAACTGTGATATTTTTAAAGGGTTAAACTTAAAAATAATATACTTATAAATATATTAAGGCTAAGCCCGTAATAAATATGTGCTAGCAATAAAATGAGACTGCGATACACATAGCAGATAGGTGTGACAGAGACACGTGCTCCACACGTTTTTAACATGACGTAATTTAAGTCCAAAAAAATTGTAACTTTAAAAAATCCTTATCAATGTCAGTTTAAATGTTAGGCGTTAGCTAGGTACAGTCGCCATTAGATATATCGGAGCTGTGGAGGTGATCACAAATATCGGAACATGCACTTTATCGCCTTGACAATAGAGCCGTTATTCCGATATTTGTGACCACCTCCACAGCTCCGATATATCTGATGGCGACTGTACTCTTTGTAAGAATTAAATAACAACGCAGATTGCCTTGTTTGAGTTTTTTTACAATTTGATAATTGTTAAAAGCGCAAAAAGTGGGTGAATGCTTTAATTTTTTATTTTTACATAGCTACCTACTGTTCATTATGACTATAAGGAAATTTTAAGGAACCCCGAGAAGAGTGGAGATTTTTTTGGATTAATTGTCCGTTTAGCAAATTACTCTGCGAAATTTGTATTTTAAAAGCGATAGATTTTTTGTGTGATACTGATATTTATTTTGTTACCAACTATTTCAAAACTGGCCTTTATTAGGTATTTTTAGTAACAGTATTTTACCACACCATAGTTTAAGATATTGTTACACACCCAAAGTTTTTAATCATAAATCATAATGTTTTTTCTGTGATTTTGCATAAGTTAATATAAAATTTGTATTGAACACGATTGGACAGTATGTAAATAAAATAATACACACGAAAATATAATGTGTAACTGTGATTTATTTAAGTAAATTAATTGTGTTCGATACTAATAGGCCTAATATATTATTGGCGAGACTGTATCGCGGCGAGATAGACTACATGTCGCTTTCTCACTACATTAATTATAGAGTGACGGGTAGTTATCTCGACGCGACATACTGCCGCGTTATTCATGTCCTGGCCCAGTTGATGACGCTATGTTATATAAGATGACTATCTTTTCACCTATGCGTAACTATTTTGTGTATAACTTTTTGAGTAAACGTTTTGTTTCATATGGTTTTTTTAAATGCCTACATTTCTCACCCTTTAGAATCAGGCTTTCTTCAGCGAGACTGAATTGTTATATTAATATTTTGTATCTACGTACATATCATAAATGCTCTAAAATGCGTCCAGAAACCGTAGGCAATGACCAGCATTAATTACCGACCATCAGAAATGAATGGAGATGTAATGTGAACATTACCTACTGAAATCAGTAGGTTATGAGTTTAAATTTAGAACAGCCGTGAAATTCAAATGGCGTTTCTATTCTAGTATCTATAGATATTAAAACAGTCATTGATACCAAACGCCAATTCGTTATGTTTTTTTTAATATAAATCGAACGATATTTGAACTCGAGTGACAATAGAATAGGGAGTTCATTCGCTTGTCTATGGTTTAAAAAAATATTTGACTGAGATACGAAATACGCAACGCCATCACCATTCCAAGCTATCATTTGTTTTGTTCATTTACTTTTTAATGTTTCAAGTAACACTAGTAATAATGCAGGTCATGTCCCTACGGTTCCTGAACCCATCTTAAAACACTTCTGATATGTGTGTAGATAAAGTAGTGTATGCAACTATACATAATTAGGCATTACAACAATCGTGTGATATTATTATGAAACTCGCCTTCGGCTCGGTCATAAACCCACACTCTTATTGTAAAGCCCTTCATTATGCACAGATACATAAAGTACTATTATATCATAGGTTTTAATTTAATATAGCAGTAAGGATGTGTCGATATATTTGACCAAATTTACTGCAATTAACTATATAACGGACGGACTAAGTAAAGGCCATCTACATCTACAAGTAAAGGTCACCATCTAACAGTCTAAAATACATTAAATTTTGATCAAAAAAAATCTTTTAAAATATCTACAAATAGTAGAAAAACATCATCATCATTTCATCCGTAAATCGATTCATTTGTTGGATATGATGATCATGTCATATTTGGGGAGGCCTATGTCCAGCAGTAATATAGATGAATCCGATCAACAAAATCGATCCAGCCGAGATTCGTGAAGTGCCACGTCAATTACGCGAGGGGTTTGTCAGGATCCTAGTTTCTGCCTAATTTAAGGCGATGACGCCAGTAATGGACAAGGAGCCAATCATGAACGTTAGTGCTTATTTTAAAGGAGTCAAGTGCTGTGCATTTGTTGTAAACAATTTATTTATATCTTGGTTTTTTAATTAAGAACTTAAGTGTCCATCATTAGTGCCTGTCAGCTTACAAGTGTCCAGCATTGGAACCATTACCCTAATTTATTGTCAAATGATGTACCTAGTCGCCATCAGATAAATCATGATACCATGCACTTTATCGAATTAACAATAGAGGCGTTGTTTAGATATTTGTGACCAAAGCTCCGATATATCTGATGGCGACTGTACAGTCGTACAGCGATTTTTGAGCACTCGCTCGAATCGTGACATTTTAAATTCTCTCAAACACGAAGAAATGGTGTTTAAGAAACATGAATGATATACATAAATAATCGCGGGTATCGAAACTATACATTTTGTGCAAGAATAATAGCAAGAAACTTTTGTGTGTCATTATGCGGAGAATTAATATGGAACTTACGTCAAAATTTGAATATATCAAGAACGCCGAAATGCGTGTACAGACGCGTTACTACTACATAGACCAGCATATGGTGCTTTAGCTAAGTTTTTCACCTATAGTTTCTTCTCTTCCACAGTGTGGGCTCCAAATTATGTAGGTACATACACCTTGATGTCTCAATATTTAAGCACGTGTTTACATTTAGAACTTTTCCGTATCGATATCATTTACCTTGGATGCAAATATAGGTTTTATCTGTCTTTCAGGGTCAAACATCGCCATAATTCGACCTCAGAACCCAAACCAACACCGGGCGACGACCTCGACACAGCAACAATTAATGACTTCGCAGCAAAACACAACCCAAAAATCAACGGAAATACGTAGGTTCATTGCTTTTTATTTTAGCCTTTCGAGAATAGCTTTCGCGTATAACACGCATAAGTGAACCGTATTGCAATGCCAGAAGGTTCATTTTACGCTGTAGGTCAACACCTACCTGAGAGCCTCTGTCGACACTGAGGCTCTGCTGCTTAATTACCGTCACAAAACTGACACAGTTTAACTTTTATAAACGATGCTTAATTACTGTCACAAAACTGACAGTTTAAGTTTTCAGCGTTCATAGTCAACATACAGACAACGAAAGTTCAAGATCTAATTTAGATTCAGTACGCGATCTGATCCCTTTATTTCCCTTTATCCCTTTATATTGTTTTTTTTTCAGCCCTGAAAGCTATTGACGTGCGAGTAAGAAACGCCAACATGGGGCAAGTCTCCCCTCAAACATTCCATGGCCACCCTGCGGCGGGTTAGTGCTTACACTTAAGAAGTTTCCAGAAAATTGATATAAATTTCTGAAAATTACTTAAAATAAGGTTTAGAAATGTGGTTTGGTGGAGGAGGATTGCTTCGTAGGTTAGACAATTGTTAAATAAACGCTTATTTATTGAAATCCACCATGTTATATGCTTATATGTATATAACAATATCTTAAAGAGTCAGATATTTCGGCACTGTATCCTCACGGAATAACATACAATATAGGCAAGGACCGGAATTCTTGATAGCAAAAATCAAACTTTAAGTGGGAATGCCCAATGTGCCTTATCGAAACTTCCACTTATCGATATTAAGGTAATTACGGAATATTATCGCATTTTTTCTATTACTGACTTATAAGATTCTGTAACATGTGACCTCTTTTAAAATCAACTTGCATCTTTATATTAAAATAAATCACGTCCACGTTATATTTTACGACTCTAGAGTTTTCATAAGTACCTATATTCCGTGTATAGGTATCGGCACGAGAGTTGAGGCCACGCACACATTCAACATTGCATGTAATGATAGCGAGGTTTTGAAATTAGTGTTCTATTTTCGTATCGATAGCAAAATAGCAAACTGCAAGATTGACTAAAGATTTTTCCAATTTATTTAGTTACAATTATTTTTTAGACCAAAATATCCGAATATAATCGTAAATTATTTTTTACTTTAATAGTATTTCTGTATTTTGTAGTTTTTACATACATTTTCATTACTTCGTCATTTCGTTATCAAACCTCTTCAGACAATTATCTATTGCATTATAATCGAAAGAAGATATGTCAAGTGACTATTAAAGCATTATATTTATTTTCTGGCTGTTTGCTTTACCTATTTTTCGAAAATATATAATTCGACCGTGCACTCAAATGTCATTCACTCATTCGTTCATTCGCTACCTTTTTTGCTATTAGTACTTTATGTAGCAGTGTGTGTAACCATTCACCTCAACTCTCCTGCCGATACCTATAGTATTACTAAAATAGAGAAAAACCTAAATTAAAATAAATAGGTAATGAAATATTCTTCTCTTAGTTACGAAGAAGATTCACTAAAGTTATATCTTTGTATGACACAAAAACATAATTTGACCGCCAGTGTATATGAAACAGACTGATTTCATTACTTTAACTATGTTTCGTTCAATTATTTATCGTTAGTCGATAACACATCTCAGTCAATCCCTCTTAAAATTTGACTTTTGCTATGTAGGATTGACCGAGGTGTGTTATCGACTATCGATAAATAATTGAATGAAACATAATTAAAGTAATGAAATCAGAGCCCTGAGTGTAGGTTTTTAACGTAACATTACGTCACGAACGCGTTTGCGTTTCCCATAATATATAAATAACATTATCACTTACGCGTTCGTAAACGTTCTCTTACTATTAGAAGCCGAAAAGTATGTCCTTAAACTACGTCCAACAATGAGAGGTAGGGCACAGCGAAGTACCATCACGCTTGAATCTGGAGCAGCCCAACTGTGGAAGTACCTCCTCCTTGCAGAAGACCACAGCCATAACAGTACTACTACCTTTCAGGTGTTGTGTTCCTGGTGGTGAGTAAGGTTCCCAGAGCTCCAACCCCCTTAAAGGCCGGCAACGCGCTTGTGACTCCCCTGGGTTTCGGGTGCCCATGGGCGGCGGTAATTGCTTACCATCAGGCAATCCGCCTGCTCGTTTGCCACCTTTGTCATAAAAAAAAAGAAACTTACACTAGAGCCTCAGGCTGTTTCATATACATTGGGCCGGTCATTGCATATAAGAATACATGGTATCTATCCCGTTTTATGTAATAGTTGTAATGTGATAGCTTGTAATACTTTTTTTTACTTTGTTGACAGGTATGCCGAGAAAATTCACTGTGCCACATGAACATATGTTTGGCCCACCTACTACCCCAGGTAAGGTCCAACAAGTAGCTTCATGCTACTAGGAACAAATAAATAAATAATAAATATTTCGGGACAATCTTACACAAATCGACCTAGTCCTACGGTAAGGCTTATGTTGTAGGTACTAGACGACGATGTATATAATATATAGATACATATAAATACTTAAATACATAGAAACGCCCAATACTCAGGAACAAATATCAGTGCTCATCACATAAATAAATGGCCTAACTTGGATTCGAACCCAGGACCATCGGCTTCATAGGCAGTGTCACTAGCCACTAGGCCAGACCGGTCGTCAGTATATTATTATATAATATAATTAATAATTAAGTAAGTGAAGACCTTATGAGAAATTATGGTTTCTCTCACGCGTATTTATAAGCCGAGAAGTCTTGGCGGCCTAGCGGTAAGGCCGTGCGAATTCATAATCCGGAGGTCGCAGGTTCAAACCCCGGCTTGTACGAATGAGTATTTCGAAACTTTAATCATTTTATATTTCCCAGTCGCTTTTCGGTGAAGCAAAACATCGTGAGGTAACCGGACTAATCCTAATAAGGCCTAGTTTACCCTCTGGGTTGGAATTGGAAGATCAGATGGCAGTCGCTTTTGTAAAACTAATGTTTACGCCAAATCCTGGGATTAGTTGCCAAGCGGACCCAGGTTCCCATGAGCCGTGGCAAAATACCGAGATCACGTGAGGAAGATGACGATGAATTGATGACTCACGTTTAATTAGCATCGGAAGTCCCCCCACAAGATGGGCCGACGAATTGGCAAAGAAGCTGGCGGCGTAAACAACGGTCATTTTGGGGGAGACTTATGTCCAGCTGTGGACTACATTAGGCAGATATGATAATGATGATGATTATGTTTGAGTGTCAAATTAATTATCTAATTTTTGTATGTTTTTTATTTGCAGGTTTCATGCCAGCAGGTAAGTTTTAGTAAATATATATACTATATTATGTAAGATTATTCCAATCTTTAGGCCAGTGAGATTGCCTAAGTATATTTCGATTTTTGACTTTTTTTATTTTCCAAGCCAAAGAATGGTTTCCCACGTTCCAGGATACGCCTAGGCGTATTTTAAATAGTATACAGTCGTGACTAGTATTCATTTTAGTGAAGGTCACCAGTTATTGAAGGCTGGCCAATAATTGAAACCTCGTCATAGAATGTGTTCTATTTGTATATGAACTTAATTCATTTTCGGTATAAGGTGGCCAGTTATTGAAAAGTGGCCAGTTTTTTTTATTTATTTTTTATGACAGTCGGCAAACGAGCAGACGGATTGCCTGGTGGTAAGCAATTACCGTCGCCCATGGACACACCAACACCAGATGAGTCACAAACGCGTTGCCGGCCTTTAAGGGGGGTTGGAGCTCTGGGAATCTTACTCACCATCAGGAACACAGCACTACATACCTGAAAGGTAGCAGTGCTATTATGTCTGTGGTCTTCTGTGAGGAGGAGGTACTTCCCTAGTTGGGCTGCGCCAGATTCAAGCGTGATGGTCATCGCTGTGCCCTACCTCTCATTGTTGGACGTAGTTTAAGGACATAGGTACCCGGGTCCACAGTTACTGGCTATTTTCCTTACGTTTGCTAGATCTCAAACAAACGTCCCATCTACAACTTTAGTCATGTATCTGTGTTCGAACTTGTGTGTATTAGGGTGATGGCATCATACATTTCAGCCGTATGCAGTCCACTGCTGGACATAGACCTCCCACAAATATGACTTGTATCATCTTGGGGGTAGTTGCCATAGTCGCCAGCCGGTTTAGCAACCGCAGTAGCTGTTTATTGGGTTTCGACGGACGCTGCTGCCCATCCGTACGATTTTCCCTTTGTCGCCTCTTACGACAGCGGTAGGAGATGGGGTAGTGCTATTCTAGTCAGCCGGCATCACACGGCAAACCGATGATGGACACTTAGTTCTTAATTCAAAAAACCTTAACTTTATAATTTAATTATGTACCAACAAATGCACAACACTTGACTCCTTTGAAATAAGCACTAATGTTCATGATTGGTTCCTTGTCCATTACTGGCGCCGTCACCCTAAGGGTTCTTTCTAATGTTTTATTTCGTCCAGGTATACCTCGATCTTTTCTGACGCCAGAACATCAAAGACTGCTCGAAATGCCGTTACAGCCGCCTATGCCTCAGCCGAGCCCATCAGGTAAAATAACCCAATTACCAGAGACTGTATTTTTTTTACTCTTACAGCGTAGGTGAAAAACTTAGCTAAAGCACCTTGCCTATGTAGTAGTAACGTGTGTGTGTATGCGGCGTTCTATATTCAAATTTTGACGTAAGCTCCATATTAATTCTCTGCACTAATACAGTCGCCATGAGATATATCGGAGGTGGTCACAAATATCGGAACATGCACTTTATCCCCTTGATAATAGAGGCGTTGTTCCGATATTTGTGACCATCTCCACAGCTCCGATATATCTGATGGCGACTGTACATAGACATGGCCCTTAATTTTTTCAACTATAGCTTTGCTAATTTTAGTCTTCATCATAATAATAGGTAAGTATGTCCTCCAAAATGTGACTTGTATTATCTTGGGGGGAGTTGCCATAGTCGCCACGCTTGGCCGGCGGATTGGCGATCGCAGTAGCTGTTGATTCTGATTCAACTGACGCTGCCTATCCGTCGGTTCTTTCCCTTTGTCGCCTCTTACGACATCCGTGAGAGGAGGATGCTATTCTCAGCCGGCACATTAAGTCAAATGGCAATTACTTTCCGGCTTCTAATAGTAATGTACAATTTAATTACGCACATTAAATAACATTAAACAACACAACCAAAAAATATATAAACAAAAATGTAGACAAAGAAAACGAATTAAAAACCTCTCAGGTGTGCAAACATGCACTACAATACATGGACATAATGTCAACAGTGTAGTGCATGTCTGAGAAAATTATATTTTTTCTGACATTTAATTATTGGTTTTCAATAGAGAAGCACATAACAATTTTAACACAAAATAAGCTCATTCTAAATTCCAGACCCCCACTACCAAGCCAATACAGCCTCCAATATGGACTTGCCAAGCTGGATTATATCAAGCCAAGTCCCTGAGCGACAGGAATCAGGAACTTCATCAAACATTGGCTCTAATCCGCCAATGTTCCAACGAACATTTAGCCATCAGGAGTCGGTTGAACGACCGTATTCGCCTACCGACGTATATGAGTCCCACCTACCTGAGGAGGAACTCCGAGAGGGCTCGGAGTCGCCGGACATGCTGCAGTCTAGTCAGAAACGGCAAAGCGCTTTTGCTCGGCTCGGGCCGTTAACGCAGCCGAAAAAACCGAAACTCACTATAAACTTGCAGCTCAATAAAGACGAGGCTATCAGGTAATTTAAAGAGTTCCACACTATACCCGGGGTAATGTCCTTAAACTACGTCCAACAATGAGAGGTAGGGCGCAGCGATGACCATCACGCTTGA
This sequence comes from Grapholita molesta, assembly GCA_022674325.2. Taxonomy (NCBI): domain Eukaryota; kingdom Metazoa; phylum Arthropoda; class Insecta; order Lepidoptera; family Tortricidae; genus Grapholita; species Grapholita molesta. The sequence continues at coordinate 14,457,733 of CP053135.2, read as the reverse complement.
ATCTGGGGCAGCCCAACTGGGGAAGTACCTCCTCCTTACAGAAGACCACAGCCACAATAGCACTGCTACCTTTCAGGTATGTAGTGTTGTGTTCCTGATGGTGAATAAGGTTCCCAGAGCTCCAACCCCCCTTAAAGGCCGGCAACGCGCTTGTGACACCCCTGGTGTTGCTGGTGCCCACGGGCGCCGGTATTTGCTTACCACCAGTCAATCCGTATGCTCGTTTGCCGCCTATGTCATAAAAAATAAAACACAAGCCTCGAGCTGCCTCACGAAGAAATTCCGCGAGGCTGCTTGGTAAGTGTAGGCACGCCGTCTGCAACTTGCTCAGTCAGTGCTGCTCTGTGTGAACCTGCCTTTAATCGTATTTTTTTATACAACGGCGGTGGCAAACAAGCATACATCCCGCCTGCTGGTAAGCAGTTACAGTAGCCTATGGACGCCTGCAACTCCAGAGGATTTTTTGCCTAAAAGTTGTTGGAGCTCTGAGAACCTTACTTACCATTAGGAACACAACACTACATACCTGAAAGGTAGCAGTGTTATTGTGGCTGTGGTTTTCTGTAAGGAGGAGGTACTTCCCCAGTTGGGCTTCTCCAGACTCAAGCGTGATGGTACTTCTCTGTGCCCTATCTAAATAAAATAAATAAAAAGTCATTTACTGTCGCAAAGTACCTATACGATACAGGAAAATAGAAGTATATACAAATTAATATAATAATGCAATAATGCAGGTGCGAAACTCGACACGAAAAGTGTGACGCAGCTATCAGTACTTCTGTGACAAATCCTACCTGTGTACCTCTCATTGTTGGACGTAGTTTAAAGACATACCCGGAGCAAATGAATATACTAGCTATTACCCCCCTGTTTTTTTTCCAGAGAGGTAGTAGACGAAACCGACGAAGCATACCGCTACGTGCCCGTGCACCTGCGCAAGGATATAGTGGATAGCGAAGACGAGATTGTCAAGAAATACCTGCCGTTCTGGCCGTGGAAACGAGGGTTACAGCTCAGGAGAACCGCTTCCGCTAGGTTCTCTAAGGTATAGTAAAGGACCCCGCAGCAAACATAGGGAAAAAGTTGTTTCAGTCAAATCTCACAAAATTTTAGTATGATATACTTGTAGATTCGAAGCTGCTGAATATTTTTTATAGGGGCACAACTCTCTCGGAAGTATACCTACAAAACTAGGGACATTAAGTGTTAGGACAAATTATCTTTATGACAAGCAGTATTAGGGAATGCAATAATGGGATAATAGACTTTAGGGATTGCGATATAGATCCAAATCTGGGCAGGTCGAGTAAAGTTCGACCAATTTCCAGAGCGATATTAGACCAAGATCAAGGAAATACCTATTTCTGGTCGTGTAAGAAACTGTTGTATCTCGGTGAGACGGCCTCTTCTAGGTTCTTCGAGGTATCGAAAAAGTGCTGAAGAGAGAGAGAGTCCTGACAGTTTTTAAAGGATAATAAATTACAGGTCACAAAACCGACGACGTCGGCGTCGCCGACGAAGTCGCGAGGAAAAACTAGGACGAGTATTTAACTAATGACTGTATACATAGAAACAGTCATGACTCAGGAACGTGCTCATGAACAAATATCTGTGCTCGTCACACAAATAATTGCTCTTACCGAGATTTGAACCCAGGGCCGTCAGCTTCATAGGCAAGTTCACTAGGCCAAACGTGTCGTAGGGATTAATTAGTTTATTTCGTTTCAGTCTGCTATGCTCTTGGAGCAAGAACAGATGGAAGCAGGATATGAAAAGGACAACATATTCATACAAGTGGTGGTAAGACAGCTTTCTCTTTTCATCCGACTACGTCAGCGATATGATTCATAACGATTATAGCATTGATTCAATTCATCATCATCATCATTTCAGCCGCAAGACGTCCACTGTTAGACATAGCCTCGTAAAGCCCACGAGCCTCGTGAATCCAGGAATCGTACCTGTAGTACTAATTAAATAAATAAAATAAATAAATATTTCGAGACAATCTTACACATATCGACCTAGTCCTACGGTAAGCTCAGTAAGGCTTGTGTTGTAGGTACTAGACGACGATATATATGACGACTATAGATACATATAAAAAGTTAAATACTTAAACCACAGAAAACACCCATGACACAGGAACAAATATTGTGCTCATCACACAAATAAATGACCTTGATTTGATAGGCAGGGTCACTACCCACTAGGCCAGACCGATCGTCACTAATTACTATATATAAATTTGAATTTTATACAATTGGATCAGAGTTGAATATCATTTGTTTCCTTCGATTTTGACACAAAATAGATTCTACTTTATTTCCTCTATAAATAACAAATTATAGTAGGATTTTACTTGTACGTTGGGCCTTGGGAGGATACACCTCCCGCAAATATGACTTGTATCTTTTTCCATCGATATCGATAGTTGTATAACTGAAGAAAAACATTATTAAAATAAAATGCCTCCAAAACTTCATTTTCGTAATTTTCGTTTCAGTAATATACGAGCTTACTTAAATATTACACGTCGCTTTTTCTTAAGTATATGTCATCTTTTTCACCTTTCGGGCTTATCAAGTTATCAAATTTGTCAAAGGGTACTATGTTGTTTATTGTTCATGTCATTTTGAACACCTCGCCGGCATTACAATTTGTGTTGACTGAGCAACTGTATTTTTTTAAGGTAAAAGGATACCCGAAGACATGGAATAAGGAAGACGTTCTCGATGCAATTTTAGAATGCGTCAAAGGAAAGAGTTTCATACCATTGTTTATTGAGTTTACGTCGCAGAAGTGCAGGTTTCTGGTGATACGCTCCCACGCCGCTTTAGTGGCCATACACAAGGTCGGCTTCTGCATACGCAAGGTAAATACTAAATAATTTTTGAGCCAGTTCCCCTATGTTCATTAGCCGTGTAAAGTCCAGGTGAAAAAAAAAATAGGAATTACCAAAGCCTGTTAGACTAATTTTTAACCTTTTATTTAACTTGCAATGCAGCAATTTTAAAGCAGATATCTTTAACCGATTACGCTGAAACTTAGCACACGGTAAGTTCGGTGACAATGCAATATTATGGTAGCACTGATCTGATCTGATGCTGGAGCCAGAAGGTAGATGGCAACTCATAAAATACACGAGAAAAATCGTGGTGTGTAGACTCGTTAGACCTCTCTATGAGTACTTAAATACTGATTCTCAAAGAATGTGACCCGGGTATGTCCTTAAACTACGTCCAACAATGAGAAGTAGGGCACAGCGAAGTACCATCATGCTTGAGTCTGGAGAAGCCCAACTGGGTAAGTACCTTACAGAAGACACCCATAATAGCACTGCTACCTTTCAGGTATGTAGTGTTGTGTTCCTGATGGTGAGTAAGGTTCCCAGAGCTCCAAACCCCCTTAAAGCCGGCAACGCGCTTGCTACTCCTGGTGCTACGGATGCCCATGGGCATGGGCAACCATACCATCAGGCAATCCGTCTGTTCATTTGCCACCTACTCGTATGTCATAATAAAAAAAAAAACAGATTTCATTAAGAGCCGGTTAATAAAGCGAGTTACTGGCGATCTAATCTAAGTTTGTTTTTTTTTCTAAAGGATGACGTGGAGTTGACGCTAAGCATATCGATCACAGACACAGGTCTGAACCAGATAGACCTGATCCCCCGCCTCATACTCCGTCGGAGGCTGATGATAATGTCCGATAACCACAACGTGGATCTCACCGAATTCCTCACTGAGAAAGGTAACTGTTTAATTTAATGACTTGCGTAGACATTTCAGACGTATGCAGTCCACTGCTGGACATAGGCTCCCACAAATATGACTTGTATCATCTTGGGGGGTTGTCATAGTCGTCAAGCTGGCAGGTGGGTTAGCCGCAGTAGCTGTAGATTAGGTTTCGACGGACGTTGCTGCCCGTCCGTTTGGTTTTTCCCTAAAGACACCCGCAGGAGGAGATGGGGTGGTGCTATTCTAGTCAGCCGGCATCACACGGCGTAGCTGTAGCGGTGCTCACAAATATCTTAACATGTAGTTGATCGCTCGATCGATAGAGGCGTGAGAGACCTCCACAGCTCCGATATATCTAATGGCGACTGTACCTATCAGCGGCGGAGCTGCCATTCTAGTTTTCCTTCGGCTATTGAAGCCAAATGAATGCATTGCCTCCGTCTTGCCTAAGAAAAATTAGCTCTCCGCCACTGCTGTCTACATAACACCCACGCACGTCTACTCGACATATCTCCCCTAAATGGAGGGTTGAATGCCGTAATTGCCGCGCTTGGCAGGCAGGTTGGCGATCACTGTATCACCCCCTGTTATATCTTATCTCGAAAAGCTCGTTACGCAAAAAGGCAAAAAAAGGTTTTACTTATATACTTATTTATAAGAAGATATACCTAATCACAATCTCATCATCATCATATCCCAAAGCGGCTTACAGTGACCGGTTTTGCGCCACTCGCATCCAGTGGATTCCCGCGATCTTTACCATGTCGTCGGTCCACCTTGTGGGAGGTTTAGCCACGCTGCGCATTTCGGTACGTGGTCGCCACTCGAGAACCTTTACTTCCTAACTGCTATCGGTTCTATTATAACAATCTGATGAAGTTTAAATAAAAAATCCGATGGCAGATTTAAAGAAAAATATAAAAGGTATATGTAAAAACGCAGCTAAAGCACCTGGCCTATATAGTAGTAACGTGTGTGTACACGCATGTCGGCGTTCTACATTCAAATTTTGACCTAAGTTCCATAATAATTCTCTGCACAACTACATACATTTCGGGACAATCTAACACAAATCGACCTAGTCCTACGGTTAGCTCAGTAAGGCTTGTGTTGTAGGTGTAGGTACTAGACGACGACATATATAGAAGATAGATACATATAAATAATTAAATACATATAAAACACCAACACTCAGGAACAAATATCTGTGCTCATCACACAAATAAATGCCCCGACTGGGAATCGAACCCAGGACCATCGGCTTCAGAGGCAGGGTCACTACCCCCTAGACTGACTGGCATTTGAACCCAGGCTTCATAGGCATCCACTAGGCCAGACCGGTCGTCAAAGACATACACATGGTCCTTCAGTTAAGTTTTTCACCTATATAAATTGGATATTCCAGATGTGAGCAATTTCGTCTACTACCCGTTGAACCGACCGACGAATCAGCGCGAACTGATCCAGCTGCAGAGCGCCGTGGCCTGGGAGTACCTCGCCGAACTCAACTTGTCTCGTAATAGGATTTCGTAAGTTTTTTTTTATTATCGTGTTGTCCCGGCATTGTTCCACGGCTGGGGTCCTAGCAACTAATCCCAGGAATTGCCGCAGGCTAGGTTTACGAAAGCGACTGCCATCTAACCTTCCGACCCTGAGGGTAAACTAGGCTTTCTTTAAGATGAGTCCGGTTCCCTCGCGATGTTTTCCTTCACCGAAGTGATTGGTAAATATCAAATGTGACATTATCTATGAAAAGGGAGCTTATTGTCGATGGCGCTTATGTCGTTGTTCAAGACGAAACTACACAAACGCAACGCGATTCGACGTAAGTGCCATCGACAATAAGGTCCCTTTTCCTAGATCATCACACAAATGATATTTATGTGGCCCTAGTGAAAAAGGCTATAAGTCACCCTTATTTGCTGTGCGAATTTGATTTATGCCCTTTTTCACTAGGATCACAGATTTCATACATAAGTTCCGAAAAACTCATTAGTACAGTCAAGTGTAAAAATTCGTTCACTGCTAAAGTTTCAAAAATATGTACCGAGGAACTCTATTGTACAGTAAATAAGGTTGTAGGGTGTATTTATGAAAGGATTCTTTCGGTACGTATTTTTGCACTTGACTATACAAACCAGGGCTTGAACCAGTGTCTAAAGGAGAAAAGCATAGCTAATCACTTGGTATATGTAGTACTAACGTGTGTGTACACGCATGTCGCCGTTCTATATTCAATTTTTGAAATTCCATATTGATTCTCTGCTCAATTACATAGATATAATGATTTAGTTAATTTTTTGACCTATACCATTTTTAGTTAATTTTATGACGACCGGTCTGGCCTAGTGGGTAGTGACCCTGCCTATGAAGCCGAAGGTCCTGGGTTGGATTCCCAGTCAGGGCATTTATTTATGTGATGAGCACAGTTATTTGTTCCTGAGTCATGGGTGATTTCTATGTATTTAAGTATTTATATGTATCTATTTATTATATATATCGTCGTCTAGTACCTGCAACACAAGCCTCATTGAGCTTACCGTGGGACTAGGTCGATTTGTGTAAGAATGTCCGAAATATTTATTTATTTATTATTATTTACTTAATACTGTTACAAAATTATCCGTGTTCTCCCAGGAGCCTCGAGGGCTTCGACCTGTGCAAAAACACCCCCCGCCTCAAACGCCTGGACTTGTCGCACAACTTGCTGGACAAACTGACGTCGCTGCTGCCGCTCCGGGACTTGCCTCTGAAGTCGCTCCGGCTTGAGGGCAACCCGCTGTGCCACGACTACATCGACAGTGCGCACTACGTCAGGGTTGTGAGGATGATGTTCAACGAGGTCAGAGAGTTGGTAGGTGGTTTGGCAAACTAAAGTCATTTTTTTTATTTTATTACCAAGGTTCGAACAACCTCTCTTACTCTTCCAGGTATGTCGATCTTCGGCAGTTTTCCACCAGTCTCTATCATCTCCGACGAGGTCTGCCGCAACGCCTTATAGTTTGTGGGATCCAACGGGTAGATCTATCTGATATTTTGGCCCATGGGTTATTGGGCATACGACAAAGTAGATATAGAAATTTATATTCATCCCTTTTTGGTTAGGCGATAGCTCTAGCATAAGAATGAGACAGTATGATTTCTGTCTATGTTTTGACTATTTTTACTTTACAATTCCAAGTCCTAATGTGGACTACTAAGGAATAGAATTCGCTCTCTTCGTCTAAGATATAATTTGGGTTTTTTCAAGGCAAGAGTGGATAGGTTGTTACTGAACCAGCGTGCTACACCCTCGACCTCGTCGATAAGTGACCATCAGGTGTGACTGACATCAAACGCTAGTGTCTGGTATGTTACGATGAATATCTCTCTATAATTTGCCCCCTCTTTACAACTATATTTAAATTTTCAACGCCAGGCCCCTTCCCCTTTTCAAACGCCACGTAAACGCTACCGCTCAGACGCCGCGTCATCGAATGTCAAAACTGAACTACTATTTTCCTCTGATCAGTGGCCTACATCAGTTGTCCCATGCATTTCCAATATTTATTTTTTGCAATCTTACCGTAGACGGCTTGTTTAACACGAAGGGCGAAGATACTGCATAAATGTGTTCAAGGCGACACCATAAAGAAAACTTTGTTTGACTTGACTCGCCACTAGATGGCGCTACGGTGACCAAACACTAAAAATATTACAATTTTATTGATTTATCTCTTCATATATTATTTTAGTCATCAATTTAACTTTGGATCTTGATAAATACAGCTACTTAGATCCTATTTTACTTTATACCGTCGTGATATACGCGTGTTTAAGTATTTTAAACTTAAAACATCGTAACTCGCGCTTGTGAAGTTTTTAGTATTGGTTACTATATATAGACGTTGAAGTCTCAGCTAAGTGTACTTGCTTCGGCAGTACATATACTAAAATTGGAACGATACAGAGAAGATTAGCATGGCCCCTGCGCAAGGATGACACGCAAAATCGTGAAGCGTTCCACATTTTTTGGACATTTTGAATTTAGGATCGACGTCATAATATTTTATCTACGTATATATCATAAGTGCTCTAAAATGCGTCCAGAAACCGTAGGCAATGACCAGCATTACCAACCATCAGAAAGATTTCAGTAGGTAATGTTAACATTACCTATGTAGGTAGTGAGTTTGAGTAGGTTATGAGTTTAAATTTGGAACAGCTGTCAAATTCAAGTGGGGTTTTTATTCTAGTATCTATAGATATTAAAACAGTCATTGATACGAAACGCCAATTCGTTATGTTTTTTTAATATAAATCGAACGACATTTGAACTCGAGTGACAATAGAATAGGGATTCGCTTGTCTATGGTTTAAAAAAAATATTTAACTGAGATACGAAATACGCAACGCCGCCATTCCAAGCTGTCATTTGTTTTGTTCGTTGACTTTTTAATGTTTCAAGTAACACTAGTAATAATGCAGGTCATGTCCCTACGGTTCCTGAACCCATGTATGTGTGTAGATAAAGTAGTGTATGCAACTATACATAATTAGGCATTAAAACAATCGTGTGATATTATTATGAAACTCGCCTTCGGCTCGTTTCCACCCACAACCCACACTCTTGTTGTAATGACCTTCATTATGCACAGATACATAAACTACTATATCCTACGAGGAATAATGACTGGAGAACGCACCCGCGAGCGCCAATAAGGGACAATGATATTTTGGCTTTTGCAACCCAAAATGTAACAATTCATCATAGTTTTGATTTACAGCACACTCATTATAGCAGAAATATTAGCTTATTCTGTATTGACAACCGCAACTTCGGTTGGAAACACAAGAAAACTACTATATTTTTTTGTATCCCTCCAACTTTGACAGTTCTGAAAGTTCAGTTTGGAGGGGAACAAAAATATGTGAGACTATGACAAGGACGGACGAAAATAGCGCCGTCTCTGCCATATCTATGGGAATTTACATAAGACCATCCCTTTCGATCGTCATATTATTATTAGCACGCCACGTCTACTTAAATTGTATGTCTATGTATTTATCCCATCAGAAAAAAGGGCTGTTATTTGTTTGACTTGTATACCTTAGTGGCATCGTAATATAAATAGTACTACGTTTTTGTGTCTTTCAGTGATTAGAGGCGAGTTATTTTTGTCAAAAATCTCACAAATTTTCTGTTCATTGATATAATCATTTTTATTTCTCTTAACTCGTAGGACGGCGTCCAAATAACTCTAAAAGGCGACTTGCCCCCGACGAGGCGGAACTACTGCCCCGAGGCCGCGGCGCCCGTCGTCGAGAAATACTTGGAGACGTTCTTCCCCCTGCTGGAGGCGCCTCACGACGAGCGGGCGGCCATCGAGGACTTGTACGATAAAGACGCTACGATGACCGTCACGTTAAGATATAAATTACGTGAGTAATTTACCCGTAAACCGCAGTTTCTTTTATACAACGACGGTAGCAGACAAGCATATGGCCCGCCTGATGGTAATCAGTTACCGTAGCCTATGGACGCCTGCAACTCCAGACTCCCCTCTAACATGCGCGTTGCCTACTCTTGTTGTTGTAATAACCTATGTATTGTCAATAAGGTATACAAATTTCTAGGTTTTCTGACAAAGAAGGTAGAATTTCCATGGCCTAATCCACTAGGATTATACCGACGTTAGAGCTCTGGGAGTCATGTAACCAGGAACGCAACAAAAAAAATAGTAGCCGTATTATATTTGCCGTGTGATGCCGGCTGAGTAGAATAGCACCACCCATCTCCTCCCGCGGCTGTCTTAAGAGGCAACAAAGAGAAAAAACTTACGGAAAGGTAGCAATGTCCGTCGAAACCCAATCTTCATCTACTGCGGTCGCCAACCCGCCTGCCGAACGTGGCGACTATGGCAACTACCCCCAGGATGATACAAGTCATATTAAATTTGTGGAAGGCCGATGTCCAGCAGTGGACTGCATACGGCTGAAATGTATGTATGTAAAAAATGAAAAAATATATTATTCTATTATAGCTGTGGTCTTCTGTTTAGTGTGCGCCATATACGACACGCACTCTCTCACATGTACCCTATATACACGAGTATATACCGTAGCATAGGAATCATATAGCAGAATAAACCTATATTCCAGACGAAGTGGTTTACATTAACACCCCACATCACATCTTTAAGGAGGAGGTATTACACGGGTCGGGCTACTCACGAAGTGTGATGATAATTCCCTGTGCCCTACCTCTCATTGGACGTTTCTTTAAGGACATACCCTGGTCCAAAATTTGTGTAACACTGTGTTACAATAGGGTTTTTTTTAACAGGCTACGGCACGGCGTTCCGATACTTCAGAAACCTGTTCCTCCACGCGAGGAGCTTGGAGGAGGGCGAGGCGGGGAGCGTCGAAGGCAGCAGCGCCATCGCCTCCCTCGTCTGCAAGTGGCCCGACATGGAGCACGACAGATACACCATATCCGTGGACGTGATGCATCATGATGTAAGTGACTTTGACATTTGACGGTGTCCTAGCTCGGTATTGACTGTAGGTAAGACCGCTTTACTTACTATAAGTATATTTAAATTAGTTGGTTTCTAAAACGCAGTGTAGGTAGCAGCGGCGACGCATCCATACAACCGATTCGCAAGATGGTACAAACGGCGGACTTAATGCCTAAAGGCATTCTCTACCACTCAACCAACAACCATACCCTGATGGGTGCTTGGCGTTTTACACGTTCCCAGCCCCCATTCAAAATGTTTTAATTTCCTCATACGTCCAAGTATTTAAATTAGGTACAGTCAACCAATTTGGTTTATAGGCCACTTCGTTCCTTGTCACAGTGAAAATCTATATGAAAGACGCACAAGATCTCTTATTAACGTCACTGTGACAAGGTTCGAAGTGGCCTAGAAATCAAATTGGTTGACTATACTTCCATCGCACGTTCGTGCTCCATTTGTGGGTCACTAAGAAACGTCCAGGTTTGCACTCGGATTATTACAATATATTGAATGCTGTTGAATTTATATAGGTAGTTCATACTGCTCATAGCTCATGCACCGTTGAATGCAGTTCGAAGTGATTTAATTTCAGCCCCATGTGTGGGGCACTGGGCTGCGAAAATCTTAAAGGTTGACCCGATCAGAACAAGTTTATTTTTGCTATTAAATACTGAAATGATTTATTGAAACAAGCATTACTTTGCGGAAATCCATATCATAATAATACATGTTATAAAAACCTAGCCTAAGATATAAAATGAATAAATAGACACTAATATTGCATTGCTATTCCACATTAATACTTATTTCTTATTTGCATAACACTAAGCCTCTCCAACAGGACTCCACCACGATCCTCCGGCTCGGCGGCGTCTTCAAGCTGATAGCAAAATCCTTAGCAGAGGATGAACATATCCTCATGTTCACCAGAAACGTAGTTTTGCACACTAGGAACGGAATCGAATACAAGATACACAACGAAATGGTATACTGGGACGTGCCGAGAGAAGAGGTTTCTAGGACTGCCTTTAACATTACCACGGTAAGGAAACTGTGTGTGAGGCCGCGTAGTGCCGGCTGACTAGAATAGCACCACCTCATCTCCCGAAGGTGTCGTAACGTTTTTTTTTTTATGACATAAGGTGGCAAACGAGCAGACGGATTGCCTGATGGTAAGCAATTTCCGTCGCCCATGGGCACCCGCAACACCAGGGGAGTCACAAGCGCGTTGCCGACCTTTAAGGGGGGTTGGAGCTCTGGGAACCTTACTCACCATCAGGAACACAACACTACATACCTGAAAGGTAGCAGTGCTATTATGGCTGTGATCTTCTGTAAGGAGGAGGTACTTCCCCAGTTGGGCTTCTCCAGACTCGAGCGTGATGGTACTTCGCTGTGCCTTACCTCTCATTGTCGGACGTAGTTTAAGGACATACCCGGAAGAAAGCGTCCGTCGAAACCTACAGCCACTGTGGTAGCCAAATCGCCTGCCAATCATCTTGAGGGAAAGTTGCCTCAGTCAACTTTCCCTCAAGATGATACAGATCATATTTGGGGGAGGCTTAGGCCCAGCAGTGGACGATTTAGGCTGAAATGATAAATGACGTATGACCAGTACGTCCAAGCAAATAACTTCCATCGCACGTCCGTGCTCCATTTGTGGGTCACTAAGAAACGCCCAGGATAGCACTCTGATTATTTTATACATATAGAATGCTGCTGAATCGAACAAAAATATTGACAGAGACATTAGAATGATATTTTTAGTATGAGCAACATTGAATGCAGTTAGAAGTGATTTGATTTCAGTGCGTATCTTGTGGAACACGGACTTGTGATGATTGATCGCCTTGACCCATATATGGGTCACTGGCCTATGAATGTGTTAATCAGATCAAATTTCTTTAAGAAAATAATTAAATCTTTTATAATTTCACTTAAGTCATTGGTAAACGGCACAAGAAAACAAGACATGAGAAAAAATATTCCTTTCATTTTTATTGACCAAAAATTAAATGTGCTGATTCTAAAGAGCTTACTTATTCTATATCACTCGCTGTAATTATACTTTAGGGCATATAATCCTTTTACAATTGTTCTGATCCGGTTACATAAATTAAGAAATACAGTCACGTCAACTAATGCTATTAAAACAAAGATGTGATATAATTGTTTTACATGAAAGTTTGTTTGCACAGGCTTGTAATCACACTGGTGGATTCCGTTAATCCTAAATCTACTAAAGGAAACTTAAATTGAAGGAACTAAAGACCGGTCTGAATTAAAATAAAATGATGCGGTTTCAATTCAAGTTGGCACAGCAACATTACCTAGGGCATGGTCTACTAACTCCGTATTATCCACAGTCTGAACGATTCTCACACGGTGTCCATGGACTCTTCGTTCGTGCCTTCCGTTTCCATCTCCATGTCTTTATCATCAGGCCCGGAAGCGTATTTTAATCGCAGCTTCTCGTAATGCAGCTGTTCTTTAGGCGACACTGACGGTTTGCACTTGCTCAAGGCCATTCGGAAGTCTACGAATGACACGAATATTTCGCCGTCTAGGTTTCCATTAGAAATGTGAGTTGTGAGAGTGTTAGTGGCGGCCGCTTTTACTAGGCCAGCGAGATCAGCGCCTGTGTAGCCTTCGGTTAATCCAGCGATCACTGTCAAGTCTACGTCTGGTCCTAACTTGGGCTCGGTGCCGTCTTTCGTTAGTTTCTGTAAGATGTCGACTCTGTCCTCTCTTGCTGGCATGCCGACGTACATGACGCGGTCCAAGCGGCCCGGCCGCAGCACCGCTGGGTCGATGATGTCGGGTCGGTTGGACGCGGCCAGCACGAACACGCCCTCGCGGCTCTCTATACCATCCATTTCCGTTAGTAGTTGGTTGACAACTCGCGCTGCGCCGTTGTTGTCGTGCGAGCTTCTCCTCGGACAGAGCGCGTCAAACTCGTCGAAGAAAATAACGCATGGCGCTGAATTCCGCGCTCGTCTGAAACACGTCCGGACTGCCCTCTCGCTCTCACCCACGTACATGTTCAGTAGTTCCGGCCCTTTCACAGAAATAAAGTTTACTCCAGCTTCGTTAGCTACTGCTTTGGCTAGCAGCGTTTTTCCACAACCAGGTGGGCCGCAGAGTAAAACACCACTTGGAGCAGATAAGCCTAGTTTTTTTAGCTGTTCAGGGTATTTTACTGGTGCCAACACAGCTAATTGCAGATCTTTGCGAACTTGGTTCAATGATCCTACATCATCCCAAGTAACATCCGGAACAGTCACAATACCTTCTCTTACAGCACATGGCTTTGTAGTTTTCAGTGCCTTGACAAAGTCTTCTTGCCTTATGCAAACTCCAGCTAACTCATCACTTGTGTAAGGCATGTTATCTTCTAGAAGACTTAGCACTTCAGCCATGGGATCTAGAGGCTGTTTAACTTTGACAGGTTCTTCTGGTGGCTGGACTGGTTCAACAGCAATAACATCACCATTTACTTCTTGAGTGGCTGCTTCTGCATTTTCTGGATTAGCTTCTGGCTCAGCTGGTTCTTCTGGCTTTTCTGATGCAGCCGGAGCCTCACCCTCATTCTCACCATTAGGAATAACTGGTGCAGCAGCAGCTGCCGCGGCAGCAGCTGCATCTTCACTGGCCTTGTTCTTTTCCTCTTCTTTTGCAATCTCCTCGTCCTCTGCTGCACGTATTTCCATAAAGATTCTCTTTACAGCATAAGTGCTAGCTTTGTTCACCAACGCTTGCAGATCCGCACCAACAAAACCAGGTGTGATTTGAGCTAGTTGATTCATGTCAATGTCATGGCCAAGAGTCATATTTTTACATAATATACCAAGGATTTCTTTTCTAGCTTTTAATGTTGGTATGCCCAAGGTTATTTCTTGTTCAAGACGCCCAGCTCTTCTTAAAGCAGGGTCTAAGGTATCTGGGTTGTTTGTAGCAGCAAGAACTAGGATAGATGCGTTAATTTCACCCACATTATCTAAGCTAGCAAGTAACTGGGCTACCATTCGCTTTTCCATGTCTTTCTGTGCATGTATTCTGTTACCACAGATGGCATCTATTTCATCAATAAATAATAAACTTGGTGCACATGAAATGGCTCTATCAAATAGTTCCCGGATTCTTTCTTCGGACTCTCCGGACATTCCTCCAACCAATTCTGTTCCCGACACAGCAATTAATGGCAATTGCAACTTACCAGCAATGGCATGTGCTAACAAGGTTTTGCCTGTCCCTGGAGGACCGTGGAGCAGGGCTCCTCTTGGTGACTTTATACCCAACTCTTTATACACTTCTGGATGCTTCATATGTAAAACAAGATCACAAATTTGCGTTATAATATCTGATATACCACCAATATCCTCAAAGCTAACCTTCACATTTTTCAATGTACCAACTTCAGACTTTGTTTTTTGTACTGCAGGTTTATTGAACTCTGGTTTACGTTTTTTAGAACTATTTTGGTTCTGTTGCGGGCGCGGAGAGTCGCCGGCCGCGCCGCTGTTCGCCTTACGGGTGGGGATGTGCGGTGTTATTGTAATTTGGTCACTAATTTTCGGCAACTTGGGTGCCGCGGAGCCGTCCTCGTCGCTGCTTAGGATGTCGATTGGTTCTCCAGATTTGCTACTATTCCGTGTTCCAGCTACTGCCGTCCGCTTCTTGTCTTGCATTTTGTACATTTGTAGGAGGCGGTTATTGAGCGCACTGTTGTTTTCGTCTAGCAACTCCAAATCGGATTCCTCTTCCGAGCCTTCAGACGTAAACGCGTCATCGAGCCCGTAGCTCTGTAATACCATCTTGTAAGCACTGCCGACGCTTTTACGGAAAGCGCTGTCGCTTCTATTAGCGTATTCACGATATCGTTCCTTCAGAGTGTGCGCCATTTGACGAACGTCCACAAACGTCTTGTCCACATTTTCCGCGAGGTAATTTTTTACCCGTGACACCATTACTGGGTCATTAAACATCTGGCCCCCTTGATGTTTCTTCATTTTAATTGAATTGAGATTACGCGAATACTGTTTCTATTTTGTTTCCTTTGCAACGTTTGACAGCGGCGTGCGTGCGTGCGTCGCCGAATCGATGGAAATTGTCAGACTGGAGAAGAACATTTTTTTTCATTCCTTGTCTATGGTATGAATTGGATGCACGCTGTTTTAGCCACAAAACTGTGAGAGTAATATGCTGCAATTAAACTTATAATATATTTTAATAAATGTTAACTAATATTATTAATGAAATACGAGAATAAACGATAGGGGTGTATCATCTGTAAAAAAAATGCTGCATTTGTTTCAGATACGGCCCAAACAACTAAGTCTTAAATTGGAGTCCCCGCCCGATGAGCAGCTGAAGTCCCAACTAACAGATATATTTGTTAAATTAGCAGATATTGACAAAATACGCGGGGCAAGGTACTCGACAATAGATAACTAATTTTCCAATTTTTGTAGTTAACCAAGAGACCGTTAAATAAGTGACCAAGTGACACGTCCATTTTTTTCCAAAATTGAAACCTCTAGTTTCGGCCACTACCGAAACATACATTATTTGTTATCTCACAGTCGCCCGATGGATGTCGATTTTTTTTTTACCTGGAACATGTTTTTTGCCGGAACAGATAATTCGTTTTTGCCACTCTTTTCAATTTCCCATAATATATATAATTATGTTCTCTGATTTCAGATGCTTAGAGCTAAGGAATTGGGATCTACGCAGCGCTCTTAAGTATTACATGTCACTTGTCAAGCTGGACGACTTCACGCCATTATCAGCACCAAAAGATAGCGTACCAGTACCACAAGCATCATAATATTTAAAAAAATGTTGAACCTTACTTAAGAATAAACTTTTAAGATTTTTAGTGTATTTATTTTTATATCTGCCTACTTTAAAACAGCGGCGCTAGCGCGATAATCGATATTCGTATATTTCGAATGATTGTCTCTGTCACTCTCATGACGCCTTAATTGGAGTAAAAGAGAAAGATGCTCGCAATATACGAACTTCGGTGTTCGCGGTACCGGCCCTATTGGCTATTGGGTGTTTAGTCTAGCTGCCTACATGATGAATTGATGGCTATTGGGATGTAAATAAATAAATGCTAACCATATTAGAAAAAAAACTTTAATATCTAAGTTTAAAATACTTTTTTAATTTACACAATCATCTCAAGATGCCTAGCATACTCTATTGTCTGCTCAGCCAGCTCAGAAGACGGCAGTATGCCGGCCGCTGCTGCGCATGTCTCCTCGGCCGCGTTGAAGTGGTAGCAGTTATCAGGGCCAAGCACCCATCCACGCTGAAAACAAAAAGATTAATTACCGATCTAGGACATGATTAGCGCAACAGGTTCTCGCGGCTATGGCTGTAACTATTAATTAACACTTTGATTGCTAGGAACTCCCCAGGGGAGTTCTCTGTTTGAAAAACGCTGGGATCGGGTACAAGCTTAGCGCGTAGCGACCTGCCGCACGGAAAGTGTTAAAGAGGGGTGGGTAGTCTGTTGATGTGAGATACTTTGTTTTCGGAAAATAGTTTATGTAGTTAGAAATTAAATTTTTCCCTTTTTTTGAGTTGTTTATTGAAACAAATGCATTATTGAGTTACGCCAGGATTTGGGTACAATTCCTAATTTAGTTCATGTGTTATAATAAGAGACAGTGTTATCAAACTATCAAAAAAAAAACAAAAAACTCCAATTTTTACCTTCTTCCCATACTCCAGCACGGCCTGCTGCGAAGACAGGTTCAGCCTCCTCGCAGCCTCTGTGCTGGTGATGCTCAGGTACGCCTTCTCAATGCAGGCTGCTATCTCACCGCGGACAGTGTCCAGGAGGGTGTCCATGAAGAATGTGTAGCTTTCAGCTGGCACATTACCCTGATGGCAAAAATAAGTAGTAGAAAATTTGAAATAACTCTGTGCAGGTTTTTTTTATATTATGACAATGGCAAACAAGCATATGGGTACACAAATAGATACCCTCACAGGATCTTTGAACCCAGGACTATCAGTTTCATAGGCAGGATCACTATCCACTAGGCCAGACCTGTTGTTTGTATATCTAATGACTAGTGTTGTTTAAGGCTTACAAACAATGAAGCTATATAAAAACAACAAAATATGAGACTTTTGAGAATTGTAGTTACTTATACCAATGTGCAGTTCATGACAAAATCATTTGTCAATGAACATCAGCACCAGTAAATTTGAATTAGCTTTTATTTAACTTGCAATGTAAGTAGGTATGTTTTGGTGAAATTTTGCAACTCATTCTTCAAGCAGATATACTGGCCCTACCCTTGGGCGTCGAAATATACGAATTTGTGTTCTTATGTTCATGTGGTACACGTTTGTATATTTAGAGTGATAGAGACAATTGTCCAAAATTTACGTATATCGTTTTTTGCGGTAGCACCTCTGGAGCCATAAGGTTGACATAGCTACTTCTAAAAGACACAAAGATTGTTAGAAGCCTCTTGATAAGTAATTTGTGCCCCAAAATGACATTTTTGATAGAAACCTAACTTCTATAAGTCAAAGACATCAGATATATTTATCACACACCTTAGCTAAAAAGATCTTATTGTAGCTCCCTTCCATCAAATACTGCTCCAGTGCCAATGGATGCTTTACATAGGGGTCTGCCCTGATCACATCCACTGGCAGACGCTCCAGCTCCGTGTGGAACTCTGCAACCCTGTTCTGAGCCAGCAGGAATAGGAGGTTGAGGCCGAGGAGCTGATACATAAAGGCTGATTCTGGCAGATGGTCCCTGGAAATATAGCATAGAGTTCATTTATAGCAAATAATTATCATATTATTATCTATGAAGTATGTAAGCTCCTGACAACTGGATTTTAAATTTTCCCTGCACAATTTCAACTCTGCCACATTGACAAAGAGTTGAAACTTAACTGGAGCTTATACTATATGTTACCTGGCATTAAAGAAAATATACAGTTTTTTTTAATCTAAGTATATTGTAGTATGAAGATGGGAGGATGATATAAAAAAGTTGGCTGGACCACTTTGGACTAGAATCGCACAAGACAGATCTAAATGGAAAAACTAAGAGGAGGCCTATGTCAATGGACAAGCTAGAGAATAAAAATAAACTCAAGAAAACTAATATACTTATATTTTAATTCAAAATGTATCTCTAGTAATAAAGGCTATCTTTATCTTTATATTGTAGTATAGTTTTATTTTGTTCTCACACTACAGTCAAATAGTTATTCTTAGTTGTAAATACTTTATTGTAAGATCATAATTTATATTATTGATTACACTAAATATAGTAGATTACACTAAATGGAGGTAATAGAGGCATAGGTAGAGTAAAAATTAAAAAGGTACAAAGGCGAACTTATCCCTTAAAGGATCTCTTACACTTGTAATCTCTACATTATGCTAGAAGTATTCTATGTTAACCAGGTTTACAGAAGGTGGGTATCATTTGTTTAGGTTAGAGTATGAAATGCCTATAGTACTAACTTGTAATCGAAATAGTAGCATTTTAGCTGTGACATATAGCGCTCGAATGCTTTCACGTCTTTTGCGGCGACGGCCCACTGAGCCCCAATTTCCAACACATCCCGAGCCAAGATCAACTCCTTCTGATTAGCCGCTGTATTATTACTAGGCAGGAACGTTAACTGCGTCAGCGCTATCTAGAAAAATAAATCTACTTTAGAAGAATAACATCATAATCATAAAATTGACAAGTCATTCCAAACAACAGAACGTAGGTACCTTGATTTTGTTCAGCAGTTCTCCGCACTTATCTAGCTTGCGTGGCTTCTTTGCCCATTCTGTTTTGAGATTTTGATATAAAGATGCAACCTCTGTTACAGAAGCCATTTCGATTTATAAGCGTAATTGAATTATTTAGAGAATAAACTAAAATATGCACTGATCTGTCCAACAACAAATTTGACTAATTTGAGGTTGTCGAAACCTGTTCAAAAACTGATAAGTCGGTACTTGAAACTATTTTATTTTCAGTTCGTGTATAAAATAAGGTTACATACATTTATCAAAAAGTTTTAAAAAATAATACAATCATTCAAATACTGTTAGTATTTATTAAAACGTTCTGGGTGTGTCTAAACTAAATTACATTAGGTGATACATTGATAGTATTAGTAAATGTAGTATTTGAACGTACATTATGACTTGTCAAATTACAAATTCCATAGACAAACATGATAGATTCCGGGAGCACAAAAAGCGAGGAGCGCCGAATACTCCGATCAACCGTCGTTTTTACCCTATACTCAAACGCGCTGGACATGTCAGTGTCAAAGTTTCCATCGAGATTTTACACGGTTTTGTTTGCTCTTCTTGGGTTTAGCGTAAAAGATAATGATCTTTCTACCGAATTTGGAATTCGTAGGCTATGTAAAGCCATTTTCGTTCAGAGTTAAATAAAATGTGATATAGCGAGCCATGAGCTCTCCAGCAGCAGTTGTATGCCGCGAAGTTTTCGATGAGAATAGTCAACCATCAGCAGAGGGTTTGTACCTTTTGTAACTAATTAAATATCTTAAGATTTTTATCAGAAACTACACCAGTAATAAGTAATAATGCATGACTGGTACATACCGGCTCGACAGGTGTTACTGAAATGATATTAATTAAACTTTTTAATTCTTAAACTTACCCGTTAGATTACGGTGTCCGATCCGACAGTCCAGTATAAATAATTAAGAAATTTCAATTATTCACGTGCACAACGTTTGTGCCGTACACAACTAGATGACAAAATTGGTTCAAAATATGTCTTAGTGCTAATATAATAAATAGTATTACATTTTTATGTTACAAATAATATAAATCTGGCCAAGTGCGAAACGGCTTCGCGCGCGGAGGGTATCATGACAATTATGGTAACGTTTTGGTTTATATAAGACTAATAATTAATTAATTAAGAATCTTTTACCATTTCTGGAGAAACTAACTAGATTTCTATAAGAATATTATTATATGCATATTATGAAACACATGACTTGTTAGACTAACAAAAGTTTCATAATTAATATTGATGATTTAAGTATCAGTTTCTTCAACTAAGATATATTTCCCATATTGAATTAAGAAATATTGGTTAACTTTCACTGTTCAGTGGTAAGGAATGGTTGTCTCTCATAAATAAATAAAAAAGCCTTTTTTTTTGTGAGCAGAAAAAGTGTTAAAACTAATCTTAAAATCATTACAATTTACTTGTATCACTTCACACATCTTCATCACAGAACCCTCAATTGAGGTCAAGGCCTCTTTCATTGCCAGCCATTATACTTTTTATTACTTACATAATAGTTCATTACTGCTCAATATTTTGAAATTAAAATCAATTTTTTCTAAAAATATGACAAAACACATTCTTACCACACCAACCCACTTCTAGTAACATGTCTTCAGTGTCTACATACTTCCTATATGTATAATTGTAACTCCATATTGTTCATACATCATTTCTCTATATTTGAAGGTCATCTGATGAGTTCTATTACAATAAAAAAATAAAAAAAATATATATATAATATGTACAGGTAGAAATTATTTTTCTCTAGGGACACTAAAATGTACCATATTCCTTGTTACAGAGGTATCCGACTATGCCGCACAGCTGGGCATTGATCCAGACAGCGAGAGCCACCTGCTGCCTCTGGCACGAGATGGGTTGATGCAAGCTCTGCCCGCACCATGGAAGGCGTAGTGAGTGCTCACAGATTGTAGTGTCTCCCAGTTTTCTAATCAGGAAATGGATTTTTCTAAATCCATTGTGTTTCTAATTTATCACTGATTTGGGTTGGGCGATGACAGCTAATCCTGTCTGGCAGGATGTCGACACATATGATTGGCACCATACCGTCAAACGGTATAGCTTTTTAAAGAGTAGCCAACGCGCATGTGAATCCTCTGGAGTTGCAGGAGCCATCAGGCGGCCCGTATGCTTGTTTGCCACCGATGTTGTATTAAAAAAAATACCGAGAAATTTGCTTATTAAATGAGCTTGGCTACGGCCTCGGTTGTACAGTCGCCATCATCAGAAATGTGGAGGTGGCCACAAATATCTGAACATGCACTTTATGGCCTTGACAATAGAGTCGTTGTTCACATTTTTGTTAACACCTCTGCATCTCGTATGTAAGTATCTAATGGCGACTACGCGACGACATCTATAATGTTCCGATGGAAAGTTGTTCAAGACAACGCAATACAAAACCAATGCTGTTCTAGTTACATAAGTGCCATCGACAATAAGGTCCCTTTTTATAGATTATGTCTCATATAGGCTTGAAAACAGTACATATGTATTACATTGTTTTCCTATTTTAAACGAAGGTATTTTTTATATTCTGTAAAGCAAAATTAAAACTTTGTACAGCTTCGACGAAAAGCTACAAACCCATTACTACTACAACGACGAGACGAAGAAAACGCAATGGGAGCACCCCCTGGACCACATATACCGCGAGCTGGTGCGGAAGGCGCGCGACGCCTCCGCCATGGACGACACGTGTGCGTCCGTTCAGGTACAGCGGCTTATATTACAATGTTACTCCTACAACAACCAGACGAAGAAAGAACGCCCCCTGGTTCATGTTTATCTCGAGCTGGTGCGGAAGGCGTGCTACGCCTCCATGGACGACACGTGTGCGTCCGTTCAGGTACGTACAGAAAGTAACAGTGTTACTACTTCTACTACGGCCTGACAAAGGAGATGCAATGGACCACGTATACCGCGAGCTGGTGCGGAAGGCGCGTGTCGCCTCCGCCACGGACGACACGTGTGCGTCGGGGCAGCGGTTATGTACTCTTTTACTTAAACTTCTTACAGACTAGAGAAACATATCCTAAATTGTTCCGCGGCCAACATGGATTTGATAATGGCAATATTGGATTAGATATCTACATGTCACGTACGGATTGTTGAGCCTCTCTTTCCTTTTTATCAGCATTTGGGCCCGAATGTTTCTTCATATTGATTAAAAGTACTTTTTAAAGTCACGCACAAAGTTTTCTTAAAAGTTTATTATTAGTGAAAAATTCCGAAAATTTGTCTAAAATAATTCTTGATAATAAGAGTAATTAATTCTTCATAATTATCTTCAACTCTCATGATACGATGTTTGCGTTTTTTTATTGGGTGATACTAATACAATATAATCACTATTATTTTTATTGTGAATGTGACGATCACGATAGAGACTCTTGTAACTTTGTAAATAAGGTTGAAATAATTCGTTCTTTATACTGTAGGAAATAAAGTATAATTTCTTTTCTGTCAAAATAAGGCCAGAAACGATCACATGATATTTGAATGAGCCCTTACGAGGTGAAAATAAACTGATACCAAACTGATGGCAAAGTGATATAGGAGTAACAAAGATAGCAACGCACAAATCAACTATATTATGTCCCCACTAACGGTCACTCGTCGCTAATGAGGTGACAGGGAGTCTTTAGCGCCATTTTATGATCCCCATCTGTTTTAATATAGTCACTGACCTTTCCGTGACCTTTTCGTGACTCGTAGGGTCACGTTCGAAAATATAGATACACTGAATGTGACAGAAACATGTATCCGAGATTTTACGATGTACGGAAATGATTTTCTTTAAGAATTACGCATTTTTATGTAATATGTAAATATGTTTAAGATATCTTTTGTAATACTGTTTTGAAAAAATAGGTCCCGCCGAGTTTCTTGCTGGTCATAAAAGTCAAAATGCTTCTCGGGTCAGAGGTGTAGGGTTAGAACCGGTTTAGTGCCCTCATGGCCTACTTACTGAATAAACGTTTGAGTTTGAATTTTATAAAAATACCAAAATTCCATTCTGAGACCCTAAAGAAAAAGGGTACAAGTGACGTTAGTGTGGAACTTATACCGTTTTTCAGTATGGCCACGGAATTTGACTTGGGGGTTCTTTTGTGAGTGGCTCTTACGGTGAAGAATATTTGTGCTGAGTATCAACATCCTACTAGAGACAGTTGACTTATGTTTTTTTTAGGGTTTTTTTCTTTAATTTAATCTTTTTTCGGAATCTCAAAGCGATCTGTTTAAAATTTTGAAATGATGTGCTTTATTTAAATATGAAATGTGACCGAAAAAATAAATACTAGTTGTCATATAAAAAAAAAAGACAAAAATCCATAATCATTTTGATTTTGATGATTAGACAGTCAAAATAATATTGTGACTAGAAGTACATACCTCCTAATGCGGACTGCTAAGGAATGGAATTCGCTCCCTTTGTCTGTATTCCTGGAAATATATAATTTGGGTCTTTTAAAGGCAAGAGTTAATAGGCTATTACTGAACCAGCGTGCTACACCCTCGACCTCGTTGACACTTACCATCGTATGAGGTCAAACGCTGGTCAGTCGTGTATAAAAACATACTTCTACTCTCAATTCTTCTTATATAAGCATGTTACATTTTATGATGATGCTAAGCGATTTATTTCATTGCTGATAGAAAATGTGTAATTCAATGTCAAAAACATACAATATTTAAAAAAATATCTCATTCCAAATTAAAAATAAGCTGATTTATTGAAATTTGAATTTGTTTTTAAACGCTTCAAAAGTGACAGAAAGGAGTCATTGACTATTTTTTTTTTCTTGTAACAAGAAACTTTTCATTTCACATATACTTTTGATTTGCAGGAACTTCTAACATCCGAAGAATATACAAAAAATCTGGAGAGGGTGGAAACCAAGGCGGAGAGCGACGAAGATCTGTCGACCGATAGCGCGGACCATCCCTCTGACATCAAAGACGCAACCCCGATGCCGGGCAGGCGACTAGCACCCCTAGGTACGTTGGTATAAGACTCACAACAGTTTAGGATCGTCTTTTTACCGTCGTCTTTTTGACCTACTGACCTAATGGGCAGTGCTCCTGCCGACGGTCATGGGTTTGAACCCCTTACTGGGATTTGAATCCCAGTAAGAGCATTTATTAAACTACGTCCAACAATGAGAGGTAGGGCACAGCGAAATACCATCACGCTTGAGTCTGTAGAAGCCCAACTGGGGAAGTCCTTACAAAAGACCACAGCCATAATAGCACTACTACCTTTCAGGTGAGTAAGGTTCCAAGAGCTCCAACCCTCCTTAAAGGGCGCAAATGCACTTGACTCCCTTGGTGTCGTGGGTGTCCATGAGCGACGGTATTTGCTTACCATCAGACAATCCGACTGCTCGTTTATAGCCTCTGTTATAAAAAAAATTAGACCATCAGCTTGATAGACACGGTTACTACCCAATAGGCCAAACCTGTCTTCAATAAAAAAACAGAGCACACAAGATATTATTAGAATTTTTGGAACTAATAGTTTTTGGGACGTTATTTCCAAAGTCTTTATACACTTGGTTTTGTGAATATATATAATAAAATGAACAAAAAATACTGAGAAACTCTTAATAACATTGTTTTCATTCTAGGGCGACCCCCTCTCGCTCCTCTAGCCCGACTGGACAAACGACTCGCCGAGCTACGAATCTCGCCCTTACGCCGCAGCGCAGAGAGCTCAGTATCGCCCAAACCCAGCTTGTTCCGTAACACATCGGACCGGGAACTACTCAGCAGACCGACGTCCTTTAAAACGGACATCATTGATTTGAAGATGAGTGTGCACAGTCCCGAGGAGGAGAGGAACCCTTTGCTTGCGGCCGCTAAGGTTGAGAAGGGGCTGCCGTTACCTTTGACAGGTAAGGTTACCTTACCTATGTTCAATCGGGTATTATACATATTAAACCCTGTTATCTGATGCTCAGTTTGGGGGCAAGTAACCGCGCAGTTTCGATAATCTGAATCGGTACAAAATGAAGTTAATAATTTATGGGTAACAAACTTGGTTTTACGAACGTTTTTTATAACACCCAGTATTTTATATGGGCACTTATTATTACCTAACCACAGGGGAGAATATAATAATTTTTGATTTAAATGTGCTAAGCTATATTATGTATTCAAATTAGGACATGACGCATAGAGTCATTTCTCTATATGCTTTTCATAACGTGTTATTTAAGTATGTAATGAACAAGCACTGAATGTGGCTTCTCACCAGGATATACATGTGACTACTTTGTTAATTGATAGATCCTGCCAGCCTGAACATGTCATGCTCACTTAAAAGTCTTTGCTTATGGTGGCGTCGTTGATCGGGTCGCCACTTCCCCGAAGAAAGGTTGAGGGAGGCGATGGCTGAGATACGCGTCATACTCGTGAACGGGTGCTGTTTGTGGAGACCGGTCTGTTTTGGCTATTTGGGGCTATGTTTTAGGTATTATTAAACATGAACGGGACTTAACCGCGTATATTAACTTTAAAATTTACCTCCGACGTTTCGAAGACGACGTTGTCCTCGTGGTCTCGGATTAAATTTTAACGTCGGACGGACGTCGGAGGTAAATTTTAAAGTTAATATACGCGGTTAAGTCCCGTTCATGTTTAATAATGTGTACAAACCGTGAAAGTTTAAATCAGTATTATGTTTTAGGTAGTTTTCATCTTATTGCATTTCTTCTTGTTTATTTACGTGATACACTTCATTCGGTGCTTGTTTATCTTTAAAAAACAAAAAGTGTTAGTATATTTAAATCATGACACCTGGAGACCTTATACATCTCTAAGGTTTATTTGTAATAAGCATGTATTTATATTTTTGTGTATATTTTGAAAACAAAATAACTATACATATAATATTTTTTTGAAACTTTTGATGACGAATTTTGTAATTTTTAAATTAGAATAAAGGACACAATTCAGATAAGAAAGCATATCGAACGTTTTGTTAACTTCGTTCTTAGCAGTCAGATTTGGACTTGTAAGTAATTAATAATTATTTTTATTTTTCCTTTGGCAGATTTTTTTTGTAATTGTTGGATATGTTTTCTTAAAGAATAACGCATTTTTATGTAATATGTATAAGATATCTTTTGTAATACTGTTTTGAAAAAATAAGTCCCGCCGAGTTTCTTGCCGGTCATAAAAGTCGAAATGCTTCTCGGGTCAGAGGTGTAGGATTAGAACCGGTGTAGTTATTATGTTTTCTTCTTTTGTATACTCGACGTGTAAAAGTGCCCTTGTGGCCTACTTACTGAATAAACGTTTGAGTTTGAGTTTGAGTTAGGAAATACACTCAAAAAAATATTTAATTTCAGGAAGAGGCACAATGTTCTTGAAACTGAAGTCGGAACTACCCAGCCCGGAGACGGACAAATCGCTGATGGATTCCGTCACCAAGAGCGACCCGCCCCGGGGCATACTGCGAGACAAGCCGGAGGGGATGCAGAGGAAAGCCGAGAGTGTCGTGTTCGGCAGGCCGAGACAGGTCACCAGCTTGGACGAGGATCGGAAGAGTGTCAGGTTAGATGTCAGATCATGTTATAGGCCAGCTTCAAACCTAAGAACTCATTGGTGGTGTTGACAGGAACATAAATAAAGCCTGACAAGTTCATGACAAAGGTGGCAAGCGAGCAGACGGATTGCCTGATGGTAAGCAATTACCGTCGCCCATGGGCACCCGTAACACCAGGGGAGTCACAAGCGCGTTGCCGGCCTTTAAGTTCGTTTTTAGCCCTGATATAGTGTCGCTACAAACAGCTTACATATAGCAACAATACGTCTACGTCGTGAATAGTCGGGACAGTGTGTATTGGTGATACAAGAGCGAGTGAGATATACAATTATCAAATTGTATTGTTTGTTGTTATAAATATGTAAATTGTGGAAGTATGTATTCAGGTAACCGAAAGAGCATGTTTTGTTGATAATTGAATATTAATAATTACTTGTGATTGCATTTTTTTTTACAGGGTGACGATTAGTTAAGGTTAATATTACTGTTAACAACTCTAATTAACCAGCTAATGTAGCACATACAGATACTTTAAACGAACAATGGTGCACCGAAATAGCTGGAAATGTACGATCACAAATTATTAATTATCTATCCATCAAAATCTTATTTAAGAGCAGCCACTCAGCAATGTACTGTAATAAACACCTAAAACGCCTTAAATGAGAAAAATAATAATTTAGTAATTATTTAATATACATAATTAGTACCAAACTAACCAGTTTATTACAACCGCACTATGAATATCAGTACTTGTCATGTCAACAACTAATTTCACAACATTGTTTAACGAAATACCACTGAATCCCTCAACCCTTGTCGCGAGTATTTTAATATACTTAAAATTATTTGCTTTGAATTTAGGTGCTTTAATACGATAAAATAATTACACTTATTTTCGATTTGTTTACATCGGTGACTTTTAATGACTTTCAATGTCTGTTGTCTTTGGGGAAAAAAACATTGCCATTAAAATAAGTTCCATTGAAAATCCGCAACATGGCGAGGGCTAAAAAGGAACTTGTTAGGCTTTACATACAGGAAAAGAATACACACAGTCGACCATAGAACCTTCTTTTTTAAGTTGGTTAATGATAATTAATATATTAGTACCATAGTACAGTATTTAGTAAAGGCGAATTTAAACTTATAACTCAGTCTCCGCAAACAATAAGTTTAACTTTAATATATAATTTGAAATAAAGTGCCCATGTTTATTTAATAATTTTCAGATTTAAACTAGAAACTCTTCCGGACCCGACCATCAGTCCTAGTTCCAACAGTTCCTCTGAGCAGAACGAGGGCTCCATCATCAGCAATCCGGTGGTCATACCGTCCCCTGTGATCCCGTCCTCGCCGGTGCTGCCGGAGCCGGGGGGCTTGGGGCCGGGGCCTGGGGCCGGGAGGCCTGCTGGCCCCGCTGGCCGCCAGGCCGCCTTTACCACCGAGGCCGAACGTCGACAGTCCGAGGGAGAAGGCATCTGACAAAGATTCTATTGGTAAGTGGGGCTGTGGGAGGGTTTCCGTTTTTATGTCTCCATCAAATATGACTGCCAAAGTTGCCACGCTTGACATCCTTACACATCCTATTACTTGACTTAAATAAACTCAAGAAAGCTTGTCTAGTGGGTAATGAACCAACAATATATGTATTATACAAATACTTAAATACATAGAACACCCTTGACTTAGGAACAAATACCTGTGGTTATCACACAAATAAATGCCCTTACTAGAATTTTAACCCACGACTTCATAAACAGTCACTACTAACTAAACCAGATCTGTCGTACAGTCGCCATCAGATATATCGGAGCTGTGGAGGTGATCAGAAATATCTAATCATGCACTTTATCGCCTTCACTATAGAGGCGTTGTTCAGATAATTGTGACCACTCCCACAGCTCCGATATATCTGATGGCGACTGTACGACGTCATATGGCCAAATATATACACATAGACTACGGTAACTGCTTACCATCAGGCGGGCCGTATGCTTGGTTGCCACCGTCGTTGTATTAAAATAAATAGCCTTACTGCTATATAAATAAGGATCTGTATCGATATATTTTGCCATACTCCCTGTACTTGTACTACTTGTCAACTATCCCTTGTCCCCATGTCCCCAGAGAGCGAGGCCCGCTCGGCGCGGCGCGTGCTGCGGCCGCCGGCGGCGGAGTACATCAAGCCCGACCTGTTCCAGAAGAGCTTCCACAAGATCTCCGACCTGCTGCGGCCGCCCGACCCCGAGCCGCTGTCCCTCCCGCTCGCGCACATGGACTCGCTGCAGGAGCCGAGCGAGAAGGAAGCCAGGCCGAGGTTATATTTTATTAATGTTACAGGACATCCTTAAATAAATTAAGATCTGAAGTAAAATCAAAAAGGCTTGTTGTGGGTACTCAGCTAACGATATATTTAAAAATACCCACGACTTAGGAACAAATATCTGTATCATTTTTTATTATACAGAAACGTCTGCTAGCGAATATCTTCGATGACGTATACGACGAGGGATAAGTACACAAAAATTGACAAGTCTAAGCGGTACTCGTATAGCTCAATTGGTAGTGCACTGGGCTAGTGATCCAGTGGTTGTGAGTTCGAGTCCCGCTGCGAGTCATTTTTTTTAATTTTTCTTTCGATTTAAATATCGAACAAATATCTGTGCTTATCATTATCACACAAATATTTGCTGAGACCTGATGTCAATTCTAATTCAAAGCATTATTATTTTAATACTCATTGGTTAACGCTATAATTATTTATGAAAAAAAACAGATACAATTATTTTCTTTATGACTTGACATTTATTTCAGAATGTTTAACCCAAATTCAAAATTGTTTACAGATCTCCAATGATACCTCAAAAAAACAAAATATCTATTAACCTCATGGAAAGTATAGAATCGGAAACCTCAATCGACTCCCCTGACAGAGAATTTGCTAATCTGGACTTAAACGATCTTGACGACTCCAACGATCAGAAAGAGAACGCTCCAGAAACAAAGGAAGAGAAAAAAGAGAGTATAAAAGAAGACTTATCTGAACATTCCACTACTTCTAAGCAGTCAAGTAAATCCCCTAGAATAATTGACAATATTCCGATGCCAAACATTAAAGTTCCTAAGTTAGATTTTTTCCGCTCCCCGAAAACAGAGTTCAAAGAATTCAAACAAGTAAACGACGAATCGAAATCGAATTCTAGATCGGATAGTGTAGACGGCGCTTTAAAAAGCCCGCTCAAGTCCAGGTCGGATAGTTTAGATGCGGCCTTAAAAAGTCCGCTGAAATTATCTAGCAGTTTTGATAGGTCTCCAAGAGAATTTACCAAACCATGGTCCGGTCTGTCCTCATTTAAACCCAAACCAGTCATTTCTCCATTAAAATCTTCAGACTCGGCTAATAGCTTAGGAAAAAGTTTAACGAGTCCTCGGCTAGATGGCGTTATACTATCTCAAGGTAAATCTAGTACTGATAACGTTGTAGTTGTCTACCAATTTGAGACTCAAGAGGACAGCTTTTCAAAGTCAATTAAGTCCCCATTGCCAGATCCAGGGAGAGACATGACAGAAAGGACTAAAGTGGACGAGAGGAGAAGACTGGAGTTGTCGTTGCAGAAAGAGATTGAGAATATAAAGATGGAATGGGTTGGGAAAGAGAAGCGGCTGAAGGCAGAGTTGCAAGAAGAGTTGAGGGAGGCGGAAGAAAAGTTTTTGGCGGAGAAGAAAATGCGGTTGGAGGAACAGGCAGAGAGACATAGAAGAGAATTGGAGGAGGTATGTTTGTCCTTTTCCTTCTTATTGAAACTGTTAGAATGGGTCGTTACTAGGGATCGGCGACAGGTAGCATTTTATCGACGAAAGTATTACATGGATATGATTCTATTGAATTAAAATGGGTGTACTTTTATTTAATATCGATGTGTATCGAATCAATGTAGTAAAGCAACTCTGATCTGTTAATATACAAAGGTTCAGATATAAATTCTCTAATTTATCTTTATTTGGATCCTTTGTGATTAGGCGTCGACCTAAGTCTGCAGTCTGGGAGCATGCCAAAGTTTGATAAGCCCCAAATCCTCGCCAAGGAGAAACGATATATTCCCAGAATGTTGCGAGAGGCTTTTGAAATTAAGAAGTATCCAAACTTCAATAGAGAGGATGGTTTTTCTGTACCACCAGCCTGGGATCCTGTGGTTCATTTAATAAAACAACAGGCAAGACTGTGAGGCCATAGTGTTGGACAGTGTGGACATTGTACTTGGTCGTTTATAATTTTTTGGACTGGCGTGTGCAATAATCGTGTGCAAGCACCAAAATTGTTTTATAATTTATATGTGGGTAGGTTCGCATTTTGTAATTGTTTGAGGATGGCGGTAAATTAATATTTTTCATCAGTCCACCCGATGACCACGAACGTTGCTAAAGAATTTTTGAAACGTCAGGATGAAGTTATATACGTCCGGATAAATTATATACGCGATTTAATCCGTTTTAGTTGTTTTATTTCATCAGTTTAATCAATCGAATGAAAATATCAAACATAAAAAAGTAATCATAATTTACATTAAGAAATTAAATTCAGTGAATTAAAAAACATAGGTAGATCCATATTAATCATTACCAAAATGACAATAAAATGCTACCAGTCTCCGATCATTAGCTGTTATTGATTAGTAATTACACAGTGAGTTATCGGTGACACTAAAACTGTAACCAAATTAAAGGTATTAGCATCAGCAGAAGAGAATCACAGAAAAGCGGTAGAAGATCACGCAGCAGCGTTGCAGGAGCGGATACGTAGCGACACGGCAGCGGCGGAGGACGAACACCGCGTCGCTATGGAAACGCTGAGCGAACAGTTCGCTGCCAAGCTCAGCGATCAGCGGCGCCAGCTAGAAATAGGTTAGCATTTGAACATTCTGAAACAGTAAGTGTCGGTTCAGTAGATTCATATTTTTTTTTATAAAAGACTGACCATGGTTTGACCTCAGTCGCACCGGATGGTAAGTGACGACGAGGTCGACGGTCTAGCACGCTAGTTCAGTAACAGCCTATTCACTCTTGCCTTGAAAAGACCCAAATTATATCTTACCGGGATAACAGACGGAGGTTGACAGTTGTAATTAGTTGTCCATAAGTTGTTACAAAAGTTTTAGTCAATAAATTAAAAGCAGATGCTACTTATAACTAGGGCTCGCGGTCGTGTCCGTGATTCGTGAACCCGTAGCCGTGAATCACGGCAACGGTTTTCTGGTCCGTTCCGCACGTGACATTCGGTTACGTGAAATTAGGGTACGTAAACCCGTGTAGATCCGTGTAGGCGTGATCACGCCTTCACGTATCTTAAGAATAAAACTTAGTCCTTATTTATTATATACCCGGGCGTGGCGAAATTACGAAACGTGCGATAAGTATCCAACGGAATCGAGCCTGAAGCTCCACACACGGACGCAGGTACGGGCTACGTGTCACGGCGTGTCACGTGAATCCGGATGCGAACGCAGGTACGTGACACGTACCTGGCCGTGTTCATGAAATTCGTGATCTTAGTACCGGCGGTGTT
The DNA here is from genome assembly GCA_022674325.2 of Grapholita molesta. Classification (NCBI taxonomy): domain Eukaryota; kingdom Metazoa; phylum Arthropoda; class Insecta; order Lepidoptera; family Tortricidae; genus Grapholita; species Grapholita molesta. The sequence continues at coordinate 14,425,527 of CP053135.2, read as the reverse complement.
AAGAACACGTAGCTACGGGTCGGCGTACATCACGGATACGAGGAGCCCTACTTATAACTCTTATACATCATGTAAAAGTTGGCTTAATACAGAAGCTAAAAATATTTTTTTGTGATTAATTACTACTTGTTATAGGTGAAAAACTTAAGGACCATGTCGATGTAGTTGTGCGGAGAATTAATATGGAATTTAATTTCAAAACAAAAATCAAAATTTGAATATATAACACTAACATGCGTGTACACACACGTTACTACTACATAGGCCAGGTGCTTTAGCTAAGTTTTTCACTTATAGCTTTCACAAAATCCATGTATTCTTCGTAAAACAGCATTTAAAAGCGTCCTTTTGTTAAACTTATAATAACTAGCTGTTCCATTTCAAAAATATTTATGTTCTTTTAACAATCCAGGAGCCGGCTCGATTATCTTTGTTTTCATGTATCTTTTATGTAATTCTGACTGATGGTTCTGGACTCTGGAACGATGATTGTTCTACACTTTTTACCATGACGGTAAGTTGTGGGGGCGCTTACACCTGCCGCGTGTATGGACGAGGGATCCTCTCTCGCATAGGACTATACAGTCACGAACGGAGGTGTCATTTATAGGATGCCGCTTAAAACATATTTTACAGATGAATAAGGCCTGTTATTAAGTTGTGGTGACGGTAAAAATTTAACAATTTTGCATTAAACTGAAAAATAGGCTGGGTTCAAAATCAAAATTTGTTAATAAACTGACTTGTAGGAAAACTTAATTATAATCAAAAGGTTGCTTGAATATATAGTTTACATAACCACAAACATTCAAACTTTATTCTTAATTTAAAATTTTATTTTTACTCTTCTTAGTGAAATGTAGTTTGACATGTAAGCTGGCGTGTGCCTGTATAATAAAAATGTACCTATAAATTAACCAGATTTGTTTTTCTTTTATTAAACCTAATAAATATTATGCTGTATTTTGATCAACATTGAATAAACTTTTATAGACTATTTTATTTTGTACAAAAAGCTGTTTTTATAATTTAATCATACGAAATCTTTGTGACACAACTTATGTCACGACTAGGTATATGGGATGACAGCTGTGTCGCCATATTTTAGGATATCCATAGATAAGGATATTCTGGAAAACGCGATATTCAGACATACTAATTTCTCTTTTTTTTTTTAAGAAAACGAACGCGCCCTCGCCGAGCTTCGTGAACAATTGTCGACGAATCTGCACAAAGAGCGAGCGAGCATGATGGAAGAGAACAGGGCGACCATAGACTCGCTCCGGGAAGAGCACAGCAACAGGGTAGCGGATCTACGCCATGACTATCGAGCAGAGGTAGGGTTTATTTATTGATACACCGCCATTTTTATTAAGGCATCCTTAGTTCTTACCTAGTCGATACACCCTGAATAAGGATGTACCAGCTCAAATAAAATGGCGTCTGCGTAACGTAATGCCAGGCCGTAGTATGCACGGCCTGATACAAGTTAATTAAAAAGACACAGCCGACTGATACCTGTAAATGTACCAAACTTTGATGTACCAAACTGTTATTTTAATATCTTCGCTGTTTTCTATTCTTATGTTATTTTAATTTACTTTTTGTGTTACCTGCCGTGATACTTTTTCACTTGATGGTCTCATCGGAAGATCAGCGCTGGATGTCGCCAGCATTACGCTGAGATGAGACAATTTCGTGGCACTTTCCACCTTGTATGTTTTATGTTATTTGTATTTCTGTCACCTTTGTGCTGTGTCTACGAATATACAAATATTCATTCATTCATATTCATTCATTCAAATCCTGACTAGGGCATCAGTTTGTGGTGATGTGTCTGGAGAAAAACTATTGATTTTTCGATGAACAAATGAGTGGAAACATGTTCATGGATTTTGAGAAAAACTAGCATGATTTTACTTTTTTATATTCTTTTATTTTTATATTAATATTTAAATTGTGAAATAAAGAGTCCAAAACATTTGGTAGTAAACAGAATCATCTGCCAGCGCATGTATAGTTTTCAAAAAAATATATTAATGACGTAAATCCAGCTTTCTATTTTTCGGATCACCGGCTCACGCTCCACCTGAGCAAACATGAATACAATACTGTTATGGGTCAGAGATGGGCAATGTATGGATCTTGAGAGAAAAAATTATCATTTATTTAGACTCCATTTTTTAGGGTTCCGTAGTCAACTAGGAACCCTTATAGTTTCGCCATGTCTGTCCGTTGGTCCCTTTATTATAACCGTAACATGTGATATGTCGTTAGGTATTTAAAATTAAGGTTTATTCAAATCATTTTTTGATAATGTAAATATTTTCGGAAATAATCGCTCCAGAAGTAAAAAGAAACGTGGAAATTCGTTTGTCAAATGTATGGAATAAAACGCATTGAAAACATCGTCGTAACTTTCAAATTTTTTTTTCGAACAGTTCTTGTTCCGCTTATAATTCACAAAATCTGTTTATAATTCACTAAAAAGAGATGTAATCGCGCCTCGTTTTATTCCATACATTTGACAAACGAATTTTTTCAAGATCTGCACTTAAAGATCCGAGAATTACAACAATTTTTTTCCTTCCCTTCCCCCCGATATTTTTGCATGGCTATTTTTTGGGGCTTACTTATTGATTAATCTCGCCTCAGAAAAAATGAGCCCACACGAAAATAATTATTATTTTGGTACTTTTAATTAACGCTGGCAACCCCTTCCCACCCGATCGATTGAATTTTTTTTTTTGGGTGCACAGCCTCATGACCGATTTGGTCGCTAGCTCTTAGACTGTAACCGTATAAGCAGGTGTTTGGTGTACCTGTAATTTCTACAAAATCACAATGAAATGAGGTGCTTGCACGTAAAGTAAAAAGTGTGAAAATTGGTTCATGCAATAAAGAATTATCTCATAAAAATCATCTTCCATGCTTTAAGTTTCTGCGCAATAGTTTACTTAATTTCCCGATAGATGTACGCGGAACGCTCATATCCTACATGGCGGTGTTAAATTTTTTCCAGATTTAATTGGGTCGGAGTAGATGCGCCCATACATTCGGTCGAAAATTTGTCGTGCTCGAATTGTCTTACTATAGACATATAGTCGTTCGTTGTCTAATAATAATAAAATCGATAAGTGTAACAAATAGTCCATTTTTTTAATTCTTAAGTGAGGACACTTACTATGATGGGCGTAAAACTACGGACTAGCCTTCACTGAGCGTGGCCCGACACGCTCTTGGCCGGTTTTTTTTAATTATGTTAATATTTTTGTGCACTAAGCACAAAAATATCCTGGTCACGGCGCCAAATCGTAACCATCTCCACCATTTTAACGAGGATGATTTAACTTCCTAATTAGTTTTAAGAAAAATGCAAGATAAATTAGTTTTGAATATTATAAATAAGGAAATAGATTAGAACTTCTTATTTTTCAAAATCGTACTCACCAAAAGAAAGTCAACTTCGGTATCACTGCACACCTTTTCTATCGTGTGCTACTCTGCGGCGGCGCCACCATAATGAAATTGAAGTAATTATATGGTAAAATGATGTACGTTTAACGTACGATATGTACGTATGATGTTTATGACTGTACCTATAGCGGGACACGAAATATTGGGCTTTGATTGTGGCGCCGCTGGGGAGCATGCTCTGCAGCGGCGCCACTCAGAACTCATAGCTAGAAATTACATTATCTACTTTTTTCTTATGGACATTGATGTACCAATGCCGTTTATTACGTACGTATTGACAAAATCGTTATTACTTAGTAAATTTATATACTTTCAGTAATTCCGCGTTCCGCCTGAACGGTATGAGCTGTTATGTCAGAGAGGCGCGCGGGTGAGCGAGAGGAATATATAAAGCTGTCCCGCGCTCCCCCGCAACCCCCCGGTTTTCAATAATAGTTTTGTATTGATATTAGCTATTTTTTTATGGAAATTGATGTACAGTCAAAGTAAACATATATGTTTATCAATTTATTGAACTCGGCATTTTGTAGACTGGTTGCTGCTTTAGTACACAAAGATACCTATTTCAGTAAACTCTTTAATGAGTAGGACAGAAATCGTAAAAAAATATTTCCAAATTAAAATACAAAACTATTATTGAAAACCGGGGGGTTGCGCGGGAGCGCGGGACAGCTTTATATATTCCTCTCGCTCACCCGCGCGCCTCTCTGACATAACAGCTCATACCGTTCAGGCGGAACGCGGAATTACTGAAAGTATATAAATTTACTAAGTAATAACGATTTTGTCAATACGTACGTAATAAACGGCATTGGTACATCAATGTCCATAAGAAAAAAGTAGATAATGTAATTTCTAGCTATGAGTTCTGAGTGGCGCCGCTGCAGAGCATGCTCCCCAGCGGCGCCACAATCAAAGCCCAATATTTCGTGTCCCGCTATAGGTACAGTCATAAACATGATACGTACATATCGTACGTTAAACGTACATCATTTTACCATATAATTACTTCAATTTCATTATGGTGGCGCCGCCGTACACAGTAGCACACTTTCTATCGCATCGAATTAATTGTTGCTTCAGTTATTCCTCAAGTCAGTCCATCCTCTCTCCCCCTCCGAACTGATACGAAGAGCCGCCCTCGCAGGTGGAGCGGCTGCGCAGCCAGCACGCGTGGCACCTGCAGGAGCTGCGCGCGCGCGCGGCGCCGGCGGCCGCGCTGCCCGACAAGTACCGCTGCCTCAAGGAGAAGTACGCGCGCCTCAAGCACGACGTCAAGGTGCCCGTCTCTCTACACCTGCTGGTGGGCGAGGCGATCTAACACTACAACAATCAGAGGTCGCCTCGCCTACGTCCACCATAACGAGTTAGTTATGGTCAGTGATCGCCTCGCCTACGCTCACCATAACTAGTTAGTTATGGTCAGAGACCGCCTCGACTACGTCCACCATAACTAGTTAGTTATGGGCAGAGATCGCCTCGCCTACGTCCACCATAACGAGTTAGTTATGGTCAGTGATCGCCTCGCCTACGCTCACCATAACTAGTTAGTTATGGTCAGAGATCGCCTCGCCTACGTCCACCATAACGAGTTAGTTATGGTCAGTGATCGCCTCGCCTACGCTCACCATAACTAGTTAGTTATGGTCAGAGATCGCCTCGCCTACGTCCACTATAACTAGTTAGTTATGGTCAGAGATCGCCTCGCCTACATCCACTATAACTAGTTAGTTATGGTCAGAGATCGCCTCGCCTACGTCCACTATAACTAGTTAGTTATGGTCAGAGATCGCCTCGCCTACGTCCACTATAACTAGTTAGTTATGGTCAGAGATCACCTCGCTTACGTACACCATAACTAGTTAGTTATGGTCCGAGGTCGCCTCGCCTACATCCAGTCTAGTTGGTTGCATACAACTAATTCTACTTACGTCTCTTGAAGCAGCCTGTATCCAGCCTAATGAAATGAAATGAAAAATCTTTATTTCAGACAGTTACGTCCATAGATATTTTGACATGCATACATATAGGGACACAAACCACAACAAAACAAAAAACAAGATATTACACAACATTTAAAACTTGCGCGGCGGAATAGCCACCGGCGAGTGTAGCTGCAAATAGCGCTTCACAAGGGGCGAGTCCCAACGCTGCGCTAGAGTACTTAGGATGCTGTTCGAGCTGCCTCTGCTACGAGTGAGAAGAGCCGCGCATCTTTTCCTCATAATGGCGAAAAAGCAATCCGTTTGAGCCTCTGCAAACATCACAGAGGCGCTGCAATACCTAGGCAACCTAAACAGCATCCTAAATGCATCATTATACTGGACTCTCAAAGCGCAGTATGCCCGCTGCGTAAAGTTTGCCCACAGACCGCACGCGTAGAAAGTTTGACAAAAAGCTTTAAAAATAATTAACTTTACTTCTTTACTTCTACGTGCAAATCTGCGGGACAACATATTGCAGCGAACACACAGCGCCCGACGCTCCCGCTCGATGTCCTCAACGTCAGACAGTGTCTCGGTGACCCAGTGACCCAGATACTTAAATTTGTCCACTCTTTTTAGCGGCGTTCCACCGAGCATGATCTCCTGCATGCGGTAACTTTTACTGCCTGCTTTAAATTGCAAGAGCTCGCTTTTTGACGCATTGTACCTGAGCCCATGGGCGCCCGCGTATCTTTCACAGACGGTCAACATTTTTACTATACCACCCATCGAGGGGCTCAGCAGCACCATGTCATCGGCATAGCTTAAGTTATTGGCACAGACCTCCTCCATGTGACACCCGACGCCAGTGCTGCTAAGCTCCTCGATAAGGCCATTCATATACAAATTGAACAATATGGGAGAGGTCAATCCGCCCTGCCTGACACCGCTTTGCATCACGTACTCATCGGACAAAGCCCCCGCCCACTTAACATTATTTTTTTGGCTGCCATACCAATGCTGAAGCAGTAAAATGACATCATGGGGGACCATCGTGTCCTTGAGCAGCTTACTCCACAGTAGGTCATAAGTATACCTAGATATTTTTCTAGCAGGAACGGCATTTGTTTTGTGCTTGCCACAATAAAAATATCGACAATCCTGCTATCGATAAGTACATACTACTTCAACTTCAAGATGTACACACAGTCTTATATCGGCTACCTACCTAGACGCCGCGTGTCACCGATCTTGAACAAATTAAACGTAATCCGTATACTTTTGATCCAATTTACGTTTATAATTTGCAATGAATAGTTCCAAATTGTTTTCTGAAGTAGGTATTTAAATATAAATAAATTGACTTTTATTATTGTTACTTATTTTTAACCCTATTACCCCATATTTGTCTTTGTATTACCTGTATGGAAATTGAAGGGGTACTTATCGATAACAGGACTGTCGATGTTTTTATTTTGTCAATCACTTACAAGAAATCGTTCGTGCTAGAAAAATATCTAGGTATAGTCATAAGACACCATATCAAACGCCTTTGATAGATCCAAAAAACAGGCAAACACCGGCGTTTCACGTGACGTATAGTAATGGACGGTCTGCTTAAGGCAGAGGATTGCGCTTTCAGTAGATAATCCCTTCCTAAATCCGAATTGAGCGTCATTTAGATTAATATTTTGTCCTAAGATGTCGTCAAGCAGACCATCCAATACCTTAGCCACGACTGTGGCCAGCGATATTGGCCTGTAATTGGATATATCAGAAGCGTCCCCGGTTTTATTCTTTATAACAGGCACGACTATTGTTCTCATGAGTTCTTCAGGTAAGTAACTATGACTAATACACAAATTATAGAACATTGACAAAACTACTGGTAGATGAACACCCGCATGCTTGAGATGTTCAATGCTAAGGCCATCATATCCGGGTGATTTTCCCCTTTGCATCTTACTAATTTTACGAGCAACTTGTTTAGCCGAAAACCTCATAAGTGGGGTATCCACTGTAGCCGTAGCACTGACACTCTCAAGCACTTGGTGTGTGGGTCTTCCTGCAAATTGTTGCTGAAAAGCATTTGCAATGGCAGTTGGCTCAAACTTGTTGTCTACGCTTACAGGCCGGCTCGACTTAGAATTCAATTTAGCGGTATTTTTCCAAAATTTTCCAAAGTTACGGTTCGAGTAGTTCTTAGCAATAATGTCCATCTTTATATCCTCCTCATGTTTCTGACAGTACTTCAACTTGCTTTTAAAGAGCTTATTTGATTCATACATTTTACAGTACACATACCCAGAAGACGGTTTACCATAATTAACCCACCATTGAAACCAAAAACGAGCCTCCTGATGAGCTTCGCGTACGTGTAAATTCCAACCTGTTATGTACCTATTTTTTTTACGCCTAACATACACATAGGATTCTATCGCCGCTGATTTAAGTACTGATATTAAATTATCATATAAAACACTTAACTTATTTTTATGATCAGCGTTTGTACACATCCTATCCGCACAACCCGCGAATTCTGAAGGAAAATTCATACACTTTAACTTGTTCGTACAATAATTCATATATTTTTCCACTTGTAATGCGTCCCTTTCCCCCCACCTCACCCTGTCATTGGCCTGCGAATGATTCGTTTGGACTTTTGCCTTAATGAGTTTCAAATCACATTCCAATAACAAGGGATAGTGGTCCGACCAGTAAACGTTATACAACACTGCTACCCTAACTACCGTGGATCGCGCGGCACTTGTCACTACACAGTGATCAAGTCATCTTTTAGAACCGTGGGCCTCACTGATAAAAGTGTAAGTATCGCACGGTAACAAGTCCATATCTACGCATGAAAGGTAATGTTCAGAACAAAAACTTAAAAGTTCACGTGAGAACGACTCACCCGGGTGCGCGTTGAAGTCCCCGAGCACTACGACTGACTCCACGTCACTGCTTTCCACAATAGACTGAATTTCACCTAGACATTCCGTAAACTCACTTACGTTATCAGCACAATCAGTAGGCATATACACTGACATGACAATGAACGCTCGGTCGTCAAGTTCCACTTTAATAGCCACTAGCCGCACACTAATGCATTGAATGACGGAAACACACGGAAACAGCGACTTCTTCCACAGTATTGCAACACCGCCGTGCGGCCTGCCTCGAAGTACCTGCGCTCCCGAGTCCATAGCAGATTTTCCCGTAAAGGCAAAATTGTTATCAATCGTGCCCAGGAAAGAGATGTCATGTTCCATTAGCCACGTTTCCTGCAATCCGATTATGCCAGCCGTGAGACACAGCTCACGCACACATTCCACCGATCTAATTATATTTTTACAATTAAAACTTATTAATTTAGTCATAACTTCTATATTAATCAGTTTTTATCCTTCTTTGTCTGAAGTCTTGAAAAATTAACAAAACGTCGAAAAGCCACCCTATCGGGCCAGAAATCATCGCTTAGAAATATACCTAATTTATGTTTAGGCACAAACACTTTGTACGCATCGTAATCTTTTTGCATTTTCATCAACATTTTATCCAACCTAACGGTAATATTAGTTTTAACCCGTATGTATTCGGTGATGTCATCCGCGGTCGTGTCTTTCGCCACATTATAAATGTAAACAGGGACCTTAATGTCCGCCGCCTTAAACTTATTATCGGAGGGCAATACCGCTTTTCCCTGTTGCCCAATAAAACGGTTCCTCAGTCTTTTCCTCTGGACAAGTTGCCATTCACTATCGGGAGCCTGGGGTTTGAATACACCACCCTCCGCTACTTTACAATAACGTGCATCTTGTTGCAAATCACACGATGCAGTTGTAACGTTATTTCTAAGCGTCGGCGTCGATATCTCCATTGGCGATTTAGTTCGCTCAGCTGACAGGTGAGTCATCGCCTCGCACATCAGAGCGCGCGGCTCAGCTGCTAGCGGCAAAGCCGGTTCTTTTCTCGGGCACTCACTGTCGGTATCCTCTCGAATAGGTACTGTAGACGCTTGATCGGCGTGATACAATATCTGACTACCCTCGATTTGCGCCGATTTATTTATTTGACTGTTATCAAATTTCTCCGGCGAAAGCTCTAGTCCCTTTGTTAAATGTTGAAGGCCCATTGGTCCACTATCACACGCGAAGCTATTATTAACGAGATAGGCCCCTCTCTTGTAAGTAATATTTTCCTCAAAGTTATTGACTAAAGAAGCTTTCTTGAGGTTTTCTAATTCCGCTTTCACCTGTTCCAATTCCTTCTTTGTGGCCGTTACTTTGATTAGAGAATCAGTTTGACTTCTCAACTCCACCAAGTCTCTCAGTATCCTTGAGGCATCCAGAAGGTTAAACGTTACGGGCGGTAATTTGTGCAGTTCCCTAGCCACAAACACCGGAATTTCGTCAGCTACACAATTCTTCATCGTGACAATTATGTCATCCAAATCTCGAGTTTCTTTTCCATCGCCCCTGCGTTTTGTCAATTTCATTGTCTTGGATAGGGATTCAAAAAGTAACCGTTTTGCCGCTGCAATGTCACTATCTGAGAACGCGGTAACACATATACGTCTCAGACTCTGTTCATCCATAACATGCTGTTTGTTGCTAATATACGCTAATAACTCGTTAACCACTAAATTACACGATCCACACTTCACAAAATTAGACATTGTTAATAATAACAACAGCCGCACTCGAACTCACTGCCGCTCGCATGCGCGGGCGGCTCGAGACTAATCAGATACAGCAGCAGAAGTCGCTATGCGTGTGAGATTCATTATGATTTTGACACGCCTTTATTTTCTTGACATTTTGAGCACCTCGCCCGCTTAACAACTTTTGCTGCTGACTGACGATTAATAAGATCGTCCAAATTATCCTTACTCGCTAATTACTATTCGTATTATCATATCAAACTTACTGCGTGAGTACCAGTGAAAAAATATAAAACCTCATAATGCGAGAGGGAGTGACCACTATACATTCCAGCCTTATTCAGTGCACTGCTGAACATAGGCCTCCCACAAATATGACTTGTGTCATCTTGGGGTAGTTGCCATAGTTGCCACGCTTGGCAAGCGGGTTGACGACCGCAGTAGCTGTAGATTGGGTTTCGACGGACGCTGCTGCCCGTTCGTAGGAGGTTACCCTTTGTCGACTCTTACGACACCCGCGGGAGGAGATGGGGTGGTGCTATTCTAGTCAGCCGGCATCACACGGCACCACTATACTACGTATTTATACGCGGTGATATACCTTTTTAAGTTTGTAATCTCTATGTTAAGGGGAGGCCTATGTTCAGCAGTGGAGGACGTCTTATGGCTGCGATGATCATGATGATGTAATCCTTTTTTTCTCAAACATGCAATGAAATATTGTCTTTACATTCCTTATAGTAGACTCGGAAGTATGGTTTTTTGGGCGCGGCAACTGGGAATTTCGTATAACTTTGCAGGCCTGCAAAGTCACTTTTTTTCGACGCTTATCCATACAGAGGCAAAGATGGCGGGTGTCATAGCAAACAGCTGATGTTAATTTTTAATACATTTCGATTTCATTGTTAGTTGTGATTTTGCAAATTTCATTATTTGAAGCATTTATTTCATTGTATGTTTGAGAAAAGCGCTATACATGCCTCGTCGTGAAAACGGATTCCCGGCCTCGTATGTTCGCACGGTAGTGGGTATAGTTACCCACTTGGCCGGAAATCCTAATTTTCCCGGCCTCTGAAGTAATGTACTAAGTATTATTTTGTTTTAGAAAATGGTCATTTCTTACAGATGTCGATCGAGCGCCGGAACAAGCGACGGGAGATTAGCATGACAACGGGCTCGGAAACTGAGAAATCCAACTCGCACAAAGCTAACCAGTCGCTGGACAGGTAACTAGAATATTCTACCTATCAGGCGGGCTTTCTGAGGCAAGACGGAGCTAGTATGGCTCGGTCTTTTATGACCCTTGTCAAGTTAGACAAGCCGGTGGAAATTGGTCTATTGACGCGCTACTACAGTCGCCATCAGATATATCGGAGCTATGGAGGTGGTAACAAATATCTGAACATGCACTTAACAATAGAGGCGTTGTTTAGATATTTGTGACCACCTCCACAGCTCTGATATATCTGATGGCGACTGTACCTATCAGCCTCGGATGTCTAGTGCTGGACTTGGGCCCCCATAGTCAGAGTGATCTCTGAGCATGGGGGCTTTAATGATATAATCGCCACGCTTGCCAGGCGGGTTGGCGATCACAGTATGTGCCACCGTTAAGGGACGCTGCCCGTTTTTCGATGATTTTAGAGACAATAACCAAGTTCAACTAGTATTTCGGGGTCTTTTTTTTTTAAGCGGGCGATCAAAACGAGCGACTTTATTGTTAAGGGAATAAGAACGTCGATATTTAAATCGAAGGAAATATAAAAATAAAAATGACTCGCAGTGGGACTCGAACCCAGAACTACTGGATCACTAGCCCAGTGTACTACCAATTGTGCTATTCGAGTACCGCTTAGACTTGTCATTTTTTTTCTTTTTTATCCCTCGTGGTATACGTCATCATGGGTGACGTGAAGACACATCTAACGCCAGCGTATTGAACACTTAACGGCGTCGAAGTCTCAATTTTCATTGAGAGTTCATCGATAACAATGTGCTGCCCCTTTATAATAGTACATTTCGATACAGGTAAAAAAAATATTTTTTTGACGACGGTGAACGTTGGAGCCCGAGTGAAACGAGGATGACAATCACCCAAGTCTTAAAGAAGTTTTTACACGAGTATCGAACCTAATTTTTCACAGCAAGTGCCTTAAAAAGTGAAATTTACGCTCGTGCGAAAAGTGCACTTTTTACGCACTAGTTAGGAAAATTATTTTTTATTACGCAGAAATGTCTACTAGCGAATAACTTTGTTATTTAAAAAAAAAAAACCCTTTAGAGCATAAAGTATCAAAAATGATACCGTTTATCAAAAAAGTGGCACAAGTTGTATAGAATGAGACATGTCTATACAGAGTGTCAAATGCTACATGTATGTATATTTAATTGTACATAAGGCACTTTAGAAGCAAATTGATTGATACTTCATGCACCTAAGGGTTAAATCGAAGGAAAAAAAGGAATAAGCACACCTTGTCTGCTTCGATATTTAAATCGAAAGAAAAATACAAAAATTTTGACTCGCAGCGGGACTCGAACCAACCACTCGATCCAGCGAGTAATTTTTTTTCTATTATTCTTTCGATTTAAATATCGAAGATATTCACCAGCAGACGTTTCTGCATAATAAAAAATAACCTTTTCTACTTATCAACTTCTGCTTCTGACTGCACTAGGTCGATTTGTGTAACTTTTTTTTTAGATGCAAAGAGTTGAACGAGACTTCAGTGAGCGCTGCGATAGAACCGGAGCCGGCGCGGAACAACAACGTGGTCGTGCGCAGCAACGACAACGACTCCTGCTCCGAGAGGAACGCCAACAACGAGCACTGGAAACACAACGTGAGTCAACGACACAATATCTTATTATCTACACTATCTGCACTATCTACACCACATTAATCACTTCCATACTCTGCAAGATTATGGAACGTGTATTGAACAACAAGCTCCTTGCGTATCTTGAAGGTAACGATCTCCTTAGCGACCGGCAATACGGCTTCCGCCGAAAGCGGTCTACTGGGGACCTTCTAGTGTACGCTACCCACATTTGGAGCGAGGCCATCGAGAAACGCGGCGAAGCTCTCGCCGTGTCTCTCGACATTTCCAAGGCCTTTGATAGGGTTTGGCATGACGGCCTTCTGGGCAAGCTCTCTGCGTACGGAATCTCTGCTGGTTTGTGCTCTTGGATTTCTGATTTCCTGAGGCAGCGATCTATTAGGGTCGTAGTGGATGGTTGCTCATCGGATCGCGTTGCAATTAATGCCGGAGTGCCTCAGGGTTCAGTTCTTTCAGCTACCCTCTTTTGCTGCATATAAACGATTTGCTAAAGCCCGGTATCTTTGGGTATGCAGACGACAGCACGGTGACTGAGAGATATATTCCTGAGGCCCAAACTACTAGTGGAGAGACCGAATCCTTTAGGGAAGCTTTGGTTGAGCGAACGAACCTGACCTTGAAGGCCGTTGACGAGTGGGGCGAAGCCAACTTGGTCAGGTTTAACGCTTCCAAGACACAGGCGTGTTTATTCACAGCCAAAAGGAGCCCTTTTAACTTGGCTCCTGCTTTCCAGAATGTTTCATTAGCAATTTCGGACCACCTCGAACTACTTGGGCTGAAATTAACTACTAAGCTGAACTTCGGTGCCACTATTGAGGCCAAAGCGAAATCCGCTGCTAAAAACTTGGGGTCTTACACAGGGTGAAGCGGTACTTCACGCCGGAACAGCTTCTAACACTTTACCAAGCTCAGGTTCGATCGTGCATGGAGTACTGTTGCCATCTTTGGGACGGGTCTGCCAAGTATCAGCTGGCCGCTTTGGATTCAATAGAGCAACGTGCTCGCAGACTCATTGGCGATCCTGAATTACTGAGTGTAAGGTTACAAAGCCTTGAGCACCGTCGCAGGGTTGCTAGTTTGTCTGTGTTTTACAGGATACATTTTGGAGAGTGTGCACAGGAACTGCACGATTTAATTCCGCCATCTCCGTTCCTCCACCGGACGTCCAGACGAGGGGAGCGGTTTCATCCTTACGTTGTGAATATTCCATTCATTCGCACGAAGCGATTCGCTTCTACCTTCCTAATGCGGACTGCTAAGGAATGGAATTCGCTCCCTTCGTCTGTATTCCCGGTAAGATATAATTTGGGTCTTTTCAAGGCAAGAGTGAATAGGCTGTTACTGAACCAGCGTGCTACACCCTCGACCTCGTCGTCACTTTCCATCAGGTGCGACTGAGGTCAAATGCTGGTCAGTCTTTTATAAAAAAAAAAAAAAAAAAAAAACATTAGCGAAAGTTGTTAAGATAAGTTAAATCACTGTCAGTTTCGTGACGACAATAAAGCATTAAATCTTTATGAAGATTGATTTTTTGCCTTTAATTATGTTGTAATATCGATTGAAGTTTATAAAATGAACATCAAAACTAAGTTTTTATCGTAATTTAACGCTTAATTGTCGTCACGAAACTGACGGGTAAAACTTTTCTTGACAACTTTCGCTAATTTGGTGCACTTTTTTTTGATAACTCCCATCTACACGATCTACGCTAATCTACACTATCATTATAAAAAGCGACCCGGATATGTCCTTAAACTACGTCCAACAATGAGAGGTAGGGCACAGCGCAGTACCATCACGCTTGAGTCTGGAGAAGCCCAACTGGGGAAGTACCTCCTCCTTACGGAAGACCACAGCCGCAATAGCACTGCTACCTCTCAGGTATGTAGTGTTGTGTTCCTGATGGTTAAGTAAGGTTCCCAGAGCTCTAACCCCCATTAAAGGCCGGCGACGCGCTTGTGACTCCCCTGGTCTTGCGGGTGTCCATGGGCGACGGTAATTGCTTATCATCAGGCAATTCGTCTGCTCTTTGCCGCTTTTGTTATATAAAAAATATTTATGAGTGGGTGAGTGTGTATGTTTGTTACTTCCTTACGTCTAAACGGCTGGAGCGATTTTAATAAAATTTGGTATGAAGTTAGCTAACACCCTGGATTAACACATAGGCTACGTTTTATTGCGGGAAAATATCTTATCCCCGTGGGAAAATCGAATCTAGTAAGTAATAATTATGAAATTCGCTACGTGGTTGTAGTTGGATGGCGGGTCAGATTCAATCAATCAGATTATTATTTAAAACTAGTGCCAAAAATCTAACTTTACGCATGATTTGCATCTACATAAACTATTTTATTGAGCACTTGTAGTTTAGTGAAGAAGTTACTCATGGAGCGAAGACTTTTATTTAACCGACGAAAAAAAATGTCCGAGGTTGTTCGACGCGTATTTTATTTTTTTTGAAATCTTGTATCATAAATACTGCTTTAGATATTATTACGCTTTATTTCACACGTTTGATCGATATTTTCGTACCGTTACTTCCGATTTCGGTAGCCCGTATTCTGTGTTACTGACTACTGCACCCTCGCTGTGCCGCAGCCGCGCGCGGGCGGGGCGGGCGGGGCGGACGGGGCAGCCGCACGCCCGCGCCGCGCCGCGGTGGCCTTCCGCGAGCCGCCGCGCCGCCGCGACCGCGCCCGCGCACGGGAGCGGGACCCAGACGCAGGTACTTTTATAATTCAATTACACATCACATTCAATTCTCCATAGTAATCGGTTATGTTGGTAATCCAATATTTATTAATGATGTCAATCTGTAATCTATTTCAATTTGTAGAATTATTTAATTTAAAAAGATCATTAATTAAATATACCTTTTTAATTTCCACTTGTTATAATACACGGATGTTTATCAATCCTTATTACTAAGCTATGTTGTAAAATTCAAGATGTATTAAATACTCGATTCAATTTATCTAAAAGTGTAATTTGGGGCCTATTTGTCGAACACTCGTAACTTGTAATTCAAGCGGAACGTCTTTCTAACAACAGAGGCCTATTGCATAACAACTTGTAAATATTAGCGGAATCCCTTTCCAATTCCTTTTATTAGAAAGAGAGGCCCACTAATATTATTGGTTGTAAATTGTTATGCAATGGGCCCCAGGTGTCAACAAGCGACTTCTGCCCGTATTACAAGTGTCCGAGAAATAGATCTCAGGTTGTTCTTTATCTTGTCTTTACTCCCCGTCGTTTAAGCAATGATTTGCCAATGTCGAAATATTAAACTTTTTCTCAAACATGCAATGAAATGTCTTCGTTACGTGCGTCATAATAGGCTTCGAAGTATCACGTTTAGGGCGGATCGACTCCAGAGGACAGGTAACGAATTTCATATAAAATTGAAGGCCTAGGCCGGGAAGTAATTTTTTTTAATTTTTATGTATACCTGGCGTCTGTGTTCATGAAGCCTGTTCAAACAGCTGAGTTATATTTTTTTTATCTTTTTTAGTGACTAAATGATTAGCGGGCTAAAAAATAATCTCTCTTATTTCAGACGAAATGGTATGAAGAGATTTATTTTATTTATCATGTAATTGAATATTCATATCATCAGGTTATTACATTATTATATTTATTATTCATGCTCTCAATTTTAAAATTGTATTGGCAACACCAAACACTACTCCACGCATGCGCGTTTTTGAACGCATTTTTGACTCAACCAATCACAGGACACTTTTACTTATTTTAATAATGGCGGAATGGAAAAGTTTCTCGGCGTGTAAAACTCTGTTTATTAAGACTAAATAGTGGTAAATGGTGTGATTCAATGCTTTTGTGACTTAGATATAGTGTTACGGGTGTATAAAAATTGAATAATCTATCCGGGCCCGGTTTTATTTATCTATATTTTGTTATTGTGTACCGCCAAAGGCAGATGCCGTAGCGCCATCATTTAAAAGGTAAGTGCATTCTTTTTCGGTGGTTTTTCTAAATGTTGTATATAGTAATTATAGCCAGACTCTTTATGATAGTCATTAATTATTACATCGAAGGCAAAAATACTACAAAGCGGGATTGGAGGGAAAATTAAAAAACTTATGTCGTGAAGCTGTTTTGTTCAGTGGTATTTTTTTATTTATTTCATTGCATTAGTTTGAGAAAAGCACTATACATGCCTAGCCGTGAAAGGGTCTTGAAGGCTTCGTATACTATCCGGCCTCCTTACAGTCGGCCGTATATATAACTCAGCCTTCAACCCCCTTTTTCCCGGCGGCTGCAGTAATGTACTATTACACGAGAAGATTTGTAGTTTAATTTTATATTAACTTGTCCCAGGAACCACAGACTTCCAAGACTCGTCGGACGCGACCACCGCCGACGACAAGCCGAAGGAGCCCGCCAACGGTAATACGGTCTCGTTGCGACGCCACTGTGGTCCTTGTGCGCCCGTCGTAAGATTTAATTTAGTGTGCGTGGCCTCGCAGGTCACGGACGGCGCAGGTGCTTCACGAGGCTGAAGTCCGCGTCCACGTCGCGGCTCAACTACTCTCCGAAGTAAGTATTTATAGGTGAAAAACTTAACTGGAGGACCATGGCTATGTAGTTGTGCAGACAATTAATATGGAACTTACGTCAAAATTTAAACATAGAACGCCGACATGCGTGTACAGATATGTTACTAGGGCTCCTGGTATCCGTGATGTACGCCGACCCGTAGCTACGTGTTCTTAACACCGCCGGTATTAAGATCACGAATTTCACGAACACGGCCAGGTACGTGTCACGTACCTGCGTTCGCATCCGGATTCACGTGACACGCCGTGACACGCCATGATACGTAGCCCGTACCTGCGTCCGTGTGTGGAGCTTCGGGCTCGATTCCGTTGGATACCTATCGCACGTTTCGTAATTTCGGCACGCCCGGGAGAAAAATAAATAAGGACTAAGTTTTATTGAATTGAGTTACCACTTAGTATATATTACGGGCGGACCGAACCGGAGTGTTCTTAAGATACGTGAAGGCGTGATCACGCCAACACGGATCTACACGGGTACACGTACCCTAATTTCACGTAACCGAATGCCACGTGGAGACGGACCAGAAAACCGTTACCGTGTTTCACGAAACCGAGCGCACGGCTACGGGTTCTGGAATCACGGACACGACCGCGAGCCCTAGTTACTACTACATAGGGCAGGTGCTTTAACTAAGTGTTTCACCTATAGCAGACTTTAGAACCTAATGAGGTTGAGGCGATTTTGAGTCTTATGTTATTATAAGGTCTAAAATTTTAGACACTGTGACGTCATGTGTCCGAAGGAAACGAAGGACTATGCTACATATGTAACCATATTATGCATTAACGTGTTGTTTTACGTGTGTTTTTTTCGGGGTCACAAAATTACAGAAGTAGATAATTACATTTTTATCTCTTATAACCAGTGATCGGCATTAACGAAGATTTACAAAACTTGTTGAACTGAGGTATAGTAATAATTTACCATCAAGAAAAATACGAATAACTTTGGCAAATTAGTGTCCAATGTAATTGTATATCGGAATCTCGGTATGCATATATTTGGGTGTAAAAATATCATTGTTTTTATGGCTCTATACACTCCTTTAACGAAACTTGTTAAGCGGTGAAAATTTTGCACCGTTAATGCCCATCACTGCTTATAACTCATAGTTACATAGTTTCTTCTTCTAGTTACATTCACCTTTGTAATATTCCCCGTTGTTAATGTTCAAATTTTTTTTTAATAGTTTTATGTATAATTTACCCGAGCCTGCCACACGTGGCGATTATGGCATTAAAACCGCCATGATACTTGTTTCCGTCTATGGATAAACCTATGCCCAACAGTGGACGTCCATGGTTGAACCTCATCCCCATAACCTCGAGGTATGACTACAAAGGAATCTTTAGAATACAGAAGGATTGGATTGATACATGTTTCTGTTGCAGACGAGGCGAAGGCTGGTCGAGCCCCCTGGAGGCGCTCCGGCAACAACTTCGGAAGCTGGATGACCTTGAGGAGCAGTTCCCGGACCTGGCCTGCCAACCCGCTTACAGCCTGCGGTATCCCTTCGCTGAACTAGGTAACCTAATCACCTAGGAACAAATCCAATGATATTACATTAAATATTTTAAACCCACGTTTAATTAAAATATATTTCGCTGCGTAACGCGGAGCTTTTTTTTTGTTTTATATTATATACATACATACATTTCAGCCGTATGCAGTCCACTGCTGGACATAGGCCTCCCACAAATATGACTTGTATTATCTTGGGGGTAGTTGCCGTAGTCGCCACGCTTGGCAGGCGGGTTGGCGACCGCAGTAGGTGTAGATTTGGTTTCGACGGACGCTGCTGCCCGTACGACACCCGCGGGAGGAGATGGAGTGGTGCTATTCTAGTCAGCCGGCATCACACGGCATACTTACACTGTTTTACATTAATGCTTTACATATCTGGGCAATTTCACTTTCAGGGACACCCAATTAACTTAATTGTCAAATAAAAGTTAAATAAGTGGTCAGTTTAGTGACGACAATTAAGCTTTAAATTTCAATATAATCTACTGTTTTATGTTCAATCCATAAATAATACGTGTTATTGTAATAGAAAAATGCGAATAAAGATGATTGACATAAATATTTCAAGCTTAATTGTCGTCACTAAGCTGACCACTGATTTAACTTTTATTTGACAATTAAGGTAATTGGGTGTCACTGAAAGTGAAATTGCCCATCTTCTACTTACTACTAACGTTCCGTTACTAAAATGATTGCTTTTTCACTGTGAAGAAATGGAATTATTTGAATGTAAGTGAAGACTAATATTTTTGTTAAACAGGAACCGTAACTACAGCGGACACGCCCGAGTTGGAATTCGTGAGACACCGCGCCTTGATAGAGCGAGAGGGCATGCGGCGGGCGCGAGCGGTGCTGAAGCGGCGCCGCGCGGCGCTCAAGCAGACCAGGAGCGAGCGGGACACGCACAGGGCGCCCAGCGTGAGTATTGTTTGTCTTTATGCTAACCTGGTCACTGACATTACAACTACGGAGTAATTATATTTTCTAACTTGTACTACAATGTTCAAAGTATGTTCTTTATAATAGGCTGCGAAGTATGTTGTTTGATGTTTGGTTAGATGAGAGGTCGTTAAGGTAAAGATTGCCGGCCCTAGACGGCAAGGTCCTCTTTTTTAACTGCCATTTTACATAAATCTGTGACACAACATCATGGCGATTGGCGATAAAAAAATATATTGGTCACATTTGGTTGTCGGCCTCGTAACGAATACTCGGCCAGCAACCCCTTACTCCCCAGCCTCTTCAGTAATATACTATTACACACTCTGGTGTGTAATAGTATATTACTGAACTACTACTATCCCGCCAGCTTGAGTAACTTTTCCAAGGGCTCAAGAAGTGAATGCGGAGTCTGGTCCGGTACCGCGAACAGCATCTTTCTCTTTTACTCGTCATGAGAGTGACAGACACAACCGGCCGAAATTTACGATAATCATTTTTCGCGGTAGCCCCGCTTATTGGCTATGCCTACTCTAAAAAAAATGACCTTTTGACTATTTAGAGTTTATGAAACTAGTGAGAATGCGGGTAGCAGCAGAAATAACGGACGCAGTAAGCGAAACCCAAAGAGATGATCGCTAGTGTGTGTGTGTATGGGGTACTAAAAGTCCACTCAGATTCAGTTGACCACTCAGATTCGGTTGAGACCGTCTCAACCAATCTCACTGGAAGCGAAAACTCAGTAGAAGTATTCCAGTAGTACAAGTCAAGTCTGGCGCGGAAGGGTCCTGGATTTTCCCCAGGCTATCTTCCCCCCACACAGTCCGCTTCCTCTATCGCACAACACATGTGCATAAAGTCGAGCCCAAGTCAGGTTCAAAAAAAAAAAGGTACTAAAAGTCGCCACTACATCCCTCAAATGTTGTTCACTAGGTGCTGATGGGGCGTTCCATTTGTTCACTTCATTCCGCGCGACTAAAGGGATTTTCACGTACCGTAAAACCTCCCAACTATAGTCTAAAAGCTCTCAACTATGGTTCAAAACTAAATTCGATATCTTCGTTTGGTGTGAGTTTAATTTAAATCAGGTCTGAAACAAAATTTGTAAAAAAATTAATGAATCGATAGATAAAACCGAAAAGAATATTCGAATTGACTCTTAGTCACAAATTGAACTTGTGGATAGTTGCAGTATTGAACTATAGTTGGATGGTTTTACGGTAATTAAAAACAGGGATCGTTACCGGTATTACTAAAAACCTAAATATTGTCGTTAAAATAAAATAAAATCCATTATATTTTTAATTGGTATTTAGTTAAGGAGAATACTGTATCTGGTTAGGAAAATAAAATGCAAAAATATACAATAACAACCGAGATACCGTAATGGAATACCGGTTAATTTGTATGAAAATAATACCGGTATTCCATCCCTGATTAAAAAATAATAATCTAAGTTGTGAAATTTTAACAAGTTATATAGAAAAAAAAATTAAAAAATATAAAAAAAAATAAGTTACATAGACTTGTTAAAATTTCACAGGATTTAGTCTCTACAGGACAAATTGCGGTAAACTTCGGAAGTCCTGTGTTCAGTTTTCATTTAGTTTAGGATTTATGTGTATTTGTTCTAGTCAAATGTTATGAATTTAAATAGCGAATATGACGAGTTTGTTGTTGATTGTCAGTGTAAAATAAATACAAGGATGGTTATTTATTATTTTAGGTAGAAATATTTAGGTAAAAATTTGCAGATGTGACCGGTAACTGTTTTATTAATTGTATGGAAGCGGGTAACTCGCGATTTATAAGTCGCACAGCTGGGTGCAACGATGTCATCCACACCAATCCCAAACTTTCTCCCTCGTTCCTTGCACCAACCATGGTGACCTTGGCGGACAGAGGACGTCATAACGACGTCACCGATATCTTCCGTCTCTTGTTCCTTGCACCGACTTCATGCCGACGAGGAAGTCCTAACGACGTCATCCGCATTAATACCGAACCTCCTCTCCTTTGTTCCGTGTTGGTGACCTTGACGGACAGACGATGTCATAACGACCTCAGCCGCACCAATACCAATCTTTCCTTGGTTCCTTGCACCAATCTTGGTGATCTTGGCGTGCAGAGGACGTCATAACGGCGCCACCAAAATCGTCCGTCTGGTTCCTTGCACCGACTTCATAACAATGAGGAAGTCATAACGACGTCATCCGCACCAATACGTGCTTATGACGTCGTTTGGAGAGGACGTTTCTGTCCCTCGTTCCGTACATCAACCTTGGTGACCCCGGTGCGCAAGGGATGCCATAACGACGTCACCTGTAATACCAATGTTTCTCTCCCTGGTTCCTGGCACCCGCTGACCCCGGCGCAGGAGGAGCGCGAGGCCACGGAGCTGGAGGTGGCGCTGCACCGCGCGCGCGCGCTGCTGGGCGAGAAGGACATCCGCCTGCGGCACATCGAGCGCGCGCTGCGGGCGCTGGCCACGAGGCCGTCCACCGCCGTCGCTGTGCAGGTCCGACTCGGCCGTGTGCTCATTGCCCGGGCCCGGAAAATCCGTAGCAAAACAAAACACTGTCGCAATCAAACTAGTGTTAGAAATATTTTTTTATCGATATCGAGTAAGTTTTGTCTTAAAATAGTCATACTGATATGTTTAAGTACATTATTTTATAATAATTATAATCATTCACGCTAAATTCAAAAGAAGTGGTAAGTTGGTTTATTTTATATGTATGTGTTATTTCATCTAAAACGCAACGTAACTTATATTATCAACGTTAATAATTACCGATTAACACGGTTCTACTCATGTTTATTTAGTCACTCGCGCGACACGTTTCGGAGAACATAGGCCTCCATTTTCAGGCACTAAGAGTGCTTGAGTAAATAAACGTGAGTAGAACCGTGTTAATCGTTAATTATTATACTATGTCTGACGAAAATTTAAATACTAATTATCAATGTTACTTATATTTCATGTTTTGTAATTACCCTCCCCTTTAGGCTTGGCCGTAGTCGGGTGACAAAGAGGTAATCAAACTCATTGAAAATAATAGGATTCCATAAGACATCGATAAACTCGATATCGATAAAAAAATGGTTCTAACACTAGTTTAATTGCGACAGTCTTTTGTTTTGCTATGGATTTTCCGGGCTCTGCTCATTGCGTTATGGTTCAGTTTGGCTTGTGTCATCGCGTTTTAGACTTTTTTGGTTCTTATTTAATTTTGTCATTTAGTATTAGCTAACCACGCACCGTACGGGTCGATTATCGACCGTGTGCTCATTGCGTTATGGTTCAGTTTCGCTTGAGTTATCGCTTTTTAGAGTTTTTGGTTCTTATTTAATTCTGACATTTAGTATTAGCGTGCGCTGCGGATAACGCATCCTTAAACCGCCGTCACCGTGCGGGGCCACTATCGACGGTGTTTTCTTTGCATTATGGTTCAGTTTCGCTTGAGTCATCGCCGTTTAGTTTTTTTTTTTTTGCAAGTCACAACGCTGGCGGGGCTGCACTGCCGCTGCTGTGTAGGTCGATTTGAGATTTGGTTTAGTTTCGTTTGATTTCAACGCTTCATTACCTTTTAGAATTTTCGTTTACTTATATAACTATGTATCACTAACTATCACTTGTTTCAAAACACAGACCTGATATTTTAACACTTCAACACTCACTTTAACACTTCGTCGGCCAGCCATGCCCGTCTTTAAAGTATGGTTGCCGGGTAAAAAATATCTTATGTCCTTTATCGTAGCTTAAACTCTCTCGTTTTACTTTTTCTTTGGTCATCCGCTGTGGTTTTAAAAAAAAATATCCTCCTATTTTTAGATTGTTTGCAAAAAATATTAATACTGCGTTGTTTAACTTTTTATGGTTTCACTTCGAGTTTCGGTTAATTGATTGTTTTTTTTTTCAACTGGCAATTTATTTATTTCACAGGTTCTTCAATAATATTTTCTGACGCATTTAAATCTATGTTAAGTTTGCTTCGGTAACGAATTATTTAACTCAACTCATTGTCACTGTTTCGCTACGATGTTTGCTAGCATGAGTAATGAAGACTTAAGTTTAAGGCGACTGTCTTAAATCTGTCTTCATGCGTTTTGCTTCGATATTTTTTTTCAGTTCAATTATTTATTTTTCCCCAGCTTATAGACAATTTTGGTACTATTTTAGTTTTAGCATAAGTTATGTCAACTTAATTTTAAATGTATTATCTTAGGCGGCCTTATGAAACAAATTTGTCAAATTATTTTCGTAAATACCTCATAACGAAATTGCCAAGTTAATGTATATTGGCTGTTGTAGTGACGTGTGAGAAACGGTTTTTCCTGTAAAGTAAATATTAAATTGTGTATCGTTCATTTTGCGTAGATCGTGCACCTCATATTGGAGTACATTCGTCTTTATTCGGATTATAATTAGATCAAAAATGAAGGACTCAAACTGTCGTTAGATTATTGATTACTTACTAAAATATACCTTAATATAATATAATAATTAAGGAAGAGCGGTGTTGCCCAACACAGGCAAATTTTGCTTACCGGGCAGCACTATCCCCTACTTTATAAACACGTGTATACTTTACGAAAATAAATAATTTTAATTTTAATACCACTAACTGAAAGTAACGTAATGACACTCGAAAAAGTATGTATGTACTGTATGTATGTCAGGCCAAAATGAAATCTTCATGCGTGATCATATTGGACAGGCTCATATCGGCCAGTGGTCTGTTCATCTGTGGGGCCATTTACGGCGATACAAATTGACGCAGTGTCATCGCTTTTTGAGGAGAGCCCACAGCCATATGAGCATTTTATCGGCAGTCTAGTATACAAAACGTTTTAGCATGTTGGGTAGTCGTAATGTGACTGCACTAATTCTCCCGGTGTATAATTTCTATTCAACTTCTTCTATTATTTCCGGAAATATAATGGTAACATTACCGTACCAAGCACCATTGAAATGTCATATCGCGTGAGTATAGACTCTGTACAGACTTCCACGTCACGAGAAGTGATGACTAGCGTCAGTCAGAGTTTTCTTCCGTCAATAAAATTTAAAAAAGTAAGTGAATGGTTCGGTGTGTCTAGGAGACGTCGTCGTCGTCGTCGGGCTCGCTGTCGGCGGCGGCGGGCGGCGCCGTGCTGCGCTCGCTGCGGGCGCTGCACGCCGACGTGCGCGACATCTGGCGCGCGCTGGACGCCCGCGAGCCGCCGGGTGAGTGTAGTGTGAGGACACTTCGGCGGCGGGCTTATAGACAGCGGGCCCACTGTGGGCGACAGCGGGTGCACTGTAGGCGACAGTGGGTCTACTGTGGGCGACAGCGAGTCCACTGTAGGCGACAGCGGGACTACTGTGGGACACAGCGGGTCTACTGTGGAGGATAGTGGGTCCGCTGTAAGCGACTGCAGGTCCACTGTAGGCGACAGCGAGTCAACTGTAGGTGACAGTGTGTCCAATGTAGGTGACAGCGAGTCCACTGTAGGCGACTGCGTGTCCAATGTAGATGACAGCGTGTCCACTGTAGGCGACAGCGAGTCCACTGTAGGCGACTGCATGTCCACTGTAGGTGACAGTGTGTCCACTGTAGGCGACAGCGAGTCCACTGTAGGCGACTGCGTGTCCAATGTAGGTGACAGCGTGTCCACTTAAGGCGACAGCGAGTCCACTGTGAGTGACAGCAGGTCTACTGTAGGTAACAGCAGGTCCACTGTAGATGAAAGCGGGTCTACTGTGGGGGACAGCGTGTCCACCGTGGGCGACTGCGTGTCCAATGTAGATGACAGCGTGTCCACTGTAGGCGACAGCGAGTCCACTGTAGGCGACTGCGTGTCCAATGTAGATGACAGCGTGTCCACTGTAGGCGACAGCGAGTCCACTGTAGGCGACTGCATGTCCACTGTAGGTGACAGTGTGTCCACTGTAGGCGACAGCGAGTCCACTGTAGGCGACTGCGTGTCCAATGTAGGTGACAGCGTGTCCACTTAAGGCGACAGCGAGTCCACTGTGAGTGACAGCAGGTCTACTGTAGGTAACAGCAGGTCCACTGTAGATGAAAGCGGGTCTACTGTGGGGGACAGCGTGTCCACCGTGGGCGACAGCGGGTCCAGCGTAGGCGATAGCGGTTCCACTTTAGACGACAATTAGCGGCGTTAAGCCACTTGACTATTTTTGTTACAGTATATCTATACTAATCATATTTATCGATAAATATTCCCCATATGTGAAAATTCTTTTCCTTTCCAGCCATAACAGCCTCCCCGGAGACCAGCTCCTGCAACGCGCCCACAACATCTCACACGCGCATGACGCTCTCCGCTGTAAGTACTACATCTTGTCACTGACTGTGCGCACATCCCTCCTGACGCTTAAGAAAACTGTTCTTTATTAACCATTTCAACACCATGTCAAATGTAAAAGCTATCCCTCAGACGCCACGTCACCGAAATGTCACAACCAAAGTTGAACTTTATTTACGTGCGTGTAAGTCTATTCTGCTCTGTACCCTTACCATGAGTTGTGACATAGAGGTTTTCGATAACGAGTATCGAGTTTACTATCTGTGCATCTCGTTCGCACTAAAATAGTACAAGCGAGATGCACAGATAGTAAATTCGATACTCGTTATCGAAAACGTTAATGTCACATCTCATGGACAGGGTACTGTATTCTGTGACATATATATCAGTATTTGGCGTGAACCTGCGGTGCCGATATAACAGACTTAGGCGTGGAAAAGGTTAATGGTGATTTTGAGTACAAGTAGGCCAATTTTTGTGTTTTCTTTTTAGTAATAAGGAAGTAGTAAGTACTAAATTTTGCTGATAACTACGCTTCTGTTGTCCCTGGCTGGTGGGCAAGAATAACAGGATAATAGTTATTTGTTATACAAGGGGGCAAAGTTAGTGTTTACCTTCTCGTGCTAGTATTGAGACCCGAGCTAGCGAAAGATTTCTAAATTATTCTTTGATTCAATGAGTAGAATAGAATCTTAAGCATTGGGAGGGTCTCATAACACGAGAGGGGAACACACTTTGTTACCTAGTGAAATACATGATTTTTCACCTCACTGCAGCGAGGAAAAAAACTACTCTAAAAATAAAAAAATAAAAAGTCCAAATTATTGGCATCCATCATTCAACATTCAAAAACATTAAATAAAAGAACATCCGACCAGATAATATAAAAAAAAACACTAGATTAGTAATAAACCATTTGTGTGAAATTACTTGGCACTCTTGTTAATAAAATGCAACTTTGCTATCTGTTTTTAAAGAACAAAACAGTTCTTTCCGAGCTAGTGAGGTAAAAAATAATTGATTCTCTCATTTATTGTTCTAGCCGGAACCGTCGCTGCAAGAAAACTCGGACGGCGTCGCCGAGAGGGCCCGCGGGCTCCGCGCCTGGCTGCAGACCACGCCGTAATCACCTGCCATCTAGTTTCTCCAAGCTAAATCAGCTCTTATGCCGTTGGTATAAGGCTCCCGGGCCAGCGAAGGCAGACTACGCCATAACCCTCGCTTCTCCACGCCAAGCGAAATAAGTGCTTATGTCGCCGGAATTAGGTGAACGCCGACCACACTTTCGCTTTTCCACGCCAAACTAAATTCGCTCTTATGTCGTCGGGATAAGGCTCTCGGGCAGGGGAACATTTACAACTCGATAAGGCTTAGTTTCGTTTCGAACGTAGTTATGTTGCGACATAAACATACATCATGTTGCTAGTTGCGCCCACACCGCTACTTGCTCGTAAAACACGGCGACGGTACGGAATCGCAGTGACGTACCGTATTCCGTACCGTATCCGCGCGGTTTTGAACGCATGCTTTCTACACCGTTACTCAAAATACGCAGACGTACCGTAAATTAAGCTACGTCAATCATACTACTTAGTTACAAACGGATAAACTCACGTGTAATTATATCGCACTAGGCGACATGTTTCGGGTAAGCTCTGGTACCCATCTTCAAGCCGAGTCAGGACACACCGCTCGCGTTGCGGGTGTATCGCTTACTGCTGTCCGCTGCCTTGCACAGCGTTCTGCATTCGAAGCCCGATTTCGAAACATGTCGCCCATTGCTATATAATTACAAGTGAATTTATCCGTTTGTAACTAAGTAGTAGTAGTAAAATGGCTCACAACAGTTTTTTTAATTATATTATGTCGATCTTTCTTGTATGGGACACGTCATTGCATACAAGTTGTGTTTTGAGCAGCGGTGTGGGAGCGTGCGGAAAACACGGCGCGGATACGTTGCGTCACTGCGATACTGTATCGTCGCCGTTTTTTAAACAACGGTGTGGTCGCACCTTAACAATTGGAAAATCTCTTACGATTTTGCATACAAAATAATCATGGCCCGGATTTTTAATTATACACTGTTATTTACAAATGAATTCAGTGTGTCGGGTATAGTCTAGTCAAACATTCGCGTCACTAAAATAAATAAATAAAAATCCTATATTTAGTGACATTCTTGATTGACGAGACTCCTTGATATCGGCAAGGCTTAGATATTCGATAGTTATAGAAGTCACTTACCAACAATATGAAATGTTATTAACACTTTCACGGATACACCGTGACGTCTTGTGAAACGAACCACTACGCTACGGCTGTCGACGTAATGTCTGTGAACGTGTTAAGCTCAGAATTATTACAACATATGATAGTAATGATTGAGAAATACGCGCAAAATAAAATATAATATAGTTCCAAACGCTCAAATAACATATATACTATATTTATTGCGATCATCTTAAACGTTCTAGAAATAAAAACGTGCTTAGCAAAAATCTTTTGTAAAGTAACTGATATGGGTAGAACAAAGATGTAATTATAAATTACTGAGTATAACAAGATCTCAGAATAATTGGTACATATTATACGAAGGGAAATATACATTCAGCAACTCTGTACCCTTACCATGAGTTGTGACATTGACGTTTTCGATAACGAGTATCGAGTTTACTATCTGTGCATCTCGCTTGTACTATTTTTATGCCAATACTGCACAGTCAGCGTCATATAGTTAGTTACAGTCAGAATGCCCATATATATCGATACAGATCTTTATTTATATAGCAGTAAGGATGTGTATCGATATATTTGGCCATACTAACTGTAACTAATTTTTTTTTTGTTTAATGAGCACAGGTATTTTCGTTCCTGAGTCATGGGTAATTTTTTATTTATTTAAGTATTTGTATATTATATGTATATATCGTCGAGTACCCACAACACAAGCCTTCTTACCGTGTGGCTCAGTCTATTTGTGTAAGAATGTCCTGTAATATATATGTATTTATGAAATAAAAGTTTTCACTTACGCTTATGTAGTCACCCGCGCGACAATGTTTCGGAAAGCATAGGTTTGTTTACACTTTGACTACGGCAATTAGTTAACATCGCAATTAACCGTACTTGTACAAGACGAATTAGCCTCGTACCGCAGTCAACGTGTTAAAAATGGAGAACTGTGCTCTCCAAATCAGGTAACGTAGGTGACTAAATCAACTTGAGTGAATCTGTCATTTTTCTCAAAATATTAGAATGATTCGGGAATGTTTATACAAATATAGGTGAAAAACTTAGCTAAAGCACCTGACCTATGTAGTAGTAACGTGTGTGTACACGCGTGTCGGCGTTCTATATTCAAAATTCGACGTAAGTTCCATATTAAATTCTCTGCACAACTACATAGACATGGTCCTTCAGTTAAGTTTTTCACCTATAGTGTCTTGGATTCAGTACCCTTACCATGAGTTGTAACTGAGGTTTTCGATAACGAGTATCGCGTTTACTATCTGTGCATCTCGCTTGTACTATTTTAATGCGAACAAGATGCACAGATAGTAAACTCGATACTCGTTAGTGAAAACCTCAATGTCACAACTCATGGTGTAATAATTAGATTTTGTATAAACCTTGGCTGATAGTAACGGATTAGTAAACGTACAGGCGACGTCAAAGATATGTATACACTTTTGTACTTTATTACAAAGGATTAAGGTGAAACATATCCGTAACCGAATCCGAAATAAAAGTTGTGGATACTAGGATAGGGCGGAGTCTAACTAAATACTACACTCGTACGAATTAACTGTGTACTCCGCTGGAATGCGACACCTCTCCCGCTACCTAATGACGTCACAGCGCGAGGTGCACAGCTAATTCGTACGGGTTATACTTTATAGTAAATGGCCGGCAGACCAGTGTTATGGATATCCGTAACCGAAACTATGGGATAATCCGAAATAATTGAATATCCATAACCGTAACCGAAACCGATATTATATTTTACGAATATCCATATCCATATCCGGTTACGGAATTTTAGGTATATCCATAACATCCCTAGAAAAATCGTATACATATCTTTGACGTCGACTATACAAAAGTTGATCGTAGTCAAAATCGCACAAATTGACTTATCTAGAAACATTTGTAGCTGTAAGGTGGCCTATATACATTCCACTGTGTTACGGTGTAACGAGATTCTTTATTATCAGAATTTAATTATGTAATAAGCTAGCACAATAATAATTTCCTTGTTGATAGTATTGTGATTTTGAACTGCTTTAAATTCTAGTCATGGAACTTATAAAGTATTTGTGTGTATTGAAACTTTAAGTATATTTAAAATTTGTAACGTCACATCAAAAAATATGGGTACACTTGAGTCGGCGACGCTAAATTCGTGACGCAATTTCGAGGTGGCTGACCACCTACACTGAAAATGAATTCTGTTTAAATAGGACAAGTCGCCAGTAACTGGCCACTTTCCAATAACTGACCATCTTATACTGAAAATGAATTCTGTTTACCTATAAATAGAACACATTTTGTAATGGGGGTTTCAATTATTGGCCACCCTTCTGTAACTGGCCATCTCACACTAATATACGTTCATATAAAAAAGTAATAGCAAAATCGTACCACTCTTACATTTCAATCAGCGAGCAAACATTCAAACATTTTCCTTCCCTTGGGGTTGTATTTTATTTTTCGAAATTGATATGGGTTCACTTTAGAGGAATACCCTTTTCAATAAAAAAAGGAATTTTAAATTGATATTAGGTACCTTGTAAAATATTACAGATTTGTTTGTATAAATATTGACAGTTAAGTACAAAACTCACGCCAAATTTTGTGAATGAACCGCGTGGTCATATATAAAGAAATATTTATACGCGATGACCTTCCTCAGTTTTATTTACGTCGGTTAAAACCTATGTCGCCACGACTTTTTGCCGTGGCCCAGTCTTGTATACATGTTTGTGAGACATTGAAAGTATCCATATTTTTAGATGTGATCGTCCCTTACTCATTAGTAAGGTGCGAAATTGTAAAGAAATCTTTGAAGTGAACGTTTTCAAATAATTTAATATTTTCTTCTTTTGAAACTCGAATATTATTCATATTTTGTCTTTATGTAAATATTTTTTGAGCTCTTATTCAGTGTGTAATGTTTGATTAAATTTAAGAATTACGTCAATCGATAACGAATCGATATCGAAAATTATCCCACTCATATACACGTTACACAGCCGTCGAAACTAGTCAGTAGTGACACGGCCTGCTGAGGTGGAAGTCCCGAATTCCAATCCTAACCTAACGTAACCTAAAAAATATTGCAATGCGTCAATTATGTACTTTTAATATCCTACTGTTTCTTATTAGATAAGAATGTTATATTAACGAGGCGAAATTAGGAAATGTAGATCACGAATGAATGTAGACATACCCGCTAAAATAATTAAGACACAAAACTGTCTCTCCTGTGGACAATACTTAACAGCTTCTGTGCCATAGGCATAAAATGAGCCTGCGAAAAATTGTCTTTAAAGCCGATATTTTTTGTAAGTAGTTTGACGTTTGAGTTTTTACTGGTTTATTTTTAACAGCCGACGGAAAAAGATGTGTGTTATAAGTTTGACCGCTATGCGTGTCTGTGTGTCTGACTGTGGCACCGTAGATCTTAAACGGGTTGACCAGTTTCTGAAGCGGCTTTTTTAAATTTAAAAGCAGGTTTTCTAACAATGGTTATTAGAAATATGTTTTTATTTTAAAATATATAATATATAATGCTAATAATCATCATCATCATAACAACCGATGGACAACTAATGCTATAGGTAGGGTAATTCGCTGGTAACTGGAAACCCCATTAGAAAATGTGTTCTATTTGGTAGGTAAACAGAATTAATTTTCAGTATAAAGTGGCCAGTTACTGGCAATTTACCCTAATTGTAATTTTAATCAAATTTCTTTCCCTCGTAATTTTCGCAGTGTCTACAGTAAAGATGAACTTAAATCTCCGCATGTCCCATGTTCAATACATCGATTGACGTAATTCGTGTTTGGAATTTTGTCATTATAATGATTAATTAGGTATACTTGTACACTGAAGTTGTGATCATACAGCCTTCTTTAGCCTTAATCTTGTTCTTGTTCCGTTTTTTTTTTAATATTGTTAATGTCTATCAGTGGCGGCGGGTCAATTTTTTTTCTTAGGCAAGACTACGTTTTCATCATTTCCCAAAGGTAAACTGATGAACTGCGGTGAAGTTAGGCCGAAGTTAGGTAAGCCGGCGGAAATCGGCTATTGGACGCGCCGCCGCTGTTGTCTAGATCTCATTTCGAGGGAAACTGTGGCCATTTTCACTCAAACATCTTGTAATCTACTTATTTTTTGCCTTACCTCTAGCGGCACTATACATGAATAAAAAAATTGACATGACGGATGCTGTCAAGGCAATATTCCTGCCGACTAGTTCATTATGAGTTTCTAACGCCCCATTTTGTCGTCACAGGGAAAGCGTACAAACGATTATCCTCCTAAGAACTAATTGTAAGTTATTGTTTATAAGTGAAGCCCTGAGTTAGTCTTTTATATGTACATAAATTATAATACATATAAAATTAGGCTGTGAGTGAAAATGGCACTTCTGATATGTCTACTAGTCTCAATGGTTAATATTAAGAATAAAATTCAATAATTGTAGCCAAACTAATGAATGTAGATATTTCTAGTCAAATTATATCACTTATAGTGAGAGTGTAGGCACGACGCGTGCTGTGGGAGTAGGACGGCTGTATCAACTATTTCTTGTTATTGGTTGCTATGGCAACGGTCTCCTGGCTCACTCTATGTGTCAAGGTATTTATGGCATTTGAATTCACAAACATAGATACATGTTTGTGGTAGTTATATCTTTCATGAATATCATAAATCTACTAATTATATTAGTAAAACTTGGTATAATTATTTTAGGGTGAGACAGAATAATAACAAGAAAAAGTTGACTCACCCTTTAATATGAAACTTGATTACAGATTATTTTGACTCCTATGATTTTTTATTGAAATTAAGTATCATAAATATCAGCTATTTTATGTCAGTTGTTGCCAAAGTTATGTAGGGTAATTCGCTAGTAACTGGCCACCGTCCAAAAACTAGTCACATTATACTAAAAATGAACTTTATTTATATGCGATTAGAATTCATTTTAGTATGAGGTGACTGAAACCTCATTAGAAAATGTGTTTTATTTGTAGGTAATCAGAATTTATTCTCAGTATAAAGTGGCCAGTTGACTGGACATTTACCCGACTCCTGTGTGAATATGAAATTGATAGAATACCACTACCAAGTACCAATGGAGTTATGTCATAGTTATAAGCTTTTTCTACAAAGAACTACCTATTGGACGTATTGGTTTAAAGTGGAACAACATAACTAAGAAACTGGGTATTTATTTCTCCTGGCTGACGGGACAAGTTGATTAACCCAGAACGAAAAATAAATTCTAATCGCCTATAAACAGAGTTCATGTTTAGTATAATGAGGCCAATTATTGGAGGGTGGCCAATGACTAGCGAATTACCCTATTTAAAATGTAATCCATTTTTTTCTCAAATAAGTATTGATAGCATACGGAACATATTGTTTGCACATAGTTTTAATGAACTTGTTTCAATTATCTTGTATGTTTAATTTTCCATTCCTTGGATAGACTGCTGAGGTTTGTGATCCGTCATCAAATCTCTATGACTGAGAGTATGTGTTTGAGTCGACTGATAATTTCACTGAATGGTCACTTGACTATTTTATATGATTTAAAATAAAAAATACCTACTGTATTTTAATGGAATCGTATTTAAAATTAAGAAACTTCAAAGTTGTGGAATGTCAAACGATGTGTCAGGAATTACTTCTTAACGGCGGGCGACTACTAATGTTCATGTATTTAAATGTCTTTTAATTTATCTATTTTGTTTACTTTAGGCAGAAAGTTTCCTTAGACCACACACAGAGATAGTCATACTGTCTTTTCCTTACATTAGTTATACATTATCTACTGTCATATATTTGGTTTGCAAGAATATAATACCTCTAATAATAGTAATAATTGACAAGTGGGTTCAGTGGAATTATCATGGCGAAGGGAGACGGCACTGTGATAATCATAATAATATTCGTGTACTTTAATATCATTCATCGCTGTTTTATAGCTTTAAGATGAAAATAAATTGTCTTCAAATAGAAATAAAACTGGAAACAACTTTTGACCGCCACGGATTTTTCGTATCAAGCTAAAATTAACCATATTTGAATGTACGAAGGTTCATTTTAGGCTGTTATCTTTGACGGCTAGACTGTGGTGCTCAAAAGGTCAATGACTCATGTTCATAAATAATTAAGTAAATAAGAAACGTCAGCATTAGGAGTAATCTTAACTCAATCCTACAGTCAGCAAAACAATTTTTCTGCATGTGTGTCTGACTTTAGAATTATCTCAATTTGTAAAAAGTATACGAGATTGCATATACTTTTGGTGCGATTATACGGGACTATTACTGACTATTACCTGTACATCGGTGGACCTTATGCCTTATATAATAAGGTCCACCGATGTACAGCTAAGAGTGTTGCTGTGTGTACAAAATACTTTTGTAGGATCGAGTTATAGATTATTTTTATTTATTGTATAAAAGAGGGTAACTCACGTTTTATAAGTCGAATATTGCTCGACATGTTTTACTCCGTAACGAGGAGCATAATCATGAGCCGTTCGCGTTGGCTAACCGACGCAGACGGCAGGCGAGCGAAATGTCGAGCAATATTCGACTTATAAAACGTGAGTTACCCGCTTCTATACAGTTAATATGTTTGAATCAATTGAATCTCACGATAGTCATGTGTTTAAAATATCTTTATTTAGTGCACAAAATAAATTGTTTGAACGTTTAAAAAAATAATCCTGGGGGTCACCGACCGGTATTTAATTTCCCAGAGATGACTAAAATAATATTTATTAGAATATTATACTTTCACACACTCATAATTAATTTGGAGATAGTGTAAAACGCCAATAACTGATCACCTCACTAAAATAAATTCTAGTCGCTTATGAACAGAATTCATTTTTAGTATATTGTAGCCAGTTATTGGCGGGTGGCCAGTTACTAGCGATTTACTTATATTTTGACAAAATTACACAAAAAACTCGTTTTCAAAAAGTGCACATATTTTTCTCTTTACAATATTTTCTATTTGCGATATGAATGTACCCCTAACCCATTCCATACACATTGTATGAAAGTTGTACCTTTTTTCATTAGGACCGATGTACATGTATACTGAAATGTGACTATGGGCTGTCTTTGCAGCCCAAACAATATCCTCAAAGTAGATTATTTAAATATTATAATGTGTTCGATTCTGTACAGATTTATTTGTTTTATTTATTCCAAATACCTACTATCCTAACTATCTAAGACCTTCGTCTCAAACATGCACTTAAAAGTTGACATTATGTTCTTTTTTCTACTACGGTACTTTTATCTGTAAATTATATGGTTCCATAAACGAAATATAAAACCATATCTTATACAATTTCTAATAAGTCTATCTAGTCTATACTTCATAAAGACCCTTGAGTTATTAACACACCACTCACCTTTTTTGAACCCTCTTATGCAACTATTGCATAAAATACTATATTAGGCTTCGAAGTATGTGTTTACAGGTTTGGCTAGACGAGAGGCACGAGAGGTCGTTAATTAACGCATTCACTGCCACCAACGCACATGTGCGTTCATTTCCATACATTTTTGGAGCGGGTGGCAGCGAATGTGTTAAGGTTGACATTGCCGGCCTAGGGCTGTATATAAATGACGACCCACGAGAACGAAAAAAGAACTAAGAAAAACAATCTTTCGAGTACCAATATTATTTTATTTCCATTTTCCTACGTACATTTGCGGCGTAACTATAAAACGTAGATATAAATCCACAACCTTAACGAATTTTTATCGGTATGTATATAAAAAAAGCGTTAATTAATGCGTTAATGTAAACTAGGCCTTATTTTAAAACCTAGCGCACACTGAAAACATTAACGAATTTTTATCTAAATTTGCTGTCACTACCACCATTCTCAAATAATAAAAAACAAATACCTAGAACTACATACACATAGTATATCTTACAGTTAAGCTAGGCTCAGTTATTTATTCATAAATTGGCTTCTTACATTCGTTACTACTTAAAAAAAATCCTGTCTCGTGTTCTGTCAATCAAAAGTAAAATGACGTAACTACATATGGGATGCGTAGATAGTTACTGATTTTCAAATAAGATCGAGATTTTTTTCAAAGCAGTGGCGATATCATTATTACAGACTATTATATTATTTTTCGGTTAGATTGAGCCATAATCGGCTTAAGTAACCCATGGTAAGTGTAAGAACATATTAACTATTTCAATAATAGGAATAACACAAATATTATTATAATTGAATGGGACTTAACCACATATATCAATTTTGAAACACAAAAATTAAATAAATAATATGTTATATGAAAACATATCTTGACAGAAAATATATGATGCCTAAAAGGCCTATGTTTACGCTTGATTTGGGCGTGCAGCGGAGCGAGGCGTGTGGCGGGCACGTCAAACAAATGGAAACGTATGGGAGCGACCGCAGTGCACGCTCGCACGCTTGGACGCTCGACTCGTTGCTAATCGCGTCCGCTCATGCCTTACACTAAAAGTAGATTTTTGGTCAGGCGTTCTGAAGTCTGAAGAATTATATAATCCTGATATCAATCAATATAATTATAAATCTGATTAATTATTATATATTTAAAACAATGTAAACAAACCTACGTGACTTATCCATTCAGCCAATAAGGATAATAGGAAGTTGTTGAGTGTAACTTAAAATATAAACCTTTTGTTTACATTATTATAAATATTTAACAGATATTGTTCCTACCTAATTCATGTTTATTATTTATTTTTACAAGACACAAGTATTTGATTTCATCAACTTATATGGTCGGGTTTAGTTGAAAATTCGTATGACTATTCAAAATCCTATGCAATAGCTTAAACTATGAATATCAGAGAACCTTGTATTAAAATATTATATTTAAAATGTTGCATAAAACTAACTCACGGATAATATGCAAGTCGCAGAAAGTTTAAAAAAGTTGGGATTTTATTTAGAAATTTCTACAAAATATTGTAAATTTGATTTATAGGCCACTTGGTTCCTTGTCACAGTCAAAATCTATATGAAAGACGCGAAAGATCTCTTAGTAACGTCACTGTGACAAGGTTCGAAGTGGCCTAGAAATTAAATTGGTTGACTATACCTACCGGAAAGTATCGACCACATACAAAAATGTCAATAATATCGCGAATTTCAAACTTTCCATTATTACATCATACACATAATTGGCGAGATTGCATGTCGCGGCGAGATAGCTATCCGTACCTCTTAAATTAAACATACAAAATTGCGAAGCGTCTGGTTGATGCAACTGGTGACCGAAGAGCTGGCGGCTTCCTTGCACAACGTTATACAACGAGGAAATGCCGCCAACATCCTTGGTACAATGCCTCAAGGGCCTTTTTTAGATTTTATACTGGAACTAGTTTAGTACTTGTAGTTATCATAATGCGATTGTAATTTCTGTAAATAAAGGATTGTAACATAGATGAAGACAGGTAGTGCACCTCGCCGCGGGACATTAGCACTGAATACTGAAAGCGTAGCACAAAATTCGCTAATTTTGTGCTACGCTTTCAGTATTCAGTGCTAAAATAGAACATTTCGATACTAGTGAAAAAAAATTTTTTTTCGACGAGGGTGAAAGTTGGAGTCCGAGGGAAACGAGGGTGACAATCACCCGAGTCTTAAAGAAGTTTTTACACGAGTATCGAACCTAATTTTTCATAGCAAGTGCCTTAAAAAGTGAAATTTACGCACGCGAAGCATGCGAAAAGTGCACTTTTTACGCACTAGTTAGGAAAACTATTAATTGAAACACCATCTAGAGCCCACGCTTCATACATTTTAAGGAAGCCTTATTTTGGTACAAAAACGCTGCTGCATAGTTACATTATATTTATTTTCCTACAAAAATATTTAAGCCTTTCTTAATAATTTTCTTACTTCGTATCAACTTTCCAAAAATTTCAAGTATATCATTACTCCAAATGTTTCTTCTAATCAGTAGATAATTGGGTCAAAATCATTTTTTTTTTCTTGCTTTTTATCACGCCCACGCCAGACAGGATGTATTTTTTTATATAATACAAAATATGTTTTTCTGACTCCAATCGTTTTTTGTTAAATTTCTCATTTACTCCAATTAAGGCGCCATGAGGGTAACAGAGACAATCGTCTGAAATTTACGAATATCGTTTTTTGCGGCAGAAGTTTAGGTTGATATTTAACAAAATCAAATATTTGGCATTAAAACCCTTGACTTTTACAATGTCCACAGAAAAGACGCGAATCTAATTGATCTGTACGACCCATACGCGAATAGAGTTAAAAAATAGAGGTGAAATTCGTCAACTACGGTCATACCCATAGGTAATCATAATCACAGGAAAGAGAAACAAAATTTTGTTTCTGACCCATTTTTTTTTATGGTTACAACGCGGTTTATACAGGAATGGCAGCCACGGGTTAGCTCTGTAAGGCGACTTCTAAAATAGATTTTAAGCAAAGATCATAGAACACCACTAGTTTATCCTTTGTCACATTCTAACCAATTGGTAAGTGCGAAAGTGATAAAAACATAATGTGTATAGAAATTGCGCTTTCGTAATTCAGGTGTACTAATGCCATCTATCGTATCATAAGAGCAGTAGGCCACAGTTATATATATTTTGTTCGACGGTTATTGCTGTCGAAATAATTTGATTTCATGAAATAAAACAGCAAAAACAGAATTTATCGCGTACATATACTACCATAGTCTACCAGTTAACCAAGAACGAAGAAATATTTGAAACTTCGGGATGTCATTAAAATTCAGTAAACGCGAATTTATTCGCTTTTAATTGTTTTATTTCATAAATTAACAAGTACAATAGACGGCTCTGTTTTACATTGCAAACAGCAATAACCAATTTTGTATAGACACAAGCAGAGGGTCGTTGCACAGCAATTTGTAACTAACAGTATTAGCGGAAGTCTCTTTCTAATACACGAGCTAAAAAAGGGACTTCCGCTAACTACAAGTTGTCATGGAACAGGGCTCAGGTGTTCTATGATCTTCGCGTTTTCGTTAATGAGTAGAGAAGCAGATAGTATCAACCAGAGTGTGAAGGTTCGTCCCTGAAGAGTTGAAGGCAGTGTTTCGTTCAGGAGAAGTAGATCTGGCGAGCTTCCGACGGGGACTGCTCCATTGGACAGTAAGGGCATTTCAATCTGAAAGAAGTCATTAATTTTTTTTTTAATCATCTTATCTTCGATCGTTAATTATGGTTGACAAAACAACCTTTACTACTTTGCTATTATTAAAATTAAAACA
Source organism: Grapholita molesta (assembly GCA_022674325.2). NCBI lineage: Eukaryota > Metazoa > Arthropoda > Insecta > Lepidoptera > Tortricidae > Grapholita > Grapholita molesta. The sequence goes on along the minus strand of CP053135.2, from coordinate 14,385,715 downwards.
TTTAAAATTAAAATAATTACAGGAAATTCTTACACAGATTGACTGAGCCCCACGGTAAGCTCAAGAAGGCTTGTATTGTGGCTACTCAGCCAACGATATATACAATATAGAAATGCTTAAATATATATTTGACTTCCTTTCAAGGAGCCCCCATTCCACTTAACGAATCTCCTGAACCAAGACTACATTATTTACGTAGCCATTTTGAATACAATATGTGGTAGTCCACATGGAAAGGTACCTTATGGCGCTTAGCGCTTACGTTGCAAAGTGTCACTTTAGTATTGAAGCGTCATTAACTATAGCGTAAATTTCTTTGATCAAATGCACATTGGACAGAGAAATTGAATGGCCTGGCATAAAATTGAATACCAGAATTCATAATTTAGCATAATCCATAATTACGCAGAATGTTTTCTGAAACACACAACTTGTCATATTTGTGGGAGGCCTATATCCAGCAGTGGACTGCATACGGCTGAAATGTATGTATGATGTATTGTATGATTGGTGCCTGTCAGCTTGAAGTGTCCAATATTGGTGCCACCACTAGGGTTGCCAACCGTCCCGCTATATGCTGGACGTCCTGTTTCTGGGGCCCTAGAGCATGCGTCCCGCAAGGAGCCCACGCGGGACGCGCATTGTCCCGTTTTCAGACTAGACTAGATTATCAGCACCAAAACGAGCGTTGACTTGCATGTTATGATGAGACATGATTTTGATTGTTAAAATGTTGTTGTTCATGTCAAATTAAATGATAATAAATGCAACAACAACTTATTTAAATCGAAAGAAAAATAGAAAAAAATGACTCGCAGCGGGACTCGAACCCACAACCACTGGATCACTAGCCCAGTGCACTACCATTTGTGCTATACGAGCGCCGCGTGTCACGTGTCAAATTTTTCTATCTTATCCTTCTTGGTATATGTCATTACGGGTGACGTGTAATTTTTCTATTTTTCTTTCGATTTAAATATCTTTGATATGCTAGCAGACGTTTCTGCTTAATATAAAAGCAACAACAACTTATTATTTTTTCATGCCTTGTATTATACATTACAGGTTAACACACTTCTAGGGTTCAATTTGATCGTAAATGTACCGCGAATCTCTGAACACATAGTTGGCAACCCTAGCGCCCACCCACCACCTGTACTCACTTGACGCCCATGGCGAGCTTGTTGAGCGCGTCCCGCGAGATGACGTGTCCGCACAGCAGCCGCATGGGCGGGTTGTGCTCGGACGCCTGCTGCCGCAGGATGGGGCACGCGAACACCGAGTGGTAGCCGCCGCCGTCCTCGCCCAGGTCCACCTGCAGGTTTATGAACTAAGACACGGTTTCATTGTGTAGTGTACGAGGGACTTTATAGGGGGTAGAGACCGTATTAGCGGTTGTGATGAGCGCATTTTTAAGGGCAGTGGAAAAAAAAATGTTAAAGGAAATCTTATTGCCATGAAGTGGTGTGATAGTGACATTTTGTTGTTGATAGATTTCCTGATAATGATATGAGTTGGGGCAAACAATGATATGGGCAAAAAAGTACAGACGGGACAGGTGCCGTAAGAGCCTCAGCTGTGGGCTAGAGACGGAGCAGGAGCGGCAGCAGGGAGGAGGGAGGGACGGACTCACCTCGAGCGGCAGCTCGTCGTCGGCCCAGGCGGCCACGACGTGCGGGTGCGTCATCTTGGCGCGCAGGTCGAGCAGCGCCGGCAGCACGCGCGCGCCGGCCAGCACGGCGCCGGCCAGCGGCGACACGGCGGCGGGTGCGAGCAGGGGCGGCAGCAGGGAGGAGGGAGGGACGGACTCACCTCGAGCGGCAGCTCGTCGTCGGCCCAGGCGGCCACGACGTGCGGGTGCGTCATCTTGGCGCGCAGGTCGAGCAGCGCCGGCAGCACGCGCGCGCCGGCCAGCACGGCGCCGGCCAGCGGCGACAGCGGCGCCAGGCGCAGCAGCGCGCACGCCTCGCGGACGAACAGCTCGCCCGCCTCCGCGCCTGCGCACACCACCGCCACTGAGTCTCTCGTAATGGTAGCGGATGCCTCATTCCATGTCGCGTTGGAATGAGGCATAAGAAAGGGAGTTCATCTACCAACACGGTGAGTTATAAACTGTTGAGCTGCTACGGTAGCGAAATTTGGGACGAAGCGCTTATACCAGCTCGTTAACCCAATGAAGCGCTTCAACTCCGTGTAAGTGTTGGGCCGAGGATAGTCTAGAATGGCTTTAACCTTGTCCGGATCCGTTCTTAGCCCCTCCTTATCGACGATATATCCTAAATACTTCAGGGAAGGTCTCGCAAAAGCGCACTTATCGAGGTTAATCGTCAGTCCTGCTTCTTTAAGCTTATCTTTTACCAAAGATAGCGACGATAAATGCTCTTCAAAACTCCCATTGCAAACGACTATATCATCCAAGTAGGTAAATATCTTACCTTCGCACTCAGGCGGGAACAAACGATCCATCAGGCGCTGTTGCGTCTGAGAAGCATTGCACAGACCAAAGGGCATGACCTTGAACTGGTAGAGACCCCTACCGGCGAGGCCAAACGAAGTCTTTTCCTTACTAGAGTCTTCTAAAGGTATCTGCCAGAACGCCGAGCGTAAGTCGAAAGTAGACAAAAATTGCGCATTTTTTAAGCTGTCTAAAATGGTAGTTACCCTCGGTAACGGATAAGAGTCCTTTATCGTCACTTTATTTAATTGCCGGCTGTCAAGACACAACCTATTCTTACCCGACGCCTTTTTCACCAGCAGCACAGGCGAACGCCAAGAGCTAAGCGAAGGTTCTATTACGTCGTTATCAAGCATGTCTTGGATTTCCTTGTCTAGTTCCTTCATTATCGGAGGAGCGAAAGGATACTGTCGCTGACTAGTTGGTAAACTCTCTCCTGTGTCAATCCTATGTTTGATCAGCGATGTCCTCCCTAATCCTTTGCCTATGTCCCTACTCATTTCCTCTAAAAGGTCATCTAGACGGGCTTTTTGACCTTCGCTTAACTCGTCACGCGAAACCACTGAGCTTGTCACGCCTATTTCTGATACGTCCGCAGCTAGTTTCTCTTCCGCCACGGTTAACCCAAAAGCGTCCCAAAAACTAATCCCCAAAATGATTTCATGTTTTGCCCGTTCCATTACATAAAAGGGAACCACCCGAAATTGCCCTCTAAACTGTATTGGCAGATGAACAACAGTATCAATAGTAAGAACAGAAGCATCCGCTATAGATATGTCACACGCTGGCACTTTTTGTCTTGTCAAACCTAAGCCTGCCATTCTTCCTGCAAAATTTCGAGAAATTGCCGAAATTGAAGCACCACAATCTAATAGTGCCAGAAACCGTTGATTTAAAATTTCTATATTTGCGTAGTACCGTTTATCCGTATCATGCCGCTGTATATTACAAACTGCTCCTGTTCTGAAATATCTAGCGACAGTACCCAGCCACCGCTGCCAGTCATCCGGTTCGGAATGACCTAAGGTCGCGGAGTCGAATCGGCAAGCTTCGACTCCGACTGTCCGTTTCCCTCACTTGTCTTACTGCAAGGACATTTTTCCACAGTAGTCCCGAAGCGCCCACACTTATAACAGAAGAGTCGTTGCCTCGGCAAGTTACAATTCCTAAATCTGTGACCTGGACTCCTACAATTCCAGCACTTCAACTGAACAGACCCACCAGTTACTTTATTGTCTATGGCTGCTACCTCTTTTTGCCCCTGCTGTGTGGCACTCAAGGGGCCCTTGTACGCTAAATCACGCTCTAAAGACTGGTTATCCGTCGCTGGCTCCTTGAACACTTCACAACGAATTTTAGTCCGCTCAATTATCCTTAACACCGATGTCAACTCCGCTACCGAATCAAAAGTGTCACGGCAAATTTCCTTCTGGTAATAAGGCTGCAAATTTTTCCTTAAAATTATTAACTTTTGTGACTCCGAAAGCGGTGCAGGTAAACGGTTGAACATGTTTTGCATGATCGACAAATATATTACAACCCTCTCCTGCTTGCTCTGAGTTCGCCGTTTGATCTCTTCCAAGAGTTCATCTTGATAATTTGGTGCCTGAAACGTGTCAACAAGAAGATCTACTAGGTCGGACCAATTAGCAACCACGCTCCGGTTTGCCCTGAACCAGATCAGAGCGTCATCTTCAAACAAATCAATGGCATAACGAAAAAGATCGTCATCATCTGCATTACGCGCTTCCTTGAGCTCCTCGACCCTCTCTAAAAATGCATTGATGCTCACATTGCCTCTACCGCTAAACTTAACACCCCAATCCTTAATGGGCACTAACTTCCGCTTTTGAAATTCTGGATCTAACGTCGACGATCTTTGTAACCTCTGAGAACTACTGAGAGCTTTCCGGATAACCCCCTGACTGCCTGAAGGTATCTCCTTATGATTTTCGCCCTGTTCTGGCATAGCTGTCGGTATTTGCGAAGATTTTAATACGGCTGGAGCAGAAGCATTGCCCCCCTGTGAGCGGTCCTTATCTTCCTTTAGAACCACTTTGCTAGGGGCCTGTCCTATACCTAAACTACCTAATATTTGCGCCGCTTCCTCCCCCAAAGACCTGTGCAACATGGCCTTCTCCTGCTCCGAAATGGCGGCCTCGTCTCCTGCCTCCACATTCTCCACAGACTCCAAAGATAAAATAGCCTCGTCAATATCTTCTAGCAATAGCAAGTGCTTTTCTGAGTCTGCTACGTCTGAGGGTACGATCAACTTTGCACGATTAGCCAGATGTGTCAACCGAGAACGTAATCGTCTTATCAGTGCAATATCCGGGCTGTCCGACATTTCCGCAATAAGTGCTACCAGAGATGCTAACTTGTTACTGCAAATGAGAATTTCCTTACCCGGTTCTTTGATACAACCTGCGGGAGCTTTTATAGAAATAGAGGATTCCCCAGAAGCCTCCCGCCTGAACATTACCCTCAGAAATTTACGCATAGTCGCCACCGTTTCGCAATCCGACACGCCCCGGCACGCCAACTCATACTCCAACTCATCTTTATGCAGAGCGTTAACGTCCATTATTTCTTAGCGCTAGGCTAATAAATATGACAGCCAACTGAACGATAACCCGACTTCCACACAGTAGCCTACGTTAGTGCGCAACTGTTACCACGTTTCAATCTACACTAACGAACACCCGTCAGGCGCCAATGTAATGATTCTGGTTCTTCGGTTCGGTGATAGATTAAAACAATTGATATCAGTTACCCACACACCTTATATTAACATCCAGTTAAATATTTTAAATCTTAAAATTAGCAATAAAAGAAGGCACATAAGCCCGAGATAAAATACTAAAACACGAATGTAAATAATAAAGATAAAAACTAATAAAAGTAAAAACAAAACAAAGTACAAGTTAGCAATAATAGTAAACAAAAATAAAAACAAAAAATAAAAACAAAAAGATTTCCGTAGCGCGGGATCGAACTCGGGTCTCTCGATCAGTGGGCGAGTGCTCTGACCCCTATGCCAAATCAGCTTGCAGTAACGATGGCGAAATTACGTATCTATTAACTCTCGTGACAATTCCTAGATTCCCGTAGATAATCCTGCCAGGAAGGGCGTTCCCATAAGCTGCGGACAATAGTTCGCATTATAGATACTGATAGCACTTTTCCTAATAAAAGCCACTTGCAATCAAAACAACGGAAACTAAATGATCAGCTGATTCACTTACCCCGTGACTATTTCTGGCACTAACACGCACAAATATCACAGCAAACTTTAAATCGTGACCCTTCTATTATGGCCGTAAAACAATGTCCGTATTTTATAATGATTAACCATTTCATTAACGGAGTAACATAACGTTTAGTACGTCTTTGTTCTTCTTTCTTTTTTTTTTCGGTTGGCCGCGTTTTCTCGCGACACCCTCAATTTTGAAAAAATAATAAACTATGTCACTTGTCGACTTGATGACGACTCATCCCCGTTAGTTGTACACAGATGGCGTTGATATGCAAACAAGTGAATTATGCTATTACTTTGTTTTTTGTGGCCGAGATGCGTGTTTAGTGCACGCATCACAATCTGCATCGTATTAAATGTGAGAATTTAATGTTATTTGTACTCAGAATCACGAGATTGAAAAATCGTAGTAGGAGACAAAAAGTGGCCTAAAATTGACGATTGAATCTTTTGGTTGTAAAATCTTCATGTATCTACATGTTAGAAGAAAGTACTCGGCTGGGCTTGGATTGTGATCGGAGTCATACAGATTGATTAACACAAAAAACGTCTTTTCAGTGGTTAATAGTTTACGGTTTATCTGTTTACAAGTTACGTTTTTCGGTATAACGCTACGTAAGAGGGGGAGCGGTTTATGTTGTATTTAATAGCAATGCAATGCTTTTCTCAATAAAAAACAATTAATGACAATATGAACGATGAAATTATAATATTTCATTTGAAGTGATTGTTCGTTTTATCCATATACATACATTTAAGGAAACGAAATATCTTCAATTTTGAGTCCGAACGAAATATATTCGCCGAAACCGAATGTTCTGCTAGATATAGTTTCGGCCGAAACCGAGACCGAAACTTTTTTAGACGTGCTAAAATCAGTGGAGGAAAAACGTTACTATTTTTGCTAGACATGAGAAAAATAATACAACTGGTGAAGGTTGTACAGCATATGGTTTTTAATTTAATTCTCGCGGACTTAACTTTCTGGTGAAAAACGTCCTACATTCAGTACCTACACAGAACCCAAATATAATAACTAACTAAAATAGAATAATAATATTAACTACAAAATTAATAAAAAAATCTTGAAAATTCTTCGAGTACTTTTTGAAATATAAGTATTACAAAATGTGCGCGAATGTGCTCGGTGATAGTACAGGGACCATAAGGTTCGGCCATTGGTTGCCGAACCAGCTGAAGCCGAATCCGAACGTTCACTTGGATACTAAATGTAAATAGGCATTTTCTCTGAAATCGTAGATTAAAAAAAAAGACTAAGAAATTGGTATAGCCCAGAGACCGGAAAACCCCTTCATTAGATTAATCATATCGATAGGGTAGCCCTATAGAAGTCTTACCGTAACGATGTGGTTAGCCTATAATAGGGTTACCCTATCGATATGGAAACCATTATGGATAGGCTTACTCAGGTTTCACATGGTTACCGAGTCGAATGGGGTAAAAATAGCTTGAATGTTTAGCGCTTACTATTTCATAGGGTTACCCTATGGGCGTCTCTTTTCCACGTAGGCAGATAGTTCTAGAGTTTAAAATCGCTTAAACGCATTTGAAAACACTTGATAGGGTAACCTTATTGAGGGTTTTTGAATTTGGTAAGCGCTTACTCAAACTAAGTCTATTAAATTGGTTAGCCTATCATCCGGGTAAGTCAATGATACGCTTACCAAACTGATAGGGTATTTAAAAACAACCCTATCAAAAACCCAGGGTAATACCCCTTATTTGGTAACCTGTTCCGGTCCCTGGTATAGTTAAGGTAACGGTAAGTTCAAGAAGGCCTGTGTTGTGGGTACTCCAACAATACATACAATATAATATACAAATACTCAAATAGAAAACACTCATGAATCAGGAATAAATCAGAGTTCATCACACAAATTAAAAAGGCAAGGCAGTACACAATATTCTATGTGATTGTAGTAGGTCCTGCAATGACGAAATAATGCGTAGTGCTGCTGCGGAGATCGGCTTTGGGAATAATAGATAATGCTTGGGTAGTGTTGTTAGTTTAGTGCGCTAGTGTACTCATCTAGGAGGAATAATGACGGGAGAACGCATCCTCGTGCGCCAGTAAGGGACTAAGATAATCTGGGCTTTTGTACCCCAAAATTTAATAATTCACTTTAGTTTTGCTTTACAGGGCATTCTTTATAACAAAAATATTAGCTTATTCTGTATTAATTACCGCAACTTTGGTTGAAAAGCCAAGAAAACTCCAATCGGAATTGTTTGTTCCCCTCCAACTTTGACAGTTCTGAAGGGTCCAGTTTGGAGGGGAACAAAAATATGTGAGACTATGACAAGGACGGACGAAAATAGCGCCGTCTCTGCCACACCTACGGAAAGTTACATAAGACCATCCCTTTCGGTCGTGGTATTATTATTAGCACGCTCCGTCTAGTTCAACGGTACGTGTATGGTACTCACCCAGCGCCTTGGGGTCGAGCAGATGGCGGTAGTGGCGCGGCGGCGGCGGCGCGCCGGGCGCCAGCCAGGCCAGCGCGCACACGGCGGCCTGCAGCGCGCGCTCGTGCCGCGCCGCGTGCGCCGGGAACACGCGCCGCACGTACTCGATGGCCGCGCCCACGCCCTGCTCGCGCCCCAGCTGCGCCCGCCCCGCAATACTCGTTAACATACGTCGGACTCCAGCGGGCATTTTCGTGGCATGTCAGAATGATAGGTAAGGTTCGCAAATCAATTAATTTACTTTCTAGTATTTGGTGCCTAGTATTTATAATGTGAAATTCCAAATATTATAGCAACTAACTACGTTATTTATAAAAGAACTTCGACTACACGTAAGTCAAAATGGCGAAAAAGTTGGTTTGGCTTTATCCGTCAGTCAGACAATTGCAGCTGCGGGAGATAAATAAATGATAACAGGTAACTAATTTATTTAACTATGTTACAAATACTAGGTACATTATAATACTCGTGAATTAGGTAAGATTTTTTTGTAAACTTTACCTTGCCCTCAAACTGCCCCCTATAGTCCGACGTATGCTCATTAACCCGCTCAGTCCCGTTGACGAGTTACGGCCCGGCCACGACATTGTGCGAATTGCGGCGGGGCGAGCGTTTTATCTGTTCATTGCGTTTGATCCCAGCTAACCTCAGTGCATTGAGCGTCTCGACCGCGCAACGAACAGATACAACGCTTACCGCGCCGCAAGTCGCGCATTTTCGCGGCCGGGCCGTTAGGGCTTGCACACAAAAGTGCAATACGACGCGACGCGAATTCGCAACGAGGAAAACTTACTTAATATTACTATATTTAACTCGTCGATTTTTAACGACGTTGCATTGAAGTTTTGTGTACAAGCCCTTAACTCGTTTTATGCGATAAGCTCTCCAATCCGAGGGCGAGTATAAGTACGCACTGTTAATAATTTGTCACGTCGTGAATTAAGGCAGTAGTTATTATGTCTGCTACTCTAGGTCTCGAGTACGGTTATCATAGTGTTTTAGCTAAGAATGAAAATGAATAAGCTTAAATATTACTCCAATAATTCCACGTACCTATTTGTATCTTAATAGTTTCGTATACAGAAACACATAAACATTACCCTCTATAGCTCACGAGTTATCACATCTACCGGCTCTGAAAAGCCATTTATTTACCCACCCAAGTTATGTCGCCTTTCGGATGTAAGAGCATTATTTTTGTTAACTGATTACTCGTCTAGACTGAGGAGCAAATATCATTTCACTGAACCTCGATTGTGTTTGTTTGTATTCTTTCAACTTTGACAGTTCTGAATGGTTCAGTTTGGAGGGGAACAAAAATATGTGAGACCGTGACAACTAAGACGGACGAAAATAGCGCCGTCTCTGCAATATCTATAGAAAGTTACATAAGACCATCCCTTTCGATCGTGGTATTATTATTAGCACGCTCCGTCTAGTATAATGGTATGTCTATGATCAAAACGTATAATTTTCATCATTATGTCATATTTTCGATAATATTTATCATTGAATTAATGGTTTAAAAAACTATTAACAATTATACTTTTTGCTGTATTTTACCATTTTAATAGTTAAAAACTGTAAATTATATAAGGCACCTTTGTTTTTTGTAAAAATGTTGAATGTATGTATTCTAAACGCAAAGAAAAAATCAATGCGATTTTCCTGTAGGTATAAAGTGAGGGGAAAAGTTTCGTGTCACACACGGGTGCAATTGTAATTTACTTCTCGTGTATTGAAAAACACGCAGTTAAAGTACAAGTTTGGACCCTCGTATAACAAATAAGTATCGCCTGCAAGTCGATCCGGCGGGCCGACCTTGAGCGCCTGCATGCGGTGCAGCGTGAAGGGCAGCGGGCTGTGCTGCAGGTCGGCGGCGTGGCGCGCGGCCCAGTCCAGCGCGGCGCCGGGCTCGCCGTCGGCCAGCGCGGCGGCGCAGCGCTGCAGCAGCGCGAACGTGCAGGCGCGCGCCACCGGCCCGCAGCCCGACGCCGCCACGAACGCGTCGCCCGCCTCCTCGAGACCCTGGCCCCGCAACCGCTCTCATTAACGTCACCACCGTGGCCGACTAATAATACTTAAATGTGGTATTAATTGTATAAAAGCGGGTAACTCACGTTTTATAAGTCGAATATTGCTCGACATGTTTCACTCCGTAACGAGGAGCATAATCATGAGCCATTCGCGTTGGCTAACCGACGCAGACTGCGGGCCGCAGCTCTCCGCGACCGCGCACTCGACGCCGGCAACAGCTGAGGGCGGGGAGGCGAGAAACTACCCTCATTTTCAGCAATATTGTCAATAGTAGGGTTGCACACTACACTTACTACGTCCGTTGACAAAGGTCCGTCCACACAAAACGCCGACGCACCACACAAAACAGTTTTCCAACTAGGGGGCACAGACCATCCACAGTCACGGTTAAAGTTCGGATAACGACTAATTTCAATAGCCTCCCGTACTTTGCGCTGAACTACAAATTTTTCCTTCGAAAGTACGGTTACCTTATCGAAACGTATGTAATGAGTCGACAAAACGTGAGTTACCCGCTTTTATACAATTAATATGTTTCAATCTCACGATAGTTTTGTGTTTAAATGTGGTAGTCCACTAGAAATGTACACGATTGAAATTACGGGCTGGCCTAGTGTCAGTTCTTAATTTAAATTATCTTTCGAATATGGAACAAAAGAGTTCCTAGAGGAGTCTGTGGGAGACAATCAAAGCGAGTAGTCGATTTGTCTTGTATTAAATAATCCCAATAAAAGAATATCATAGAAGTTATCTTTATTATCAGCTCTCCATCTAGGCGCGAATAGTACCTTATGGCGCTTGGCGCTTACCTTACAAAGTGTCACATTAGTATAGAAGCGTCATTAACAATAACGTAAGCGCCAAGCGCCGTAGGTACCTTTCCATGTGGACTACCACAAATAAAAGTTTCTTAGAGAAATGATTTATAATTGACCTAAATAATCTTTATTTAAGTCAATTAGAAATCATTTCTCCTTAAATGACAATAACAGTGTTACTTAGTTACAAACGGATAAATTCGCGTGTAATTATATCGCACTAGGGGACTTGTTTCAAGTAAGCTCTGGTACCCATTTTCAGGCCAAGTCAGGACACACCGCCCGGGGTGACGGTGTACCCGTTTGTATAGTCAAGCTAAAAGATATCAATACGGAAAAAGTTCCAAAATATATAATTATGTACTATAAAATCGAGACAATAAGGTGCATGTGTAATTGGGTACATATTTTGGGACGTTGTTCGCATCGATATCTTTGACCTTAGCTTTAACCAAGTAGAAGTAACATGGATCGCAACCGTTAATTATATTAATAACAGTGTTTTTCAATTTATAAACAGGTCCGAAAAATTAGTTCTCAATATGTTGTAACTTTTTCTTAAATGTGTCGACACTCTGTGCACCTTTATAAGTGCCCTTTTCCTAATTGAGTTATTTTCAGTCACAGCCACATGAAGTACCCATCTTACATAAGTCATGTTACAGTGTTAGCCATGACACATCATCTGGGACACAGTTAATGTCAAGTATTAGTACAAGGTGGGTGAAATATTTTATAGTTGGCAGACGGGTCTATGTATTTTCTGGCTAGCCTACCTGTCGGTAAAGATGCTGCGCAATGGCCTGCTCCATGATGGGCCTGTTGGCGTCGTTGCAGAAGCTTTCCGCTTTAGGCGCCACCGACGCGTAGTCCGCTATGAAGTGGCGGTCGATGGACTTGCCCACGCGCGATACCGTCGCGTGCAGCTCTCTGTGGTCTGACATACGTCTTGTCAGACTCGTTGTGTTGGGTGGGACATTTATTTTTATTCTAATTTTTTTTCGAGGTTTTGATTACAGTAAGTGATCAACTGAACATGTCAGCCTCACGGATACATACACATGTTCTTACTAGACAAATCTATAAAATGATGGAAATTAATTGCTTTGTCTGACATAAGACATGAATTAATGAGTTTGTATGAATACCTCATTCTCAAGAATGACGTGTGATTGTCGTACTTCAAATGAGGTGTGGTGCTAAAACAGATTCAGTCCCAAAATGATAGCCTAATCATTGCTGGGATCGAAATTGGTTTTTGTAAAAAATCTTTTACTTTGAATAGCAAATACTAAATGTACTTTGGAAATTCAATTTTATCATTTGTTCATAAGCAGTACATTTTACAGATAATTTAATATATGAAAATATAAGTACTTACATGCTATGTTAAGAATTTGTATTAGTTTTTTGATTCAAAATTAATTATTATAAGTAATAAAATAATGAACAATGCTAATTATATTAATACTCCATCTAGTTGGAACAATGAATGGTTATCCTTCATTGTTTTACTAAATGTAGCATTTGTCTTAATAATTATTATTAGATAAACATAATTATTAAAATAGGTATTTGGTTATTCTAATGATCTGGTCATTATTATTGAAAATAAAATCATTAACTAAATGGGTCATTATATTTAGAGTTGTTACTCATTTATTTATCAAGCTTCTCAACTCTGACCAAGAAAAAAAATGTCTGAGTAGAAAATTTCAATAAAATGGCCCAAACATATTACAAGACATGATTTTTTTAAATAATCTAATGTTATATTTACCTGTTGACAGATTAGACACATTCTGCTTAATTGATGCCACCAACTCACTCACGGCCGCAGACTGCTCCTGTGACAGAGCTGTGTTCGGAGACTCTAAAACCAAAATGTTTATTGTCAAAAATATGTAACTGGCTAAATTTTAAAGATGAGGAAAGATTTGGATATAAGTAGAATATAGGAAAAAAGCTTCTTAATTGAACTAATGGATCTCTCATAACCAGGGTTCGGACAAGTCATCGCAAAACAATCGCAAGACGGCTATAGAACAAGATCAATAGAATCGCATTATGTACAATATTATTTAATTATATTTTTCAATGACATTTATTACTTCAACCCAGAATTCACCATGAAGCGTGAATTATTGAGTTGATGTCATGGAATATTAGCAGAAATTAGGAACATCAACAAATCGATGCAAAAAGTTTCGTAAGAAATTTCTGGCGGAGCTGTCTTCAATTTGTGATTTTTTGACCTTGTGAGATTTAGAAATAACCATAAAAAAACAAATAATTGTATTAGTTTAAAATGTCACCACAAAACTGTTTTAAGCATGCCACTTTGACAAATCCATGACAGACATGCGACTAAAAAGGTCAAATGTTAAATTATAAATTACGATAATAATATATCAGCTTTAGATAATAACAATCTTAAGTCGCGACTCTATGATAGTCTTGTCCCATGTCCATATCAGTTTCTGTGATGACTTGTCCGAACCCTGCTCATAACAATTAAAAATATTCCCGGCTGTTAATAGAAAAAAAAATATTGTAAAAATAATGAAGTATAATGTAATTCATGTTTCCTTTTACTGCTATCAATAAATAGGTAAATTTACTCTAGGTCAATGGAGTCCCAGCATGCACAAACTATTTGGAGAAAAGTCTGGTTGATGTAACCAATAACTTCCTCACATTGCATTACTATGAGGAAATACCATGAATGTCCTTGGTACAATGCCTTTTTAAGATTAAAGCTAACTTAGTATTTGTACCTATGCTTTATGATCAGAACTGGGCGGGGGTAAGGTGTTTTCAGAGTTTGCACAACATGCCTTGTCGTTTGATATGTGGTGTAATTTGGTAACTAAAAAATATTTTATATAGGCTGCCTTTCCGCTACGATATTTGCATCGCCATTCTGTTGTGTTATTTTATTATTTTTATAATTAATAAAGTTTTATTTTCTTTCATTTTAATATTTCTTTCTGAGGTGTATCTATATTAACATGGCAAAAGTGACGTCAAAATGGCTCACCCTGCCCTGTTTATGATACAATTATAAGTTATTATATTAAAATTTCAGTAGTAAATTGTTTGACAGCACTGAAAACACAATCTAAAGTAGTAATAAAATACACCTTTCTCTTTTGTCAATGCATAATAAGTTTTTAATCTATGTGATATCAAGTGAACAACAGGTATAACAAGCCTAACCAGAACCACATTCATACAATCAACCAATCTAGTTTAGTACCAAACCATTTCAGGCTATTATTATACGATCAGTTAAGTACACAAATAGGTCATATGAAGGAGAACAAAGGAATGAGTTTTCTTTGGTAAAGACTTACGAGTCGCTAGTTCTTTCCTCAGCTCTTCAACCTGCTGAATAACATCTTCAAGACACTTGTTTGTGTGTTCGTGTAAACCATTGAATTTCGTTAATGCTTTGTCCAAATCTTGCTCTACTCCGATACAAGAATCCATGGCTGCCGGGATAACCTCAAAACAATTATCCGAATATCCTGTACTATATGGAAACGCAGAAATACTCATTAAGCTACTAGAAGCTAGGAATCATAGTTGTGTTTTAAATATTACTAAATGAAAACACGAAAGACATTTTGTTTTGTCTTGTCACTCATGTCAATGAACTTATATCAGCTGTCACTGTCAAAGTCATTCATACCAAAGACTAGAATATTTTTTTATTATATCTTAATTTTTTCATAGACTATTGTTTATATACTATAGACTAATATTTATTCATAGATTATCTAATACAAATCCTAGAAAGTACTTGTCGGTTGACAGAAAAAGGACCGCAATCCGCAATATATTTTGCTAATAAATATCGCTTGACCATTGATATTTTTTATTGAATTTAATTTTATTTATTATATAGAGAGCCTATAACTAATATAATATATAATAGTAACATAAATAATATAATAATATAAAAATTCCTTGCGCTTGACTTCCACTTGCGCTTTGACTTGACTTGGATTAGGACTGGGGCGCTGCCGCGAAAAACGATATTCGTAAATTTCAGACGATTGTCTCTGTCCCTCTCATGACGCCTTAATTGGAGTAAAAGAGAAAAATGCGCGAAATATACGAACTCCGATGTTCGTGGTACCGCCTCTGTTTGTTTGTCCATTGTTCTTTGCTAATAAAAATAATAATATTTGTAAAATAAATTAAAAAATCTAAATATATTAAAACATATGTATCATGTTAGAACGTAATACTTAAAGAATTTTTGTGATACCTACAGTTAGGGGAACTCAATAAAACACAAATTTTGTCAATGCTTTTCTTTTAACGAAATACCTTCGAAATACCTTACTTTCTTGGGATCTATGATAGAGATTTTTATGATAAAAACGCTTAATACTGAAAAATATACAATAATTTATTATTACATAAAATATAAAATGATGTACTTACACAAATATGGTATCTAAACATTGACAATATCAAACCAACACTCGTAAAATATAGATCATATCTATTAAAAATGCATATTTGTATATTTAAATACATTTTCTCCGAAAATTCTCCTTTCCTTGGATCATTCTAATATGTATAGATCCATCGACTTTTCATCGTTCTATCTCGTATTTTACTATTAACTTCTTCCCATTCATTAGGGATAGATCACTACTAAACTAGCCTCACAAATAACTTTAAAAGCATTGAAGTCAGTTTCTAAATGTGATTTATTTCACTTGTAGGTACAAAGTTACCTTAGGCAAGACTGAGCTAATATGGTTTATAGTCCGATGAAAAATTTTGAACTGTGAGAAAGCAAGTTAAGCCGGCAGGATTCAGCTTGTACAGACACGCTGCCTGGACCACCTTGTCTCCAGTTCACGATAACGGCAAAATTGTATCGCAAACCATAGCTACCATTGTATAGGTACATTGGCAGTTACATAAATAAAGGGTATTTGTAAACGTGGAACAAAAGGCTACTATAAAATTTAATTTAACGCCCCAGTATTGTCTAGTCGAATAAGTATCGGACGTTTTTTCTTCCCTTCCTGCTAGCTTACACTGCACTCTAACAAGTATGTGAGTGGGAAAGTAACAGATGAAGCGATAAAGGATAAAATGACAACCATGCTATCCCTCCTGGTATATGTAGAGCTGCCAGATGTAAGCTGCATTCAGATATCGCGTTGTACAATGTTAAATCTCTTCTCAACATATTTCCCACCCAGCTGTATCAACGGTCAGTAGCGGCTCTTGTATTTGCCGACGTGGTTGGCCAGGCAAAGGCCGAAGATCACCGCAACAAACTGAAATAAGGAAGAAATTTTGCTTGTTATAAGTTTCTGTTGCTTAGCCCTTGTCCTTGTTTTCTGCGGAGATATTCCGAACAGGATCATGTGTTGTAAACAAACAGTCTAATCAATTTGCAGTATAATACAACAATAACATTTATTAGAAAGAAAGACCAACCTTTCGTTTTAACAAATCTTATTATTTGACTACTAAGTTTTGTTAAATTACTATTTTGGCTCCATAAAATGACAAGGGATATTTTTTTTACTATAAATTTTATTACGAGCTACAATATATAATACCTATTTCTTTAATCAAAATTGCCGCCGTAACCAAGGCTCATAATCGGTTTAAAATAGCGGTTAAAACCGGTTTATTTCGGTTTTACTCCGAACTATTATGAGAACGCGAACGTTTGAAGAACTTTACTAAAACCTAAATAAAACGGTTTTATCGATGATTGACGATGGCCGGCATGCCGCGTGGGCCGCGTAAATACAGACACGTAGCATAATGCTACTTAGCAAATTATGCTTTTTTTAATTTAACCGGTTTTTAAAGTTCCAAACCGGTTAACTTGATAAGAACTTTATGAAATGTTCCCCTTAAAACCGTTTTAAAAATAACGGTTTTGCGAGTGAACCCGAAATGAAAAGGTTTTGCGACAAGTACATGATAACGGTTTGGAAATTTAACCGGTATATCCGGTATACCGGTAACCGAGCCTTGGCCGTAACGCGAAAAACGAAATTCACAAACGAACGATGGTCTGTCACTCTAATTACTCCTTAATTGGAGTAGAAAAGAATGGTGCCCCAAAATATTCGAATTTCGATTTTCACGATAAACGATCAACGATCTGGTGCGAATGTCGATTAGGTATTTTTTCATACAAGAATACTGAAAATTTCTTAAATCTATGATAAGAAACATTTGGTAATTTTGAAGTAGTTTTCGTATTTCCAAAAAAACCTGTTGGTTAATCTTACCTCAATGGCGACTAGTATTATGCAACAACCGGCGATGCCAAGTCCGAAGTCCTGGACGAATTCTTCCACCGCGCCATTGCAACCAGGGTATGCGTTCACGATAGTGCAGTTCTGGCTGCTGCAGCAGGACGCTGGCAGCTGTAGGACTGGGTACGAGCGGGCGCCGTGCGTTCCGCAGCATTGCAGCTGGAAGGAGAAAGATAGCGTGAACTTCGTATAGCTTAATATTGTCTTCGGTTGCCGCGATAATTACTCATGAAATAAAACAACTAAAACGGATTAAATCGCGGATGGTCATCGGGTGACCACGAACGCTGCCAAAGGGTTCGAAACGTCGGGATGAAGTTTAAATTAGTATACGCGATTTAATCTGTTTTAGTTGTTTTATTTCATTCGTATAGCTTGTTGCTAAACAGACTCTCTGTCCTGCCAACATCAACCCCGGTACCGCGAGCATTGAAGCTCGTATATTCCCAGCATCTTTCCTTTTACTCCAATTAAGGCGTCATGAGAGTGACAGAGAGAATTGTCCGAAATTTGCAAATATCGTTTTTCGCGGCGCTGCCGCAGATAGTTATTTATGTATATATAGATAACCGTATACAAGTAAGCAGCGTTCGGCTATACAGGTGAAGTGAGCATGGCCGTATAACAGGTACCGCGAACATCGAAGTTCGTATATTTCGGGCATATTTTTTCTCTTCTACTCTAATTAAAAAGGCGCCATGAAAGTGACAGAGACGTCGATTTCCCTCGTCGATTGTCGACAACGAAATTTCCTTGCGTCGTGCGAAGCGACGAATTAATAGGTAGGTTAGGCTGAGTGGAAACTGCACACAGGGATTTGAATAGCGTGCACTGCGGCCACACACATACGTACCTACATACCTATGCATCAAACTCTAAAATAAAAAGTAATATGGTAGAAATGGCGGTCTATGGTCGAGGCATATATATCTAGCAGTGGACGGCTGATCACGATAATACTTTATCAGTTATTCTCTGATACTCACGGCCGTCTCAAACCCGTAGATGGACTTGGGGTCAGCGTCGAACTGGCTCTGCAGCATGCTGGTCACGGTGGCCTTGATAGCGTCCTGCGCCACCACAATGGTCGTCGCCAGCGCCGTCTTCAGATTCATCAGGACGATCAGCAGGATTGAGTACTGGAAGCAACCGACCAATACAAAAAATCTGATTTTTGACCGGTACCGTAAGGTCGGGATACTTTGACCCTACGATGTTACTTTGTCCACCCATGAAAAACTACTTCATTGAATTAATAAATTCTTAAAGACGATATTAAACGTTTAAACTAAAACAATAATCACATAGTGTCGATCTCAAAAAAATATCAATACAATATGGGTTTTCAGGGGTGTGCAAAGTAACCTCGCAGGGTCAAAGTATCCCGACGTTACGGTATTCTAAAATAATATTCATTCATTATTTATTTATTCATAAAGATTTATTTAATTCTCTAAAGAGTCCAAATAGTCTATCAGGGGCGGTAACTGCATAACAACTCGATACCCGCCGGCGTAACTAACTTCCCCACGCTTTGACGGTTCTCCTGGAGAACTCGCTATCATGAAGAACAGGCACAACCATGCTGGCTCCGTCTTGCCAAAGAAAGAAAATTATTCAACGCCACTGCTGGTACATGTTATTGACTCAAACAAAATCACGTTTGTTGTATGCCACCTTAAAATGCTTTTACTAATGTAAAAGCGGGTGCTGCGTTGGAAAACGCCGAAACTCCTGGGCAGAGAGTACCATTTGTACCGTTTGGCGTAGAGACGCTAGGTCCATGGGGTCCCAGCGCGCACAAACTTTTTGCAGAAATTGCGAAGCGGCTGGTTGATGTAACTGGTGACCGAAGAGCTGGTGGCTTCCTCGCACAACGTATCAGCATTGCGATACAACTAGGAAATGCCGCAAACATCCTTGATACAATGCCTCAAGGGCCTTTTTTAGATTTAATAACTACCTTAGTTAAGTACTCGTATTTTAATGAATGTAATTATTGTAAATAAAGTCGTGTATTTATTTTAACCTGCTTCTAGTATTTGCCTTATACGGGATACTCACAACGAACAGCATGCACTGGCTGTTCATGATGGCGCCGCAGCAGCCCAGGAACGAGATGACGAAGGCGATGGCGCCCACCACGATGACCACGATGGGGCCATCGCCGTGGACCACCAGCAATGCCGTTACACCTACGCCGATCAGCGCCAAGCTCGCCAACTGAAGACAAACACATTATATCAGTTGTTTTTTATATTAAGCCGAACCCACAACCACTGGATCACTAGGCCAGTGTAACCAGCTGTGCTATACGAGTACCGCTTGGACTTGACACATTTTTCTACTTTATCCTTCCTGGTATATGTCATTACGGGTGAGGTGTAGCGACATCTACCGAAAGAGTATTGAACCATTTTTACGGCATCGAAGTCTCAAATTTTGATAGAGAATTCATCGATAACAATGTGCTACCCCTTTCTAAATTGTTTTTATATTAAGCAAAAACGTCTGCTAGCATATCATCGATATTTAAATAGAAAAATTTGACTCGCAGCGGGATTCGAACTGACAACCACTCGATCACTAGCCCAGTGCACTACCAATTGTGCTATACGAGTACCGCTTAGACTTGTCAAATTTCAACCGTAAAAAGTCCACTACTAGGCATAGAGGTAGACCATCCATAAATGATATGTAGCATCTTGGAGGGATTTTTTCTTTTTCTTTCTATTTAAATATACATAATATCAGGCTTGTAGGCCTCACTGCTTCATATCCTCAGGGTTACGCCATATTTAAATGCGTATGCCTAAATCGCTATAGATAGGCGTTCTCCTACAACCTAGGATATTGGGATATGGCGGAAAATTTTGCAGCCGAAGGATTAATCTCGGTAACACACCGTTGTTTAATAATTATTATATTGTTCAAAATTTTACTTAGGTATATCCCTAAATTACAAAGGTATCGATAGTTGTTACACACTTTTAAACAAATAATTACTTAAGTTACAATAATATCACTATTCAAAATTCACATTCGATAGTATTTATCTACTAGAATTACTATGTTGATGTTTCGGCTTAATAAACCGTGTACCGGCCGACTATAGATAATAGTGGGACCCTATCTTGCGAACTAGGCTAGCCGATGAGATGGAGTTACTACGCCACTGGCACATAATATATTATATAGTAACGTCGAAATCGAGCTTCACTGAGGTCATTCTACTTAACCACACTTAATGGATGTGCTAAATGTTGATGAATTGGCCGCGGTCGCTAAAAGTTAATAGTTATTGGCGTAAGTACTACACATACAAACTCGCCCCATGATTACGCTTTTAAACTTCAAGACTACAAATAAATCGAATACTATATGTATACATAGGCAATAGGCATTCCCTATGGACCGCCACAGGGAGCTCTCTCTAACAAACGGCTGATTGCCGGTATGGGGGATATGATGGAATAGTCGCATGGGTAGGCACCGGTGCTACCGCGAGAAACGATATTCGTAAATTTCGAGAATTTTCTCTGTCATTCTCATGACGCCTTAATTGGAGTAAAAGAGAAAGATGCTCGAAATATACGAACTTCGACGTTCGCGGCGCTATCCGGTGTCTCGGATCTGCGGCGAGGCAGAGCCGCAGTGACGGCGGGCGGATCTTACAGTTTGGCTAATTAGCCATTATATGAAGTCTACGCTCCTCTTTGAGCTGTTAATAAGGCGAACAATTATATATAGAAACCCCGCCATTTCAAAAGGTTGACCTTGAGTTCCTATTATTATTCGTGAATTACTAAGCTTCAATGTATGTTTATACTAACACATGTATTTTGGAGATTGCTATGATCACTTCTGTATAGATTACAAGAGGATTATTTTAGCACACGTTTTGTTGGCTTTTGAGTGTAAATAAACGTACGTTCCCACTGAAACTTATGGACCCTAAACTGGGCTACTGCCCATGCGTTATAGTTAATACATTTTCTGATAGTTTTACTTAACTTTTATGCTTTAGTTACTTTAAATTTGACAAAACCTGTGGCTGATATTATCGCATGGTATGAGTAGGTGACGAGGTCTGTGGTCGATATTCTTTTGTATCCTTTGAACGAAGCATGCGTTGCTGATATTTATCTTTGGTTCTTGAATAAATAAGTTTTTAGGGTATAAGTACTCAAAACAGTAAACACTCATGACTCACGAACTCGTACTAGTGTCCATCACAAAAATAAATGTCCTTACTGGTATTTGACCCGAGGACCACCGGCTTCATAGGATATACAGCTGCATTTATACAAGTTTTATAAGTTTCGAAATGACAATTGACGGTAAATTATCAAATTGATATAGTTATTTGTTTATACAATGGTGCAAAATTGTATTTTAACTGCGAGTGTGGGATTGAAACTCGAGCAAGCGAATGGATTCTATAGTTTAACCACGAGCAAAGCAGTGTTTCAATACACGAGAATTAAATTACAATTGCACCCGTGTGTAACACAAAACTTTTCGAAGGGAAAATATATTTTTGATCGAGGGACGTAATGTACGCCATTAATAGCAGTGAAACGAAGCACTAAAAGTATATGGAATCCTATTTTTTAGAAATCAAAATTTATAAATTTCAGTTGTTTAAGTTTTTTTTGTAAAGTGATGTGAATGGTAGACCGACCATACTATTTTGTTGGATACATCAAAGAAAGAGGTGCAAATAGTGTAACCAGATAGCAAAACACGGAGGAAATAGAGCGAGCGTCTATAATAAACACTTAGCGTAGTTTGTTCGTAATAGTTTGTATTACTAACAAAACGCTTTCGACCTTGTCCTAATTTCCTAAAGTCATCCCGTGTGAAACAACAAACAGGAAACTACAGTTAAGGTTACAGATATATTGATACAGACAAAATGCCAAAATGTGTATCATCCATTCATCAACATGATCACACCAGCCGAAGGGTGCTGATGGTACCCATCACTTCGTCTGCGTAAAAGACACTCATCACTATATTTGTTATTTTCATGTAGCTACATTATTCATTAACTTTTCTATAACTTTTTACTAACATATTTTTACATTGAGTATAAGCTCTACTAACATATATGGATGTACTGTTGTTGGATGTAGGTACTGTTTATAATAATGCTTCATTTTCATTTTCATTTTATCATTGTAAAATGTCATTAAAATCCCTCAGTATTTTTGTGCGAGAGTCACAAAACAACTATACATACACTCACGAAACTTTCGAACTTAGTAGATTTAGTTTAATTATCAAATAGGTCCAAAGAATTAATAAAAAACGAGGGACAAATAAGGTCACAGCAGATCACTTCTAAGCTAATGCAAAGATCATATTAGCGATAAGGATATTATTTACTCTCTTCTTAGTGTCATTCATAGATTATTAAAACATATTCGACCTATTTATTTTAATAAACACAACCAAAAGAAATGAGTTGAAATGTCACATGATGTCATGCCTTCAATCGCTTCGTCTGTCTTAGTTTGTTTTGTTATAAAAATTGTTTCAAACATTTTTTTGATACGAACACAGACTAGATACAATTTTATTTTATTTACCCGGTCTTTGGTAAATTAGTATAAAAACATTACTCACTGAAAACAATATATTGGTGACGAAAACTATAACTTTCACGCAAGTTCCACAACCCATATTGTCTGTTTGCGCGCGCGCACGGTGTTTCTACGACTCGATCTATTTCCGACTGAGCCGAGCGTTAGCGTTACGTGATCGAAACTATCTGTTTCATTAAGTATCCAGAATTTAACGGGCGATGACGTAGTTTAATTAGTCATACGTTCAGAAACAAGCTCTTGTGTTCCCGACGGGATCGGCCGTAAATGTACGTACCTATATATGATTTATTTATCCAATGATGTAACTACGTTATCGACAATCAAAGCTAACGTGGGCTAGTATCCCACTTTTAGCCAGATCCCCATTTATTACCAGAGCCCCGAGTGTAAGTTTTTAACGTCAGCATGGCGTTAGAGTTACCCATATAAATAACATTATCACTTACGCGTTCGAGACGTTTTTTTACGTCAAAAGAAACACTAGAGCCTCAGGTCGTCGGTTCACGGTGTGGGGACGTCCACGCTGCGCCTTTCGGTACGTGGTCGCCACTCGAGAACCTATACGCCCCAACGGCCAACGGTTCTGTGTGCCATGTGCCCCGCCTAGTGCCTTAAGTTTAGTGACCTGGACGGGTACTTTGGTTCTGCTGCAAATGACATTTCTGATGCGATCGCGCAGAGGCTCCTCCAACATAGCCCTCTTTCTTTCAAGGGTTCATTATAACCATCAAAACTAAATTTTATCCGCGCCTTTCCTTTGAACATGGTGAAAGTTAAAGGATTATATATAGCACACATTTTTGGAATAGATTCTAATTCGCATAGACTCCCATTTTCTGTTCTTATTAATGAACGACATAAACATAACTAAGGTCAATGTGGGTAAGACATATTACATTATTTACTTTATTTTTAAGGGAAGTCCGTCATATGACACTAAATACCGATGAGATAATGTAAATAGGAGATTGGTTGGTAGACGGTCTTTCCTGATAGACGGTCTTACCAACATTGCCTTATTATTTATTATGCACACAATTTGTAAAATATTGAGCACAGGACAAACATAAAGGAACAAGACGTTCTTGACTCTCTTATTTATACTTATTTTAACAACAATAATATTACTTTGCTATTCCGCTGTTTAATAACGTGCTAGTCAATCAGTGCCAACCCGTTATATTTACTTGCGTATTTTTTTCATGCATTAATGTTCCCTCTCTCCCACCGCAAAATTAAATACGCAAATTATAACAAACCACCACCAATAATACTAAAACTCGACACGTGTTTCGCCTCTCTACGAGGCATCCTCAGGAGATGCTTGAGATGTTGTCGGTCTGACGTCCGACAACGGAATTTCTTTTATCGATAATTTATTGACACGTTTACCTTTTAAATTACTTGAAATGCAAAATACTGGGAACTGTTGACATATCAGCAAATTTACTCATTTGCAATCATCAATTAGTAAATCAAAACAGACATAATGGGGCCGTAATTACCATTCCTTCCATGCGGTAATTCTGTCTCTATCTTTTGAAATATGTCAGTAAATGATAGCAATATGAACCGTTAAAAGTTCAAACTGCGAATAGGATGTAAATAAGCTTTCGTTATTGAGAGAACCAATAAGTGAGATATCTGTTTACGCGCAATTCTTACGTAGATAGAGATCATAAAACAATGATGAAAAGAGATGGGAATAGCTGGGTTTGATACGGAGTTCTATTTAAAAGTGATAAGCGGGAATATTGTCGAACAGTCGGGGTCTTGTCGGAGCGCCGGCCATGTCTCGTGCAGCGTTCTTCGTTCTGTCGTGCGTCATAGCTACGGGTCTAGCGAACCCGGCCACCCAGCTGCCTTGTTTGGGTATGTCAATATTTTTTCTGACCACTCCAGATCTTCCCTTTCTCAGTGTCCTTTGCCGATTTGGCAAAGCCTGTCGGAATATCTATGTCCACATAGAAAGAACGAAATCGGTCAGGTATCGCGCATCGAGTGAGTCGAATTTTAGCTTGGCTATTACTGTGTGGATAACTAGAGTTCATCGCAATAACTCTAAGTTAAAACTACTTATTAGTCAGAACTTGATCTTTTAATGATACACGAAAACCATTCGTTGCGAAAAAAAATAGATTAACCTTCTACTTCTAATACTTCAAATTAATTTAGAAAAATACAGTCAAATGAGATGATGAGTCCCTCTTCTTTAAGCCTGTAATGAAATGAATAACCAAGTATTTTATTTGATATAGTCGCCATCAAATATATTGCAGTGGTCAAGATATTCGTAAATATCTAAGCATGCACTGTTTCGCCTTGGTAACAAAGGGGTTGTTAGAATATTTGTTGACGTGACGTGGCGCAGTTGACGACAGGATTGGCCAAGTGGGTAGTGACCCTGCCTATGAAGCCCATGGTCCTGGGTTCGAATCCCAGTAAGGGCATTTATTTGTGTGATGAGCACAGATTGCTCCCCAGTCATGGGTGTTTTATATATGTATGTATTTGTATATTATTTTTTGACGACCGGTCTGGTCTAGTGAGTATAGTGACCCTGCCTATGAAACCGATGGTCCTGGGTTCAAATCCCAGTCGGGGCATTTATTTGTATGATGAGCACAGATTCATGTTCCTGAGTCATGGGCGGGTTTTCTATGTATTTACGTCTTTATATGTATCTATCTATTATATATATCGTCGTCTAGTACATACAACAAGCCTTACTGCGCTTACCGTAGGGCTAGCTCGACTTGTGTAAGATTGTCCCGAAATATTTATTTATTAATTACCTATATATATCATTGGTTGAGTACCCACAACACAAGCCTTCTTGAGCTTCATCATGGGGTTCAGTCAATTTGTGTCAGAATGTCCTGTAATATTTATTTATTTAATATTTGTGACCACCATAGCCTCTCTGATATATCCGATGGCGACTGTACATAGTTTCCTATATACATATAATAAATTGGCTAGTATATAATAATAAGACGGGTACACATGTACTGGTCTGAGTACGCGCGGTATCGTGCCGGGTCAGAGTGAGATAACCTATTGCGTCCACACTATCGCTCTGTAGACTTTTTGGTATCCGGTTACATTTAAGAACCTAAAGCCTTTGTTAAACAAAGACAAAGTCGTAAATGATTCCCACAAACATTTTACTCACATAGAAAAACTGACTAACTAACTAAATATCCGCGGACGGACGGACGGACGGACAGACATGGCGAAACTATAAGGGTTCCTTTTTGACTACGGAACCCTAAAAAACGGGGAAAAAATGGAAGGATGGATATTTTTTAAAAGCGCCATCGACAATAAGAGCCCTCTTCATAGATAATGCCAACTATATGAGCTCAAAATTTGTTTGTAAATTTTTATTGCTAATTAGTAATATAGTTTATATAATACGTTACCTTGGGTATGTTCAACATTGCTTTGATACGCTCCTAGATCGATTTTGGCTCAAGTTAAAATTTTTCTTTTTAATTTTGGAGCTTGTCCAATAGGTCTTGTACGATTGTCTGAATTCATTTTTTGAATGGGTCTCATACAAAAAAATACAAGTATGAAAACTCATGTCAATGTCTCCTGAAGCTAAGTAATTTTCGACGACCGGTCTGGTCTAGTGGGTAGTGACCCTGCCTCTGAAGCCGATGGTCCTGGGTTCGATTCCCAGTCGGGGCATTTATTTGTGTGATGAGCACAGATATTTGTACCTGAGTCATGGGTGTTTTCTATGTATTTAAGTATTTATATGTATCTATCTACTATATATATCGTCGTCTAGTACCTACAACACAAGCCTTACTGAGCTTACCGTAGGACTAGGTCGATTTGTGTAAGATTGTCCCGAAATATTTCTTTATTTCTTTATTTAAATATTTGTTTATTTATTTAATTTTGATATAAATTTTGTTTATAGATGTGAAGACGCAATGCGAAGTTACCAACGTGGACATAACGCCGTGCGCCAAGAAAGACCGGTGCCTTTTCACCATCGGTAAAACTGCGTCCATCAGCTTTGATTTCACCCCAGGTGAGATTGTGACTACGATTTCAGTAACTCAAGTTTGTTTTTAATTTTACATATTAAGGTTTTTTGTAAATAATCAAGGAGCACATACCCTTCCGGAATAAAAAAATCTGATCGAGCTTAGAGGGATTTCCGAGAGCTGAGAGTAGTACCACCCCATCTCCTCCCGCGGGTGTCGTAACGAAAAAACCGACGGCTTGGCAGCAGCGTCCATCGAAAGCGCATCAACAGCTGCGGTCGCTAAGTCGCCTGCCAAGCGTGGCTCTATGAAAACTTCCCTCCAAGATGCTACATATCATTTATGGAAGGTCTACCTCTATGCCTAGTAGTGGACTTTTTACGGTTGAAATTTGACAAGTCTAAGCGGTACTCGGATAGCATAATTGGTAGTGCACTGGGTTAGTGATCCAGTGGTTGTGGGTTCGCGTCCCGCTTCGAGTCAAAATTTTCTATTTTTCTATCGATTTAAATATCGAAGACGTTACTACCAGACGTTACTGCATGATAAAAAATAAGGTTGAAATGATGATTAATTAAAGTATATATATATATATATATATAATTTCTAATCTGGAAGCTAATCAACCTTGAAGCAGAATGGATTTACCCGAGTTTGAAATTAAGCGGCACATATGATGATAATGTCATTGATTAGATTTTCTTCCAAATAGCAAAAAGGTTAAAGCGATGTAGTCTGCATGTAGTAGCCCTTGCAAGTGAGTTACGTTGAAGCTGCGACGCTTTCAGTAGGATTTTTTTTTAACTTTATTTTTAATCTTCCAGAATTCGATGCTTCGGAGCTAGAGCATGACGTGTCGACGAAAGTGCCCGGCATCGGCATCGTGCAGTCGTTCGCAGGGCTAGAGAAGGACGCCTGCAAGTCCACGACATGCCCGGTCTCGGCTGGCAAGAAGCAGTCTTTCACTTACAACCTCCATTTGAACCGGCGGGATGTAACGAAGGTAATTGGCATTATTATTATTTTCATTTATAATGGTATGTAGTGTTGTGTTCCTGATGGTGAGTAAGGTTCCCAGAGCTCCAACCCCCCTTAAAGGCCGGCAACGCGTTTGTGACTCCCCTGGAGTTGCGAGTGCCCATGGGCGACGGTAATTGCTTAACACCAGACAATCCGTCTGCTCGTTTGTCGCCTATGTCATAAAAAAAAATATATATACGGCTCGGGGATATCCTAAAAGGAACGCACCAGTGCCGCCTAGGAGTTTGGACTCCATGGGTTCCACCCTTGTTTTTTTTTATGGAGGTTCTCTACTGTGACCCCCGAGATTCCAAGGTTCCCTTTTAGTCCTAAGACAGGGAGGTTATGGTAGCCGTAAAATAAGAGCTACACTATAATTGAAGAAATCTCTAAGATTGCCTTTTGGAAGAAAGATAATATGAATCTCTGTAGTCTGATTTTTTAAACGTCAGACAAGCATCTTGGTATTTTTTTTTTATGTCATAGGCGGCAAACTAGCAGACGGATTGCCTCGTGTTAAGCAATTACCGTCGCCTATGGGCACTCGCAACACCAGGGAAGTCACAAGCGCGTTGCCGGCCTTTAAGGGGGGTTGGAGCTCTGGGAACCTTACTCACCATTAGGAACACAACACTACATACCTGAAAGGTGGCAGTACTATTATGGCTGTGGTATTCTGTAAGGAGGAGGTACTTCCCCAGTTGGGCTGCCCCAGATTCAAGCGTGATGGTCAACGCTGTGCCCTACCTCTCATTGTTGGACGTAGTTTAAGGACATACCCGGGTCCGGGTATTAGATGATGTTAGGTATTACCCATAGAGTTATTCGTCGAACTTATCTGACGATTGAACATTCTGCCCTCTGTGGTCTAATTGACTCCCTGGTCAAATATAAACCGTATTTTCTGTTTCAGGGCACGTACGATATTAAATGGCAGCTGTGGAACAAGGCGCAACCCGACCAGAAGTGTTGTTTCGTCACCCTAATTAGGCTTAAATAACCTAATATCTTAATAAACTGTACATTTACATACTTACGTATTTTCTTGCAAGCTTAACTATGGATGTATTGTCTCTAAACTACGACCAAAAACACTCTACAGGATCTCTAAGAGGTGGAACAAGCAAACTTCGCCAACCATGCCACTCAGATTCGGTTGAGACCTCAACAAATCTCGCTGGAAACGTAAAGTCAGTAAGAGTATTCCAGCAGTACAAATGAAACCTAGTGCGGACGGGGCCTAGATTTTCTCCAGGCTAACTTCCCCCCACAAAGTCCGATCGCTCTAATAAGACGAACAGAACACCCCGTCTGCCAAGCATGGCGATTATGGCATTACCCCCATGCTTAGAGATAGCTTACTGCTATATGGGGAAAGCCTATGCAGTTGACGTCCATGGTTGATAGGTAGGTAGGTTGTAATCTACGGGTGCTTGTAGGTACAGTCGCCATCAGATATATCGGAGCTGTGGAGGTGGTCACAAATATCGGAACAACGCATCTATTGTCAAGGCGGTAAAGTGTATGTTCCGATGAACGATGATTCATTATATGAATGATGTGATGGCGACTGTACCTACTAAAAACATAAAACATCTGTATTGCAAGTTGTATTTGTAGGTTTGTAGACATTCGTTAATTACGATTATTATTATCAGTAGCGTAGTAAGTACATACACCTTTTAATCTCCGAACAAACTACTCATCCAAACCGACTCATTTAAATTAACATTTTAAAAATATCTTGTTATATGAAATTGTATACGACCTTTTTGCTTTCGACCTTAAAATTTGCCTAAACTTTAAACGATGTTTTAAAATTAAAAAGTTACTTTACAGCCCTAGGGAGTAATTTAAGACTTACGGCCCGACTTGTCTACGTGTAATAACATCTTTTACGAGCAAGTTTGATGAAATACTATATTACGTACCCAGGGCGGTTAAACAAAAAATGGCTTAGATCGCGGGTATTTGTGGCCCGAACCTTACCGAATTTCAGTTGAGAGCCATAAACAAGCGATCTGAGGCCTTCTTTATTACCGCCCGTGGTGCGTACATAGTTTTACGTTTTCATCTGGGATTAAAGTGAGATTTTCCATCGCGCCCTAGGGCGGTAAATCTCTCTTACCGCCCGCTACGTGTGACGTAAAATATATTAATCCTCTACAGTACCTATGTTCTAAAGCAATTTAAAGTGCTGCTAGTTTAAGATCACGAATTTATAGTTTTTTCATAAACCTGTCACATTCTAACAAGTATGTAAGTGCGAAAGTGATGTAAAACTCGATATGCCAGTGGGCTACCAACAATAAGTGCCATCCGTTCTGGCAGAGCGCTCTTGTCCTACACGTGGAGACGGTTGTAAGTACAGTCTCTTGACGTCGCAAATAGGAGCAACACAATAGGTCCCTGTGGGTCAAAGTATCTACATCCTAAACAAATTATTTCCGCATTTTTTTTACGACAAAGGCGGCAAACGAGCAGGCGGATTGCCTATTCATGACAAATAAAATAAAAACGTAATAAAGAAAATTAATACCCTAACAACTTTATCCTACTTAAATAAAACTTTAACCTCGTAACGCCCACCACACTAAAATATTTAATAGTTAAAACCAACCTTACTATGCAGTGAATTGGGTTGAATTTTCTTATGTACGAAACCGAATGAAACAAAAGAAATTCTACCCTATTTTCTTTTATAAAAGATTTCAACTCCATAGAAAGGGAGTGTACTTTGTAATGCACACTGGGCGTTACGAGGATAACTAGATAGAAAATTTAGCCCAAACTGCTGTGAACGAGCAAGGTGATTTTACATAGGCCATTCCAAATACAAAACGAAAATATATTATTAAATATATATGTATTATTAAAAAAAACGACTATGCTTAACCCAATGAGTTGCCGTGTGATGCCGTGCCTGCAGACTAGAATAGCACCACCCCATCTCCACCCGCGGGTGTCGTAAGAGGCGACAAAGCAGCGTCCGTCGAAACCCAATCTCCAGCTATTGCGGTCTCCAACCCGCCTGCCAAGCGTGGCGACTATTGCAACTACCACCAAGATGATACAAGTCATATTTGTGGGAGGCCTATGTCCAGTAGTGGACTGCATACGGCTGAAATGTATGTGTATGCTTAACCCGTTCGGGTCAGCAAGCTCAATTAAGTCGTAGTTAAGAAGTATAAGATGACGTCTATAGACGTTGCTCACTCACTCATATTTCAGTCTAGATATTAATCAACAACTAGTGAAAACAACGTAATAATAATTTCGTGATTAATAACGATATTATCAAAAATGTTTTAAGCGCGTACGAAATTGTTGAAAGTTACTTCATTCTTAAAGAATTGTTTAGTTACCCGCGTGTAACGGCCTTATTATTGGCACGAATTGTTTACATTGCCCATTGCACATGCCCAGGTTGTGCGAGCACGGACCAAGCGATTATGACCCCTTTGTTGTGGTATTAAAAGTCCCGGCAATTGATAGATAAATTGAACTGGTGTTTTACTATATCGCAAGCTCAAGTCGAACTCAGACCCAGTGACCAGTAACTGACCCGTAAGAAAATCAGACGGCCTACCGCGAACCATTTTTTTTTTTGATAAAATTTTAGTTTCGCCAAGTTAATCAAACCATCATGGTGTCACCTAATCTGCTTCTTATAGCTCTGCACACATATATCTGTTCGTAGACTTTGATATTGGACGTGAAAAGTTACTAATGGGAAGTATTAGGTAAATATTGTATTGCTGTATTTAATCAGAAATGAGGAGAACCAGTCACCGACTTTGCTTTCAGAATTGTTAGGCTTAAGTGGCAGCGGGCAGCCCCAGAAGAACGGATGGCCGATGACCCGATGAGGCCAAAAACTATTCTATTACTGACTTCATAGCGGAAGACGCGGTGTGGGTAGACCATCCACGAGGTAGCATCCACTTTCCTATTGACTACATTTTTTTTGTTTTTTATTCATCTAAATCTAACTTGACATTGTATCTATATCCGATTTAACTGTTTTTATGCTTTGCATCTTGTATATTTGTGTAAGCATGATTCCAATAAACAATAGTCCGAAGATATGGTCATGGTCGCGAGATATAGCTGGAGGCAAATAGCGCAGGACCGGTCATTCTGGACTTGTTTTATCAGTGGTCTTCATTCGACTGAAATGTGCTTGTTGTAACGACTTATGAAGTTCATGTTATACTGGTCGTTCGACTCGTACGTCGGTAACTAGTGAACACAGACAGAAGTACTAGATGTTCCAACTACCAAGGTGCGTTTAGTTTGCAATAACCCGTGGAGATGTGGGCCCGTGCCGCTTGGGTGCTCGCGTGTGTGACGACAGTCTACTGCGAAGCTGTCACCAAAAAGTTCTGTGATGACGGTAAGATTATCTATACACACAGTTCGGAAGTAACGTGTTCATAACAAAGAGTATACTAAAATAAGAACAATGCAATATATGAACGTAGGTACAGCCCCCATCAGAGCCCTGAGTGTAAGTTTTTAACGTAACTTTACGTCACGAACGCGTTTGCGTTTTCCATATAAATAACATTATCACTTACGCGTTCGTAAACGTTATTTTACGTCAAAAGAAACTTACACTAGAGCCTGAGATACATCGGAGCTGTGGAGGTGGTCACAAATATTTTAACATGCACTTTATCGCTTCGACAATAGAGGCGTTGTTCAGATATTTGTGACCACCTCCACAGCTCCGATATATCTGATGGCGACTGTACAAAACATAAGGTTCGTATTGCCTGACAGTAGTTTTGAATAAGGAATTATTTTAACCTCGTCATATTGAAAAGAGGGTATGAATGCTACTATAAACACAACATATCACGTGTAATTCTTGCCATCTGTGTTATTTGAAATACAAATACTTAAAACAAAGTTATCTGATATTAGAGATTTGTATAAACATATATTATGTTTTCGTCTTGATGAGGATTAAGTAAACAATGTTTTTATTTGATGCATTGCTTACTTGTAATTCTTCGCCTAACTCTGCCACCATATGCTTGATTTTAAGTATGCTTTTTGCTGTCATTTTAAGCTATTAATCTACTGACAGTTGAGAATATCTTTTCTTTAACATTGCATAATTTATAATTTATTATTAGGGTACCTTAAAATAGTACACACCATTAGAGAATGCGGTACACTGTCGAGTCGTAGACGATATATTTTACCCAAACACCTATAAGTTAGAACATATTTTGGCAAAAACGTTTTTAACGTCTATTGTTATTGTTTACTAATTCCTAATTAATTATTTTTTTGTTAATTATTCATCCGTATATTTGGACGTCTATATACGCCTGATATGTTGCGTGAAAATTTGAATGAAACATGATGAATTTTGTTTGGAAATAACAATCCCGTTTCCTAAATATAGGTTTTACATTATAGTAGATATTGTTCTATATTTTTACAATCACCAATAGGTATCGGCTATGCGAATAATATCTGACGACTAAGTAATAAGTATACTCGTAATATTCAGATCAATACTTATGGTCTAGTAAACTGACAATAGCAGTTATATCGTGTGAATAACGTGACATATATAAACTTGGATAAAAAGACAAAGCAGCCATGTTTACTCGTAACGTGCGTATGAGAAATTCATCCATTTTGTCTTTTCTTTGATAATTATGTCATTCTTGATTCAATTAACCCAACATCAAGAAAAAGTACAAAAGACAAAAACAACACTAATTATTTTAAGTGACAGCCCCTCACATAAAATTAAAGCATCTTTGCCTTGCGTATAATAAATGTTTAGATTTTTAAGGTAGAACAGATAAACTTACGTTTATATCTAGGCGTCATGTTTAGTAGAAGCTCAAGGACCACATAAAAAAAGGCCAATCGATTGCACAAACGCAAACGAAACGAATGATAATGTAAGTACCTAAGTATGGAAAAAAGTTCACTTTGTTCAATATGGCATATAGATTATTAATGTAAACACTTAGTTTAGATTAAGATAAGATAAGATAAGATTAATCATTTATTTTATAGTTATTTGTTAAGAGGGCAAAGTTAGTGTTTACCTTCTCGTGCTAATATTGAAACCCGACCTAGCGAAAGATTCTTGAGCATTGAGAGGGTATCAAAGCACAAAAGGTGAACACACTTTGCTACCAAGTGAAACAAACTATTTTTCACGCCACTATCGCGAGGAAAAAGTTTACTCGAAAACTTTAAAAATGGTCAGTTTAGTAACGACAATTAAGCTTGAAATATTTATGTAAATCATCTTTATTCGCATTTTTCTATTACAATGACACGTATTATTTATGGATTAAACATAAAACAGTAGATTATATTGAAATTTAAAGCTTAATTGTCGTCACTAAACTGACCACTGATTTAACTTTTATTTGACAATTAAGTTAATTGAGTGTCCCTGAAAGTGAAATTGCCCATTTCATACCTATTTCCAGTGAGTCCAGCGTCGTGCACGGTCCAGAGCGTGGAGGTGGACCCGTGCCCCAAAGGGATCAATTTCTGCAGCCTCTTCAGAAACAAACCCTACATGCTGTCCATCGACTTCACTCCCAGTGAGTACACTTAGTTTTACATACTTTTCTCTTCTTCATAATCCGAGGAAATTGTGATTATTGAAGTATGTACAGTTTGCGAAAAATTTAGAAAGAGATAACATGCAATTTTATCATGGACGCATTTAGATCACTGACGAAACGTTCGAACCACAATTCTGACCACAATATTTCAACTCCAAATAGCTTTTTTGGAAACCGTCAGTTCTTTTAAAATCGAACTTTACAGGCGACGACTGTCCCCTACTTTGCAAGACCTTACAACCCAGTGCCTAGCTTATGTGAAAATATTAGCGACCCGCTACATTTCGTTAGTGTGCAATAAAAAAATAAGTACACACATATAAATTAGCGAGAGCGTGGGCGTGGTTGTACGGGCAAAGGAAATTTCAAATATAGAATGCCTATAAACACACAATACCACTACAGATGCAATTCCACGCTCTCGCTAATTTATCTATACCTAACTCTATATCGATGAAAATCTGTCTATCCAAAATCCTGTTGTTTTCTAGATGGTACCTAACTACCTACTCGTAAGTGACATAACACAAGATTTATGATGCCAGCTAAACATTTTGCCGCTGTCAAATGAGTCAAATCTGTGCAGTCTATGTACATTAAATGTTAATAGAAATAGTGTTTATCTAAGGTTTTTAATTGTTTACACAAAGAGGCAGAATTCTGTGGATTTGTGGAGAACTCTCATTTGTAAAAAAATACACAGGATGGCAGATACTTTTGGTTAATTGTTTCATACGTTACTATTGAAGCTGACTGTACAATCGAGTTCATAAATAAGTATACAAGGTGAATATGTATACATGTTTAAGAGCTCGATTGTAAGAATCTCGTGGTTACCTTGACACGTATCGCAGGAAGCATGTCATTTTCTTGAAATCGGCCAATTGATTAAAGCCAATTGGTGCTGGGGCCGCTGATCTGATACTGCAGAAGGCAGGGGTATTCCTGGATACCAGCCCAGTTAATATAAACAGAGATATTACACTTCTTGACTGAATCTGAATCTGTCTTAATTTCTCGTGCTTACAGTGTCCTGAACATCTACCATGGTTGGCATTTTGTCGTCTATCGCGCTATCCGTCACTTTCGCACTTACATAATTGTTAGAACGTGACAGATATTGTGACAAGTGATAAAAACCCGACCATATTAGGCTAGCTGGTAACCTTATATGGCCGGGTTTTATATCTGTCACGCGTCAAGAAGTAAGTGACGAATAGATGATAAAATGATACCATGCTATCCGTTCTGGGTCACTATTTAGCCCAAGATTTCATAACATATCAAGAGCTACCAACTCACGAACTGGTAGTTCATAATGGGTTATCTAGATTGCGGCCGTTTACCAAATCAAAAAGGTAAATGCCTAAAAGTATTCAATAAATTGTGGTTCTTTGAATTTATTTTACGTTTTGATTTATGAGAGGTAGGGCACAGCGTTGACCATCACGCTTGAATCTGGGGCAGCCCAACTGGGGAAGTACCTCCTCCTTACAGAAGACCACAGCCATAATAGCACTGCCACCTTTCAGGTATGTAGTGTTGTGTTCCTGATGGTGAGTAAGGTTCCCAGAGCTCCAACCCCCCTTAAAGGCCGGTAACGCGCTTGTGACTCCCCTGGTGTTGCGAGTGCCCATGGGCGACGGTAATTGCTTAACACCAGGCAATCCGTCTGCTCGTTTGCCGCCTATGTCATAAAAAAAAAGAAGATTATGAATGTAAATATCGAATCCACGCAAAATTAAGGAATGAAATAGGTCCTACAGAGAGTACAGAAATAGCTAGACATCATCCAAAAAGTACAAATACAAAAGCACTTTGTCCAAGTTGACACACAGGCAGTCAAACAAACAGACACAATGAGACAGCAGTTCTTGTTACTACGCGTAACTACTATAAACATACCTTATCTAAGAAAATTATACATTAAAAGTTTCTTGAACCGTCTTGTGTGCTGTATTGTACGCGATATACGACTTGTCAAAAGGTATAAAAATAACTTAATATCAGAACGGATAGCATGGTTGCCATTTTATCGTTTATCGCGCTATCCGTCACTTTCGCAATCACTTGTTAGAACGTGACAGATATTGTGACATATGATAAAAATCAGACCATAATTAGGTTAGCAGAAGGATAGATTAAGTATTCTTTATCATTCGTTGGTGGTAAGACAATTGCAGGTCCGTATTAAGTACAATGTTTGTCACAGGGATGTAACAGATGTGGTTTTATCGGAACCGAAAGCGCAATCAGATGTTTTACATTTAGTTTATCGGAACCAGAAACGGAACTGGAATCGAAAACGGAAGCGGAACCAGAATCGGAACCCGTGAGATAGATGGGCGAGATGTTAAGCACTTCACAGATTTCACACCAACACATATGAATAGGGATTTTTAATGGAATAATACTTATTCAACAAAACAAATAAGATTAGTGCAGCACGTGGCAAGCGGGACATGAGCAAATAAACCTTTTTAATTCTGATGTACGTCGCTCATTTTCCCCGCTGCGTTGCTGTGACATGCGATATAACTTCTGTTTTTAAAGTAGCAGAACTGGAACCGAAGTGGATGTTTCAATCCCATCGGAAGTTCCGACTTAACGGAACCGGAGCTCTGTAAGATCTCTGGTTTGTAATTAGACCTTTTACTCATAGTCATCGACTTATTCCAGGGTTCTCAGCCCAAAATCTGCAGCTAGCGATGTACGCTGACGACAACAACGACGGAACCTTCGACAAGACTGTCAAGAGTGTTGGCAACCCCTGTGACCTGATGACCTGCCCCGTGGACAGGGATGTGCCGAGGTTCTTCAACATGCACTTCACGATGGACAAGACACACGGCACAGTAAGTCATCACTATCAGTGAACGCGAGAAAGATTAAAGTCTTAGGCGCTACCGCCAAAAACGCTATTTGTAAATTTCGGGCATCTTTCTCTTTTACCCCAATTAAGACGTCATGAGAGTGACAGAGACAATCGTCCGAAATTTACAAATATCGTCTTTGGCGGTAGCGCCTCTTGTGACAACTTCAATGAATTTCGCTTCACATTTTACAATCACTGGCCATCAGTCGAAAGACGTCGGCTGCCGGACAATGGCCCTAAGGGTTTCCACAGCAACCCGTCCTCCGCCAGGAGCTCGTCTCCAGTCGAACTAGTTGAGGGTTTTAGGGCCTTCCCCTTATGTGGTCGCCCCTCAAAAACATTTCAGTCCCATCAATCATCAATCAACGTAACTTAAAGAATTACCTGGAAAGTGAAAAGTGGCAGTCTTTGAGTATGAGGTTAGTTCTTCTACGAATCTCCTCTTTTCTGATTCGATCGCGCAAAGAAAGTTAACAAAAGTAAAGTTAGATTTCTTTAGGTATTCCGTTTCACCTCTATGACCTATGTTATCTCAACGTTTATCTGTAATTTCATTAATATGTTATAGATAAAAAGTAATCGGTCATTTGGATTCTCCCTCGCGGGATATCAAAGGTTAATATAGATACGACAGTTTCCCGCGATACCGAACAAATCATACAAAAATAAAACTATTTAAATTGTCTGTAAGGGATTTTTTATTTACTCGCCTAACTTTTATCCAAATGGTACAAAATGTGCCGCTTTGGTGGCAGCAAATGAGCTATCAGTGTGAACACTTATGCTCATTTGTTCGATTTGGAGAAAAGCAGCGAGTAAGTAAGCATGTCTATCAGCTACTTAGATGTTTTAAAGTGTAATAAAATACACACGTATTTTTTTGCCTTTTCTAACAACATAAAGCCCGGATTCCCGGGGCATATCCATTCTAACATAATGATTGAGGTCGTTCACCCTGTGTCTAATCCAAACACTGGTTATAAAATAATATTTTATAATCATGAACATTGATTAATAAGTGTGGAAAATAATAGTTAAAGCAGTGATTTATTGTTTCAGGCCAAGTTCCCTGTAAAGTTTAAACTCTGGAACGCCGACGACGAGTCCCAAGCCTGCTGTTTTACCTTTAATGTCAAAGTTAAGAAATGAATCCCATGGAATACTTTATACTGTTCTGTGATGAAACCTCATTCTTAATTGATTAATTATAACCTAAGTGAACGTTTTGTTAATGTTTTTCCAAACAACTAATAAACTTAGGGACAAATGTGTTGAATTTTCATACTACAAGAACCCTTTAGAGACCCCAAGATTAATTATTTTCTTACCCAGGTTTTAATATGATAATACCAATATGTTGATGCAATTATCATCTGTCTAAGGAGGTAAAAAGTGTTACTGATTCTGCGTCGATAGGTGTAAAGAGAGTTCACGTATATGTGTGATTGCTAATAAAAATTAGCAGGCGCTTCTTTCAGGTTATGTCGTATAAGAAATTATTGATAAAATTCATTAAAAG
Organism: Grapholita molesta; assembly: GCA_022674325.2. Taxonomy (NCBI): domain Eukaryota; kingdom Metazoa; phylum Arthropoda; class Insecta; order Lepidoptera; family Tortricidae; genus Grapholita; species Grapholita molesta. The sequence continues at coordinate 14,346,707 of CP053135.2, read as the reverse complement.
GGCGACCAGGCAGTTTTCACGGTAGGCCTTATCTGATTCGTTACCTAATAACACACATTACTTAGGACTACACAAAGAGAATACAAAAATATAAATTATAAACATGAATACTATATGATAATATATGATGTCGTTTTTGTAAAAACTTGCTAGTTAATACTTGCAGGCGCATAATGCTAAACTGTGGTGCTACCGTGTACATCGAAGTCCGTATATAATTTCGATCATCTTTCTCTTTTACACCAATCAAGGAGTCATGTTATGAGAGTGACAGAGACAATCGTCCGAAAACGAATATCGTTTTTCATTATCGTTTTTGCCCCATGCATAAAATCCATAAAATCATTGAATATTATATTGATAAGGATAATACGTAAAATAATTATCTTAAGTTTTTAAGTATTACGTGATAAATATATAGTAGCCCTACATATTTTTAAATTTGTATTGGTGAAAAACTTAAATGAAAGACCATGTCTAAGTAGACACTATGTCTAAGAGAGCTTTTTTTTTGTTTTTTTTTTATGACAAAGAGCTAAGTAGTTGTGCAGAGAATTAATATATTGGAACTTAAAATGTCATTTTTTTAAATATAGAACGCCGACATGCGTGTACAGACACGTTACTACTACAAAAGCCGCGTGCTTTGGCTAAATTTTTCACCTATTGTACATACCTACTCCTTTCAATAAACACCAATAATATCTACATTATCCAAATTACAGTAACTGTAAAACGTAATTTTCTTCGTATTATAACAATCTCAGCGAAACCTCTTGCTTGTTATATTTTCTAGTTAAGCCATTTAATGCCTTATTCCAAGGGAATAAGGTTTACTATTTACACGTGGGTGGGCCACAGTTATGAATGGATTGTCCAATCATTCACTTTCCACGGGTCATGAAGTCGTGACCCAAGGGTCAATGCACCCGAGGAAGGAACTAAAATAAGTTCCGAAGATAGTGCCTTTTATAAATGTCTATTGGGACCGAGCGCGACGACAGCGCCACGTGACAGGCGGCCATTATGGACAATATTGTCACCGCTGTCAAACAAGAAGTAAGTAAATATTGTGAAAATATTAATGAAATCTTGTGTTATTTTACTATTTTACACAATTTTGGACAATGGTAGTCAGTAACATTATTGCCAATAATATTAAAAATGTTTACTGCAATATGGATTTGACAGCTCAAGTCAGCGACAAAAATGACAATTTTAGCCGTAGCGAGCGCTGTGATCGTTTAGGCTACCCCCTCCACCCGCTTTGCACTCTGCCAATATGCTTGTTTACGATGTCTTTTAATTACAGGTGAACTTAACTGAACTTAACCTAAAAACCTTGTCTTGTGGGAAGATGCATAATTTATCTGCTTTGCCGAAAGGTTGACTGGTGATATAGAATGCTTTTTAGTATTCTAATATCGCCTTTTGTATATCGATTTTATAGAATGTGTGATTAACGTTTTATAAGTCGAATATTGCTCGTAATGTTTCGAAGTTACGAAGTGATGTCGAGCACTATTCTACTTATAAAACGTGAGTTACCCGCTTCTACAACCTGCTTCTACATATACAATTAATAAGGTCAAGTCTCATGACAGTTTTGTGTTAAGACGTATAAGTAATTTTCGAAATATGTTTAATACATTGAATTTCATTCCTTAATTTCTTTAGCATGCACACGACACAAAGCGTCTTTGTTTTCTACGATATGTATGTATTAGTAATAACTTGACTGTCATGCTATTTTTCATTGTTTCATTCCAAATATTATTTGAATAACAAAATCTGCTCGTTAAGCTACAACTGGCAGATCCATCGCTGCTATCTCGCAGCGATCTCGCAGTGCAAAACGTCGAGCACAATCGTCTCGACTTTCGTTTCCCGACAATAGTGTTAGCTTTATCGCCCATCAGCAATTAAACCATCAGTTTGTAAGACCCCACTGAACACTTGTTTTAGGGTTCCTTAAATAAGCTTGCATTGCCATTGATTCCTATAAGTTTTCTGTATAACTCTGTACCTAACTCGCGCTAGGAACGACATAGATACGTTAACAGAAAATCTCCTGTACCGTTACCATGAGTTGTGACTTTGAGGTTTTCGATAACGAGTATCGAGTTTACTATCTGTGCATCTCGTTCGCACTAAAATAGTACAAAAGATGCACAGATAGTAAACTCTATTCTCGTTATCGAAAACCTCAATGTCACAACTCATGGTAAGGGTACAGAAGGCCTGGCAACACTGACATAACTATTGCCCAGTTGTTGCCAGCTCTAGTTACCGAAATTGAATACCAGTTAAAAATAATACCGGTATTCGATCCCTGCACCAAACAAAGCAATGACAATAGCGTTGTATATCTTCTGATAGACAAACTTTTTAACTCTCATTACAGCGCCTTATAGGACATCCCCGACAAGAGATGGTGAAAAAGAACCCAGAAAGAAGACCAGCAGCGCTACAGCGAACAACGATATTCGTAAATTTCAGACGATTGTCTTTGTCACTCTAATGATACCTTTATTGGAGTAAAAGAGAAAGATTCCCGAAATATACGAACTTCGATGTTCGCGGTACCGCTCCAGGTGTTTACACACAACAGTAGACTATTCACGGAAGGAAGGATAATCATAATGTCTAACTGGTCTCCATCGAGAGCGACCCGACGGAACCTTGTAAGCTGGTGGTCTACTGGTTAGATGAGTACACGTACTGGAGACTACACGGAGAACGACCCAGGGGTTCCACGAGAAAAGGTGGATAGGCATATGCAGGAGAATCATACTGACCTTTTTGAGACTAGTCTATTACTACAAACGTTTTTAACTCGTATGCCTTTGGAAGAGAAGCCGATTTAAGTTTAAGGCGTCGTAAAATGCGGAAGGAGCGACCGGACTGGAGTTTGATTACTTACATCGCTTGCCAAGCTCTTACATAAGTTTAGGACCATTACAAGGGAATCCATGAATGCTTGTGTAATTCTATCTAAATAGGGCTTAGACCTGTTACCGGATCTCAGGGGCAATACATAACATAAGATAAGCAGAACGGCTGTTAGGTTTCTACTTTAGAATTGCAGGTTAAATAAAAAATCTAACCAACTCCACAGCTCTGTACCCTTACCATGAGTTGTGACTTTGAGGTTTTCGATAGCGAGTATCGAGTTTACTATCTGTGCATCTTGTTCGCACTATACCCTTACCATGAGTTGTGACATTGAAGTTTTCGATAACGGGTATCGAGTTTACTGTCTGTGCATCTCGCTTGTAATGTTTTAGTGCGATAGTAAACTCAATACTCATTATCGAAAACCTCAAAGTCACAACTCATGGTAAGGGTACTAGAATAGTAAAAGCGATATAACTCGATACTCGTTATCGAAAACCATGTCACAACTCATGGTAAGGGTACCGATATATCTGATGGAGACTGTAGTACAGTAAACCCCGTTTAATATGTTAGTGACAATATTAACTCAAAACTCATATATTATCTCAATCCAATTGGAGGCGAGTGGTAGGTATGCTACAGTATAGGTAGCCCCCGTGGAATGCGGACGAGCGAGCGACGCGGGCGCAGCGGGCGGTGCCCTGCGCCGGCGCCCGGGCTAGGGCTTTCTCTGACCACCTACTATTAGGCTTAGGACCTGATGACACATTAATTAGTGCTAATTGTGAGTTCATAGATTTGCCACTTGTATTTTGTAGCACATATACTCAAAATCACAAATCAGTGTTGTGGGGGCTTCAACCTCGGTACTGACAAGACTACTTGCATTATATACATAATATACTGGCGGACTGACATATTTCCGGATCGACTGACTTGCGGGGTCTATAGCCTAATAATCACCATACAAGGAGAATTCCGTTTTTATTTGTTCTCAATGTAAGACATACAGTAGAATTTATCTTTTACGTCACTAGCTCGGAAACTCTGTTTCATTCTTTCAAAACAGATAGCAAAACTGCATTTTATTCACAAAAGAGCAAAGTGTTGAATGTCTTTCGCCGTTAAACTCCAAATTATTAGTTACATTCAAGATCATCCAAGAATTAATTTTAATAATTAAATTGTAAATGGATTCATCACGCAGAATCAACCGTCGGTTAGCCAACGCGAATGGCTCATGATTATGCTCCTCGTTACGTAGTGAAACATGTCGAGCAATATTCGACTTATAAAACGTGAATTACCCGCTTTTATACAATTAATATGATTCAATCTCACGATAATTTTGTGTTTAGGATTGATTGGATGTTGTAAATTGGATTGGTAGTCTAAATTTGTTTCATTATCTATTAATGTAACTATGTATCAGTCTTCAAAACGGTGCTAACACCTCGGGCTCCGGCCATTACTGTAATTAAGCGATCATTAAATCAAACTACATCATTATACTTAAAAACACTTTCTTTACAATTAATTCAGTTTGCGCTTTGTTTGCGCCCGGCGGCGTTTTGGGCAAAGACTAACCTATTATAGACAGTAACCTTACCATGAGTTGTGACTTTTGAGGTTTTCGATAACGAGTATCGAGTTTACTATCTATGCATCTCGCTTGTACTATTTTACGAACGAGATGCACAGAGCCCTTAGTGTAAGTTTTTAACGTAACTTTACGTCACGAACGCGTTTGCGTTTCCCATATAAATAACATTATCACTCACGCGTTCGTAAACGTTTTTTTACGTCAAATGAAACTTACATTAGAGCCTCTGATAGTAAACTCGATACTCGTTATAGAAAACCTCAAAGTCACAACTCATGGTAAGGGTACAGGTAGCTAAATTATACAGAATGATTCATAATTGGTGATCAGGATGACGAAGAATTTATTATTGTCCTTAAACTGCGACCAGTGCAGCGGCGTTACCGCAAAAACGATATTCGTAAATTTCGGACGATTGTCTCTGTCGCTCTCAAGACGCCTTAATTGGAGTAAAAGAGGAAGATGCTCGATATATACGAACTTCGATGTTCTCGGTACCGGGCGTGCCTATGTAATAGTAGTAACGTGTGTTGACACTCATGTCGACATTCTATACTCAAATTTTGACGTAAGTTCCATATTAAGTCTCAGAATAAGTACGTAGACATGGTTTTTCAGTTACACCTATATTCACTACAATAAACCGTGACCGTATATCAGAGGTTATAGGTTTAAAGGTTAAAGTTTAAACAATATTATCAACTTGTGACTCCCTTGGTGTTGCGAGTGCCCATGGGCGACGGTAATTGCTTACCATCAGGTAATCCGTCTGCTCGTTTGCCACCTTTGTCATAAAAAAAAAACTGTATAATTAATATTTACAACTATTACTTAAAACGGAAATTGATCACCGATTAGGATTCATCGTGTATATATATTTTACTATTTTGATAAACTTCACTCCTTCGGCAATGAAGATGAAAATTCATACTATACGGAAAAGGTATTTAAACCCTTTTTCGGGGGTAAAAAAACACTAGTTGGCTGTGACTTCAACCCATGTGTCCTCTGTCTCTGTCTGTTCTGTGACAGTTTAGATCGCCACATCACTTTCTCGCACTCTCACTAATTCTAGTTGCATTGTATAATTCGTATCACGTGGCCGTTGACCCCACATTTAGAATTTTAGACGCAACAGATAACAGGGGATGCGATTCATTTTACATGATGAGAAAATGTTTCATTTCATGAAAAATATACACAACCCGGACCCGGGTATGTCCTTAAACTACGTCCAACAATGAGAAGTAGGGCACAGCGATGACCACCACGCTTGAATCTGGGGCAGCCCAACTGGGTAAGTACCTCCTCCTTACAGAAGACCACATCCATAATAGCACTGCTACCGTTCAGGTATGTAGTGCTGTGTTCCTGATAGTAAGGTTCCCAGAGCTCCAACCCCTCTTAAAGGCCGGCAACGCGCTTGTAACTCATCTGGTGTTGCGGGTGCCCATGGGCGACGGTAATTGCTTACCACCAGGCAATACGTCTGTTCGTTTGCCGCCTATGTCGTAAAAAAAATACAAAAACTTAAAAAAAATGAGAAAGCTAATTTTGATTTTCATCAAGTTTAAAACACAAATAGAACTTAATCTTTCTTACGGAAGACGGTTAAAAGTTAAAGCTAGGTTGATATACAGGGAAGTAGCTATCGTTACCGATATGAAAAGGGATCTTATTGACTATGGCACTTACGTCGAACCGCGTTGCGTTTGTATCGCGTTTTCTTTAACAACGACATAACCGCCATCGACATTAAGGTCCCTTTTCAATGATAATGTCACATAATAATAAAAAGGTTTAATAACGTTTGGCGTGTTTGTTTTAAATGAAAACCGTCTGCATACATTAAAATACAATTAACGAACTTCAACATAATATACAGTGTGTACCTAAATTTAATACGGGCGAAGAGTTAGAGACCAGACATAAGATTTTTGTTCAATTTCTGAGCAGTTATATACTGCGAACATTAGATAGGCACAGTCCGCAGCAAAAGTTGCTAAGCGTTTGAAGTGTTCAAAATGACCTACACGCGCTCTTATTCTCTTGACAATAGAGACGTGTTGACCTCATTTTGAACATCTCAAATGCTTAGCTACTTGAGCTACTTCTCCTGCTGACTGTACGCAAATACGCATATAAGCTTTTGAAACGAAATGTCAACGAGAACGTTTATTCGCGTATGTTTCATTACATTACGGTCCGAATTATCTTGTATACTAAACAAAATATTGTACTACTAAGAGATATTTATCTAAATAAATTTGTTATGTCCTTATGCTATATATACCCGTATTTTGTATACACACTGTATGTTACCAGCTGTCCCCTGTCCCTATTCATATTGATAATCAATTATCTAACACTACCCAAGTAACAAAAGGTTCTATAACTAAGGCATTTTATCACCAAACAGTGATATAGTACGACTATAATGGTAACCATTGTGGCTGCTTGTACTATAAAGGTTTTTAACACAGTGTTTTGGCTCTATAAAATTAAAGAGCATTTAAGTTCTATAATTTAGCTCTTAGAACGCTTATAGGAAGAAACAAAAGAATCTTTAAAGTGCTGCACTGTAATAGATATGCAAAAAGCGATTATGGTACTATTTAATACTATAGACAACTTTACTGACGCTTTTATGTAACTATTTTGCACTAATAATGCGTCAGAATATACAGTTATAGTACTAGTACTGTAGCAGTATCGTAAACACTATTAATGGATCAATCTGCACTATAAAAGGACTTTGCACGTCCATTACGTAACGTGTTTGCGTTTTAGAAGCTCTCTTGACGTCGCTATGAAGCTAGAATTCTGTAAAAGTCATGAAAGATTTTCTATAGTGCTATATAGTACCATAAAAGTTATCTGGTACGTTGCTAAATTACTTAAATTCTAAATAACTAAATATCTTCTATAAGTGTGTTTATGTTACTGCTACGAGACTAAAGCGTGACATGACAGCGCTAAAGATTACAACTAATGGACTAATTAGATCTATACTAGCTTTTCAGTATCAAGTATATCACTAGTATTTTACAAATGTTTTTATCGTCAATACAAAATGGAAATACTGGTCTAGCGGGTCCAGAAAATATAGCGTATGGTTCCGCACAAAATATTTGTTTTGCACCACAGCCGGGCTGTAGCAATGATTTTCCGTCTTGTCAAGCCAGTAATGCAGATGAAGAATATGCGAGTGAAAATACTTCAATTCAAAGTTCTCAACATCAGAATGTTCAGATGAAGAGAACACTAAAAACGAGCAGTTACGCAGTGACTTACGAAAATGGTGCGTCACTTATAATATACCTCATCTAGCAATTAAAAGTTTGTCAGAAATAATAAATAAGCGCATTCGTAATGTGTTATTAAGATCCAAGGACACTTTTGAAAACTGATGTTAACATAAATATCAAATCAGTACCTGGTGGATATTACTGGAAGGTCCAATCGGTTTGTTCACACCAAGAAAACAATTTGTCCGTGTGAAGTGTGAACGAATCAATGTATACATAAGCGCTAAATGGACAAAATCTCGTATACAGTATACGAGAAAATTTACGCTGTGTGAACGTAGACAACCGGATAGAGCTACAGTCTTCAAATTTTATATTTTTATATTTCACTTCATGTTTGAGAAAAACACTATACCTACCTACAAGCCTCGGCGGCAACGTGGAGTGTATTTGCCCAGTGTGTATTTATTGCAACTCCATTCAAAGAAATATATTTTGTATACACTATTTTATATTTGAACAACGGAACCCTAATCCGTTAAATATGGCTGCTGTTTTCTGTCATAATAGCACATTAACAGCACGACTGGAGCCTATATGTACTATAGCAGCCCCAGTTGGAACAATTCCATATTTTATTAATTAAAATTCAATTAAAACATGAAAATTATGAAAGCGCATTGTCAAATTTGAAATCAGGATAATGATTTTATCGATACAATTATTTTCCCATGTATAATCTACTGCCATGTAACGGTCCACGAATGTTTTAGTACGTCCTTATTGGTACCTGAATACAAATGTCACTTTAAGAAACAATGGCGAATGAACTTCCCGTATTTAATATTTTAGGCACGTCACGCAAAATGCGCACGAGAAAGTGTGCTACAAAAGATCACTGGAATCGTTTATGGTGCAAAATAGCACCATAAACATGTTTTCGTTACTATTATAGTTGCAAATTGCGACATAAACGTTACAGACAGCACTATTTTAGTACTAAAAAGCGTTTCTCGTCGCTTTTACATTTCAACCATAGAGCTGATTAATCATCGTGAGAGCTTTTATGTAATGCTTATAGTATAAATCAGTGATAAAACTAGGGCCTATTCGGGGTTTTGTAACCGTTTACAAAACCATTATAGTGCTAATCATGAACACTAATTAGCACGCTCCAAAACGTTCTCAGGACTTTTATAGAACCAAATTTTGTTACTTGGGTAGTTATACACATAACATTAGTGTTAACAAATCGTTTAGAAGCGCAATCATCTCTTAAAACAAACATGCAGTTTAGTGTTTGTAGTGGCAACACCTGCCGCTTAGAAAGTCTAATTATCTTTCGTCCATTAGATGCAGTTTACGACAGACACGGAATTGCAGTAAAAAGCTGGATCGTTTTAAAGCTGCGCCGAAGAAATCACAGCAGAATTTCGTTGTTAGATTCCTTTTTGTATAGTTAATCCTTAATCTTATGTGTGAGTCATAAGTTACATATTAAATTAACTCAATAAATCATAGGATTCAGATACACGATTACTTGAAGTTTGCTTTATAGAAATTACATAGATAGTGACATAAAAAATATAGGATTCCCTTAATACGCCGCAAATATTCAACAGAAGATTTTTAAATAATAACAAAATTACTTATTTTCTATAACGTATACGTCTTACATTATTATTATTTTTTTATAATACGACAGAAATGTCTTAATTCGCGAGCGGTTCGCCCATCCGTACCTAAGTCGCCATGATTTGATTGAATCGAGTAGTGCAAAAAGCTCGGCACCCTTTTCTAACAATCTTCATTTGTCGTGGGCAGCCATATGTTTTTTCTCTGTGCCTCTCACCAGTGGGCCTGCATGGTTGGAGCCACAGCATTCCCCGATTCCCTGATTAATTAACATAGAAAAATACGGGTAGTGTATCTCACCGCGAGATATTTAATGTGCCAGTCCCGCTGAAATATGTATGTACTCGTATATCCTAGAATAAGTAACAGATTGGCTGTAAAGGCTCGCACATCAGCTCATAGCGTTTTCACAGTAAAAAAACACAGACAGAGTTACAGTTTCCTGTAAAACAACACAAGCTTCTTAGCCCTGAATTTTCTGCCGAAACAAATAACCCATTCACGCTATCTGGACTAGATGGTAAAATTAATAACATTATAACACGAATTTTGACGACCGGTCTCGCCTAGTGGGTAGTGACCCTGCCTATGAAGCCGATGGTCCTGGGTTCGATTCCCAGTCAGGGCATTTATTTGTGTGATGAGCACAGATATTTGTTCCTGAGTCATGGGTGTTTTCTATGTATTTAAGTATTTATATATGTATCTATCTATTATATATCTCGTCGTCTAGTACCTACAACACAAGCCTTACTGAGCTTACCGTAGGACTAGGTCGATTTGTGTAAGATTGTCCCGAAATATTTATTTATTTATTTATAAAAGTATCAAATAAAAACACCCTGGTAACTTATTATATTAAGCAGAAACGTCTGCTAGCATATCAAAGATATTTAAGTCGAAAGAAAAATAGAAAAATTTGACTCGCAGCGGGACTCGAACCCAGTGGTTGTGGGTTCGAGTCCCGCTGCGAGTCAAATTTTTCTATTTTTCTTTCGACTTAAATACCCTGGTAACTCTTATGTGTCTTGTGGTAAATATACTTTCATGTGTAAGACATGCAACAGCAAAAATGTTACACGAAATTATTTATGCCAAAAAAGAAGGCGATCCATTTTATCGCATCTATCCATGCAATAATCATTACAAATCTATTTCCCCGGCGATCGACCAAGTGATAACAGTAATTAGAATCTAACAAAAACCATTCATTTGAAACTCATTGGAACTAGTACATGATTCGTTCCCACAGAGAAGAAAGTTGATGGTTATCATATTTTTTAGGAGACTGATTAATGAGGTGTTAGCGTGGTTTCCTTTCGATTTGATCATCGGGTATGATTTAATGAACTAACCTACCATTCGACGCCAATCCAGAGACAGTAAACAACCGCTCTCATTACACTTATACGAGTATGGAATAAAATTTAATAAAAATAACTAAGTCGGGTTCCGGGAACTGCGACCAGAAACCACTGAAGGACAGGCAACACCCCTAGTCGCAGTTCGAACATTTTGGGCATCTTTATCTTTTACTCCAATTAGGGAGTAATTAGAATGGCAGAGACAATTGTCCGTTTTAGGACTTCGATTTTCGTGGTAGGGTAGGCCCTCAGCAGTGGACATCCGTGGTTGATTATGATGATGAAGAACTAAAAATCCAGGCACGCTCACTTCACTATCTTCGGAATTGTTTCTATTGAGCCAATTTCGTCCAATCTCTTATAGGATACCTACATAGAAACTTTCTTGGAGTATAATCAATAGCTTCTTCTTCTTCGATCGTCTTCCTCGCGTTGTTCTGGCATTTTTCCACGGCTCATAGGAACCTAAGAGTCCAACTAATCCCAGGAATTGACGTAGGCACTAGTTTTACGAAAGCGACTGCCATCCAAGCCAGAGGGTAAACGCAGAGTAGGTGTAGTCAATAGCTATTACCATATATTATTAGTTCATTATCAAACCAAATACTTAAAAAAACGGTTTAAACAATGTCAATTTGAAGATCGGCAGTTAACTCGACCTTAACATATTATTATAGACTGTGCCTTGTTTTGGCAAACTTTTACTTGCCATTAAACACGGTTCGTTCGATTTCTAACCGTACGTGACACAAATGATACTTGGCTCCTGAGTCAGTCACCCAGTAAGGAGAACATTGCGACGACCGAGAGGCCAACTAGTGCTTTAAAGGGTCTTATTCAATGCCTGTTATATGGTAATAGGTCGAATTGTGGGTGGAGTTTTGCTCTTATAACTGACTAGCCTCCATTTAATCTTTAACCCAGTTTTCATATTTCCGACAACCTTCGTTAGTGGAGTTTCTTGGAGGCTATCGCTTTTCGGCTAATATAATGACATCAAATCAGTTACAGCTACAATAATCCTTCAATGAACCATTATTATGGTACAGACCACACAATAAAAGAAAGAACCCAGACGGCAGTATAATATGTCGTTTCAAAGCAAGAAATTAGCACATATTCGGTATACTATGTCTTAAACTACATAACCATATAAACAAAATAAAAATAAAATGCCTTTATCGGCGGTTTTCAAACTGCACTTGCACTGCAAACTGCACACAGGATTCTAAAAAACACAACATATTACAAATGACTAGTATTTGGCCCTCTCGTGGGATCCCTTCTTTGCACAGGCAAATGGAAAAAAATAGCAGTTCCGCTGTTAATAACGGATATCTATGTGATACAAAGACTCGTATAGTAATATACATAGACTATGTACCTCTACCTATTACATTGGATCTATAAGACCAGCCTTACGATGAGGATATACTACGTTAAAGCGTCAAGGGAGCTGCTCTTCTATTGACCAGATCTTATGACTACCGAAAATATGCTAGATGTCCCTATCAATTCAAACAGTAAAGTGCAAACTTGTGTGTAGTACTGTTTCAAAAACGTATATAAGAAAGAGTAGGATAGATTGCAGTTTTATATTTACCTTACACCCCGTACAGCAGTATTCTGCAATCGCTAGGCACTCCAGAAAAGACAATATACTGCTTATGGAACATATACATTGCTGCGTGAGTCATTAGATGACCAAGGCAGGGTCGCGTTCAGGCCATATGGTCTACTAGTTTTGGTATCTGCCTTTGTGCGGCGTATTGTAATAAAAGTTAGAAGCGCATGCGAAAAAGTGCGTCTATTTGCTTCAGTAAGCAAATGGGGTATCCATCGTGAAGAAATTTTCCGTAGTTTCAGGCGATCATTTAAAATATTGGAAACAGCTTGTAATCCAATCTTAAGTTCATCCTATATCTTCATATGTGATATTAAACATTATCTAGCAAAAGGGACCTTATTCTCGATGGCGCTTACGCCGTTGTTCGCGGTGCCGTAATACAAACGCAACGCGGTTCGACGTAAGCGCCATCGACAATAAGGTCCCTTTTGCTAGATAATGTCACATATATGTAATGTTCCGCTTTTCTTTAATTAGCCACCCCACTTTGATGATATTTTCATAAGTCACCGCTGTCGAAGGCCTCCCGGGCCTGGACCGGTACCGGGAACATCGAAGTTCGTATATTTCGGGCATCTTTCTCTTTTACTCCAATTACGGTGTCTTGAAATTGACAGAGACAATCGTCCGAAATATACGAATATCGTTGTTCGCGGTAGCGCCGCTGGCTTCGTCTTTGAAAGTCTCTCTACCTCGATTAAATTCTCGAAACCAAAAGGAGATAGTGGCTAATGAAAAGCAGGTTCCCCAAAAGCTATGTGTAAGTTTTCGTAGAATTGTTTAAATGTCAAATCTCTTTTCTAGTCGTAATAAATCATCACACGAGATTCTTCTCTGTTAACGTTCATTTTGCAATCTTCTTCTTCTTCTTTTAAAAAAATATGGCTTCCATCAATAAATCAATCGATGATTTCGCCAGTGTCAAGTAGAATAACAAATAAGTATAATAACATATAAGTTTGCCCTTAGAGCATGACGTTGTTCGGTAGTAGGCCTTGCGTTGTGTAAAGTGGTAGCTGGACTTTACAGAAAGCTAAATCGTGGCGGACCCGACGTGGGCCCGCGGCGGGCCCACGTCGGGTCCGCGGCGGGCCCGCGTTGACACGCGCCCGCGCTTGTTGTGAAACGGGCTTAAGAGGCGGCCGTGACCCCGGGATTGCCGGGTGATGACCAAAAATAGTGGTGAAACACGTTTTGAAATCTATTCTTCATTAGCTGCACAATTCTGCGTTAGATCACTGCATAATACTCTATCAATATTACACACTAAACTACGTTTGAACAAAAAACAAAAAATATATTTTCAAGACGACTTCGCCATTTTGAGGTTCAACCGTCAATCCATTTTGCAATCGAAACAATGCCTAACATGATTTTTTTAAACTAACTTTTGTTTTCTTCCAATCAGTATCTATATTATTTGCGGCCAGTATTTTATACTCAATTCAAAAAGGTTTTAATCGTTAGTAACAAAGGTATGATTGTGGATATACTTAGGTTTCTCACAGCTAGAAATATTCAGAACAGCTCTCGTTGAACATAACTTCAACTTTTTAAACTCGAGTACACGATTCAAAAATCGGGAACCACATTAGGCTAGCAGGTGATATGTGACTAATTGTCGGAATTCTCCCGTTACTTTTATACATTCGGAATATCCCGAACACACCTCACATAAAACATTTCCAGCTTTTGTTGCTCGTTTACGAATGAGAGACCGATTTATCTAATTGGATGTGAACCTTTCTATTATTACACTTTCACGCGTGTATTTATTGTTTAGTGTTGCTAGTATCTACATAATCGACAGTTCTAAGGTTGTCAACTAATAAAAAAATATTTATAGGTACAATCAGTTTTTATCAACGAATGTATTTGTCATCATTTCAGCCTCAAAACGTCGACTGCTGGACATAGGCCTTCCCCAAATATGACTAATGTATCATCTTGATTGGAGTTGCCAAATTCGCCACGCTTGGCGGGCGGTTTAGCGACCGCTGTAGCTGCCGATTCAGTGTCGATGGACGCTGCACCTCATCCATGAGTTTTTTTGCTTTTATCGCCTCACACGACACGCGAGAGGACCGGTGTATGTGGTTCTATTCTCAGCCAGCACCACGCGGCGAATAAATTGGTTGATCGCATGGAAATTGATTACTTAGTCATCGTAAAATTAGAATTGATTAGTAATCATAGTCATGATGAAGTTTGTAGTCGCTTTAAGAGCCATAATCATAATGGTTCTAGTGGTTAGTAGGTACTATGAAGTAGAGCGTATGCGCTACGCATACGCTCTACTTCATACTCCTATGTATATAAGCTATCTACGCGTAAAAGTGACAACAAAACAAACAGCACCAAAATGCATAGAACCAATGACAGACTCTTTGTTATAAATTCAGAAACTAGATTTATTGTTGTCACCAGATAAGTGCTAGAATGCGTAACCGGATATTTCACTTCATATTTTCATCGTTGCTTTAAGTTCTTTCTTGTTGAGCGACATAGCTAAATTCTTGGAATATCTTAGAAACTTTTACAAAAAATATAGAAAATTTAAATTTAAGGCGCAGAATGTTCTGATACCCATAAAAATTAAGAATTTCACGCTTTTTTCACTTGTGTGTAAATTTCCTCAATTCGGAAAGTTTCTGTCATCATCATCTGTTGTGAAAAAGTAACTTTAAGATGATGTTTAATAAAAACTGGAACAGAGGCAGCCCTGGCCAGTTCGCCGGCGGCAGAGAACGTTAAGCGGTGAACACCGACAACAGTGTCCAATATTACACTCGAGATAATCGGCCTTTGCAGTTGCTTTCAAACTTTATACAAGTAAGTATTAACCCCGTATGGACGCGGGTATTGTATACCTAAACTGTGATCAACGGCGCTACCGCGAATAACGATATTCATAAAAGAACGATTGTGTCTGTAACTCTCGTGGTGCCTTAATTGGGGTAAAGAAGACAGATGCTCGATATACACGAACTTCGATGTTCGCGGTACTAGGCCAAGAACCACCAGAGGACGGGCAGAGGACACCTATTTCATCGGCAATGGGTGACTTTCAACCCTTGCCCAACAATCTACTATAGAATGCCTTAATTCCGGCAGAGAGTTCCACAAACGAACTGCACGGAACGTGGATGAGGAATTACACAATGTTTATACATAGTCTCATAAAATTCACCTATCGCTGTATTTGGCAAACAGGTGCCACCCGAAAGATGGCACCAGTCTCATCGACACATGCTGCCGGTCCCCGGTTTCTGGGCGCAGTCTAGGTACAGTACCCGAGTGCACCCTGGGCACTGACTGCGACACATGCTCGTAACAAAAACTGCATTGCATCTGCAACTGTCCATGTGTTAATGGCGCAATGTCGAATGACCGACTGCATCGCCGGTGCAGCTGTCACCTGCGATAAAAATGCAAGTTTACAAATTTAAAAATAGATCTTATGACCACTATAATGGTGGAAAGAAATTAAATAAAAAAGGAAGATATACTAGTATTAGGCTGCATGTGTTTCCGCCGGAGATGAGCTAAGTAGGATGTGTAGCGAGGAATGTGTTTTTTAAGAACCAATAGAATCACATTATTTATCGAGAATAGGGGAATGAAGCAATTCTATTGGTTGTTAATAAACACATCTCTCGCAACGCATCTCATCTCGGCACGGTGTAAACGCAGCCTTAAACTAGGGTTACTTTGATTCGTAGGGTAACATTGATGTCCTATTTTTTACTAGAAATGGTTAATTTATTAACGCGAGCTTTAGAGTTTAATAATGTGGGTTTCAAGTTTAACATAAATACCTCCATTAATTTTTTTTTTCGACGAGGGATAGATACCAAAATTTGACAAGTCTAAGCGGTACTCGTATAGCACAATTTGTAGTTCACTGGGCTAGTGATCAGGTGGTTGTGGGTTCGAGTCCCGCAGCGAGTAATTTTTGTCTATTTTTCTTTCGATTTAAATATCGGATATTGTTAAAAGCATAGAACCTAAGTGCGAAAATAAACTTAAAATATATAATCCTAATAGTATATATAAACAAATTAATAAAGTTTACAATATAATATAGAAAAAGTGCAGTTTTAATTAGTAATTTTACGAATAGCAAAAACTATACCAGGGTAATACGAGTACGAAAGCAAAAAGAAAGAAAAAGGGGAATTTGTCATACCTTAAACTGAAAACCAAAACCACACAGACGGCTAGCAATTTAGAAACTCTAAGGAAACAATCGGAGTCGGAAGAGCCATAAGCTTTTTAACTGCTTATTTAAACGGTTCAAGGAAATAATAAAATATCAATTTACCATTAATACCTACGATAAAGTTTAAACACGTAAAGCCACGTAACTGATAAATTGTCTATTTTAGTACTTACAGCGAAGATCACAAAACATTTATGAGAGGGCGCAGCGAAGTATCATCACGCTTGAATCTGGAGCAGTCCAACTGGGGAAATACCTCCTCCTTACAGAAGACCACAGCCACTGTTACCTTTCAGGTCTGTAGTATTGTGTTCCTGATGGTGAGTAAGGTTCCCAGAGCTTCAATCCCCCTTAAAGGCTGGGAACGCGCTGGTGTTGCGGGTGCCCATGAGCGACGGTCATTGCTTACCATCAGGCAATTCGTCTGCTCGTTTGAGAGAAAAATAAAAAATTAAACGTACAAGAAATCTTTCATATGTATCGATAGGGAAAAAGATTAAGTAAACATAAATTTTCCTAAGTCCCGCTTATTATATTTGCTTATTATATTACGGATATTTTATAACCGATTGGGCTCCCTACTATAACACACACAAGAAATGATAAAGTATAAATATTATTAAAAATTTCGAGACAATCTTACGCAATTCGACCTAGTCCTACGCTAAGCTCAGTAAAGCTTATGTTGTAGGTACTAGACGACGATATATTTAAAGCCCGCTCTACACTCGCGGCGCGAATTCGCTCCGTGACTTTACGGCGTGAATTTACGCACCGGTTCGCTCACACCTGTGTGCCTCCACACTCGCAAAGCTACCCTTGCATACCCTTTTTCGCGGGCCAAAAACCGACAGTGATCGGAGAATGAAACGCGAACGCGAAGGCGTGAACAACATCTACACTAGATAGCGGTTCGCGGCTTTCACGGGCGTTCGTGGGCCTTCGCGCCGCGAGTGTAGAGCGTGCTTTATAGATAGCTACATATAAATACTTAAATACATATAAAACACCCATGAGACAGGAACAAATATCTGTGCTCATCACACAAGTAAATGCCCTGACTGTGATTCGAACCTAGGCCAAACCGTTCGTCAAGGTATAGTTCAGGGACAATACCCAGATCCTCTGTTAATCTGTTAGAATATTAGGCTACGTCTAAAAAAAGATAGACGTTCAATAATCGATGGACATTTTAATTACACTCGTGCCTTTGCCATATTTTAGCCAACCTTGCCTCTCTGAAGGCATTGTCGGAGCCATGTCGAGTGAAACTGACGTGTGGACATCGTGACCGGCATAGCGCATGCGCGCGCCGATGCCGTCATCCACTCCTGCGCAGCCAAAACATGCCAAGGTCGCGTGCAAGTATGCTTCTTGTGATTTGAGAAAGATAAAATACTTGTAATTAATTAATAACTTTTATTTCAGATGCGTTCATAATAGATGCGTTCTCACACTCTCCTCCCTTATAATCTTAGGTACCTAGTAAGAACTTATATCTAACATAACAAAATATAGAAATGATATAACTAGCACTAAACTTGTTCCCCACATTCAAGCATTTGGTTAACATGTCTTTTACAAACAGTCACATTAACACCTACTAAATAGGTCGCTCCGGGTACCGTCAAACGGGTTAGTAGGTTTCGCGGGGAGAGGTGGGTTACGAATGGGGAGAGAAGGTTTGAGAGGGGGGTGAGAAGGGATTTTAAGGCTACTGCTACAAAAGTAATGTATTCCAATTTAAACGTCATCGTCGTCGTCATATATTTATTGACGTCACTTATAAGTATAGCATCATTTCAGTTGTAAGTCGTCCACTGTCCACATAGGCCTCCCCCAAATATAACTTGTGACATCTTGGGGGGTATTTGCCATAGTCGCCACGCTTGGCAGGTGGGTTGGTGACTGCAGTAGCTATTGTTGAAATTCGACGGACGGTACTGCCTGTCCGACTGTTTTTTTCCTTTTTATTTTATAAGTGATAGGTTAGAATTTGGCCCCAATCTCACCTGATGGTAAGCGACGATGAGGAAAAAAAATTTGCTCATTATTACACTAGTGGGACTATGTAACACCATATATTGGACCCGGGTATGTCCTTAAACTACGTCCAACAATGAGAGGTAGGGCACAGCGATGACCATCGCTTGAATCTGGGGCAGCCCAACTGGGAAAGTACCTCCTCCTTACAGAAGACCACAGCCATAATAGCACTGCTACCTTTCATGTATGTAGTGTTGTGTTCCTGATGAGTGAGGTTCCCAGAGCTCCAACTCCCCTTAAAGGCCGGCAACGCGTTTGTGACTCCCCTGGTGTTGCGGGTGCCTATGGGCGACGGTAATTGCTTACCACCAGGCAATCTGTCTGCTCGTTTGCCGCATATGTCTTAAAAAAATATATATACCTTAAATTTTGTTTATATTCAAGTTCAGCCTTGACTTGCAAAACAAAACACAGGCAAACCTCTTTCAAACCATGATTGACCGCGGCGGAACCAACTTACTCATACCCGCCCATAAATTCACACAAGGGCCGAAATACCACGAACATAAAGTTCAAATTACAATGACTTATGTTGGTGTAACCGCACATGAGGTTGTGACAGTTGGTCAAGGTTGAGACCATGGGGTTTGGCGGGATGCGGTTTAGTCGTTGTTGATGTGTATCTAGGTCAGATTACGGCGTTTAAATAGTTTTATTATATGGTCATTATACTCATTATCATTAAATAATTAATGATATGCCGTGTTATGCCGGCTGGCTAGAATAGCACCACATCATCTCCTCCCACGGGTGTCGTAAGAGGCGACAAAGGGAAAAATCCTACGGACGGGCAGCAGGGCCCGTCGAAACCCAATCTACAGGTGCGGTCGCCAAACCGCCTGCCAAGCGTGGCGACTATGGCAACTACCCTCAAGATGATCTAAGTCATATTTTGTGGGAGGATGTACAGCGGTGGACTGCATACGGCTGAAATGTAGGTAAAGTATTAATGATAGGTAATGACCCTAGGCTTTGTATGTACAGAATTTGTTGCGCCACTTCAACTACCAACATTAACCAACAAAGCCGGAGTTAACCGGTTCAATGAATACATATTTTAACTTATTTTTAATATGGAACATTTTCACAGTGTCGTTATAATTTGTAGTCAATGTAGTCAATACTGAGGCGCTACCGCTAAAAACGATATTCGTAAATTTCGGACGATTGTCTCTGTCACTCTTATGATGTCTTAATTGGAGTAAAAGAGAAAGATGCCCGAAATTTACGAATATCGTTTTTGGCGGTAGCGGCTCTGGTGTACAAGCTACATTATTGTTTTTTCTATAAAATCCATCTAGTATAGTTTTTGCGTGAATTAGTAACTAACATACATCCATTACATGCTTACCACCAGGCAATCCATCTGCTCGTTTGCCGCTTATGTCATAAAAAAAAAAAAAAAAAAAACATACAGAGTACACGCACACTTTCTCTCTTAAAATATTAGTGGGATGATTTTAAAATATCTATTATCAATATTAGCAAAAAAAGGTATTTTTTTTATTGCTAATAATAAAGTTATAGATATTGCGTCTTCTACCTAGTATAGGTTCTTGTTATAAGTTTAAGTTAAAACATTATATAAATAGTTTTCCACCTGGGGCCTATTTCTCGAACCTTGTAACTTGTGATACAAGCGTTAAGCGGGAGTCACTTTTTGACACATGTTGTTAGCAAGAGACTTCCGCTTGTATTACAAATTACAATAGTGTTCGAGAAATAGGCCTCTGCGGCCGCGAAAAAGGATATTCGTAAATTTCGGACGATTGTCTCCGTCACTCTCATTACGCCTTAATTAGAGTAAAAGAGAAAGATGCTCGCAATATACGAACTTCGATGTTCGCAGTATCGGGCCTGGTGCACCTGCTTTTAAGTTACATATAAAACAAATAGTTATTTTTTATAAAACAAATGCAGTCTGTATGTCATGTCAGCTGCTGCCCCAAACCAGAATACCATATGACACTATAAAAATAATTATGATGAACTGAGCGAGTTGTCTCAATATTTGTAGTTAACAGCTGACAAAGCAGGTGATAAAGTACGGCGCCATAAAAAAACTATATTATGTTATTTATGTTTCAGGTGTAGGTACAGTCAGCAGCAGAAGTTAGGTTAGTTAAGCGGGACAGGTGTTCAGAATTATCTTGATTCGCTCTTATTTTCTTAACAATAAAGCCATGTCAAGCTCATTTACAGCATCTCACCCGTTTAGCAACATTTGTTACTGACTGTACTAGTCACAGATAATTACGAGTAGACTAGGCGATTTTATAGTTCTCGATACCACATCTTCGACGTTCGCTATGTATGTCAAAGTCACGTTTTTTTCTGTTAATCTACGAAAGCGGTAATATCAAAGCTCGTCGGTCGCAAACATACTTTTTAATTTTTTTATTTATCTACAACTTTGTAATAGTTGTTAGGTTTTTATCTCTTGTGAGTAAAACCCATAAGGTTTTTTGTGTGGACGTGTGCTTTATAATGTTGCGAATCTTGATGCTTTTTTTACCTCGTGCAGGTAAATTCACCTGTCGACCAGTTTTACCTGCTGTTTGTAGAAAAAAATATCAACAAAAAATCATTTCAAATAATAAGGCGCTAACGGAAAAAGCATATTTTGACAGTTGGGGGATCGTGAGTGTTACCAGATGTTTTGATATTCCCCGAGATTAAAGGTATTATTTGTATTTTTAAATTCCTTTTTAAGAACGAGCTTTTGTTTCACCATTTTAAAGATTGCCTACCAAATTTACAGATTCCTGAAAACGTTATTAATGTTATTATATTATAATATTCCGCTAATATTCACGAACATGTTATTTTATGTTTGGCCCAGAGGGTATCCTGCCTATGAAGCCGAGGGTCCGATATTTATGTGACGCGTACAGATATTTGTTCCTGACTCATGGATGTTTTCTATGTATTTAAGTATTTGTATATTATATATATCGTTGGATGAGTACCCACAACACAAGCCGTCTTGAGCTTACCTTGGGGCTTAGTCAATTTGTGTAAGAATGTCCCGTAATATTTATTATTTATTTATAATATTTTATAAGTGGTCGAGTTATTGAATTTGTCAATAATTTACTGCAAATAAACTGAACCCATGCATAATAATAATATGTCATTCACATAAAAAATCATCATAAATGTGATGTCGTAGTTTGCCTTGATTTTTATGCACAGAAACCAAAACAGTCAAATAATAACATGATTAATCTTCCTTTAATATTTGATGCTACAGACGGAGATAAATGATCATCTTTTTCAGATTTGTCTGAGTTCCGGCAGATTATTTACGATTATTTAGCGTGTGGGAGTTCTTTGAACTTGTCTACCGCGATAACAGCAAGTGTAGAAAAAGATGTGTTTACACTGGTTTACACAGAGTCTACTTAATTTGACCAGCGGGTTATCAGCGTACGCATTTTTTTTATGACAAAGATGGCAAACGAGCACATGGATTGCCTGATGGTAAGCAATTACTGTAGCCCATGAGCACCCGCAACATCGAGGGAGTCACAAGCGCATTGACGGCCTTTAAGGGGGGTTGGAGCTCTATGAACCTGTATGTAGGTATGTAAACTCATGCGACCGTGAATATCGATATATGAAAATTGCGCCTCTCTGTTGCTCTTGCATATTTAAACGATATAAAGGTAAATAAACAAGTAATTAGCGGTTGTCGACTAGATATTGTAATTGTGATTATTGTCAGTTGAGCATCTTCACCTACCTGTATGGTTTATACCGTACAGGTAGGTGAAGATGCTCTAACAAGCTACCATATGATTAGCATGACAATATCTTGCGTCGAGATTTACCCGTTCTTCTCCCTCTTTAGTTAATATAGTCAGAAAAGGACGGATAGTCGTCTAAAGGTACTGTCGCCCCAATCATGAGCTAATTGTAATCTTTAGTCAAGTACTATGGGCACTGTCAATTAAAAATGTAACTATGGCGAAGCATATGTTAAATACATATAGGAACCTGTCAAACTATTTGTACAGTCAACAACACTCCCAGCTATACATTGGTAGACCTTATTATATAAGGCATAAAGTCCACCGGTGTACAGTTAAGAGTGTTGCTGTGTGTACCTACAAGAAAATTGTATGTTTATGTAATTATAAATTTTACTTAAGTATGATTATTGTTTAATATTATAAGTAGCACATACGGTCTGTAGGTCCAACTAGATGTTAAACGGTATAATTAATAGCTCCTAATTCTAAATAAATAATATGTTTTGTATGAAGCCTACCTTTTAATTATAATTACAGAGGTATCAATGAAAAGGATCCTTAATTTAACCAAAATAGATGACATTTCCAAAATGTCCTTGATAAATTGTCTATGATAATACTAATTTGGCAGATCCAATTGGCAAAATCGTTTGAACCCACACTCATTCCGTGATTTGTTTGCCAATTTATTTGATGTATACTTTAATTGATATTATGATACTTATTCTTAATGGAATAAGGTATAAACATAGCTGATGTGGAACGTAAAATTTTAATGTTTCTGTGTTTTTGGGTTCTTGAACCTGTTCATTATTTGATTCGTAACTGGATATCTTTAGCGGGTATAA
This sequence comes from Grapholita molesta, assembly GCA_022674325.2. NCBI lineage: Eukaryota > Metazoa > Arthropoda > Insecta > Lepidoptera > Tortricidae > Grapholita > Grapholita molesta. The sequence goes on along the minus strand of CP053135.2, from coordinate 14,323,461 downwards.
TTATTTTATTTATGGCACGGACGATTAACTTTATACGTATTACACTACCTAAAACATAGGTTAGGAGCCATATTTTATTGTAATAGTTGTTGAGAATATCCGTATTTAGTTTTTATAAGTACCTAACAAAACTTACATGGGAATTAATGGATTTGCTAAAAAGATATTAATATTAAAAAAAAATATCAAGTAAAAATCTATCTCTCTTTACTGGAGCCTAGCTGAATTGCATCTGAATTGAGACTGTTATTTTTTTATTTACTTACTTAGACGAAAAATATTTCTATTCAGCGTAAAGTCTTAATCAACAACTACTTTATGTGACACGTTGCCATGGTTACAGTCCCCTGGGTCACTCTTCGACCATCTAAAGATAATAAACATACATTTTTGTGCCGCACTATAGGTATAATACTAATACATAACTTCGTGATTGCCCAAAGGAAAGATCCTTTTCTTTTGAATATACTATGTATTTGTATCTTTGCTGTTTATAGTTTTTGTTGTTGTTTAGAACAAAACGTAAGCGGTTAATATTTTTTGTATTTCTTTTTATTGCATGTTGTGTTTGCCTGTAATTGGGTATATACTCTATTATGACCAATGGACTCTGCGTTAATTCATAAGTTACATAGTATTATACCTGCTGGCAGACCTTTATATTAAAAAATAAAATAAAATAATAAGTATCTAAGCGAATGTACAATGTGTGTGTAAACTTTATGGCCATAGCTATGGATCTATGGAGGCTGTTCAGTTCAATGCTTTGCTGCGGAATTCTAGATGCGCGTGAGCCACTTCGTGAATGGCGTTTTAGCGGCAGTGTTGCCAGAAAAACCAAATCTCTTAATTATATTTACTTCGTTTGTTATATATGTTATATTTCGTTATATGATTTGTTTACACATTGTGCATTGTCGAGATCTTCAATTTACGTGCTGTATGTTTGAATAATCTTTTAAACTATTAGATTTACAAATAAATGCCAATTTGTGAGGTACTTTCTTACAATTGGTTTTTGTATCTAAGTCTGGCCTTTATGTTGTTTTTTAATGGATTCATTTGTGTTCAATTAGTTACATAGAAAACTTAACGTACACAAAAAAAAAATCTATTTAAATTGTCACTTTTAACGTCCATATTTTCGACAATTGTTGTTTAGAATGTGATAAAAAATAATTAATATTATTGTTGCTAGTTACTCAGATATAAATGGCAATAATATTTTAAAAATAAATGAATTATAAGTTTTATTGCTTGCTATAATTAATGAGAATCCCTTTATGAATTATTTATCAAATTATCATTTTAGTAAAAAAAGCTACAATAAACGTTAAATTCATTAAAAATTGTAAATTAAAAGAATATTATTGTGTTCATAGATTATCGTGTATTTAATTGTTATTTCAGTAATACGCTATTTACTGTAGAATAATAATTAATAATCTATTAATAACATTTATTAATATTTAATCATATACCTATATATTCTTAGGTAATTTCACTCATCGATCTAGCAACACCGGATTTGTGACAATACCTGTTCCACCGCTTCGTTCACATCCGCGCGGCGCTAGTTTCGCTTTAAACGTCGAGTTGAGAGGTAGCGACCTGTCGCGGCCATCACCAAACTTATCGTAAATAAATCATCTCCGAACGCATTTTCTTACAAAACTGGATTGTATTCAAAATTTTGTGATAGTGTCAGTGTCCAAGTGCGACTGGATTAGTGTTTATCGAGTTTTGTGCTGTTCAGATTAGTTTTCTAGTGGTTTTACAAGAAAATAACTTGTGCTAACGGAACTCGATCGGGGCGGATACTCGATCGACACAAGTTTTATTGGGTTTCTTGGTGAGTAACTATAGTTGGTTCATGGGCATGACCGAGAAACGTCTCGGATTGTTTAAGTTTTCGACCGTTGTGTTTGAATTCGTGGAAGGCGCTCAAGGCTCGAGAACTTCCTTTTTGGGGTAGGTTGTGTAACTCGCAGCCTCGGTCTAAAACATCTCCCCTACTGGCCTTATTTAGTTATCTTATATACACCTCTGTAGAAAAGGTAGGTGACCTTAATGTCTAAACCTAACCGTTAATAAAAAAAAAAATGTTCGTCGGCTTGAGAACCTCCTCCGTTGTTTTCGTCGGTTAAAAACGACTATTCTTCATCTATACATTTATATACCTATATCAACATTTTGTTATCTGACTGACTACGAAAATTATCGATTAGGCAATAAATAGTTTAGTAGGTACTAAAGTATTTGATAGCAACCGTATCGTCTGATAAGAAAGCTAATTCCAGTAATACTTAACTAACCTACGTAACAATTTTTGTTTTGATTCTAAATTCAAACATTACAATAACACATATAGGAAGGACCTGTGCGATTCAAATTTTTACAGACAATATTGTTACGGAACTTTGGCATGTGTTGGGGTCTCTGGCTGGTAGATAAGTAGATACTGTAGATAGCCACTAGATAGCATTGGATGCACGGGGTAACATTTTAAAGTATTTTTGCCTTTATGGGTCACAGAATTCCTATAAATTACAAACTAAATAGGTAATATAGGTACCTATTATAAACCGGACTAAAAATCATAAAAATCGATGAAAATTGTGCGATAGATAGGTACAGACCTATTGTAGCAAATGAGTGATTGTTGAACGTAAACACGAGATAAATGGAATCTCAGTTCAACCAAAGTTATTATTATTACGTAAGCATTATAATAAACTTACTACGTACCTATATAATTACTGCATTTACCTACTCACTTAAAATACATTCACAACTTTCATTCCATTTAAGACAACATAAGAGCATTTGCATTTTCCATTCGCATCTAATAAGCATCTTGTTACGACAGTAGAGGTAAGTATCTATTAAGTAAATAAATATTTATGTACCTACCTAGGTATAATTATTATTTATTATCTAACTGCCCTTCGCTTGTGTTATGATACGTTTGTATGATTTATTTTAATTATTTGTGCCTACCTCCGCAGTTCCGATATATCTGATGTCGACTGTACCCAATTGCAAAGTAAAAAGTTATGTGTACAGTCAGCGGCGTATAGTTAGAAGCTGTCAAAAGTGCCCAAATATATGGTACCATGGCACATCCTTACTGCAAGAAAAATGTCCGATACATTTGGCGACTTGGTTGCAACAATTTGACACTGACTGTACAATTTAAAAACAAACGGCCCAATATGGTTTTCCGTCTGATAAAACTGCGTAGTTTCATATAACTGCAGAGAGTTAACATTTATTTATATATGTGACATTATCTATGAAAAGGGACCTTATTGTCGATGGCGCTTATGACGTTGTTCGAGATGGCGCGATACAAACGTAACGCGGTTCGACGTAAGTGCCATCGACAATATAATGCCACATATTTTATCTCGTAAAGCGAGCGTTGATAACGTACCTAGGTTATCAGCCATAGCAGGCTAGGTTGCCTAGGCGGGGTATAGGAATGAAACCTGCCACCGTACCAGTTTGCGGTCAACCACCTGCCAGCCGGCTACACGTACATATAGGTTATAACTACATCCTGCTTACATGTTTACATAATAAATGAGACATAAGATCGACATTTTTTGAGAACGTAAAACCTAAAATCAAATTTTTAATTAGATGGAGTAGACTGACAGCAGTTTTCATACTAAAGTCACAAAGTTGTCAAACGACCTGTCAAATGTATGAAAAGTTTACTCCATCTAATTAAAAATTTGGTTACAGCTGCTCTATATATATAGTAAAACACAAATACGGGTACCTACAGTATACATTTTATACATATGTAATAAGCAGTGATCGGTTATTTGGATTCTCCCTCGCGGGATATCATGTAGAAAAGTTAATATAGATACGACAGTTTCCTGCGATACCGAACAAATTATTCAAAAATAAAACAATTTAAATTGTCTGTAAGGGATTTTTTACTTACTCGTCGAACTTTTATACAAACGGTACAAAATATGCCGCTTTGGTGGCAGCAAATGAGCTGTCAGTATGAACACTTGTGCTCATTTGTTCAATTTGCACAAAAGAACGGCGAGTAAGTCGGTTGTCTATCAGCTACTAAGATGTTTTAAAGTGTAATAAAATAAACACATTGTATTTTTTTGTCTTTTTTAACAACATAAAGCCCGGATTCTCGGGGCATATCCATACAAACATAATGATTAAGGTCGTTCACCCCATGTCGAATCCAAAAAACCGATCACTGGTAATAAGTATACATATACAGTTTGATGAGTAAGGTCGCCAAAGACGTCAGAGCCTTACAGTGTAGGCAAAGAACTCAAGAGCATTCGTAGGTCCATTCGTAGGCTACAGTGACTGTTTACCATAAGCGGGCCGTATGCTTGTTTTCCACCGTCGTAATATAAAAAAAAAGTTAGTACTTCCAACGCAGAAGAAGTGGGTCAGAACGGTTGATTCGTGGGGCCACCACTATCACACCACCACCTTGGACTTGGACCACAAGTTATTCAAACGCCAAAATCTCCAAGGGTGTCGTGATGTCGTGCCGTTATTACCGGGCCTGGATTTTCCCCAGGCTACCTTCAACCCTTCTAACATTCCGAACGGTAGGTAGGTAGGTATATAGAAGCTAAGTAGGGTCAAAAAATAAAAGGCTCTGCATGCAATGAATGCAACCATTGTATCGTAATACGTAACGTTGCGAGGTTGGCGACCGTTCGCCATTTGTCATTGTTTTGTTCACATTATTCACAAGAAACATGATTTCTTTATGTATTGTGTATGCTGATTATACATATGTAAAAATCAAATAATGTATGTAAAATATGTGTTACATTTATTTTGGCTCTATTTAGTTTCGTCATTATGTTGTTTTTCTTTTTTAAATTCGCGCGTCCAAATTTGAAAAAATACCGTTTTTCGCCGCTAAATCAGAAATACTGATCGCACCCGTACACTAAATTCTATAAAGATTTAAAAAACTAGTCATATTTAAGCCAAGAATTTGCAATTTTTACGCATAACAAGTATTTTTCATTAATAACATTTAAGCCGGCCTCTGTTCACACGATGATAACTGCAAGTCCTAAGATAAGCACTGATAAGAATTGCGTCAATACTTCCTAGAGGACATAAATAGCCTTTATCAGTTATCAGACAAGGTGATCGGATTGTACCGATCGAAATTCGCTAAATCAACTGGCCCGGTACCGCGAAAGTCGAAGTTCGTATATTACAGGCATCTTTCTCTTTTACTCCAATGAAGGGTGTCATGAGAGTGACAGAGACAATCGTCCGAAATTTACGAATATCGCGGTAGCGCCGCTGAAATATAGGTGGGTAGTTTCACGAGAGTTGAGGCGTATGGATTACGCATACAACTAAAAATTAATGTGAAGACCGGTCTTGCCTAGTGGGTAGTCACCCTGCCTATGAAGCCGATGGTCCTGGGTTCGATTCCCAGTCAGGGCATTTATTTGTGTGATGAGCACAGTTATTTGTTCCTGGGTCATGGGTGTTTTCTATGTATTTAAGTATTTATAATTTTATATGTATCTATCTATTAGTTATATATATCGTCGTCTAGTACCTACAACACAAGCCTTACTGAGCTTACCGTAGGACTAGGTCGATTTGTGTAAGATTGTCCCGAAATATTTATTTATTTTAATATAAAGTACGGATTGCAAAAAGAGTGTATAAATGGAATGAATGAGTGAATGTAAATAAAAACACAAAATGTAACCAGTGCCAGTTTCTTAATCATGTTTAACCCTTTGAACGCCAAGCACCACTAAAGTGGTCGCGTAATTTCGTGCGAATTTGTCTCTATTATCGCTCGTACGCGGCATACCTTCTTTACCCTTACCATGAGTTGTGACATTGAGGTTTTCGATAACGAGTATCGAGTTTACTGTCTGCGCATCTCGTTCGCACTAAAATAGTACAAGGGAGATGGGCAGATAGTAAACTCGATACTCAATTAATGATTAACGGGTTCTACTCATGTTTATTTAGTCACTCGCGCGATATGTTTCGGAGAGCATAGTCCTCCATTTTCAAGCACTAAGAGCGCTGAGTGTCCGTTCGGTTCGCCGATCGCGGCGCCGGCCCGTCGCGCACTGAAACATGTCGCGCGAGTAACTAAATAAACGTGAGTAGAACCGTGATAATCATTAATTAACTATGTCTCACGAAAGTTTAAATACAAACTCGATACTCGTTATCGAAAACGTCAATGTCACACACAACTCATGGTAAGGGTACTGCCCCACTGATCTCACGCCGCTCTCAATCCCTGACTATGAAATCCGAGAATCGCACAGCGATCCAAATTACAGTTATGTAAATTATTACGTTTGTACACAGCATGTCAACTTTCGATTGCTTTCATTATGATTCGTTTAATTATGTAAATGATTGATTGTGCGCGAAAGTGTGACTGATTGTTTGTTCGTAGGTAGATTACGAGATACGGCGAAACCAAAGGGATATTATTATTTATTGTTTTTATTTATTTATTATTTGTATGTCTTTTCCGTACACGGAACAATGGTGTTCCGGACATTTGGGAGGCATACGCGGAGCCAGATCGAGCCAACGCGCAGAGGCCCTTTCGACAATTTAATGAAATGTAAGGGGTACACTAAGCGGATGTTGCCCCTGTCCGTATCATGGGACGCGCACAGAGACAACACCCGCCATGGTGTAAGGACTATTGAGTTTAAAATCTAGAATGTACCAAGCTATTAGGTGGAAAGGATGGACTAGCTACTGGGCTATCTATTGGATAAAAAACCGGACGTCTGCCTAATAAAATGGTATCCAATTTTATTTCCGGCAGACGGTGACTCGCCCTGTGCGAGATGGGCCCCCACAAAAAGCGACATCAAAGATGGCTCAAGGGTAACACCGGTGCATAGGGCTAAGGGTAGAGAGGTGTCACTGGACTTTAAACATATAGCCAACTCGCCACTTAGGTTTCCACATCTACCCTCGAGAATGCAGCTCTCGCGACCCCACTCTGGACGGCCGGTCAAGGCAAGCCAGAGGCAGGGGACCTGTCCCACCTGTCCGACAGGGCACCCCAGGGGCGCTCAGGTACGTGGAGTCGCTACTTTCCAACAGCTCGCCACAAGCTGCCCTGCGTTGACTGATTGCACTGGAGAAAACCAGTGGGCTATGGGGTCGTCACATCCCTACGCCTTATTATTATTATTATTTTTTTTTTATGAATGCGGCAAACGAGCAGACGGATTGCCTGATGGTAAGCAATTACCGTCGCCCATGGGCACTCGCAACACCAAGGGAGTCACAAGCGCGTTGCCGACCTATAAGTGGGTTGGAGCTCTGGGAACCTTATTCACCATCAGGAACACCACACTACATACCTGAAAGGTATGCTATTATGGCTGTGGTCTTCTGTAAGGAGGAGGTACTTCCCCAGTTGGGCTGCCCCAGATTCAAGCGTGATGGTCATCGCTGTGCCCTACCTCTCATTGTTGGACGTAGTTTAAGGACATACCCGGGTCCAAATTAAATAAAATTACCAGTGGCTGCAAATGTAATTTCTGTATTTTTTCCTTTCTACACAATTTGGTTGTTTTATTTGTTCGCTTTATGGTTTTTGTTACTCTACCTGTTTATCTTATCAGCTTATCATGAACGTGTAAGTTATCGGAAACTCTTAAGTTAGATTTAATGTATTATTATTTAATTTATCATAGTAGATTTTACTTAATGTTAAACATACAGTTTGGTATTATAATAAAATAAAATTAAATGTAAAAATCCTCGCCAAATCCCCCTGCCTCCGGTATGCTGCCCAGAATACTGGCGGTCTTGCCCTTCTGGATTGCCAGACTTAGTTTTTGGGCCAGGAAGGATCCGTCCCTGTAGTCCCCTGTGGCAACTATAAGCCTGGACGAGATTTCTTTTACAATTATTATTAGTATAATGTTTTATGAGCATATTCATCTTAATTTAATGTTACGTCTTAAAAGCACGACATTGCACGTATTTTTAATAATTGATAAACAGGGTAAATTTTATGTAAATGTGGAAGTGTCAGTGAAGTAGCTATAAAATTATTTATTGGCACCCCGGAGTTAATGTAGCTTTGATTTTATTCATGAGCTTCAAGGAGTGCTCAATAGTCTAAAAATTAAGTACACCGCTGTATGAAATACAATAATATCTATTTTCTTTATTCATTTTGCTGCTTAGGCTACAGGTATTTTATAAAATGTTTCTTAAATTAAAATATATACATGTAAAACATCGAAATAAAAGCAATAAAACTGTAACTACGAAAGTGGCTTTCCAAAATAACTATTTGTTTGGCCAAATCGTATTATTAATACTATGAGATATTCGCCTATGTGCCTATACAATTATACCGCCGTGTATTATCGGGAAAGACATTACGAGTCTGTGGCGGCGCTAGGCCATAGACCATACAAGCAAATTCCCACCGGCATAAAAAAAAATTAACGTATTTCCCACAGATAACAGTTTTCCTGAGGCTCATGAAGAAGAAAAGGCAAAAACATATAGACCCCGTCTTTACGTCGTTCTAAGAAAAAATTACTCGCTGTCACTGTTCTCACTGCATATACGATAGGCACCGAGTCTAATCACTGTACCCCTACCATGAGTTTACTATCTGTGCATCTCGCTTGTACTATTTTAGTGCGAACAAGATGCACCGATAGTAAACCCATTACTCGTTATCGAAAACGTGAATGTCACAACTCATGGTAAAGGTACAGATAGTAAACTCGATACTCGTTATCGAAAACGTCAATGTCATAACTCATGGTAAGGGTACTGCTCTCATAGTTTCTTCATCCAGTACTTGTAAGTACTAGAGAGAGTACCGGTTCGATTCCCGCGGGGTACTTTCGCCATCTGTCACATCAGCATACAATCGCGCCGGCTAAGGCCACGAGAGTAGCGATTAGGAAATATGCTAATCGCTAATCCAGATGACATTTTGATTATGGGTTTTGCGTGTGGGTCTCTATGGATTGTTAGAGTTAATCTTATTTTATTTTTAAGCTTATTTTGTGTATGTAACTAATATTAGATATACATTTGTAATTATGTACATTAATGGGGCTTGTTTCTCGAAGGAGCATATTTGGGTCACTTTTGTATGAAAGTAAGGTCTGGCCTAGTGGGTAGTGACCCTGCCTATGAAGCCGACGGTCGTGGATTTAAATCCCAGTAAGGGCATTCTTTGTGTGATGAGCATAGATATCTGTTCCTGAGTCATGGGTGTTTTCCTTGTACTTAAGTATTTATTTATTATGTCTATCATTATCTGAGAACCCACAACATAAGCCTTCGTGAGCTTACATTGGGGCTCAGTCAATTTGTGTAAGGATCTCCTGTAAAAAAAAAGTAAAAGGTGCCATTTTTAATAATCTTAAAAGTGGAATAAGGTCGGTTAGATTCTTTGCTTGCTCTCTCTCTCATCCACGGCACTATATAACTTTCAAAAACTATTAGAAGCTTTCATAACCGATAACTTTCCGCCATTTAAGTATACATTCCGCTGATGGTGTAGCCGCAACCATGTTTCTCTCGGCTAGAAAATACTATATTAGGTACACGAGAGTACTGGAGAAAGACTCTCGCGCCAGTGTAACGTGATCTTAAGAGGCTTCAGAGACTTAAAATGCGTATAATCTCTTAACCTTTTGAACACAAAACGGCTCGAAGTCGCTTTCGTAAAATTAATGTCTACGCCAAATTAAAATTAGTTGTCAAGCGGACAGGCTCTCATGAGCCGTGGCAAAATGCCGGGACAACGCGAGCACCCGGGTATGTCCTTAAACTACGTCCAACAATGAGAAGTAGGGCACAGCGAAGTCCCATCACGCTTGAGTCTGGAGAAGCCCGGATGGGGAAGTATATCCTCCTTACAGAAAACCACAGCTATAATAGCACTGCTACCTTTCAGATAGGTGTTGTGTTCCTGATGGTGAGTAAGGTTCCCAAAGCTCCAACCCCCCTTAAAGGCCGGGTATGCGCCTGTGACTCCCCTGGTGCCCATGGGCGACGATAATTGCTTACCATCAGGCAATCCGTTTGCTCGTTTGCCACCTTTTTCATAAAAAAAGAGGAAGATGAAGATGAATGATGATCCCAACATCACTGATCATCAGATAAAGTCACTCGTTCATTCGTTCAGTCAGACAGACAGGTGCAACTCATCGTTATTGTGACTTGCTTCATCGATTATCGTTTGATGTATAGTTTGACATACTGCGGTGTAGAGATCTGACCCAGTTCGCGTGTAAAGACTTATACGGTAGAGACAGTAGCTACTCTAAGTAGTATTAACGTCTAACGGTATCATGTACCTACTAATACGGACAGTTAAGAAATGGAATTCGCTACCTTCGTCTGTACCTATTGCCTTATTACTTATTAGAAAGGCATAAGGTGTTACAGTGCAAACATCTTTGACGTCGTCTGTATACAGAGACGCTACCGCGAGAAACGATATTCGAAAAATTTCGGATGATTGTCTCTGTCACTCTCGTGACGCCTTAATTGGAGTAAAATAGACACGAACTTCGATGTTCGCGGTACTGGGCCAGACGCCATCAAATATATTTGAGCGACCAAGGTACAGTCAGAAGCTTAAGTGGCTAAGCGGTTGAGGTGTTCAAAATGAGGTCAACCCATCTTCATTGTCAAGAGAATAAGAGCGCGTGTAGGTTATTATGAACACTTCACCCGCTCAGCCACTTTTGCTGCTGACTACTCAAAAATATTTGAATTTGCGCTTAATGGCCATGACAATCAAGGCGTAGTTTAGATATTTCTGACCTCTGGTCGGTCCGATATATCTGACGGTGACTGTACTGTAACAAGTATTAGACATTTGATGAATAAGCGTTGGCGTATGACATAATGTATACAAATGTTTGACATGACATATATAGTGTCAATTTGACCTAGATAACATGACCTTGCCGATATGACGCACAAATCAATTATTAAGTCTGATAAACATCGATGTGTCTAGAACTGAAGTTAATTACTATCATAAGTAATTATTTATAACCATATTATATCGTTATTCTATAAAACAATCGAGTGGCATCAAAGCAAAAACCTTTTATAACATGGATGTCGCGTCTAAGTAATTTTGTTGAGGCGCAAAATATGCATGAGGCAAGTTTACTTTCTGTGTAGTTGATTTTGTTAATTTCAACAGGTGTTCAGCGAGTACGAAGTTGCACTCTACGAGTATGTAACTGTAAATAAAAACCCAGCAGGATTTAAACACAGATTCAGGAAATCCTAATAAAACCATTACCTGTGCGAAGATCCTAAAAACTAAGATGACTGACAGGATAAGCTTTATCAAAAACTAACTAGACAAGGCCACCCGGAATCCTTTTTTCAAAAAAACACTTAATAATAGCTCTTATGACCCCGTCTTAAAGCACAATGTCATAGTATAGTACAATGATGTAATTATTCTTTGTTTGTGTGGTCTAAAAAACTAGGCGCCATCATTGTAATGTTGTTTTTTTAAATTCCCGGTGGCTCAATGCACTGCACCTACATGCGGCCTACATCGGGGCTAGGGTTGTCACTCATCGTTAATTACATGTTGTTTGTCTGTTATGTTAGATCTATACTTGTATGGATAGATGATATTTAAACTCTAACAAATGATAGAGAATTAGATTTTCCAAAATATGTATATCCTCATATGCATTTCAAATATCAAAACATGACAGGATACAAGCCATGTTGAAATCGGAGATCGATGTCAGCAGCGCTACCACGAACAAGGATATTCGTAAATTTCGGACGATTGTCTGTCACTCTCATGACACCTTAATCGGAGTAAAAGAGAAAGATGCCCGAAATATACGAACTTCGATTTTCGCGGTACCGCTCCTGATTTCCAATACGTTTTAGATATGAAAGAGTGACATTATAATTTAGTTACTTTATCGTCATAATTAAATTTATGACGTAACTTATTCTGAAAAAATATGTGTTAGTAACTTAGCGTTAAGATGTGTAATTACAACTTTCAATTCGAACGTCGTGCGTGGGTTCCAAAATATTTATCATTTAGTATTACGCAATTATAGGTGAAACAAATCGTCGCCGTCGTGAGAAAACTGAAGTGTGCTTGGAAGTTTTGAAGGCAGTCGCTTTCGTAAAATTAAGAATCTACGACAAGTTTTCGATACAGAATGTAACTGGTAACTCATTTGAGCTGTGCATAGCCTAGGTTAATGTTAGAAAGATTATTTATTTATTTATGTAAACTTTATTGCACAAAAGTCGGATTTAATGGCGGCTTTGTTTGACGGTGCGCGACGCAGTTAAAGTGAATAAATTAGTAACAGAAACAACTAGATGAAAAATAACTTAAAGGTGTCAACCCTACCGAAGCGTCACCCATGTATCTTGTCTCCGCCTACATATGACGCAACCTGCGTACGCGCATGTCACAGCCAACGTAAATGGAACCTTATTCGTACTAACAACCCGTACTGTGGGTCACTTACATATATGGTGGATGAAGAATTAAATGTAACTTAAGACAGCAGCTTCTTTACTTGGGTGGCATCTATATGTAATGAGGTAACCAACGACACGCGCGACGTTTGCTTTATTGACATTATCTTTCATGTTTTTATATTTTATAGTATTATACTATACATCCCAGTACCCACCTCCTTACTAAGACGGAATATAAGAGGAGAGCGTCCTGACGTTATACTCCGTTGTCCAAGATCGCAGGATATCTTAAGTCACCGAAGGACGTCATTCCGTTTCAGTCACCTGGCGTTTATAAGATCGACTGCAGTTGTGGTAGTTCTTATATTGGGCAAACCAAGCGCACCATAGCAGAAAGAGTCAAGGAACATATCGCAGCAGTCAGAAGTCGCCAGGTGAACAAGTCTGCTGTTGCGGAGCATTTACTAGACTCAGGACGAAGCCACTGGATTGAGCTTCATAATCCTAAAATCCTTTCTACGGATCGTCGTTTTTATAGTAGAAAAGTTCGTGAAGCCATTGAAATAAAAAAAAAACATTATAATTTCAATCGGGACGATGGTTTTAGGATCTCATCTTCATGGAATCCAGTCATTAGTAAATGCAGGCGTCAAATACCAGAAGTTAAAATTCCTGATATCGTGAGTGTAGTGTGTCGACCGAATGACATCCCTAGTGCGCAAAACGTTCAAGTTTTTAATCAAGATCAAGTGCGGGTAGTTCAAAAAACTCGCGCGGCTAGAAGATGTTGAACTTTAGCCAGTCTTAATCCGAGACCACGAGGACAACGTCGTCTTGGAAACGTCGGAGGTAAATTTTAAAGTTAATATACGCGGTTAAGTCCCGTTCATGTTTAATAATAAATGTAGATATTTTTTAACAATTCGCAGATTAAACTAAGTACTTAATGATAATTGACAAATATGTAACGTATATTTGACGTATTGGACAAGTCACGTGGCCTGTCGCGTGATTTGTCCAATACGGACCGGCTGAAGGGTGTAAATTGGCGGGAACAGTGTGACTTTTAAAAACAAAACACTAGCGAGTACCTGAGCAGGGCATTGGGTGACGAACGAGAAGAAATACTATTCCTAGAGCTAAAATATATGATTATATAAAGTGATGATGTGTTGTTTTATCCTGACCAAGCGACCCAATAATAAATACATAATATTTTGTCATGTGTCAAATACTTTGTTTATATAGAATTTTAGTTGTCATTCCGCCATATTTGTTTACCTTATTTTTCTTTGCTATTGAACCAGAATATACGTACCTCCTATATGAATCACTTTCGGGATCATGATACAGCTCTGACGGTGATTTTATTTCCAATCAAGTAAATTTTTACGTTGCTCAGCGGCCATTGTAAAGTACAGTTAGAACACATTGTTTTCGCGCTTTTATTACAGAATGTGGGTTAAATGCGTCGGTGGATACTGTTGTAAAAGCTTTCCTCATTATGGTCAGATTGCTGTAATCAGAGCAAACCAATTCCTATGTAGATAAGAAAGATCTTTATTTTTCAATTTAAAAGAAAAAATAAACTACCACCTTTGACCTCCGAGAAGATTATTACCGGCAAGAAATTCAGCGAGAATCATTTTCTCAAAACAGTACCTAATAAACCAGGTACATCGAATTCCAAAGTACAGTTATTATTTGTCAGATCCAATTTAGAATATGCCACTGCCACTGCAGTTTGGAATCCTCATTTTAATGTTCTTATTAACACGTTAGAAAAAATTCTGAATAAATTTATTAGATGCAATATAAATGTAAAAGTTTTCGCGCCTGAGCAATTGAAATGTTTGAAATTCATTAGTGGATACTGTTTGGCTTATGTAATTATTATCTGTTAACATATGTGTGCTGTATTTGCCTGTTTGTTTCCCAATGGCTTAATTAAATCATTACAGTCGCCAGATATATCGCAGTTCACAGGAGGTCACAAATATCTGAACATGCACTTTATCGTCTTGACAATAATGACAATAGATGCGTTGTTCAGATATTTGGGACGACCTCCACAGTTCCGATATATATCTGATGGCGACTTTACATGGTTATGGCAAAATATATGTATATGTGACATTCCGCGGCAAAAGGCATAGGCTTGGTCACATAGGGCGCGTTTTGTGGCGTGGCGCAGCGGGGCGCGATGCTGCCGTCCGAATGTGTGCCTTATTTCGTTACATTAGCCACACCGCTGTCACGCCCCGCTGCGCCACGCTCTCAAAACGCGCCTATCTGCCCAAGCCTTTATGGCGGTTGGCGCTTGTATCGCGAAGCATCACTTTAGTATTAAAGCGTCGTTAACAATAGCGTAAGCGCCAACCGCCATAAGGTACCTTTTGACATGGAACGTCACATATGATTTGTTAAGTATTCGTGGAACGTTTTATTATCTGTAATATGGCTAAATAGTTGTCTAAGGGAGTTTTCAAGATTTGGTACACCCAATTAGCGAAAGATGTAAAAAAAAGTTAAATCACTGTCAGTTTCGTGACGACAATTAAGCATTAAATCTTTATGAAGATCGACTTTTTGCCTTCAATTATGTTGTAATATCGATTGAAGTTTATAAATTGAACATTAAAACCAAGCTTTTATCGATATTTAATGCTTAATTGTCGTCACGAAACTGACAGTGATTTAACTTTTCTTAACAACTTTCACTAATTGGGTGCAAAATTTTATGAAAACGCCCCTAAAAATGTTTTTAAATTAACGATTCCAGTTCAATCTAATACCGATCTGTACGGCCGATTTTTGGACAGTAGCAGGAGTGACCTATTTAAAACAATAAAATTCGATAAACACGATTGAGAGAGATATAATTTTGAAGATACTTTGACCTGATATAATTAAAACTCTTGTGAGCCATGTTACTACTTAGTTACAAACGGATAAACTCACGTGTAATTATATCGCACTAGGCTAACTGGATCAGTTCCCTTAAATAAATAAGTTCGTTTTTGTGCTAATGATTTCTGTTTTAGTTTGTGTGCAAAGTACTTTATACCACTACTAATAATAAGGTCACATTACATATATATTAAGAAAACTGGGTTGCTAAAGTAATAAAAATCAGTTTTATTGACGTTTTATCAAGAAACTCGATAAAAGTTACTCGTAATTTAATTATGTGTACTAAACTGTGCCTGTGATTATTGTTACCGTGGCAAACTACCAGGCTACGACCAGTCTTAGCGAAACTGCAAAGGAGATTATATTCTTTCTAAACGTAACTTGTAACAAATGCAAACGTATGCAACTAAGGCTCTAGTGTAAGTTTCTTTTGATGTAAAAAAAGTAAGTGTTCATGTTATTTATATGGGAAACGCAAACGCGTTCGTGACGTAAAGTTACGTGAAAAACATACACTCAGGGCTCTGGAGCGGTACCACGAACATCGAAGTTCGTATATTTCGCGTCTCTTTCTCTTTTACTCCAATTAAGGGTGTCATGAGAGTGACAGAGACAATCGTCCGAAATTTACGAATAGCGCTGGTCGCGGTAGCGCCGCTGCACGCTAATTCTAGTGGAACACATTAGTGAGCTTGATGCTACGCTACTCCGCTACGCGCTCCGCTATCCGCTGTGACAGACCCTCGAAATTCAAAATCAGAACGGATAGCATGGCTGTCATTCTATCGTTTATCGCGCTATCCGTCACTTAAAGTACTCACATACTTGCTGGAGCGTGACAGGTATTGTAATAAGTGATAAAAACCCGACCATATTAGGCTAGCAGGTTCATACTATTTTACTTAGACTAATATAAATGTAAATCTCCCTAGGTGCTTTAGAGGTGGATGGGGATATATGCTAATAATCTCGTGTACCGCCAGAAAAAAGTGTAGGTACTTTCTTATACACCTTAAAAATCTCCAAGCGCCCTTCAGCCATATACCGACTGCTAAGATTAAATGTTCTGATGAACATCGGAAAGATAAATTATGTTGGGATTACGATGGACCCATAGTTACGTAGTGTCATACCTAGAAAGTATTTGGGTCCGTCCGTGAGAAAACCCGCCATAGGCCTTTAAACCGGGACATCACAGTATTCACAGTTAGTGATAATCCTCAGTCATAAGAGAACCAAGACGAAGAATAAATATAAAGTATATTCACAAATGTATTGCTTCCAGTGAGAACCTAGAAATCGAAATTGCTCATTTTGTCAAGTAACAAGTTGAATGTATGTCCACATTCGACCAGCCTACATACAAAGCTCGCCCTGACCCGGCCCAATAAGGCAAAAACAATAGGCGACCGCCAATCCGTGTTAATTGCCTCTAATGGCACAACGCCATTTTATCCGCCAACCATCTAAACTCAAGAACAGGTCAGGGGAACCTTCTGAACAAAATGTTCCATTTTCATTTCCATGAAGTGTATGACCTCGGCGGTATATGTCTCTTGCTACATGTTAATGCATTCTAGATCAATTGTATGCAGAGAAAGCTGGTTCGATTCTAGTAGCTATGTCTAATTAACATTTTGATTGATTGAGATTTGTCTGTTACTGGGTGTACTAGAATAGATTGAATTAGCCCTGTCTACGAAATCGATAGCTTCGAGTATCGTGTTCCTATAGTACTCATTGTACAGTCGCGAGTCGCCATGAGATATATCGGAGCTGTGGAGGTAGTCTACTAATAGCCTAATAGGAGGTAGTCTACTAATAGCCTAATAGGAGGTAGTCTACTAATAGCCTAATAGTAGATAAAATGCATGTTCCGATACTTATCGGAACATGGATTTTATCGCCTTGACAATAGTGGCGTTATTCTGGTATTTGTGACTACCTCCACAGCTCCGATATATCTGATGGCGACTGTACTCACCAATTGACCAATAGACATCTATTATAAGAATTGTTTATTGGCATTTAAGGCAAAAAATATGTAGGCTAAATAATCAAAGGAATTAATTTTGGGTATGAGTGTGCACAATCGTCAGTGCACTATTTTTACAAATTATAAAACATTGAAATATATTTTTACTATTGTCTATCGAAATCAGGCACAATTTTCGGCTGTAGTAATTCTATTTGCAGTATACCCGGTAAATTTAAAATATAATTCTGTCACGGGTAGTAATGAACCGGGGAGAAGTTTCCAAATTGCCAAATTTTCTGCCCGGAAAGTCCTCACAATTTAAGTTCAACAAATTATATAAACAAAGCATATCCACTAAATGTATATGTTATCGTATTTTTTAAAGATTCTCATAACTAATAGATAAAAGTTCTCACAGGAAACTTTTTATATGAAATTTTACTTTGAATTTCCATGAAGTCCTGGTAAATTCATTCTCGCATTTTTGAAACATTCACCGCTATGAATTCTGCTGCAGTCAGAAATAAACGTAAGAGGCCCAACATGTATTTGACAGTATGTTTGGTCTTCCAGATTGGCGCGATGAGCTGCTGACGCCGTGATGATGAGGCTGGAAGCCCTGGAGAAGCCGCACCGCTACCACAACCTGCTGCACGACGACCATGCCAGTAAGTAATATGGCGACCGGAGCACCCAAACCAATCCAGTTTTCTGTACCACGAAACTTGTAGTATTTTAGTGCGAACGATATGCACAGATAGTAAACTCGATAATCGTTATCGAAAACGTCAATGTCACGACTCATGGTAAGGGTACTGTACTGGGGCAAAGCCCGAGGCTCTTTCTACTTTCCCAGAACTGCGGCGGCTTCGTATATTTCGAATGATTGTCTTTGTCACTCTTATGACGCTTTAATTGGAGTAAGAAAACTAATTTCGATGTTTGCGGCACCAGGCCCTATAACTAGGGTTGCCAACCGTCCCGCTATATGGGCCCTAGAGCATGCGTCCCGCAAGGGGTCCACGCGGGACGCCGATTGTTCCGTTTTCGGACTAGACTATCAGCACCAAAACGAGCGTTGATTTCCATGTTACAATAATTTTGTTGATGTGAGAATAAGAATTTGTTAGATGTGTTTCCACGAATCTCAAAACCATATATATGTGAAATGTGGCACAATACTAATTGATAAACTGGTGACTTTGCTGATGACCAAAGAGACTGGCACTTTTTTTAAACAGTTGGCCAATCCCAAACTAGCCAGGGTTTTGAACAATAACTGCCAGCATTTTTAACTAACACTAATTAGTCTAAAATTCTAGTTATAGCTATTAGCGTTTGAAAAAAAAATAGTAATTGTGTTCGTTCTCACGGTTCACATCGTTATGGACAGAGATTAGCGTTCATGAATTTTAAAATGTATTATTATCTAAATAATGTACGGTTTTAACAGATAACCTTGTATCGCTATTAACTGGCATTTCTCGTAAATGCGTACATAGGGTGATGGCACGAATGTTGGACACTTTAAGCTGACAGGTACCAATGATGGACACTTAGTTCTTAATTTAAAAACCATAACGTTATAAATTGAGTATGTACCAACAAATGCACAACACTTGACTCCTTTGAAGTAAGCACTAATGTTCATGATTGTTCCTTGTCCATCCATTATTAGTGCCGTCACCTTACTATGAACTAATAATTCATACTAAGTATGAACACAAGGTGAATGTGTGCATACTTAGTATGAAGTCTGTCGCTGTCACACTGTCTGACACTTGTCACATGTTTCTGTCGCAAATAAATCTTTTTTCTTATCATTTAGCTGGTTCCGTACCACTTTATAATCTGTATTTATTATGAGTGGGAAAAAATTTGGGGCTTTATGAACTCCGTAATAAAATAAACAGTAAGTACACTACATCCTAACACAAATAATATTAGAGTGAACAACAAATGTGACATTATCTATGAAAAGGGACCTTATTGTTGATGGCGCTTATGTCGTTGTTCAAGATGTTACAATACAAACGCACCGGGATTCGACGTAAGTGCCATCGACAATAAGGTCCCTTTTCCTAGATAATGCCACAAATAAATTTTATCAAAACACAGTCATAAAGCGACAAATATCCGTAATCAATAAAATATGAGTAACGAATAGAGAATTCGGAGCGATGACTATTCTGTGTCACGTTCTTGTGCTGTAAGCGTTTTTTCGTGTCTTGTTTTTGCATTGCGTTGCTTTGCTATTTCACTTTCGTTTGACATATTGACGAAAGTGATGCAAATAGGCCAAATAGCACAACCCGTTAGCGAAACTCGAAATTGCCGAGTTACGATCGAGTTGCAGTTACAACCTACATAGCTTATCTAATACTAATTTGGATTTTTCCCTGAACCCTAACAAGCATCCTAACCACAGATTACATTTTTAGCAGAAATTTTCTAGCGGAAATTTTATACAGAGAAAATATGCTGTTTGTTTCTCTATTCCGCACAGCAAATTTTTTTTGTTTTTTGGCTTGAAGTTTAATAAATAGGGCAATCTAATATTATTTAACGTAACAAATAAGAACCTAGGCAGAGAGTACCATTTTGTATTGTTTGGCGTAGAAACGCTAAGTCCATGGGGTCCCAGCGCGCACAAACTTTTTGCAGCCATCCAGCCATGCCGCCAGCATCCTTGGTACAATGCCTCAAAGATCTTTTTTTACATTTAATATAGTAAGTAGTAGGATTTCCTTTATTTATCTAAAACAATTACAAAGTTAAGTAGTTAAGTACCTACTCGTAGTTATTATAATATTGTGGTAGTCCACATGGAAAGGTAGCTTATGGCGCTTGGCGCTTAAGTTGCAACGTGTCACATTAGTATTGAAGCGTCATTAACAATAGCGTAAGCACCAAGAGCCATAAGGCACCTTTCCATGTGGACAAGAAGTAGTAGTAGGAGTAGTAGTAGTAGTAGTAGTAGTAGTAGTAGTAGTAGTAGTAGTAGTAGTAGTAGTAGTAGTAGTAGTAGTAGTAGTAGTAATGTTGTTTATTGCACCAAACAGAAATACCACGTATTATCAAAAATACACTGTAGAGGATTTTAAAACTTCTATTCCTACTAGAAAAAACAAATGCGAAGTGCAACTTATATTCCCTGCAACATCCTGAGCGATTCGTCATATGTGACGTTCGATGCCAAAAGGTACCTTATGGCGGTTGACGCTTACGCTGTTGTTAACGACGCTTCAATACTAATGTGATGCCTCGCAACGTAAGCGCCAACCGCCAGAAGGTACCTTTTGCTGCGGATCATCACATATAGCGTCACTTATGCAAAATGACGGCTGCTGTTGGCTTACACAATGGAAGCAATTAAAGTTATGTGCAATTACTCGCGACCCTGTCGACACGCGCCCACGTCAACAGATCTGTTTTATGTACACAATAATTAAAAAATATTCAAGCAAGCTGTTTTCGTATGCAGGAATCCTTTCATGCATTAATAAGATACTGGCCTAGTGGACAGTGACCCTGCCTATGAAGCCGATGGTCCTGGGTTCGATTCCCAGTAGGGGCATTTATTTGTGTGATGAGCACAGATATTTGTTCATGAGTCATGGGTGTTTTCTATGTATTTAAGTATTTATATGTACCTATCTATATATTATATCGTCGTCTAGTACCTACAACACAAGCCTTACTGAGCTTACCGTAGGACTAGGTCGATTTGTATAAGATTGTCCCGAAATATTTATTTTATTTATTTATTTAATAACAGGCCCATGTCTTTGTTTTGATAACGCTCAATGTTTGGATGGCATTCGGGTGTAGCTAACAAGATTATAGTTTATATGCATGTTACGGTTCGATTTGAAGTGAGTGAGCTACTTTTTTTATTATAACATTTATTTTCTAGTAATTTACGTGAATCTTTCAATTATTTGGAAATATTTTGATAACTATGTCATAAAAATGAGATAGATCCAGAGGCTCTAGTGTAAGTTTGGTTTGACGTAAAAAAACGTTTACGAACGCGTTAAGTGTTATTTTATTGTTATTTATATGGGAAACGCAAACGCGTTCGTAACGTAAAGTTACGTTAAAAACTTACACTCAGGGCTCAGGAATAACTATGCTAAAAACCGTTGTCAACTCCGACTCAATCGAACCGAACCTGGTGGGTACAAAAGTAACAGTATCTCAAACGAGTCCGGGTAATACGCAACCCAACAAATGACGACCCATCAATTGGCGACCACTTTTTTGTACGCGGATTGATGGGTCGAGCATTGTTGCCGCGTAAAAAACGTGGCTTCGGATTGCTGCACCGTAACGCGTTTGTACGGCCCGAGAATGCGCAACCCGAGAATTGACGACCCAGCAATCGGCGTCCATTCAGGTGACACGAATTATTGGTCGCGCTTTCTCGGCCCGTACCAACATTTAGCGACCCCGGAATGCTCAACCCATCAATTGACGACCCAACAATCGGCGACCAAGTCTTTTCTAGAATAGTTTCATATCAAAACGTTGGTTTTGGCTGTTTGTTCGCGGTTAACCTAACACACTCCTCCTCGCTTCGCTCGTCGTCGCACCTATCTGGACTCTGTCACATATGATATTTCTGTGGCTTCCAATTGATGGGTCGTTAATTGTTGGGTCGCGCTTTATCAACCCGTACCAACAATGCACAACCCAACAATTCAAAGCCAAGGGACTCTGATTGTTGGTCGCGGATTGATGGGTCGAGCATTGTTGCCCTGTATAAAACGTGGCTTCGGATTGCTGTACCGTAACGCGTTTGTACGGACCGAGAATGCCCAACCCGAGAATTAACGACCCAACAATCCGTGTACATAATGGTCGCCAATTGACGGGCTGTTCATTCCGGGGTCGAGCATTGATGGGTTGCGGTTTGATGGTCACCTCTCAAACTATAAGTGACGAAATGAATTATCGGTTTGGTTTGGTTCGTTAAACATTATGCTCCACTTAAGGATTCGAGTCAGTTCAACAGTCAAGAAGCAGGGAGTACTGGTAGCAGAGCCGATATCTAAAATAAGACACTTATTGAGTCAATTTATTGCATATTCTTTTTAGTTTTGCGTCTGTGAATTAAATGGTTATTTAATAATTGGCCAAAAGTATTGAGCACATTTTTTTTTCTAACTCTAAAAACCATGTCTTTCTAAATGCAATTAAACAATTTTCTGTTATTTCAAACCTTAATATATGTACACAAGTTAATAATCCATTAAAAAGAAAAAAGCACCAAAAATTCAAATTTACAACGAAGTGACTTGTTGCAAGTTTTCTATGACTGACCAGAAAAAACACAAAAGACCAACAGTCTTCAGAAAATATGAAAATACTACAGTAACATATCGAGTTTTCATGTAAAAATGATGGGTGTTCAATAGGCTAGCCTTAAGGCTATATATATTAGCCTTAAGGCTATATATATAGCCTTAAGGCTTGGTCACTTAGGGCGCGTTTTTTGGCGTGGCGCAGCGGGGCGCGACGCTGCCGTCCGAATGTGTGCCTTATTTTGTTAAATTAGCCACACCGCGGTCACGCCCCGCTGCGCCACGCTCTCAAAACGCGCCTATCTGCCCAAGCCTTTATCAAAAATTAAACGCGCCAAGGCTCTTGAAGTTACTTCTAAATAACACCCCTAAAAGATTTTTTTAAATGATTTACCTAAGACGGAAAAAACATCCCTATTATTAACCTGTTTACATTTTTGCATCGGAAACCTGCCACGACATGCATCGGCAACCCTCCGTCTGCACGATGCGTCAATAAACAGGCAGCGAAGCGTGACGTCACACAAAACGCAGGAAGCGTGGCCGGAAGGCAGGTGCGCCCGCGCCGGGGCCGGTCAGACTCAGACCCCTCATTACCGTCGGGTCATACATTCCGAATTATACCTGTGGATGTGGAGTTATACCTTGTACTTCGCTGGTATAAAAAATCGCTGGTATAATGTATGTATATATCACTTTATTGCACAGAATCCAATTTAACAACCGGGGCCGTGGTGTTCGGAGGCTAAAATCCTGATCAGGGACTTGGGGCGGCGTTTGCGCGACAGAGGTGGTGATCCCCGATCCTGATCATACCTGGTCCAACAAATATCCCTTGCCATCCAGCGCGGCAATGCTGCGAGCATTGACGGGACTTTTGGACTGGGTGAGGGCCGATGTGGGGGTATAGATTAGGTTTTTGTTAGTTTTAGTTAGCTGTCAGTTGTATATATAATCTAATTTAACAACAAAACAACAGTGAAGAATGTAAAATATATACACTAAAGCGAGCTTATCTGTAATGGGATTTCTTCCAGCTAACGTATGAGAAAAAAATATTATATGTTGGAAGACAAACTATGCGCAAGAGACGAGCAATGAAATGGTAATGGTATAAAATGCTATTAGTCATCGTGAGCATGGCACGCCGCTCCAGAATCCAATCTCCAGCCGCGGGCCATTCTCAAAACTATACATTTTGGCCCTTTCCAGCATACACAGTTTTTAAAAAGACTGAAAGGGTCAAACGATTATCAACAGCATGTTAGGTTCGCATAAAGCGTTTATGATTACAATTAACATTGTAACTGACTACGTTATATTGAATAAGGCATGAATTTTGGAAAATACCTCCATTTTGGGAACGGTATTTATACTCATTGTCCCGAAGAAACTTCTACTACCTAATTTTAAATAAGCTCTAGTCTGCATTTCTAATAATGTATCTACACTATTGATAAGTATAAGATATAGTTGCAAAAAAATGAGTCACACTGAACCCTACCTTTACAGGTGTACTAATAATAATGCTCAGTGTCAAATTCAGGGCTAAGGCAGGCACACTATAGGCAGATTTTATATGTGAACGCCGAGAAAACGCAGGAGAGTACCGCTAATGTGCGCACGCTCTCGATGAGGGTTAAGCCGTGATAATTGCTTAATGCATGTTATCGAGGTACTCGTTACTGAGAGGTTCGCAATATAAGTATTTTCCAGACATGTTGCCGGTCGACTAGTCTTGCAAGCGATACCGACTTAGGCTAATTACGGGTTTCATAACTTCCACACAAGCTATTTATGATAATTAGTAAGCTAGGCTCCGTCTGCGACTTAAAACAGGAAACCTGATAGCAAAATGATATTTTCTTTTTGAGTACGACGAATGATGATGACATTTTAGGGTAGCTCTAAAATCAGACGGAAACAAAAGGCAGGGAATGCCAGATTTCGATCGAAAAATGAAATTGTTTCCGTTTGTGGGCTCCATCGCTAACATGTATCATAGAGGTTGGGTAGAGTGAATCGCCTGCAACGTGTCGATATACTGAGTTACGGACGACTTTTTATTTTACCCCTCATCCCTCACTTAACCAAGGTATTCATGAATCCTTATACAAAGCAGGTACCTAGTTGCAGTTATAGTCTGACACGCCAAACTCAGTATGAGTAGAAGAAAGTTTTGTGGGGCGTTATCTCATAAGAAAAAAACTATATGAGTAATTTCGAGAGACTAACCAAATTGTCTCATTTGCTATCGCTTACTAATTTATTCGGGAATATGACAACTGTATGCCAAAAACAAGTGTTTGATTTTCAAATCTCAAATATTAAACAGTATTTCTAAAGTTTGCTATCCACATTATCAGCATTATGTCAAAACAGTCGTGTCGTGATATCATGTGTAAGTAATCTGATGAAATCAGTTCGCCAAACAGCACGCATTTCATTGTGATAGACTGCACACGATCCGTTAGCTATTGACATCGTAATACAATAATGTATTGCACGCCAAGGCCATCTGGATCATATAACACGTACGCAAGTCTAGTTCACTTCACTATTTTACACTTGTAGTTTAAATGTTCTCATGACAAAGTAAACAGGACTTTTAAATACAAAACTAGCTTGAGATTCTAAAGGCTTGGGCAGATAGGCGCGTTTTGAGAGCGTGGCGCAGTGGGGCGCGACACCGGTGTGGCTAATGTATCGAAATAAGGCACACATTCGGACGGCAGCGTCGCGCCGAATATAATATGTGACCAAGCCATAACATATTAATTGTATAGAAGCGTAGGTTACGTTCGTCTCTCCGAAGACAGTTTTGTTTTAGGCCAGTACCCTTACCATGAGTTGTGACATTGACGTTTTCGATAACGAGTATCGAGTTTACTATCTGTGCATCTCGTTCGCACTAATATAGTACAAGCGAGATGCACAGATAGTCAACTCGATACTCGTTATCGAAAACGTCAACGTCATAACTCATGGTAAGGATACAGAATCTGCGTAAGCCCGACTCTGTAGAGGTCAGATTCGCCATAGGTATGTTTCTGAATAAAACAATATCGACATACGACTTATGATATGGAAGTCACTTTCTTTTGAAACCAATTTCTGAGTAGGACAGATTCGTATTAAATCAGTTTAGTTTTATGTCAGAATCTGAGTGAGTACGACTCTAAGGTTGTCAGTTTCAATTTGGATTTTAAATAAATTGTATTATGAATAGGGCATTTTCTAAGTCATCCTAGTCCCTAAAATATTAGGTTAACAATGCCTAATTAGAATTATGAGATTCTGAAAAAATTACAAATTCAAAATCATAGTATGTGTATAACTCTTAGTATAGGTAGTTTCACGAGAGTTGAAGTCACGCACACAACAACATCTCATGTAATGATAGGAAGATTTGAAATTACTCATTCATTCCATTCATTCAATCGGTACTTCATAATATAGTTGTGTGCGTAATCCATTCACCTCAATTCTCGTGGAACTACCATTAGGACAGATTCCATGTTCATTGGATTTTGTTTATAATCTCCGACCTTGGGCGCTACCGCAAAACACGATATTAGCAAATTTCGGACGATTGTCACTGTCGCTCTCATGACGCCTTAATTGGAGTAAAAGAAAAAGATGCTCGAAATATACGAACTTCGATGTTCGCGGTACCGGGCCTTAATGTACAAATATTGTACGCATTCGGTGGCGAGTACGTCTATACGAACTCGTGGTAAAAGATACTGTTTACCTATCTCGGAGTTTCGCAAGAATATAAGAGTATTGATCATTTCATTAACATTTTTGTGTAACACAATTGGTAATTGAAAAAAACATTTAATTGCAACAGCCTTGATGATGGATTAGGTTTGCGAAATGTAAGAACCTGTGCGGGCAGAGAAACTTGCTTTTTCCAGTTGTGTCTTAATTCTATATTGCAGTCTGTTTTGTAATTACTAATTCAATGGGATAGGTGAAGAATTTTTTTTTTATTTTTTTACGGTACCCAAGATACAGGCTGTTCCCGAGCGACGGATATTAGTGGTATAGGAATATTTCTCCTGCCGATTACTTATTTCTGATATCTTATTTGATTTAATATTTATTATACCTATTTACTAAATCACTATCTATTTCGATTCTTCTAATAATGGCGGGCAACAACACTAGTTCTATTAGTTAAAAGCAGTGAAATTCGAAATACTGATCATCTTCCTCTAACGCTATTAACGCTTTGATCTTGCATATTTGAGTGACCGAGGGAGATACAGAATATTCCAAAATTAAATCACATGCTTAGCGAGTCCAAATAGTGTAATCTTGAGCGTTGTGAGGGCAGAGGGAAACAAACTTTGCTGCCGAGTGAAACACAACATTTTTACTTCTCACTTCCGCGAGGGAAATACTAACTGTAAAACATTAAAATTTACTCCAAATTATTATTATCAATCATTTCAACAGCTAACGCATAAGCTAAAAAAAAGGTTAAAATGTTGTTAAATGACTTTGCTCCCTTATGATGCAGTTTTGCTATCTTCTTAAAGAATAAAACAAACTCCGATCTAGTGAGATGAAGAACATTTTTCTGTTCAATAACGAATGTACGCTGCGGCGCTACCGCGAAAAACGATATTTTTAAATTTCCGACGATTGTCTCTGTCACTCTGATGACGCCTTAATTGGAGTAAAAGAGAAAGATGCTCGAAATATACGACCTTCGACGTTCGCGGTACCAGGCTTGTATGCGTAAGTACGCGGTAAAATCAAAACACACATGTCCCCATTGCCTACATAACGCAATATTTAGAGTTCATTGTCGCAGATAAACTTATCTTATCTTATCATTAACTAAGGAATATGTTAAGGCCTTGGTTCGTTATCGTAGTTAATATATTTGCTGTCTTAAATTATAACAATTGTCTAGTATATGATAAGAATAGTAGGATGCGATAGTCGTAAACGTAAACTTATTGCAGTAAACTGATGATATTTGAATCGCATTTCAGCCGTATGCAGTCCACTGCTGGACATAGGCCTCCTACAGATATGACTTGTATCATCTTGGGGGTAGTTGCCATAGTCGCCACGCTTGGCAGGCGGGTTGGCGACCGCAGTAGCTGTAGATTGGGTTGCTGCGACGGACGCTGCTGCCCGTCCGTAGGATTTTTCCTTTGTCGCCTCTTACGACACCCGCGGGAGGAGATGGAGTGGTGCTATTCTAGTCAGCCGGCATCACACGGCAAGATATTTGAATATGAATTTTTATTTACAATAATTATTAATTACATTCGTTAAACAATTAAACTAGTACTTAACTAATCATTGCATTAAATCTAGTTGATAAAAATATGTAATTACTAGCTTCTCCTAAATGATGATTCGAAGTAGTATACAGCAAAAAATTGTCAACAAGATTTTCTTGTCTGTCACGGAATCCTATTTTTGCCTTCTAAAATTACTTATCATAAGTAAAGAGTCTTCGTTTTACGTTTTATGAAATGATTCCATGACTACTTTATACGCAAATTATATTAGTTGTCTTTATGGAAAATCTACAAAAAACATTCTAGAATTTGTAGGCAAATATAATTAAAATAAAAAAATATGCCATTGGAGGTAGCGAAAAACGTAAAATGCTGGTCAGTCTTGTATTAAAAAAAATAGTAGGCAATGTCAAAATTTGTCAATGTCTTGTAAGTGTCCTTCTATAAGGATTACGATACAAGAAAAACATAATTGAATTTGTTCACAACTGTCTTGCCTGTTTGTTACCTCATCACGCTTAAACCGCTGAACCAATTGAAATTAAATTTGGTATGGAGATAGTTAAATTTGAGCTACGAGGATGGATATAGGATAATTCTTATCCCGCAACCATACTTTAAAGATGCGAGAAAAAGCTAGTAATTACATATTTTAGTTTAGCGCACGTTTGTCACCTTTGTCATAAAAAAAAAAACTTTAGCAAATGATGTGACATCACAAACATCTGTACTTAACGGACTAGATCCTTCCATCCGGATATAAGCAGTAGACAAAACATTTAACACGCTGTCGAGCTCCTAAAGACCGCTTGCGCACACATTACGTGGTCAACATAGAACAATGAGTGCTGAAACAATGGTGATTCGGATAAACATATGGTGGCGATGGTTTTTAGATTGGCCTTTAGTCTGAACTGGCGTAACATCGAAAAATATTCGATGTCGGTGACATATGTCGTAGGCATGACAGCGACCATTTGCAAATCGAAATATAAGTAATCGGAATGACAAATCAAACGAGAAGTCACGTGTTTTTAACTTATTTGCCATACATTACGACTATTTATTTTTATTCCAAACGACGATTTCTACAAACGATTGCAACTCCCTCTGAGCTAAAAAGTAAGCAATAATGGCGTTTAAATATATGTATTTATTTTTACGTCACACTGGGCGGTAAAAGAGATTTACCGCCCTAGGGCGCGACGGAAAATATCACTTTACACCCAGGTGAAGACGTAAAACTATGTACGCACCACGGGCGGTAATAAAGAAGGCCTCAGATCGCTTGTTTATGGCCCTCACCTCCGGTTCGGGCCACAAATACCCGCGATCTGAGCCATTCTTTGTTGTACCGCCCTGGGTCCGTAATATACTATACTTACGGGCATCATCAGCATCCCTGCATTCTGCCACAGCTCAGGAAGCTGGCGTCCCCTTGGCAACTAATCCTAGCAGTTGCTTTTACGACAGCTACTGCCATCTGACCTTCCAACCCATAGGGTAAACTAGTCCTTTTTAGGAATAGTCCGGTTTAATTCACCAAAACAACCTGGTTCGATTCGCGAATAGAGTACAAGTTTTTTATATGTATTATGCAGTTTTTCTTGTCCCTAAAAATCGATGACATGGTTCCTAAGAGCAGATCTTTGTAAGTTTTATAGTTTCATATTACCCCATACTGATCGATCTAAATGGGCCACTCTGTATATGTATAGTTTAGTCACAGTTTTATATTTTCAGATGTGACTGTATATGCAGAGCTAGGTAAGTCCCGTTTCACATAATATATGTATAATAACATCTACAAGCACTGGTGGCCTAGCGGTAAGAGCGTGCGACTTGCAATCCGGAGGTCGCAGGTTCAACCCCGGCTTATAACAATGAGTTTTTCACAAAGTACGAAACATCATTTGATATTTAATTTACCAGTCGCTTTTCGGTGAAGGAAAACATCCAGTTTATCTTCTATTTGAAGGTCAGATGGCAGTCGCGTTCGTAGAACTAGTGCCTATGCCAAATCCTGGCATTAATCTTCAAGCGGACCCCAGGCTCCTGTAAGCCGTGGCAAAATGCTGAGACAACGCGAGAAGATGAAGATGAATAATATCTACAAGTTATGTGTCATTAGTTTATTGTACTTTGCAATTTGCAATGCAGGATGCGTTTGTTCATTTAAAATACTATGCAGTTTCTTATGAAGAAGTGCATGCATGTATTGCATGTGTAATGTTTAGCTTTGAATGTTCGCGTTACAACATATGACTGCAAAAGCAAAAACAATAGGCAATATCCCGGTTGTAATTAGTAATTATGTAATGCAGTTTTATGTTCTGACACCTTATCTACAGTCAGCAGCACAAGTTGCTAAGCGTTTGAAGTGTTCAAAATGAACACGCGCTCTTATTCTCTTGACAATAGAGACGTGTTGACCTCATTTTGAACACCTCAAATGCTTAGCTACTTCTGCTGCTGACTGTACTTGCCTGATGCTTGCTCAATATGTAATTAAAGTTTATTGCCATAGATTACAATAACCATAAATTATTCGTTTTATTAGATTTCTTAAGAATTTTCCTTATTTAATTAATTATGTATTGTTAGCGTCAAATAGTTAGTAACAAGGAAGCTTTTTTATTTATTAGTTTACATAGACATTTTAAACTCTCTCAAACACGAAGAAATGGTATTTCAGAATCATGAATGATATAAATATATAATCGCGGGTATCGAAACTATACATTTTGTTCAAAAATAATGAATCGAGCTTTAGTCCGCGTCAAATATTTAGTTGCAAAGTGGCCAAATATATCTATACTGATCCAGTAATGATGTGTTACGATATATTTGGCCATACTGGCTGCAATATATGATGCTGGCTGTACGCGGATTGTTGAGCCACATGCCAATATTCATAATTAGCGTAATTAATAAACGATGTCCCCCACATTGTAACGCTTGACGTGCATTACCTTTGTTGACTGAATAGACCTTATTGATCTCATTGACTATAGCGACTAAACTTATTCAATAAGTTTATTTATACTCGTAAGTATTTTGGCAGTTTGCTTGTTGATCATTGTCATTCACTTGTTTTTTTCTTGGGATAGGGTAAAAAAAATATGATAGGGTAGCATTTGGCCCCAATCTCACCTGATGGTAAGCGACGATGAGGCCGATGATGGAGCATGCTTACCTAGCAAGTACTTGTTCACTCTCGAAGACATCCAGGTTGTATTGCTCCGGGAAAAGATCAGCTGGAAGAGAATTCCACTCCCTGGATGTGCGGATCAGAAATGTAGAAGCAACGCGCTTTGTTCTGGTTAAAAGAATATCCACAACATAGGGATGGAATCTCACCCGCGCCTCGTCCCATAATATTTAAATGGAGATGGTGGAATTAGTTCATGCAAACCGCTCACAAACTCGCCGAATTATATCCTATAAAATACGGATAGGTGTTCTTCCTTCGACTTTCCTTCGGTGTTCAAGGCTTTGATTTTTCACTTTAGTCACAATAACATAGTTGCTATGACTAAAGTGAAAAATCAAAATAATTGAGTTGTTCAACTGCGCTCACTAACAATAACAAGTGGCAGGCGAGGAATCAATAATTCGCAACAGTTATGCAAACTCGTCGGCAGTAAATACGTGAGCAAGTTATCATTTATCAGATAGTCGGGAGATGACACGAAGGTCACTCGGTACGTGAGTGATGTCAACATGACATCACCTCTGTTTACATAGTCGAGGACTGGACATCGATACACATGGGTGTGGTTGTATGCAAATACTTATGTGCTGTGTGTAGCTCAAGTCGAATTAGCAGCAACCGAAGTCAAATATATCGGTACAGCCGGGCTGGCACATCTTGGGCACATGCTGCTGTCTCTCACAAAACGCGCTTATTTGCCCAAGTCTTTAACATAAGTTGTGACTTTGAGGTTTTCGATAACGAGTATCGAGTTATCTGTGCATCTAGTTCGCACTAAAATAGTACAAGCGTTACAGATAGTAAACTCGATACTCGTTATCGAAAATCTCAATGTCACAACTCATGGTAAGGGTACAGGCACACGATATTAGACTGGCGAGATAGACTACAGATATAGTGAGAAAATATTTTCCTTCGGAAAACTCGGATCTTTTTGGAATACGATGACACCCGAACTGTCAATGATCGTATAAAATGAGTGACATTTTTATATCTATTAATATGGAATTTTATATTTTGTGTCGCTTAACTTCAAACCCAGGTAAATCTATTCTGCTATATGGTTGATTAGCTTTCAGATTATTATACATTTTTTAGATAATCAACCTTGAAGCAGAATGGACATGTTTAAAGTTCTATGGAACTTTAAACATGTCCATTCTGCATTGTAAGTTGGCTCCCGTTAGTTGCTAGATGTATGACGGATGATTCCTGGTTGTTTGTAGATCGAATTGGCCTACCTGTATCTAATTACGTATATCGAAATATCGTCGAAGTCGAAAATTACATACTTACATACTTATTTCTTTTAATAATTAAAATCCAAGGTCGATCCCCATCTGGGTTGATGGGTTTATATGTTATTTGGATTTTACAATCCTAAGTGTCTTTATTGGACTTATGCGAGTTCTACTTGCTGCCATGGTCAAAACTTATATAAATTTCTACATAGTTCACAATGCCGGTTTCTTAGGTACGATTTATTTATAACTACATTTAGTATCCAAACCAAAGGTACTCATAAATTCTGTTAAATAGTAAAGTAGCTCTAAATTATAATATCCTATTCATAATTCTAGTACCTATTCATAATTACTTTATTAGATATGAAAATGTCACTAATTTAATAAAGTCATTGATTGTCAGTTCGCCGTCGTATGTCGATCGAGATACGAGTTTTCCCGATGGAAAATAGTTTTGCACCATCTGTGGTCGTCTTTAATTAACAGAAAAAGACGGGTAGTTCATCACACCGTAGATACTGTCGAGCACGAGTCACTTTGACCTCTACTAACTTTTTTTTACATGTGTTAGGCTCTATAAAGTAACTAGCGAGCATAATGTGTGCGGGGAAGATAGCCTGGAGAAATTCTAGGAACCTTCCGCACCAGACTTGATTTGTACTACAGAACCCTGAGTGTAAGTTTTTATCGTAACCAAACATCACCATCGCGTTAGTTTCCCATATAAATAACATTATCACTAACGCGTTCGAGACGTTTTTCTACCTCAAAAGAAACTTACACTAGGGCCTTATACTCGTACTGAGATGAAACTTCCATCGTGATTGGTTGAGGCGGCCTCAACCACATGTTGTTGGTGACTCGACCGAATCTGAGTATTCCCTGGCCCGCGAACGTCGAAGTTCGTATATTTCGATCATCTTTCTCTTTTACTCCAATTAAGGCGTCATAAGAGTGACAGAGACAATCGTCTGAAATTTACGAATATCGTGTTTCGCGGAGCGCCCCTGACAGAATTCGCAATTTTCGAAACTTCTCGTCGGTGCATCGCCATCGCCATAGCGATCAATATGAGAAAGTTCAAATATGGTCAAAATAATTACAATTTCACGGATTTTTGTAAACAAAGTGTATTTGAAATGAATACGTATCAAATCAAATTAGTTTTGTAAATTGCTAAACAGATTAATAATTCGCCATGCTTGTGGGAAAACCCACGGGTTTTACCCAATACCAGATGTCATTATACATCTTTGATATACTATAAAGTATGTATGGAATGTGTAGTCCCTTCTAACCTGCTATTAAACACGCATTATGTACTCAAGTGTCCGTATTTCCTTGGTTACTGTTTGTAAATCTTGAAACAAATTTGAAATATTTACTACGAGTTACGACGCAAGCGCTATACATAACCCATTCAATTTTACACTCTCTTAATATAAGGATAAGGTTTCTTTTACTTTTACTCGTCCTATTTTGAAACCCTATTGTGTCGCCTTACGCATGCGTAGTAGCCTTCGTACCTTATTTAGACAAAGTTGTACCATCCATGTATTCTCCACTTTCTACTTTCCCTATCGGTATTAAGACTCATTTCTACGTCTCCATTCAGGTAGAACCCTGTCAAAATTGTGTATAATCAGCTGTGTGGCCCCAATTGATAATTTAGTTAGTGCAGCTCAGACTACCGGCTGTCTGGGTCTAGATATATTATTATTTAAATAATCTTTTTAATATCTATCCTAAATAAACTGTCAGTGTAATGTGTTGTGAATAAAAGTGGTTGCTGGAGGTTAAAGTGTACTGGGATGTTTTTATAGGTTATGTTGCGTTGATTATCGGG
This sequence comes from Grapholita molesta, assembly GCA_022674325.2. Classification (NCBI taxonomy): domain Eukaryota; kingdom Metazoa; phylum Arthropoda; class Insecta; order Lepidoptera; family Tortricidae; genus Grapholita; species Grapholita molesta. The sequence continues at coordinate 14,289,192 of CP053135.2, read as the reverse complement.
TTGTTTTGATAATGTTGATTGTTTTTATGGCACTAGTGTGAATAAATTTCCTATTTTTTATTGTTTTGGGAAGTGACGTCATATTGCGTGTTGGCGGTGTGTTAATTTAATTGTAGGCGTGTTTTACACAAATGGAAGTGCTAAGTGAAAGGGTTATGTCTCCATCATTATTTGCAATGGACCTTATCGATTGATTGTTGAAATGAACAAAGATATACGATACTTCTTAGTAGTTCAGTCAAATTGGTTCGTCTTCTATCACTAACAGTACTAACTATCTTATACCACGCTACGTTCTATCAGAGTGCAGTTAATTTTGCAATGCAGATTTTTAGTTGTTGTATTTGTATGTATAGAAGTTACAAATGTATTTTGTTTAATTATAGACATGTAATAGCGTCCTTTAAGCATTTGCACAATTAATGCTTTAACTTATAGATTATAATATGCGTTTTTGCATGCATCGAATGCATTTGCTTTTGGATACCGATATGTGTACTTACTAAGCATCAGGAGAAATTACCACTGGTTCTACCTTACACCCCGAACCGTCTCGTCTGACCGGAGAAAAAAAAGTTTCATGATATCATGATATAACAAACTAAATAATGTACACAAATCATTTGCCATTGCTTCTTATCTGCTAAAAATATTTATTTAGGAATTTCACTACAATACTAAATAAAGGCATACAAATTATATTGAAAAATTATTAAGATATACTTAATAGTTTTTGAGTAAAATTGCTGTCACATACCGAAAGATGGACGGACGTGACAAAACTAAAATGGTTTCATTTTTGCCATTTTGCCTACGGAACTCTAAAAAGGACCATCCTTTGAGTCATATTTAGTCTAGATTACAAATAAGAAACAAAAAGCTTGAAATAAAAAGCTGTAAACAAATTAAAACAGTACAGCGGCGCTACCGCGAAACACGATATTCGTTTTCGGACGATTGTCTCTGTTACTATTATGATGCCTTAATTGGAGTAAAAGAGAAACATACTCGAAATATACGAACTTCGATGTTCACGGTACCGGGCCAGTTGCACTATGCATTAAGTCTATAAATGGCTACCTTCTCTCGTGAAACGTAAAGAGACGGTAGCCGTCCTCGCGAACAGTGACAGTTCATTATTTTAAATGCTTGACTGATGGCTGAACTTATCGTCGGCTATTTAAAAAGTAGCTACAACTATATTGCTAGTATGCTAAATGAAGTCAAGTACAGTCAATGAATAGCAATCAAAGTAGCCAAATATATCGGTACACATCTTTATTTGTATAGCAGTATGGTTGTGTAACGATATATTTCCCATTTTGACTGCTATAAACTGTGAGACGTTGGCCTGTTCGTAGGCGTTTTTGTAAAATTCGTGTGAAGCGACTTTACACTAAATAAATTAAAAAAACGCCTAATTACATAAAAGTTTAAATAACCTCAGCATACAGAGAGCGATATGTAGGCTGTGGTTATTTTAACTTAAAACAAGTATTTCACGTATAGACAGTGATTCATGAAGGTTAATATTCTATGTTGCTCTAGTGCAAAGCCGGAGCGGGTCGCTAGTCATTATAACAACATCATGATATTATAGTTACGTAAATATGAAAAAATCAATGCGTTGCTAGTATGTCAGTTCTGTTACCAAAATGTACTGGCATTTTTGGGCATTTTTCTACCTCCTACTCTGCTGACTGTAAAACGTGTAAATGTGTAAAGTAAAATAAATAAAAATAATAATCGAATGTTTACAAAATTAAAACTCACGGGCTTCGAAACGTGTTTTAATCGAAATATTGAGAATTCCTAAGTGTGTGTTTTGCACGACGGCTTATTTTTAGCAATGAAGCTGTTTACGCGGTCAACTTTACCTATTGCCGTGTATATGGGCTTAGATTTGCGCCACGGCTCCACGTTTTGGCAGTTTGGCCAAGGTTAATGAGGAACTTTACTAATCGTTTCAAAGCCACGAGGCAAATGGCGAAGATAGCGTTGCTTTTGAAAACTTTATCGTCTGTATTTTCGAGTCAAGTATTGACCTAACATTTTACGACTGTCTTTTTTTTACTTACGAGGGGAAGGGGGGGGGGGGGGGTTGTGTGGGTAGCCTTGGGATCCAGGACCCTTCCGCACCGTACTTAACTTGTACTACTGGAATTTCCTTTTCCTACGAGTTTACGCTTTCAGATTGGTCGTGTCTGCGCGGTTGAACCTTTTTGGAAACTTATTTTACAATTTGCTATAGCATCATTTTGTAAATAGAGAAATTGTAGAAAAGGGTTTCAGAAGCAACGGCTAAATTCAGTTCTTCTACTTTTTAATGGGAGTAAAAGAAAAAGACTGCGTGGCAATACTAAGCCATCTGAAGGTCGAGACGCAATATCGGTTAAAATAATGGGAAAAAATTGGCAATTACTGTAAAATACAACAATAAAGTTTTATGTAAAATAGATAACAATGAAGTTAATGATAGCATTCTTAATTTTAATTACGAATAAAGTTCTTAGAAATATTTGATAATATATGTACCTATATAATATATATATATATATATATATATATAGTTATTTTAAGGTCATCGGCAGTGGACATGACCTTAAAAAATTCACCATAAAACTGAAAGGATTAATCTAAACATATTAAAATGCTAATAGCACAATAATGATTAACATTTATCGTAAACATACGCAGATATGACGTATAATTTATTTTAAACAACCTGTTTTGTATATGGTATTTAAACTAACATGGCTAACAGTTATTGTACTTGGAGGTCAAGTTTAGACTATATTTTAACGAGAATATAGATACAGTCAAGTGCGTACCGAAAGAATCCTTTCATAAATACGTCCTGCAACCTTTTTTACTGTACAAAAGAGTTGCTTGGTACATATTTTTGAAATTTTGGCAGTGAACGAATTTTTACACTCGACTGTACCAAAGTACTTACGTCTACCTACATGACGTACATAATACTAAAATGCATTGTTCTAATGGTTGGCGATGGGATGTCACATCTAAGGGAGAAGGTCAAAATTATTAGATCATAGTTCAATGTCCGAGGGCTGAGCCGTCGTGTAAGGGTGACAAAACCTTGCTGCCCTTGTTATTCCGATTAGGCATCACCTGCCATGATGTTTGGTCTTCTGAGGATTAAAGAAATCTGAAATATCGAAATCAATAGTCACGTATGGAAAAACGCACCAAAAGTGTAAAATTATTTACAAAAAGAATCAATATTAAACAATTGAAATGTGACAAAAATTTTGACCGCGCGGACTCTAGAGAAATATCACAATTTACAAAAAATATTACTTCTATTTTCTATTTAAGGCTTGGGCAGATAGGCGCGTTTTGAGAGCGTGCCGCAGCGGGGCGTGACAGCGGTGTGGCTAATGTAATAAAATAAGGCACACATTCGGACGGCAGCGTCGCGCCCAGCTGCGCCACGCCACAAAACGCGCCCTATGAGCCTTTAGTATTAATGCTATATCTTGATTCTTGAAACCAACTGCATTAAAACAATCATCATTTGTCACAACCATTTTCGATTACCAATCCACTCAGTATTTACAATGACGGATTATTTCTGAAGTATAAAATCGCGACTATTTATTGCTCCAATAATTTATTCGTCAGCGAGCGGCGCATGCGCAGGATTACAATGAAATCTGACGTATTAGAAATTAAAATGGCGCTGTGACGTCACATCCTCGATCTGACACGAGATACGGCCGGTGGCCTTTTGAGATATATGATAGGGGTAACTGGATTTAAATTTCACTTTCATGTTTTATATTTAATACTTTAGGAAAAGAAGACATCTATGTTGGAGACATGTCTCATATCATATTTCAAGTTGCAGTTATAATGTGGGATCCGACTTGTTGCATACATACGTTGGTCATAATTCGTCATTTGGCATAATGTATTTGTCTCCAGAACTGTGGAACTATCAGGACTTCTAAGGCATCGTACTGTTTACACTACTTTTGATTATATTCGTTTTGTTTATATTATAAATCTTTATTAACAATAATTACAATGTTATGAAAAGTACGAGTACTAAACTAGTTATTTATTATTATTAAATCTAAGAAAGACCCTTGAGGCATGGTACCAAGGATGCTCGGGGTATTTCCTCGTTGTATCGCAAAAAGTTTGTACGTGCTGGCCTGCTGGGACCCCATGGACCTATTATATTATTCCTGAAAATATCACATGTTCGGGAAAAATGTTCATTAATGATGGAATTTTACCAAATGATAAGTTATGACAATTGAGATTATACCTACCACCCAATCACCCAATATGGAGCCTTTTGAATCTAATAATGTACCTATTCTGTTTCGATTTTGAACATATTACGGCGGCCATCATTGTAAAATTAAGTTAAGCCAAGTTGCAAAGTACTCGTATTTCTCTTATTTCAATTGTTTTAATTTCGGTCGTTGGTTTTACAATATGTTCTTACATCTTCCTATAAGTAGATTTTGGCAAAATGTAACACCAGTTTAAAGTATAATACAGTACAACTGCTCTTTATTTGATCAATCTCCGGTTCTCCCACGGACAAGGTGTAAATTTTGCAAATAATAGGTACTTCGTGAGACGCTCTCTGATGGTATCTCAAGCGGTACAGTTAGCGGAATCAGACTATTGTGCAACTACAATCGGCAATTTATATTTAGGCTTTTCTTTCTTTTGTTATAAACTACATCTTTTTAATATCGGATATTTGACGTAACTTTTCGAATATTGTTTAAACATATTTTAAAGTAGAATTTTGCACTAATCGACCTGGGGTGTCTTCACATCAGTCAACTCGGATTTTACTAAAGCCGGTCAAAAACTTACATTCGTGCGTTTCTCTAGAAACTTCCTACCTCACGAAACTGTGGAATAAACTGTGGTATTTCCGGACCGATGCGATCGAACCTTCCAGAAAAGAGTATACTCTAAAAGGCCGACAGCACACTCGTGACTTCTTTGGTGTTGCAGGTGTCCTTCACTTCAGCCGTAAATCGTCCTCTGCTGGACATAGGCGTCCCCTAAATATGACTTGTATCATCTGGGGTGATAGTTGCCATAGTCGCCACGCTTGGCAGGTGGGTTGGCGACTGCAGTAGCTGTAGATAAGGTTGCGACGGACGCTGCCGCCCATCCGTCGGTTTTTTCCCCTTTAACGCCTCTTACGACACCGCGGGGAATGGACTATTCTAGTCAGCCAGCACCACACGTCATACCATCAGGCTATTCGTCTGCTCTTTTGCCTCCTAATTAAAAAAAAAACCTTTAGTGCTAAGGTCTGAGTTGACGCTTGAAGCGTGGACGTGCAGCGTTGGGTCGGGATTTGAGCAGCTCGCAATGTGGCCGCTTACGTTTCAACTTGTTCAAAAGGACGCCCGACTCGAGCGTTCACTCAGACCTTACAATTGGTTTGTCCACGCAGTAAGGACAAAACTCGAAAGCAAGGCTCGCGTCTGTCTCGATGTCTTTCGCTCACTATATGTGAACAGAGGTTTTAACGAGCGGCACTGGACAGATAGGGACTGGACAGATAGGACTAGGCCTCTAATCCATAGGAGGTCTAATAAATCGCGTATGTAACCTTAAAGTTTTCATCAGAGACCACAAAAACGACATTGTCTTCGTGGTCTCGGATGAAGACTGGCTAAAGTTGACATCAACATCTAGCCTCGAGTTTTTCGAACTACCCGCACTCGATCTTGTTTATCAACTTGAACGTTTTGCACACTAGGGATGTCACTCGGTCGACACACTACACTAACGATATCGGTATTTTTAACTTGTGGTATTTGACGCCTACATTTAGTAATGACTGAATGACATATATTAAAACCATCGCCCCAATTGAAATTACAATGTTTTTTGGTTTCAATGGCTTCACAAACTTATGTTATAAAATTATTTAGTTAGTTAGTTAATATACGTGGTTTAGTAGTTCTAATAATGTGATAAAACTGTATAAGTTTAAACCAGTACCTATTTTATAAACTATAAAGCCTTAGACATTAGTAAAATACAGATCACCTCAAATACAGATTACATAAAACTATCAATTTTCGACTTACGCAATTTAATGCGACATTCGAACTGTAACATCTCACTTTACGTAAGTACCTCTTGTAAACTATGGTTTGTAACCCGACACCTTAATGTCACTGGTTTCATGACCCTTATTACAAGCCAATAAGGTTTAAAACAGCGTGTACCCGATTACAGTAATTGTCTTTTTCTAAGCGTATTCTCACGACCGCTGACTTTCTCGCTCGTGGGAATGTTCATATGATAAACATGGGATATTAGGGTTCCGTCACGTTTGAATCGGCCATTGTTTTTCTTATCTAACTGGCAGGAATTTAAGTTGAAGGAAGGAAGGTTAATGAACCCAACGGCCTAGGTATTGTGCGAGATTATTCTCTATTCATTAAGTTTTATAATAGTAGTCTAAATTTTTGACCTTTTGAAGTCTTGAGGAGTTTTGACTCTACCAGCGTACTAACTCATGTAAATATCACAATGCATATATGTGACATTATCTATGATAAGGGCCCTTATTGTCGATGGCGCTTATGTCGTTGTTCAAGATGCCTCAATACAAACGCAACGCGGTTCGACGTAATCGCCATTGACAATAAGGTCCCTTTTGCTAGATAATGTCAGATAAAAGCAAAATTATTGAATTTTTACTTAAACGTTAAAAAAATATACCTCTCCCTTGGCTTGATTAACGGGCGCCCGTGTCCGCATATCCAATTGATTATTGACGACAAAAGTGTACTTACCTATTGGAAAGCGTAGCGTAGGCATACCCCCCACAAGGTGGACCGATGACATGGTAAAAATCGCGGTAATACACTGGATGCGAGTGGCGCAAGACCGGCCATTGCATGGGTGTGTGTGGGTCGCTTTGGGGGAATTCTATGCCCAACATCGGCTATCGAATGATGATAAGAATGGCGCATACGGATAGAATGGTTCATTCATCTCTCTTACACTTATTTGTTTATTTGATTTGTTTATGCTGTCGGTCAATAAATTAAAAATCGCCATAGATTAGCTGGGTTAAGACGGAACCCACATTTCAACTAGACGTTTCTTTCTTGCCTGTTACTTTGTCACTGCCCGTTGAAGTTGCATTCCGCACAATCTGATAACCTTTATCTGCCATAACTTGAGTTAAATCACCTTAATACAGGTTATGTATATTTTTTTTACAAAAGAACGCTTGTGTGATGCTACAATAAATCGGACATCTATACCTGTTTATTTTCAACATAAACTTTTGCTTACTTCCGCAAATTCACTGGGGGTCATCTAAATTACGTCACAACGGGGAGAGAGTGGATTATCCGATTCGTTGCGTCTTCCATTTTCAAAAAGTTTGTCTGTGCCGGCGAACAATTATCCCATGACGCGGCAGGCATGCGTTACGCCATAGAATCTGATAACACTCCTCTCGTGTCATACGCCACACGTTAAAAACATTGATTACTCATCTGTCGTACCATCCTCACTGAATCGGTAGACTACTAGGACTCGGTAAAGAGAAGAAATACCTGTACCCTTACCATGAGTTGTGACGTTGAGGTTTTCGATAGCGAGTATCGAGTTTACTATCTGTGCATCTCGTTCGCACTAAAATAGTACAAGCGAGATGCACAGATTGTAAACTCGATACTCGTTATCGAAAACCTCAATGTCACAACTCATGGTACGGGTACTGCAGTGTAGTCCACTGCAAGTATCTCTTCTCTTTATTTATCAATTTTGTTTGAGTAAAATATGTATTATAGGGTTTTAACAGTTTAAGTTCCAGCAGTAAAATTATAGTCCGATTAAAATCGAAGAAAATGTCAACGCTACTTAATCACAGGTTGTCTTAACTGACCGTTAGCGACACTTATGAATATAGCTAGATATTTTTCTAGAAGGAACGACATTTGCTTAGTGCATATCACAATAAAAATATCGACAATCCTGTTATCGATACGTACATACCACTTCAAAGACAAGATACAATGAAAAGACAAGACCTCGTGCCACCGATTTTGAAGAAATTCAACGTAATCCGTACACTTTTGATCCAATTGGCAATGTGTAATTTCCATATAGTAATAAATTGACAGTTTTTATTATTGTTATATATTTTTAACGCACCCTGTTAGAGAAATAAAGGGTATTTCTCTTTATATTACCTGTATGACGTTGAAGTGGTACTTATCGATAACAGGACTATCGATGTTTTGATTTTGTCAATCACTTACAAAAAATCGTTCGTGGTAGAAAAATATCTGGTTGTACTCATGAAGGTATGACATAGCATATACTAAATGACTTGACGATGGCACTCAGAGGTTTAAGTGATTTCCACTTACTTTCGCTATTTCGGCATGTTAATGCAAGTGTAACTTAGTTAGACTAATTATTTAACTCTGCTAATCCGCCTTCCAAATTTGCGCCTTTCTCCTCTACTAATTAACATTTTCTTGTAAACCGCAGTTAGTAAATAAGTATACAGTTGTGAGTTTTTTTTTATTTATGACAGAGGCGGTAAACGAGCAGACGGATTGCCTGATGGTAAGCAATTACCGTCGCCCATGGGCACCCGCAACACCAGGGGAGTCACAAGCGCGTTGCCGGCCTTTAAGGGGGGTTGGAGTTCTGGGAACCTTACTCACTATCAGGAACACAATGCATGCTATTATAGCTGTGGTCTTCTGAGTCTAAAGATATATAATTCTAGGCCATAATACATGTGCTGACTTTGTTACAGTTATACTCTGTATTGTTATTTTGTCGACTAACTGACATCTGACAATTTTATTTATTTTAGCCATGCTTTTTTTTATTTGGAATATGGTATGCAATTACCGTCGCCCATGGGCACCCGTAACACCAGGGGAGTCACAGGCAGCCAGAAATTAATGTATTCTAGTTTCCGGGGTTTAAAGTAAAGCGCATGCCATACGTGTTTTTTTTTGTCATTGTATCATTTACATTCGTTCTATTTTCCTTTCCTCTGCTTAAATTAACTTTCATTTTGAAAATAACTTAATAATGTGCGCTCACGCAACTGATGTAACTGCATTTACCGTTTAAGAAACACTTAACCTCTCTGTAATCGTCGGTTAACATCGAAGTTTGTATGTCGCGTTACGAAATTTATTGAATTCAGTTTACCATGTTTGTGTACGGCACTAATCTGGTTATTAAGGTTACCCCTTTGCGCAAATATGAGAGAAAAAGTAATTGCTTATGATTTCCGGGTCATTATTAAAAAACTGCTTGTTTTTGTCTACATATTTTTTGGAAGGCTTTTAAATATTTAAATGCTAAAGTTTATATTGTATCTCTGCGATATTTACATAGCTTCACGCTTTTAGATAGATAGATAGAAACATTTATTAATGACACACACACACATAATAATAACAAAAAAAAACACATTACACAAACGATGTGTGCCACGAAATGGCCTCATCTCAGCGTAATGCCAGCAATATCCAGCGCTGGTCTTCCGATGAGACCATCAGGTGCTACGACAGTTGACTTTTAATGTACCGATAGGTCGATCTAGTAGTACCTATAGGTAGATTAGGCGTCTTCTAAGCTCGCATGGACCATTCATTTCTAAAACACTTTGTTGCACTGCACATGTAGAATATTATTCTATATTAGATACCAAAAAATAAACACAATCATAGATAAAAATTACGTTCAACAAAAACATTCATTCACGTTACTCTGCTGACAATTTTTCCGTCTATAAACTATTAGGTACTATTATTTCCTATATAATATAGCAGTAATATTTTGATTGCAATATTAACTATTCAAGCACACAATATAAGACTTGGTTTACAGTTAGGGTTAGAGCAGGTTTCGTACAGCTTATGCAAATGTGTACCGTAAGCCGGAATTCCTTGCGTTGCGGGAAAGTATCACGACACTTGCATTCCACGAGAACACTGCCAATGTTTCGAGATGAACCAAGTAAAAACTAAAGTTCCTGTATTGCATATTTAATAATAGAACGGGCGACGTTTTGTATCAATTATACTCCGTCCATGATAACGAGCTAGTATCAGAAAACCCAAAACGCACGTGATTGTTTAGCGATAATGGCGATGAATGTGTACGGGTGAGTTTATATGTCAGTCAACTCTGTCTCTTGTACGGTGCGGACGCGTCTATTGTTCTCCATTGTATTGGTTCCCGTTTAAGTAATTTTAATTTAGTCCACCCATCTGTCAATTCAGTATTGATCATAAATATGCAGTTGGTTATTAAAATCTAACTAACAAGAGTATAAAATATGTCTTATAACCATAAGAAATTTATAAAAATAAAATAATGGAAGCGACGGCATGTAAGCCGAGCCGGACAGCGAGGTGCCATTGTTCACGCCCACTGCCCTTTTTTGTCCTTTTCATCTGCATACAAAAGTGCAAAAGAGAGGCGTCTATACTAGCTCGATCGTTACCGTGGACAGAGTATAGTCTCTGTTCTCCCGCGGGTGTCGTAAGCGGCGACAATGGGAAAAAACCGACGGCGCTACCGCGAAAAATTATATTCGTAAATTTCCGACGATTGTCTTTGTCATTTTCATGACACATTGATTGAAGTAAAAGAGAAAAATGCTCGTAATATACGAAAACGAACTTCGATGTTCGTCATTTTAGTTATGAATTATGAAGGTAGGTAACTATTAAAACTGACTTCGTCTGCGGTTTAACGTCATACGTATTTTTCTATAGAAATGATAATAATCTTCAGCTACAATGAGTCTGTGTGTTGCATGCCTTCAATCGGAGACTTAGGCAGGCTACGTAATATGAAAATTTTCTAATATACCTCTCGTCATATCTACAATTACCTGTAACCAATGTAATGAAACTCCATATGTTGTATTCAGTCAAATTGTCAATATAAGAGGTGTATATAAGGTGCTCGGAAACATAACCCTTTTTTCGGCGGTTTCATTTAAAAACAAAAAGTTGCGACCTTAAAATAAGAATTAGAATATCATTGTATTTATAACAAATATCTATGAGTACCTGGTTGCCTATAACTTAACCTTTTGAACGCCAATCACCACTAAAGTGGTCGCGTGATGTCGTGCCTGCCACGCCACCGACCACTAAAGTGGCTATGGCGGACGCTGTCAAAGCAATTGTCCTGCTGACAGATAAGGTTTATATTTGTTCTTCACAAGTCATACCATGGCGTACACGTCACATTTTGACGCGAGAGGAAAAGCATTCAAAAGGTTAAGATAAAAGTCCATATTTTGCCATAATTTTGTGTCATTATATATTGAGCTAATATAAGTGTCGTACATCTTTGACTAAATCTTTCAACACTAGTAGCACTTTAGCCAACGACTATTAAACTCACTCGCAGTCCTTTGTTTTTTAAAACCTTTATCACTTATCAGACATGTGATTTTTTACCACACTCGTCTAATACAATGCGTGACGTCAGTACATGAGTTGGGTGACCATGGAGAGCCACGGAGACAGGGAATCCAGGAGTTCCAGGGCGAGTGACTCCCCAGGAGACACCATGAACGACGTCTACGCCGCCTGGCGTAAGTTGCTAGATAATTAACTGTTATGTGTAACATTATCTATGAAAAGGGACCTTATTGTCGATGGCGCTTACGGCTTTCTTTTTTTTACTTAGACATTCTCTAGTCAGTTCGCCATATTTGTTTACTTTATTTTTACTTAGACATTCTCTAGTCAGTCCGCCATATTTGTTTACTTAGACATTCTCTAGTCAGTCCGCCATATTTGTTTACTTTATTTTTACTTAGACATTCTCTAGTCAGTCCGCCATATTTGTTTACTTTATTTTTACTTAGACATTCTCTAGTCAGTCCGTCATATTTGTTTACTTTATTTTTACTTAGACATTCTCTAGTCAGTCCGCCATATTTGTTTACCTTATTTTTCTTTTCAATTGAACCTGATTATAGTAGTATATTTTAAAAACCATTGCAAGCAGTCTCAGTTACAGTTCGCACTACACTGTTGCATGTTTTGCACGGAATGCAGCCTTCACGACCAACGGACGCGGATGTAAACCACTTCCCCGTTAAAAGTGCAGTCACTTGCATTTTCAGAATGATAGAAATTTTAATTGGGTTGGTGCCTTTTTAATATCACCGACATGATGGATAACTACCCTTTTCCTTGTACTTTGACTTCTTAATATATAAAGTTATAGCATTGTTTATTTTTATTTTTATATAAAAGACTGACCAGCGTTTGACCTCAGCCACACCTGATGGTAAGTGTCAACGAGGTCGAGGGCGAAAAACGCTGGTTCAGTAAAGCCTATTCAGATTCACTCTTGCCTTAAATGCCTTGATTATATCTTTCCCGGAACAGACGAAGGGAGCGAATTCCATTCCTTGGTAGTCCGCATTAACAAGGTAAAATTTGGATCTTTTCAAGGCAAGAGTGAATAGGCTGTTACTGAACCAGCGTGCTACCCCCTCGACCTCGGCGACACTTACCATCAGGTGCGACTGAGGTCAAACGCTGGTCATTCTTGTATAAAAAAAACCGTATCGCTTCGCTTATATTTTGCTGTTAAAAAGATTTTCTTTACTACTTAGAAACTAGTGGTTTTTCACAAGCCCGCAAACCTCCGTTTAGCAACTGCACCGACCTTGTTGCATTCCGCCCTCGTTGAACGTGTCGCCACTGTCGCCAGCCATTGTCTATACGCCACTCTGCACATGTTGATGTCGCCAATTCGGCACTATTGTTCCGCACACAATAGTCACTTGGTCAACATGGCTGACCTGAAAACGATTTCGCAATCATTCCGTTTACGTTTTGATTCTTTACTGACATCACTTGCGAAGAATATTTGGCTGAATCAACTATTCTTTATCCCTCGTTGCCATGGTTACGTTCTCCTGGGTTACTCTTAAAACTACAGTTTTATGACAAGTAAATACACAAAATATGCATATTTGTGGTAGCTACATGTCTCTTCCATAATGTGTCACCTATCAAGTGTGTTAATAGAACGCGGTGCCATATTTCTTCTAACAAACTATGCCTCAGATGTCTCCTGGGTGACCGGACAGAATAACAACAACAAATAGTTGATTCACTCATTTATGCCTTGTATAATGCATTATCTTTATCTGTTTGAAGAAGTTCGTTATAATTGTCGTTTAAGTTTTTTTTTGTTTTTTATATATCAATAAATAAATATTACAATAAAATAATAAGCCCCGCAGTAAGCTCAAGATGGCTTGTGTTGTGGGTACTTAAACAATTATATATATAATACTAAAATACATAGAATATACCCATGATTCAGGAACAAATATCTGTGCTCATTACACATATAGAAGCCCTTGCTTGCATTTGACTGATTTGAACCAAGGATCGCTTAGTCACTACCCACCTATTATTGAATATTTAATGAACACACATACATGCCATAATATATAGGTAATACCTAATTCCTCGAGTGTTTCTAGAAAATATTGTAAATAAAAACTCAACTAACACTAAATGTACGTATTTAGTACCAAAATTACTTTTAGTAAATTTTAGGTAGGGTTTTAGGCATCTATCACGCCAACTTGTATTGTATTCGATTTAATGTTGGAATTAAATACTAGTATTATTGTCATACTATTTAACAAGTAAGTACCTATTTCGGAATCTCAGTTTCGACTGCTTACTTTTTTGCATTATATTTAGCGTACATTTAATTAGGAAGTAACGGCGTATATTTTTTTTTAGTAATTGATGATTCCGCCGGCAAGCAAGAGAATCGTGCATATGACTGTATATGCACGATTCTAGTAGGCACGGTTCTAGTAGAACAATAGCAAGTCCAACTATCGTCTTCAAACAAGCGAAGCATGTATCCACATCTACATCTAGACTAATCTACACTAATATTATGAAGGCGAAAGTTTGTGAGTGTGTATGTTTGTTACTTCTTCACGTCTAAACGGCTGGAGCGATTCTCATGACATGACATTTTGTATGGAGTTAGCTGACACCCTGGCTACGTTTTTTCCCTATTAAACCGCGGGTAACACCACGGGGCACAGCTCGTAGTATAATATTCCTGTTTTAGCAGTTATCTACAAACCAGTGAGATCATTTACTCTGGTTAAGTCGAAGCCAACGCACCGCTCGTATGGCAATGCGTCTGGAAAAGGTCGTGTAACCGGTCGGTGGCCTTTGAGCAAAACATCGGGCATCCCTATATGGGCGCCTGCAAGGTGGTCGCGTGCTGGTTTAATTGGGATGCAGTGTCTGTAAATACGTGGCAGGTTTTAGTACGGTTCGGGTTTTAATTGTATCCTTTTATGTAATCGACGTAGTTATAAACATGGGTTTGACATAATCTAGCAAATATAATTAAGTTTAGTAAGTAGTATTTTGGTTTGGTCTAGAGGATTCAAATCCCAGTAAGGGCATTTATTTGTGTGATAAGCACAGATATTTGTTCCCGAGTCATGGGTGTTTTCTATAGTTCAAGTTTATTATATATAATCGTTGTCTGAGTGCCTACAACACAAGCCTTACCGTGGGGCTCAGTCGATTTGTGTCAGAATGTCCTGTAATATTCATTTAAGTGGGGGTGTTTATTTTAAAAATAATGTTTGTACACAAGATCTTTGTTCGTAGATGCATATAATATAAGTCATTCACAACTGTTGCTTTCTGAAATAACTTTTGACAGAAAGATAAGTCTTAATCTAAAGGCTTTTAAAATACGCACTATAAGGGTATAGTCAAAAACGAATGATTTGATCTTTATCTTTAAAGGGTATTTTCTGTATCACTTTTCAAAACAAATCTTCAAAATCGGAATACTTAAATAAAGGTGTAAGTAACCGCACTAAAAAATAGAACCGTTTGAGTACCTCATCTTTTATTTTAAGTTGGTTCAAAAATATGATGCTGAACGTGCTATTAATCAAGTTTTTTATCTGTTCCAGATGAAATGTTAGAAGGCGAGGGCGCCGGGCTCGCGGCTCGCGTGGCTGAGTTGGAGGTGCGCTGCTCCCGGCAGGCTGAGGAGCTGCTATGTCTCCGGTCAACCCTGGCTGATGCTTTAAGGCGGCTCAACGCCTTGGAAGGAAGAGCACCAGCATCATCAACACCTCAGAGGAATGGTGGATACACTGGTGAGAATTACCTACGGCTCATGCCAATGGAAAATATGAATATCAATTTTTTGTTTATTTTGATAAAGCGTTTGACTTCAGTCACACTTAATGGTAAGTGTCGACGAGGTCGAGGGTGCAGCACGCTGGTTCAGTAACAGCCTATTCAGTCAGTGCCTTGAAAAGACCCAAATTATATCTTTCCGGGAATACAGACGAAGGGAGCGAATTTCCAGAGGAGGCATGTCATGACAGGAGTAAGTCAAAGACCAATGTGATGGATGGATACAACCAATCTACAGAGTTTGCACTTGCGAAGGACTAAGAAAATCATTATAAATATAATAATTTCTTTCTAAATCTTGAACGAATTCTAAGAGCATATCTGATTAGCAGAAACTTACGAAACACGTCCGTCGCATGACGGATCTACTTAAACTTAAGTTGCAGAGTGTCTTTTAACCCCAATGAAACGTTTACATAACATATGTAAATTGTAAACATTTATGGAAATAAATTATATTCATCATTTTAAATTTCAGGATCATCCGGCACTCCGACTAGAGAACTAAGGCTACGGCAACCCGCCTACAGAGAGACTGCTAAACGGACGTCCAGCTATGGCTCTTCAGCATCCTCACTACCACAAAGGTAAATTCTTTTATCAATTAGTTTAATGTGCGTTCTTCTCGCGTTGCCGCACCACAGCCTCGAACGTGACATTATATTGGGATTAGTTGAGGGCATGCGCTCTAGAGGAAGATTTGCAAGATGTTCAGATTCCATTAGATAAGCATGTGGTTGCATGCATAGGGCAGCCTGCATAGCCATCGATCGATCGTGTTAAACGGAGGGACATAGTTATTGGTGACGATCCTCAGTCATGAGGGAACGACGAAGAAGAAGAAGTGCTTTCCTCTGAGCAAAAACCAACGCATGGGCAGCGTCGCCCATAGAAAACCAATCTACTACTACGTTACTGTGGTAGCCAACACGCCTGCCAAGCGTGGCGACTCAGCAACCCCAAATATGATACAAGTTATATTTAGGGGAGGCCTATGTCCAGCATTGGAAGATTTCAGACTGAAATGAGAAGTGGTAGGCCTCAGTGGTAAATGTCAGGTGTGAGGAGGCGTTAGGCAGAGCGATCAGCATGGCGTTGAGCTCACAGACTCATTGGCGATCCTGAATTAGTGAGTGTAAGGTTACAGAGCCTTGCGCACCGTCGCAGGGTTGCTAGTTTGTCTGTGTCTTATAGGATACATTTTGGAGAGTGTGCACAGGAATTGCACGATTTAATTCCGCCATCTCCGTTCCACCACCGTACGTTCCAGGCGAGGGGAGCGGTTTCATACTTACGTTGTGAATATTCCATTAATGCGCACGAAGCCACTCGCTTCTACCTTCCTAATGCGGACTGCTAACGAATGAAATTCGCTCCCTTCGTCTGTATTCCTGGAAATATATAATTTGGGTCTTTTCAAGGCAAGAGTGAATAGGCTGTTATTGAACAAGCGTGCTACACCCTCGACCTCATCGAGACTTACCATAAGGTTCCACATGGGTTAAACGCTGGTCAGTCTTGTATAAAAAAAAGTTTGCGTTCCTAACGTGATCGCGGCACCGTATGCAGTTTGCACGCTATGGCAGGTCGGGGGCGCATGTGAAAGAGCGAGCAGCATAGCGTCCAACGACCTCAAGCCTAAGGCATTTGTTTAACATTCTCGCTTGGACTTAGTACTACTATAGTACAGTCAGCAGCAAAAGTGGCTAAGCGTTTGAAGTGTTCAAAATAACCTACACGCGGTCTTATTCTCTTGACAATAAAGATGTGTTGACCTCATTTTGAACACTTCAAACGCTTCGCCACTTCTGCTGCTGACTGTACCTATAGTAGTTGGAGTATCCGGATTGAATTAGTTGAAAGTTACTTTTGCGACTTGGTTAACGAAATTTAACTCCATCTACGATTCAAATTAATTACAGATCGTCTTCGACATATTTATTACAACTTCACGTTTCTACCATTAGCTTCTTCAACAAAACTTCACAAGCAGAAGGTCTTATGAACAGTTTTTTCTGTATAAATATATGTCTTTGTACGTAAGTTGAAAGTCACTTAATTAATTTGTATTTACGGCAAGTTAAATCAATCACAGATTCCGTCATTGTTGTTTCGCAACTCCGTTAATGAAGCGGTTCATAAGCTGACGTTCATAAATCATACGCTCATCGCTGATTGCTCTCGATAGTCGATATGCGCAGCCCACCCAATCAATTTGGTTACATAATATTGCATGTGCGAAAATATTTCGAAGTAAGAACTTTAGTGAGTAAACATAAAGGTTGACGTCAAATTTGCTTACACGTATAGCTAAGCGGTTATGAAGGCTATCATCGGTTACTGAATTTGGCTCTGACTGACGTTTGTTTGTCTCAATAAGGCACCAAAATATATATTCAATTTCAAAACTAATAATAACTTGGCACTTCTTGTAATGTTTTTTGATAGTCTGTTTCATGTTTTGTGTAAATAGTATGTGCTCACGAATAAATAATTATTCTATTAGAATAGATTATAAGTGTCAATATATTGCGTATTTCGATTTTCTTTCGTATATTTGACAATAAATGAAATAAATGAAAGTTATCACATAGCATCGTTTAATTGAAGCGCATGTGGCTTAGCTCTAAGAACGTGCTACTTGCATTCCAGATGCCGCGGGCTTCAACCCCAATAAGTTTTTCGAAACTTATGTACGAAATATCATTGGATGTTTCCCAGTGGTTTTCCGTTGAAGGAAATCCACACAAGGTCTAGTTTACCATATGGGTTGGAAGGTCAGATGGCAGTCACTTTCGTAAAAGCTACTGCCTACGCCAATTCCTGGGATTAACTGATTCAGTGCGGACGGCATGGCAGGCGAGTCATCAATGTTTGTAACGTGTGGCGTATGACACGAGAGGAGTGTCATCATATCTATGGTGTAACACACACCTGTCGTGTCCTAAAATAATTGTTCGCCGCCATAAGTTTTTGAAAATGGAAGACGCAGTGAATCGGTTAATTGTCAGACGGACTCCACGCTTCCATGAACCGTGACAAAAACCGAGTAAACGCGAGGAACATGATGATTAAAACTGTTGTGTCATGTTACTACTACTTAGTTACAAACGGATGTTACCTAGTGCGATATAAGTACACGTGAGTTTATCCGTCTGTAAGTAATTATAATCACAGATATAGTGAGAAATTAATTTCCTTCGGGAAAACTCGGATCTTTATCGGAATACGATGACACCTGAACTGTGTATACTGGATGTTATAAAAAACGTCATACAAGATTATCGAACCGGCATCTTCATGATTTTGAATATCTTTGACTATAGGGTCAAGTTTGTAAAATTATATAAAAATTGAGCTGTTTCATAGAAAAGGTCAAGTATAAGTTTACGAAAATGTATGAGAGAATTGTTTTTTTTTTTTACAATTTACGAAGTTGACTTGTATCACGTTGTTTATAACATATATCGTTATCGTATATTATATATCGTTGGCTAAACCCACAACACAAGCCTTCTTGACCTTACCGTAGGGCTGTGTCAATTCGTGTAAACATGTCCTATCTTTACTTAAAAGTGTCAATTGTGCTGCAGACGCGGGCCGCAGCACCAGTCCACGGGCTCGCTGCAGTCGGACTCGCCGGCCTCGTCGTCGTCGCTGTCGCCGGCGCCGTCGCCCTCCCCGCGCCACGCCCGCGCCGCCCGCCACCTACAGGTCCCAGGCTAGTCTGTATGTATTCTATGTCGTCTCTTATGTTACTGTACCCTTACCATGAGTTGTGACATTCACGTTTTCGATAACGAGTATCGAGTTTACTATCTGTCCATCTCGCTTGTACTATTTTACTGCGAACGAGATGCACAGATAGTAAACTGGAAACTCGTTATCGAAAACCTCAATGTCACAACTCATGGTAAGGGTACTGGCCCGGTACCGCGAACGTCGAAGTTCGTGTATTACGGGCATCTTTCTCTTTTACTCCAACGAAGGGTGTCATGAGACTGACAGAGACAATCGTCCGAAATTCACGAATATCGTTGTTCGCGGCAGCGCCGCTGTATAACTAATTTGGGTCTCTTGAAGGCAAGAGTGAATAGGCTGTTGCTGAACCAGCGTGTAGACCCTCGACCTCGTCTTCACTTACCATCAGGTGCGACTGAAGTTAAACGCTGGTCAGTCTTGTTAAAACTGCGCCACGTTTATATACAAATGTTAGCCTATTTGTATATAAGCGGAGCTGCGGAAAGGCACCCTAAAGAACTATGTCCAAAGTATTACAGACTCCAGAATATCTGGGTACAGTCAGCAGCAGAAGTGGCTAAGCGGTTGAGATCTCTATTGTCAGGAGAATAAGAGTGCATGTAGGTCATTTTGAACACTTCACCCGCTCAGCCACTTTTGCTGCTGACTGTACATTTGACTCGAGGGTCAAACAAACTAATATTAATTAGCCCTTGCAGAAAAATATGATCATGTGTCATGTTGCGGGGTTTGATTACAAGTACTCGTATTATAACTAATTTCTTAAATTGGAAATAATTTTAATGATAAATTATGTCACTGTTGTCAGCAACATTGTGGCGCAGTTTACTGAAATAAGAAGAAATAAATAAATCTAACTTGATATATTATTTTACTTATTTGTACTTTACTTGACATTGACGAAATCATCGATTGATATTTGATATATTGATGGAAGCCAAACATAAAAGAAGAAGAAAGACGTGTTAAATATTAAATGACAAAAAGTGTCCAAAACTACGTCGTAGTCAAAAGTGAAGCATTCGTCTGCTCGTTTGCCACCTTTGTCATAAAAAATATATTTCTCGATCTAAGGCGATAATAGAGTGAAACTGTATGGTGTCATACGTAGTGTTTTTGTAAGTAGTAGTTAAGTATTAGACTATTTTAGTTGTCTTTTTCTGTTTCCTGTATAGTCTGTCTACGTTACTTCTTTTACTAGTGCTATTTCTTTATTATTTCAAGCTAAGCTTTATGCTATTCCGTATAATTTCATTGTGACGTCTATTTTCTTTATAATGCTTTGATATTTGAGAAATCAATCTAATTCATTGTTACCGAGATGTTAACTAATAATAATAGCATACACTGTAACTGCTTTAAAACTTTGCAATCTTCTTAACACCTTCGCTGCGGCAGTTAGTTAACATCGCTGTTAACCATACTTGTTCAGGGGTCGATCGACCCGATAACGCAGCGAACGTGTTAACACAGCCAACATTTACATATCCTTCTTGAGTCAGCAAGATAAATTGCGATTTGTCAATTTCAAACTTAACTAAACTTACATATTAGATTGATTTCTCTCCAGTATTTATGCTAGCGCTATAATTGTAGATGTTCCAATATAGATCGCGCAACAACTCCACCTCAAGCAATCAGAGCCAAAGTCCCGGAGGCAACAATCTCACCAAGCGCTGGAGCTCCACCGGCGACTTCAACGCGCAAGGACTCATACCCAACATCAGGTGAGTGTGGCCGATCAGTTGGCAACCAAACCCGCTCATAACAAGAGCCAAAACAACGGGCACTCATGTCACCACGCGTTGGAGCTCCACCGGGGACTTCAACACGCAAGGACTCACA
This sequence comes from Grapholita molesta, assembly GCA_022674325.2. NCBI lineage: Eukaryota > Metazoa > Arthropoda > Insecta > Lepidoptera > Tortricidae > Grapholita > Grapholita molesta. The sequence continues at coordinate 14,268,331 of CP053135.2, read as the reverse complement.
CCCAACATCAGGTGAGTGTGGCCGATCAGTTGGCAACCAAACCCGCTCATAACAAAAGCCAAAACTACGGGCCATCATGTCACCACGGGCTGGAGCAGCTCCACCGGCGAAGCCAACGCGCAAGGACTCATACCCAACATCAAGTGCGTCTGGCCGAGCAATTGGCAACCAGCACTCACTCATAACAAGAGCCAAAACTACGGGCACTCATGTCACTACGCGCTCGAGCTCCACCGACGACTTCAACGCACAAGGACTCATATCCAACATCAGGTGCGTGTGGCCGATCAGTTGGCAACCAGCACTCATACAAAAGCCAAAACTACGTGCACAAAACAGTGGAGCTCCACCGGCCACTTCAACGTGCAGGTCCACCTATTATCAGGTGTCAATACATGTATATACATAAGACAACAATCTCACCCACTGGTGATCCACCGGAAACCACACTATACTGGGATTTATTCCCAGTTAATAAACTGGTGTTTTTCTGTAAAGTCAAATCTGTAACGTTCATGTTATGTGTTCTCTAAATTATAAGTTCTTTGTAAACAGTGTCTCAAATTTTGCATGCAATTTTGTATCTATTATTCGTGTTATACCATAAGATTATAAGAAAAACGGTAACACAACACAGAATATTTTTTTGTATAATTACTTAAGTAGTCTTTAAAAAGTAGTGGTTCTTTGTCTTCAGTATGACATGTTGGTTGTTGTAATGTTGGTAACAAAATATCTGATGCTCATTTGACAATCACAACTCGGCAACCAGAGCTCCAACAGTCACTTCAGGTACCTAATTGGTAAGTAAGTCTAGCGTAGCTCATCAGTTGGCAACCAAATCCCTCATACCACAAGCTGGAGGTCCACATCGGATACCACCGCACCGATGGGTAAAATACTTTCCAATAAATTAACTGCGTGACATATTCCCCACCAAGCATACCAGCCGTAACCGCCATTGGAAAGCCATTTTGAATTTATAGTTGGGCAGCGAAAGCCCAGACCCCTGGACTGGTCACGGCTGACCCTTCGGAATTTCTGAAGGAAAGTATGTTCGCAATGTTAAAGCCCGTTTCACATCAAGCGGTGATTGTTCAGCTAGTTTTAAATGAACACCTTCACACAGCGGCGGGCGCGGGCGGGTGCGTGTGGCGCGGACCCGCGCACGCCCGCGAACAATCGCGCCGCGGGCCCGCGTTGACACGCGCCCGCGCTTGATGTGAAACGGGCTTAATAGTATTTTTTAATATTACCTTACGCTTATAAACAGTTATTTTTGCAGACCTGAAACGCATGCTTCGACTTAGTCTTGAATATTGAGTCCTAAAAGAACAGAATATTAAAGACTCGAGTCCTTATTTAGATTAGTTGTAATTTAGTGTATATGTATTGCAATCAATTAGACTATTGACCTTAATGCATGAATATTATGTATGCCGTTTTCCTACTAGCCAATATTATAGATAATATCAGTCAAAAAAGTCATTTTTGGTACAAGCTTTTATTACCGACTGTACTTTTGCACAGTCTTCAACTACTGACCGAGAGGATTCTAAACACCACGGGTTAATGTGTATTTTAAGGAGTTGCTATGGCTACCTTCTGGCACCAGCAGCAGATCGGATCAATGGTACCAGAATATTCCATATTACCGAACTTAAGGCTAAATTTCAGCTAAGTTGGTTAAAGATATCTGCTTCAAAATTGAGTTGCAAGAATTCACTTGACCATACCTACCTACTTACACTGGAACTTAAAATAAAAGCTTGTAAAAAAAGTGTGCTATAGAGTCAGACCATGCTTAGCTTACAGAGATTTTGCAAGGTTCACTATTGTCTTATACAAAATTTATTGGCTTAAAATATCGTATCGTAAATAGGCTGTTACTGAACCAGCGTGCTACACCCTCGACCTCGTCGACACTTACCATCAGGTGCGATTGGTAGCAGGTCAAACGCTGGTCAGTCTTGTTTAAAAAGAAATCATTTCTCTCTTCCTCATAATTTTGCATAATTTGCACTTTTCTGAAACTGCAGATTTCAGGATTATATTCACCTATAGTGAGAAATTAATTTTCCTTCGGGAAAACTCTGATCTTTATCGGAATAAGATGAGTGATGACACCTGAACTGTCAATGAATGATCGTATTAAATAAGTGACATTTTCATATCCATTAATATGAAACTTTATTAATTGGTTTCAAATGTGACATAATTAAACGATAAAGTTCCACATTAATAGATATGAAAATGTCAGTCATTTAATAGTCACTGATTGACAGTTTGGCTGCCGTCGTACGTCGATCGAGATACCAGTTTTCCCGAAGGAAAATAGATTTGCACTGCATATGTCTTGCGAAATGATGAACCTACGCTAACTGATAAATTCTGACAATAAATTTTCTGCCCGATGAAGGTAACCCATTTGGCAATTTTGAAACTTGATTGGTGGCAGCTTGGTCAGACTCTATAGAGTATTTTTATTCTGTAGACGTATTTTTATTGAGAGACTCTGTAGACGTATTTTTATTGCTATTCTTTTTTTTATTTCTCCTTTTAGTGTTGTCTATGTTTTAATGTTTTGTTCGTTCCCTCTAGATTTACGAACACAAAGTCGTTGTTGAACTTGTATTCTAAGTCGCCGCAAAACGGGCCGATTCTCAAACACGGGTAAGTTTGCACCACTTTCTGGTGTTATCTGGGATTCGGTGTTTGGTGGTGGTATTTCATGCTTTCTTCCACAATCTGCGCGTGTGATGAGCTTATGAAATTATCTTAAGTGTGTGTATTTTTATATTCGTCTTTTCAATTATGAAAGACGAATGAATGGAAAAAATTTCACAGTAGTCTTCTGATAGCATTTAAAATATTATTTTGTGTTAATTGGTCTTGTGGGCGTTGGTGTCTTGGGACGCTTTTTGAGGATATGAGTAAGAAGTGGATAATGACATCGGTGATTGAATAGTAGAGAATTCTCTAAGGCATCAATTAGGTCATTCGTACGATTATGTAGGCAAGAATTTTGACATAGTAAATGCTACATAGATTTGAATAAAACATTTAATTTTATGATACCTACTAGCATGATAATACTTGCTTTTTCTGTTTGGTAGGGGTGTCCAATGAGTGCTTTTAACAAGAAAAAATATTTTCTATGATACAGTAATTTTTAATAATGATAAAATAGTGATAAGTAGTTTTTTAATAATGATGGCTTCTGCTAAAGGAACTAGAATAAGTAAAAATTTAAAAATCTGTGGATGCCGGAATTAATGCATAGGAAACCAACTAGGATAAAAAACACAAAATATAGAGAACCTCATAATTTTAAAATTGTGAAGTCTGAAGAGTACAGTCGACTTCAAAGATAATTATGTTTACACTTCTTCATCTTAATCGTTTGTAATTAAGTATAAGGTGATTATTTTTTTACGTAGGTCGTAGTTATACTACCTATAGTTTAAAATGAGAGATGAACATCACACTATTCTATCAAATAGCTCGGTCCCTACTTACGTAAGTAAAACTTACAAGTGTTATTCTGGTCAAAGAGCGTTCCGTATTAAAGTTACATAAATCCTGATGTGTCGCGTTTCGTACGGAATGGCGTGAAGTTATTAAAACGCATGTCACGTAATATGCGACAAGTATCCAACTGTCCCGGTTTTCCTTTTTTGGAAGCGTCCTTTACGTACTGATAGCGATAATTACCGAAGCAAATCATGCATAAATCTGGAATTTTCCACTCGCGTATTCAGATAACTACTCGTACAGAACAAAATTTTCCTCTAAAAATGATACGAGTCATTTCAAAACTCGTGGCTCTGTGGTACATATGTATAGGTAAAAAACCTTAACTGAAGGACCATATCTATGTAGTTGTGCAGATAATTAATATGGAACTTACATCAAATTTTCAATATAGAACACCAACTTGCGTGTACAGTCAGCAGCAAAAGTGGCTAAGCGTATGAAGTGTTCAAACTGACCTATACGCGCTCTTATTCTCTTGACAATAGAGATGTGTTGACCTCATTTTGAACACCTCAAACGCTTAGCCACTTCTGATGGTGACTGTACACATACGTTAGGTACTACAAAGAGCGTTAGCTAAGTTTTATACCTATTTACCTCGTTGGTTTTAGATTTTTGTCTACTTTTTTTTCTATAACGTAAACAATTTAGTTTTTTTTTGTTGGCTCACACGATAATCAGTGGAGACATATATGTAATTATAGCAAATACTTTTATATATATACGCAGGATAAGTACATACTTATCAATCAAGTTGATGTTAAGTCACTTACATCAACTAAACAAAAACAATTTTAAACACAAAACTATCGTGAGATTGAAACATATTAATTGTATAAAAGCGGGTAACTCACGTTTTATAAGTCGAATATTGCTCGACATGTTTCACTCCGTAACGACCAACGCGAATGGCTCATGATTATGCTCCTCGTTACGGAGTGAAACATGTCGAGCAATATTCGACTTATAAAACGTGAGTTACCCGCTTTTATACAATTAATAAACAAAAACACTTGAATAAGTATCCTTATTAGCTAACACGTATATTAGAAGTACTATAACTAGACGAAACATGTTGTTAACATCACCTGACATCAACAAATAAGTGAATGCATGATATCATACCGACAATAGTAAGAAAACTGACTCAAGACGTGATGAATGCAAAACGTCAAGTGCAAATTACCAACCAACCTACTTGCACAACAAAATGTTTAACAATAACGAACCAAGTTTAACCGTAAATACCGCGAAGTAATGATAAACCTATATTGTTTGTTGCTAGAACAATAAACAGCTTTTTTAAAACTATTACAAGTGGGCAGGACAAAACGACTCAATTACACATAATCGACGCAACTTTTTTTTTCCTTTTGCTACGCACAGGAGATAAAGAATAGAATAACAATAACATAGGAAAACAGTTTCGTTTCATGAAACTTATATGATTATATAGGTGTCTATCCTATCTATCACAATCCCTAATGAAATGTGTCTTCCTCTATCTACACAGACACTGGCTCGGCAATTCACTATATGTTCAAGCTAGCACGTCTGCTCTCACCTATGCCCTACCATACCATGAGAACAACACAATGTATATAACTATGGTATAGTTATTAGAGACAAACACTACAAAATTAAATTACGTATTCAAACCCAGTTATCACTTTTCCAGCGCTAAATTTCTAGTTATAATTATAACAAAAGACTTTTAAATAAAATTAAATTCATCGAATGAAAAAACGAATTCTATTTTATTTAGTCTTCTGGGCGCTAAGCATCATTTTGACTCAGTAAAATTGGCCTGATGGTTCTAGGTTAGCGCAGCTAATAGACCAAACGGCCTTATTCACTGTTCAAGGTCATTAACTCGCGAAATTGCCGCGAATCGCCGGCTTATTAAGTCATATGCAGCAACGCCGACGTAAATACGATGCATAAAGTGGCTATCCTCAAATACCTCCACAACAAAAGTTATTCCACGAATGACTACTCCATTTGTTACATATACTATGCTTCTCTAATTGGTAGCATATATTAAAAGGATAATCAAAAGCAGCGATGTATAAGGCAGTATGATGAATTGTGAAGTAGTAAAGTAAGAGGTGCGGTCCGTTCTGCGATTACTCGTCAGTCTGCTGCCGTTTTTCACGGACGCTGGCTGTTAACTACAATCTGTGCCTTTAAAACTAGTTTTGCAATATAAACTTACTCTGTGTCAGTTCTTCGCGCCGCGCCAGAATTGGATTTAAAAAATAAGCAGTTGTTTCGAGCTATGGATGAAAGGTAATTTGCCTAATTTTCATGTCATTTCTATAATAGTTTTTGAACTCGTAATAACGAATTATTACCTGCGTATTGTTTTTGTTATCTGATATAGATAATGGTTTCGTAGTAATGATCTATTATGACCTGCTATTACACATAAAAGCTTTGTAACATTATACTTTATTTCCATTTTAGTTTGGTGCTTTAAGTTGGTAAGGACTTGAATTACCGAGCGGTACTTTTTTGGGAACAGTGCATTTGCTAACTCCATTTTAAGACGAGATGTCGTTCACCCCGATGTAAGTTGCTTGGTTTTTTTTGGTGCTTTGTTGATATTGTGGTTTTACACCATAAACTTTTTTCTACTAATCAGCATGATTGCTTGGCAAATAACATGTTTAAGCGTAATTACTAACATAATTTTAAAGCTATGATTGTGTGGTTTTAATTACTAACTCCAATTATTTTGTTGTGGATGAAGGACTGTCCGTAACTTACGACAAAATGTTGCGAACAAAATGACCCCATCAAATGTAATGTTTTTGGTAGGTAGTTTTTATTAAAAAAAAAACATGTTTCGTGATTTTTTTAATAGAACATGCCATACAGTCAAGTGTAAAAATTCGTTCACTAACATAGTATCAAAAAATATTTAGTCTTATAATTAAGTTTTTTTTTCTGTCAGTATAGTTTCATGTATTTTTATTTTTCGTAAATCTTAAATGATTATAGTAATTAGAATCATGACTTTTTAATTAAAATTTATTATCAAGTAGAATTAATGAAATATAATAATATAAAAATATGTACCGAGCAACTCTATTGTAGGTACAGTAAATAAGGTGTAGGACGTATTTATGAAAGGATTCATTCGGTACATATTTTTGCACTTGACTATACACTGAGCTGACTGGGACTATTGGATTCCTAGGGTAACATTGTTCGCGAATTTTTTAACTTTTTCTATTGTAAATATATATATATATATTAAATATTCGAACATTCGCGGGGAATAATCCTATATGGGATTTTAAGGTTTGTCCAATTGGCTAAAGACTCATAAATGAGGTAAATAGCTGGTAAGGTGTTCTACGTCTAATGACGACGCCGAGCATACTTAAGGATGATGTAACGCTATAATGTGCCAGTTATCTTGACATCTTTATGTCACATTTTTTGTGATACTCATACGTTTAGGTACAAACGATACAAAAAAGCGAAAAGCTATTTTTACAGATTTCAGTCTTTATCGATAAGAAGAATCTTACTCATTAAATAAACTAAACATAGCCGTAGCAACGGACGATAATACTCTCGTTATGATATGGAAATAAGTATATTATCTGTTTATTTATCGTTAAAAAAGTTAACTGAATAGCTAAGCTACATTTTTTTGTATTGCGGCAAAATTCTATACGGACCCGCATACCAGAACATGATAACATGATAGCAAAACCGTTACGTCACTACAAGTGCAGTTTATTTAACCTGACTTAGGCTCTATGACCTTTTCGGCACATTAGAGCGATCGGATGTGTGAGGGGAAGGTAGCCTGGGGAAAATCCAGGACTTTTCCGCACCAGACTTGATTTGTACTTCTGGAATACTCCTGCTGAGTTTACGCTTCCAGCGAGATTGGTTGAGACGGTCTCAACCGAATCTGAGAAGTGTGTTATGGTATCGAACTATTGAATACAGTATTACATTTATGTTCACTGTACTCGGCAACTTGACTACAATCTAGCGTAACAAATCACTGGTTTTTGCGAATTTTATGGCCTGACTACAAGACAAAAATAACATCACATATGTGTAGGTGGAGCAGATCAAAAACCTCACAAAAAGTTCACATTGTCTCTAACTATATTTAAAACTACTAAGGCCCACTTGTACTATCGAGGGTTAGCCAACTAAGCCAACTGTCCCGGGGTTAACCGGATAAGTCCATACATTATTAACGATTAACTCAGGGTTTGCAGCTAACCCTGGATGGCGCAAGCGCTAAGTGACTTAGCTCCATATTACATTAACTTAATTCGCTCCGTTCGTCTGTATTCCCGGAAAGATATAATTTAGGTCTCTTCAAGGCAAGAGTGAATAGGCTGTTACTGAACCAGCGTGCTACACCTTCGACCTCGTCGACACTTACCATCAGGTGCGACTGAGGTCAAACGCTGGTCAGTCTTGTATAAAAAAACTTTATCCTCTATAATCTATAATATACAGGTAAAATATTATCAAAGATTCGAGTTAACGAATATCAATGGTTACGCCGTTAACTATTTTAAAATGATCTACCATGAAACTATAATTCCAGCACACACACCTGCCAGTACAACGAGGAAGATGGCTCCATGCGTATGTATCTGCGCGGCAGACCAGTGGTGCTGTACGGACCCTCGGACCACGACGGCTTCGACCCTGCCAAGGTGGCCCCTCCACCGCAGAACAAGCTCAAGCTGGAATGGATCTATGGATACAGGTGAGATTTAGTTTTATTTCCATAGATAGTTCAAGGTACTTTGCCAGCAGCGCCTAATAGTTCGCCTAATGCTCTGTGACCCTTGAATTTCTGTCCGGACAAAAATATTGTTTTATGTAAGAGCTGTCAAATTGGGAATGTTATGCAGGACAAATATTGTCCAGTCCTTACTGTCTGTTACTGTTACTGTTGTCCAGTACCATCCTCATGTATATTGTACATCCACTTAGAAGTTTGCGAGGATGCGCAGTGAAACAGATTTTTTGGCAAAAGCTATTTAGCTGAGTTATCTTAAAAAAAAAAATACTTGTGCATATGTAGTGGAAAGACGTATATATTTTTTCACATAACACATTTTTTATTTGCCACCACTGTTTTTTGAATTTATCGTTTCCATTAAAATTAAATATTCAAATTAATCTGGTACAAGTTTCAATACAGAATAGTTTAGATTCTGGTTACTAACAGCACTTTTCCTCGTGATGTAGGTACAAACACATTATCGATTTCCGATAGGCTCCCAAGGTCAGTTGAAGTTGCTGACCTGAACAGGCAAATAAAATATTCTTTTTTGAAAAATTACTGCCTTTTACGAAGCCAATTACCATTCATTTGTATTATCAAGCCAATTACAAATTATTGAACTAAATTGAAACATATAGTGTTGCTTTGTGAGCCAGCTAGAATAAAAAAAAAATACTGAATGAGACATACATATTTCCATTGTGTAGGTACATGAATACCCCGTGACAAAACAATTTAGTTCGTCACGCAAACAAAGAAAGTAAGGTTCAAATAAACTTGGTAAAACAAAGAATTAACATGATACTTGGTGCAGATTATATTATAATAATGTAATTTATATTTTCCTGAAAACGTGTTTACAAAATATAAGGAGGCCCCTGTAATGAACGGCACTCACACTGCCACCCACAGTGACAAGTGACATTACTTTCGATCAATTCATTCGTGCCAACTCTCCGATTCTCGAGAGTCCTATCCTGTGCCATATACCTAATAACTATTCTCCTAATAACTATGCCACACTTCAATCTCCAGAAAGTCTTGTTGTTCTAACAAAATTACAAATAATACCATGTCAGAAAAAATAATGTCAACTTAAAACGACTATTAACCTAAATACACTAAAATAAAACCTATCTAACCTAAATCTAAGAAACGGCTCTGCGGGCGTGGTACTAAAAACGCTGGCGGCGTTACCCCGCTGTACTGCGAGACTAATACGTTGAGTGAGGTAACTGCCAGCCCTCCGGTCCCCCGTAGCATATCTGAGCCTCTTTGCCAAGTCCCCAAATGGACTCAAAGCGCTACGTCCCCACGGTGCCAAGGTTTACAAATAAGTACTCGGCACCTAACCCACTGTACTTCCCCACTTTCGGCCGTCTCCGCAGCAGCTGTCGCTTTCAAAGAACTTCTGTGAAAGAGAAATAAGTGTTCTAAGCTATATTTGGCCAAGAAGAGGACGATGGGGGTAAAAGAGGACGATGCCTGAACTTTTCGAACTTTTATTTTCGCGGTAGGTCCTGAGGTTAAAGTCAATAGGTATAATACTGAAAATTATGTGAAAACTCGACGATTATGCTCGTCTCTGTCTTTTATTTGGTTCTTACAAATATACCAATTTATAGTTTATGGGTTTTTGATTAATGACTAATAATAAAAAGGTTTTCTAAACGCATTTTTGTGATTTGGATTTTGGAACGTGTATCCTTATATTAAATTCGCTTTGTAATATCGCTGAATATACCGCTTGACAAACTATTCTGTTGTCTATTTCTATTTTCTACCGGCCTGCGTGAAACGGTCCACTTTACCAATTGCCAAGCGATTACCTCCCACATAACCCAGATATCCTTGTAGGGAGATATTTATCCCTTTAAATAGATTAGCGAGCCATCTGAGTTTGATTACTCATTTAAACTAAATTGGGTAGAATTCCTACATTCTAATTTGGTGTCAAAAGAGTCTTAAGACCAGATTCGGCTTGCCAGTCACATCAGAGTCCATAACAGACTTAACTTGATGAGGGTGTCGTCATCAAAATCAATAAGATGGACTATACCTTACGGTATGTACGGTCAACCAATTTGATTTCTAGTTCACTTAGAACCTTGTCATAGTGACGTTAATAAGAGATCTTTTGCGTCTTTCATATAGATTTTCGCTGTGACAAGGAACGAAGTGATCCATAAATCAAATTGGTTGACTGTGCCTAGGTATTAGGCACATACCGTATATGTATATTCTATTATAACATATTTGGTGTTGAAATGGAGTCATCCCAATGCCTGTTTTTTTTTTTATAAAAGACTGACCAGCGTTTGAGCTCAGTCACACCTGATGGTAAGTGTCGACGAGGTCGAGGGCGTAGCACGCTGGTTCAGTAACAGCCTATTCACTCTTGCCTTGAAAAGACCCAAATTATATATATCAGGTCCCATGCTGAATGGATACTAAGTACCAACCTAAATAACGCATACAAAGTAAGAAGTCCATATCATTTTTGACGACCATGACGACCACATTTGACGACCGGTCTAGCCTAGTGGGTAGTGACCCTGTCTATGAAGCCGATGGTCCTGGGTTCGATTCCCAGTCGGGGCATTTATTTGTGTGATGAGCACAGATATTTGTTCCTGAGTCATGGGTCTTTTCTATGCATTTACGTATTTATATGTATCTATCTATTATATATATCGTCGTCTAGTACCTACAACACAAGCCTTACTGAGCTTACCGTAGGACTACGTCGATTTGTGTCAGATTGTCCCGAAATATTTATTTATTTATTTATTTATTCATTTAGGCCAAAAATATGTTAAAGATCGTAGGAATCCAGTGGATGCGGATGGCACAAAACCAGTTACCGTGGCTCGCATTTGGGGGAGACTATGTCCAGCAGTGGACGTCCTTCGACTGGCATTTAGTTTTTTTATTTCATTCATAATTTTCTAAAATTAGGAATGAAAACGTGTATTTAGGCTTACTTCCATTCCGTATACTTATAGGTATTAGAGATCTAAATTTTTAAGCCATAAAGAAAATTCTTATATTGTGTAGTTTTCGCGAAATTAATTTCATAACTTAACCTTAATTAAGCAAACACTATTAGTTAATGTAATTAATTTGTCTAGTATGCGTGTTAATTATAAAAGGGTACCGAGGTGACTAGTCACAGGGGATAATTCACCTATCTAATTACATTTAAGGTAATATAATTGGTAGGTACAATCAGCAGCAAAAGTAGCTAAGCGTTTGAAGTATTCAAAATGACCTACGCACGCTCTTATTCTCTTGACAATAGAGATGTGATGAACTCAATTTGAACACCTCAAACGCTTAGCAACTTCTGCTGCTGACTGTACCTATCAGAGGTGCGTGCAAAGCATAAAAGGCAAATTGAAGAGAATACAATAGAAATCATTTACACATTTAGAATAGTATTATAAGTACTAGCTTCTACGAGTATCTATGTACACAAGATGAGTACTTCGACTGTGAATTGCTAGCTTTTCTTCGCGTCTTCGTTGGCCAGCCATGCCCGTCTTTAAAAGTATGGTTGCGGGATAAAACAATGTCCTTTCTCGTAGCTCAGACTCTCCATACCAAATTTCATCTTAATTGGCTCAGCAGTTTAAGCGTGAAGAGGTAACAGACAGACAGAGAGAGTTAATTTCGTATTTGTAATATTAGTATGGATAGTTTATATGTTTTTCTGATGCATAAGCTATATTAACGTAAAGTTTATAGATTCGTTCAGTTGGTTTTTGGGTAAAAGAGCAACGAATAGCCATGAATCCATAAAAACTTTCGAGTTAACAAAAATGTGATGTTTGTTACAAATTGTGTCCGCATGTAAACCAAAAAAATGCAAAAAATATAAACCAAGTTATACCAAAAACTGTGACCCCACTTGCACGCATGCATGGTTAACAAACTACCCCGAGCTGGCCAACTCTGGACAGTGCAAGGGGACCTAAATAATCCGTCCATCCGTCGAAACCGAATCGAAAGCTGCTGCGATCGCAAACCCGCCTCCCAAGCGTGGTGATGATGGCAAATCCCCCCAAGCTGATACTAGTTATATTTGGGGGAGGATGTCCAGCAGTGGATTTACTTGTCAGATAAGTAAGTTTAACACAATGGTCGTTGTCTAGACAAAATAAAGCAGTCGACTATTAAGGTAAATACGAAGGTCATGCCTCGAACTACCTACAAAACCTGTACTGCTAGGTTAGCACGCATACACGCTATAAGCTGATCCATATCGTGTATATCGTTTGGCGTTCTAATATTCCAATTAATAATTTAAACGTTTATTTCGGAATACAGAGCTAGTTGTTTTGTGTGTACAATAATTTTATGGGTAGATTTTGAAGTGGCATGTGAAATATACGCGTGCTCACAAAGTTTATGGAGTTATTTGAAGTATGTTTCTTTTTTATACACATTGGTTTCTCGGAAGCGGCCCGGGGCGGACTTTTAGAATAAGATATTTCTATTACTAATTATATTTGCGTATTTCTTTTACTTTTAGTAGTAAGTTTAGTTTATCTTAGATTTAAGTTTTTATTCTTTATAGTATTGAGTATTTACAAAACTAACTAGAAAATAATTTACTATCTAGAGTTAAAACAAATAAAGTAACTGATTGTGTATTAAAAAGGACACGAATAAGTTAATTAATGGCAATAGATGAAAACTCATTATATCTTGTCCCATTTGAACTTACTTTGGACGCTTTGATCATTCCTACTTTTGCCATTGTTTTTAATTTAAGGAGATTGCACTTTACATTGTTCACGTAGCCAGGTAATCAGTAATTACCTACCAGGAAATCAACACGAAATCTAAGATGGCTGACCAAGGCCGACGCATCTTCTCGGTTGAGTGCCCAACTGTGTCCGTGTCGTGGCCGGCTGTTGTCGGTTGACGGTACTACTAAAAACCGAAATATTTTATTTTATTCGGAGATAAAACAGCTGCCAATATTATCATAGATTTAACTGATACGATACATGAAGCCAATAACAGGTTCTCACCAAAAATTACATTTTAACCAGAAGAAATGGTGGCCAGCGCTATTAAAGGTAGGTATACACTTTAATAAAGCCAAAGAATAAAAAAAAAAAAACAATATTCTTTATTTGTAAGAATACAGTCATATTGGGTGTTAAATATTACATAAAGTTCTTGTATTTAGCATGCAAGCAAGCGTACACATGTTTGTTCAAAATTAATATTGTTTATACATGCCAAAAATTAATAATCCAACATTACCTACTCTGCATCGACAATCAAAAATACTAGCAAGTAAATATTTTTTATATTGTCTTTTTGTTTGTTTTGCGTAACATTCTTAAATGGTATTTAGGTAAGAGGAATACTTTCTCAGATTTGCAAAATAACATGCAAATACAACTGAGGTACCGAAATTGATCACCGGTTCATTTGTATGAAAATATTACCGGTATTTGATCCCCGCTGTAAAGTACCCTGTACCACGAGTTGGCAAAAACGTACTCTCCAATGTCTGTTTTAAATATTTGTAAGAAGAAGTCGTACAGTCGAATTCAGAGTTTTAGATGCGAACAAAGTGCCAAAATATGTATACGTCATGTTTCGTAGTCTCACTATTCCAGCACATGTACTTATACATATTTTTGAACTTTTTTCGTTTCGATCTCTTTTACCTAAAGAGCCTAAAAGTCGTAGAGTTGATATCATTTTCAACTTACGCAATATAGCTCAAGGAACATACAACACCCGGAATGACAAAATGCCTTATCAAAGTCGAGGTCCACCGAGATGCTGGCTATTTATCTCTTCTATTTTATGTTTCGCAGCGCTATATAGGCACTGGTCCCACCGCGAGCTAGTAAGCTACTCGTATGAGCTATCAGCTATTTCAAGGGACAAAAGATAATCGATCCCCTGTAAATAAAGGAGACATATATGTCATAGCCGGGCGATCGTAATTCATCGCCGGGCGATGAGCTTTAAATACATATATCTCTCTTTTATTTACACAGGAGCGATTATCTTTTGTCCCTTGAAATAGCTGTTAGCTCATAGCTTACTAGCTCGCGGTGGGACCCAGTGCCATATGGATACAATGTTGAGTTATTTTGACAGCGAGACATCTCTATACATAGAACTAAGTACAGCACTGATACGTATAGTTATTACTCGTAAACATGACGTTTGTCGCTAATGTGTTTGCCAGGTTGCGGAGAATGATTTTTTATTTATTTATTAAGACATCAGTCATCGTGACAACAGTAATTTACAATATGATGTGGTTAGTAATAACGTTAGTAAGCCCTGAGTGTCATAACTTATACATTGTCAATCCATGTCTTGTAAGGTAATTTTTTTTCGATTGTTTTTCTATAAAGTATGAGATCTTGGCTTGGCATGGTAAAAAGCGGACATTAACCTAAATCAAACCTTTCTTTTCAGAGGCAAGGACTGCCGCAGCAACCTCTACCTGCTCCCCACCGGCGAAATCGTCTACTTCGTGGCCGGCGTGGTGGTACTGTTCAACGTGGAAGAGCAGTGCCAACGCCATTACACTGGTCACACTGATGACGTCAAATGTCTGGCCATACACCCGAACAAACTGATTGTAGCCAGTGGGCAGTGCGCGGGCCACGACCGAGTAGATGCCAGGGTGAGTTAGTTTACCTATAAACCGTCCATTGTTGGACAGTAGCCTCATAAAAAGAGCCATACGGAGTGATCTCTGAGCATGGTTTAATGCCACAATAGCTACGCTTGGCGGGTTCAGGCCGGTGATTCTATACTCTCTGTTTAGGTAGTTAAAAAAAGGTAAACAATCTTGACGTATCTTTTTATTGAAAAACGCTTTTTAAAAATCAGTGATTATTACTTAAGAAAGCAAAATAATGTATGTAATGTAACCATATGTAATTCATAATTGTCACATACTCGTCATGGTTTATTTTTGAAAACTGATTTTCAATAAAAAGACATGTCTAGATTGTTTACCTTTTTTAACTACCTAAACAGACAGAGCTGTTTAGGTGGTCACAAATATCGGAACATGCACTTTATCGCCTTAACAATAGAGCCGTTGTTCCGATATTTGTGACCACCTCCACAGCTCCGATATATCTGATGGCGACTGTACGATACAGATGTAGTGCAGAACTATTTGCCATCGTGAAAACTCGTATCGAAATACGACGGCAAGCGTGCTGCACCCTCGACCTCATAGGTGCGACTGAGGTCAAACGCTGGCCAGTTGAATAGCCAGTTTGAGGCCCTTTCATGTTTATTGTCCAGTCCAAACGTGTCTGGGGCACCTAACGTTTGGGGAAGTTAACGTTTAAAACTGTCCAGCCGCCTTGGTACAAGGTGGTCACGGACGTTACAACTTAGAACTCTTATTAGTGACTAATTGCTAACGGATAACGGGCTAACACCAAACGGTTACCTTAGTACACGAAACTATTGCGTTAATAAACACACACTAGCCTATTTAACACTGTGCGCCGCCCGTTACAAAAATGGGCTCGTTATCCGATGTGCTTAACAAGAGGCCTTAGGGTGCAAACTGAGGTAGCGACCGTCGGCGTATCCAACTTAGGTCGAAAAGCGTGTATTTTTTTAGTTTCTTTTTTAATATTTTTTTTAGGGACTAACTCGTTATTAGCGACTAGTAATTTTGCCAGTACTAACTTTTAATTACGTAAACATCAAAAAGCTAATGTGCGATCGTCCTAACGCCGAGACTGCCAGGGGTGAGCGAACTCACTCAAGTCACAGCTGATCGTGCGCAGGTATCGTAAACATTTTCTACGTTAGTTCGGATTTTAAGCAAAAAAGAAAACCTTGATAACTTTTTCACCTTGGCATTTTTTATATTTTTTTTATTTTTTACGTGTTCTACATTCATCTATTTGTTCTATATTCACCCCCTTAAACGGATCACCAGGATTTTTGAAACACCCCAAAAACTAGCGTGATTGTAACTTGTACATATTGTTCGCAGCCGCATGTGCGCGTCTGGAACTCCGTCTCCCTGGCAACACTGGCCGTGATCGGAGCGGGACAGATGGAGCGCAGCATCGCCGCGCTCTCGTTCTCGCGCGCCGACGGTGGCGCCCTCTTAGCTGTAGTCGACGAAGGCGCGGACCATACCATTTCTGTGTGGGAGTGGCAGAGGGATAAAGGACATTGTTTAGCTGAAACTAAGGTACTTATAGATTTTTTTTTGTCTTCTTACCTTAATGATTTATCTTAAATATTTGCGCGCTCATAATAAGAGCCGGGTCTGGTCTGACTCAAATTTTAAAGTTTCACATTCAAAATTTGCATGAAATACTTTGGTCGCTTGTGAATGAAATGCAGTATTGCTAGCAGTTTTTAAAGAATATAAACGGACTTCCGAGCTTGTGATGTGAAAATTAACTGTATGTAACGCTTGAGTTGACGCTCGAAGCGGAGCGTGAAGCGTGGCGTCGTGCGTCCAAGTGATGTGAGAAGCGTCCGTGGCCGCTCCCATATTATGTCCCGTTTGTATATGTTTAATGTGCACACCGCACTCCCGCCCCGCTGTACGCTATTTATTGGTACCCCTTAAAGGGGTAGGGTCTTACGGGGGTATGTGGTATGTTGGACTGGCCCTTCCGGCCCCTCTACTCAAGGTGGAAGGGAATACCCACTAAACACTTTGGGCGCACACGTTTGACCGTTCATTCGCCACGACACCCACCCCATCGGTTTTACATGCATGTGTCCCACTGCCACTTAAGATTAGCGATCCGGAGGGCCATATCGGTTATAGGTGAAAAACTTAACTGTACGACCATGTCTATGTAGTTATGCAGAGAATTAATATAGAACTTACGTCAAAATTTTAATATAGAACGCCGATATGCGTGTAGAGATACTACTACATACGCCAGGTGCTGAAGCTAAGTTCACCTATATCTTCCCGCGAATGACATAATTTCTCTCCTTAATACTTTTCTTAGTGTTTCGATATTTAAATCGAAAGAAAAATAGCCAACCATAGCTTAGCAATTGGTAGAGTACAATGGGCTAGTGATCCAGTGGTTGTGGGTCCGAGTCCCGCCACGAGTCAAATTTTTCTATTTTTCTTTTGATTTAAATATCGAAGTTATTCGCTAGCAGACGTTTCTGCATAATAAATAATAATTTCTTAGTGTTGTTCTAACGAAATATATATTTGGTTCCTCCCCCAGTGTTCAGTAGACACGGTGGTGGCGGCAGAGTTCCACCCGCTGGACCGCAACCAGATCGTGACGTGCGGCAAGAACCACATCGCCTTCTGGACCCTGGACCACACCAACATGCTGTACAAGCGCATGGGCGTGTTCGACTCCAGGGACAAGCCCAAGTACGTCACGTGCCTTGGCTTCAATCACAACGGTGAGTAAAAAAAAAAAAAGTAAAACACTAGAAGACCATGGTAATGTTACTACATGTAGGAAGCGCTGGTGGCCTGGCGGTATCAGGACACGGGTACTACGTCCTACAATGAGAGGCGAAGCACCATCACACTTGAGTCTGGAGAAGCCCAACTGGGGTCATACCTCCTCCTTTACAGAAGACCACAGGCATAATACTGCTACAGGTATGTAGTGTGTTCCTGACAACGAACTAGTAATACTATAGAAACCTGACTCGAGCTCAAAAATGACCCCACGGCTAGTGTGCCGCGAACGGTCGACTGAGCCACGGCGGAGTTTGACAGCTTTAGTAGTACAGAAGCTTTCTATGACATAAGATGTCAGCTAATATAAAATTGTTAAATTAAAAAACCCTATAAAATGCCTTCTTGTGCGGTAAAATGGTCCCGCAACAACTGCACAAAAATACAAGAAAAACGATGGGATCCATTGGTTTGTGTAAGTTTAACCCTGAATGTGATAAACAATTATCTAAAGTAACATATTGTTGTATAGACTAATACGCTGAACCAAATGTCGTATATCTATACTAGTTTTATAATGACTTATGCCTTTATGATACTGAGTGACAGATTGGGGATTAGGTTATGCGTCAATTATACTCACAAGTAAATTATTCATGTATTTTTCAAGTAACAAGCAATTCATATTATTTGCTTTTATCTCGAAAAAGTACGCTGTAAGTATCGAAGTACGCTGTAAATGTGCCGCTGGTAAACTTTCCGACATAATCATTCTAGTTTCCCGAAGGCCCCGAAAAGAATTTATTATTTAAAATAATTTTATAAAAATATGTAGTCATGGAATTTAATTTCTTACCTATTTCATTTAAATAGACATTCGCGATGCTTTATGGTCGAAAGTTGTATTTCTGTAATAGTATTGAAATGTCAATACGTATTATCTGTGATTGCACTTAGTCTCTTTGCGAACAGTTACCATTTTATTTTGTAATTCTGAAAGCGTGTCATCTTCTTAATGAGTATTATATTCTTTGCGAGTCTACTACGAACCTCAAAAATTGAAATTTCGGTACTTGCATCCCTGTCTTTCGAAGATTGCAAGAACGAAAAAGATGAACAACTCAGTAGTCATCCGTTTTTGGCAAAGTTCCTTGACGTCCCAAAATTCAGTACTCAATTCAATTTAGTAAATCTGTTGCCTCATTATTAAAACAAAACAATGCGTGCGATATATCAAAGTAACATCCTGTTCTAGCTTGCTCTTATGGTCACAGTTTGCTATACGATATTGAATTTAATTTGTAACCCACCTAGGTTAGAAAATAAATTACTTCTCCAACACATTATTAACGATATACCTTCTTATAAAGTATGGACAAGAGTAATCTTAATAACAAAATCGTGTGTAGAATAATATTCATATAAATTGGTTCTATCTCGGTTAGTATCATCCCTGTAAGTTTGACAACGCCATAATATTGTAACGCCGCGCATGAGGTTTGACACTTTAAACTTTTATGAACCAATCACAACTTTTTTTAATAGCGCGAAATTGTCTATTGTTGGATAAATTCTAAGCTGCTCTGACATATTAATGAAGAGGGGATAGCTGTCAGTGTCAACGCGCCTGGGGTCATTTTTGGAAGGCATTTTTGTATGGAGAGCTGTGTCTATATATATTCAGTCACCGGTTCCTGATGGTAAGGTTCCCGGAGCTCCAACCCCCCTTAAAGGCCGGCAACGCGCTTGCGACTCCCCTGGTGTTGCAGGTGCCCATGGGCGACGGTAATTGTTACCATCTGGCAATCCGTCTGCTCGTTTGCCACCTTTCTCATAAAAAAGCGGTAAGAGCGCGCGACTTGCAATCCGGAGGTATTTTCAAAAGCCTATAGAGTGTCCCAATGCTGGGCAAAGGCGTCCCCTCACTTTTGCCACTCCTGTAGATCTAGAGTATCTGGCCAGTTTTTCAAAAAGGAGTCAAGCTCGTCTCTCCATCGTCACGAACGAACGAACATTTATTATTAAAATTAAGTTTGCATACAATGTAAAATATATTTTTTTCTGGTGGTAAGCAGTTACCAGAGTTTTGGACCCGGGTATGTCCTTAAACTACGTCCAACAATGAGAGGTAGGGCACAGCGATTTTCATCACGCTTGAACCTGAGCAGCCCGACTGGGGAAGTACCTCCTCCTTACAGAATACCTTAGCCATAATAAATAACACTGCTATCCTTTTTGGCTCGTAGTGTTGTGTTCCTAATGGTGAGTAAGGTTACCTGAGCTCACACCCCCTTCGCTCTAAAATGTTGATGGCGCAGACCAATAGTTTACCCCAGGAACCCTCCTGGGGTAAACTATTGGTTGCTGCGTTAGCGCTGGAGAATACCTTTCTGGACCTCCATGTTCAGGGCTTCTTGTACCTGAGCGTGGACGCCCAGACCGCCCCTCGTACTCTGGGGAGGGCAAATCTGCGCTCCGTCGTCAAAAATCTGGCCGAGGCATAACTAGCAAATGGAATACGGCATCCCCTGCCACGCTGGCTGTGGATTTTTGCAACATCAGGGGCTTACATTCAAACCTTAATGCTGTCCACCAACACCTTGAGACAGCAAAGCCAGCCTTGCTCTTTTTGGCCGAAAGATTCAGATATCGTCTGCGGCGGACACATCTTACCTTTCCTATCCCGGGTACGGTCTGGAACACTCCTTTGTACCTAGGGCTGGGGTATGTGTGTACGTTACAGATGATATCAGTTCTCGTCGTCTCACCCATCTTGGAGGTAGGGACCTATCCATCTTATGGCTGCGGGTAGACAACGATGACCATCCCCGCATCTACTCCTGCCTGTATAGGTCCCTGACGGTAATGCCGAAACTGACCGACTCATAGAGCACATTCAAACATCTGCAGACTCTGTGCAACGGCAGATCCCCCCTGCTGAGATCGTGATACTTGGCGACTTTAACGCCCACAACGCCGAATGGCTCGGCTCTAACAAAACCAAGCATGCGGGTAGATCTGTTTATGACTTTGCTCTGGCAAATGGCTTGACACAACTGGTCACTGCGCCTACGCGAATCCCAGAAGTGGAGAGCCAGGAACCTTCCCTGTTGGACCTTCTGCTGACTTCCCATCCGGACAGCTACCAAGTATCCGTTGTAGCTCCATTGGGCTCCTCGGAGCGTTGCCTGATCCGGAGTACGGTGCCAATCACGTGCCCGCCGCGTCGGCGAGTTGCCCATAGCCGCCGTGTGTGGCACTACAAGTCAGCAGATTGGGATGGAATGCGGTCCTTCTTTGTTTCCTACCCGTGGAGGCAGGTTTGCTTCACGCCGGATGATCCCAACGTCGCTGCCGAATCTATTGCCGATGTGGTGCTGCAGGGAATGGAGCTTTTCATTCCATCTTCTGCAGTTCCCATTGGTGGTAAATCCCAACCTTGGTTTGGACTTTCCTGCAAAAGGGCATCTCGTCGAAAGCAGGAATGTTACCAAGCCTGGGTAAATGCAGCGGCGGCTAAGGATGCAAAAACCAGCGCCTTAAAAAAGGAGTTTAACTCTGCTTCCCGGTCCTTTAAAAGAGTTAT
The DNA here is from genome assembly GCA_022674325.2 of Grapholita molesta. Lineage (NCBI taxonomy): Eukaryota > Metazoa > Arthropoda > Insecta > Lepidoptera > Tortricidae > Grapholita > Grapholita molesta. Next base: position 14,247,010 of record CP053135.2, on the reverse strand, counting down.
TGCCATCGCAAAGTCGTTGCACATTTGTAGAATTGGCGAGAGATTAGAGCGCCTCCCTTCGGGAACTGTCTCTCGCCAAAGCTATCCAGGAGAATTTATGCACGCAGTCTTTTCCACTTCTGCGCACGGAATATGACTTATTAGCTCATGACGCAAAAGACAAAGCCGATCTTCTGGGTAACCTCTTTGCGTCTAACTCGGCTTTGGATGATGGGGGAAACGCGCCGCCGACCATCCCGCGGTGCGAGAGCTGCATGCCGGATATACAGTTCCGGCACTGTTCAGTGCGTAAAGCTCTTGTTTCCCTTGACATCCATAAGTCGTGTGGGCCTGATGGGATCCCCGCAATTGTTCTGAAGATGTGTGCTCCTGAGTTGGCACCAGTTTTAACGCGTCTTTTTCGGCTCTCCTACTCTTCTGGCGTAGTCCCGATCTCGTGGAAGTCAGCTATGGTGCATCCAATCCCTAAAAAAGGCGACCGCTCAAATCCCTCCAACTACAGGCCAATAGCTATCACCACCCTGTTCTCGAAGATAATGGAATCCATTATTAACTGCCAGCTCCTCCGGTACCTAGAGAACCACCAGCTGCTTAATGACCGTCAATAGGGCTTCCGTAGTGGTCGCTCGGCTGGTGATCTTCTAGTTTATCTGACACATCGTTGGGCACAGGCGATCGAGACGAAGGGTGAAGCATTGGCAGTTAGTCTGGATGTAGCGAAGGCCTTCGATCGGGTGTGGCACGGGGCTCTTCTTTCGAAACTACCATCCTATGGGCTTCCCGAGAAATTATGCGAATGGGTCAGCAACTTTTTAGCTGACAGAAGCATTAAGGTCGTAGTCGACGGTGAATGCTCGGATTCCATGTCTGTGAATGCTGGTGTCCCTCAAGGCTGTGTGCTATCGCCCACGTTATTTCTCCTGCATATCAATGACATGCTGCAGACCAGCGGTATTCATTGCTATGCGGATGACAGTACTGGTGATGCTTGCTATACCGGCCGTGCCAACATTTCTCGGGAAAGTGTAAAGTTGAGACTTCCCTTAAAGAAGACTCAGAATGGGGCCGAATGAACTTGGTTCAATTTAACCCCAGTAAGACACAGGTTTGCGCGTTCGCGGCAAAGAAACTCCCGTTTGTCGTATCGCCTCGGTTTGAGGGCACTCTCCTAACAGCCACAGCCAGTATCGGAATTCTGGGTGTCGACATCTCTAGCTCAGTCCAGTTCCGCGGCCATTTAGAGGGAAATGCCAAAGTTGGCCTCGAAGAAGCTTGGTGTGCTCAACAGATCAAGGCAGTATTTCAGTTCGGCCCACCGCACCGCCTACAACTAGTAAATAATTATTATAAGCACTACTTGACATTACGAATGCAGAATGGTACTTTTTTTGCTTAATTTTACTTTTTGTAGTTTTGAGCACAGCAATGTATGGGCGGGTTCCAGTGTGCAACTGTACAAGGCGCAAGTACGGCCACATATGGAATACTGTTCTTATCTCTGGTCAGGGGCACCCCAATACCAGCTTCTCCCTTTGGACCGCATCCAGCGGAGAGCGACTAGAATTGTCGGCAGTCAGGATATCTCGGACCGGCTTGACTCCTTGGCACTGCGTAGAGATGTGGCGTCACTCTGCATTTTCTACCGCATCTACTACGGAGAGTGCTCCGAGGAATTGTTCGGATTAATCCCAGCGGCTTTCTTCCGCCAGCGCTCTACACGACAACACTTCCATCATCACCACTTAGATGGTTGGCAGTCCTCAACTGTGCGTTTTTCTAGAAATTTCCTGCCTCGCACAGCAAAACTCTGGGATAAATTGTCGTGTGCAGTATTTCCGTACCGATATGACATCCAAACCTTCAAGAAAAGAGCGTATAGGGATCTTAAAGGCTGGCAACGTACTTGTGACTCCTCTGGTGTTGCGAGTGTCCATGGGCGGCGGTAGTTGCTTACCATCAGGCAGTCCGTCTGCTCGTTTGCCTCCTATATCATAAAAAAAACCGTAGCCTATGGACGCTTGCAACTGCAGACTCGCCTTAGGATTAATATACGCGTTGCCTACCCTTTAAGAACCTATTTTGAAGAACCTCCTACTGTAGTCCCTATGGAAAACCTCCTTTAGGGAATTTTATCCAGATGTAAGTTTTGTCCCTATCAACTCCGGTAATTTGTTAAAAAGAGTAGAAGGATCCGTTGGAGGGGAAGGCCTAGGCGAACTTTTCTCAACCAAATCGGAGATATTTTGAAGAAAGGCCAGGTCAGGAGTACCCTAAACCGACGAGCATGTATGAGGAACGTTAAGAAAGTGAGTGAAGCGAAAGTGATTTGTCAGGACCGTAGCAGATGGAAAATCCGTGATTTCTGCCTACCGCTTTGGGAAACAGGCGTGATTGTATGTATGTATGTTAACTGTTACATTCAAATAAACATTTAAACTATTGTGATGGTCGTTGTCCGCAGGCGACGTGCTCTCCGGCGACTCCAACGGCAACATCACAGTGTGGGCGCGCGGCACCAACACCGTGGCGAAGCTGGTGCGCGGCGTGCACGCGGGCTCCGTGTTCTCGCTGCTGGCGCTCAAGGACGGCGCCGTGCTCAGCGGCGGCGGCAAGGACGGCCGCGTCGTCATGTTCGACGCCGACCTCAACTCCACGGGACATGAGAATATCGTGAGTGCTTTCAAGTTACGGCCAAAGATCGATACGGCCATTTTATTTAAATTTGTGTTCTCAACTTTTCAGTTTGGATTTTTTGTGTAGTTTCTACTCAGAATCAACTCTTTCGAGTCTGATAGGAGAAAATTGTCGTCATGAAACTGACAGTGATTTAACTTTTCTTAACTAGCTACCTGCGATAATTGGATGTACCAAATTTTGAAAACTCCCGTTTACATTATTTTTAACCGACTTCAAAAAAAGGAGGAGGTTATCAATTCGGTTGTTTATTATGCAGAAACATCTGCTAATGAATATCCTCGATATTTAAATCTAAAGAAAAGTAGAAATTTTTTGACTGGAAGCGGGACTCGAACTGATATATTAAATGATCATTTGTCAGAGTCAAATAGTGGCAAACATGTGGCCAAATATAGCGATACAGCTCTTTATTTATATAGCGGTAAGGATATGTATCGATATAATTCTGTGAACCTAGTGAAAAAAGGTATAAGTCAAATAGGATCAGTAAAAAAGGTCACAAGTCATATAAAATGTACGGCACTTGTACCCTTCTTGTGCTAATTTGACGTATACCCTTTTTCACTATTGCCACAGAATATTTGGCCATACTGCTACTAACTATATGATGGTGACTGTACATATATTCTATTTTATTTTAGATTGAAGGCCATTACGGCGGCGTGCGAGTGTTGGCCGAGGGCCGCGGGAGTCAACTGTTTGTTGGCACCACTAAAAATTGCATTCTTCAGGGAGACTTGCAACTGGGCTTCTCACCTGCTGTACTGGGTAAGTGTTGACTGTGGGGGTAGTAGCTGTCATGGCCAGAATAATGATTTATTCTATTGAATACTAAATTCCCTGGGGAAAAATAGTACAGGTGTAACACATACAACTTGAAAGAAAAATATATCGTTTTCACTAGGACCAAATTAAGTAATTTGATGTTACGGAAGCGAAAAATATTGTGTGTCAATTTACGGTAACTCGGGTTGTTAAACATTAGCATTTTACAATTCAGTTCTCAAGCTCCGGTAGACTTGGCCATTTTGTGGTACTTCATTGTCTTTGGTTTAGAAGTGGTGGGAGTTTTTCACTACTATGTATGGTGTGGCTATTGGGCTAATTATTGAATCGGGCGTCGGCAAAATATGGAATGCTGAGATGCAGCTGGAGTAACTGTAGGAAAATTTTCGCTTAAAAATTTTAGAGATGGACAAATTAGTATACTGATTTCAACTTACTTAGTTTTTACACATTATTACAAATAAACGGGACTTGACTGCGTATATTACTTTAAAAATGACCTCTAGTTCCTCAAGTTGGTAAATAAGATCAAGTGCGGATAGTTCAAAGAATTTGCGCGACTAGTTGATCATCCTTAGCCAGTCTTCATTCGAGACCACGAGAATAATGTCGTTTTCGAAACGTCGGAGGATTTTTTTTATATATACGCGGTTAAGTCCCGTTTGTAATAAAAATAGTATACTCTCGAAGTCTGTAAAATGTGAGTCAAACTGTGAGTGCACACTGTGAGTGCACATGTGAGTCAAACTGTGAGTGCACACTGTGAGTGCTCACTGTGAGTGCACACTGTGAGTGCACCTGTGAGTCAAACTGTGAGTGCGCCGTGTCCGCAGGCCACGTGGACGAGCTGTGGGGGCTGGCGGCGCACCCCACGCTGCCGCAGTTCGTGACGGCGGGCTGGGACCGGCTGCTGCAGCTGTGGGACGGGCTCAGCCACTCCACCGTCTGGAGCAAGGACATCGAGGTAGCCCATCTAGAAACTGCCGCATGCCCACGAACCTAGGGGCTGGGGTCGTTACTGCTATTAAAATTAAGGGTTATAGAAATAATAATATTACAGGACATCCTTTACACAAATCGACTGAGCCCCACGGCTCAAGAAGACTTATTTTGTGGTACTCAACCAACGATATATCGTCATCATACTCATCATCATTTCAACCGTAAGCCGTCCACTACTGGAAATAGGCCTCTCCCAAATATGACTTGTATTATCTTGGGGTAGTTGTTATAGTCTTCACGCTTGCAGTAGCTGTAGATTGGGTTAGGTGTTGGGTTAGGAACAATATGTATAATATACAAATATTTAAACATATAGAAAACAACTATGACTCAGGAACAAATACCTATGCTCATTACACAAATAAATGCCATTACTCGGATTTGAACCCAGAACCCAATAAATTGAGGATGTCTATACAACATCGCGTTCTTCTCATTCTAGCAAAAACACTAGCGCCATCACGTTTAAAAGCAGCCGGTCTCAGTTCTATACTAGTTCTATGGAGCTGTCGCGCTGTTAAAATAACTCAACTTTAGCTCATAGATGGCGTTAGTTACATAGTACTGAAAACAGACAATATAAACAAAACCGGAATGTTGAAAGAATCAGAATCTACTATTTTTATCCTTGAACCGGGGAACCTTAGACCGGAGCCCCACTGCTGCGCACGGTCGAGCTACGCACGTGAATACAAAAACGCTTTGTATGAAAATGTAGGTAGATACTTCCACAGTAGTGCACGAGCTCGCTACGTACGAAATGACGTCACTGATACACGCGCGGTGTGTTCCGAATTGTGCTAGCGCGCGTGGCAAGCAAAGCTCCACTGCGACTCATGCTGTCCACGCTACAGACGAATGCCGTATCTACAGGGAGGGCGAGCGGGGGAGACGAGAATCGTGCGCCTTATTTGTGTTGTAGTTTACGTTTTGTTCGACGTTATTCACGTGCGTAGGTCGACCGTGCACAGCAGTGGGGCTCCGGCTTTAGTGTCCCATTTAGTCCGTATCGAATAACTTGAAAGCTTGAAGTGTTTGATCAGTGTTGAAGTGTGATGACGTGTGCAGGAGCGCGCGCAGTGCTGCGCGTGGGCGGCGGACGGCAGCGCGGTGGCGGTGGGCTGCCTGTCCGGCAAGTGGCTGGTGTTCGACCCCGCCTCGCGCGAGCTGCTGGCCGCGCACCACGACGGGTACACTACAGTCTTTATACTGCACACACTTCTAAAAATATTATAAAGCTCTATATTTTAATTAAATCATGTCATACATGTTGCACAGTTTCAATAAACTAATTTTTATTTGTATATTAGCCACTTGCGCGGCATACCTACTCATAACTGCTGTACAAGTGTACAACCGATCAATTTCAATTAAGCTGTACTTTCATGTTCTATGAACTTGGCGGTTTAAAAGTTAAAGGGCACACTTTTTTTAACTTCCAGTGTTATTTCCTCTTTATTTTATTTGTAAGGTGCCGAAATAGAACATTACGGACCCAGGGCGGTACAACAAAGAATGGCTCAGATCGTGGGTATTTGTGGCCCGAACTGGAGGTGAGGGCCATAAACAAGCGATCTGAGGCCTTCTTTATTATAGTTAGTTTTACGTCTTCATCTGGGTGTAAAGTGAGATTTTCCGTCTCGCCATAGGGCGGTAAAGCTCACTTTTTTTCCCTTATTTTATTTTACTACCTTGTTCGCTTGATACAGCTTTGTAGAACTCACTGAACTAAGATGGAAACAGACAACAAAACATAAAATTTATTTATCTGAAAATTTATCTCTAAGCAAAAATTTTATGAACTGATTGAGACTATGACTTTATTATACAGATCGGAGCCAATCCAGACGATCCAGTACTCTCCAGACAACAAATACGTGGCGCTGGGCTCCCGGGACAACTTCATCTACATATACCAAGTGGACGACGACTGTCGCCGCTACACGCGGATCGGCAAGTGCTTGGTATGTACCATTAGACAAAACAATAAAAATATTATAAAAATATCCTAGTGTGCCGCCGGCAACGGGCCCAGGCTGCCGGTGGTTAGAGCTGCAGAGAGAGGAACCGCCGGACTATGCGCGCCGTGTCCAGGATTACCGCCTTCTGAATCTGACCCTTGATCCAACCACAACCACGTAGCAAGTCTTTAATGTATTATTATTTCCGTTTATTCATTCACTCTTAGGCTAGGTTTATTTATTTAGTAGAGTATAAAAATACATCTAAAACAATGAAAATATTATAAAAAAACCTACCTTTTTTGTTACTATTAAGATTTTTTATTATTTTCTTTATCCCTTGAAGATTGGTGGCATCAAACCATGTTAAAAAACGTGTTAGTTAATTATCACGTGTTTTAGAATATTCTATAGTCTAAGACCTTCTTACTAAGTAAATAAAGTAAGTTCTGATTTCACGCAGTGCACGGAAAGAAAACGTAGAAGGGTAATCCTGCACGTTACTATACCTACTTTATGCTAATTTTGCTATGCTAGTGTATGACCCGCTTTTAACGATTGATTATTATTATGACTTTGGAAACGTTATCTTAACGATGGAAACAATACAATATGACCAGACCTCGAAGTCGCCGTGGCACGAATACAATTTTGCTAGGGAGAGACACACGATATTATTTTATCGATAAGTTGTACTTTCTTATGACAGTACTTATGTTATGATTATGAGATACTTAATGATAACTTGCAATATCTATTAAACTGTATTATTTATACAGTATGAAGATTGAAGTCCGTAAAGGTCGATTAACGAAGATAACGGTATTCATACTTTATGGATGTAGGTATAAAACATGACGTTGACATAATATGACAATCTTGTCCGCTCAGAGAATCGATGGAATTAATATTACGCGTAAAATGCCACCTTTGAAATTGATGAAAAAATATTTAGTAGTAAAGGTTGATTTTTATTTGAATTTTAAAATTCCTAAGAAGTATCCTAAAAACTCCTATATAGGTAACATTGACGGGAAGTAATCATCACAGTTTAGTTAATTTTCAATTATTCTGTAAATTTTACAGCTAATAATATATGAAATGTCAATTCCGAATAAGCATTCAGTTATCGATAAATTTTATATCGGAAGGAAATCCCTAGTTAATTGATGTTATTGCTACCGCGACTTCGAGGTCTGAATATGACTATCACAATTGACAAGTAAAAAAATCTGAATTACAGCTGCGACTTAAAATTTAAGTTATAAGTTCCATAGTTAAAAGAAATAATTGCATGTCCGGTTAATCTGTAAATAGATAAGGTAGAGGTACCAATGATGTACGGTTTAAGTTTACATGTACCAGTGATGGACACTTCATTCTTAAGTCAAATATCGTATGGTTGACAGTTGATTGACGTAACATTTATGACGACCTTATTTCTCTATAAGAGTGAAGGTCCATGATGGGTCCTGATTCATTATAGGTGCCGTTACCTTAGTTTTATACCTCGATAGTATTTTAGTTCAAGTTAAGTATTGTTGTACAATCAGCGTCATAAAGATAGTGGCAGTCAAAATGACCAAATATATAGTGACACTTCCATAACTGCTATACAAATAAAGATCTGTGTAGAAGTATTTGGCTACTTTGGTTGCCACTAACTATTTGACGCTATGTGTACACTTACTTATAGGTTTGTATTTACGGACTTAATTTTTTTTTAATAAATTGCAAAGTTAAACCTTTTTGGGCTTCACTAAGGTATATTTTACAGTGTAGCGACCCGTTGTCGGCAAGAGCCGACAGTGGTGTTCTACAAGTTACCTATTTATTAAGCTACTTTGATTGCTACGATGACACGCAAAGCGCTATCTCTTTCCACGCCGTCGCCGCATTAGAAATTCATATCAGTGTGCCGAATGTTACACCGGTGGATACTAGAATACTTTTAAATAATGAATGCTTAGAGATAGTAGATAAAACATTGTTCCTTGGTTTAACATTGGACAAAAGTCTACAGTGGAGTCCTCATATAACAAAACTCGCACATAGATTAAGTTCGGCCGCTTTCGCCGTTAGGAGAATTAGGCAACTGTCGAATATTGAGACAGCTCGATTAGTTTATCATAGTTATTTCCATAGTGTAATGTCATATGGTATTCTGGTTTGGGGCAAAGCAGCTGACATACAGACTATATTTGTATTACAAAAAAGAGCCATTCGTTTTATGTATAACTTAAGAGCAGGTGCATCTGTTAGAAAACTTTTTAAAGAAATTAATATATTAACTGTAGCCTGTCAATATATATATGAAAATATTATGTACGTTATTAAAAACCTTCAGTTGTTTACCAAAAATTGTGACATCCATACCTATAACACTAGAAATAAGAATAAGCTTGCTATTAGAAAGTGTCGTGTGCGTAAAGTGTATAAATCATTTTTTGGGCAATGTATTCATTTATATAACAAGTTACCTGATGATGCCTTAAAATTACCCTTCCCAGTACTTAAGAATTACTTAAAAAAGTCTTTGATGTCTAAGGGCTATTACAGAGTAGAGGATTATTTGACAGACAAACATGCATGGCCCAAACCAGAAACTAACAAAACCGCCTAGCAATTAATTCAACAATTGTATGTACTGCCAGATAATGTAAATGACACAGTTCAGATAAGAAAGCATATTAAAGTATGTCTATTTTGTCAAGTCGATTTTTTTTTATACATTATTATTTTTACTTTTATATTTTAATATTTTCTTATCTTGTAATAAACTTTTTGATATGTTTTCTTATCGGACTACGCATAATTATGTAAGTACCTACTTTAAGATTTGATGTATCACTGTTTTGAAAAAATAAGTCCCGCCGTAGTTTCTTGCCGGTATCTTCACGGGTCAGAGGTGTAGGGTTTGAACCGGTGTAGATTTTTTTTTTTTTTTTTGACGTTCATAAGTGCATGTTATGTGCCTAAATTGAAAAATAAAGATCTTTTATCTTTTTTTTTTTTTTATCAACCACCTAACTATTTGACTATACGATATGAAATAATACAAATTATACATTATTTGAGTTAGGAGCCTTAATTGTTATATTCAGTCGATATACAATATTATAGTACTAGGGTAGGTATCGCTTTAATTTTAGTATGCTTATATAGTCTGTACCAAATTATGTAATTAAGCCAAAGAATCTTAGACTTATATTATAAACGTAGTATGTGTAGAAAAGTGTATTGTTAGTAAGTGTATGTAGAAGTAAAATCTGCATCAATCTCTCTTTATTTATAAATATAAAGTAGTGTATATAGTATTATTTTTTTAGCTAATGACGCATATAATTCGAAATATTATTTGTATAAATTATTCGCCGTCGCTCGCCTAACGCAATCATATGCTCATTTATAGGGTAAGACTGTATCATATCCATAGATGAATCAATATTCCGTTAATATATTTTGTTAATCCAACTTAAGTCGAGCCTTTTCCATGATTCCAGAAATTAGCCAAATCGAATGCAATACAATATTTACATATATTGCGATATATTTGACAAATCTGTTTGTCAATTAATATTTAAAAGCATTCGATAAAAAATGTCCAAAGACGCGAAGCTGAAAAAAAAAACCCTATTTCATCCTTTCGCCACTAATGACTTGAAGGTTACAGGTCACTCACTCGCCTCCGTTATTCGCCTCACCTTCTAAGTTAAATTGAATTTACATAAATGAAATGTTCTAGGACAAAAAAATCTTACTCATACAAATCTTAATTTTACAAAAATCGAAATAGTCCTACAGATAAGCTCAATAAGGTTTGTGCTGTAAGTACTAGGCGACGATATATATAACATAATAGATATACATATACAAATAGACATCCATGACCCAGGCACAAATATTCGTGATAAACACACGAATAAATGCCCTGGTTAGGATTAGAACGCGGGACGTCTTGTTTCATATGCAGGGTCATAACTAACTAGACTAAGAGGCTCCTCAATTGTCGTATAAGTCCATGCATTTGCGACTTATTTGACAATACTACAATACGGTTACAGTGGACATTGTTTGTTTTATATGGTGCCAGAGGAGCCTTCTGTGAACTTGTAAATTAGGGACTCCATGTAAATTGACCACGTAAAAAAATGGTGTTAGCATAATAAATAATTTAAAGTAGGAAAGAAATTGATCCGTCTATGGAGAGTTATAACAGTTTCAAATGAGTATTATAACATTTATAATCGATTGTGTTTATAGGGTCACTCCAGCTACATAACTCACCTGGACTGGTCCGAAGACAGCCAATACATCAGGAGTAACTCCGGCGACTACGAGCTTTTATACTGTGAGTATTTACCAATTATATTTCCTATTTCATTTATTATTAGCTGCAAGATCGCTACAAAGGTCTATGGATACATAGACAAGTCTCCATAAATTCGGTAAGCAGAACTTAAGTTTCAGATTTATCCAATTTATATGGTCTGTAATTTCAGTTCCTGTTTTTGAGAAATCAGAAAACTACTTATACTAAATATGTACATACGTACAGTCAGCAGCAGAAGTCGCTAAGCGTTTGAGATGTTCAAAATGAGGTCAACACATCTCTATTGTCAAGAGAATAAGAGCGCATGTAGGTAATTTTGAACTTTTCAAATGCTTACTGCTGCTACTTTTGCTGCTGGCAGTACCTGAAATTTATAAACAATTATTTTATGTAACTGTTAATACTCGAAACTAATGAAATAAAGCGACTGAAACGGATTATATCGCGTATACTAATTTAAACTTAATTCCAACGTTTCGAACCCTTTAGCAGCGTTCGTTGTCATGGGGTCCACCCAACACGACTGTGACACGACACGAAAAGGGTTCAAAACGTCGTGATGAAGTTTAATTTAGTATACGCGATATAAATCCATTTCAGTTGTTTTATTTCATGTGTAATTATATCGGTAACCAAAGATAATATTATGTTAATAAGTTATTAATGAATGGTATGATCGCAGGGAACGCGACCACTTGTCGCCAAGTGCCGGCGCCGACGAGCCTGCGGGACACGGCGTGGGCCACGCACACGTGCCCCATCGCCTTCCAGACCGTCGGCGTGTGGCCCGAGGCCGCCGACGGCACCGACATCAACTCCTGCACCAGGTGACGACTACTCACGGCTGTCGGCTACACACGGCTGTCGGCTACACACGGCTGTCGGCTACACACGGCTGTCGGCTACACACGGCTGTCGGCTACACACGGCTGTCGGCTACTCACGGCTGTCGGCTACACACGGCTGTCGGATACACACGGCTGTCGGCTACACACGGCTGTCGGCTACACACGGCTGTCGGCTACACACGACTGTCGGCTACACACGGCTGTCGGCTACACACGACTGTCGGCTACACACGGCTGTCGGCTACACACGGCTGTCGGATGTACACGACTGTCGGATACACACGACTGCTCGGATACACACGGCTGTCGGCTACGCACGGCTGTCGGATACACACGGCTGTCGGCTACACACGGCTGTCGGCCATAGACGATTCATGTTCGCCTTAGGTTGAGATCGACAGCGCGTTTATCTAAACTTAATTCCTACTAACTTATCTAAGCTGGGCCCGTACCGCGAACATCGAGCATCTTTCTCTTTTACTCCAATTAAGGCGTCATGAGAGTGACAGATAAAGTCGTCTGAAATTTACAAATATTGGTTTTTGCGGTAGCGCAGCTCGTCGCCTGGTATCCGATCCGTTTATGCTGGTCGTCATTGAGTTGTTACAACGACATGCTTGCGGACTGCTAAGGGATGGAAATCGCTCCCTTCGTCAGTATGCCCGGAAAGATATAATTTGGGTCTTTTCAAGGCTAGAGTGAATAGGCTGTTACTGAACCAGCGTGCTACACCCTCGGCCTCGTCGACACTTACCATCAGGTGTGACTGAGGTTAAATGCTGGTCAGTCTTGTATGAAAAAAAAAAACAGATTAATTACCTGAATGCTTTTGCTACAATAGTCTGCTGAAACTTATGGCGGTACTTCACAATAATTGCGACAAAATATTATATTGATATCAATCATTGTTGCAGGTCTCACGATAGTCGCCTCGCTGCGACTGGAGATGATTTTGGCAAAGTGAAGCTGTTTGCCTACCCCGTTACACAACCTAAGGTAAGTTTATTTACCATTATCACTTTGGCTAGTTCGAGCTCTGTTAGGCAAAGACCCCTCAATCTTGAACCTCATTTTCTCCACTGAGCATTCGCCGCTGATTGTATTTCTCTATGATTCCGTAAAGAGCGTATATTGTCGCGGCATCCGCGTAAGATCCCACAGGAACGTATTACCAGGATATCAAGTAGCCTATATTTCAATTCGTATTTTGTCTATATGTATGCCACGTTTAATGTTAATTCATTGAGTGATTGACTAAGAAACATTTGCACGAACTTTCATATTGATAATATTTACTGTTATTAACATACATACATTTTAGCCGCAGTCCACTGCTGGACATAGGCTTCCCGCAAATATGACTTGTATCATCTTGGGGGTACTTGCCATAGTCACCACGCTTGACAGGAGGATTGGTGGCTGCAGTAGCTGTAGATTGGGTTTCCACGGACGCTGCTGCCCGTCCGTAGGGTTTTTCCCTTTCGACACCCGCGGGAGATGGGGTGGTGCTATATTAGTCAGCCGGCATTACACGGCAAACTGTTATTAAAGCTAGCACTATTTTTTCCAGTCCCTATGTCACCAGTACGGCGGGCACTCGTCTCACGTGACATGCGTCCGGTTCCTGCCCGACGACTCGCGCCTCGTGTCCACCGGTGGGCTGGACACCAGCGTCATGCAATGGGTTGTGGACTAAACCTTATCTTCAAGCAATAAAGCATATTTTACAACTACTTTAACCCCTCGAACGCATTGTCCCGTATCCGTCACAACTCACAAGCCGTTTGGACTATAAATGTTATGTTCAAAGTCATTGTTTCAACAGAAAAAAAATTACAGTGGCGTACCGGGGGTTAAGCAAGGCGGTATAAATCAAGAATATATGTATCGTCGATTTTTATCAATCGTTTAAGATATAATACTTAGCGAGTGTTAGTGGTGTTGTAATCAAAGTCGACATCATTACTTGCTACATTGATTTTAATAAAAACTTACCGATTTTATTAAATCTATGAAAATAATCTATAGTTTGCTGATTTATATTGCAATTAATTTACAAGAAAATTTAACATAAATGAAAAATATTAAATCAATGATAAAATAGGTCTATTAACCAGAGAGATACGGAAATAACCATATCAGCTCGACTCGACCTTATTGATAGTGATATTTGCCCCAAAACATTCCAATTATTGTTATGTACCAGATTTTAAGCAAATAATATAATTACTATAAGGGGATCATCAATATTGTGATTGAATTATTGTAAAACTTTATCTATTCAAATATACTTGAAGCGACGAACCCGCAGAAATCTAAGAAATTTGAAATTATAATTTCAAACAACTTTTTTCTAAGGGAGCTCTATGGCAAGAGTTATTAAAAATAGCTATATCTATATATATCATAAGTCAAATTTGCACGACGCACTAAGGCCTAATATACGCCGGCTTTACAATTTTTGTGTCATTTAATATTAAAACTTATTGTTTTATATCTGCATTTTTAAGAAATATAGAATAAGTACTTTTTCACGAGTACTGGATTGCTGTACTTGTTTGTTTTATGTGCACGGTTGTGACTAAAGCAAAGAATTAATTGTTAAGTACAGATAAATCGGGGTAAAGAAGATTTTGCATAATATTATTTTAGGTTACCTACATAAGCTGATTTTTAAAAATCTGATATAAAATTAAATGTCCTATAATTTTTACCAGAATTCAATTTTTAATTAATATATCCTTCTTTACTCTGAGCAAATAAACCGTCACACTAATCTAGTATAAGTACAACAACACTTAACACATTACTTATGTAACACTGCGAATATTGTTTTATTTTTATTAATTATGTATGTGATTGAGCTTTTAAGCTAATTTTAATGTATAATAATTATTTTTGTGGCACGTTTTAATCAATTATAATAATTATTTAAGCCATAAAGTTCAAGTTTTACAAATTAGATTTAATAATTATTTTTATTTCGATAATAAATGTTGCAACGTGGTTTATGGAAATGCTAGAGTAATTTAAGTTGTGAAGAGTACAAATAATGTTTGGCTGTATTGAATAGAAACGAAAAATAACAGTATTATAATCAATACATTAATACAGCCCGATTTAATTACAATACAACTTACACAACGCCACTGTCGGCTGTTGCCGACAACGGATCGCTACGCTGTAAACTATACCTTATCAAGTTCCAATAAGGTTCAACTTTGCAATTTATTAAGCCCACACATCCGTACCTATAAGTAAGTGTACAGTCAGCGTCAAATAGTTACTGGCACACGAAGTGGCCAAATATATAGATACAGATAGCTGTAAGGATGTGTTACGATATATCTGTCCATTCTGACTGCAACTATCTATATGCTGACAAGCTTCTATTTCGCAAAAGATTCTACAGTAATATCTGTAAATAGTGTAATAGATGCATTAAATGTGGCAAAGATATATGTAACCACGACTTACTACGGCGTAAATTGTATACATGTTTATGTCACAATAGATGTAAACATATTTTTAGAAGTGACCGTGCAACATCTGTCCGTTGTCTCGCAATATTTACTGTTAATATTAATACAAAATAGGTGGCCACAAATATCTAAACATGCACTTTATCGCCTTGACAATAGAGGTGTTGTTCAGATATTTGTGGCCACCTCCACAGCTCCGATATATCTGATGGCGACGGTACAATGAACAAACAATATTCTCCTAAAACCACGTTGCCACTAAACATTTTATTAAGTATAAAAATTTAATTTAAGTATAAAAAGCATTCCTTTTTGGTGAAAATGGAACGGTTTAAAACCTAGTCACCGTAGTTCATTCATTTAGTTGTCATGGTAGGCAAGCACTAATTTAGGTCTGTAAATAGCCAAGACGCGTTTCCGTCTTTTTGAATGTGCCTCTATTAAAAAACTTTTATTTAATCGTTGTTTTATTTTAAATTACGCTCAAGTCTTCGTCTTCTTAACCCTTTACCAGGCCCCAAAGAACTACCGTGTCTTCATACGTACTGTATGTACTGTTACAACCGTATTGAACGCCTTGTAAAAAATGCATTTACGAAAGTCGGAGTTGCTCCTTTAAACCAGAAATAACAATGTGGGTTACGGTTATCCCATCACCTGTGTAAGTAATTAACTGTCATACTCGATTTTGTCTTATCATATTCTTGATCAGGCGAAGGGACATATTCTTCCCAGATTTTATATCGGTTATCACAGTCAAGGTTTAACTCCAAACCTACCTACTACGAAACATTATATTTATCAATCACTGAAAACATTATTTTATGATCTTCGGTGTAATTACTTACATGAGTTTTTATGACATGACAAGACAGTTTACCGGGCCATGGGAAGAATAGCTCCCACACAGTTAAACTCTAATAAGGCCATGGGATAATGTCAACCCACATCTTAATTCTGGTCATACACAATAATGCGTAAATATTTAGCAATGATAACGATTACATTACCTTTCAACACTCAAAATCTACAAAATGTCAAAAAATTGTTTGACCTATGTACTTCTGTTTCAGAAAAATTAAGGAAAGTGTTCGAATTTCTCTGTAGTTTACTGAAATTAGCGTTCAAGTGAATTTAAACGGCTGCCAAAAATATATTACGCGATTTAGAAGCGCGTTGTGAATGTAGATTATAAAATAAAATTTTCAGGGATTGACAAAATATTTTGTAGGAGGTTTGGAGTTAAAACCTGACTTCTGTAACCGATATAAGATGGGAAGAATATATCCCTTCGCCTGGTAAAGGGTTAAGTTCGGATTAGGCTAGTATTTTAGTCTAGTAGCAGGTAATTTAGTAGCTAAATCGTTCGCATTAGTCGAGTCAAGTACACAAGTCAGTAGTATTCTGCAAGATGAACAGCCTACGACGTAATAACAACATTTTCTGATTTTCACGCCAACAAATAAACTTTACTAAATCGACAGGCTCGGATTTGTTTCGCCGGGGGCAGAGTGAGCATGGACGCGTGGTGGGGTGTGCTACGCGCTACTAAAGTACAAAATAAATTAGAATCAAATCGATTGACTCGACTAATAATAATTTTTTGGTGTTCAGACACGTTTAGCTACTAAATTACTCGCTACTCGACTAAAACACCAGCCTAGTCCGAGTAAGCCTTCATGGATTGTGTTAACCTTTTCCACGCCAAAGACGTATATATTGGCACAGCAGGTTCAACGCCAGACATATATATATATATCCTCGACCACAGCAAATTATACCTACGTGCACACGCATAAAGCTCAACATCAGTTTTGACATTTCGGTGACGTGGCGTGTGAGCTTTAGCTTTTGCGTTTGACATTGCGCCGAAGATAGATTAAGAAAGGTTAAGTTTATCAAATATCTATTGATGCTGACTGTACAACAAGAGGTACCGCGTGATGTTATGGGGCCTTACCGCGCCACATTTCATCTGCCAAATTCAAGTTTTCTTTAGGAAGGAAAAAACGGAACCCTTATAGGATCACTTTGTTGTCCGTCCGTCTGTCTGTCTAGTTATTAAGTACCATGTCTCTGCTTTCTGCACGTGCATGCAGGTTTTTTCGCTGTTTTCTGTGACATCTTGGTCCTGCGGCTAGGATATATTAGTCATTGCCGTTTAAAAAGTAATTGGGATAAAGTATCAAAATTTTGGCTACACAGTGGCATAACTATTTATTTTTCAATAGTGCCAGCATGGCCCCTGTGATCAAAAATGCCATAATCTGTATTCGGCTTGTTCCGAAATCTTAATTGTAAAAATGGTAACTCCGAAGGGGGACACTTATTACAGTGATATTTAATACATTTTCGGAGTTTTTTTTCCTCGCTTTTGGCATTCGGAATTGCTTGAACCTTACTAGACTTTAGAAACTGTAATCCTAGGTTCCTTAGCCGGTGCAAGGGCCGACGCAAGAAGACTGCAAGCTCTTAGCAACTTGCATGGGAACTGCATGCCGATTACATACCGACCGCACAACGACTGGGTAGTTACTATTGGTCGGGGGCTCCAGGTTTAGGGAACGTGTGAATAGTGTGCAAAGTACGTTTTTCTTACGCTAATCGATTTTGTCTAAACTCGTCATTAAATGTATGTTAAGAGTAATGAGAAAAAAAACAAAATATTGATAAATATCTTCTTTGCTCGTTAAAAAGGATAAGGCGTTACTTTGCCAACGGTGTAGTGTGGCGCCGAGCGAACCGCGCGAGGTGGAGTTTCCAGTTTTATAAACAATCGAAAAAAAAATGTTATTATAAGTATGTGTGTATTATAAGCAGTGATCGGCACTATAGATATCGGCACCTTAAAAATAACTTGTTGAGCTGACGTATAAGAATACTTACAATGTAGAAAAATACGAATAACTTTGGCAAATTAGTGTCCACTCTAATTTGAAAAATAATAATATCGGAATCAATATTTTTATGGCTCTATACACTCTTATCGAGTTTTGTTAAAGTTTTGCACCCATAGCGCCGACTACTAATTATAAGTCTGAGTTCCCTTTTTGGTATGAATAATTTATCTACAAAATAACAATTCACAGATATTTAATTGAAAGTAAAACAATTTATTAAATTAATAATAAACATAAAAAATAAACTAAACTTTTACAAAATAAACATAAATTATAAAACAAAACTCGCCGGACCAAATGCCAAGTTACTCACGGCAACATTAACGACATGGAAACATGCCTACTTAACCAACCTGGTTTGCTTACGTTCAACTCTAGTCAAGGATTTTATTTCTAGAAAATCTCAAAAGATTAGCTTGATTTTCATGGTATTTTACCCTTTAACGAAGCCGAATTAAGTAGTCGGGTAGCTTAGATGAGAGTAAAATTAAATAACAAAATATTGACAAATAAGTAACAGAGGGGTGGTTCAACAAAAATCTAATTAACTTCTGGGTCAGAAAACTGACAGTTGTTGGATAATATAGGCCAGTATTACCAGAAAACTGGTCGCTTGCAGGCGACAATGATCCGTCGCTTCATCGAAAAAATATCACATGTCTTCGTACTTGGTTCCTAATTATATTTACGCTCATATTTTTCAAATAAAAAGCATCATATTTCATTAGTCCCAATGGATCTCGAGGAGAGGACAGAGTCCACTGAAAGATGTCGATCGTTCAACGATTTAATCCAGCTATTTCTTAACATCTATATTAACTGTTCTACACTGTTGGCGGAGAGCTCTAGCAGTCTCCAAGCGGCTTTGGGGTTCAACTCCTGAGGGTCCCGGCACAGGACCCAGACATAGTTGACCCTCATCACCTTGTCGGGGTCACCTTCGATGACATTGTTCTTGCCATCCCGGACACACATGATCTGTTGTGACTGGAAGGTTATGACTAGAACGGGCCCCTGGTCCATCATTTTGCCCATGACTAATTCTATCTGCTCGATATCGAGTATTTTTGAGTCGAGTCTGTATCCGAGTTGCTTGCACTGTTTGATGGGTGTCGCTAGGATGTTGAACACTCCTTCGTAGCACCAATCTTTAAGTATGTCCAGGTCGCCTCTGACCATCGCTTCGAGTATGTTCGGGATAATGTCGTTAGCGCAGTCGTCCAGAAACTTCTGCGAGGTGAAGCTGGGGTCGACCTTGCAGATCTCGGTGAGGGTCTTGGAGAGCTCGGTCTTTTCGAACATGTTCCCAAAGAGACTGCCAACTTTTTCGGTGACGAAGCGCGCTCCGCGGACCACTGGATTGTCGGATTCTTCATATTTTATCTTCCAATCTAAGACCTGAAGGCAAAATGTAATTAAACATTATTTATAGAAAATTTTAGAAATCTTGCGCCTGTTGATTTATTAATCTTTAGGTAACTAGTTATTTATGTATAAAAATGTGTCCACAACGTATCCTGTGTTCGAAACGTCGGGACTGTGTCTAACGTCTATTACCTATTAGCAACTGAAGTACCGCATAAGATACCGAACAATATTTTTTTATACATGACTGACCAGTGTTTGAGCTCAGTCACACCTGACGGTAAGTGTCGACGAGGTCGAGGGTGTAGCACGCTGGTTCAGTAACAGCCTATTCACTCTTGCCTTGAAAAGTCCCAAATTATATCTATCTGGGAATACAGACGAAGGGAGTGAATTCCATTCCTTAGCAGTCCGTATCGTACAACCCTCGGCCTCGTCGAAAAATAATTAGGTGGCCAGTTATTAAAGGGTAGCTAATAGTGATGGAAACCCCGTTTGAACATGTGTTTATTTTTAGTACAAGGTGGCCAGTTATTGAAAAGTGGTTAGTTACTGGCGATTTACCCTATCTACTAAAGGTTATTTTAATCTATTTTATACTAAAATAAAGATACAAGATGTGTGAATCACTATTGAAACGACTCGAGGGTGTATGCAGGTAATATTTTTTTACATTATAATTTATATTTTCCTGTTTGAGCTGGCTTTGTGGCGCGTTAATTATTTTATATACGTACATATTAGTGCTCTAAAATGCGTCCAGAAACTGTAGTCAATGACCAGCATTACCAACCATCAGAAATTAATGGAGATGTAAAGTTAGCATTACCTCCTGAAAACAGTAGGTTATGAGTTTAAATTTGGAACAGCTGTCAAATTCAAGTGGGGTGTCTATTCTAGTATCTATAGATATTAAAATAGTAATTGATACGAAACGCCAATTCGTTGTTTTTTTTTAATATAAATCGAACGACATTTAAACTTTAGTGACAATAGAATAGGGAGTTCATTCGCTTGTTTATGGTTTAAAAAAATATTTGACTGAGATACGACATACGAAACGCCGCCTTTCCAAGCTGTCATTTGTTTTGTTCGTTGACTTTTTAATGTTTACAAGTAATACTAGTAATAATGCAGGTCATTTCCCTACGGTTCCTGAATCTTAAAACGCTTATGATATGTGTGTAGATAAAGTAGTGTATGCAAGTATACATAATTAGGCATCTTCCACATGGACCTAAAGATCTACCGCGTAAACCGAAATTCGCAAGTTCCGAACGATTGTCTCTGTCACTGTAATTCCGCTCCAATTGGAGTAACAGAGAAGGCGGCCGTACCTTGTTGACGTACTGGTTGTTGTTCTTGAACTCCTCCCACTGCTGGTAGAACTTGGAGTCCTTGTGCAGCTCCACGCCCACGGTCTCCGTGTCGGGCGCGAACGTGCGGAAATCCTCCGCGATCTGGAACATAAATCATAAATAAATATTATCAATCTTACACGAATCGACCTAGTCCTACGGTAAGCTCAGTAAGGCTTGTGTTGTAGGTACTAGACGACGATATATACCTATAATAGATAAATACATATAAATACTTAAATACATACAAAAAAACCCATGACTCAGGAACAAATATCTGTGCTCATCACACAAATAAATGCCCCGACTGGGAATCGAACCCAGGACCATCGGCTTTAGAGGCAGGGTCACAACCCGCCAGACCGGTCGTCATAATCCTTACTAACCTCCTAAACAAGTAAAACGCTACTCGAATTCATTGTTTATAGTGTAGGAAATAAAGTATATTTTTTTTTGTGTCACAATCAGGAAACAAATGAAATTGAATTCTGTTCCAATAAAAAAAAAACAAATCGGTGACGATGACGGTTATAAATCTGACTTCAAGTGCAAAACAAATTGTATGAAGCAATTGACACATGCCTTAAAACAATGAATGTTATCAATTAAGTGTAAGTTTCCATTGTTCGAAAGTAAACCTCGTTAAATTCTTTTCGTTCCGATCCGATGCGGGACGATTGGTGGATAATTGGAAGGTGGATTCAGGAATTACCATACTGAAAATACTATAAAAACTAAACTTAACAGTATTTAAATCGAAAGAAAAATAGAAAAATTTGACTCGAAGCGGGACTCGAACCCACAACCACTGTATCACTAGCCCAGTGCACTACCAATTGTGCTATCCGAGTACCGCTTAGACCTGTCAAATTTCTCTATCTTATCCTTCGTGGTATACGACCGATGTATACTCGGATAGCACAATTGGTAGTACACTGGGCTAGTGATCCAGTGGTTGTGGGTTCGAGTCCCGCTTCGAGTCAAATTTTTCTATTTTTCTTTCGATTTAAATATCGAAGATATTCGCTAGCAGATTTTTCTGCATAATAAAAAATAAACTTAACAGTAATTGAATTTTTGTGTAATTCTTTTGACGCTATATAAGAACCACCGATTGCGTCACCTTATTATACATCCTACCCCAGCCATCCAGATGCTTACTAACAGAGGCCTATTTCTCGAAAATATTAGTTTACTAGTATATTAGTTATTAGTTACTAGCTGTAATATTACTAGCCGTAATATTATCTGTTTCTCAAAAAAAATTAACTCGTAACTAATACCGCTAAACTAATAAAAAATATTAGTCGGCCTTGGCTGAATGCACCTAATACCCATGCCTTCTTAGCAAATAAGAAAGGATTAAAACAAGTTCCCGCTTCCCGCCACTTTTTTATTCGTTTTCTTTTGCACATTCGCGACTGAAGTGGATATATTAGATATTATTTATTGGATTTGAAATTAATGGTACTCAGAAACTTTTTATACTTGTCTAATCGAAATTTGTCATTAAACTGGAACGAGGATTCAAACAATTTTTTTTATTTATTTAATATAATTATCAAAAATGTGTCATACAATGGATTCTGAATATAGCCCCATAATACTCTACAACGAGTTTGACTATGGGATCGACAGTCTCTAGTTAAGTAAATATTTTTTTATACGAGCTAATTTAACAAATTACTGTGATTAAGGTATAGGCAGTGTATGAAAGTGTTTCTTTAACAGTCTTTTGAAGATTCTCTTTCGGTTTTCACTTCTGATAACTTCAGTACATGTTTCAGTTTAAAAAGATTCGACGACGGCGAATTATTCTTATATCTACTTCATCATCGGAAGTATCCGAATCGGTCCACATTTTAAAATTAATTTTAGACAATGTGACGGTAATAATTTCAACTAATATTTTCTACCAACCTTCAAGCTTTACTAGTGTGTTTCACTAGTGTATTCAGTTATCTTTTTAATCATGATACCAAAACCTAATAATCTCTAATATTATTAGCTAATTTATATTAGTTGTTAATTAATAAGTTTAATAACTAATATTTTACTAGAATAGCTCGAGAAACGTATACTAGTAAACTTGTCAAAAATATTAGTACTAATATTATTAGTCTAATATGTTTCGAGAAATAGGACCGTCTTCCAACTATGTCATTGTGACTTTACATAAAGACAAATCAAAATTGTATTTGAATGTGCAGCTTTGAATCTATGGACACTGGACAGCCAGAGGTTAATTATGATTTGTATATAATTATTATAACATGTGTGTACCTCGACCCGCTTGCGCAGCGCCGCCGGCGCCATGTACACGCGGCCCTCCAGCCCGCGGGGCGCCATCTCGTTCCGCACCACCTCCGTCGCCTGACACACAAAACATTAATAAAATAAAATAAAATAAAATTCTTTATTGCAGGCCAGTTTGCCCATAGACTTATATTACTAATGTTAGTGCATCTTAACCTAAATAAATACAAAAATATAAATATTAAATCAACACCATTATTTCAACAACATTCACTCAACTTCTATCTAACTGGACTTCCCGGTTGATCCTTAAAACGCGAACACGTCTTGAGAATGTGTAGTCAGTGGAGTGATCTAACGTAGAATTGTGCAACCAATGAAGAATTGATCTACGGTTACACTACTCAAACGCGTTATACCACTTTTTGGCCTACACTTAATCCCGGCGCCGCGGCCGCCTCGTGGCTTTCTGTGAAGGTTTACCATACACTGGCATACTCTAAGAGCAAACTTGTTTTGTTATTCAATTGCCAGTATAGTACTAATACTTGTCATTGTCAGTTAACTTACTCCTTATAGTACGAGAGCCCACGACCAAAACCATGTCTCATAGCAATACGGCAAAAACCCTATAAAATCTTTAGATTGTAAGATCCTGAACCCGACTAGGTGTGTAGTAACGGTCGAAAGTGTAGCAACTGCGTGGGAGGCCATTTCTGCTGTGTCAAAAAAAAAGACTGTCGGTATTATAGCAATACGTCTGATAGTGAAAATGTACATAGATTTTATAATTGTATTACGAAAAAGTTTGTTTTCAGACATTTTGCGCGTAGCATATAGCCTGAGCGCATTTTTGAAAATGTCAACAAATTTAGCCGACCCGTATCATAGCAATACGGATAATTTTTTTTTTCAACTTTTCGTATTGCTGTCATGATTACCAAAAACCTGTTTTCAGACACTTTAAGTATAGCATATACTCCCAAAAACGAAAATAACGTTTCGGAGTCGCCTGGCCGACGCCTCTGTTAAATCTTTTTTTTTTTAATTTACAGCCTTCATAGATATTCAAGAATCTCCCTTGTCTATTAATTTTCAACTTCATCCCAGTTTCCTTTTCTGCGATTTATTTCAGTCCTTCAACTTCAATGTTACGGTTTCGGGTAAATTCTTTGTTAATTATCATCTAATAAATTCAGGGTCGCAACGTATTCATTGGTTTGTAATAGAAAAGTCAAGATGCCTCAATACGATTTTTAAATGATATCTGAGTATCGAAAAGTTGTCTGATAGAGAAGGTGCTACACTTAATTTGTCTGATATAAATTTTTTGCACATGTGGACAACTTATTTTATCATGTCCAACAATTTTCAGACATATTGCTGTGATACCGATCGGTAACATTTGTTAACATTTTCAAAACGGTCTCAAAATTTAATGCGTTCACATTTCCGTCTGAAAATTGTTTTGTTCGCATCAAATAACCAAAATTTACTAATAAAAAAGATTTTCAGACGTATTGCTATGAGTCATTTTTTTTGTCTCATTTTTAATTTTTTTAAGTGATTTTACGGGTTTGCGCTACACCACTAACGTCTGAAAAATATGTTTCCGGTATCTCAGAACTATCATTTAACTACAGTCTGCAAATCAGACATATTGCTATGATGCAGTTCGGTAAAATTCTTTGACAATTTTGAATATTCGGTCAGATCAAACGGTACGCGGAAAATGTCTGATATTGGTATTTTCGAGTTCAGGATAATCGTATCTATCAATTTGATGCGGTTTTGGCCGTATTGCTATGAGACAAAAATTTTGGTCGTGGGCTCTCGTACTATTAATCTAAGTCCGCGTATTGTTAAGTATGTCTTTAGTGAGAGCGCGAAAGTTTTTATTTTGTTAATTGTAAAATGTTTATACTGTCGCGCTTCTGTTGTTTCTCCAAGAAAGAAAATAAAAATTGATTTCACTCACTGGCAATATCATCAAGAAAAAGCCATTTTTTTATAGGTACTATACTTATTAAAAAAAATTGTAAAGTCGATACTAACTCGCGACTCAGCATTACAAATAATATATATGTATACACATGAGTCACATGACCTAAATATGTAAGTAAAAATCTGATGTAATTTTTACGATACTGGCACATCATCTTACCATAACGTCGAATCGTCAGCAACAAACTAAAGAATACAACGAACATAAAAATGTGTCTTAGAGTGTGGACACACTAGGTTCCCATATAAAATTGCGGAGACGCCGATCACATGGGAAGTCTTTTACGGTTTTTATTCGAACTTTTTAGTATGTGTACCAAAGAACTATATTAACCTGTGAAATAGTTTTAAATGCTGAAGTCTGTCCAAGCTTCTGACTTCTGTCTGCTATGCTCTCTGCAGCGCCTTTGGCTGTCTTTGAAATGTCTTCTGTGAATTTACCTAAAACAAAAAAAAAAACCTAATTTTTAAGGGTTGTTACAGAATATTTTAACAATGTATTTATAATATATTGAAAGACTACAAAATGATTTTAGAATTGGCATCTTTAAAAGTGAAAAGAAGTGCCTGCTAGCCTAATATGGTCGCGTTTTTGTCATTTGTCACAATATAAAAAAATAAAAATAAAATATAATAGCCAAATATTCATTTCTTTATATGTTAACAAAGTTTATATTTTCTTCAAAAAATGAATCATGAACCCCTATGGTGGATAAAGGCAGTGGCGGTGCGTTTATACAAGCTGATTCCCGCCTGCTTCCCTAACTTACAGTTCAATGGTTTTCCTTGGGGTCATGAAGAAAAGGCTAAGCCATATCGGCTCCATCTTGCCTAAGAAAAAAAAGGCCCCCTCCATTGCTGTCCATTTCTCCCTGTCTTGTGCAGCTGTAATCTAGTCTGAGCCGGCTATCTTTTTTATTTCCTCCTCCCAATGCATCAGGTTGACAACAAGAATGTGAGTGTGAAAGTGATGGATAGGATGATAGTCAATTGTGTCATTATCTAGGAAAAGGGACCTTATTGTCAATGGCACTTACGTCGAATCACATTGCATTTGTATAGTATTGTCTTGAACAAAGACATAAGTGCCATCGACAATAAGGCCCATTTTTGTAGATGTCACAATTAAATGGCAACTTTGCTAATTGTTCTGATTTTGTTATAGTGATGGGTGGGTTTAATAGAATTATGTTATAAGTAGTAGATTACAAACATCTATAAAAGTACTGGATACATTTTGTTAATGTATATAAGTAACAGTAAACAATATTTTTAAATACATAGTAGTAACTGCCTTCATTTTACCATATTGTAATGTCAGCTGATGGAAGCTTTCAAATTCCTATTGTTATAGGATGAGAGATGTGTTAATACTATTTGTTGTAAATTGTTATGCAATGGTTAGATAATATTTAATAGTGTACCTATGTTTTTTTTTTAAATAAAAAAATTATGTTTGAAAAAAAAGTAACTAAAACAGATGATTACCAGCTTTTTTTGCAATCTCAGTCTTGCCGGCTTCTTCTAAAACATGCTCCATCTTATCTTTGATTCCGCCAAGAGATTCCTTCAAGAACTCTGAGCTTTTAGAAGCTTCAGACTCCACGGCATGAAACTTTTTACGTGCTGCTTGCAACGCCTCTGAGTTTTCCAGTTTCTGTGCTTCCTCTCTGAACTTTTTAATGTTGTCTTTCATTTCCTTATTCTTGGCAATGTCATCTTTTATGTTTTCGATGATAGATGAGAAGAAGCCTTTGCGTGCTGAGTAGTGCCGGCATTCTTGAAAATTGTTGTGGCTCTGAAATTTAAAATTAATTTCATAATGACTGTTGTGCACTACATCATTATAAGACTGGAAGTTTTTACTATGTATTAAGATAAGAAATTGTTTCGGGGGACTACTTGTTCAGTGGCAGAATGCCGTTACTTCAGCCGATAGATATTTATTATATTTTAGTATTTTTTCTACCTAAGGTGGACTTTGGCAGTGTGAATTATCATACCTGATCGGTTTTGATGGCGAATGCAGTAGTCTTGATGTTAGTTGGCAGCGCAGTTTTCCACCGAGCTGGACTGTATAGCAACTGTCTGTATGCATGCTGAAATACATTTGAACACCCGTAAATTCACAAGGACACTACAGCATAACCTATAAAAGGTCTCTTAAAACCATTGAACATTACCATTTCGTCAGAGCACGGTAAGGTGTCACTATACACGGACTATATTATACTAGCTTAATTTATTTCAATACAGTTGTATTATAAAAAACTATTTTTACGACGACATTGAATAAGATTCATTCATAATCCGTGCAAACTCCTGTCAAAAAGACCATAGACAATATTGATTGACAGATAAAAGAGGTTCCATTATCAATTATCATGTCCTTTAATATAATATGGGCAAATGTGATATGCATAATAAAAGCATTTTTTTTATGAACAATGAATGAAATTACAAATTCTGTTCATTGAAAATGTAATTAAAGATTATTTAATACTTACTAAAAAAATATGCCTGTGTCATAGACAAATTATTAAAAGTTTATAAGCTTCCGGCTTTCAACTCAAAGCTTTTTCAAAAGTGTCTTACTATTTAAGAAGATAAATTAGCAAATCAAATTATTCGTTATTAATCAGCACTTAAATAATTAGAAATGAAATATATTCTCGGTTTGAATGAACTGAAACGAGAAGTAATTTTCTCTGTTGCAAGTTTAAAAAATGTTTATTTCCGGTGTGATTCAGTTCTAGAAACATAAGAAAGTGTACATTTTCATTTATTTTCTGTCGTCATTTTTAGCCACGGTAACGTGTAAGCGATTGTTGAAAATTAATTTTACTTTATGTTAGTTCGGAGCCGATCGTAAACCGCGTTCCGATTGCGTAGGATCTCCTTTCGGAGAGGTTTCAAGAGGTGCTTCGTCATAGATAGTGGAAGGTACGTAAAATCGAATTCGCACACCATGTTGCTATGGTAGATTATTTATGTAGGTATTCTAGATCCGTAGACCACGTTTTTGCCAGCTGGTGCGTACATTGCGGGAGTAGAAATTGGTTAGAATAATAGTTTATAGTGTTAGAATTGCTAAATTGAGTGTTAGGAAGTGTTTACAGTGGCTGTTACAGTGTTTTTGTGTGCATTGCGCCAGGTTTTCGCGGCCGGCGACTGCGGAGCCGTGTTTTCCTGGTGCCAGCTTCAGTGAAGCCAGGATCAACGATTCATCCAGTCTGTCAGCTCTCGTCCAGTGGGGCGTTACCGTTTTATATGACTTTAGCAAGATATATAGGTGAGTACAGCCTTTAAATATATATTCACTTATTAGAAATCACATTCGAATTGGTGTTGTTGCCAATTTTATCAGCAAGCACTAGCAGTAATGATACTGCAGTTTTACTATTGGTTTGTTATTAGGGACGTGTTAATCGTTCAGATTTATACTCCAATAATAAAAAAACATTACTTTGGAAGCAGTCTAGCAGTGTTTCAGTGTGAATCATAAATATTTTTCCAGAATTTCATCACAAGGCATTGGATATAATTTTTTTTACAATGCTGTAGACATATTTTAATTGAACTAAAGTTTTCTTGATATTTATTACAAGCTTTAACAAAATTATGTATGATACTTAAAAGTGACATTAAGTCACAGTAATAGGTTACAATAATTACTTTAAAAATCCATTGATATTGTCTTCAAAATTGGAAAACTATTTTGCTATTAGTTTGTAACAAATTGATATAAAATTTACAGCTAATGTGAATTTTTGAAATGCCTCTCATAAATAATTGGCTGGTAACATATTTTGATGGCATTGTTACGATGAAGAAAACTAAAGGTAACCAAGTCAACACTGAGATTTCATTATGCTTTGTTAAAATTTTCAGAAGGTAACAGTACACTAAGCGATACAGGCTTGACTCAGAAATGTAATTTTCAACAATTAAATATATACCAGTAACTGGCCACTTTTCAATAACTAGCCACCTTATACTGAAAATGAGTTCTCTTTACATATAAATGGACAGAACACATTTTCTAATATGGTTTCAATTACTGGCCATGGTTCAATAACTGGCCACCTCACACTAAAATGAAATCTAGCTACCCAATTATATGGCCAGTTATTGGATAGTGAACAGTTACTATCAAATTACCCTACATATTGGTAGATACTTTGCTGGTGACTGGTGACTTCTAGTTATAAAATATTTAGGAAGAGAAGTCTGCCTTTGTATAGATATTCTTAAGATTGTCTTATAACATATTCTGTGTGGGATAAAGTACTTACTCATTACTAGGTACCCTTTGTGGGAAGCCTGTGGTTAGAATTCATTATAGTACCAAGAATAATTAAAAAAAAAAAAAAAAGTTGAAATAGATAACATATACATAGGAAATAACGATGAGGACCTCCGGTGTTTGAAACGGGATTATCATTTAATTGTTCTTTTAAATTGTCTACATTTATATTTTTAGAAAGAGATAGAAATTCTCATTTGCTCAATCCTAATTTTGAAAGTAGATGTCACAGGTCAAATGTCAAAGTTACATGTAAAGTTAGCAAACCAATATGTTACATGTGTCATACTAATGAACATGTCTACAACAGGTAAGATAGTGCTACCTATGATGATTAAATTTCAAATTAGTTATAAACATCAATGTTTTCAGAAAACAATGTTTTATGCTCCATATTTGCAATTTTATAACATAAATATGCATTTAGTTAAAGCTGGTACATCTCATTACATATTCCATACATGAAGTCCATTAGCATACCCCAGTGTGAACACGGGCTTGGAAAATGTATATTTATGGGATAATGCTAATTTCCTCAGAGGACCAATCGTGGGTGTTTCCCGTGCATTTAAAGCATTGAGATTAAAATACTTATTACAACCCTTCAAGCAGGCAATTACCTATTTAATATTAGTAGGTATCTAGCTAGTAGCAGTTGTTACTAGAAACCTTTTCTTAGGTGGACCTAGATCTGCTATTACCTATAACCTTTTAACCTTATAACGATTTTCCTCTCGCGTCAAAATGTGACATGTACGCCAACGTGTCGACAAGTGATGAACAAATAGGGTGACGGTACCAGTAATGGACAGGGAACCGATCATGAATTAGTGCTTATTTCAAAGGAGTCAAGTGTTGTGCATTCGTTTGTACATATTCAATTTTAAACGTTATGGTTTTTGAATTAAGAACTAATTGTCCATCATTGGTGCCTGTCAGCTTAAACTTTGGTGCCATCACCCATAAACCTTATCTCTCAGCAGGACAATTGCTTCGACAGCGTCCGCAAGGAGTTTGTA
Source organism: Grapholita molesta (assembly GCA_022674325.2). Taxonomy (NCBI): domain Eukaryota; kingdom Metazoa; phylum Arthropoda; class Insecta; order Lepidoptera; family Tortricidae; genus Grapholita; species Grapholita molesta. The sequence continues at coordinate 14,216,693 of CP053135.2, read as the reverse complement.
GCGTGGTAGGCACGACATCACGCGACCACTATAGTGGTTCTAAGTGTTCAAATGGCTAAATATCGTTTTGAGCCTCTCACGTAGGCACCGTGAGCCCCGTCATGGACCACACGCTCTCCTAATCCGTTAATTACCCTAGCCAGGTACTAATTCACGATGGAATACGCCATTTTTGTGCCCAAGGCCGTTTAAAATTAATTAACAACGAGTTAAGAAACGATAACACACGAGACGTTGATTGAATCTTGTAATCAATCGACTTCGTTAGTGAGATTGTTAGCAATACTTGATTGACTTGACATATTCATATTAACATTCTTTCATACAAAACTACTAACTGCCTTCATAAGGCAATTGGTCGTATCTAAAACGTTTTATAAAATTGACATGCGCCCCGTCATAGCATCAAAGAAGGTACATATTGGCAGTGATTTATGTATTGAGAGGGCAGCATAGTAAATAGCTGTCAATAAAGATTGATACAAGTATTCGAATAACTTGATTCTATCCCTATCCTGTGTCCAAATTACGTATTTAGGCCGTCGCTGAATAATCCAAGGGAGCCACCTGACTGTCACTAGGATTCATGATAAAATTAAACTAAAGTGAAAATTTTAGCCCAAGAGTCATAAAAACTTGTAGCTAGTCTTTGGTGTTACGCCAAAATGTTATGAAACTAAACTTTGTAGCTTCTTTGTTTTATTAGTCCTGGGTGCAATACATTTAGATGTCATATACCTACCTGTCTAAGCCTGAAAGCCTTCGGGTACAGAAATCAAACTTGTATTTGCGGCAGACGCCTAGATTAGATTGTATTAAGACCACTTAAGATCAGGGTGCAAACGCTAGAAATTTATCGAGTATCTTATAAAGGCATCGCTAGGCAACTTAATGGTGAAGCCAAACAAACCTCTATTTCGGGTGCCATAAATTCATTTTCCCAACGCCTTTTATTGGCCGGTATTTGCGTCAAATCCACTGATCTGTGGATAATGGAATAATGCTATTGAGATCCCGCTCCGTGCGTATTTGACATAAAAAGGCCTGATATTGAATTACTATACTTTCAATATTCGGGAATGTATTTGTAATATTAATCCTATCAAAAGACGTGTGACATGAATGTACCTACAGCTAAAATTTCACTCAGTTGATATTCTATTATTTATTCACATGACATGAGTGACAAAACAAGTGTAGGCAGTCTCTAGATAACCCGACATTCCATATTATAAAAGAAATAAGACTTTTTGGACTTTTTGGGTATCCTGCTACTATTTACACTGGTTACCATGGCATATGGACGGTTGCAAATATATCGTACTAGGTCTTGAGAACCTTAACGTATTTTTTAAAAACGTAGGTAAGCCAAGGTAAATTTGAGAGGGTGCGTATATAGAAAGTTACGTAACATATCCAATCCGTTTTCTTATTTAATCATACCTGCTACATTTCTTCCAATATAGGTGAAAAACTTAACTAAAGTTGGTGCTTTATATACATACGCATATACATGGTTGTCTATGTAGTTGTCTAGAGAATGTATACGCAACTTACGCCAAAATTCGAATACAGAACGCCAACATAGTTAAAATACAGTTACGTTATCTAATTCAGTTTTTCACCGTAGCCGAACATGGGTGTGTGACTTGATGCAAAACAACTGAATAATCAGTTCCTATATGAGGGCACGGAGTCCCTAATGTTACTGGTTCACTTGTCTGGATGAAGCGGAGTCAAAAGCGGCAGTGCGAGTCGCATTCAAGATGCGTCGCCTATCGATCGGCGCGGTGCGAGCTGCACCCGCTTGCCGGTACTATGTCTCTTTTGACTTCATCCCGTTACGCAACTCGTTCAGTTTTGAAGCCTGGGCCGGTACCACGAACATCGAAATTCGTATATTTCGAGTATCTTTCTCTTTTACTCCAATTAAGGCGCCATGAGAGTGACAGAGACAATCGTAAGAAATTTACGAATATCGTTTTTCGCGGTACCGCCACTGAGCTGCGGAGGCGTAGTTTAGGTTGGCTAGTGGTTGGTTGAGTGTTTTTGTCTATAACTTTTATTAAAGTAATAAGATATAGTAGATTATCTGAGCAAATCTTGCTCTAACTAATAATTTTAGCAATACAGTATCGCAAACTCTAAAACTGTTTGGTTCTCTTTAAAAAACTTGGTCGCTTTGTTTGGCCCTACACAAAGAGATTTTTTCAGATGGTTAGTGTTTATTATCAAACTGTCTTATTACTGTTTTTTATTTCTAATGATCTTTATGAGAAGCAAACTAGTTATCGGAGACTATATATAATGTCAAACCTTACATAAATTCGTACAATGTGTTTGACGACTTGCGGCCCACTTGCGACGCCGATGCTAGTCGATTGCGCTTCGAAGAAGTCTACTATTTTAGACGAATTTGTCGAAATCCGCAAAACGTCCTAATTGATTTATTTGTTGAAGCCTTCTTCACGCATAATTCAGTTTCAGGAATTCTATCCTCCCAAGGCCCATCATACAAATAATAACCTAATCGAATTTGTTCTTTATAGTGAAGGAAATAAAGTAGAATCTCTTTTGAGTCAAAATCGAAGGAAGCAAATGAAATTCAACTCTGTTTCAATTGTATAAAATTCAAAGGGTGTAGCAGGATAAGCCTTCAAAAATTGCCCCCAAAGCTTTGAGTTCAAAACTACTACCAGTTGATGCCCCGTCAAATGAAAATAATCCACACCAATTTTTAACCCTCTACTGCCGCCTGGAACCCCGTGACATTCATTTAACCCTAAAAAGTTTTAATTTTTTTTCTCAAAAAGTATAAAACGGAAAATTATGAAATTTTTCATAAATGTTGATGTCATCTATACAAACTATCAAAAAAAAAACTAACTCTCTACTTACTTATTTTTCTAGAAAAAAACCTAAATAAAAAAATTAAACACCCTGTATATCAGTTCAAGCTCGTCGTACTATCAGCATTTTTGTACTAATTATTAACCAACTACCTGTCTACATAATATATAAGTTTCATGTAAATAACAAAGGTGGAACAGTGTGAAAATATAAGTATTGTTCATGCCTACATGGTACGCATGTAGGCATGTAACACGCTTACCTAACTTACGATGACGATATTTAAAAAAAAATATCGGCCCGCCTAACGGGACGCCATTCGTTATTGATTTTTTTAATTTGCAAAGGAGGATGAATGAAACTCATTAATACTTATTCGTGCAAGTATTTTTATTTATATATTTTTAGTAACGTAACATAAGTGTTACTCCATGACAACAAACTAACTATAAGATGCTAACTACTAACATAAAATACAGCCTGTATTTAGTCTTCATCGCTGTTTTCATTTATTACAGTCAGATTATCTACAAAACAATCAAATATATTTGTGAGAATTTCTGCTGGCTTTATAATTCTAGATATATATCTAGCATTCGCTAGATAGTAAATCACTGCATAAAATGCTAAGTAACTCAATTACGTAGTACCTTTTACAAAACAATAAAGTAAAATAAACAAAAACACTTGTTCGGATAAGTATTAATAAGTTTCATTCATCCTATGTAACAAAAGAAATGATTACGGATGGCTTCCCTGTTGGCTAGCCGGTATCTTTTACTAATGCCGTCACCGTAAGCGTGTTACATACATGGTACGTACTGAACAATACTTATATTTTCACACTGTTCCACCTTTGTTATTTACATGAAACTTATATATTATGTAGATAGGTAGTTGGTTAATAATTAGTACAAAAATGGTGATAGTACGACGAGCTTGAACTGATATACAGGGTGTTTAATTTTTATTTAGGTTTTTTCTAGGAAAATAAGTAAGTAGAGAGTTAGTTTTTTTGATAGTTTGTATAGATGACATCAACATTTATGAAAAATTTCATAATTTTCCGTTTTATACTTTTGAGAAAAAATAAAAACTTTTTAGGGTTAAATGAATGTCACGGGGTTCCAGGCGGCAGTAGAGGGTTAAAAATTGGTGTGGATTATTTTCATTTGACGGGGCATCAACTGGTAGTAGTTTTGAACTCAAAGCTTTGGGGGCAATTTTTGAAGGCTTATCCTGCTACACCCTTTCATTATAATACTTAGTACTACAGGTAGGCCCGTGGGCCTTACGAGGATATTATAAGCCACATTCGTGTCAATTGAATTTTAACCTAAGCAATTCGACTTTAAGGTTCATATTAGATTGGACACACATAAAAAGTAACTCTGGTAACTAACTGATTTCTAATTAAGTTACTAACTATTCGTATGGGAAATACAATTGGATTGGTGCAGCTTGGAAAATGGTTAACCTAAAAAGACGCAATGAGGCTTGTATGCCACGTGCCACTTACGAGTTGCGACTCCGACGCTAGACGAGAAAGGCGGGTCATTGACCGTCGTGACATAACGATTCGCCGACTGTAACAGTTTGTAGGACCACTCCAGTCTCACCTAGTTGTGTTCCATGTTGAGGAATTCTGTACCTTAACACATCAAGATTAAGGTTCACAGTCGAGACAGTAAACTTGCTGAACTACAGAGCATGAAGAGGCTTTCGGCAAACTTGATGCACTTAACATGATGGCAACTTCAATGCTAATCACTTTCCCTGTTGGTTGGCACCGATTGCATACTCACCGTCATAAACATATATATGCCTACATATTTTAGTAAGTTCCATTATCTAAGTGGATAACACCTTGTCTAATTATATAGGAACTTGCTGTTGAACTTGTTCGCGAAATTTGCTGGTAACATCGGTAGTTGAATAAAATCGGATGTGAAATGCATAACACGACAGGAAATATGTATTATTAACTTATAACTGTACCTAACAATATGTTTTTCATCACACTTGCTCGTCAATTGCGTTGTTACTTGCGTGAGTACAGAGAAGTTATAGCCGATTTAGCTCACACGGGCTGTTAAGTTTAGTTTTAATAATATATAGAACTCATACTTCACTTCGGACTGAGGATGTTTCCAAACAGCCAAGGTGTATTTCATATCTTCAAAAGTTTGCTACAACCAACTTTTAATATGTATAAAACATATCTTTATATTCAATTTAACTGCAATTTAATGTTTAGTATTTATTAAAAATAATTGTTTTATATTTGATTTTGATAATTGATACTATTTGGCAGGATGATCTGTCAAATTCGAAAACAAAACGCAGTTGTTAACATTATCTGTGGAAGACATTGAAAAAAGTTGACATTGTTGACAATCTTTTTTAGTGGATGAGGTCTGATTGTAGTTTTCAAAGTGTATTTTGAATTTAAGCCTACATAAGTACTAACTAATATCTAATATTTTACCAACGAATTTATTTTATTTCCTCGCAAATGTGATGAAAAACATTGTGTGTACCACGGGTGGTAAGTGTATAACAAACTTGAGTCATTAAAAGCCCTCCGACTTCGTCGTCGGGCTTCTAATAGACTCGCGTTTACTATACCTTACTTACCATCCTCGTTGCACAATGTACTATAAAATTAATGGAAAAGGAAGAGGAAAGTTTTAGTTGAATAAATGGATTACAGAGTATTGGATGCTTTTGAATAATGTAAAAAAGTGCTGAATAGCTCTTATTATTTATCTGTGAGTTCTCTCCCCTCATAACCTCCTTGAGTGTAATTCTTTAGAATTTATAAAGTGCCTAGAACATTTAGTTATTAAAAGTTATATTTCCGCCCGGCACTTGCTTTATTGTGAGAGTAGTGAGACGCATTTTTTTAATATTTGTGTACACATATGACTCCCATTGATCTCTATTTACGTGATAACAGCGATAGATGTTAAAGTTAAACTAGTTAGATGGCGCTGGCTATATATGTGTCGGGAGATTTCGACAAAATTCCAAATTTTGATATATATTCCATTGCTATGACATAGTGTATGGTCAGATGCATGTTTATAACCGTGACTGTCGGTACATAATGCTGTGATTATACCATTGTTGTTTCTAACAATAGTCGGCGATTGTAATATTTGGTTTCCAGTTCTGGTTTTACTTTAAATGGGATTTGTTGACTATCCTTCTTTTTATAGCCCGCAATGCGGAAAGAATGAACTCGGAGGTGTGTGGGACTTCTTACCGGAGTAGCCGACCAGTTTACCCGCTAAAAACCCCAGGGGTTCCTGTCTCGCTGACGCAGTAAGTCATCAGTCCGCGGCCCCGCTTGAAAGCAGTTTCGACGACGCCAAGACAGTTCACAGGGGGATATGGCCACCTCCATCAGACATGACGACACTAGTGCCTCATTCTTCTAGATCCTTTGACCATTCTGGTTAGGACACACCATATGTCATTTGATTTTATGTCTCATATCAACCTTGAAGAATATCGTATGCATGTGACATAATTGTCCGCTACGTGTTACAATGAATGTTTCGCTTCATTAGCAATCTCGGTGGTTAGCTAGATTATAATAAACCAAGAGCTAGCCACGGAACAATAAATCAAACATGAAATCTTCAAGACCTTAGGAATTTTTCGAAAAGCTGCCAGAATCACGAATCCAGAAAACTAAAGGAATTTCCTTTGGTTCCCGTTTCAGGAGAAAGCTTTCAGTTAAGTAGATAATGCGGAAGTGTGTGGACTTCCGCCACTATTTGAACTGCTCTAAATTCTCAATTTTTTTTTTCCGTGCATCGCTTACTGCCAAACGTACACGTGTTTGGCCAGCCGAAGTAAGCCAAGCTGTGTAAAAATAGTAATCTAAGACTAATATTTATCATTCGCGATAATTATTATGATGCCAACGTAACAGTTTAAATTATGAAATTGATTTGTAAGTTGTAAGGCGATTGGTGCGTCAAGTTGATATGAAAGTTACATTACACATAATCATTAGACACGTGAATGTTAGTTATGCAAGTACTTTGGATCACGTTCGGTGAATATTAAAGCGAGATAGCGTTGTGTTGGCAGGGATTCATTGACAGATTCGCACTCTAGTCAAAAATTACTCGATACGACTGTGTCAAGTTACGATGTCGTGTTGTAAAAATCTACGCCAACAAATATGAGTAGCTTAGGTGGAGTAATGCCTTTGCCATCGGATTTTTTCCGACTGGTTTGGATTAGGTAAATTATAAGTACGTTTGGTAATTGTACCAAGCTTTTGGCGGGTTACCATTTTAGACGAAGGGTGTTCTGAATGTATCAACCTTATCGTTTAAGCCGAAATACTTCCACTGCTGGATATAGGCCTCTCCTAACGTTTGCCAAAACTACCGATCCTGCTCTGTTTATCGCCAACGGGTTCCCTCGACCTGGATTGGGTCGTCAGTCCATCTTAAATAAAATAAAAGTAATTAATCAATGTACGTTGAAGATTAACGAACGAACGAATTGAGCCTTTATCTGCTGTTTTTAGGAATACGTAATATTTAATCTAGTTCTGTACAGCACTTAGGCAATACGATCCGGTAATGTTTGGTGCAGCTCAGATCAGATCCGGTTGAGAACCATCGAATTTAGCGAGTTATCCCATCCCATGCATACCTTTAGACAATTACATAATGGCCTAACAAATTACTAGACAACGCTCGGATTTAAACCGACGAATTCCTGTTTTTATTTGCATGATCATGATCACACATGGCATTATAACGGCCTTATTTGTACTTTACCCCCTAATCGGTAATAACTGCCTGTGAAGCTGGAGATAGTCCTGTGTTTGAATCCTAGTCTAAGGGCATTTATATATTATGTCGCTTAACTTCCAACTCGGGTTAATGCATTGTGCTTTAAAGTTGATTATCTAAAAAAAAAATAATCTAACATGGGTTATTTTTTATTATGCAGAAACGTCTGCTAGCGAATATCTTCGATATTTAAATCGAAAGAAAAATAGAAAAATATATCATCATATGATAAATATAAATAATAAATATGTCATATTTTTCTATTTTTCTTTCGATTTAAATATCTAACATGGGTTTTGTATTTAGCAAGTCATTAGTTTGTTATTTTATTAATATTTGTTTCAGACTTATATAATAATAGAACTACAAGTGGTTAGGCGAACGAAAGGTTGTCATAATAAAGTTCAGCGTTGTTCGTCTTGTTTCCCAATCTACATTGAAACATTACATTTAAAGGTCTCTGGTTTGACCTAATAGTAATAATTCGATTGCAATGAAATGTTTGTTTCTTTGTTTCTAGTTGCTAAACCCAGTACAAACTAGGCGGTTTCAATTTTTTTTTTTAGGTTTATGATGATTATGTCTTATGACTATGACTGTGGCGGTCAGACCAGAAATATGCTTGTTCTGTTGAAATGTTCCTCGGTAGGTTACTACTATCACAAATACAAACTTCAAAACAGTCCAATATATGAACAGTGTTACCATAATATGATCAGTTTTGGGCATATTAATCCTTGTTTCCATTCCATTTGTAATTGGATTTAAAGTAACGCGTTCAATTTCACGCACCGCCTGGCAGCAGAATGGGTTCAGTATAAAGGTCACCCTGTACAAGACTGGTATTCCCAACGTGCCCTATCTTGTCGTCTCGGTACCTCTGCACATACCTCATGACCAGTGAGCTGGGACCTTCTGGGAGGGCAAAGGAGATGGAGGCGAGAAATCTTAATATACGAGAGTATGAGACAGAAATTGATTGAATGAACGCAGCGAAGTTGAAGTGATTAAGTAGCTCATTTTGAAATACAAGTCTTGTGGGTTGAAACACTTGGTTAAACACTTTGGCGGACAGTACGCCTATAGGCGTCGCGTATGTTTTTGTTTCCTATGGTCTAAGACAGATGACTTCATTTACTGTTGACCAACGTGTTAAACGCTATTCTACGCGGGCGATACCAATATCACTCTCTTTCCCGATTGCTGGGTAATTTCGAATCAAACCTACTTTTAAAATGGAGCTTATGTCACCCGGGCAAAGAAACCACTATATTTCATTAATTAAAATCTTTGTATTCTTACGCTTTTTGTGTTTCTAAGCAGTATCCGCGTCTCACGGCAGTAGGGACAAACGCATGTACCGGCCGACAGATCTAAGTTTGCTGGTCCGCCAGAGTCGGGTGCAGTAACTCAGGAATATGACAGCTGTGCACTAGACGCGTCTATCGATCATAACCAGTGCGGGGTTACGAAACGTTACGTTCATCTTAAACATCCCTCGTTAGGTCAACTCATCTAGGAAAATTTGTGATGAGTAAAACAGATTACCTTACACGAGGCGAAGAGTCGAGAATTGTCCATTGTCCTCGAGGTCCTGAAAAATGACACCACTGCCTTGCGTTCCCCGCTAAGTGCCATATTATTGTAATGAAGAGGCTCTTTATGTCTATTTAAGAATTAAATTATCATTTTGACATTATCCGAATCCTTCAACTTTTTGGTTAACTTAATATGGATATTAAATACCTTATCATTTTGTTAATACTAATACCGTTTGTTAACTTATATGGATATTAATCATTAAATAAATTTGAACTAAAACATTTTGGGTATTTTGCGTTTGACTGTCTGAAACAGATAAAACCACCATATCTGCCAATAGGTACTTTAACTTTTTTCTGCAATTTAGTGTATTTCTATATTATCACGAATCCCTATACAAAAATAATTATTAATTCTTCGACTTGACAAATGGGCAGTGTCCCGAAATTCCCGTTCCATTACGCGACCCTATTAGTATGAACTTACTACTGATGGTCGCATAATGGAAAATTAAAATATTGTATGAAAATTTTGGGACACTTTTTTTATCAATCAAATAAGCTCGTGATTCAGAGACAAATGAGCAGGGCATACGTCCAGATGTGGAAGAATGAAGTTTGGGACAACGTTTTTTTTTAAATTAGGTCGTGTGTTTTCACTGAACGCATAAACTACCAATATTGTTTTCGCTATTACGAATGTCTTGAAAGATAATACAGACGATAGCGCGGAATACGTAATATACGCAAGTTCCTATTTCGGAAAATAAATCTTACGCCTGTATTACTTCCATATGGATGAGAACATAAAATATGCTACATAATGCCCAAAAAGGATGAGAAGATTTGTACCTTTACTCCATTTGACTATCCTCTCGCTACTGACATCAGTACCCTTACCATGAGTTGTGACATTCAGGTTTTCTATAACGAGTATCGAGTTTACTATCTGTGCCACTCGCTTGTACTATTTTAGTGCGAACGAGATCCACAGATAGTAAACTCGAAAACCTCAAAGTCACAACTCATGGTAAGGGTACAGCAGTAGGTACGTGTTAACGTAGCGCTCCCAAATATACGCGTCCTACAATAGTTAACATACTAATTAGTTTCGCATGTAATGATATGCGCAACAAACTCAAGCGAAACACATAAAGTGCGTTTATAAATATCACCGACTACTAAAATTGCACTGTTTTGCATATAAAACCTTGTAAAATTCACCTGTTTTAGATTACAAAAAATTGCATGAAGGCCTACCGCCTAATTCAAATTTCGAAAATTTCGGTAAATTTTCTCTTTTACTACAACTGAAGCGCCATTACAGGTACTGAGACAACCGTTCGTAATTTTCGAGTTCTATGTTCGCTTTAGGCCCTATTTAGGTATGTGCAATTTTTAAAGTATCGGTAATCGGTAATACCAAAACTTTTAGCCGCAAAGACGTATTGCCATATTCATAGAAACGGTATCGTAAGACCCAAATCGATATTTAAATCATCCAGATAACGCTAGAGGGCATCTCGTTTTATCCTTCGAGAATCGAGAACAATTGAGCCGGACACCAAAGATTCTTGCCGATCCCTAATATGCTTTGCCAATGGTTCGGTTATTCCCGATATAAGGCATTCTATTGTCCGTAAGCTTCATTCTTATTGAATACCGTAGTCTAAGCTCCTATTAAACGTGATATACAGGGTGATTTGTGAGACTTGAGCAGGATCAAGCCTACAGACACTAAATTATACTGTCTAGTTTAGTATTGCATTTCAGTAAAAAAAACTGCACCTGCAGCTTTTTCCTTCTTTTCCACTATTTGTTAAGGCACAATTTCGTCCTCAAAAATTATATAGTCACTATAACAACTATTGAAGATAAATCCTCTTTGAATCTTATGAATGATAGATCCTTTATATAGAAAATAAAACAAATTGTCACTATAAAAAAAATTGCCAAAGTAGGTAACCAGGCTGATAGTTGATGATGATGAAAGTTAATTTGGCGGGCGCATTCTAATTGTAGGTTGAACATGCATTTTGCAAATAATTTAAAACTTATTTTTTAAACACTTAAAAAGCTGAATTAACTGAATACGTGGGGTTATCCTGCTAACGTCTCCTAAACGGGGATGAGAAATGTGAATTAACACGGTTGACAGAAGTTTGGGAAGAGTGTATGAAATGAAACTGATAAGTGCGATCAGTCTAACATTCTACGTTCTGCTTTTTCCATAATAGTCGATTGAAAAATTGATGCGAAATTGTTTATACTTTAGTCTCCATTATTATGTCGAATGATTTAGGTTTTTTTTTTAATCCCCGCTTGAGCTAGGCAGTAGAACTGCTATGGTAAGCGATTGGCCGAGGCGAATGTTTTGTGTACGATGGAAATACTATCTCTCGTCTTTCTCCTATGTATTTCTCGTCTTTCTCCTATGTATTTCTCGTCTTTATCCTTTTGATATCCGTGATTCCGGGCTTAGCTTATGCGATTATCCTATTGCTCTATTACTTTGTGGATCGCGTATTTGTTAATCGCATAAACGCTATTTAGCTTAACTATTTTAGTTGCAGTACCCTTACCATGAGTTGTGACTGAGGTTTTCGATTACGAGTATCGAGTTTTAGGGCGAACAGGGTACAGACTACAGACATTCTTGTTGACATTCAAGCGAAAAACATTAGAATATATATTTAAATGCATATTTAAATGCGTCCTACAGCCATATCAGCTACGAGCCGAAATATTAGTTGATATGTGAGTTGATGGCTAGACAAGGGCATGCAACACTGGCTTTATTTTTATGAATAATTCTGGAGTTCCAATACATAAAATACTGGTACTTGTTATAAGTTCAAGCTACCGTTATGCAGATATATGCAGTTCGCAAACAGGGGCAAACATTCATGGTCGCAACGCGGTCGCCAGACCTTCGTTCTGAAATGTCGCTCTGAAGTTTTTCTACATTTATTCCGTTTCGGTGGAGTTAAATTAAAATTTTTGTGTATCACCAGCGCTTTGTCCGGAGCATGACACTGTTCTAACATTAGTAACATGCCTTAGAAAATAGTGGTACATTACGGGAAAAATAAAACCGTTAGAAGTTTGAAACTTTTCCATCTCATATTTTTCGTCGCTGCGCCGCCTCGTCAGTAATCGTTGTTACCGTTCTGTTAAATAAGTTTTTAATTTGTAAGTTTAAACCTTATTTATGATAAAATTTTGACTTAATCCAGCAGTTTTGACATTATAGAATTGATATATATTTTTAAATGTTTATGAGTTATAGTCGTAGGTATTTTTATAAAAATTGTCATGATACACGTCAGCTTTAAAGTTAGGCCGTTTACGAGGATGACTTTTTTTTAAACGAGGCGGCGTAGAGCGCTTCACAGGCTCGAATCGATAGTTCGCAGCGCGCATGCCCCGGCCACCTCCGGAGGCCACATTCGTCCTGACGTAATATTCCATAGTTTGATGTCCTAATACAACACCAGTATAACTAGAACCCAATTCGTAGTTTCCCTTTTGAGCTCCAAAGGTGGCAAAATCCTCAAAATCACATCAACGGCATCTGCTGCTTTATAGTGCGTGATAGTTTATACCTATGACATATGTGTGGGCTGTTTTTCGCTAATGAACTTTGCAGTCAAAAGGTTAAACTTCATACAGTCATTTTGATATTTAATTCGTATTCTACCCCCGATTTTGCAAAGCAACCCATTCTGGTTATACGCGGTGTAACTCGATTATTTTTCTCAGATTAAGGGTACTATTATGGCCTGAACTGCATACTGTCCTGGTCATCCAGGTACGCTTAGTTTTCACATGCATAAGTTCATTTGTCAAGATTATTAAAAAATATTTCAGAGAAAATAGTCCTCTAATCCAGAACTAGAGTAGATACTGGACGATCATAAGACGGTTTCCATAACAAATCAAGACTAATATATGATTAGGATTCGGCGAACACTCGGTCGTCATTTGTAATACTAGGCCTTCCAGCCCTAGTGGCTTTAAGAATAATTTCAAGTGTCCATTGTTCGCTTATGAATTCTCTTCTTTCAAATAAAAGGGTTGCGGTTTTACTCGGGGAGTTTTGTAAACAGTTTCTATTACCAGTCCGCGTCTTTTTCAAGCCTATTAAAGGGTTACTTTGGTACTTTTTTTAGACTTGTTGCCAAATACTGATTATTAATGTTAATATATTTATTACTCTGCATTTTGAAATACTGGTTTACAATACTTATAACAACTCTTTTGTAATTCTATTGTCCTTCTCAGATGAGATTTAAGCTAACCTTTTTTGTTTATTGTCACCTAACAACCTAAACATAATTCCATAATATTTTATGAAAAATTACTGTTTCTAATAAATCCAAGATAAATATCACACCCACAGCGTAGGTTTCGTCATAGGTCGTCAAATAATTGCATCACTTTTTTACTTTTTTATAAAAAGAAACTTGGGTTAATAGGTAAACACGAAGTGGCAGAGACAAGCCTCACAATCCTAAACATTTTGAAAATACGAACTATCTTTTAATTCTACATTTTACTTGGTCATCTTCCTCGCGTTGTCCCGGCATTTTTGTCAGGTCTACACATGATAACGGTAATGTAAAATTAGCGCAGTACAAATGCAACCGGCCTTGACTCTGGTGTCTAGTCACCTAGTGTTGACGGTCTGATAAATTGGTCATCTGGTCGTTGACACGTTAACTCTTCGTCACCAACTTAATACGTCCCCCTTCGGCCGCGTACGAAACCGGATATTCGTAACCAATTGCGACAGAAGAAAAAATCTACTTTTTACGATACTAGTTACTAAGCAATAGGTTTTTTTCCTTACACGTTACTAGTATCGACGTAGGAATTTCTATTGAAATAATGAATTACGTAAGCGTACTTTACATTCTTAATACGGAACTAAAATAGACTTTCAAAATGATATCAGAACCTCTTTAGATATTGATAGCATTAAACCCTCTCTAGATTGTTGGCCGGTTATACTGTCAATGTCTCGTTTATTTCTTTATCGATGTCAATTGCCTGTGTTGAATGTGCATTTAGTTTAATTCTGATATTTCATCTACAAAACCTTTAAAATAGCTGATTACAGTTTAAGTAAAGTGAAGATAAATAAGAGGACGGAACAAACAGAATTAATATGGAATTAGACTTCATTTCCACAAAGAGGGGTGGGAGATCATTATTGAATAATGGTCGTAGATATCATAGAAAAAAATTCTACGCAAACGGTGGCACTTTTTGGCTTTGTTTTAATAATAGTAGCCTGGGTTGTAAAGGCAGTGTCTCTCTCAATAACAGGAATGAAGTGGTGAAAACTAAAATTCATATTGACACCTGTAAAGAAGATTTTTGTGCCAATAAGATTCTGAAAGAACTGGATACTTTGAAGAGGAACTGTTCTCATAATTTCGAGAGTATTCAGAAACAATACGAAGACATGGTATTTCATTTTGAGGATGAAGGACTTGACTTTTTACAATCGGTCCCCAGTTTTCAAAACGTTAAGACTGGGCTTTATAATGAAAGGAATAGGGTTCTTGGAGCACCTAAATTACGATTTACATCATGTAAAGAAGCCACAATACCTGAAAAATTCAAAACATTCCTGCTGGCCGAATATGAGGATGACGATAAAAAAATTTTGCTGTTTTGCAGTAAAAAAATTGTACCATTAATCAAAGAAGGAAGATTTATGCACATTTTGGGCGATGGTACGTTTAGTTCGAGCCCTAAAGGCTTCAAACAATTATACACCATTCACGGAGTTGATGGACATACGTCAAATATAATACCATTGATTTATTGCTTACTTCCTGATAAAAAATTTGAAACTTACACCATTGTATTTAGATTAATACAATCTCAATTCAAAGACTGGCAACCAGAAAAAATTACCGTTGACTTTGAAATAGCACCAATGAAAGCAATTCGAAAAGTCTTTCCTTCTGTGGTCATCAAGGGATGTTTCTATCACCTTAACAGGTGTTTGTTCAAAAAAGCCAAATTCTTGAAGATTACTACAAGGGTCAAAAGAAGGCACGTAGCAAGATGTGCTAGCCTTGCTCGATTGCCAAAAGAGTACATTCAAACAGGTATAGCTTATGTGATGTGTAAAAGTCCACATGGGGATGACGTAAAGAAATTTAATGAATATTTCAATAAGCAATGGATGAAGAGAACTGACTTTGTTAGAGTCTGTAATTGTTCTGAGGAAAAAATAAGAACAACAAATAATGTCGAAGGTTGGCACAGCCGTTTAAATAGATTTATTGGGCGAAAGAATCCGACGCTAGCACAACTGCTTGATATATTATCCAAAGAAACCAAATTATTCAACATATTTAAGAAACAAACGAAAATGTCAAAGGAGTACCAAGAGATCGAGGCTGAAATAAAGCAATCAATTGCACAACTAAACCGAAACGAAATATCGGTGGGTCATTGTATAGAACTGATAGCTCCTTTTCGATTTTAATTTTTTTTACTTTTGTTCTGTTTTTAGTTAAGCTATTTAAGCGTAGATGTTTTCTTTACCAAAGGCAAAGCTTTGCTGTTTGACCGTGTGTTTAAGTAATTACTAGCCCAATGCGAGAATGTATTTTTTTTTCTGACTGTGATTACATACACATACGTTATGATATAAATTCATGGACTAAATAAAAATATTAAAATAGTAAATACTTTTTTAATTATCACTGATTCACTGAACTTTTACTTGTAAAAGTCTGAATCTCTATACTGTGACATATATAAATTATATCTATGGTATGGTATATGTCAACAATGACGTACTTCTATTATTAGAACCATTATAATTAGATTACGGCAGGAATCTTTCCTCGTGTTAGATTTTCGTAAAAGGAAGTCTGAATTATCGTGAAAATAAAAGTAGCAAGAACTGGATACTATGAATTTCGAAATGAACCCAGTCGGCGAGCCGTTGACAATTATCAGAGCTGCGGAAAACATTGAAAATGTATTTTTAAAAGATGCAACATTCTGTCGCTGCAAGAAATTCCAAACATGATAAGAATAAAACTTTTATGTGATTTCGATTTCTATATTCCTCAGCGTACACGTGTGTGCCGGGAGCATTTAGAAACAGGTGCCTGGGAGGAGTTGATCGAAGCTTCAGACGTTATAGAAGATTTTAATAGAGTGCATACTCAAGATATAGTTCGTCTTATGAGACAAGCGTTGCTGAAAATTAACTGTATTGCCTCATCTTTTCTTTTTTATTCATAAATTGTTATAAAAGAACTCTACATTGTGACGAATTGTGAATTAATAACATGTAAAGACAAATACATAACATTTACCAGTTTTAACGGTATTTTATTTATAAAAAAAACAACCAGTTAAATGAACATACAATATAGATATTAAGAGACATAGAATATACAATTATACATATTCATTATTTACATTGAGTGTTCGTTCCTGACTATCCCGCGTACCCTCGTTCGAAACTAGTTTCGGAAAAAACATAAAAATTGTCGCTCGAAACCAGTTACGAAAGAATTACGTGGTTTCGTTTGAGTAAAAAAAAGCCTTGAGTTGCAACTAGTATCGTAAAAAGTAGATTTTTTCTTCTGTCGCAATTGGTTACGAATCTCCGGTTTCGTACGCGGCCGAAGGGATACGTCCAGCTACTGGGCACTGATTTGCTCCGATAGGGTTAACATTTAAACTGTATTTCTTTTTTGGTAGTTATAGTTAGTGATGTTTAAGAACTTGGAATTATGATAGCAAAAGGAATGAAAATATCGTAAAATGCCAGTGACATGCTTTCAGTTATCGAGATAATTTCTACCGGCATATTGTAAGGATTTAGTAAAACAGTGTATTATAAATAGTGTCTACTGAAATCGGCTTTTTCCGTCTTGAGTTCGTGTAATGTATTATGAGTGGGAATTTTCCCACCTTTACTTGGAGGTGCTCTAAGTATACGTACTACTCGAGTGGCCTTGTCCAGACGCTGTCTGCTGAGTGCACACCGTTACGTTCTATAGACATAGTATTCATGTTGTGTTATGGAAATATCTTCTCTTATAATGTCATGTCCATGTCACAAACATAATGATTGCATTACTTTGGTGATAGAACGGCACCATGTGCAAAGTTTAAGGCATATTCCATCTTATACCTATTCCTGTTAAATATTTGTGTATCCCATTTGCCTATTTCTTGGACGTGCGTGGGTAAAACGACACTGTGATGATATTTTATTTGCTTATGTATCTGCACGCTTAAACTGAACAATAAGTCCCACTGGAATATGAATGTAAATACATATTTTATACATTCGCGCTGCGTAAGCTGGCTGCTCGATGCGATATGTCTTTTTGAACATAAATCTGCTGCTCAGTAGGTAAAGTGGTCACGTATATGAACGAGATAAATAAGCTTTTTATGTTTGAAATTTGAATAAAATATTTTACATAACGTAGCGCGATGGAAATACAAAGGGATGTAGCAAATAGCGAAAAACAGTACCTAAACTAAATTATATATTATGAAAATTATGTACAAAAATGTTGTCTGCACGACTATGTACATCTTGACATGGTCCTTCAGTTAAGTTTGTCACCTATACAAGGTTCATTTTTTTTTATGACAGGCAACCTAGCAGACGCATTGCCTGATGGTAAGCAATTACCGTCGCCCATGGGCACCCGTAACACCAGGGGAGTCACAAGCGCGTTCCCGGCCTTTAAGATAAAAGTACGGTCGTTTCTTGAAGGTACGAGTGTCGCATCGGTCCGGAAATACCGCTGACGGCAAATCATTCCACAGTTTTGATATGCGAGGCAGGAAGTTTCTAGAGAAACGCAAGGTAGAGAATTTCCAACTATCCAATTTGTGGGGGAGGAAATGTTGCCGCGTAGAATATTACATACAATTTTGTTTTACATTAAGAGGCATTAACTGGTGTACCTATCCGATAACAACAATACATATGAAAGTTATATTCCTGAATTTCCTGATAGTTTGTATTAAGGATGTGCGGTGCGTGCCACCCCTACGACCCCGATTCGCTAGATCGATTACGTGCTAAATTCAAGGAACCCTCCACATGTCCCGATTACAACTCGAAGAAATATGTTTTTCCAATATTACCTGTCCAATTGACACGTGATCAGTAGCGAGTGCGAGACGATCGCTTTGTGTGGCGGCCGGAAGCCAGTGTGTGGCAATATCGATGTTTTGACACCCGCCGGATACCGATACCGAGTTGCCGACATGAAGCTCATCAGGCCGGCCATTGTCGATGCTGAGCAAGCGCAAGCAGGGCACTGGAACAGAAGTAGACTTGATCTTTTATGCCTTTGTCTAATCTGTTTTATTGATTACAAAAGCGGGATCAACTGTACAAATGATCGAGTTGTAGGGCAACCTTAAAGCCCTGTTACACTAATAGCTGTCCTAATTAGCTTCCTAAATGATTTTAAAACTAATTAAGTCGAGTGTAATCGGACTTAGCAAGTAAGTTGGGCAAGATTATAAGAATAATTAAAATGACTTTTTATGAAACATGTTGATTTTGAAGTAGGTAGTAACACTACTATGTAAATTAAAAATATTTTTTTATTTTTATTTTGTAAGAGATATATTTAGCGGCGGCGCATACATAAAAACTGTTACATAGGGTACTATTAGCTATGATGCTAAAAAAGTGACGTGTAAACAGCGGCGCTACCGCGTACATTTCGGGCATGTTTCTCTTTTACTCCAATTAACCCTTTACCAGGCCCCACAGAACTAGCGTGTCTTCATACGTACTGTATATACTGTTACAACCGTATTGAACGCCTAGTAAAAAATGCATTTACGAAAGTCGGAGATGCTCCTTTAAACCAGAAATAAAATTGTGGGTTACGGTTATCCCATCACCTGTCTAAGTAATTAACTGTCATACTCGATTTTGTCTTATTATATTCTTGATCAGGCGAAGGGATATATTCCTCCCACATCTTATATCGGTTATTACAGTTAAGGTTTAACTCCAAACCTACTATGAAACATTATATCAATCACTGAATATTTTTATTTTATGATCTTCAGTTTAATTGTAATTAAAGACTTTTTATGACATGACAAGACAATTTACCGGGTCATGGGAAGAATAGCTCCCACACAGTTAAACTCTAATAAGGCCATGGGATAATGTTAACCCACATCCTAATTCTGGTCATACACAATAAGGCGTAAATATTTAGCAATGTTTACGATTACATTACCTTTCAACACTCAAAATCTACAAAATGTCGAAAAATTGTTCGACCTCTGTACTTCTGTTTCATTGAAATTAAGGAAAGTGTTCGAATTTCTCCTTAGTTTACTGAAATTAGCGTTCAAGTGAATTTAACCGACTGCCAAAGATATATTACGCGATTTAGAAGCGTGTTGTGAATGTAGATCATAAAATACAATTTACAGGGATTGACAAAATATTTTGTAGGAGGTTTGGAGTTAAAACCTGCCTGCAGTACCCGATATAAGATGTGGGAGGAATATATCCCGTCGCCTGGTAAAGGGTTAAGGCGCCATGAGAGTGACAGAGACAATCGTCCTAAATATACCAATACCGTTTTTCGCGGTAGCGCCTCAGGGCCTTTAGGCTTATCGGTGATACTTGGTAATTCAGTGATTATAATAAATAAATTATAATTCTACACGGATTGCCACATGGAAATGAAGTTATAAAATTGATGGCAGCTTTCAGTTTTGATGAATTCGGGCTGGTGGGTCGTCAGTTTATTACTCGCAATTCGCCATTGTCAGCTCGAGGCGTTGTTAACTTTTTACGCAATATGGGATTTCGATTTTCCTTCATATAAAATCATAAAGACTAGTGAGTATTGAGGAGTCTGGAACTCACTCCTTTCGCCGATATTGTCGCCATTAAAGGGTTCCGTTGCACTCGATCAATACTGAGCGCGTGAGGGCTTCACCCATTACCTCGCGCCCAAACGATAATTACAGGCTCTCCATTCTTGCTCATTATATGCGTTATCGACGTGATCCACCTTTCTAACTTTGTTTCATATAATATGATGTACATACAGTTGGCGTCATATAATAAGTTACAGTCAGTGTGGCCAAATATATCGATACACATTCATACTGCTATATAATATAAGTAAAGACCTGTATCGATATATTGGGCCATACTGACTAACTATATGACGCTGACGTCAAGGGGTCAAAGTGTATACATATTTATACTCTTGACTATAGATCATACATACATCTATTATGTTTGTTTGTATGTATGTAAACACTATTGCACATAAGAGAGGTAACAATACAAACATTATAGAAGAAAAATCAAAAAGTACAAATGCGAACTTATCCAAGGGATCTCTTGCAGCTAACCTTTGAACAATTGACAGAAAAACAATATGATACACAAACGAGCACTATGTACTTACGTTATTAATTAATTGATACCGTTCGTTAATTGTACTAAGTATGTAGGCGTTCGTATACATACTTAGTACAATTAATTTACACTTAGCATGACTATGTTTGTTGTTAGTACGTATTAATATTGCAATCTATTTTAAGGGGTTCTCAGTTTACGACAACCCATGTTTGCAGTTGATCCTTTTTAGTCAAAAATGTTTTTAGTAATGTTAACAATACCTAATTAATGGTTCCTTCCGTTAATGTATTTTCTAAGAGCTGTCCCCACACACCGCATTAGTCGCCATGTTGGGAAACATGAATACCTAACCTTCGTAAATCGACTGTTTAAAGCTTGTATTCTCTGATCAGAATTTGCAAATGGATTATCGATTATGTCAATCCATTACGGCTTAGTGGAGAGTCCATTAGACGCATCTGTTATGGCTAAGTTTATTCGTATTTGCTTGTCTAACGGGGATGCCATTATTTCCTAGATTACGAACTCCAGGCGTAAAGTTCCAAAATCCCTGATCTATCAAGTCGTGCTTTACCCCGATGTTTCAATACCTATTACGTTATTAAGGCTAAGCCCTGGTAGCCTAACGGTAAGAGCGTGCGACTTGCTATCCGAAGGTTGCGGGTTCAGACTCCGGATCGTACCAATAATAGAGTATCTCGGAAATTATGAACGATTTATATTAGTCTCTTTTCGGTGAAGGAGGAAAGCATTGTTAGGAAACCGGACTCATCAGCATGTATAACTAATATTAACGAAAACATTTTCCATATATCGTAAATATTATCATTATTTTATAAATATCCGTCGAGTGAAACGTTCGTTTCCCTATTTGCACCTCTTCACCCACTGTAACCTTCAATATAATGTAATATATAGGACCTATAATAAGTACCTATACTCCTTAGAACCAAAGTCCAACTATACAAAACGATCTGTGATTCAAAATTCTACCATTGATTAATTAAACAGTCATAATTTGAATGTTTCTGAATTTTGTATAGTGGCACTATTGTAAAGGAGCGACATGTTGCTAATATTGCTTACTTTTTTCCCTATGATTTAATGTCGTGTTTATATGAAACTATAAAAAACGACAACGACTGCGCTCACATAATGACTGGATGTCGTGATAGCCGGTTTTATGATTACAAACACATTCGAGAGAGTTCCGGTAGTTATGCTCGTCGCCCACTGTTGTACCGCTAACACGAGACCGGCGGCGGCGGTGTCACCTTACTCGACATCGGACCCTGTAGTGTTAGTACTGGGGTGCGAGTTACGGACAAGTTTCCAAATTATTAGTTTTAATCCTATGTGTAAACGTGCGATTAGGAACAAATCAAATTTATTAAATATTTTGAAATAGATGACAGTAAATGACCGCCGACGTCCGAGGCAGGTTTTGCACCCGCATCTTTGCTTTCACGTTTGACGCCCTGGTAAAATAAAGATTCTTAGGCGCCCACTACATAATATTATATTACTTATTTACATTCTTCTTACTGATGTTTGGGAATAGGTATTTACAGCAATAAAACGAGATGTGTGCAAGCAGCTCTTCAGCTTGAGCAGTGTCTCGTGCAACGTGTGACATATATGTGTTGCTAGTCATCAATGTCATCATCGTCATTTGGAACATCGTGACGAAACCAGAACTAAAGGCATAGTTTTCCTTCTGGGATGAAACGTCTGCCGCTTTATTACGAAATTGTGTATACGCCAAATCTTATAATTAGATAACCGAGGGGTCCTTAAGCTCGAAACTGCAGAAAACACTAGGAAAAAAACTCTGTCATGTGATAAACTGATAACGGAACACAACGTGCTGGCCGCTGCGGGCGACTTACACACACGTTAGTTAAATAAATGTACAACACGCGAGTGTTACACATGCCGAGGCGAAATAATTGTGAAAAAAAACGAACTAGCGCCACCGCTCATAACTTGCACCGAACAACATCGCCATCAATGAAACGTCCGTCGCGCAAATGTAAGCAAACACGGGGTATTGTAGCGTCTGCTTCACATACATACACTAGAGCATTCCATATATTGTAAGTAGGTACAATTTGTAGTAGTAGGAAAGGCGAAATAATATTATCTTCCAATTTGTTCACTACACCAGTCTTGTCAA
The DNA here is from genome assembly GCA_022674325.2 of Grapholita molesta. Taxonomy (NCBI): domain Eukaryota; kingdom Metazoa; phylum Arthropoda; class Insecta; order Lepidoptera; family Tortricidae; genus Grapholita; species Grapholita molesta. The sequence goes on along the minus strand of CP053135.2, from coordinate 14,193,881 downwards.
CAGGGTAGTCCAGTCCAATAGGCTGCCGTAATGCCGTATGTCCCGCGGGTGTCGTAAAGGAAAGAGTAAGGCCAACAGTGCCCGTTGAAACCGACTCGACAGTAAGGTACTGCGGTCGCTTACCAAGCGTGGTGACTATGGCAACTGCCCTCCAAGATGATACCAGTCATATTTGGGGGTGGCCTATGTCCAACAGTGAACGATGATGAAATAGGCTTGAGCGTATAAAAACGGTACCTGGTTATCCGAAAAATGGACTCTGCTACTCGTAAAAGCAAGAACAACTCGACGCCTGAACGTCGCAGTGCGGCTGCTTGGTTAGTCCAACGAATTGGACTGTGATGCGCTTGTTCCTTTTCCCCGTCCGAAATAGAGCCGTTGAAAGATAGGATTGACAAGTGTCAGCTAGGACTAGTTGTTTCTCTTTAGCTTATTTCGAGAGTTTTGGTTTCACAGCCAAACGACAAAGGGAACTCTCGAAATAAGCTAAAGATTATGGTGGTTGAGTATGGTAACATTGGTAACCCATACCTAATGAAAAATTAATCCCGCTATCTCAGTTCGAACTAGTGGAAACGCCTATTCCGCTCTAAGTTACTGAAAAAGCCGATTTGTATGAATGCACGTTGATTACTAGGACGTTGCAAAATTTTAAGGGGGCTGGAGCGAAACGAAAATGCCGTCATTCGTAAATTTTGATGAAAAACTTATTTAATAAAATGCTATTCGATAGAAATTGGCTCATGGGGTCTATTCATATAATACTAGCATGCCTGCGGATGATTTCTTGAAATTGCACTATAAATATAAGATCGGCAGATGCTTAACGCTTAAAGCTGAATAAATATTCACTGACTGTAGTTGTATAATGCCTTTTTATTTTTTGGCATCATGTCATTCCTATTCACATAGCTATCGCCGTGCGCGTTCTGTTTTGTCACCTGCAATAAACTTGTCGTGTTTACATGACACCTACAGTGCTTTAGTCACATTATTATTACTATGTACTGTATTGTATTGTAGAATTTGTTCGGATACGCGCGCGGTATGTAAACACTGTGACGTAGTGATGAATAATAATGTAGGTAATTTTTAAATGGACTAAAGGACTGTGTTGCTACGCAAGACTTTAGTCTTTATTAATTTAACTTCACTATGCTGATAGGCAGTTTATAAACAATTTGCTTTACAGTGTAATGGATTATTTCTAGCGACCTAGTGCTATTATTAGATTTGAGAGAATCAACTGAACCACTGAAGAATTATAGACCCGCTTTTAGAATAGGAGATCGTTACTATGGCAACGAGGGACGGAAAAGTTTCGCGATTCACCGATCTATCGCTATCTAGCATCCTTGTCGTTGCGGCGAGGGTGCGCAAGTGATTGTTTTTAAACACCATCAATAGATCTTAGTCCTAGAGAAAGACTAGCGAGTTGCGCCACAGCTTAAACAATTGCCATATTGCCATAAAACGCGTAAATATTTCCTGCGTATCAAAACGCTTGCACTTGAAACAGCCTGCGGCCCAATCACGAGCCTCCCGCCAAGGCTGGCCGAGCGATAGCGACGTTTGACAACACTTTTTAATTTAAACACCGACTCGCTACTGCACTACCGGCTAAGTAACATACCACCTTGTTGTTATTTTTAAAACGGCCTTTTTAAATACCAACCCGAACATATATTATTCAGATTCAGTTCGATTGACGAGGTTCGAGCCTAGTTTCTCAAAAGCATGTAACTTGGATGAAACGCGGAAGTCCCTTTGCATTACAATTTACCAAGTGACTTTTACTTATTTCATTTCACCTTATAAATCGAACCTTTGGGCCCTTATGTGCACATTTCGGATCTTTTTGGCCACATTACATAAAGGTGATATATTTTTTACCGGTGTTATAGTCTCCGGTAGCTAACATGTACACCTTAACGTGACTTATTAGCTGCCGGAGACTGCAATCGTGCATGGTTCGAACCTTGGTACCTTCCGCGGTGTTGACGTCAGAAGCGACGTTTTATCAGATTTTATGGAAGCTCAATTCATTATCAGGTCTGTCAACATTTGCTCTTACACCTACTTACTGGTTTAATACTGATTTTTGCTTGCGTCAACATTTACGTACTTGTTACCGAAACGTGTATCAACTCGAACTGATACAGACTTGTTTACCTTTAATATCTTTTTCCTAACTAGTGCTTAAAAACTGCACTTTGCGCGTAAATTTTACGGCACTTGTTGTGAAAAATTGGGTTCGATACACGTGTAAAAATCTTTCAACCTTCACCCACGTCGAAATGAACTATTTTCGTTTAGGGACAATATTAAGAACGATTTTTACTTGCTATTCATAGTTCAATGTGTTATTGAAAATAATGTCATACTCGAATATAAAATATTTGTTTGTTACTATTACATAATTTTGTTCTCCAACAGAACTAACCGGAACTCAAAATTGGAATGTTAAACCGAGTTAAAATTATATTAGACGCTAATTAGAGGCATAGCTAACTAATATCATATTTAATTCGCTTTGTTTTGTTTCCAAATATACAATGTAATTTTATAGTAATTATTGTTTTACAAGTGGTTTACAGTGAATAGCCATTGTGTATTTTATACTTGGACACAATGAAATTAAACTAGGACGGCGATAGATAACGTAATCTGTTGTAAGTACAATGGATGGATGCAGTGACCTGATGACAGTCACGTCACAAACAAGTCGCTGGATCATGCTCTTTAAGGGTCCTCGAACCGATGTTTAGGTTTTGTTACATGCTTTTGTTATTATATGATCAAAAGAAGTAAAGCAAATACTTTGGATTTTACACTTTATTGAAACTGAAACGGGACCGAAAGATTTTAAGAATTTATAATCGAGGTTAAGTCTCATTTTAATTTGAATATTAACTTTAATATTGCTAGGAGAAATGAATCCAACCACAGATTTAAATTTTTGCACGGAAATTGTACGAATATCTAAGCAGGGCTTAATCACGATATCACGGTTGGGATTATGGATTATTCTCCTCGGTGAACGTTTTTCTCGTCGCTTATAGATCAGTTACTCTTAAAACAAAACCCAATTTTATATTGCAAGCTTATGGTAAAGCAATATTTTGTATATTGTTACAGAGACATCAGTACAGTGCGAGGAGAGCGGTCGGTGCGGCGCGGCGACGAGAGCGGCCGGCTGCCGTCGAGCGTGCATGACGCACACAACACTTAGCACTACTGCTCGCAGGTACACTTCCACGTCCTACTATCACGCGAACGCTCAGTCGCTGTAGCGTCTATGTTACTCTGTTTAACATAGACGCAAAGGTATGGGAGCGGACGCACTGAACGCTGCTCTAATAGCTCAGAAACTTGACACAAGGCTGTACGACGAGTGTACGCATCGCGGAATGCGCCGCCGGACGTCGCCACTGAGGCAGTATCTTTCTCTTCTCTATCACATAATCAGTAAAAGGTTTGGACGACTAAGTTCTTCATTCCTTTTATCATGACGACTTCTGAACATCAGGCCATTTAACAAACGGAACCACATTCTGTTTGCGGTTTCATGAAACCACTGCCCGAAGCATAATACGCGTTATCGCCCGACAGAAAACGACTTGCGAACTTTTAACCTGCTTCGCGAATAATTTTGTCTTAGATAAAGTACGTCAAGATTTGAAATCAAGGGCTAAAGCTTATCCATAGCCAAGAATAACCCACAAAATACTTTGCATTCGTCCTAAATATGGTGAAATACCTTACGCGAGTCTCTTGAGAATTCATTACACAAAGTAAGAGCTCGCAATACTTTTACCGGCCACCATGTTTCGTTGCTCTGCCGCAGGCTTCAATTTATTTCACAAGGGCCTTAATTGAATGAGAGTCGACGACTGCAGCGCAAGGATAGGTAAGGCTCTAAATTTAATTTGCTCTCGCTGTGTGGCGGTGGTATAAAATTGTTATATTTAATACAATTTACCAGTGAGAATGGAAATATGACATTATACGTCTTTCTTTCATTATGTATGCAACTCACATTTTCTGCACAAGTTTGAAATATGTTTTTTGTAAAAACGAGCCTTAGCCATTTCAGGTTGTTACTATAATTACAACTGTAATAAACAATCAAATATGTTAAATCTGATGGAGGCGGGAACTTGATTTTCAAGCAGAGAAATGTAACAAAGCTTAAATAATACAGATGAGTACAGATGTTTGTTAAAAACAAATATGTAGATTACAAAATGTTGTTTTCCAACAATAATTAGTTTCATTCTGGGACACTGTGCTCCCTCCTCCTGGAGGAATGTTTTTGGAAATTCCACAATAATAGCGCTTATGAACTACTAGTTTATCCATACCCATACCCACAGACGTGTTTCCCATTTGTATGATAAAGTATGAACGTGACCCTTACGCCACGACCCGAGCCCGGTCGTCAGGCGTGCTGTAGCCGTACGAAGCACCGCCGGTGCGTGTTCTGTTTCAGAAGATCAAAATTTTGCAGTAACCGCCATCGGAAGCTGCTCCCGCTGAGGCAGACGTGACTCCGCGCGCCGCGCCCCGCGCCCCGCGCCGCGCCACATGCCCCGCTAGCACCCAGCCCGGAACAAGGTACCGCCGCCGACGACGTGCTGCTGCCACTTCCGTGTGCAACTACTGTGTGAAACTACCCTAGTGTGCTAGTGATTAATGTGCGGGTAGTTGGAAAACCTCGCACAGCAATAAGAGGGCGTGCCCGCATCAGTCTGGCCGCGACCATGGAAGTCTCAGCACTTCTGAAACATTGGCATGAATCTAGGAAACAATACCTTTAGTTTTAACGCGATTAAGTCCCGTTTAATTAGCATTAATGTTACAATTAAAATTGCTGTGAGCCATGTTACTACTACTTAGTTACAAACGGATAAACTCACGTGTAATTATATCGCACTAGGCGACATGTTTCGGGTAAGCTCTGGTACCCATCTTCAAGCCCAGTCAGGACACCGATCGCGTTGAGGGTGTATGACTCGGCTTGAAGATGGGTAGCAGAGCTTACCTGAAACATGTCGCCTAGTGCGATATAATTACACGTGAGTTTATCCGTTTGTAACTAAGTTGCATTTATGTGTGAAATTTTTGAGAGTTAAAACCAGTATATTTTGTAAGCAGTAGACTGATTAGACAAAAACTTGTCTGTTCCAGAAGCAGTGGGTACAGCCCGGTTTAGTTAGTTAGTTGTATACTTAAGCACCAGCCATGGGTTCGCTCAACGTGAACCGTAACGTCGCCGACGCGTTCTACCGCTACAAGATGCCGCGCATCTGCGCCAAGGTCGAGGGCAAGGGCAACGGCATCAAGACTGTCATCGTCAACATGCCGGAGGTCGCCAAGGCGCTCGGCCGCCCAGCTACATGTGAGTGTCCCTCGCAGTTCCCTCCTTCCACAGCCACGAGATTACGTGCATCTGTGCCAAGGTCGAGGGCAAGGGCAACGGCATCAAGACTGTCATCGTCAACATGCCGGAGGTCGCCAAGGCGCTCGGCCGCCCAGCTACATGTGAGTGTCCCTCGCAGTTCCCTCCTTCCACAGCCACGAGATTACGTGCATCTGCCCCAAGGTCGAGGGCAAGGGCGACGGCATCAAGGTCTTCGCTAACATGCTAGAGCTCCCCACCAGAAAGTAACAATAAATATTACAGGACATTCTTACACAATTTGGCTGTCTGTGTTGTGAATACTCTGCCCACAATATATAATATACACTGCAGTGGCGGTGCGTTTATACAGGCCGATTCCCGCTGGCTTCCTAACTTACTGCAGTTCAACAATTTTCCTTGGGCTCATGAAGAAAAGACTACGGCTCCGTCTTGCCTAAGATAAAATTAACGCGCCGCCACCGATACACTGCTATGTTAAATATTGTTTATTTTATATTACCTGAGGAAACATACATTGCTATTAAACAAGACATAGTAATAAAATAATCAGCGGAACGCTCCTGAATGACGAAAGGTATATAATGATAAAACATAAGCTAAACAAGTAAACAAAGTACACGGCTGAAATGATGACCATGATGATAATATAGGCCTAGCCTCGTCACATTGGCATCTCACATCTTGGGTCATCAGCTTTGGAATGCAGATTGAGTAGTTCCATAGTTTCAGCGGATCTAAGGAACTAAGGTAGATAAAAAAGATAAGATTTAGTTCATAATACCAAATTTGTTAATATAAACGTGTGTCACCACAGACCCGACGAAGTACTTCGGGTGCGAGCTGGGCGCGCAGACGCAGTTCGACTACAAGAACGAGCGCTTCATCGTCAACGGCTCCCACGACTCGGCCAAGCTGCAGGACTTGCTCGACGGGTAACCACCACCCCAATATATCTCGTCGCTTACAATAGGCATCATTAAAAGGCTCAGTCACTCGAAGAGCAATGGAGCGAGGTATGCTAGGAGTTTTTCTGCGTGATTGAAGCAGAATTGAAATCCCCAGAAGTAAGGTCATCGACATAGCTCAAAGTGCCAGGTTTAAGTGGTAATGAGCAGGGCACATTACTCGAAGATCCGATAATCGATGGGACAGAACGCTTAGCGTTGGGAAGCCTCCAAGTAAGTGGATGGCCGGCCTGGTAAAGTCCGCGGCCTTGTCAGACCGTCGACAAATACGCTATTTGATAATTTAAAGGGATCCAATCCTGTCAGAGTAAACAGTTGATTTAGCATCAACGGCTACTTACAAATGTGACTAAGCATGCGATTTAGTGAAACGGATCCATCCATTTTATCTCCAAACCTATAGTGAACGTGAACCTGGCATATCAAAAGTTACCAAACCAAAATGAGAGTTCTAGTTGTATCCCCAACAGTTCTAGAGTTCTAGAATAAAATGGAATGCATTGCGTCCTTAGGTAGTCTTTAGTTCTCACGTGAGAATATTATAGAAATAAAAATACTTGCAAGTATTCAAAGAGTGTATTTGTCAGGTTTATCCGCAAGTTCGTGCTGTGCCCGGAGTGCGACAACCCGGAGACGGAGTTGATCGTGTCCACCAAGCGGAACACCATCTCGCAGGGCTGCAAGGCGTGCGGCTACCACGGCACCCTCGACTTCTCCCACAAGCTCAACACGTTCATACTCAAGAACCCGCCCACCAAGGACCCTAGCACTGAGGTATGTATGCGAGGCGAAGTTTCGAAGTGGGTGGACTAGGGAGATATTCGATATGACTTATTTCCTAGCTCGATTGTTATAATAGGTTTAATATGTATCGTGCAGGGCTCGTCGCTGACGGAGGGCAACCGCGGCAAGCGCTCCAAGCGCTCGGGCCCCGGCGCCGCCGCCAACGGCAACCACGAGGGCGAGGCCACCGACGCCAAGCCGGTAAGTTTGATAGCAACCTAGAGCGAGAGTTACTCACTTAGAGCAAAACTTACTCACTTAGAGCAAGAGTTACTCACTTAGAGCCAAACTTACTCAATTAGAGCAAAAGTTGCTAATTTAGAGCAAGAGTTACTCACTTAGAGCCAAACTTACTCAATTAGAGCGAGAGTTACTCACTTAGAGCCAAACTTACTCACTTAGAGCGAGAGTTACTCACTTAGAGCCAAACTTACTCACTTAGAGTAAGAGTTACTCACTTAGAGCAAGAGTTACTCACTTAGAGCACTTTGGACCCGGGTATGTCCTTAAACTACGTCCAACAATGAGAGGTAGGGCACAGCGAAGTACCATCAACGCTTGAATCTGGGGCAGCCCAACTGGGGAAGTACCTCCTCCTTACAGAAGACCACAGCCATAATAGCACTGCTACCTTTCAAGTATGTAGTGTTGTGTTCCTGATGGTGAGTAAGGTCCCCAGAGTTCCACCCCCCCTTATAGGCCGGCAACGCGCTTGTGACTCACCTGGTGTTACGGGTGTCCATGGGCGACGGTAATTGCTTACCACCAGGCAATCCGTCTGCTCGCTTGCCGCCTATGTCATAAAAAAAAGAAAAAAAAGAGCACGAGTTACTCACTTAGAGCAATTGTTACTCACTTAAAGCAAGATTTAATTACTTAGAGCAAGAGTTACTCAGAGCAAAAGTTAGTCAGAGTAAATGGTAATAGGGCAAGAGTTATTCGTTTTCAGAAAGAGGCATTCACTTAAAGCAAGAGTTACTTGCTTTGCTTTGAGGAAGAGTAAGTTCGCGCAGAGCAAGAGAAGAATTATGTATTGTCTTTTTTTACTTTTACTTTAATTGTCAATATGCCGCAGACGGGAGAAGAAGTCGCCGGAAGTTTTATTGTCATGTTACCTTCAGATGCGAATTAGGGCCTCTTAATTTGCATCTGAAGACATTCCAAGAGGCCTCTCCCGGGCCGCACTAACGTGCCGTGTGTGCAGGAGGCCGAGGCGGCGCCGGCGCCGCGGCGGCGCGAGCGGCGCCACGAGGACGACGAGGACGACACCTGGACCGTGGACGTCAGCGAGGCCGCCGTGCGCGCGCGCATGCAGGGTACTCACACACACACACTCGCTCCTCGTCCCTTCCATCGAGACTACAACATCGTTACCATATACGAAATGCACATACATGTCCACTGCTGGACGTAGACCGCCACAGAGAACTATTTTGTCGGCGACCCGTGCGAGGTCATCGATCCGTCTAGTTTGTGGACGTCCGTCCTTTAGGACGGCCATCTAATCTCCGGGCCACGTGGCCTGCTCATTGCCACTTCAACAGTGCAATACGGATAGAGATAATGTTACAGATACTACGTCCTTCAAGTAGTAACAGTGTTAGATACCGAGATATTTTAGCGATCCGTGACAGATTTGTCGTTAGCGCTTAAAATGTTAAGCTTAAACTTAATGAGTCATTTCATTTCAGTATTTTATGAATATAACTTCATTCATACTTAATTATTAGTTAATCAGAATCGTTTCAGAGAACGTATATCTCCATTTTCAAACAATAAAAATAGCGTTGTCGTTTTGGGCACGTCACGCCAGTCACTTAATGAACGTTATTGAAGCCCATTTATTTATAATGTTAAATGTTTAACTTTACGTACCCATATTTTTAACTCCAATCTTCATAATTGGTCAGATCTGACGGAGGGCGCCAAGTCGATGACGCTGAGCGAGGACAGCGAGAAGAACGAGAAGCAGCGCATGGACCTGTTCTACGCGTACATCAAGCAGAAGGCCGCCGCCGGCGACGTCACCTCCACCAAGGCCGTCACCGACCTGCTGCACGAGAGCGAACGGTCAGTGTCCATATTATTTATTGACCTCTAGCCGCCCAGAGATAAAAACTTGTTAGGCCAAATTCAGCTATGCTTTGTCATAATCAGGGTTCGGACAAGTCATCGCAGAAACTGAGATGGACATGGGACAAGACTATTATAGAGTCGCGACTTAAGATTGTTATTATCTAAAGCTGATATATTATAATCCTAATTTATAATTTAATTTTGTCATGGACTTGTCAAAGTGGCATGCTTGAAACAGTTTTGTGGTGACAATTTACACTAATACAATTATTTGTTTTTTTTTTTTTTTTATGGTTATTTCTAAATCTTTTAAATATGGTGCAAATAAATACAATAACAAGTGGACTAAGGACTACCCCGAGCTCTGTTATCAAGAAAATGTCAAGGAAATATTGTGTACCTACAGCATGTGACATTCGTATTAACAGTTAAAGATAGATAATATTGATAAACATATTAGGTCAAAAAATCACAAATTGAAGACAGCTCCGCCAGAAATTTCTTATGAAACTTTTTGCATCGATTTCTTGATTTTACTAATTTCTGCTAATATTCCATGGCATCAACTCAATAATTCACGCTTGATGGTGAATTCTGGGTTGCAGTAATAAATGTCATTGAAAAATATAATTAAATAATATTGTACATAATGCGAGTCTATTGATCTTGTTCTATAGCCGTCTTGCAATTGTTTTGCGATGACTTCTCCGAACCCTGGTCATAATTAAAATTCAAAATGGCATTCAATGGGTGACCTTTTTATAGGTCTCCGGGCGGCTAGAGGTTAACAGTTACACCGAACGTGTAAGTTATAGGTTATACAAGGACAAGGAAACCATAAAATGAACAAACGTCGAATGACGTGAGAGAAAATGCTTCTGCTCCTAGTGCTTTAATTAATAATTATCGATTATTCTATCGACATTCATATGAGCAATTTTTGAATCAGAATTTGATTGATATACAGTTACAAATTTCAGTTAACTAATTATATACATCGACGTATATAATAAACGTAGATTCACAATCAGCCCCAAAAAAATGGCTCTAACAAACAACCTCTCGAACAACTTGGGCGCTATATTTAGTTAGTCTTCTTTGAACCGCTGTCAGTGCAAATGTCGACAATGACTAAAAAGTTATTACTTTATCAATAGTGAAGTTTGATACTTAATAATTAGAACAGCTCAGTGTTCTAATTATTCTTTTTTGTTTGATTATATTATCTTAAAGAAAATTATAAATTAGCCTTATTAGCATAAACTGGAAGGTGATAGAAATGTCATTTAAGACCATGTTTTTGTACATAATTTGTTCGCGTGTAGGAGTCCATTTCTTTATGTCAGCGATTACATAGGTACTATTGTTGTCAATATTATAATTCCCACGGGAATTATCGTAATAGTGAAATAGTAAAAGTTGTAACTGGAAACTTTTCACATAATTCACAAACCTCAATTTTAGTGTTCTAATTATTAAGTATCAAACTTCACTATTGATAAAGTAAAATTCCCTATTTTAGTCCGGTCAATTTAGACCAAAAAATGAGAGTGAAGTTACATTAAGTCCCAACAAGCTGAATTTCAGTAAAATTGTTCAAAACATAATTAATTATAAACAATGTCTAGAAGTTCCTCATCATTCCCGTGTATGGTTTTTTTTTATTCGAGGTCAAAGGTTAATAAAATGAGTTTATCGCGATTTTCAGCAAAACGGTAAGTTTTATCATAAAAGGACCTCAGATAAAAATTGTAGATCATAAAAATATCTATAAAAAATGTATCGATACTTTTTAGATATAACGATTCAAAAAGTTATAAAAGTTGTTATCGTCATAATATGCATGAGTACGCCACGTATATACATCTAGATTTGTTATATTTTATATTATATATATATATATCAGGTAAAATGAAACCCCCCAGTCCTTTAATTTTTAAGCCAGTGTATCTTCGAGACATTTGTCTCTTGTTCTATTGTGTGCGTGGCTAGGCAATAACTGGCTGTGATACGACATCTGCATTTTACATGAGGGGTAAAACAGCAGTTTTCAAAATGTTTGAAAAACAAGATTTAATTCAATGTGCTGAAGTTTTTAAAAAGAGTAATTCAACTGAACAAGAAGTTATTACCAACGGCATCCGCTTTCTTCTTTCTATGTACGGAGCTCATAAAAAAACTACCTGTTTAGATAAGCATCGATATGCGTTTCGTTAAAAATACTAAAAATAAAAAACAAGTTCAATTAGCTTGTCTTCCTCCAACCTCAGTTGCTGTTCACCAACATCTTTTTTCGAGTATATTACCAAGTTCAAGTGTGGCCTGGTTATCAATCAGCTAGACCCTACAGACTGGGGTAGGAAGTTGGTCGGACTGTTTTGTTCTTTGGCATGCACAAATTATCAAGGCCGGTCGTGCTCTAATATTGAATCACAAACAATGGAGGATTCGTTTGATTTCGACGAAGTATCATGCGATACATCGCTATTGACGCAATTTACTTCCATCCAAAATGAAGGTGAAGAAGAAGCAGGAGAAGAAGAACAAGAAGAAGAACAAGAATTTGAAACTTACGAATAAGACGAATGAACTTCAACACTTTTTTTTTTTAATTTACATCGCTTTTATCTTTTCCCATCATTGAAAATTTCCGTTATTTTGCAATAGTTTTACATTAAACAGGATCACAACTGACCCGTGGAGTAGGCTGACTGGGGAAACCACGTTAAAAAAAACGCGCTAAGTACCTAGGTGGCGTAGAAACGTGTGCATATAATGACGATAACAACTTTTATAACTTTTTGAATCGTTATATCTCAGAAACGGTGGCTCGTAAGAAAAAAGCACCTATTGATACATTTTTTATAGCTAATTTTATGATCTACTATTTTTGTCTAGGTACTTTTATGATAAAACTTACCGTTTTGCTGAAAATCGCGAAAAACTCAATTTTTTTGACCTTTGACCTTGAATAAAAAAAATTCCATACACGGGAATGATGGGGAACTTCTAGACATTGTTTATAATTATGTTTTGAACAATCTCACTGAAATTCAGCTTGTTGGGACTTTATGTAACTTCGAATGTGTAAATTGACCGGACTATTTCATATTATATTTGCATATAACATAACATAAGTATCAGGATGTGTTAGAAACATCTTAAATAATTTGATGCCTGGAAAAGAAGTGGAACTGCGTAGAACAGAAGCAATTCGTAACCTTTATGAATTATTTAAATTTGTCCCAATTACAACAGTAGATTTAGAACGGTCCTTGAGTTGGCTGAGATGGATTGTACCGCCAAGGTCAAGGATATTAAAATCGGAAAATTTAGAAAAATTGCTAATTGTATATTAGGAAAATTATATAAAATATTCAAAAACATAGAAACAGTTAGTTTTAATTTTGTTTACAACACGAATTCATATTTCCGAATAACATAACGGCGTGGTCCATTATTTACATCGTGCTTATTATCGACACCGACTTAAAAAATATACGCGTCGACTTGAGAACCTCCTCAATTATTCATCGTTCGTTTTATTCGTCGGTTAAAATTGAGTTTTCTCGCACTATTAAGATCTCAACACATAATTTATCCCGTCATCCGGGCTTTGACCATTGAAACATATGCTGATATAATTTTGTAATTACGTTCTATCACCGTTATACAAAACGTAATAGGAGTTATAAAACGACCGTCACTTTCGAAAATCCGAACGACGTTTTTGATAAGTGACCAGACATTTTCAACATTTATTGACGCATTGGACATACATTTTTCATTTGTATCACTTAATTAAAACAATTAATGACTGTTATTGCGACGAAATCGAAATTACGGCATCGTCAGAATCTTCTAACCGCTATGACGACTACTATTTTGATTCTTTAGTAGTAGAAATTTTCAGGCCAAACGGTAGACATGCCCGCTGATAATGGCCTTATTGAGTGACAAATGCAGTCTTTTTTTCTATCATTGACCAAAATGCTGATTTAACATCTAGTGTTGAGAGGAATTTACATTTTCTTGTTTTAATTATCAATTAGAGGAAAAGGTTGTGACTGAGGAACTACTACTATCTTATTTAAGTCACGAAAATCTATACATAACCTTCATTTTCTTCCATCTTCTTTTTTGTAAGCTAAAGTTACCGGAGCGGCAAAAGGACTGTAAGACTCCTAGTTTTATTTTAATAATGTGAATAATGTAAAAATAATGTGATACCTGTTGTTCAATCTCTTTCCTATCATCAATAATAGTGCATCTATAAGGTCGCCTGCTACATTATTTATAAATTTGTAGGTCAATGTGCGCTTCATAATCCTTCACTGTGCCTATATCAAATTTATCTTTTGCAAAAAGCTCTTTATATTTGTTTATTAAATGATTTATTTTAGATTGCTGTTGAGAAGCCAGATGGCTTACCGTAATATTAGGGGCATTTCACGCCAAGCGGGCAGCGAAAAAAGGGTAAGGATCCGGATTTTGTTTATAACTTGGTTAATTAAACATATATGAGATCTAAAAAAAATGGCATCTTTACTTTTTTTATTTATTGCTTGGTTACGATTATATACGACTTTAAAAAAAATACAAAATCGGAGGAACGGATTTTTCAAATGACATGGATGCAAATCATGAAATGCATTTTAAAATAACTTAATGGTGTTTTATGTAGAATAATAATGGTATTTCTTGAAAATGAAAAAAAAAGTTAAATTATTTTTTTTTTTCATATAGTAAACTGGAAGTTAACCTTAAAAATATTTTTTTTTATAAGTTTGCATTTTTTTATTTTTTTTATTTTATCGTAAAAATGTAGTTTATAGCCTGGAAATGTTATGTAAAAAAAATTATAGTGGTATCTTGAAATTCGTAGAAGATACATGATCAAAGTATGAAGGTACTGCGCTAGATTACGAGACTGTCCGTGTCCGTACGGAAATGTTGCTTAAGGTTAGCCACCGACTACAGTTCGCCGCACGATAACGGCCTGTCGGCTCATCGAAATAGGCCATAAACTAACAGTTCCATTGCAGATTTTGAACTGACGATCAATCAATCAATCAATCAATCAACCAATCGTCAGTTCGAAATCTGCAACGGAACTGTTAGTATGCGGCCTATTTCGATGAGCCGACAGGCCTTTATCGTCCGACGAACATAAAGTAGGTGACACCGTCTAATATGGCATATTATAAGTGTTTTAATAAAAAACATTTATTGCGGACTGGACATAATTAAATAAACAAATCAGTCCTCAGTAGAGACTTGTGGCGCCATCTCTTATTAAATAATTGGCACCTGTACGTTATGTGTTAGAGGTAGTTACGTTACGTCGACGTTATGTGCTAGAAAGAGATAGATAGTGACGCTATGCAAGCGTCATACGATATTTCCGTTACTTATTAGTTGTTACCTAGGCCGCTACGCGTTGTGTCTGTTTTCTGCAATCAGTTGTATTAATATTTGTCGCAATAATATTCAATATTTGAATACTATGAATGATTACGGTGATCGATGTTATAATCCTTTTAAACTACCATCTCATCCGAGAACTAATAATGTGAGAAAAATTTCTACAAGTTTAGCTGAGAAGTGGGGATTGTCACCATTTATTTACGTGTGCACGTCCTGCAGAATACGACTTTCTAAGGAAATACCGCCGGAAAACAATCCCGATATTGTGCAGTCGCAGTCGTCTCAAGGTAGCCAGATATCAAATGATTGTTCACAGCACCGGGAAAGTGATTCATTTGTTCCGGAAGACGAATGTCATAAAACTGTTTCTACACAAACAGACATAGCTATAGCAGATGAGGAAATCCTGTGTCAGCTAAAACAGAAATACAATGAGCCGTCTACATCTGCGTCTACGAAAATGCTAATACTGACTATTGCTCCAAAGTCTTGGAGTGAATGCAAACTCGCAGAAGAATTTGGGACATCGCGACGACAAGCTAAAAAGGCTAAGGAACTTGTGGATCAATTTGGCGTTTTGGCATCACCCAATCCCCGTAGTGGCCGTAAGCTGCCGGTCGAGACAGAAGAGTTAGTCAGAGCATTTTATCTTCGTGAAGATATTAGCAGAGTTATGCCTGGAAAAAAAGATTTTGTATCTGTCAAAACGCACGAGGGCAGAACACATTTGCAGAAACAACTTTTGATGTGCAATATTAATGAGTTGTATGAACAGTTTAAAAATGAGTATCCTGACATTAAGGTAGGCTTAACTAAGTTTTACACACTCAGGCCGAAACAGTGTGTCCTTGCTGGCGATTCCGGAACTCACGTTGTGTGTGTGTGTACATATCACCAGAATGTTAAACTTATGCTCAATGGAGGAAACATAGATTCACTTACTGCAGAAACCAACATGCACCTTTCTTGTTATAAAGAGTGCCTGCGAAGAATGATGTGCCCTAACCCTACGTCTAAATGTCACTTGATGTCACCTAAATCATCCCCAACTGAATGTTGTAACGATTGTCCTGGATTAGATGCGATTCGGGATCACTTAAAAAATGTTTTTGATGACAATAACATCACAAACGTTCAGTATGAACAATGGATGGGAACGGACCGCTTTTCGATAGTCACCCAAGTGCTTCCCGCAGATGACTTTGTGGATAGTTTTGTAATGCTTTAGATATCCTAAAACCACATGCATATATCGCTGAACAGCAAGCACTCTTTTTTAAACAGCTAAAAGAGACAATATCTGAAGGTGAAATTTTGGTCCAATGTGATTTTGCTGAAAATTACAGTTTCGTTATACAAGATTCCGCACAGTCCTTTCATTGGAACAATGAACAGTCAACGCTGCTAACATCGGTATTTTACTACAAAGACCAGAATAAATTACAACATGGAAGCATTGTAATGATATCCGATGATCTAAAGCACGATACAGCTTCATTTTACGCCTTCCAGAAAATATTACACACACATCTCTCAGAAAAAAATATTGCAGTGACAAAATTATATATAGCACCGATGGAGCCTCACAACATTTTAAAAACAGGTTTAACTTTGTTAATATACATTGTTATAAAGATGACTTTGGCATTGAAGCAGAGATTCATTTTCATGCAACTTCACATGGAAAGGGGCCTTGCGATGGTCTTGGCGGGAACCTGAAAAGACTAGCAACCCGTGCAAGCCTTCAAATGCCAACAAACAGAACAATAACCACACCTTTGCGTTTATATGAATGGGCGAGAACATCGTTAAAGGAAACAGCAGTATATTATTGTGCCAAGGAAGATATACAGCAACACAGAATGTTCTTGCAACCACGATTTGACAGTGCTATCACCATTCCTGGAACTAAAAAATACCACGCGTTTCTACCGACACCTGAGGGTATAACTGTAAAACGGACCAGTTTTACCACAGACTCTAAAGTAGTTAAGATAACCAAATAAATAAAATATTTTATTTCATGCTACTCTCTTGTTTTACTTATTCCAAGTGCTCAATGAAAAAACAAAAAAATATTGAAGTTTTATGCATAATTTTAATAATATCGTAATAATAATAGCCGTTTTGCATACTTATAAACCATATGCTACGATTGATAACACCGCACTACGAAACAACTCAGGAAAACGTTCCGTGACTACCGTGCAGCACCATAGTTTTTTGATCAGTATCTTCTACGAATTTCAAGATACCACTATAATTTTTTTTACATAACATTTCCAGGCTATAAACTACATTTTTATGATAAAATAAAAAAAATAAAAAAATGCGATCTTATAAAAAAAAAAATTTAAGGTTAACTTCCAGTTTACTATATGAAAAAAAAATTAATTTAACTTTTTTTTTCATTTTCAAGAAATACCATTATTATTCTACATAAAACACCATTAAGTTATTTTAAAATGCATTTCATGATTTGCATCCATGTCATTTGAAAAATCCGTTCCTCCGATTTTGTATTTTTTTTAAAGTCGTATGTAATCGTAACCAAGCAATAAATAAAAAAAGTAAAGATGCCAATTGTTTTAGATCTCATATATGTTTAATTAACCCAGTTATAAACAAAATCCGGATCCTTACCCTTTTTTCGCTGCCCGCTTGGCGTGAAATGCCCCATTAAAGTTTTCAACGTCTTTATGTTCATCAAAGTTAATTTCTTATGTATTTTTATTTTCTTTTTCGTTTTTCTGCATTATTCCTAAATCCGTATTATTATTTATATTTCTATCTTTTGTTTTTGTTCCATTTCCATATCTGTTATACAATGAGAATGAGAGATTTGCTACGTTTTCGGTCATTACTGTTTCATTCTTTTCTATCTGTAATATCTTAGCATTTTGTGTAATTTCCAAATTGTTATGTTGGATGAGGTGGAATTTTGCTAACTAACTAACTCTACAACAAAAACATTAATGTCATATTCGAAATAAAAAAATGTATCTTTAAAGTTACCGCTTCAATTGGAGTTTTAACGCCTTTAATACATTTGATCCCGAAACTTAAACCTCAAGAAGTTGTACAGTATAGTTTAACACTAACTTAGGTTTAATTTATGGTTGGATTTTTAGTTTTTCGAGTCTATTTCATTTAATTCTACTTCCAACCCCGAGTAATTGACGGTTTTTATATGATACTGGTCTCATTCCACTCCTTCACTAATTTGAAACCGACATAGGGATTCAGGATGAAAACGTCTTCCCTTTTTGTCTTTCTCACAAATTCTACATGGGTGATACTCTTTGCGATTTTTCTCACTAATTTTATTATTTACCCTTAGTCTTTTCTCAGTTTTTCCTACCTACCAAGTGTTCTTAACCTCTAAGGTTATTAAACAAATCTTCAGTCTCTTTTAAATCATCCTCCATACCTTGGCGTTCTCCCTTCTCGTAAGATGGAATTGAACAGCTTCTGAAGTGCCATTAGGGCCGGCTTATCTCCCGGTCTTACGGAATTCGGCTGTTATTCCCTAGCCATATTATCTCGCGCAGCATCTACATGTGCGGGGATGTCTTCGGTATAGTGTCCGGTCAGTCTGGGCCTAGAATCTTCCGCCAGATCAACTTCGGGTCTACTAGTTAACGTGTATAGCTGTCCTTAAAAGCGCTCTGTTTCACTTAGAAGCTCGTGTCTGGATGAAATGACCCTACCATCATCAGTCCTTAATTTCGCGAGCTGGCTGGGAGCCCTTGTTCCGCACAATGTCCTCTTTAATACGATCGGTATTAAGTCGGCGCAGATCACGGGTAAGGGAATTGAGAGATCTTCCTATTGAGCTGTCGGTATAATATCGCATTGACTGTTGATATTGGATTGGATCATTTCACTTCTTTCCTCAATGAGTCTCTTAAGTGGAGATAGAAAGTTATTTGGTTCTACAGCTCCGTTTGGCCTTGAATAACTTTGCTGTGGACAGTTTCCGTAGACCCCTCGATGAGTTCGTCTAGTCTGTCGCCTAGGCAATCGAAACGGTTTTGGAGTTCTAGCTGAAAGCGCTCGGGGTTTAGGATTAGGACTTGGGATGGAGTAACTTCATCAGTCGTGAACGCTCTAGTAGTCTAACGCCATATTCAATATGCCTCTTACCAGACGGTGATTGCTTTCGGTCTTGACGGTATTGAGCACAGAGACATCGTTGAATATTGGTCTTTTCGTCGACATGATGAAATCAACCTCGTTTTTTGTTGCACCATCGATACTCATCCAAGTCCTCTTCCTGTGCTCGCGTTTCTTGAAGAGGGAGTTCATCATATAGAGTCCCTCCTTCTACAAGAAACCCGCCAGCAGTTGGCCACGATGGTTCCGTCGTTCGACTCCAATTTGCCCCACTCTCAGCTCGTCGCCGTCTCTCTTGGTCAATTTCGCGTCGAAGTCGGCTATAACAATCGTAAAGTAGGTTTCGGAGCTATGCATAGCTTTCGAAATGTCTTCATACATAGCCTTCATCGTCGGAGCGGGTCGAAGTCGGCTCGTATGAAGTCGCTGAAGTTCGGTTGCGCCGGCAGGTTGGAGGTGAAGTCGAAGGCGCCGCTGGTGCTGTTCGAGGTGCTGGTGCGGCCCACGGCGCTGGCGGCCGACGTGCGGCGCCACCGCGCGCTGCTGCTGCGCTTCACGCACGGCGACCTCCGCGCCCAGCGCGCCGCGCTCGCCGCGCTCGACGTGCTGTGCGCGCTGCACCCCGCGCTCGTGCCCAAGGTGGCCGGCGCGCTCAAGGTACTCGCACACACCACGCTACAGTACACATATACACACACATACTTCACGCACGGCGACCTCCGCGCCCAGCGACACATACTACATTACATCTCACACACACACACACACACACACACACACACACACACACACACACACACACACACACACACACACACACACACACACACACACACACACACACACACACACACACACACACACACACACATACTCCACGACACATCCACGCAATCCACGAGTATGTATATGAGCTGTAGTATAGTATAATTTATCTTACCAACTCTGGCAAATTAGACTGCTTTCAAAAACAGATGTATACAAAAAATTTATTCCTGGAATGTCACTAAAACGGTTTTAGTAAAACCCTATGAAATATAGATAACGCGGTTATGTGCGGAATAATATGCAATAATAAACCCATGAACACTTGAGGATTTACCACTCGTTCCTGGTGCACAGCTGCTGTACGACCTGGACATCGTGGAGGAGAAGGCGATCGTGGAGTGGTTCCACAAGCCGTCGCGCAAGGCGCTCAGCAAGGAGGTGGCGGCCGACGTGCGGCGCCGCGCGCAGCCGTTCCTGGACTGGCTGCAGCAGGCCTCCGAGGACTCCGACTCCGACAACGACGAGGGCGAGCTCGAGGTTGGTCCATCCTACTGCACCGAGGACATTCTACCTGAATGACAATTGGGTTATGGACGGTTTCTGCCATCGATATCGTCTGTGCCAGTTTACTAGTTTGAGTAACCTATTTTCAATCCAAAACCAAGCCGTACCGGGTCAAATAGGGACTCTAGTTTTGATTCCATATGTCTAACTGCAATGTTAATGTAGACCCCATAGCAACCAATAGGTCTCACCCCTCCGTCCTTTTTGGTTAGGACTATCAGGTTTGGAGGTAGCGGTAGGGGCTATTTTTGTGTTCATTTTACCTAAAAATATATGTTGATCGTAGTCTAGTATTTCGGTATTCAGTTAGTACACACAGCAACACTCTTAGCTGTACATCGGTGGACCTTATGCCTTATAACAAGGTTCACCAATGTACAGCTAAGAGTATTGCTGTTAGTACGTTTAAAAATGTTACAGTTTTGAAAGTTACTTCCCCTGGGTCACTCAATTTTATTTTGATCTTTCTACACTACCGTCAAAAAGTTTAAGACCAAACACAAAAATGTATGCAAATAATCAACTTTTTCATACTAGCACCTGGGTCCTTTTATATGAACTAGGATGTTATTTGAAGAATTGAGAGCTGCGATTCTGAGAGAGAGATTCTTAGAACAAACAATATCGTTTAAATCTCAAATTTTGAACATTTACTTTTAAGTGCCTTCTCAATCAAATACTTTTTCCTTACAAATGTATAGAAAAGAGTATTTGCTAAAGGTACAAAGCCAAAAATAATAAGTTTACCTTGTTTTCTATTGATTGCAAATTTATTTTGATGTTATTTAGAAGAGTTTATAACAATAAACTAAACATTGTGTTTGGTCTTAAACTTTTTGACGGTAGTGTATAAGCACCTAGAGCTGGGAGGAAGAAACATACATACGTGTTCACTTATTGATGGAATTGATGGACACACGAAAGTAACGTTTATCTTTGTTCCCAGATCGAGTACAACGACCGCGCGGCCGCCACGCCCATCAAGGCGCAGGTCGCCGCCGCCAGCAAGCCCAAGCCCGTGGACGACGACGACGCCAACGACGTCGACATCGACGCCATCTAACGTGCCCCACCCCACACCACACACCACCACACCACAACACACCACTCCACTCCACACACCCACACCGAACTCCTACAGTCAGCAAACTCACCACAGTCGGACACTTATGTGCTGACGGAAATTTGTCCGAAGATGTTTTAACTATTGCTATTGAATCTTAGGTACCTATTCCTAAATTTTAACTTCTTTTATGTCGTGTGAAATTTCTGGAAATATCCTCGAAACTCGATTTGCAAACTTTGTGAAATTTCGGGGTAATAATGCCAAGAAAGTACTAATTTCGACGTATGCAAGTCTCCTGACCGATCCTAACTCTGAGACGCCCAACTCGCAAGTGTTAAAAAAAAATTAGTCGCTTAACAAATTATTGTGAGCATTTTTCTTTCATTAAAATTTCTGTAAAACGTAAATCGCATATAAAATATAACCAAGTAATAAAGTTAGATCGTCACGCGAAACCCGTGCATTTATTTATCTGGGATTTCCGTTGTACGAATGTGTTTCAGCCATACAACCCATTTGGATTAGGATCAAATTAAAATATTAATCTTGTGAAGCGATTAGATTTTTTTTTTTTACTGTTGCGAGAATTTTCTTAAATGGTGTTTAATTTAAATTTCTTTTAATTTATTGACTAACACTTAGAGCTGAGAGTACGTGTAAATCGAAGCCAAAAGTCGCATTAAAAGTTTTCCTACAGCATTCAGCTGTGTTTGTGTGTAACTTATAACTTATAGGGATAAATACGAAACATGAAGATTGGGCTAGTTTACATGCAGGATTGGTCTCGCTTAAAGCTCGAATCAACAAACTTGTCAGTTTTTGTTATATACACATGTATTCCGCTATCTATGGAGAACCTAGTCAGACCTAGCTGTTCGACTGCTGGTTTTGATCTCGCCACATTTAAAACAATATTGTTTAGACATTATTTATTCGCTTGGATTGCCGATCTTTATTCAAATCCATATTTTTTATCTTCAATTTATTTCTATGCAATGAATCGTTTCATTTTTGATGATATTCTTATAAAAAGTATTTATGAGAGCCAAATTATGTTATTAAATGGATATGGATTGTGCGTGTGCGACGCGTGTCGTGAGCGGCGCCGAGGCAGGGCCGCGGTCCGGCTTGTAGGCGGGGGTCATTGAAAACATGGATTAATAGTCTATACAAACACACTGGCGCCATCTATCGCATTTAACGACACTAAATAACAGATTTACTATCTTTCGCTGTCAAACTGTTTACTTAAAACTCACAGATGGCCCTGACCGTTAGTGCCCCTGAATTTTGAAGGCATGTGACTTTGTATAGGCGTTGTCCTATCCCTGTAATATGGCCCTCGTAGCTAGGTATAGAACGCTACCATTTTACTAGTACCGAAACCTCGTTCCTGTATCTATGTAGATAATTTTATTTGATATATTTAATATTATATTCTGATTTATACACGCGGATTGTCACAAACGACTGCTAATAAAATGGGATCGAGCATTTTAAAGGATTGAATAAAATTGATAGACATTGGTTTAGAATTAAATCGTACAGGGAAACTGCGCGCGGGTTCAGCGAGGAAACTAACGGAATTTAAACTATTCATATATGGCGTTGTTTGGGGAAATGGACTTTGTGTACATTGCAAGACGCTGCATTTTAGTGTACCTTGATATACGGTAATATTTCTTTTATATTATTGCAATGTGCGATAGTTTATTTACCCAGAAAACGCACCACATTATGTAATTCTGACACCTGTCAAACTAGTGTAAAATCCTAGAACAAAATACCCAATAAGTGGTTATTAGTATCTTCCTTTGTGGGAAATATACCAGTATCCTTAAAAGATTAAAACACCCACCATTACTAGGATACAGACTGATTGTACCTTACTAATCTTTGCTTACACACGCCCAATTGACAGGTGTCAGCATTAACTTAGCTGCTGAACAGAACAAGTAGACACAATCCATGTGTCATATAATTTGTGAGATTATTCAAAACCATTTAGATCTGAAGTCGCATTTGAATCGTCGGTATCGCCATAGTTTCCTGAGCACCACTCGCGCTATAGCACTTGTATGTAATTTAGGTTAATTTATTTCCTATCGAGCCTCGAGTACTGCGTTACTCGTTGACTATTCGTCTATCCATGGTTCTACATGCTAAACAACTAATAATAAAAAATAATTCGTCGAATTGTGATCAGCGAAACGTATATTTTCATTTAGGCTATGTGTACGAACCATCATAGCCCTGCCGGTATTCGCTTTCTTAAGTCAGTCGAATTAAAAATTAAGATAATTGACAAGCTCAATTGCACACCGGTTGGCACCGAGTTGGCGTCAAGCGGGGCGGAGCGAGCGGCGTCCATGTTAAACAAATGCAAACGTATGGGAGCGGCCCCACACGCTGCGACGTGACGCCACACGCCCGCTAACCGCCTCGCTTCGAGCGTCCACTCGGCCCTTACACTTGAGATGAAGATATAATTAAAAAACGCGAGTTGCGATAAGACTGTAAATCATGGATGTGTATAATTTAAATTATCAGAAATAAACTTGTTTTACAATATAAAATATCGACCTTATAAGCTAGGTAATAAGATCAAAATTGCAATGAAAATATTGTAAACTATTTATCTCGTGTAAGTTAGTCTGCTGAGTAACGCAGCTTTGTAATATAAGGTTAGGTTAGCGGCGGATCTGCGATCTGCTCTAACTATGACTTCATTGCCACCTGACAACTATTGCGTTTGTTTTGTATTCAATACATTTTTGGATTCTGAATATATTAGTTTTATTTCTAAAAATATATTTTAACCTTCAACCTTTTCATCGCCATGTCAAACGATACGTCACGGAAATGTCAAAACTTTATGCATGTGTATGTAAGTGTTGGTCTGGTCTGACACCTATTATATCAGTCGTTGGCGTTGGCCCTACGGAGCGGACGTAATAGTTGGCCTCGAAAGTGTTTCCAAAAGGATACCCTGTTACCAAATTCTAGAGCACCCGATAAATCTTTTTTTTTTAACCTAAATAAGATATCATGAGTAGTATCTTAACCCTTTATAAGGCAGAGACAATTTGGAAACCACTTAGTTAACCCTTTATAAGGCCGCCGTTATACAGATATGCTACGTGAAAGTTAAATACACTCCCATGTTTGTAATGCACTGGGGAACACATCTACGGCAAAAAAAAACCGAAATCATTAATAAAAACATGTGGTCATTATATGCACTCAGCCCGTTAGTGCACTCGAGTTTTCAGATGATCTGTTTCCAATACACCTATTCATTGACAGATACGTGACAGGCAATACTCGTACTTCTTTTCTCATACTTCATTACTTAATGAATTAGTTACGTTATCCATTAGAAACCTCATTTGAGTTATATTGTCGTTACCGGATATGCCTTTTCTGTAGAATGTATAATACAGTCGCCATCAGATACAACGGAGCTGTGGAGGTGGTCACAAATATCTAAGCACGCACTTTATCGCATTGACAATGGAGTTGTTGTTCTGATATTTGTGTCCACCGGTATAGCTGATGCCGACTGTACAAAAAACTAGGTACAGTAACACCCAGTTGCCCAGGATACCGCTACACGTAAAAGTTGATTCACTCTAGTCACTTAAGGGACGACTACCTTCCTATAAGTACCTACCTAGTATTTTGTGTGATACTCTGCGGCGGCACCATCATAATGAAATGCAAGTATTTATATGGTACAGTCAGCGTCATATAGTTCGTAGCATCCAAAGATGAACGTTTGATGAACGTAAAATGATGTACGTTTAACGACCAATATGTACGTACGATGTTTATGACTGTACAGTTAGCGTCATATAGTTGGCAGCATTCAAAGTAGTTAAATAGTTCGTTACACCATACAAATTCTATGGTGTACCAAACTTTATAAGCTATGCTAGGATGCTACCAACTATATGACGCTGACTGTACCTATAGCGGGACACGAAATATTGGGCTTTGATTGTGCCGGAGAGGCACGCGGGTGAGCCAGAGGGATATATGAAGCTTTCCCGCGCTCCCCGCAATCCTCCGGTTTTCAGTAATAGTTTTGACATAGCAGAATTGATATTAGGAAGGAATTTATCGCCCTCTCGCTTACCCGTACACCATACATAACAGCTCATAACGTACAGGCGGACCGCGGAATTACTGAAAGTATATAAATTTACTAAGTAATAACAATTTTTTCAATACGTACATAATTAACGGCATTGGTACATCAATTTCCATAAGAAAAAAGTAGATAATGTAATTTATATCTATGAGTTCTGAGTGGCGCCGCTGCAGAGCATGCTCCCCTAAGGCGCCATAATCAATACTTTTACTGTTATGGATATTTTTTAATTTGGACATAGGTAAGGCCAGCGGCTAAGTAACGCAAACATTCGCAATATTAGTTCCGTGTGATTAAAGGAAAGAAAAACATGGCATGTATAATTACTATAATTCCGGTTCTCATAAAAGCTGCAATTTCAAAGTATTTTTACTTGTACTTAAAACTAATTGTCGAACTGATAAGCGACATGCGAATTCTGCTATGTTTAATTACCTGTTTATACACAGAAATCATTATCATTTTAGCTTTCTCTTCGCCTCCCCCAAATATGGCTATACGACGCTTCGCAGGCGGGTTGGCAAACGCAGTGACTACCGCGAAGAAAATACTAATTCTAAAACACTATAATTTGCTCTATATTATTAATATCAATCATTTACCATTAAAAATAAAATCCAACCCAGCTAACAGCAAAAAGTATTCAAAGTTTGTATATATAATTATTACTTTGCGCACTTGTGAATAAATGTAATCTGTTTTTAAAGAATGAAAACGAACTTTCCGAGCTAGTGAGATGAAAATAACTATTAGGTACTCCTATTGTATTAAAAATCAACATTGTGTATGCATACCAACAAAAATAGATAAACCTACATCATTGTTCGAGTTTATTGAGTGTAGTTTAATCCATTTTTATTGGCGTAAATGAATTTCCCAAAAACTGAAACAGGGATTTTGAAATCTCTTTAAATTTGTTGTCGAACATAAGTTATCCTTACTTACTATACTTACTTAATATTATAAATGCGAAAGTAACTCTGTCTGTTACCTCTCCACGCTTAAACCGCTGAACTAATTAGGGTAAAATTTGGTATGGAGAGAGTTTGAGCTACGATAAAGTACATGATTTTTTTTTATCCCGCAACAACTGGTCTAAATAGCTAGTCATGTCTATAAAAGCATATCACAATATTTTTATTAAAACATGAAAGTCACCGATATGTGTTCAAAATAAAGATAGTTTCTCCAAGCTTTGATGATAATATAAATTGTATAAAAGCGGCTAACTCACGTTTTATAAGTCGAATATTGCTGGACATGTTTCACTCCTTAACGAGGAACATAATCATGAGCCATTCGCGTTGGCTAACCGACGGACTTTTGATGATAATGATAAGGCTTAAGTAGTAGTCATTATGCTCCCAAGGCCCACCATACAAGTAAATGTTACTCGAATTCGTTCTTTATAGTATAGGAAACAAAGTGTAATCTCTTTAGTCTCCAAAACGAAGGAAACAAAACAACTCTTCCAATTTTATAAAATTCAAATTTCTTTAAAGTAATCAGTACATGTACACAGTCAAACAATTTGATTTATGGGCCACTTCGTTCCTTGTCACAGTGAAAATCTATATGAAAGACACAAAAGATCTCTTATTAACGTCACTGTGACAAGTTTCGAAGTGGCCTAGAAATCAAATTGGTTGGCATAGGTTCGTAGGCCTTTAGCATAGCTATTTACTGCCCTTGACATTGGCCTCGACAGTACCTCCGAATGAATTGATAATCGGTATGCTGTAACGCTAACGAGTTATTTATAGCGATCATCTCATTAAATCAATGGAAGTATCGTGTCTATGTCTCGCTTCACGCAAGTCAACGCCCTTGCGGTGTGGGAGTAGAGCTCATTATCGCGTGAAGTTTATTAAATGTCTTATTGTTATTCCAATCTTCAACTATCGCAAGCTCTGTTGAGCCAGCGTAAGGATTATTTCTGTACATGTGGCCCTTTTAAAATTTTAAACATAGTTACGTAATGTGCTCATTATTGCACCAGTGCGTTAATACAACCATATGTAACTGTAATAGCAGCAGCAGTGTATAAGCATGCCTTACCGTATCAGAAAACCCAATGAGATGACGAGATGGAGAGGCGCTATGAGAGGGCTAATTCCTAATGCCTCTAAATCGGGGGCGTCGGGCCGATTTCTACTACTAATGTAAAGCATTTTACAGTTTATTATACCTAATTACTAAAATTGTATAGTATATTAGATGTAAGCTGAGACTCAGATCCCACAGTTAACCTGTGCAAACAGTTTTGTTGGACTCAAGTTCTGAAAATTGTGCCTAAAACATTAGAACAAAGGTCAAGGACACACCGGAATTAGTCAACGTACGACTGTGAGCGACGACAACCCACACCGGTCAGCATCCACGCTGGACAACAAATTAAAAACAAAACTTAAAAGTAAACTGCAGTGTTGCTACGACAGTCGCGCGGGCCACACGTCGCGCGCTTTACAAACTTAAACAAATTCTTAAATTTTTTTGTTGACTTAATTAATTTGTGTTAGTGAATATGGCTACAGAAACAAAGTTGGATATAATCTCGGAGTCTCCGAAGCGGTCGCCGAAGCTAGTGAGTCCGTTGGACCATGAGGCCGTGGAGATGGTGTTCGGGAAGCCGAAATCGCCGAAGGTTGAGCCCGAGCTTCATGAGAAAGAGAAGGATCCGGTGAGCTTTTTACTTAACTAAAGTTAGACTTTGAAAGAAAGAAAGAAAGAAAATAAATTTATTTGAATAAACATATCATAACAGAGACTTATTAACTAAACATTTGCCTTTACATGAGTTGTTTCAAAAAGGGGATCCGCTCAGCATGTGTCGAAGCACGCAATGCAGCGACGCTGATCTTCGGCGAACCCTTGAAACTTTGGTTTTTAATTAGGTGTACGCAGAGACCAAGATGCCGCTTTTTGAGCACTCGATGCTCGCTTGGTGACATTTTAAACTCTCTCAAACACGAAGAAATGGTATTTAAGAAGCATGAATAATATAAATAAATAATCGTGGGTATCGAAAGTATACATTTTGTGCAAAAATAATGGTTAGAAAGTTTTGTGTGTGATTATTTTCGTTCATAAAGTTTTATGAATTCGAGTGAGTGTCAAAAATCGGCCCCCAGGTAACGAAAACCGGTATTATTTTCATGCAAATTAACCGGTATACAATTTCGGTATTTTAGTTATTACATATTTTTGCATTTTATTCAACTAATCAGATAATGAACGGGTATTCTCCTTACCTGAAAAATATCTAAGAAATTACAAATATTTCAATTTTTTCGTAATACCGGTAACGATCCCTGGACATTAGACGTCCACCGAATCTGTCTGGGAACATGTCTGGAGCAAGAAATCGAATTTGTATGACGGTAATGGTCTCAGAGGTGTTTTAATGAGTATTTTCAAAATGGGGTTTTAATTAGTATTTTCAAAATGGGGTTTTAATTTGTATTTTCTATAACTAATAGTTAAAACTGGTTTCTGGCGTTTACGCATACCTATTTAAGTTCGCTTATGGGCAGGTTGCATCGCTCACACATACCTACAGTTAACGAACTCCTCAACGCAAAATAAGGCGGCGTATCTATTATTAATGAGAAAACTATCGAATACCACTTTTGCACATGTGGAATTACCTCAAAACGCCTTACTTTATAGTTTGCCTAATTTTTAAAGTAAGGAAAATAAATTATCTGATTAGCTGAATGAAATGCATTCATATGCAACAACAATTGAGATACTGAAATTGTTATAACGGTTAATTTGTATGAAAAAAATACCGGTATTCGATTTTTGGTTTCAGGTGTTATTTACATATATTTAGGCACAATATGATTTTTTTGTGAACTATCTGCTGCTGGGTCTGCCGCGCTAGCAAAGAAAGTTTTATTGAAGTATATTAGAAACTAAACTTGAGCATGGGTAAAATTTGAATTTTTTTTTAGAATTTGACAAGTAGAGATTATTTTTCTCATTTACATCCATTAATGCGATTTTCAGAACGTCTCGGAAAGCTGCCAGATGATACGTAACATAATTATGCCATAAGAAAGGCATCGTAGAGTAGCATATGACGTTATGGGGTCATGTGGGTGATCAAAGTTTTCCGAAATAGTTTTTTTTAGATAACGGTAAATCAGGTAAAAGGCAAAGATAACTCAGTTGCGTGCGGTATTTTGATACAACGCGGGAGAGTTTCATCTAGACCTACTTGAAACATGCGAGTCATTCCGTCACTGCTTATCCACAAAACTCCGAACTGTCAGTTAATTAGAACAATTGAGTCATGAGTCATCGACCACCGCGCGACCATGGACCCTTCATGACTAAACATGGGACTCGGCCCTTCAAGCTTGAAACATGAAAGAACGAATACCGGTATTAGTTTAATACAAATTATATTCGTATTAAATTTCGGTATGTTGGGTATATTCGGTATTATTTGTGGGTTAGTGGCCGTTTGTTTTTATGTACAGACGCCATTAGATATATCAGAGCTGTGGAAGTGGTCGGAAATATTTGACCATGATTGTATCGTCTTGACAACAGAGTTTGTTCAGATATTTATGAGTATGATCACCTCTACAGCTCAGATATATCTGATAGCGACTATAGGGTAGGTACGCACTACGCATATGTTGTAAATTCCCATTTATTAACTATCTATTATTATTATTTGCGAAGATTTATATCCAAACTTGTGAACCTTACACGGCTGCATAAAAAATATTTGGCGTATATTCAAAAAATAATCAGTTTTTATGTAGCTGTTTAATTTCACAAATAATTATCGCGACAACCGAAGGCGCTTTATGCTCACGAAAATAAGCATAAGAGTCGTAGGAGTGATATTGGGCATTTACAGATTAAAACCGGCTGGTTTTTGTAGCATGAGCCCGATTTTTGAGAGAGTTGCACTATATTCTATTTGTGTGCAATCATTTTCGATGTCAAAAGTTTAATAATTTCGGTAGCCAACTGTACCCATGACCATTCATTTCTACCCGTCACGTTTCTAAAATATGATTTTTATGTTTCTGACAGAGTTTAAAATGTCATGAGTCATGTCATGTCAATCTCGACGAACAAAAATTGCCCCCCAGTTTGCAGACTTGATCGCATGTAAGGGATGCGATGCGCCGGAGTGCGTGCAGTAATCCGCGCGGCGCGTGCGCATGGCCATTTCTCCACACCGCACATTATGCACGATATCGAGAGAGTGGCAAATTGCAAGCGAGAAATCGCCGCTCGATCACTCGAGGAAGATTTATTTCCAATCGGTAATGAGCTAATTAGTAATCCACCAAATATATATACTTTTTAATTCCTACCGTGATTCAAAAAAGTTTTAAATTTCAACTCAATGTTTTGCGTGCGAAAAGTTCCATTCACGCAGTCGAGTTTATATCTTATCCAAGTTTAAAAAAAACACTATTTTGTATATACAGGACCGAAAGATCGAATGCCACATCGATGGCAACTGCCTTAACACCTTCGCTGAGGCATGAGGTGGATTGAAAGTGTCATCGAGAGCCGGAACAAGCTTGTGTCTGAAGTTGAGACTTCCCTTAAAGAAGTCTCAGAATGGGGCCGAATGAACTTGGTTCAATTTAACCCCAGTAAGACACAGGTTTGCGCGTTCACGGCAAAGAAACTCCCGTTTGTCGTATCGCCTCGCTTTGAGGGCACTCTCCTAACAGCCACAGCCAGTATCGGAATTCTGGGTGTCGACATCTCTAGCTCAGTCCAGTTCCGCGGTCATTTAGAGGGAAAGGCCAAGTTGGCCTCGAAGAAGCTTGGTGTGCTCAACAGATCGAGGCAGTATTTCAGTTCGGCCCACCGCCTACAACTGTACAAGGCGCAAGTACGGCCACATATGGAATACTGTTCTCATCTCTGGTCAGGGGCACCCCAATACCAGCTTCTCCCTTTGGACCGCATCCAGCGGAGAGCGACTAGAATTGTCGGCAGCCAGGATATCTCGGACCGGCTTGACTCCTTGGCACTGCGTAGAGATGTGGCCTCACTCTGCATTTTCTACCGCATCTATTACGGAGAGTGCTCCGAGGAATTGTTCGGGTTAATCCCAGCTGCTTCCTTCCGCCAGCGCTCTACACGACAACATTTCCATCTTCACCACATAGATGGTTGGCAGTCCTCAACTGTGCGTTTTTCTAGAAACTTCCTGCCTCGCACAGCAAAACTCTGGAATAAATTGTCGTGTGCAGTATTTCCGGACCGATATGACATCCAAACCTTCAAGAAAAGAGCGTATAGGGATCTTAAAGGCCGGCAACGTACTTGTGACTCCTCTGGTGTTGCGAGTGTCCATGGGCGGCGGTAGTTGCTTACCATCAGGCAATCCGTCTGCTCGTTTGCCTCCTATATCATAAAAAAAAAAAAAAAAAAAATTCGACCTCATACAAGTATGGTTAAATACGATGTTAATAATTGCCGCAACGAAGGTGTTAAATATTGTAAATAGCACATTCTGTGCAAAGAAGACTTTCCTTTATTTTTAAAAACAATAAATTCTACATTTCGTATTTATTAAAAATCGCTTGCCTCAGTCGGTATTCGAACCAGTAAAATGTGACAAAATTAACGTGCCGAATTTTATGATCCAGATTGAAAGGGTTACTGATAAGGTAAATATTTTTCTAAGTAACAAATATCAACCTTATCAGAGTCTTTGCAAGGCTAGGGGAATTCAAAGAGATCCACCACAAGTTACCGTCATCTTGCAGGGTACCTACGTCATGAATCATCATCAATGCATCAGCCAAGGTGCATTTGGCCTTGTGCAACTATAACTTCATAATTACTTAGGAATAAGGCTGCTAGTCGTTTACAGTAAGCCAATGGTAGACCGCAGCCGACTATGACCTACATCAATATTTAATGAGGAATACCTATTTTATTGTAATTGCAATTAGTGCTAATTAGATAAATCAAGGAAAACTTTTTGCACGTCATAATTTGCTAATAATTAGGTACCCAAGTAGCAAAATTCTCCTATAAGAAAAAAAATTAAGACTAATACCTCTTATAGTAGTTTTATAAACGTTTTTGACACGACCTACCTGCTCGGAGCTCTCATAGAAGTCTTATAATAGTCACGTTTTTGACCAATAATCTTATAACAACATCATACAAGACCATTTGATCCTCAGACGAATTGATCCTATAATTTAGTCTTAAAAGCGTTTATAGGATAAATTTACATGACCCTTACAAACACAAATAGTCTTATAAATACATTTTATATAGCTGTTATAAGTACACATATTTTAATCCTATAAAAGCATTTATAAGAACCGCTACTCCTATTAAGGTTTTATATCTATCTGTAATGGGACAATTAATCCTATAAAGGCTATTGATTTTACTCGTTATAGGTCAAAAAAATTACATGACTGATCTGACTTGATGGTTACTTCTAATAGATCACTAGCATGAAACTAGCATTAAGTTTGATAATTATACGTAATTTTGGGCTTATAAGGGTTTTATGCTTGTCATTATAAGAGTGATTGAAACAAGTGGCCTATAAAATAAAAATGGCAGGAATTTTTGTCTTATAACAGCACTGGCTTAGTATGAATGGTATTATTAACGTTCTGATACTAACTGTTAAAGGAGTCGATCTGAAAATCCACATTGGCAATGGCAAGTGTCAGCACTTTGTACTACTTAACTAGTAAATAATTAATAAGCAGATCTTTATTATGTATTTTTAAAAGGGGGCGTTAAAATATGTGTCTCTATGATTATTACATTATCAATAAAATTTATTTTGCAGCTTATTTTTTTCTAATTCACTGTTAAAAAACAATTCCTTTTATATACTATAATTATGATACAATAAGCACATTTACTTATCCTTTTCCAGTTTAGTTTTATTTTATTAGAGCACAAACACACGTTACACATCACCACGGGAGCCGAGCGGGAGATAAGCCACTGGCTACTATAGGAATGATTACTCCAGTACCAGCATGCACCAGACCGTTATAAGACTAATTGTGCTTGTTAGTTGCGTTTACTAGACACTTATAGGAGCAACTTATCCTGCAAAAGCATTTAATATGACGATATTAAAACAGAATTGCACTTTATAAGACTGTAATAAAACGACTACAGGTTTATTTAATCCTATAAAAAGCGCCCAATTGTGGTTTTATAAACGTTTTTGGGAGTTCTATAGGACTGAAAATTTCATGGTCTTAGGTTATTTACAGGAGCAAATTTTGCTGCTTGGGTACTTAACATTAAATATTAGGGAAGTAGATTTGATTATAAATAAATAAATAAATATTTCGGGACAATCTTACACAAATCGACCTAGTCCCACGGTAAGCTCAGTAAGGCTTGTGTTGTAGGTACTAGGCGACGATATATATAATAGATAGATACATGTAAATACTTATAAAACACCCATGACTCAGAAACAAATATCTGTGCTCATCACACAAATAAATGTCCTGATTTGAACCCAGGACCATCGACTTCATAGGCAGGGTCACTACCCTCTAGGCCAGATAGGTCGATAAGTAAAATAAATATTGCCAATTTCACATATACATGTTACTTAAGTTTGAAAGTAATGCAATCTACCCATGACTTCTGATCCCTATCGCAGCTAACAAAATGTTAACTTTGAAACGGCTGATATTTTGGTAATATAATACGTATGTCTAAAAGCCATCGCTGGAAAACCAGCTTGAAACTGGAAAACCCCGTCTGCAGCGCGGGTTAAAAGTCGATTTAAATCCTAAAATCTTGGACATAGGCCTCTCCCATAGCCTGCCGCAGTGACCGGTCTCTACACAGTACAGGTGGGTCCACCTATCTAAAGAGACTGTAGGGAACACTTCAGGTCACAATTTAAAGACTATACCCAAGTTTAAATGTCCAGGTGTTACCTGTAATATACATTTCAGCCGTATGCAGTCCACTGCTTGGGGGGTTGTTGCTATAGTCGCCACGCTTGGCAGGCGGGTTGGCGACAATTGGGTTTCGACGGACGCTGCTGCCCGTCCGTAGGATGTTTCCCTTTGTCGCCTCTTACGACACCCGCGGGAGGAGATGGGGTGGTGCTATTCTAGTCAGCCGGCATCACACGGCACCAGTAATATATTTGTTGTTAAAAGAAGTTGGATAAGTATGGTATTGGTCACTCACGCTCAGTAAATAATAGAAAATGACCTGAATAGCTTCGGGAGAAAGATCGTAAACTGTGCCTTGCGTTATGTTGACTCAAGGGCATAAATACATTACGTATACCCGTTTACATCCTATCCTCAGACATAAGAAAGTTTATACTGCCCTTAACTGTAGTTATATTAAAACATTGTGCTATTAGATAGCTTAAAGTTGACTTAAGTTTGGTTATGGAGGTACTTTCCGACGCAAACGGCCCATGTCAGTAATTCGCACGATCTTAATACGTCATACGTCATTTTTATCAGTTCCCAATAACCTGAAGCTTCCAATAAGGAAGTGTTTCCTCGGTGGGATGAGTTGGCAACTCGTTGATATGATTCATTAACTTTGAATGGAACAATAAACATTGTGTATTGTAATTTTCGATGAAAACCGACTGATAGCTGTGGCTGGTGACCTGCGGTCATATCGAATTGATATCTAATTGAACAAATAAAATACCTGATAAATACATTTTTACAATATAGGTACGGGAAATCAATGTAGATGGTCTATTAAATCCAACAAAGAGGCGTTGAAATGGTTAGCATATTGCAACATACTCGTGATTCTTTGAACGCGTAATCTTTGTATTTTAACTATTATTTCTTTTGATTGTATTAAAGCAATAACTACTTTTCGAAAATGTAACGGTAAGTTCCAAACGCGCAAATTACTTGATTGGTCCCATATTTTGACCACGCGAAAGAAAAACGTCATAAGTGTCCTAAAGATTCGTAGTCCAATACGACGTTAAACTTTTGAAGACTGATAAAACCGGTTGTCTGCCACTTCGTCATCTCGCGTTTATGCTGCCTTCTCTGTTAGAACCCCATGACGCGGAGATCGGGGTAAACCCTCGTATATAATTTAACCAAATATCATATAATTTGCTTATTCACTAAACAAAATGTGAACCAACGTAGTATGATACTATGATAATTTTGTTTTTTAAGAACCGCCTACAACCTCTCTGCTTTGCCTAAAGGTTGACTGGTAGAGAATGCTTTGTAGCATTAAGTCCGCCTTTTGTACTTTTGTGTTTTGTGCAATAAAGACTAAATAAATAAATAAATAATTGTAAGTCAATGGCCTAGTTAAACAGGTCGATGTTAGGACTTTTGACCGTCGACGACTTTGTGCGTGTAGAAGCCGTTAAAGCTGTAATTTCACCCTGTGTTTAGTGAAGCTGTATATTCTTATTTGAAATGTCAAGGTCGTTTTTTAACGTTTTACATTATGAGTTCTTGTCGCGACAAATAAATTAATAAAAACATTTAAAGTGTTGCCATAACATAAATCATTGCCGAAAATTATATCGCCGAACAACTAACAAAATAAGCAAAACACAACCAACAAATTGTTTAGTTTTAAGAAAATATGTTAAAGCAGCTATGTAAATATACTATGTTATCTAGTTAATTAGTGAGATGTATCTATTCATCTATTTTGTTTTATATTTTGTTTATTTATACCTAAATACAAACGCGAATGGCTCATGATTATGTGTACGGAGTGAAACATGTCGAGCAATATTCGACTTATAAAACGTGAGTTACCCGCTTTTATACAATTAATATGTTTCAATCTCACGATAGTTTTGTGTTTAAAATTGCCAGGGAACATATTGCCGGTATTTATGCATTTTTTCATTAGTTTAATATAAAACTATTTGGTTTCCGCGTTGCCAGTAATGACACCTACACTAGTTTTGTATGTATTAGTCAGAATTTACCAATAATAATGTGACGCAAATATGTGTACAGCACAGTCAGCAGCAGAAGTTGCTAAGCGAGCTAGGTGTTCAGAATGATCTTGACACGACTTTATGGTTAAGACAATAAGAGCGTGCCAACATCATTCTGAACACTACACTACCTATAGCAACTTCTGCTAAAGGTAGTTTACTATGCTAACTTCTGCTATAGGTAGTTTACCAATAGCAACTTCTGCTATAGGTAGTTTACCTATAGCAACTTCTGCTATAGGTAGTTTGTTCACGAGAGTTGAAGTCACGCACACAATATCTCATGTAATGATAGGAAGATTTTGATATTGCAGTTCTTTTTTCATATCGATAGCAAGTTCAACAGCGAATTGAGTGAATGGTGCAGACCTAACAATTTTTTATTAAGTAGGTAAACCTCTTCAAACATGACTGAAGTAACTGGAAGTGATGGTTACACTTTAAGTGTTATTATTTACATATTTAATACAATTGAATACAACGGCAAACAAGCATACCGCTCGCCTGATGGTAAGCAGTTGCCGTAGCCTATTTACAGTCCAGTCCAGAGGATTCACAAGCGCGTTGCCTACCCTTTAAGAATCTGTACACTCCTGAAGAACCTCATACTGTAGTCATTCACTCATTCATTCCATTCATTCACTATTTTTGCAATCAGTACTTCATATAGTTGTGTGCGTAATCCATTCGCCTCAACTCTCGTGCACTACCTATTCAAATTCAAATTCAAATTATTTATTCAAAATAACAATATAAGTTTACAGTAATTACACCAAAACACTTATATGCTAATAAAATATACAATAAAAGTAAAAATATGAATAACAAAATAAAAACAGTCCAGTGCAAAGAAAATAAAGATAAACAATAGAAATAGTCCTAGGACAATATTTTTGACAATTTTCTGCAAAATACACCAATATCGCGCTCGCGCCCGCCGTAGTTGCTCGTGGCACTTGAAGGCCCATTCGCTCCAGTACAGATAGGTTGTCGACTTTATTGTTTAATAGTTGGTAATAATGCATTATATGGAGCAGTTTTCGACGGGACTCCAGTGTGTTAAGCCCGACCATCCCCGACACGAAGAGTGATGGGTACAGAAATGGAAAATAACCGTACAGTTTTTTGTATAAATGTCTGCTAAATTTCCTTTGTATACGCTCGAGCATCGTGATATATTTTTTTTCATGAGGATCCCATACGACTGCACCGAATTCGAGCCTGCTACGGATGTAGGCATTATAAAGCATGATTGCGACCTTTACCGAATTAAATTGTGCCGTCATTCTTATTATGAATCCTAGTGTCCTAGATACTTTTTTACATGTGGTCGTTATGTGCTCTCTAAAATCCAGTTGCTTGTCTAAAGTTAGTCCTAAGTCACGTACGGTGTTGGTCTGTACCAAGGGCGTGCCGCGAATGCTGTAATCGGTGGCGATAGGCCAGCGAATCCTCGCAAATGAAATATAAACGCATTTCGAGGTATTGAAGAGCAGCCGATTTTCCTCACTCCAATCACAAATTGCATCTATATCTCTCTGTAGCTGGGCCCTGTCATTATCATTCCTAACAATGTGAAAGAGTTTTATATCGTCTGCGAACATCAAGCACTTTGCCTTACTGATGGTGCCCGGCAAATCATTAATCATGATTAAAAATTGAGTGGGTCCCAGGGTACTGCCTTGACTTACGCCCGACCGTGTATAGTACGGCTACGATTCATACCCTGAAAGTTTCACATACTGTTTTCGATCTTGTAGATAATTTGCGAAGAAATGTAGTAACCTTGGTGTGAAACCTATGTCAGCAAACTTACGCAGTAAGATATCGTTATCTACAAGATCAAACGCTTTACGAAAATCAAAATATGCCGCATCTACCTGCGCTCGAGTATCCATAGCTTCAGCTATGTAGTCAACCAGAACAACATGGTTTGTTGTTGTTGAACGACCACGACGAAATCCATGCTGAGCGTCATCTAATTTAACAGATATCTGCTGAGTAACCAAGTAATCCACTATTGATTCGAATAACTTGCCAAACACCGACAGAACGGCAATGGGTCGATACCCAGTGACATCTGTACCATTATCACTATTCTTAGGCACAGGAGTTACTCTGGATAACTTCCAGTACGACGGATAGACTGAACTGCTCAGGGACAGATTAAAAATATACAGAAGTGGCACTTCCAAAGCTGATATACAGTCTTTCGCTAGATAGGCAGGTATTCCGTCAGGTCCTGCAGTAGTACGAGGTTTCAGTCGCTTTGCAGCGCGCCGCAAGTCATTAGAGCTGATAGATTCTATAGAGACCCGCGCAGCATCCCGTGCTCCCCTGCTCCTCGCCGCGCTATCTCGTGCCGCCTCGTCAGCATCCAACCTCGGCGTCTCGTCGTGAAATACTGATCTAAAGAAGTCAGCAAAAGCATCAGCAGCATCCTGTCCAGCTACACTTTTGTCATTGTAAATATAATCGTCCTGTCGTTTGTTATCTTTGCGCTTGCTTTTTATATAATGCCAAAACTTTGCCGGGTCATTTGTTATATCACGCTCAATAGTATCTCTATATTTTTTATATGCTCTATCAATCAAAAATTTTGCCTGCCCTCTATAAAATTTATACAACTCTCTATTGTACTCACTACTAGTTTCCTTGTATTTTTTGAAGTGAAAGTATTTATTTTGGAGGGTACGCATAATTTCGCAGGTATACCAGGTCGGACATACATATTTACCTGTTGTATAAGGTCGGTATCTTTTTATTGGAACATGATTGGATATACATTCTCTTAATTTACAATAAAAGTTGTCTACGGCAACATCAATACTATCAGAGTCCAGGACAGACGTCCAATCTATATCAAATATATTAGCATATAATGCGTTGAAGTCAGCTTTGCGAAAGTTCCATTCCTGCACAAGAGAGTTCCGGGGACGGGCGGAGACACTTCTCCAGACTCGAGCGTGATGGTACTTCGCTGTGCCCTACCTCTCATTGTCGGACGTAGTTTAAGGACATGCCCGGGTCCAAAAACTTGAATTTGGTGACATTTTGAGTATTCTAGAAATGAATGCATATTTCCAAATGATGTGAAACGATGACGCAACAAATCTAAGCCTTTACAATAGTTTTTGTTAACTGAAGGCCACCATACAATATGATAATTCGTTGAGTCAATACGTGTGGGCTGGGTCGATGCTCCGTAGTAGATCACCTGCAAAAATACACAACTTATCTGATTTGAGTACAAATGTACTTATGTACAGTCAACCAATTTATGGGCCACTTCGTACCTTGTCACAGTGAAAATCTATATGTAAGACGCAAAAGATCTCTTATTAACGTCACTGTGACAAGGTTCGAAGTGGCCTAGAAATCAAATTGGT
Organism: Grapholita molesta; assembly: GCA_022674325.2. Taxonomy (NCBI): domain Eukaryota; kingdom Metazoa; phylum Arthropoda; class Insecta; order Lepidoptera; family Tortricidae; genus Grapholita; species Grapholita molesta. The sequence continues at coordinate 14,154,186 of CP053135.2, read as the reverse complement.
TGACTATACTTAATCTATGTAATTGAAGAAATGTTCACGCTCTTGCCTCAGATCGAATACCCTAATAGGTTAGACTTAACTCATCGACTGCATCCCACCCTAGGCATATCCCAACATATCATGCCTACGTTCGTTCGTCCGTCTATTTGGGCGTTTTCAAAAAATTGTGCACTCAATTAGTGAAAGTTGTTAAGAAAAGTTAAATCACTGTCAGTTTCGTGACGACAATTAAGCATTAAATATCGATAAAAACTTGGTTTTGATGTTCGTTTTATAAACTTCAATCGATATTACAATTTACAATATAATTAAAGGCAAAAAGTCGATCTTCATAAAGATTTAATGTTTAATTGTCGTCACGAAACTGACAGTGATTTAACTTTTTTTTACATCTTTCGCTAATTGGGTGTACCAAATTTTGAAAACTCCCATTTACCTCTTAATCGCTCGTATTCGTGAGTGATAGGGATATTATAGTCGATATTCATTATGGCGGTAGGCCCAGTGATTTACTTCGCGCCTCGTCAACATTTTGTTTGCTTATGGCAAACGTGGACGGAAAGGTGATTCCCAGACGCCATGCCGTCATACGCTGCTCTCGTCAAACTTAGGGCCCGGGCACACTAATGGCGGCCACTGGACGTTTTACTGGCGAGTCTATAGTAGCCGTCGAGGAGGTGGCTCCGCAGCGTGCAATTTTATATGGGAACGCCGAGAAACCCCTTGGACCCGGGTATGTCCTTAAACTACGTCCAACAATGAGAGGTAGGGCACAGCGATGACCATCACGCTTGAATCTGGAGCAGCCCAACTGGGGAAGTACCTCCTCCTTACAGAAGACCGCAGCTATAATAGCACTGCTACCTTTCAGGTATGTAGTGCTGTGTTCCTGATGGTGGGTGGGGTTCCCAGAGCTCCAACCCACTTACAGGTCGGCAACGCGCTTGTGACTCCCTTGGTGTTGCGAGTGCCCGTGGGCGACGGTAATTGCTTGCCATCAGGTAGTCCGTCTGCTCGTTTGCCACCTTTGTAATAAAAAAAATCGCAGGACAGCAAGACTAGTCTGCCCACGCTCTTATGAGTCTCAGTTATTGTCGCGTTTGGGACATAGTGGACGAGCTTGCCCGTACGTCGATGAAAATCTTTTATAGAAAACTAAATCGAAACGGCAATACATATATTGGAATGAAAGATAAAAAGAAAACGAGAAAGGTTGTAACTTATTATCGTTTCGATTGCAATTTCTATTAACGAATGTCATTTTGGCTACGGTCATGACCTGTCGGGTCGAGATAAAAGACGACATAACATAAGGTTGAATTTTAAAAATAATTGTAAATACTAATAGGTGAAAACTTAACTGAAACACTATATCTATGTAGTTGTGTAGAGAATTAATATGGAACCAGGGATTGAATACCGGTATTATTTTCATACAAATTAACACATTCGCTGCCACCCCCTAAAAAAATGTATGGAAATGAACGCACATGTGCGTCGGTGGCAGTGAATGCGATAACCGGTATTCAATTTTGGTATCTCAGGTGTTATGAGACATTTTTACATTTTATTCGACTAATCAAATACTGTATTATCCTTACCTGAATATTATTTAAATAGATTAAAGTAAATAGAACAAAGTAATACCGGTAACGATCCCTGTATGGAACTTTCGTCAAAATTTGAATAGAACGTCAACATCCGTGTACAGTCACCGACTTTAATTGTTGAGCCACTTATGGTTCAGGCTGTTTCTTTTGTTTAATGCTTACTCTATGAAATGCCCACTGTAAGGTGAACTCTTAATGGCTCAACAATTAAAGTCCCTGACCGTACCTACACGTTACTACTACATAGGCCAGGTTTTTTACCTATAACCAGTACTCGGACAAAGTCATCGCATTAACAGATATGGACATGGAATAAGACTATATGTAGAGTCGAGACTTAAGATTATTATTATCTAAAGCGGTTCTTATCGTAATTTCACATTTGACCTTTTTGACAAAGTGGCATGCTTGAAACAGTTTTGTTGTGACTATTTAAATTAATACAATTATTTGCTTAAATATTGCAAATAAATTAAATGCAACCATCAGCCTTAAAAAATGTTAATGGAAATACCTTCACACAGTAATACATTTTCGATTCTATTAATCTTGTTCTATTGCCATGTTGCCATTGTTTTGTCCGCGATGATTTGTCCGAGCACTGCTTATAAGAACTTGCAATTAGTCTGAAGTTACTAATTTCATAATATTGTCTTCGGTTGCCGCGATAATTACTCATGAAATAAAAGAACTAAAACGGATTAAATCGCGTATGCTAATTTAAACTTCATCCCGACATTTCGAACCCTTTAGCAGCGTTCGTGGTCAGTCCACCCAACGTTCGAAACGTTGGGATGAATTTTAAATTAGTATACGCGTTTTAGTTGTTTTATTTCATTACTAATTTCATTTAATTAGGTATAATAGTTTTGAAATTCACCCATAACTGATATCGGCGTATAGCGGCAATTATACAGCGGCAGAAACAACTTTAGCGAGGTTTAGCCATGAAAACAACTGGCAATGACCTCTGTCAATTGTGACTTGACAAACTAAAACGCGTCATCGGATAATAGCTCTTATTGACTTCGAGTAAGGTCTAATTAACTAACCGTGTCTAGCAAGCGCCATTAAAATTAGAATAAGTAGTTAGGTTTAAAATGTAAAAATGTTTGTTGTAAAAACCTAAGTCAGGCTTAGAATTTCAAGGACGTCTTACCTATACATATTACTCGCAAATATATGCCATTGTACATACTGTACATACATTGTACACACATAATATATACCATACGAGTATTTATAAGACATAATACATAACTAAAATCAAACTTTTATTACCTAAATGGAGTAAACTGACAGCAGTTTTCATACTAAAGTTGTCAAACGACCTGTCAAATGTATGAAAACTGCTGTCAGTTTACTCCATTAATTTAAAAATTTGATTATAAGTTACATTGAGTTGATTTAAATATATATAATACATTAAAATTAAATTTAGAATAACTTTAAATTTTAGTCTAATGTAGGTCCCTGTGGCATGGTTCGAAGGATACTGAGAGCATTTCCTCGCTGTATCGAAACGCTTAGTCGTTGGACGAGGAAACTGCCAGCTCTTTTATCCCTAAATATACAATAGATGTTCCACGTAAGATGGCCCCGTACTATTTATTAATTATTTACTATTGTAAGTACCATTTGAAATCGATGCTACTGTTCCGGTTGAACATGCATAATTCTGTGTCAGGGTCGCGCAGCCGATAGCGAACTGTGTCAAATGCACCATAATGATGTATTTAGCCCAAATGATTTACCAACAGAGTACAGTCAAAAGATAAATATTTTTTTTAGTGACAAAGGCGACAAACGAGCAGACGGATTGCCTTATGGTAAGCAATTACCGTCGCCCATGGGCACCCGCAACACCAGGGGTTCACAAGCGCGTTGCAAGCATTTAAGGGGGATTGGAGCTCTGGAAACCTTACCATCAGGAACACAACACTACAGACTTGAAAGGTAGCAGTGCAATTATGGCAGTGTACTATGTCTTCTGTAAGGAGGAGGTACTTTCCCAGTTGGGCTGCTCCAGATTCAAGCGTGATGGTACTTTGCTGGGCCCTCTACCTCTCATTGACGTAGTTTAATGACATAGCCGGGTCCATATACACCATATACATATACACCATAGGGTTTAACTGTAAGTACACACCTTGGAGCCTAAAGGGTCGCGGAGTTAAGAGGAATTTCCTCCCGCGAACGCTCCAGCTGTGGAATGAACTCCCTGTCGAGATTTTCTCTACAGTATGAGGTTCTTCAAAAAAGGAGTGTATATAGTTTCTTAAAGGGTAGGCAACGCGCATGTGAATCCTCTGGAGTTGCAAGCGTCCATAGGCTACGTTAACTATTAACCATCAGGCGGGCCGTATGCTTGCTTGCCAACGTCGTTGTATAAAAAAAGTATTTACTGTATTCACCTTGTCAACTATAAGATATGCTAAGATTATTTACAGATGACTTTTACCAACGCGAATTCACGAAGATTATTTTTAGAACTTGTTCAAGGAAAGTTTTGGCAAGAAAAAAAGTTTACAGTCATTAAATAATTCTGTGAAGAACGGTTTCTTAACTTGTATCTATTTCAGTAGAACCACAGAATCGCACGTTGACGTTCGTAAATAAACTCACCTTTCAAAGACTGGGAATACCACTTTCTCAGATATTGTATGACTCACACTATATTAGTACGTAGCTGTTAAAAATAACTATAGACCATAGTGTAGACGTTCTTAAGAGGAAACTGAACTGGCAGTTTTTCCATAAAAACGCTCCCGACCGTTTCCGCCGTGCTTTAAAGGGCGGTGTTTTTTTCAATACAGATATATTGAAGACATATATTGAACCGGGTAAATACGGAACGAAACTCGCAACATTTGTTTCACTTCATAACGAGGAGCTTAATCATGATCCGTTAGCGTTGACTGACCGACGAAGATAAAATTTATTGATATCTGTGTCGGACTGTTTTGCTTTTTTGTGACCAGAATTGGATAGATACAAGGGTTGTTAAATATTAACAATGTTTGACGAGTACCGGTTTTATAACTATAAACCTTCCCCTTGAATAACTCTATTGATCAAAACTATTAAATCCGTCGCGTAGTTCAAAAATTCTAAGCGTATTTCATCTTTACCCCTCAATTTGGATGTCCATTGTATTACCTACAGGATATTTTGACACTCTTATTGCATTTTTTTTTTAATTTGAGAATTTCCGCTATTGTGTACCATGGACTCACGAACTTCCCTTTTTCCTGCCATATTATGTATTGATTATTAATTATGTTGTTTTCAGCACGTGACCCAAAAGGACACGGAGACTTCTCAGCCCCTCCTGGAGCCTCCACGGGAGAAGCAACAGCCTCCTCTAGCTGGTAAGCTTGTATCCCTCTTAGTTATTAGCCAACAGACAGAAAAAATAATGTTCTACATACAACAAACAAATCACGTGAAGCTGTGTTCCAGACGCCAAGACTTGTTATACTACTTTATAGTGTCATACTATGTAAGCCGTGTAAAGGGCATTTGTGACTTTACACTCTATCGACAGGTTCGGTCAAAGGTTTCAGACATCATACTTAAATCCTAGTGCTTAGAAACAAAGAAGAAATAGAAAAGTTTACTACCTTGGGCGGGACTCGAACTCGGGACACCGGGGTACCAACTCGCCTTTCTGCCAGCTGATCTACCGAGATGTACAGTCGCCATCAGATATATCGGAGCTGTGGAGTTGGTCACAAATATGTGAACATGCACTTTATCGCCTTGACAATAGAGGCGTTGTTCAGATATTTGTGACCACCTCCGCAGCTCCGATATATCTGATGGCGACTGTACCTGTTGGCTGCATATTGTTTTCACTCCATACTTTAATTAGAGACACTCTGTGGATATTAACATTTGTATGCATTCAAAAGTAAGTTTTTTAAGAATTCCTACCTCTCTTTCACTATAAAAGTCAGCAATTTTTATATTTATTTTTATTCCTGTAGTGTACAGTCAGCAGCAGAAGAGGTTAAGCGTTTGAGATGTTCAAAATGAGGTCAACACATCTCTATTGTCAAGAGAATAACAGCGCGTGTAGGTAATTTTGAACACTTCAAACGCTTAGCCACTTTTGCTGCTAACTGTATTAAGTTAAATGAATTTGCGTCGACATGCATGCTCTTTATCAAGTGCATTCTGTCGGATTCTTAAGTATGCACTTATTACTGACCCTTAGTAGAGCCAATGAGTCATATAGTCGTCACGTTATAGCCATAAAAGCTTGCACGCATATCCTGGCCGTTGACTTGTAATGTCTGTGGAATGTAAGCTGATGAGAATGTTACGTTAATTCTCCATTGTCTTATCTCCGTGGCTGAGAGACGAGACGGCTGTAGACACTCCTTAGTCCTCAGAAAAGCTCTCTAAAGGCCTGCTTACACATTTTGTGCGAATATAATATGAATTTGTACTAAACACTTAACAGACCCAAGCGATGTTGAATATATACCTCGAATATCGAAATTTGCAAATTTCGCACGGTTACTCTGTCATCTTCTAAAATGAAAGATTCTCATGTTAGGCCTTCTGAGCCTGATGGCTGGGGCCCATTTCTCGATCACTTGTAACTTGTAATACAAGCGGCAATCACTTTTTGACATCTGTTGTTAGAAAGAGAGTTCCGCTTGCGCTATTACAAGTTACAAGTGTAAATCGATATCGAGAAATAGGTCCCAGGTATAATCTATATTCGGGGTCAATAGAAAACGAAAAAAACGTAAACAAAACCATTTAGCTTCATAGTTTCGCAATTATGCACTTTAATATAACAACTACGGTTTCTTTGTCATCGCATACACATTCCTACATTTATTACTAACATTCTTGCTTAGTTCAAATATGCGATAATTCTAAATTCACTGCGACCGAATTTCTATAATAATATTTTGTCATGTGTCGAATGATATTTAAATCGAAAGAAAAATAGAAAAATTTGACTCGAAGCGGGACTCGAACCCACAACCACTGGATCACTAGCCCAGTGCACTACCAATTGTGCTATCCGAGTACCGCTTAGAAGACGTGTCAAATTTCTCTATCTTATCCTTCGTGGTATACGTCATCATGGGTGACGTGTAGTCACATCTACCGCCAGCGTATTGAACACTTAACGGCATCGAAGTCTCAATTTACATTGAGAATTCATCGATAACAATGTGCTACCCCATTCTAAATTATTTTTTATTATGCAGAAACGTCTGCTAGCGAATATCTTCGATATTTCGGATAGCACAATTGGTAGTGCACTGGGCTAGTGATCCAGTGGTTGTGGGTTCGAGTCCCGCTTCGAGTCAATTTTTTCTATTTTTCTTTCGATTTAAATATCGAAGATATTCGCTAGCAGACGTTTCTGCATAATAAAAAATAAAAAATAATGTGTCAAATGCTTTTTTCCTTAGAAATTCAGTTGTCAGTCGGCCATGTTTGTTTACCTTTTATCGTCTATCGATGTATCTGTCACTTTCGTTTCGCACTTACATACTTGTTGAAGCGTGACACATGTTGTGACAAATGATAAAAACCCGACCATATTAGATCTACAGGTCCTTTAGCCAAGTTTTTCACCTATAAGTTTTTTTATTTATTTATACCCCGCCAATAACTAGTATCACTGCACGCCACTTTGCCCCATAGCATTACCTAATCCAATGTTGGGTTTTAATTAGCGGCCAAAAATATTTTGTTTGAATTTTAATTTAATTTGCTTGACGCACGCCGTGCTCTAGGGCCCGAGATCGACGACCTGGACGAAACGCCGGCGGCCCCCGCGCCCTACCCTGGCATTGACGACGGCCTACTGGAACCTGGTGACAAGAAACCGGAGCCTGATGCAGGTATGTACACTTACCTTCACCATAATCCTACATCCCACACACACTGCACGTCCCTGGCGCGTAGGGCGAGTGCCAGCTCTAATGGTATTCGGAGGGCATTGGTGGAGAGGTTTGATTGTCAGTACTTGAATCATTGTCATAAAGCCTTACTAAGTGCTGTCCGTTTGGATAATTAGGCTGTAAATTTAGTTGTTAATCTAAGAAATTGTGATTACCTACTTTTAGCTATGATCTTAATTTTGAATTGAATTGAATTGAATTGAATAATCCAGTGTAATAAGGTGTACAATTGAATACGTACCTATATATGAATTCGGCTGCTGTGTTTCGATTTTCGAAGTATCATAATCATAATTTAAATGTCACATACTTAAATGATCTATAAGTACAAATATATTAAAAACAAAGCCTGTTATCTATTTGCGGCCGCCAACCGCGACGTGATAACTTTGTTGGTTCGGACCAAGTTTGGCCTCACCTCGGTACCTACCTACTGCTGACAGTGTAGCCACAATGAGAACCGTTTACACACAATACAATCGTAACCAAACCAATAAATAAGTATGTAAAATCGCGTGGCATTTTTCAAATTGTCATTCTGATGCGATTTTTCTGTAAACGCCTTAGCTTTCGTTTTGGCAGGTCGCAGGTTCAAACCCCGGCTCGTTCAGTCACCGACTTTAATGGTTGAGTCACTTACGGTTCAAGCTATTTTCTTTTGTTTAATACTAACTCTATGAAATGCCCACTGTAAAGTGAACCCTAAATGGGTCAACAATTAAAGTCCCTGACCGTACCTACCTACCTATGTATATTTTACCCTCTAGGTTGGAAGGTCAGATGGCAATGGCTTTCGTAAAACTAGTGCTTATGCGCTAATTCCTGGTATTAGTTGCTAAGAGGGCCGTTGTTTTTGACCAAGCGAAATGCCATTACCCCAGAGAGCCTGCCTCGAAAATCGAAAATTTCGTGATTTTTTTCTTTCACTCCAATTAACGCGTAATTAAAGTGTCAGTTCGCAAGCTAAAATATTTTTTTTTTACGTCACAATCGCCCTTGGGCGGTAAATCTCTCTTACCGCCCAAGGGCGCGACGGAAAATCTCACTTTACACCCAGATGAAGACGTAAAACTATGTACGCTCCACGGGCGGTACGAAAGAAGGCCTCAGATCGCTTGTTTATGGCCTTCACCTCCGGTTCGTGCCACAAATACCCGCGATTGGCCTGCAGACTGTCAGGAGCCGTGACAAAATTCCGAGACAACGCGAAGATTATGGTCATCTTGGCCACGGCCGCCTAGTTAAAGGTTATAAGCTTCCTGTTTGTTCTAGACGCCGACTCCCACGAGCACAAGGTGCCGCCGGACGACTCGGACCACGACGAGGGTAATTGGCTGATGCCGGGCGACGACGTGCCCGACTATCCTGGTGACTGGACGCACTGTCAACAATGTAGTTGCTGAGGGATCACTCTGGAACGAGCTGTAACCAAGATTACAATCGCTTACGGAAAATGCTATCGAAACTAAAATATATGGGTGAAAAACCAAATTTCTTTCGTGCCTTTCTCGTAGACATGGCCTGAGTTCAAAGATTCCAGCCCGCTTGTACTTTATTTCCTATTGACTGTTCAACCTTTAATGGGTGATAAACACATAACATATAAATGCCTATGCACAGAAGCTGTTAACTATTGTCCAAAAGAGAGATAAGCAAAGGAATACAATATTTTGACCCAAATATTTCGGCCAGGTCGAACGAAAAGACACGTGATCTTTCGATACACCGTTTCTATTGCGGTTTCTATAAACGCTGTGATCTTGGTTACGACCGCAGATCGACTACCGTTTAAATCGATATGCAGAAAGCTTGTATCACGTCTTCGTATCTCTCGTGAGGTGTTCGAGTGACAGGGACGCATACAAACACTTTTGGGCATACCGATGTTTTGGGCTCTGAATCACACACGCAAAAAGCGATTGCCATACATCGAACTCGAAATTCGGTTCTCCTGGGCTTACATCTTCTATGTACCTACCCTCGTTGTTCTCCATAAGTCCAGAATGATCTTTCAGTAGTAATGGATTCTTACGTGTCAACGATTAAGCACCTAATTGTACCTTTATAGACTATAATCTCAGCCGACGATTGTAAATAATCCATGGATTTCATATAGGTATATAAATTAAATATTTTACTGTTCATAAATAGGTGCAATATTAACAAAGTGCGATCGATATCACGTAGGTTGAATTTATTTGCATGTTGTTACGAAAAATTAATTTTTTGGCTATATTGTTGACTTGTAAGTTTGCGCCATTATAGAATAACCAAAATATGGAACGTTGAAAATTTAATATATGCATGCTAGCAACATTCTTCAATACATTCTGGAACTACGGATTCAGATGAACATTTAATAATAACAAAGTACTTGAAATCGATTGGGAAGCTATTTTGAGAAAGGCCGATTTAAATTGTTCCTTTGGTTCGCATTAGCATGGCATGCCGCATGGTAAAATATAAGAATTTAATTTGAAAAATTCTAAAGTGGTCTATAAGTACTTTTATTGTACATAAATAGATCCAAAACAAGCGCCTCTTAATCACTTTATTATGCTACTTTGAAACGTATGCAGCTATTGTTATCAATATTATTGCATGATATAAATATTTATTAGGTACAATATACTTATATATAAAAATTTTATAACGCAGAAATAAATCCGAGTCATTTTGATTCTTGAAAATTTTGATGATATGTAATTTATACCTGCATATACATTTGCAGTTGAATAAATTAGCACATACATAAAATGCTTGGGTCTCACGCGGACTAGAACCCAAAATTACTACTACACAATTAGTCACATACGAAAAAACACCAGATGGGGAAAAGTAAACCCACCTACTGTCCTGTAAGTAGGTTTAGGTTATGTTTGTTTTGTATCGGCCCAGCCAAAGTAACTAATAGACTAATTTTGTTTTTGCCATTTTGTGCTTCGGTCATTTTGAGTTATGGACTATGAGCCGATGCAGTAGTTTTGTGTTCTAACCCTATAAAATATGAGTTGTTTCAACTCAAAATTAATTAGGTATATCCGCAATCTATCATATGAAGATCATAATTATGACCCGTTCGTATGTCAGCTAACGAGAAAGACTCATGACTAAGCTCCTGAAGAAGAAACATGTCGAGTAAAAATCGACTTAGGTACAAAACAGTTAACTTATTTCCACTTCAGTTACATATCACGTTATCTCTTCACAGCCAATTCGAGTCATGTCACTTTCCGCATGTTTTGGTGTAATTACTGTAAACTTATATTGTTATTTTGAATAAATCATTTGAATTTGAATGTTGCTATATATACTTATACACTCGTATAAATCACGCATGAGCATGCTGGTAGTCTTTTTTTTATGACATAGGCGGCAAACGAGCAGACGGATTGCCTGGTGGTAAACAATTACCCCAATATGGGCAACCCGCAACACCAGGGAGTCAGAAGCGCGTTGCCAGCCTTTAAGGGGGGTTGAAGCTCTGGCAGTCGAAGGCTTTGTACAAATGCTATGTTATAATAACATGTTGATATTGTTAATGTGTTGCAGATGGTGTCCACGGCTTCAGCAACGGTCTGGACCCGAGATTCGGCGTGGACCGGCCCGGCTCCCCGTTTCTACCGCCCGGCGTAAGATTACAGCTTAACTATTACTCTATTGAGCAACTTGATTAAACAACTACAGCTAGAGCGCTGGTAGCCTACCGGTAAGAGCGTGCGAGCATTGCAAGTCAATCCGGAGGTCGCAAGTTCAACCCCCGACTCGTACCAATGAGTTTTTCGGAACTTATGTGCGAAATATCATTTGATATTTGGGCAATTTCACTTTCAGGGACACCGACACACGACAATTAATCTTTAATCTTCAATATAATCTACTGTTTTATGTTTAATCCATAAATAATACGTGTTATTGTAATAGAAAAATGCGAATAAAGATGATTTACATAAATATTTCAAGCTTAATTGTCGTCACTAAACTGACCACTGATTTAACTTTTATTTGACAATTAAGGTAATTGGGTGTCCCTGAAAGTGAAATTGCCCATTTACCAGTCGCTTTTCGGCGAAGGAAAACATCGTGAAGAAACCGTACTTATTCCAATAAGGCCTAGTTTACCATCTGGGTTAAAAGGTAATGACTTAGACAACTACAGCTCTACCCTGCGGCGGGATGCTATGCCCCAGATGTCATGAAATGGCTCATAAGTATGACATTAAAACGCCATATGGCGTCGTGGCGTCAGGTACCTACGGCTTTTTCGGGGGGTCGAATTTGGAGTACAAAATGGTGTTTAAATATTGCATACAATGTTTAAAAACATTAGTATTACGTCTTTATTCACGCCTTTTCTTCCATTCCTCAGAGAGCTGCTGGATAAGAATGATTTTTATTTTATTGACTGGTTTTAGTACCAGATTTTAAAAACGCTTGATATACAGTTTATAATGCGAAGTGGAACAGTTTTATCTAAAGTCCAGCCCCGTTATAAAAAACGTGATACAAGATTATCAAACCGGCATCTGTTCATGATTTTGAACATATTTTACTATGGGGTCAAGTTTGTAAAATTAAATAAAAATTGAGCTGTTCCATAGAAAAGGTCAAGTATAAGTTGACGAAAATGTATGAGAGAGTTGTATTTTTTTTACAATTTACAAAGTTGACGCCATAGTAAAAATTCTTCCAAATCATGACCAGATGCCGGCTTGATAATCTTGTATCACGATTTTTATAACACTCGATATTTAAATGTTTGTACTAACTGTTATCAAATGGTCTTCCAGTCAATCCCCGACGTGAACACCTACCAGCAGAAGAAGAACTTGGCTCAGGGCATGATGGACCTGGCCCTCCTCTCGGCGAACGCCAACCAGCTGCGATACGTCCTCGAGTCCTCGAGTATACACCCCTACTTCTACCCCAGTCTGGCTTTCATCTCCATCAGCATTCTACTGCAGGTTCGTTATATTATGTGTGTTGTCGAATATTCGTATTTTAGTTTATGCCTGCCTTTGCCACAAAAGGGTTACAACACAGCATGTAGCTGACTAAACCAGCGCTATTCTTCCGTCGTAACCTGGGGGTACGCCGTTCGCCGACAAGGCGCGGTTATTTAAAAACATAACATAAACCTAATTAAAAAACTAAAAATATATCTAAAATATTAATATAAATTGGTGCCAATATTTTATTTTTACAATATGCCACATCAATTTTATTGACTGGAATTGCCCCACCACTGACTTAAAAAGAACTTATGCAGAAAAAAAACTTAGACTTATGCACTTGTTATATCTAAGTTTAACACAGTGCTGCATCGATCACCGATGGATGCTCAGAGGGATGATCGATGCACAGCAGCACTGTGCCCAAGACCATACACATATTTTCTTGGCCTAAACTTTCTACATACTAAAATTACTTCCAAATTGGTTCAGCGCTATAACAGTTATAAATAAACTTTTAACAAAAAATAAACCCGACTTCAAATATGTACTAAAAAGCAACAAATAATTGTTTTCTTTATTACTTCATAAGTACTTTTGGACTATTAAGAACAAATAAATTTCTTAGGACAATTATATATAATTATTTTTGTTTTTGGTGTCGGTGCCATAGTCATATTGTCAAACCGAACACTTGACTACAGATCGTTAACTTAACGGGGATGGTGAGACTCGAAATCGTTTTCTGATACTTATCGTGGCACATAAGTAATGCAACGCCTGACACAGGCAACACTGTGATCTGGAATGCGGTGGAACACTGCGATCGCCAACGCGCTTGCCAAGCGTGGCAATTATGGCATTTACCCCCATGCAAGGCACACGAAAGCCATGGCATCGAGTTCCCAGCGGCCCCCGATACCCTGGTTACTGTAGCGGCCAGTGTACCAACGGGGCCAGGTGTGCGAAGAATGGTGCAGAACCGCGGTTATTGTGGGTCACTTTAGGGGGGATCTATGTTCAGCTGTGGACGTCCTTTGGTTGTTATGATGATAAATAAATAAATAAATAAATATTTCAGGACAATCTTACACAAATCGAGCTAGTCCTACGGTAAGCTCAGTAAGGCTTGTGTTGTAGGTACTAGACGTCGATATATATAATAGATAGATACATATAAATACTTAAATATGTAGAAAACACCCATGACTCGGGAACAAATATCTGTGCTCATCACACAAATAAATGCCCTGACTGGGAATCGAACCCAGGACCATCGGCTTCATAGGCAGGGTCACTACCCACTAGTCAGACCGGTCGTCAAATTGATGATGATTATAATGATGATGATGAGAAATTCATTACCAGAGTGCATCACATGGCAACTCCATTAATCACAACAACGGCTCACTTACTCTTTTATATCACTCGGTTCCATTGCCAGAAGGTGGTATTTTCTGAACATAAATGCTTGAACTGTCGCCGAAAAACTTAATTATTTATACGTTTTTATTGCATTTTTTAAGTGTCCCGAATGACAAAAGTTCGGGGATAATACACTAAAAAGAACATGCAACCGAATTGACAACCTCCTCCTTTTTAAAGTTGGTTAAAAATACATGCATGGTTACCAAAATGCATTTCATGACGATTACATTAAGCCTAAACTGGACCCGCTACACTATTTTATCATGGAGTTGTCGTTGCCTACTATCCGGCTACAATCATCATACTAGATTCTGGTAACAACAGAACCAACATTGTAGTATATGCAGTCAAACTACGAAAAAATTTACCAAATTCGTTCATAAATGATGTAGTTATAAGGTACATAACACGTAAAAAATGAATATACAATCGAAATGACAATCTCCTCCTTTTTTAAAGTCGGTTAAAACATTAGTCAAGGTTATAAGACTGCATCTCATGACAACTCCATTAAGTCCAAACACGGCCACTCTACACTTTTTTTTCTCTGTGTTCCGTTGCCTACCTCCCGGGTTCAACCAGCAGATCAGGTTAATGGTACTCGTAACATTTCGTCAGAAATATTTAAGTTGGCTTTGTTATAGTCGCTTTAGTATTTTAATTGAAGTATCTCAGCGCCACCCAGGAAACACAAGGACTTCGTATACCCTTCGTATGCCCACATATGGTCTTGAAATAAAACAACTAAAACGGATTAAATCGCGTATACTAATTTAAACTTCATCCCGACGTTTCGAACCCTTTAGCAGCGTTCGTGGTCATCGGGTGGACTGAGGCAAAATATTAATTTACCTCCATCCTCAAAAAATTACAAAATGCAAACCTACCCACATATAAATTATTAAACAATTTTGGGGGCTTATACATGATAATTTCACACGCCAGAGGGGCTTATTACATGTTAAAGTCCAAATAATTTTATATAAACTAAAAAATTACAATGTCCACACTGTCCAACACTATGGCCTCACAGTCTTGCCTGCTGTTTTATTAAATGAACCACAGGATCCCAAGCTGGTGGTACAGAAAAGCCATCCTCTCTATTGAAGTTTGGATACTTCTTAATTTCAATAGCCTCTCGCAACATTCTGGGAATATATCGTTTCTCCTTGGCAAGGATTTGGGGCTTATCAAACTTAATCGAGTGATTAGGCTTATCCGTGACATGCTCCCAGACTGCAGACTTAGGTCGACGATGCTTGACATCAGCTATGTGTTCCTTGACCCTGGTTGAGATGCTCCTCTTTGTCTGGCCTACATATGAGAGACCACATTCACACTCCAACTTGTAGACTCCAGCACTTTGTAGAGGGGTGGCACATTTCACAGGCCTCAGAAACTGTGACATCTTCTTCAGTGGCTTGAAATAAGTTTTTATAGAAGCACGCTTCAAGATGTGGCT
Organism: Grapholita molesta; assembly: GCA_022674325.2. NCBI lineage: Eukaryota > Metazoa > Arthropoda > Insecta > Lepidoptera > Tortricidae > Grapholita > Grapholita molesta. The sequence goes on along the minus strand of CP053135.2, from coordinate 14,138,798 downwards.
GATCCTGTCGGTGACCCGTCGAACAAAAGGCAAGATGGCAGGCTGGCGCTCGACTGTAGGAATCTTCGTTTTGGTCTTCTGCTCGAGCCGTGGTACCTTCAGCCCGTTCACCCGAAGTATGTTCTTGGCATGCTGGAGCTCCGCTGTCAAATGCTGCTCATCACATATCCTCTGGGCTCTCTGAAACAAAGATTTGCCTACAGTAGCTAACTGACTAGGATGGTGGTGTGATCTACCATTTAAATATCTATTTGTATGAGTAGGTTTCCTATATACAGTATGGCCTAAGGTATTATCAGGGTTTCTTAATACAAGTACATCCAAGAAATTCCATGGTGAATTGAATCTTACTATGAATGGAATTGAGGTGGTCAAGAAAAACTGAAACACAACTCTTAGGTAGTATAGCAAAAGTATCATCTACGTATCTTTTGAATATCTTCGGCTGCACGGGAGCCAATGAGAGTGCCCTCTCCTCGAAGTCCTCCATGAAGATGTCAGCGACTACAGGAGATACCGGGGACCCCATTGCCACACCGTCGTCCCCGTCGTTAATCCGTTTTAGTTGTTTTATTTCATGAGTAATTATCGCGGCAACCGAAGACAATATCACCTATGGTCTTTTTCATCAGTTCTTCTTCACCAAATACTATTCTGTATACAAATGCTTGACTTGTCACCGAATATACTATAATCGTTATACATGTACCTATAAATTTTGAAGAGTTCTCTTAATTCCTTATAGATCCCATCATCAGATCTAAATTCTGGTAACAATGGGACCAACCTTGAAGTAGATGCTTTCAAACAACGAATTTTTTTTGAAATCGGTCCATAAATGACGGAGTTCTGAAGTAACACACATAAAAAAAAACAACATGCTAACCGAATTGATAACCTCCTTGAAAAATGTAAAGGGTTACGTTTGAATTTATAATGTTAGTATGGGCCCGGGTATTTCCTTATACTACGGCTAAATCTACCAGGGAGGACTTTTTGAAATTTTGGATCTTAACCCAGGTTTTATCCTGTATTATGGGTGGGTTTGAGGGAGGCCTGTCCAGCTGTGGACGTCCCTAAGGACGTACAAAGGCTGATGATGGATTAGTAAGGACGTATCCGTATTGCAGATAGCAGTAGGCGTGGGGCTGATAATGAACAGCCGGTACGACGTGAACGACAAGAAGGACATCTGCAAGGCGGACAAGATCAACAACATGACGGTGCTGGGCGTGTTCCTGGTCACCATCGTCAACGTGTTCATCACGTCCTTCAGCGTGGCCACGCCGCAGGTCGCCACCGTCAACGGCCAAACGGGAGTTTGAAAATCGAATATACCGCGTGTCTACGACATAGGGGCTTTAAATGTAAGGATTAATTTCGCTCATAATACTGAACAACTTTTAGTCAACTAGTCAAATAACGGTTATTTAATGATATCATTTTTATCATACAAACTAGATTCAATGTACGACATCCAATGAACCAACTGACGTCGTCTGTCACACTTCAAAAACTGATGATTTTGCAATGCATTGATTGCTCTAATAAGTTTTGAATTATTTTTTACCAATCCAGTTATTTTCAAAAGTTATAGACTAAAAGTAGCTCAGTTTTATCAGCAAAATCGATCCTTACATTTAAAGCCCCAATTTGGGAAACACATGGTATTACGTGTAAATTATTTATTTTCATTCGTTGGCGTGGTTTGAAAATCGAACACAACGTGCACAAATAAATTACTTATTTTTCGTTGCCGTGATTAATTACAAATTAAAGGCGACTTAACTAAGGCTAGATCCGCACTGGCAGGGGGCTTGCTTGGCGCCTAGAACCTTCTCGCCTCGCCGCAAAGACCAACACGTTTGTTAAGTTGGAGACACGCTAAGCAACTAGCTAGGCGCCAAGCGCGCAGTACCGGCCGGACGCAAACATTCAAGCACGTTTGTTTTACTAAGCTACTCGCTAGATGACCCGCTAGGCTCTAGGTAGCAAGTAACCTGCCACTGCGGACGTAGCCTAAAGGTATTGTTACCAAGTGCAAGTGCGGGTAGTTGGAAAAACTCGCACAGCAAGAAGACGTTGCCCGCCTCCTCAGTCCGGCCGCAACCATGGCAGTGACAACACTTCAGAAACGTTGGCAAACATCTAGGTTAAGTCCCGTTTAATTTTGTAATGAAGGGTAAACCCTGTACTTAAAGTACATCTTAGATGCTATTTATTATAACGATGTCCACAATGGCGTTAACATAAAATTATTATGTTTATTTATGACAATCGCTCTAAAAAAAGGATTTAGGTTATTATGATATGTAAATTATGTATTAGTGCTTCAGGCGACCAAAATCACTGTAAATAATAATTTTACCTAGTGGATACTTTTTTCAAGGCAAGGAACATTGCCAGAAAGGTTGACTCAATATTGACATATGTACAGTCGCCATCAGATATATCGGAGCTGTGGAGGTGGTCACAAATACGAAACAACGCCTCTATTGTCAAGGAGATAAAGTGCATGTTCAGGTGAACACCTCCACAGCTCCGATATATTTGATGGTGACTGTACATGTATTTCCAACCATCAGGTGCGACTGAAGTCAAACGTTGGTCAGTCTTGCATAAAAAAAAAAAAAAAAGAAACGTTCCTATAAGTACTGAATTATAAAAAAAATGATAAAACACCTTTTACTTTTTTTTATAGGAGCACGACCAATTTTTATTGAATCATGAATTTTATGATCTTATGATCTATGACAAACGCTGTATTGTACAGTCAGCGTCATATAGTTGGTAGCATCCAAAGTACTCAAATAGTTCGGTACACCATTCTAATTCTATGGTGTACCGAACTTTTTGAGTACTTTGGATGCTACCAACTATATGACGCTGACTGTACCTACTAGCTAAGCTGTATGGTACCGCGAACGTCGAAGTTCGTATATTTCGAGCATATTTCTCTTTTATTTCAATTAACGCGTCATAAGAGTGACAGAGACAATCGTCTGAAATCGTTTTGGAAGAATGGGATGTCCGACAGTTCATTTTAAGTTGTCGGCGCTATCGTTGGCCGCCATCTGTGCCCTCAAACACATAAGGGCTCATTCAAAAATCATGTGATCATTTTAGTGGGGGGAGGGGGTCAAAGAAATATCACGATTGATCACGATGGGGTAGGGGGGAGTCCAAGACCACATCACGTGTACTTTCGTTTAGTTTTAGTAGTACTGTTTTCGGTGTGATATAACATAATTTCGTTGACTTTGTAGTGAAAAGTGTCGACTCAAAAATCACTCTAAAACTACACGTGATCTTGACTGGTTGGTAGCGTTAAGATCACCAAATATCACCAAGTGTCAGAATAAGGCCAAAAACGATCACATTTTGAATGAGCCCTAAGATGTTTGTTACCTAGTGTGACATATTCCAAATAAGCTCATATAATCTTGCATTTATAAGTACGTTTTAGTCAATGTAGCTTTATAGTTTATACTTATTAAACTAAGAATTTATTTCTCTTCCTTATGAAATAAGGAACTGAGTGTAAGAAAGTTACTCAAATTAGATCTGTATTTTGTCATATTTTATACTTATGAAACTTTGTTACTTAATTATAGGATTAAATTTAACAATAAATGTAAGCGGATAACTTGTATATATATACTTTTGTATTATACTTAAGAGGAATTTGTGTAAATGTGAATTTCATTGAAATAGTGAAAACTAATTCATAAAAACGTAATAGGTACATAGAATCTCAACAGTAGGCCTAACACATGAAAGCGAGGAAGATCCGGTCCTTTTCTAACTCTATTAATTAAAGAGGAACGAATAGTCTATCTCGACTCGAGATATTGTCGCGCTCTTCAATGTGCTAGGCCTACAGTACAGTCCAGGGCATAAATATGTACACACCTTTTCATCTAGCAATGGTATAGGGTGACAAAGTGTATATGTTTATTCACTTGACCGCACATGAAACATAATTTATCCAAGTAACATTGAAAAACAATAAACAACAGTATTTACCACTAATGACTTTCAAATTTATTAACACGCACGCCCCGGTACTCATTTACTAAACACTTTCAATATGCCCATATAAATTATCGCGATCACTCAGAGCATGCCACTGGGATTATACCATTTTTTTTATTCCTATGCCGCTGTCATAATTCAAGTTCTTACTCCTATCCCAGTGGTATAGGAATACGAACGTCTCGAACACAACTGTTGTGTCGCCGGCATTGGCGGTAAATTTATTTTAACACACTTACGTGACACCGGCACAGGAGAAAGATCTTTTTAGACACAAAGACGTGTCACTGGCAGAGGAGTTCGATAATTTGTGATCACAGACGTTGTGTCACTGGCATTGGAGTTCGATAATACTGTCCGCCAAAGTGTTAAGCCTTTTCTTACCCCATACTTTATTATTTAACCTTCTCAGTCCGGTAATTTGATGGTGCATTACATGCAAGACTCAACAGTTGCCCTAAAAGCTCGGCACGCCAAAAATTTCCTTGGCAATTTCATAATTTGAAAATAAAAAACAGTGGTAAGATTTGGGCGAAGCCAACTTTAATAATCGAAACATAATTAAAAAATAAGCATTTCAACATTGCAATTTAGATTTTTGTATAAGTAACTTAAAGTAAGTATTGTTATCAAATAAAATAACAAACGCATCACATAATGAGTTTTAAAATAACTCTCTCGGCACATCACGCGGTAGTGGGGTAACAGTATCCTTACCCTACCGACTTACATTCAATATTCTTAAACTGTTTAACCCTTTTCCGGAGCGCACCAATTCAAATAGTTTTACCAAAAATTCCAGATAGCCTTTTTGGTCAGGTCAAGAGAGGGTAAGATGAAAAATTACCTTTGATCTTTCGGTATTACCACGTCTTACGGAAGATATTTGAAATTACCCCTCACAAAAAGTAATTCAATTCGTTCACTATTTATACATTTTACATGGTTTCACAGTTTACGATAGTCGAAACTAATATGTAGAGTCAGCAGCAAAAGTAACTAAGCGTTTGAAGTGTTCAAAATGACCTACGCACGCTCTTATTCTCTTGACAATAGAGATATGTTGACCTCAATTTGAACACCTCAAACGCTTAGCAACTTCTACTGCTGACTGTACCTCAAAGTCGAATACTTAGGTAGAAATGATACGAATGTGTTTAAGAATTACTACGCCTGGAAAATGGTTAATGAAAACACGACTCGTAGGGGGCCACATGTTACGTTAACGAAATATTGGCTTTGAACCCTTCCCCTCTAAGTCACACTATTTACACTACTACGTAATATATGTACCTTGAATTTGAGTAACTGACCGCCATAGCTACTTCGTTTAACCTTTTGAACACCAGACGACAAGTAAATATACCATTCCCGTGGCACCGAAGTTGAATTTTACGAGATCCTCTAAGCTGACGTCCGTAGCCGTCGTTGGCGTCCCTGGTACAACATTCCGGTGACGGTCACTGCCGTCTTTGGCTGTTAAAAGGTTAACACCAAAGACGGCAGTGGCCGAACGCCCAAAGGTAAATTTTATGCTGTACTCGTTAACGTGATTTGCCGTCTTTGACGATCAAAGTTAACATTTGAAAAATGAATATCGCTAAATACAAAAGTAAATAACAGCTTTTTTCGCATTCAACCCAGGCTGCACATTTGGCTTGTTTGACAAAATATTCGCGTTCAGTCTCTTTCCTATTCTACAGTAAAGAAAATGACGCGAATATTTGGACACTATGTAAGTCAAGTAAGTATTATTACAGGGTGAAAAAAGCGGTTTTTAAATAGTTCCCTAAACTTACATTTATACATGCAACAAGAGCAACATGTGTGAACATGAAGGTATAACATACGAAGAGTAAGTAAATGTAAACTAGTGTACATGTGGGGGAAGACTGTTGTTTTTTACGAGGGGTAAGATGGGCGGCAGATGTTTTTTTCAACTTTTTTTAACGAGGAAACAACGCCTGTAAGGTGTCGATGTAAGAAGTTAGTTTATCTTACCTCATGTAAACTAATTCAATCTTGCCCCACTTTACCTTATATATACATATATATTTTTATATTTCTCTTAAAACCTTTTGTTAAGTTTACTGTCGTTATAATTCTATAAAGGCGCAGATAGTGGACGCAATGAATTCCGCCGGCAACCCGCCATACAAATTGAAGTTAAGTTCAATACAAAAGTACATAAGTATTTAAAGTAATTTGTGGTTGCCGCATATATCATTCACTAGATGGTCGTTTAGGATGGTGACATATAAAGTACTTATGTAAATAAACCTATAAAATAATAATATTTTTAATTATTGTACGTGCGTGGGTAAGAACTGTAACTATATAACAAGATGTGTTTACTCAACTACGGTACAAAGAACAGGTTACATTTTTGACACATATTTATGGCATTGTTTCTACATAACTAGTTAATTTTTGATTGAAGAATGTATCAGACAACATATACTGTACCCTTACCATGAGTTTTGACATTGACATTTTCGATAACGAGTATCAAGTTTACTATCTATGCATCTCGCTTGTAGGTACTATTTTAGTGCGAACGACATGCACAGATAGTAAACTCGATACTCGTTATCGAAAACGTCAAGGTCACAACTCATGGTAAGGGTACAGGCGTAAATAGAGCTATAAAACGTTGTAAGAGTAGACATACAATAGACAATTTTGTTAAAATATAATTATAAAGACATAAATACTATGGCAGTATTGGTAGGTATCCAGAATCATAGAAACAATGGCAATCCATGTCAATACAAAATCGTGTTCCAATTATTCTGGCAAGCTCACTAGTGCCATCTATCGCGTTTAGCAGCGGTTCGTTTCTTCTTTTTCTTCTTTTAAAAAAAATATGGCTTCCATCAATAAATCAATCGATGATTTCGCCAATGTCAAGTAAGATAACAAATAAGTATAATAACATATAAGTTTGCTCTTAGAGCATGACGGTGTTCGGTAGTAGGCCTTGCGTTTTGTAAAGTGGTAGCTGGACTTTACAGAAAGCTAAGAGGCGGCCGTGACCCCAGGACTGCCGGGTGATGACCAAAATAGTGGTGAAACACGTTTTGAACTCAATTCTTCATTAGCTGCACAATTCTGCGTTAGATCACTGCATAATACGCTACCAATATTACACATTAAACTACGATTGAACAAAAAACAAAAAAAATATTTTCAAGACGACTTCGCCATTTTGAGGTTCAACCGTCAATCCGGTTCGTTTCTATAACTAAATCATCGCTGTCAAAATGACTCAACATGAAATGCTGATTTACACTTTCACGGTATTTACACATTATTACAAAGAAACGGGTCTTAACCGCGTATATTAAATGTAAAAATTGACGTTTGGAGGGCAAGTCCTGTTCATTTCTAATAAATCAACATGCGTTCATAGATGGCGCTGCACTCCATAGTACCGAGAACAGACTAATAGCCAGACTGTTTAACGCATTAATTGCCACCGACGCACATGTGCGTACATTTCCATACATTTTTGGAGGGGGTGGCAGCGAATGTGTTAAGGGAAGCGATTTTGGATAGACACTGGCAATCCATTGTTTCTTTGATCAAAGGTAGGTATCACTAAAATTGGCGCGTGTTCGTATGGTCAAACATATATTTTTTCAAAGTAAAGGATCGTTTTGATTAGTTTAATACAATCATAAGTTTGAAAATGAAGATTTAATATACGTATTAAAAAATATATATACGTTGTATATTATATATTATCTTTTTGCAGAAATCGTGAAGCGTCTGGTTCACCTAACTAGTGACCGAAGAGCTGGCGGCTTCCTAGCACAACGTGTCAGCATTGCGATACAACGAGGAAATGCCGCCAGGATCCTTGGTACAACGCCTCAAGGGCCTTTATTACATTTATTGTAGTAAATACTTAAGTACTCGTATTATTGTAAATAAAGATTTTTCATATTTTGCATTTTATTAATAAAATCTTTAATATATTCTGCCCTTTGACTATTTTGACTATTATATTTACTTTTCTTATTATGCACATGTGTAAAGTGGAATAATCGTGTGCTAAGTTTCTATATCATCCAAGAAAATAATAATTAATATTCAGTTACTTTTATATCGCACCATTACTTTTATTTATCTGTCATTATAAGACTAAGGTAATAAGTACAATATTCATTAAAAGCAGTTATTAATAAGTGTAATCTAACAGGCAGTCTTCAAACACGCGTAGAATACTTATTATTATATCATATAATTAATCTTACTGTTTAATATAATTGCATTATTTATTATATGATCCCATGACACTTTGAAGGCTTAGGCTGCGGTTCCACTAGAGATGAGCGAAGATGCCTTGCGAGAGATGTTAGCCAATAACCAGACCAGTAAAATTACCAGATAATGTACCGAAACCTGGACATAATTCGACAACTGTAATTTTCTTTTTCTATAAAATAAACATAAGACGTCCACTGCTGAACATAGGCCTCCCCTTGGACCTCCACATATACCGGTTGGAAGCGACCTGCATCCAGCGAAAGGTGCTCGAGTGGAGATCACGGACTAGCAAGCGCAGCGTAGGACGTCCACCCACAAGACGGACAGACGACCTCATTAAGGTCGCCGAAATGTAATTAAATAGATAATATTACTATTAATATCATACCCACGGTCTTGGGTTTTGATGCGGAACCCTAAATGTTTATGTTTGCTTATATTTTAAAAAGAACTAACAAAACTTTATTTCATAGAAAAAGAAAATTACAGCTATCGAATTATGTCCAGGTTTTGGTACTTTTACTGATCTAATAGAATTACTTCAATCCTCTATTGGTTGTTAAATTGTTTTTATTGGTTGTTAAAAAACACATCGCTCGCTCAGTTCTGGTGGAAACGCAGCCTTAAGAATATAAGGGAATATATCTCTCAACATTATTTGAACTTTATTTCAAAGTTCAAAGGGTGTTTTGAGTAATTTTTGACACCCATATGCCCGTTAAAGGGTTAAACTTACATACCGTATAATAATGTATGGCTTAGAACTAATTATATCCGGTGTAATGTTATTTGTTTTACAGGGGAGCAAAGTTAGTGTTTACTCTCTCGCGCTAATATTGGTGGCTAATAGTGGTTCAAAAAGTGGAACCTTGAGTTTTGGGAGGGTTTCAAGGCACGAGGGGAACAAACATTGTTGCCGAGTGAAATACATTTTTTTTCAGCTAAGTTAATAAACATAATTATCAATTTAAAATTTGTATGAAAAAGTACTTTGCACTCTTGAGAATAAAACTCAATTTTGCTATCTAATGCAAAACAAATTTATACTTAATCAATATTTGTATACTTCTATATAAACTAGTGCAATTGGTTTAGCAGTAGAGATAACAGACTGACATCATTTAGATTTATTAATATTAGCTTGACATAGGAAATAATATATGTATGTTAAAAATAGATCAGGCTTACCCTAGTTTGGGGCGCGCCGGATATCCTCTGTATATTTTTCACGCATTCCGTTTCAAATTAGTAAATTTACTTTATTTACGATAAACCCTTACTATCAAACGATTTGTTTGCTATCAACTTGATGTTTAAAAAGTCCGTGAAGTCAGTAAAGATGAACGCTATACCCTCATTAATTTAAATTCTCAAACCTACTTTAGTTAAATTATGTAGTGCGTAACTGGTGACCGAAGAGCTGGAGGCTTCCTCGCGCAAAGCATCAGCATAGTGATACAACGAGGAAATGCCGCCAGCATCCTTGGTACAATGCCTCAAGAGCCAGCCAGTTAAATTTAATTTAGTAAATAGTTATTATAATATTGTAATTCTTGTATATTTATTTGAAAATAAAGTAATGCAAGCATTAACAAAAAAAAAAAAATTGTAAATTTCAACTGTGTCAAGTACCCAATTTATCTAAAGTAGGTTGGAGAGAGGTTTCATACGTTTATGAATAAGCTGGCCATGTAAATATATGGTATGTAAATTTTGGTTCCTAAATATGAATAACTATTAAAGCAATACGCTATACATTCACGACTAAGTCGACATTATTAATATATACTTAATTGTAAAATGCCCTTAATAGTATAAAATATTTTAAAAAATAACAAAGAAAATTTATTTTATTGAGAATATTAAAGTTAATATCCAATAGATGCTGTGTATTTATTACGTGATAAGTAAAAAAAAAAACTATAATCGGTGGCGAAGTTACAGAATCGTTTGAAAAAATAAAAATGCAAAATTAAACGTAATTTTTGGGAATACACATATATGTATATCGGTAGGTATTGTAAATGCTTTGTTCTGTGAAAACGACACATCGTACAGTCAGCAGCAAAAGTGGCTAAGCGTTTGAAGTGTTCAAAATGACCTACACGCGCTCTTATTCTCTTGACAATAGAGATCTGTTGACCTCATTTTGAACACCTCAAACGCGTATCTACTTCTGCTGCTGACTGTACTCGAAAGAATAGCATCTTAAATGCAATATAATTAAGTGCCTTAGATAACATTCATTCCTATATAGGAGCATTCCATCAAAAAGGAATTGTTTTATCTAGTTATTTTTTTTATACAATGCGTACATGTAGAACAAAGTATTGCAGTATTATGCATGCGAGTCGTTTACTAAATATTTGCTTTCATTCCGAATTGCTTTGTCGACTTGCGTATAGTAAAAGAAAATTAAACAGTCTATTAAAAAAACTAGCAGAAGACTACTTTTTACGCAAACCGAAAAAGAGACAGGCTCACAAAAAAAAAATGGATCTAAATGTCCTTCACGAAACGGTGGAATGCTCCTATCTCGATTTCTGTAAATATTTTTATTTATACAAGCAGGGTATGCTCGTAAACAGGGTTATACTTAGAATTAAAAGTAAAAACGGCTCTTTTAAACATACCTAGCGATCGCTTGTGTAGACTATTACAGATATCCGCATCCGCATTCGCAACCGCGTAACTTCAAAATCCGCATCCGCAAAAATGGTCGCGGATTTATGCGGATGCTATGACAGACGGTAACACGAAGCGACGAGTTTTATTATATACCACGCACCTGTATTCTTTTTAAATAAAGGTAACGGCACCAGTAATGGACAAGGAACCAATCATGAACATTAGTGCTTATTTCAAAGGAGTTAAATGTTGTGCATTTGTTGGGACATATTCAATTTATAACTTTATGATTTTTGAAATAAGAACTAAGTGTCCATCATTGGTGCCTGTCAGCTTAATGTGTCCGACATTAGTGCCATTACCTTATTAGGTTTTATTTTTTCCCTTGTTTTACCTTTTTATAAAAAATCTTAACATCCCTGGTGTAACCCGAAAGTTTTAAACGTTTAGTAGTGTCTATCCCTGGCTGTCAAATGCAGTATTGAGATCCGTGGAGTGTAGAGTGGTCTAGTAAACCTTGTTGGGGCCCTCCATGTCCTCCGCGCTGCGCAGCATGAGGTAGAAGCTGTGCACGCACATGATGCAGTAAGCCAGGAATCCTGGAATGGAAATAACAATTACAGGATGAAATTAGGATTCCGTGAGTTCGTTTAGTGAGTTGGGTCGGGAAAGAGGGACAGTTCCAGAAATATTTTTTGTTTCTTATGCCCTAGGGCAGTGGTCGAATAAATCAGTATGTAGTGCAAGGTTCCAATAGCACCACCGCTTTCTTCCCGTATGGGACAATTTGTATATCAATTGCCCTAAAATTGCACTGATATTACAGTCAGCATAATATAGTCATATAGTCAGCATAATACAGCGTAATGCAGCCAATATGGCCAAATATATCGATACACATCCTTACTGCTATATTAATAAAGATCTGTATCGATATATTTGGCCATACTGACTGTAACTAACTATATGACGCTGACTGTACAATATCATGTACTATGCGGTATACCCTGTGGCAGGGTGGGTATATGTATGTATGAAATTTAATTTTAATTTTTTCTGAAATTTCCGAAACTTGTTGGCTCTCCACGGAGGAAGTTTCCCTACTGCTGCCTTAGAGGGAGAAGCCAGGGGCACGTTCAAACAAAGTTGGCACCATAAGGATAATAAAACACATGCATTGACAAAGTCTCTTCTAACTCAGCACCATCTGTTGAGTTACTTTGACAACCTACAGTAATGTGTGGTGCTACTGCGTTTCGCTGGAGTTCTAGGTGCTCTAAGATCCTTGGTGCGGATGGTCCACTAAATTAGCATACCGCTCAACTCCACTCGAGCAGCCAAAACATTTCCAGCTTTAGTGAACGTTACATAAGGTTGCAAATTTCTTAACTCCTCCTATACATTAGAATAAAATAGAAATCATTTATTCGAGACATACACAGACATAACAGAAGACAGAAAGATACATAAATTAAAAGATATATGTCACGAAATAGTCCCCACATAGCATGAAGCTGGTGTGGCAACCAGCGCTGGTCTTCCGTAGGAACCATTTAAGTGATTTGTTTAAACATGCACCTCGCATGTACAAAATGAGGTCAACACGTCTCTATTGTCAAGAGAATAAGAGCGCGTGTAGGTCATTTTGAACACTTCAAACGCTTAGCAACTTTTGTTGACTGTACGCTACACGCCGTGTATGTGTGAGTAGGGTTGCCAACCGTCCCGCTATATGCGGGGCGTCCCGTTTCTGGGGCCCTAGAGCATGCGTCCCGCAACGAGTCCACGCGGGACGCCGATTGTCCCGTTTTCAGACTAGACTAGATTATCAGCACCAAAACGGGCGTTGATTTGCATGTTACAATAATTGGGCGTTCAGTAAGAGTGAGGCCGCGTGTAGGTGTCTCGCGGTTTTAAGCCTGGTCCCGCAATGTGATCGTAAATGTACCGCGAATTTGTGAATCACACTTTTATTTATTTATTTTATTAGGTACAGTAATAACAATATTCTTTATAATATTGCCCCACAAAACTGCATAAACAGTTTGACTTAAGTACACATTTTTATATGTATTAATACAAATTAATAATTGTTAAATTAACAAAATTATAATGGTAAGTCCATGTGATACTTTTTTTACAATCTCTTTAAAAAGTTTTTATTTTTTTCGCATCTGATAGCTTCTGGCAAACTATTGAGTAGGTAGGTACGGGATACGTTTCTGGCGTGTTCTATCTCTGTAGTAATTATTTACTCTGGGAACGAATAGCTTACCGGTAGCCACAGACTTAGTGTTATGGGCGTGGTTCGGAGGTTTCATTGAGAGATACTCTGAGTCACGCTAGTTGGCAACCCTATGTGTGAGTGAGGTACAGTTAGTCGCTCACCGAAGACCAGCACGGCCTCGAGGAAGGCGAGGAAGACGTCGGAGCCCGAGGCCACGGGCCCGCGCAGCGCCGCCGTGATGATGATGTACAGCAGCGCGCTCACGTACAGCACGCACATGATGTACACGTAGGCGCGGATCACCGTCAGATGTTTCTGGACAAATATACTTTTTTTTAATTATTTAAGTCCCGCGGGTGTCGTAAGAGGCGACAAAGGAAAAAACCGACGGATGGGCAGCATCGTCCGTCGCAACCCAATCTACAGCTACTGCGCCAACCCGTCTGCCAAGCGTGGCGACTATGGCATCTGCTACTCAAGAGATGATACAAGTCATATTTGGGGGAGGCCTATGTCCAGCAGTGGACGATTTACGGCTGAAGTGATGGCACTGATTTTTACGAAAGCGATTGCTATCTGACATTCATTCACCGAAAACGACTGGTACATATCAAATGAAATGATTTTTTTTAATATAACGATGGTGGTAAACAAGCATAACGCCTGGTGGTAAGCAGTTACCGTAGCCTATGGACGCCAGCAACTTTAAGAACCTATACACTCTTTCTTTGAAGAACCTCATACTGTAGTCCCTACGGAAAACCTCGGCAGGGAGTTCATTCCACGGCCGGAGCGTTCGCAGGAGGAAATTCCTCGTAAAGTGCTTAGTGCGCAACCATTTAGGCTCCAAGGTGTGAGGATGAAAAAAATATATTTATTACAAGAGTTCTGCAAAACTCATAGGTACAAATCAGGGTTTGAACCCGCGGCCTCTGGATTGCAAATCGCACGCTCTTACTGGGCCACGTTGGCAATCGTTGCCAATGTATAACAATCAGTACCCTGAAACCAGCTCTTTGACAAATGTCAAGACTTGTTACATTTTGTTGCTATTTATTTGAAAAAAAAAATCTGTATCAAAAACGTATAAATTAGCCAATTTTTTTTTATAGATCGTCAATATACGTATTTATATACGTAGGGTAAATAACTATAAAGCTCAGCAGCTGATACCTCAGCGACATCTACAGTAAGAAATCTAACATAGCATAGAACCTATACCAGACTGATCCTTTGTTGACGGGGCCGATTAGCTTCGGGGGCAAGAAGGCCAGGAGACAACACATACCTTCATTATACCATAGAGCAGAGTCAGCGCCAGAAGTATGTGCACTGTGGTGAGCACAGCCGCGCCCACTGTGATCTTGTACCAGATGGAGTACAGGTGGTCGCCCTCATCCTCGACGGTGCCCACGTAGGAGCCTGCATCGTGCGCCATGAGCGAGGCCACTACTAGGAGGCATCCTGATGCGATCTGGAAGTTAAATAGAATCGTCGAAATTGTTGAAGAAGCTCAAACTATAAGGGTCGCTGTGTGAGTGCTAAAGATAGCTCCCTGTTGTGGTCAATGGGGTAGCAAACATGCTGAGTCAGCGCCAATTCTACACCACAACACATATCTCTTGACCAAGTTAGCTATGTAGCTTATTAAAACTGATGTATCCTAACTTTAATGTAGTAATTTTCTGTGTGATTCAATTGTTTTTCATCATACTCTTTCTATAAGTTGTGGTTGAATATTTTTTTAATCTATCTATCTATGGGAGAGGTGGAGAGTATGTCCAGCAGTGGAACTCCGTGGCTGCTAGATAGATATATAGGTAGGTATTAAAAAATATTCTTCTTTGTGTGTGTCACTCTTGGCAGAGTGGTCGCGGTCATCACTTCAGGTGTTGGGGGCAAGCTTCACAACACGCCGCCACTCCTCTCTGATGGCCGCCCTCCTCGTGCTTTCATAGTGATGATGAGTCATTTACTGCCACTTATCTGGTCAGTCCACGTCAAGGGGATCTTCCTCGTGGTCTGGTACCGCCAACCTTTCCCTGGACCACAAGTCGCTCAATAGCCACGCCCCTCGGCGGCATAGGTGACCAAAACAGATAAGAATGCGAGACTGTATCACAGATAACAAACGCTGCTTGATGCCGAATTCTCGAAGTATATATAGACTCGGTACGGAATTCAGTCCAAGCAAGCAAGCAAGTACTCCAAGCAAAAAAGATTATCGTTGTATAAATATAGATAAAAATGTCCTTTCACACTTGACGTCAACGACGCTTATTTACATTCAACTGCATTCATATCTCACGGTACGACGATAAAGTTTTAAAAGCAATATTACATTTTCTTTTGTTTTTGTATTGGGACAATTTGAGGTTTCTTTCTTACCCGTAATTTCGCCTGTTAGAACTAGTAAAGTAACTTTTTTAAATTCGCTTATCAGTTAATCATTGATTTTTTAAATGTTTGCTTCTGCGTGTTTTTTCTAGATCCAAACTTACGAATTCTCATTCGAAAATAACAAATTTAACAAGTCAAGTGTTTCGCGGTCGAGTGTTTGCTGTTCAAATATTAATAACCTCGACTCATGATGCCTTGATTTAAATGGATGGATGTAATGGATTATTGATGGATTGTTTCAGTACCTGTATGTTATTGAGTACACATTGGACGAAAACAAGACGGTAAAATTGAGTCAGTAGCGGTTTGTTGCCAGAATTGAGGGCAAGGGCGGCGTCAGCATTTCGCTACTTACACTTTTTGTGTACCTACCTACAGAATTCGAATTTCAATTACCAGTTAAAATGATTTTTCGGTCAGCGCTACACGCATTAATTCTAGCTAGTTTTGCTTCGCAATGGGGACATCTTACAAAAATAAATAAATAATAACGAATATATATTACAGGACATCCTTACACAAATCTGAACCTCACGGTAAGCTGAATAAAGCCCCATTTACACCATGCAATAACTTGTATACGATTTTCATTACATTGCGGGGTTATATAAAGCGAACGAATTCGCCGTACGCCGATAGCCCGAAATGTAATGAAAATAGTATACAAGTTCTTGCCTGGTCTAAATGGGGCTTAAGGCTTGTGTTGTATGGGTATATAGGATGGCCCATTTATATCGGTCAGTATGGGGAAATCTGAAACTAAAAGTCATACAAAAAATTGTTGTAAGACACCATGTATTGTATTTTAGAGACAAGAATCGAATCGAATTTGAATATGGATTATGTAACAGGCAGTAAATGTTACAATAAAACATGATTTCTAAAATGAATAAAATGCATTGTAATTTAATATGCGCTTTAAGATTTTATCCGGTCATTGTCCTTAGAAGTAATTAGTATATGTGGTGTCAGGTCAAGACAAATAGCACCACTCCAGTCTTCTCGTGGAACTCGTAAGTGGTCGACTAGGGGAAAAACTCCCCAAAAACTGCTAGAAATACACTAAGCCCCGAAATGTTGATTTCATGTGCTTTGTCTATCTAACCCCCCATGTCTGTACCACAGTCTGTATGTACCTACGGGTGTTTACAGTCGCTATCATATACAGGCGTCCCAAACTTATGGGACATAGATTGCAAGAACCAACGGTCGCCCGTATTATTAGCGAGGGCCGTTGGGTTAAACCCACAGTCTTAATATAAAAAAAAAAACTTATGGGACGTGAAGGGAAAGTACCTTAAATATCGTAGATAGTGTATTTTGCTAGTTAGTAATTCTGAATTCATAGATTTTCAAAAAAATACTTGCTTCGTCTGGGTATCGAACCGACTTAAATGTCATAAAAATCACCTACTTTTATGGTGCCAATCGAAATAATAGCTACACAATAATAACTCTGCTTTGAACATGCACTTTATCGCCTTGACAATAGAGGCGTTGTTCCGATATTTGTGACCACCTCCACAGCTCCGATATATCTGATGGCGACTGTACCTATGATCAATTAATTTTGACCCTCTACTTTCCCACCAGTGGTGTAAACTAAAGGTATTTGGACTTACTAAATGCAGCACGCCGACGACCTTGGCGCCACTCTCCAGGGGCCAGCACCAGCAGAACGATGTGATGTAAGGAACGCCCATGGCCTCTTCTTTCTGATCCCTGGAACACAAGAACAGTCTGTCAGAAGTGTTAGAAGACCAGGGCGACGCGGTGAGTCAATATTTTCCTTAGGACATCGGAGCCAATACGACTTTTCCTTTTCTTCAAGTGACTAAGTAAGTTAGTCAAACCGGCGGAAATCGGCTAGTAGGCTTTAAAAATCGCGAACAAGAAATCAATTAATATATAAGTATCGTAATAAAACTGTTTCTCTTTTTGTCGATATTTTTTTACTAAACTCTAGTCAAGTTTAATTAGCTAAGACTATACTGACTGTCTAGCTTCCACGGGCATTGTCGAAGCTGCACTGTAGTGCATCTACAATGCAATTACCTCTGATACAGTGTTACGTACAAATATCACACGGCGCAAAACATCCAGGCCCTTTGCATCAATCTTCAGCGGGTTAAGTTACAAGCGAATTGCTAGCCGGGTACAAAATATCGATACGGTTTATTTGGCAATAATAAGTAAAAACAATCGACGACTAATTATTGGCTCTTATTAGAGTTTATAGTTTTAAATCTGTTCTTTTAAATATTGTAACCGAAAATGTGCGAAACTGTGTAAAACGGGCTTAGTAAAAGTGGCTTCGCATTGGTTGCGAGTACATATTGTAGGCTTAATTATTGTTAAATACCTAAAGCCAGGGATAGACAAGGGAACAAATGTACTGCAACTCGTATCGCCAGCGACGTCGGGTGACATAGATTGACGCAGCCGGACATCCATGACTATGCTTGCAAGTGTCTGGCGAAGTCGCCGGACTTGTCGGTCGAGTTCGTTTGATATCTCGCCGACAATTGTCGCCGGACATTTGTCCCCTAGTCTATCCCTGGCTTGATTCATGTCTCTAAATGACACTTCAGTTCTCAAACCACTCAGACGATTGGTGTTATTTAGTTTCAACAATGGTCGTGTATGTAGGTAACATTATTACAGATGTCGCGCGGTTGTGGGAACATTGAGACTCCATTGTAATTCGATTTGCATGCTGACTAGGTACAAATACACAGTTCAACTAACCACTTTCTAAATACTTGATCACGCTTAAACAAAAGACCTTTTAGGTAGCATGCTTCAAATATTTCTTCTAAAGAAAAACCCTCAAACTTAAGGACGTTAGTCCGGTCAGACTCCAAATAAATTTTACTTTTTATATATTAACTAGCTCTGCCCCGCGGATTATTAGGGAAAACGTAGCCTATGTGTTAATCCAGGCTATCAGCTAAGCCATACCAAGTTTTATTAAAATCGCTCCATCCGTTTAAACGTGAAGAAATAACAAACATACACACTCACACACTCGCAAACTTTCGCCTTTATAATATTTGTGTAGATGTATCAAAAGCGCTTTAGGATTGGACCCCAATCAGCAACAATTAAGTACCGTTAGCCAGGAGCCGCGGAGCTCAAGGTCGCCCGTCTCATTAATTGAGAACTGGCTCCCGAGTCGTCAGGTGCCAACTCGCCACTCGACGGCATTGTGCATTGGTGATCTGTAGGCATTCTGGTTCAGTTGATTAAGGACTCAACTTGCTGGGTAATGCTTGGCATTTAAGATCTTTTTGACGGATGAGAAATGGGGTTATACACGCCCAAGTTTTGGGTTTGACTTTTGGCGCGGCTGTATAATTGTATATAGGCCCCGCTCAGTCCGGTCTACTAAATACTCCGTAATCCGTAGTCCACAAGCCAGACGTTATATGTGTCATAATTTTCAGCCGTAGGACGTCCACTGCTGGACGAAAACCTCCCTCAAATAGGTACCTATGACTTGTAAATATCATCTTTTGTCACGCTTGGCAGGCGGGTGTATGTAGGCATGTTACTATATAATATGTATATTGTATATTGTTGTTATGACTTACGGCTCGGAAACGTGGTCTTTCACTATCGAACCTCATCTCAATACTCAAAGTTGCTCAACGAACTATGGAAAGAGCTATGCTCGGAGTTTCTCTACGCGATCGAATCAGAAATGAGGAGATCCGTAGGCGAACTAAAGTCACTGACATAAGCATAACCCACCCAGCAAGGTGAAGTGGCAATGGGCACTTGGGCAGGCCACATTGCGCGCAAAGATGGCAGATGGGGTCGAAAAGTGCTCGAGTGGAGACCACGGACTAGCAAGCGCAGTGTAGGACGTCCACCCACAAGATGGACAGACGACCTCATTAAGGTCGCCGGAAGACGCTGGACGCAGGTCGCTTCCAACCGGTACGTGTGGAGGTCCAAGGGGGAGGCCTATGTTCAGCAGTGGACGTCTTATGGCTATGATGATGGTGATGATATTGTTATCAGAGTCCCTGCCCGCTATCAGTAGACTCAAAATTTAATAAACAGTAGGTAGGCACAGTCAGCGTCATATAGCTGGCAGCATTCAGTACGTAGTCAAGTTTGGTACACCATATAAACTCTATGGTGTGTCAAACTTTATGAATACTTTGGCTGCTACCAACCAATGTGACAACCTAAAAATTACAATCATCCTTAGGTTACGGTGTCCGCTTACAGTCAGGCTGACTCAAAGACAACTGGGCAGGCCACGTAGATATACGATTTAACTAGACGAGGCGTGCTACGATCGAAAGGGATGGTCTTATGTAACTGTCCATAGGTATGGCAAAGACGGCCCTATTTTTGTCCGTCCTTGTCATTGTCTCACATATATTTGTTCCCCTTCAAACTGAACCTTTCAGAACTGTCAAAGTTGGAGGGATACAAACAAATACTAATTGGAGTTTTCTTATGTTTTCAACCTAAGTTGCGGTAATTAATACAGAATAAGCTTATATTTTTGTTATAAAGAATGTCCTGTAAAGCAAAACTATAGTAAACCGTTACATTTTGGGCTGCAAAAGCGAAAGTATCTTTGTCCCTTTCTGGCGTACGCGGATGTGTACTCCAGTCATTATTCCTCCTAGGCAGGCCCGGTACCGGTACTGCGAACATCGAAGTTCGTATATTTCGAGCATCTTTCTCTTTTACTCCAATTAAGGCGTCTTGAGAGTGACAGAGACAATCGTCCGATATTTGCGAATATCGCGCCGCAGACGTCATGCTTGTTTACTATTAAAGGCATAACATTTTAGGTAGGTATTTAGGCACAGATAAATTCTTTAGTCGTTTACCTTGTGTGACCCGAAACTTTTAGGTACATCTTTCAATGTACTCTATTGTCATAGCAGTAGAGCTTAAATTCATTTGTCTGTATATTTTAGGCAACGTATTGTCAGCGATTACTATGTGACCTTGAGACAGTGCTAATTTTTTATAGTCGTGTTGTAATGTGAATAATAATTATCTTGTGTTTGTATCATTATTATCAAATTTCGGATTTAAAAAAAAATTACTATCTATAGTTATGTAGGCCTTCTCCCCCATGCCTATGAACGAGGTGGTCCCGGGATCGAATTCAGGCAAGTGCATTTACTTGTTGGGATATCACCAATAATTTGTTCTTAAGCGAAAGGCTGTTAAGTATTTAAGTTTATTTAGAATCATAAATTACATTTTTTTAAAGGAAAAAGGTGGCAACGAGCAGACGGATTGCCTGGTAAGCAATTACCGTCGCCCATGGGCACCGCCAACACCAGGAGTCATATAGGGGGTTGGAGCTCTGGGAACCTCACTCACCATCAGGAACACAACACTACATACCTGAAAGGTAGCAGTGCTTTTATGGCTGTGGTCTTATGTAAGGAGGAGGTACTTCCCCAGTTGGGCTTCCCCAGACTCAAGCGTGATGGTACTTCGCTGTGCCCTACCGCTCATTGTTGGACGTAGTTTAAGGACATATACATAACATACATACTAAGATAAAATAAAAAAGATATTTATGTGGTTGTCCACTAGATTGATTTTCTCAGTAGACCACACATTGGCCTTAATATAATAATTTTCCTTGCAGTACCTACTTAATAGTTATAGGCACATTTTTTATTCAATTGATGGTCTTCAATATCTCATAAATTATAATAACAAAAATTACAACCAGCACGTAAATAAAAATATAATAGAAAGAGTTGTGTGGAAAACAAAGCTGATATAATAATAATTATATCTTATACAACAAATGGCTAAGCCCATGTGTACTTATATCACACTAGGCAACATATTTCATGTAAGCTCTGGCACCCATTTTCAAGCCGAGTCGGGACACACCGCTCTTAGGTTGAGGAAGTAGTAGTAAATAAGTAGCCGATTACTCAGCCAGCATCCCAAAGATACTTGTTTTGAGGACTGCTCGCTCAGCTGAATTATTCCGTTTAATAAGACATTTTATACAAGACGTTTGCCCTTTTCCAAAGTTAATTAATTAACTCTTTCGAGTGAGCAATGTCTATTGACATTGTCTTGTACTTTTTAACTACAACTTAATTGAGATTGCTCATCAGAAAGGGTTAAGTTAGTTTAGTAAAAGGTGATAATTTTGGCTCAAAAACTTTTTGACACAATTAAAACAGATGTTTAGTTCTCAGAAGCAGCAGCACAGGCAGCAACAGAAGTCGCTAAGCAGCTCAGGTGTTCAGAATGATCTTGGCACACTATTCTCTTGACAAAAAAGTCAAGCTCATTTTGGACAGCTTGCTGACTGGACTACCTGCTTAACAACTTCTCCTTCTGACTGTACCTCCAAACTCTACAGCCAAAATTAAAAATAATTTTAAGATGCTTCTTATAGCTGCCTCTTATATATAATTTTAAGTTCCATTTTATAACTAATTAATATACTATTTCTATGTTAAATAATACTTAAGCACTAATGTTTAGTCGTATTCAGAAAATACAAGACTTAGTGGGACCACAGATTCGCGAGTGGGACTCACTCAATTAAAAAAAAAAGATAATTTTTCTGTTCAATATGTGCATTAAGAAAGCAAATATCTGTTATTTATTTTGTAATCTATTCTTTGTTTTCCGATGACAACAACCTTGAAATGTTATCTCCGGGCACGACAGGCCTAACAGAAAATACTAAATTTATACAATCGATTCCATGCAAATGTAAACAAGACATTTAAAATTACCTACCTTATAAAAAAATTACAAGCGGTGTTCGGTACAATCCAAAATATTTACGTAATTATATCACAACACTTGCTCACTAGATTTTATTTTACTTTCACTGTTTAATAAGCGTAATATCAGCAGGCACAATTACAAACCTGTGAGTTCGACAGACTACTGCAAGCTGCGAGGATCTCGTTTCCATTGGGCTTTCCCGCCCCGATATTTCAGTATCGAGCGAAATAAAAGATAGCCGTGGGCGGTTGAGTGAAAAAGACGACACATTTGTGCAAATCCAATGACGTCAGCCTCGACTCTGACGTGTGGTGCGTTTTGTTATGTATTTACGTTTCGTTTGTCCTTTATGAACTCTTATCATGATACGCACAACTGGGAAATTTTTGTTGCAATATACGCGCCAACGCGGCCTTTACGAGAATTGATTGTTCCACAAGAGAGCAAAAATAAATATTTACATTGCATCCTAAACAAAGCGAAGGGGTATTAAATAGAATACCGACCGCAACGAGGTATTTTAAAATAGAAAGCTGAGCGTAGCGAGGTATTCAAGCAAGATTCGAATTTTGCTACTTTATGACATACTGCTTTTCACGCCACCTTAGAATACAATAATATATCGGATACCGTAGTTTGGAACCAACAGTTCTATATGCTGATGCGATTTTAAGATTAGTTTTTTTTAAAATTAGATTAGTGTTTTTGTCATTTACTTTATTATGTAATAGACATTTTTTACGCTTTTTCTACTCTCATCTTACATTCCTCTCGTTCGAAATGGAAACTAGAGTGCATTTAGCCCTTGGTGGACAATCTACTATCACAACATGTTTAGGAAGGATATTTACAATGCAATGCAGTAGGTATACAATCTATTGGCGAAGGCCCCAGGATGGCCTTCACGTTTTTAATCGTTTATTATTAAAAAAAAACATAAAGTACTAGTTTGCATTGCGAGACTCTCACGCTGTAACGTCTTTGGTCTTTGCCTTCCAAGGAGAATATGTTCAAAAGTAGTTTGCACAGTTGCCACAACTATTCTGTCTGGCCTAGTGGGTAGCGACCCTGCCTATGAAGCCGAAGGTCCTGTGTTCGATTCCCAGTCAGGGCATTTATCTGTGTGATAAGCACAGATATTTGTTACTGAGTCATGGGTGTTTTCTATGTATTTAAATATTTATATGTATCTATCTATTATATATATCGTCGTCTAGTACCTACAACACAAGCCTTATTGAGCTTACCGTAGGACTAGATCGATTTGTGTAAGATTGTCCCGAAATATTTATTTATTTATTTATATTAACGCGCTCTGCAAGAAGTACATTGGTTTCAACATGAAACTTCATCTAAATTCTACATGTTACTAAAAGCCGTGCCTGTTTAGTAAATGTAGCAGTCGGTATGATGTAATTGTCTATTATTATGATAATCTCTGAAGGAAGGAAAGCATCCGGCATTCGTTTTGTTTCTACGAACGAATTAGGTGTATTATAGGTAACAAGCGTATATCTGTGCACTCTGCCGTGTTGAAACAGTGCAGTGTGCACGGTGGTACTGGCGACAATGGACCGAATTACTTTTAAAGTCAACGGGGAGCCATGCTCAGGTAAATATGTTATTCTTTCATACTTTCTTGGGATACATACATACATTTCAGCCGTAAGCAGTGGACTACTGGACATAGGCCTCCCACAAACATGACTTGTATCATCACGTAGTTACCATAGTCGCCACGCTTTGCAGGCTGGTTGACGACCGCAGTAGCTGTAGATTGGGTTTCGACGCGAACGCTGCTGCCCGTCCGTAGTATTTTTCCATTTGTCGCCTCTTACGACACCTGCGGGAGAAGATGGGGTGGTGCTATTTTAGTCATGCGGCATCACACGGCATAAACCCTTTAATCCCAAGAGCGCATTGGATCTTATAGTAGGACATAGGAGGTTATAGCAACACGTTACACGTCCCTCTCGTTTCCTTTGACCCCCGTCGTCGTTATGTTTGATGATATGTCCACTGCTGGACATAAGTGTCCCTCCCTCATAAACTGCCACAGGGAACAATCTCTAATACACATTACATTCTACGAGGTAGTCCGTCTATTTAGTTTGTGGACGTCGGATACTGCGCTTTCCTATCCGTGTAATCCTAGGCACTGGGACTTTTCTCTTTCAACCGCCATCGATATTGTGCGAGAACTATTTTGTCCATTAGTTTACGATAAATATGAACCAGAAAGTGGCAGTGAGTATTTTGTTTTAGACAAGACAGAGCTCCAGGCTTTTCCTTTTCCTCATAAGTGCAAGGGAAGCTGTTGGATTGGGGAAAAATAAGGAATCTACTCTAATACTAGTAAAAACTTTTTTCTACTTACCCTCCACATGACAATATTTATTTTTATAGTGGGATCGGAAGTGGACGCAGACTTGTCCGTGCTGGACTATGTTCGCGATGTTTTAAATCTCCGCGGCACAAAGTTTATGTGCAAAGAGGGCGGCTGCGGGGCCTGCGTGGTGTCTGCCACGGCCCCGGACCCCAGCGGAGGCACGAGGCACATGTCCATTAACTCTGTAAGTCATCTTACCACAAGACAATTTTCTATGTCTTAAAAACATAAAGCTCTGTCAAGGGTCGTTTCTTTAGGCACAGTCGCCATCAGATAATCGGAGCTGTGGAGTTGGTCACAAATATTTGAACAACGCCTCTATCGTCAAGGCGATAAAGTGCATGTTCAGATATTTGTAAGCTCCGCTGTTACTGTGACAGACTACTTTACCATGGACGTCGAAGATGTCGTACATTATTACGCCACCATATTACTAGAGGAGAATCAAATGTATAAAACTGCATGGAATTGCTTTTAAACCCGTCATTAAAATTACCGCTATAACAATAACCGTTGACAATACACTACGTCTGCCAATAACTGCCTAGGTACATTTGAATCTCCGACAATTTCTTCTAGCACTACGGGAAAGAATAAATGATTTGAATGATCTGGGTCCTATTGCGTAACAACTTGTAACTTGTAATATTAGCGGATTCCAATTATTAGAAAGATAGTTCCGTTAATAATGTTAGTTCTAAATTGTTACGCAATGGGTCTCAGATATCTAAAAGCTGTCTAGGGGCGGCAAACAGTGCAGCTTCAAGCATACCTTGCTCTTGCAGAGCCCTTTGAGAGATTATTTAGTCAGTCGAAATTTCACAATTTTTAAGGATATCCTGAAACATGTCCACAAAGGGGAAATCTAAAATGTCCGCTGATGCCTTCCTGGTTTACAAAATATTGTCAATTTGCAGTGTTTGGTGTCAATTACATCATGTCAGGATTGGGAGATCACTACGATAGAAGGCATCGGGGACCGTCGGACGGGCTACCATCCGGTCCAGCGGTCTTTGGCTGAACACAATGGGACCCAGTGTGGCTTCTGCAGTGTTGGTTGGGTCATGAGTATGTATAGGTGAATATTAGTCAGATATTACAAATTTAATATAGCACCACATAAGAGCTCTGGTGGCCTAGCGGTAAGAGCGTGCGACTTGCAATCCGAAGGTCGCAGGCCCAAACCCCGCTCATACCGATGAGTTTTTCTGAACTTATGTACGAAATAAGTCACTGTTCGGTAAAGGAAAACATTGTGAGGAAAACGGGCTAATCAACAAGGCCTTTTTTTTTGTTGACGCAGAGGAAATGCTTTACGCAACCCCCAAGCCCAGAGGAGGAGTCTGGCAGGGGGTATATGGGACTCTCTTCTCTTCAACCCCTTCTGTTAACCCAATAAAACCTCTGCGGCGTTTTCCGTCTCTGCCGTTAAGTTAAGTAATGAAGTTTTAGAATAATCTTGTTTTTTCTACAGCTTACTAGAAGCCAACCACTACGATCTTACTCAGCATCAAATCGAACAATCTTTCGGCAGTAACATCTGCAGGTGCACTGGCTATAGACCCATACTAGATGCATTTAAGACCTTCGCAAAAGACGCGCCAAAACCCACAAAGCTCCCTGACATTGAAGACTTGACTCGATGCCAGAATACTTGTAAAAGAACTTGCAAGGATGAGTGGTGTATAATCGATAGAAGAGAAGTTGAGCCTGCGGTAGTAAAGAAGATAATCTTGAAAGACAAACGCGTTTATTACATGGTACATGAAGTTAAGCAGATTCTTGAGATACTGCGGCAGGAAGGTGACGATTACATGTTGGTAGCTGGAAACACAGGCAAAGGTAAAACGGAAATGGCACATTAGATGTAAACGCGATTTACTGATGCGGTGATGCCTGACGACGAACAATTTGCATATCTAGGAATCTCTTAAGTTTTTGTAGTGCGATTTCAACTAATCATTGTATTTTAGGAGCGTACCCGATTTTCGCCTATCCTCGAGTCCTCATAGACATAAGTAGAGTCCTTGAGCTTAAATCCCACGTCCTGGACCAGAACTTGATCGTTGGCGCCTCGACTACCCTGACCGACACCATAGCATTGTTCTACACTATGGCAAAACAACGGGCTGAGTTCAGCTATCTCTCTCTAGTAGCTGATCACATCTCGCTTGTAGCACATATACCTGTCAGAAATGTAAGCAAATAATGTTTTGAACTCATTCCACATCAAATAGGGCTTCCTAGTTGACCACGAAACCCAAATGGGTCATACTCGTAGGTTGATCAATAAAGTGACGTTAAGATTGTTTTTGCGACTTTCGATACATTGCCGATTACTCAGGCGCAATGCATTGAAACGTTTGATCGAATGACGCAATGTATCAAAAGTCACATTATACTTAGATGGATTTTTAACTCTTTCGAGCGAGCCACGTCTATTGACGTCGTCTTATAATTCTTAACTACAACTTAATTGAGATTGCTCACCTGAAAGGGAATTATTATGATAACCTCTCCTCGGTAGGTATGGTGAAAAACTTAGCTAAACCACCTGGCCCATGTAGTAGTAACGTGTACACGCATGTCGGCGTTCTATATTCAAATTTTGACGTAAGTTACATATCAATTCTCTGTATAGATAGATGGTTGTTGTGTTAAGTTTTTCACCTATATTAGCATTAATGTTATAATTTTATACATTGTACATTTTAATTAATATCGTCTTCAGTTGCCGCGATAATTACTCATGAAATATAACAACTAAAACGCTGTTAAAGGGTTCGAAATGTCGGGAAGAAGTTTAAATT
Source organism: Grapholita molesta (assembly GCA_022674325.2). Lineage (NCBI taxonomy): Eukaryota > Metazoa > Arthropoda > Insecta > Lepidoptera > Tortricidae > Grapholita > Grapholita molesta. The sequence goes on along the minus strand of CP053135.2, from coordinate 14,111,287 downwards.
AGTATACGCAATTTAATCCGTTTTAGTTGTTTTATTTCATGTGTAAATTTTAATTATTTAAATAGTTCTGCCGAGGTATGTAAATTCTGTATAAATTGCAGTTGGGCACTATAGCTGGAAACCTTATGGTGAAACATAGAGTACCAGTATTTTCCTCCGACCTCTTCCTGTTGTTCGAGACCATTGGAGCTGTTCTTACCATCCGTACGTATATAACGTTTATGTACTGTCAGCAGTAAAAGTGGCTGAGCGGGTGAAGTGTTCAAAATGACCTACACGTGCTCTTATTCTGTTGACAACAGAGATGTGTTGATCTCATTTTGAACACCTCAACCGCTTAGCCACTTCTGCTGCTGACTGTACTTACATTCCAGTGGCGGCGCTCTAATTATTTTCTTAGGCAATACGGAGCCAAATTTACTTTGCCTTGTCATCGTGACATCAAGCAAATTTGTAGTCATATGGGAAAGGCAGTTAAAAAAATACACAAATAAAATCCCTATGAGGCGGGAAGTAAAAACAAGTCGCACCTTAATTTTTTTTTTCTTATCAAAAGACGGTACCTACCGATTATTCTCTTTAACGGATCCCGTATAATTTCAATGTAAATTGAGACTTCGATGCCGTTAAGTGTTCAATACGCTGACGGTAGATGTGACTACACGTCACCCATGATGACGTATACAACGAAAGATAAGATAGAAAAATTTGACAAGTCTAAGCGGTACTCGGATAGCAATTGGTTGTGTACTGGGCTAGTGATCCAGTGGTTGTGGGTTCGAGTCCCGCTTCTAGTCAATTTTTTCTATTTTTCTTTCGATTTAAATTTCGTTGGTAAAATTTGTTTGTTTTATTTTAGTTGATAAATTCGGAGGAGTGCACTACGTGAGCCCCGCAGCATTTCTCAACATAGACATGACGGGGAAAGTCATTATAGACATCAGGATTCCGCCATACTCGGATCACTATCATTTCGTGTCATTTAAGGTAAGTTGGCCGTGCGGATGAGAATAGCAACCCCATCACAAGAGGCGACAAAAGGAAGAACCGACAGATGGGCAGGTCGAAACCGAATCAATAGCTATTGCGGTCGCCAATCCGCCTGCCAAGCGTGACGATGGCAACCCCCCAAGGTACAAATCATATTTGGGGGAGGTTTATGACTTATGTCCAACAGTGGACGTCTTACGGCTGAAATGATGACGGTAAGTAAAGTATGATCGGATTGAATACCCTTTTATATATTAAATACAAAGGATTTTATAACTGACTTTTGAATCCGTAGTATCCGCACCCACCAGCTATTCATAATATACATACGCGAGGAGATCACGATTTAAGGCTGCGTGACTCAACAAAAATCTAAAGTCCAAGTTTGACATTGCTTATACACTAAATTAAACATTAACACGGCTCTACTCACGTTTATTTAGTCACTCGCTGCTGCGTGTGCTGATTGCTGGTGCGTGAAAAATGTTTCGTACCACGCAAAATACGCGAAGTGATTGAGATCGGGCGTCGTCCAAATTTTAATCGTGATGGTGGTTGGACTGTACCGCCAGCATGGAAGCCTGCCATCTATGGCAAACATCAAAACCTTAGGGAGTGTTGTAACAGTTTAGTGGACACAGTGAGTTCGGTGTGTTTAGAGTCATTGTTGGTGGACGAATCGAACCCGCGGTCTACCATTACAGCGGCTCCGGTGTCGGACCGCCCTCAACCGGTTTTGACATCAAGAGCGGCGCGAGCAGCGCGGCGCGCGTTAAGTGCGCGACGGGCCGGCGACGCGATCGCCGAATCGAACGGACACTCAGCACTCTTAGTGCTTGATAATGGAGGCCTATGTTCTCCGAAACATGTCGCACGAGTGACTAAATAAACGTGAGTAGAGCCGTGTTAATGTTTAATTTATTAGATATGTCTCACGAAAGTTTAAATACAAATATTGCTTATACACGGTGAAATTTAATCGGTAATTAGGAACCAATTTTTCTAATTCAGTAATCGCAATACACCATGCGTGAGGTTTGACGTCTAACATTTTATTTTAGTAGTCAGAATTTTGATGGATCAATCACAACTTTTTTTTAAAAGTGGGAATTTGTTTATTGAATAATTTCTAAAGACGAAGAGGGTAAGGGGTTATCCCCAATGTTTTACTGACTGTTTATCTACCAGTAGAATACTGGGATCATTTTGGGATACCTTACTCGATTACGAAGTTTTCCCCAATTTTAGATAATGCCTCGAGGGCAGAGTGCGCACGCGCAAGTGAACGCGGGCTTCCTGTACGACCTCCACGACGACGAAACGGTTCGCTCGGCCAGACTCGTGTTTGGAGGCATTTCGGCTGCCTTCGTGCATGCTACTAATACTGAAATGTAACGTATTACGAAATTATCACTCCGTATTTATACAGAATGTAACTATAATAGCAGGGAAACGTTTAAGGAAATATTTTGGTGCCGTGTTCTGATTAGGAAATAACACGAAAATTTTTGTTTTTGTACTGGACGACTTTGCCCATAAAAAATGGACCAGAACATGATACCGAATATGCTCTTAAACTGATCCCTACTATTTATGTTGTCGTGTTGCCAGCTGCCTAGAATAGCACTACCCCATCTCCTCCCGCGGGAGGCGGCTATGGCAACTACCCCCCCAAGTTGAAATGATTTTTGTTACACCCTGTAACATTAATAATATAGGTATTGACCTCCTAAGATACAAAAGCGTTATAGCGCTATATATGTAGACTATAATATGTATTTACAGAAATTACAATATTATGATAACTACAATTAGTACTTATTATTTATTGCATAAAATGTAAAAAAAGCCCTTGAGGCATTGTAACCAAGCATGCTGGCGGCTTTTCCTCGTTGTATCGCAATGCTGATACGTTCTGCGAGGAAGCCGCCAGCTCTTCGGTCACCAGTTAAGAGAAGAGTAGACTATAGATTACTCGAAATATTTACCATTTTCCTAGCTCGAAATATTTACCATGTTCCTTCCGGCTTTTGATAACACGAATCAACAAATCTTGCTTCGCACTGCTCAATTGCAAAGTTTTGGAAGACATCTATATTTTTTTCTAAAGCGGCATTGTACTATCTTACTGATTAATACAATTGGAAAGGGACTTCTGGTAGTTCTGTTTATATTGGAAGTTGATACGTATGAACCGCAGAATTTCCTGTGACGGTGGCGTCATAACTGTCTTAACTTAACCCTGTAATGCATACAAAGCCATCATAGTATAATTAATATAATTTCCGACTATATTGAAATTGAGTTAAAGTTCAAAATCAGACAATTGTTCTACGTCATAAGTTGACAAACCCATTAATCTAAGTTGTCTTGTGTTTCTGATATCTCTAGGTTCGTCGTGGGTAAGCAGATATTTACGGATGAAGTATTGCAGCAAGCCTTAAAAGTATTGGAGCAAGAGTTGGTACCCGAGCAGATTGCCGGAGAAATGAAGCCTGAATTCAAGAAGAAATGCGCTTTAGGACTCTTCTATAAGGTACGTAGTACGGTAAAGGCGTAAAGACAGCTCAAACTCAATATAGGATGACTCACAGAAGACCGGGTGCTTCTGAAACTTACCCGTTCCGTCATCGAGCTTCAGTTTCCGTTTCCGCACCAAGGCGTACGGGGTCCGAGCTCCTTATCAACACATCATTCCTTTGTGACCGTCGCGTGTCCGTTTCGTATCATAGCCGTACAGAGCCCGCGCTGAACGTGACTCCCGGTAGACTTGGCGATAACATGCCAAAGAAAATTAAGTGTCGGATGCCTTGGAGCGGAGATGAGCCGGTGTACTGCCAGTCATCCTTAAGATGATTTAATAATCGTGTTGTTCCAGGGACTTCTAACGGTAATTCCCGAAAAACGCCTAAATCCACGTTACCGCTCAGGGATTCGCGACTTACGTAGAACCAGGCCATTGTCGAAGGGAACTCAAGAATATGACAGTAATCCGCTTATCTGGCCTATCACGGAACCATCGCCGAAGGTACGAATTTCTAATAAGCTAAGCTAACCTAGAATAGTAGCTACACATGATAAATACTTGGAGATTTAGGTGAAAGAATAGCCATTTCTCTGCGCCTTCGCGCCACCGTGCTGCTCTTCTGTTTGGCGAGTGGCAAGTTCAAACCTGGTACAGCATGTTCATATTCATAACTTATTTTGCATACTGCAACTGGAGCGCAGCCACGATGCCTCTCACTCTTCTCACACTCCCACATCTACTTACCGCTTACATATCATGTAAAGTTCTCAAATATTAGATAATTTCAACACCTAGACCATTACCCGCCGTTCTTGAAGTCACTCATCGAAGTTCGAAAATTTTGACCATCTTTTGTCATTTACTCCAATTAAGGCGTCAATAGAGTGATAAAGACAATCGTTCGAAATTTACGAATATCGGTTTTCACAGTAGCGCTCCTGTTCCACATTTTAGTTCTTGCTACGAATAATAGGTGCCAGTTGATGTAAGTGCTGCAGTTTTATTGCTTATCTGAGAACTGTTTAATTAAATATTAAATGAATTCTACGATTATAGGTGGAAGCACTAATCCAGTGTGCAGGAGAAGCCAAATACGTGAACGACTTACCGAACCCGGGTCGAGAGGTGTTCTGTGCTTTCGTCACATCCGACGTGTGCACTGGAGAGATCTTGGAAATCGATCCCACTCCTGCATTAGTAAGTCTTCGCATCCAAATTTTTCATAAATCATACGTCACAAAAATGCTGTGATAAGTGTTCTCATAAGCGACAGTTTATTTTACACTGGTATCAAATTTCTTCTGACAAACCTATTTTGTAGTTCCCAAGATGAACACAAAATATATCGACGGTGGAAAGGAAGAACCACTTAAGCGACATTTTTGTCGAAAATGAGTTATATATATAATTGGAATCAGCGTTTTTTCTGCGTCGTTTGAATTGGGTTTCACGGCGATCCAATGACTTATATGTCGCTTAAAGTAATTCACGAATGAAGTCTGAATTTGAAAAACCACCCCTTATACGACACACAATTTGAATAAAATATTATCTGTGTCACTTAAAACCTACTCCAATATTACCACAGTCGTATAAATTATTTTTAAGAAGAGTTCGTTTCAGTCAGCTACGAACACCGCATTTGTATATTTATACACTAATACCAAAAAGTTAATAAGTAAGCTAGCTACTTATTCTTAATAATTTATAACTCAAAATGATTGTGATCTCAAAAAAGTGCATAATTAATTAAGAGTTATTTGTTAGAAGTAGATTTATTTTATTAAAATAAAAATACACTTTAATTTCGTATAAGATTTTTATTTTTCTCCTTAAAAAACGCACAATATAGCGTTTTTAACCGCAAATATATTCAAAATTTTTCAATAATATGAAATAGTTTAAAAAAATATTAAAGCTAGCGTTATAATTCACAAAAAAGTGTCGATTTAGTTTCAAATTTTATGGTATACCACTTCAAATTGGCACGTAATAACTGCCCATACGACTGTTGCTTAATTGAATATCTTAGAGACAAGTTAAAGAAGGTAAGTTGCTTAAGTGAGTTTTATAGTACTATGATGATGTCGCTTAAATGGTTCTTCCGGGAATATTTTGAGGACCTTTTCAATTAAGCGACAACATTTTCAGGATCCTGTAAGATTTTGGGGTAAATGTTTATTTCATAAAATAGAGAAAAATTAAATAAGATTATCGTCTTCAGAACTCATTTACCTATTTCAAATAGGAAAAAAGTTATGATTTTTTTTCTCAAAAAGAAAACTTTGAAACACTCTCCTGTACAATTCACTAAATGTCGCTTAAGGGGTTCTTCCTTTCCACCGTCGAGTGTTTTATTTTCATGTAAACTATGTTTTCAGAAAATACCAGGAGTTCTTGCGTTTTTCTCAGCCAAAGATATACCAGGGCAGAACAACTTCCTGCCCCCTAAAGTGCCCACATACACGGCGGTAGAGGAAATCTTCTGCTCCGGCCAGATCAAGTACTACGACCAGGCCATCGGAGTGATTGTAGCTGATTCTGACAAACTCGCTAATAGAGCAGCGTTGCTGGTTCACGTTAAATACAAAAAAGATACGAAAAAGCCGGTCCTTACAATAGAAGACGCCATAAAGGATCCTAATAGGTATAAAGTTATAAATCTTTTCTGACCACTTAATCTGAGAAATTAATGGTCATATTTTTACAACCATGAATACCATGATCTACTAATTTCGGTTCTAAATTATAATTTCAGGGTATCTCTTTACTTTATGCTTCCTCCTCGCGGTCGTGGCGCGGACGTGCAAAGAATCATCAAAGACTATAACAGGATCGAGTGGCAGTACCACTTCACGATGGAGACTCTCCACACAGTCGCCAGCCCCAGCGACGATGGACTGGACGTGCGCTGCAGTAGCCAATGGCCTGACGCTATACAGACTACTATCGCTACAGCTCTGGACATAAAGCAAAATCGGTGAGTTATAAAAGTGAATTATGCTTTTATGTGTGTACACTAGAATTCCGAGTATTGATTCCTGTAACTGTCTTAGCATGGTCACCGTTTCTTTGACTGAAACTGGCTTCATCTAATGCTCCCAACAGGCGAAAAACTGCAGTAATCATATTTCTTATTTTAAGAGTGACAATGAATATAAAAATGAAGAGTTAGAGTTTCCGTAAAAACCAATCTGCATTTCATAGAGAATTTGCAATACGAACATCACCAGCTCAATTTATGCCTTGCTGTAAATCACCAAGTCAGTTTATAGAAATAAATTAATGGTAGCCACATATGCTTCAAGTAAAAATAACCAATATCCGTAGAAAGTTGCCTCAGACGACGGTGTTGTTTTAGGTCTAGCATAGCAAGGTTTTGTAATTGGGATCCCAATTTCATATCACCTAAATCTCAATCCCTGAATTATATCTCCAACAGAGTGAACTTGGTAATCCCGCGGGCTGGTGGATCCTATGGCCTCAAGATTTCTCGAGCCAACCAAAACGCTGCCGCGTGTACACTGGTCTCATACCTCATGGACAGGCCCTGTCGATTTTCTATGGGTATTCAGGCTATGCTCAGGACAGTGGGAAAAAGACCACCGGTCACTGTGGAATTCGAGGTCAGAAAATAATATAAAGTCAATCAGTTGATATGCAATAAATTCAAACTTTCATGAGGGATGCCGTGTATTTGATAACGTGCAACAAACTATTCAGTTGATGATGAAGCTAAAAGTAGAGGCTCAGTATGTTACGTAAATGTTTCAATGATATTGTTTTTCTTACTCATACAACCTTCGCAAATATTCAATTGTTTTCAAGTAGATTTGATTAATTACACAAGCGTCACAAATACAGGGGAGTCGCAGATCTTGAATAATAATAGATTATTCCAATTATTTTAGTACTACCTTGAATAATTTCTTGCAGGTAGGCGTAAATAGTAGAGGTGAGATCCAGTACCTCGAGTACCACCTGTATGAGGACAATGGCTACGTTACTAGTGACCAGATTATAATTGACGTGCCTTCGGCCATCAAGAGCTGCTACGATAACTCCCGGTGGTCATATAAGGTCTTTAATGTGCTCACTGATACTGCTTCTAACACATGGATGAGGGCGCCGGGTGAGAAAAATTACGTTACTAATAAACTCTTAAAGAATATTATATTTTAGGATCTTGGTAATCATATCCTAGCCTTGACTAATGTCTTAATCACAGCCGCAAGTTTACAGATTCTTCCAAAGAACCTTTTCCTCCACCTATAACACTATGTTTTAACGTTACCAGGTACTCTAGAAGCAATCGCTCATACTGAAATGATAATGGAAGAGATTTCTTACGCTTTAAACAAGGATCCGGTAGAGGTCCGTCGTGCTAATCTCGATCCAAAATACCCTGAGATCCCCGAAATGCTTGACGAGTTGCTGCAAGAAAGAGATTATTACAATCGCAAAAGAGCTGTACAGGAGTTCAACGCAAGTAATCGATGGAAAAAGAGAGGAATTCGAGTAGCTCTAATGAGTTGGCCAGCTCCTAATGTAGCTGGATATACGGTAAATCTAAATGTCCTGCACAGCGATGGTACTGTGATAGTCAAACACGGAGGCGTCGAGATTGGTCAAGGCTTGAACACTAGGTTGATCCAAGTGGTGGCATACACATTGAACATTTCCACTGATATGGTGAAAGTTAAATATACTGACACAGAATCCAATCCCAACAGCTTTTCTACTGGCGGGAGTAGAACCACATCCTCGGTGTGTATAGGAGCTATTAAGTGCTGCCAGCTGCTTCTAGACAGATTATCGTCGGTTAGGGAGACTATGACCGATGCTACTTGGCAGGAGTTAGTACAGAGGGCATTTTTGGCCGGTATAAATCTGCAAACTAGCTATTTTACGACATCAAATGATATGATGAACTATAGAGTGGGCGCTGTCGCTATGGCCGAGTGCGAACTGGATATACTAACCGGGGAACATGAAATAATAAGGGTCGATATTATTGAAGATGTCGGAACTTCTGTCAACCCAGAGATTGATGTTGGACAGGCGAGTAAACAATTTATGTATTAACAAATCAAGTTATGTAAGTCAAATTATCGGAGTAGTTGAATGTTACTCAACTTGTCTTTAGTATTAGGTTCCAATAAAATACGAGTATCATATCATTATTCCATCAGGGTACACTGTTTCCTCAGGTCGAAGGCGCATTCGTAATGGGCGTGGGCTACTGGACCACCGAGCATATCATCTACGATGGCAGTGGGGAACTGCTGACCGACCGCACCTGGTTCTACCACGTGCCCAGTGCTGCCGACATTCCACTGGACTACAGGGTGAAGCTGAGGAAGAACTCTTACAATCCTCTAGACGTTCTTGGTGCTAAAGGTACAGTCGCCATCAGGTAAATCGGAGCTGTGGAGTTGGTCACAAATATCGGAACATGCACTTTATGGCCTTGACAATAGATGCGTTGTTCCGATATTTGTGACCACCTCCACAGCTCCGATATATCTGATTGCGACTGTACATATCTACAACGGCAACTAATAGCAGTACCTACACGCCAAATACCCAAATTTCGGGCTATATCTATGTTTTCGTATTTAAATAACTTATTGAAGTATTGTTACGTATTGAAGAACATTTATAAAACTGGGAACTGCGTTTACTTATACTTGTAACGTTGTAATTAGCGCTAATAGACTGTGACCTTGATGTTGAATAGGCATTGTCACATAAGTATTCTATGATCCTTGGCACTAAGTAATTTCCCGTAAATACTTACTTACCTACACGGTTTACTTCTCATTTTGGAATTTTTTGATGGTATTTCTGAGTATTAAAATTTATATTAGTTTTCCCCTCACTAGCTCGTAAAGCGCTTGTTTATCCTTTAATACGAGAGGGTAAAAACGCATTTTATCCACTAGTGATTAAAGTAAGTTGACTTCTCATAGCTCTTATTGCTATGGTTTTAAAGTCCTAGATTCGCGAAGTACAGCTCACTTGGCGGTGCCGGCGAGTTGAAAATCGAAGTAGAATATTCGAAAATCGTACTGGCCACCACAAGCTAACCAAGCTAAAGGCACCTTTTTGTAAAAATGTAGAATGTATCTAAACGCAAAGAAAAAGTAAATGCGATTTCAAAACGTTTTTTTGCATGTTTCACTTTCCTCGCTGTAGTGAGGAGAAAAGTTTTGTGTTACACACGGGTGCAATTGTAATTTAATTCTCGTGTATTGAAACATTCGCTACGCTCAGGATTCTATTTTAAAACCACTCGCTTTGCTCGTGGTTAAACTACAGAATCCGTTCGCGTGCTCGAGTTTCAATCCCACACTCGCAGTTAAAATACAATTTTGCACCCTTGTATAACAAATAACTATTATAACTTTATATGCAATTATGAAGTAGTTTCTATTTGGAGTAAAGCTATTTGTTTTCTTATTTTGTAGCCGTCGCAGAGCCACCGACGTGCTTGGCTATTTGCGTGGCTTTCGCCATCCGGGAGGCTATCGTGGCATCTAGGGAGGAGTCTGGCTATCCCAGAACAGAGTGGTTCCATGTCGGTAAGTCTATCTATATACAGTCACGTGTCATGTATAGGAATTGTACGTTGAATTACTTGGCTTTATTACCAAAGTTAGCAAGCGCCTCAACTAATGTGTGGACGCGCTTTTTGACGCGACGATGGTGGTGATATGTTGTGTCCAAACTCCCAAAGTGGGACTCCCAAAGCGTCCATACTTAGGATACGCGGTCTCTACACGATGCGCGTGATCGTGATCGGCAAAACGACACAGATGTGGACCCAGCTTTAGGGAGTAATGATGTTATTCATTTATTAGACAATAATTTCAACATGCGTCGAGTGTGAGTGAGAGACCTCCCTTTGTAGGTCTCTTTCTTTCTAAGATCTGTAGGTTCGGGATGGTTGAAATGAAAAAAATACAGTCAGTATAATGACGGTTTATTATTTTTAGATGGACCATTCACATTGGAGGCAAACGTGCTGTCCGCTGATGTGAAGCTGGGGGAATTTAGATACAAATAATGTATAAATGTGAATCAACAAATATAATAAATAATCATAAGTTTGTTTGTTGTCTCGTGCATTGTTGAGCAACATCCAAGTTTCCTCTTTTTTTTAAAGAAAGAAACAAACAGTCGTTTGCAAACAGATTTACAAATATTTCTTAAGTTAAAACGTGGAGTTTCCTTATTATTTATATAAATTGCAGTCTATAAATTTATTTTATTACATTCGTAAGGCAATTATGGATTTGCGCTTATCAATTTAAGCACGGAAACACCTACTTTGCTTTATTTAATAATAAGTATTTCCTGTATTAAGTTATGTGTGTTTTATAAATATACTAAATTAACGTTGAAATGCTTTTTTTGTATTATTTTTCGAATTCGTGATTATTAATTGAGCGATAAAAATCTAGAGTTAAGATTTTCTGATTTTCTGCTTTATTATTTATATAATGTGAATTTAAAAATTCCACTTATAAAATATTTGTGATAATAATGGCTACATAAAAAAGCCGATTAAGCATATTAATGGCTACACATACACATTTTAACAGTTGTGATTTTTAACCGTGGTTTAAAAAAAATCTAAATGGTAATTCAGAAAATACAAATAATATATTAAATTGCAACATTTTCTTACAATAAAATAAAAATATAAGCTTCATCTAAATTGCTTGAGTAAGCAAAAAAAGCTGGGTAAAATATAAGGTAGGCACGGGTTGATTCACGAGAGTTGGCTTGAGTTGTGTACTCTAATGTCGAGATTTATATATACATACAGTGCCAACTCTCGTGAATCGTCCTGTATCTACATTGATACATAAAAAAGAAGTATATAAATAATGAGTTTATTTTTAGTACAATAGAATACTGGGTGTCACAAAAAATGTGACACAAGATTATCAAACCGATCTTGAACAACTTTGTAAATTGTAAAAAAAAAAAACAATTCTCATACATTTTCGATAACTTATACTTGATCTTATATATGGAACAGCTCAATATTTTATTTTATTTTATAAACTTGACCCCATCGTAAAAATTGTCAAAAATCATGAACAGCGTTTGATAGGTAATCACGTTTTTTGTAACACCCAGTGTATATACCTACCTACATCAATATTATTGTCATTAGGTAAAATATTATCGATGAACTTATAAAATAAACACAACCGTAATACCGTAGTTAAAGCGAATGAATCAGGGTCATACATGAATGAATACAGAATTATTAAAACAAAAATCGCCTTTTCTATATAATAGTTAACAGCTAATGTGATCACAAGTTATATTTTTGTGTATAGTTATGGTACACACAGCAACACTCTTAACTGTACATCGGCGGACTTTATGCCTTATACAATAAGGTCTACTAATGTATAGCTAGGAGTGTTGTTGACTGTACCTACATACTATCGAACAAAGTGATTCATGACCCACCTAGATCGAAAACGGTTGAAAGTGTCAAATCAATTTAATGACACTTTCAAACCGTTTGTCGGCTAGGTGGGTCATGAATCACTTTGTTCGATAGTACATTTATTCTATAAGTATGTTTTTTATGATCACAGAACAAATTGACTTAAGGGTTATTCTCACTTTTATATACGCAACAAAACAACCCAGGGTTGTGTTCCTGGGTTTCCTGCCTGGGCATTTTACCATATACGCGGCGCTGTACTGCTACTGCTGTACAAAACGATCTAACAAAGTCACAAGTTAAACTCCATAAGTACTGACTCCTTAGAGGAAGTAACTACGGAAATTGACAGTAATAACTTACATTTTATTGGAGCGGCCAAGGTACTCAACAATATCTGAACATGCACTTTATCGCCTTGACTATAGAGGCGTAGTTCCGATATCTGTGACCACCTTGGCTGCTCCGATATATCTGATTGTGACTGGACATGCGGTATCAAGTGCTGTGGGATACTGTACTTTTATATCCGTATGAGCGGGTAGTCTTCATTCTTGACGCCCGTGTTGATCCTTCCGGAGTGGAGGAAGCGGTTCTCGTCCTCTTCAGCCATGATCTGCTTGTGACGGCTGTGGACTACCATGATGCAGTACACGGAGATGCCTTGAACAATAGTTTTTTTTTTTATAAACGAGCTATGGAGAGAGCTATGCTCGGAGTTTCTCTACGATCGAATCAGAAATGGGGAGATCCGTATGCGAACTAAAGTCACCGACCCCACCGGGTTAGCAAGCTGAAGTGGCGATGGGCAGGCCACAGGAAGATGGCCGATGGGGTCGAAAAGTGCTCGAGTGGAGACCACAGGACTAGCCAGCGCAGCGTAGAACATCCAAGCACAAGATAGTCAGACGACCTCATTAAGGTCGCTGGAAGACGCTGGATGCAGGTCGCTTCCAACCGGTACATGTGGAGGTTCAAGGGGGAGGCCTATGTTCAGCAGTGGACGTCTTATGGCTGAGATGATGATGAAGCGATCGTGCTTCATGTTAAGCTGCCAGTCATAATATTGACTTGAGGTATTTATACACAGTTTCACTGTGAGAGTTAGCTGTGATGAGTGTGATGACAATCTCCTGGTTCCTATCGTGATTTTAGAGGTCCCTTGGTTTGTAAAGGTAGGTCTGGGAATAGTCTATTTGTGTGAGCCATACGTTGAAACTTTTTAATACGTAGAGCAAGTATAGAGAGCCACATGCGTGCGGCCAAGAAGAATAATACGTGTAAATAATAAAATTCTGAAGTCAGTGTATCAAACGAGTTCTTGAGTGGAAACCGCGTCTCGGCAAGCGTAGTGTAGGACGCTCTCGGGCAAGGTGGAGTGACGACTTGCGCAAGATGGCTGGCAGGAGCTGGATGCGAACAGCCGAAGATCGAACACGGCGTGAAATTGGGGAGGCCTATGTCCAGCAGTGGACTGCGATGGGCTGATGATGATGATGATGATGAGTGTATCAAACATTGCGATATTATAGTTATCTCATGGTATGAGTTTTTAAAGATGCAGAACGAAATATGCTGTTTGGTAATTAAAATAAAATGTTCCATTTAAAGCCCCATGACACCCTTACTATGCTCTATTTTATTTATTACATAACTTATACCGAAATATTTCTTCTGTTTTATCCCAGTTAAACGCAAGTATGTGGTAGCGTTTATGATTATATCTAGATATCAGTCTAGAAGTCTACTTTTGGACATAGGCCTTCGCCACAAGGAGTGATCTCGGGGTTTATTGCCATAATTACACCTTGGAATGGCGATCGCAGTATGAACAACTCATGCCGTGGTGGTAACATGCTGTGGTTAAACGGGTCATCTGCTGGCTTCTGGCCTGATACCGCGAACATCAAAGTTCGTATATCTCTAGCATTTATGCCTCTTCCTCCAATTAAGGAGTCATGAGAGTGACAGAGACAACCGTCCGAAAACGAATATCGCTTTACGTGGTAGCGTCGTTGAGGTTCGGGTACGAACTAGGAGGATATAACCAATACGGAGCCGACACACGCACTAATTTCTATCGGAAAAATTCTGTCGTTTTCGGCGCGGGGGTGAGGTAACACACATAAATAATGTTAACACTAATACATTGTTTACATGCGTCGCTACACACTCACACGAAAAAAATCAAACACGCGAGGAACGCTTGTTACTGGCTACTCCATATTGGTTATATCCTCCTAGGGGAATGACTGTAGAACTCACAGATCCTGACGAACTGGACGCAGATGAAGACGGCCTCGAAGCCGAGCTGCTCGCCGGAGTCCTGAAGCACCAGGCTGATGCCGGTGAGACACAGCACGAAGTACATGGCCGTCAGCAGGCCCGTCACTATCGTCCATGGCAGCGTCAGGTATGACAGCTTCTGCAAATGGTGAGGTTTGATTTAAAATAACTAAAATATAATACGGGATATAACCCCCGCTCCGAGTCGTTTCTTCTGCAAAGGATGTCCATAGCTATTCGGCATGGTAATGCAGCGAGTGTTATGGACACTTTTGAACCGCCAACAACGAGGAACGGTAGTGTTTAGCGATTGATTTCCAGTCAATAATTATGTAATTATTGACTGGAAATAAATGTAATATGTACAGTCAGCAGCAGAAGTGACTAAGCGGATGAGGTCTTCAAAATGAGGTCAACACATCTCTATTGTCAAGAGAATAAGAGCGCGTGTAGGTCATTTTGAACACTTCACCCGCTCAGCCACTTTTGCTGCTGATTGTACATATTTGTATTTTGTTGCTAGTAAATAACTATCAATAATTAATAGGTACTATATAGTTTACTAAAGGGCATCTTCCCAGTCGTAGGTATGTATAGGTTTGTTCAGTTTATCTAATAATATTGGGAATATTTTTTCTATTAGTTATTAGAGAACACAGCTTCTGTATGTGCGTCAGTAAATACTGCCACGTGGATACCACGCATGTCACCGCATGTGACGCCATGTCGCCCAGACTGGATCGTTAATTCATTACAATAAGAAAGTGTCCTGTCAGCTCAACTACAACGTCAATAACTTTTCTTTAATGACCAGCGTTTGACCTCAGTCGCACCTGATGATAAGTGTCGACGAGGTCGAGGGTGTAGCACGCTGGTTCAGTAACATTCACTCTTGCCTTGAAAAGACCCAAATTATATATTTCCGGGAATACAGATGAAGATAGGTATCAAATGTTATTCACAAAATACTTTCTATAAAATATATCGCTGTCAGAGACGCCACCCAAATAGCCTTTATACCGTGTCACCTGATTTGCGGTAGCTAAAAATTGGCTAGCTTTGGGAAATGAAACTGTTTAACATTTATGCATTATTACTATACTTAATAGCAGTCCGTACTAGGAAGGGAGAAGCGAATCGCTTCGTGCGAATGAATTAACTTGACTATAACTATAACCCATACCTTGTACCCGGCTAGTATAAGGAGCAAAGAGCACAACAGGTGCACTCCAGTGACTCCCGCAGACACCACGAATGTAACGTATTTGCTCATCGACAACCCGCCGTCCCCGCGCGTCGACTCCAGCGGACGGAACGTCACTATTAGACAGTATCCCGTTAGCTCTAGGAGAGCCCATACCTGGAATATAGGTTTTCTTGTTAATTTTCCTTAAGGACATTTGTTATAATTTAAATTACAGGAAGATCTTCGCGCTACTCCTACAAGTAAAGTTATATACATATAATGATTTAAATATTTTGATATTTAAAGGGAAAACGAATGTGTACGGGTACACTATACAATACGTTTTTTTTTTTTATATAAACAGCTTTTCAGGAAAGAGCTTTATTAAGTCACTATTTAAGTTCTCATTCCGTACGTTTTACCGTTAACGCCTGATAATATTTTAATAGCAATCAAAATTATTTGCTTAGTATCACCCGTTTTCTTCTAGGCGCTAACTGAAATTAATTTAGCACTAAATAAATAATTTAATGGAACAATATTTATCATTTCTAATGCTAAAAAGTGATATAACATCATGTTATGCTACAACAACTCGATATAGTAGATATTCCTACCACAATAAGTTCGTAAACCTAAAAAATAAAAATAAAATATTTTCGGAAAGTACACTAGTATGTCGTTAAAATTACGTCTAACAGCCATTGTGCAAGCTATTTAGGAATGAAAAGCATTTAAAGACGTTAAACAATTGAATGACTTTAAAGACACTCCTTACGGTTAATGTGCGGCAGAGAATTGTTTACACACGTATACTCACTGAATACAAATATGCTATTATGAGCATTCCCGTGTGCAAACTCGCGCAAAAGCAACAGTTCTTTAACATCGGTACACCCATCGTTTCCACAATCACTTCACTGTTTCACATTGAAATATCTGTCTTAGAATTACACTTAATGGCAAAAGTGTCCAAGTACATGAATGCTAATTCTATTCGTTATCGCACTCATACTCACTAAAGTTGAATGTAAACATTTGTTATGCATAACTACAAGGTGTTACGTCGGCATGTATGGCTGAGGTGATATCTTTGGCCATGATTCGCTATAGGCTGTGAAGCGGACGAAAAAGTGTGTACCTCATTTAATGTCTATTGTATTTATACTTGCATAAAACTAAGAACAAATCAAATTGTTTTTTATGAAATATTTTGATTTGCTTTGATTTTTAAGTAGTGATACTACTATATGAATTATAAATTGAAATAGATGAAATATACTTACGAAAAAAAAAAGTGTACGGGTGGCCCAATTTTTTAAGGCGTCAGCCGCGATAGCTGGAGATGCGGGTTCAAATTTTGTTTGGAACGCCGTCGCTTTTTCTTAAGTATATGTCATCTTTTACAATTTTTAATTTATACTTGCATAGTCTGACTTGTTTTTGGACTATCCGTCATCTGTTGCATGCCCCACTATTCGTTGGATTTTACTGCGGTTTCGTTCAGTAGTAGATACAAACGGAACAGAGTAATAAAATAAAAACATAGACTTGTCGGTGCTTCCAACCTCTGTATTGACCAGCCACTGATTAACAAACTGGCTGATTTATATAGTTTTGGAGCAACCGGCTGTAAATTACAAGACCGACAAGGCAAGATCATTGATAACAGTAGTTATCAGCTTAAACTCATACAGCTGAGACATTAAGGAACCAGCGGCGCTACCGCGAACAACGATATTCGTAAATTTCGGACGATTGTCTCTGTCACTCTCATGACACCCTTTATTGGAGTAAAAGAGAAAGATGCCCGAAATATACGAACTTCGATGTTCGCGGTACCGCTCCAGACCATGATAAGGTCTGGTTCCTTAATGTCTCACACACTGTCTGGACACATTAGCATGATAAGGTAACACTAACTTTGCTCCCTTATACAAATACCTATTATTCTCGTTGATCGATAAATAATGAGGTGATGTTTTCGCAGCCAGCTCTCTCGCTATAATGATAAGCCGTGACGTATATAGATAGATAGATATGGATTCTAATTTTTGTAGAATTATCAAGATTCCAGTGGCTGATATTGGAATTGGTTAAGTATGAGGTACTTATCATTTCGGTTAGTAACTGTACCTATGTTTTGTATTTGTTTTAAATATCTCAAAATGCATCGGGTATGTACTCACAGAATTAATTAAAATAATTTAAAATGAGGTATGAATTTTGAATAGGTACCGGCTTAAGATTTTTTTGGATTTTGTGACATTTGACATGGCATCATCAATGATCGACGATCGTATTTTTTTTTACCGTGGTAGATATCCATAATGACAGCGCGTAATACTGTCAAGATAAATCAAGACTCGCAAATTTCGAACGCTAATCTCTCTAAATACGCTTTAATTGGAGTAAAAGAGAAAGATGTCCGATAATTTCTAAAACTTCGATTTTTAGAGCGGTCCTTATGACACCATAATAAAGGGAGTTGTGTATCCGTAGAGGACAGAAGAGCCTCTGAGTGTAAGTTTTTCACGTAACTTTACGTCACGAACGCGTTTGCGTTTCCCATATAAATAACATTATCACTTACGCGTTCGTAAACTTTTTTTACGTCAAAAGAAACTTATACTAGAGCCTCTGATGCTCGAAAATCGAGATTCATAGATTTCGAACGACTGCTCAAAATTTACGAAGTTCGATGTTCGCGGTACCAGGCCTGTAATACAGTCGCGTTCATAAATATGTATACATTTATGTATTTTGTATGTATTTATGAACTTGACTGTACATAGTTGTGATCGAATAAGGCTTACTCAAAGTTTGAAAACTCTTAGCAGAGACAAAGGTTATACTTTGTTACTTTTTACATGTAATACCTAATAGTAAAAAAAAGACGGATGGGCAGCAGCGTGCAGCAATTGAATCAACAACTCCAGTCGCACACCCGCCTGCCAAGCGTGGCGACTATGGCAACACCCGTAACATGATACAATAGTAATATTTAGTGGACGTCTTTAGAGTTTATCCAGTAGTGGACGTCTTGGAAATGATGATTTTTTTTTATGACATAGGCGGCAAACGAGCAGACGGATTGCCTGGTGTTAAGCAATTACCGTCGCCCATGGGCACTCGCAACACCAGGGGAGTCACAAGCGCGTTGCCGGCCTTTAAAGGGGGTTGGAGCTCGGGGAACCTTACTCACCATCAGGAACACAACACTACATACCTGAAAGGTGGCAGTGCTATTATGGCTGTGGTCTTCTGTAAGGAGGAGGTACTTCCCCAGTTGGGCTGCTCCAGATTCAAGCGTGATGGTCAACGCTGTGCCCTACCTCTCATTGTTGGACGTAGTTTAAGGACATACCCGGGTCCAAATGATGATGATGATGATTTAATATAATTTAGCTGAAATCGCGAAGCGTCTGGTTGATGTAACTGGTGACCGAAGAGCAGGCGGCTTCTTCCCACAACGAATCAGCATTGCCAATACAACGAGGAAATGCCACCAGCATCCTTGGTACAATGCCTCAAGGGCCTATTTAATGCTAGCTAGTTTAAGTACTCGAAGTTTTCATAATATTCACTATCTAATCTACACTAATAGTATAAAGGCGAACGTTTGTGAGTGTGTGAGTGTTTTACTAGGTATAGATGGAGTTAGCTGACACCCTGGTTTAACACACGGCTACGTTTTTTCCCTAATAAAGCGCGGGTAACATCGCGGGGCACAGCTAGTTGTAAATAAATATTGGGTCACTTTCCATATAACTAATTTGCTGATAATGTCAGATTCTGTGTAGTATACTATCAGATAATTCTAGATAACTTTACTAGAAGTTGTAGGTAAGATGACAAAACATTGAGTAATACGGACACATTTCAAACTGTCCTTATCGATTTTATCATTTGACACAATTCTGCTCGTTGGTAAGGTAACAAACAATAAAACTGGACTTATAGTTTTTGTACCACGACGGTGACTATGAAGCATATGGCCCGCCTAATAGTAAGCAGTTACCATTGCCTATGGACGCATGTACTGACCAGCAGGAATAAGATAATACGACTAGGGTTTAGTGCGATTTGGCTGTGGCTTTCTGTGGTGTATCTTATCTTTGTACAGCTTAGACTATTCATACTAGAGTCGCCTTTAAGTAACTTCCCATCTGTCGATACTCTTGCACAGATGTCCATGTACGTGCATAAGTACGGTGTCACTATCGATTCATGCTCAACCACTCAGATTCGGTTGAGACCGTCTCAATCAATCTCACTGGAAGCGAAAACTCAGTAGGAGTATTCCAGTAGTACAAGTCAAGTCTGGCGCGGAAGGATCCTGGATTTTCCCCAGGCTACCTTCCCCCCACACAGTCCGCTTGCTCTATAGCACCACATATGTGCATAAAGACCAAGTCAAGTTCGAAAAAAAAAAAAAAAAAAGATTCAGGCTCAGTCACAAAATCGTCTCAAAGCAGAACACAGACTGTCGCAGACATCGTCAAAATGCCTGCAATAAACGTTCAACAGCATCGAGCAAAGAAAAAGATGGCATAGCATTCCATTCGTAAGTAATTTAAGGCGCTCTTATAGACGTATTTTAGGTATTTGCGGGGGTGAAGCAGAACGCGGTGGAGGCGCATGCGGGGCGCCCCGCACCACGCCACGCGCGTCGCTCGCGTAGACAGTTGATGGCCTTATTCTGTTCGTAACCGTATTCTGGTTGAAGCAAATTCCAGAGCGTTCCGGAAATTATACAATGCTATTTGTTTTTAGAGATCCGTAAAAAGGGTAAAGGGAACCCCACTACTAAAACTTCGATGTCCGTCCTAGGTTGTCACTAGGTTGTATATCATTTTATTAAACCATCGCCATTAAATTTGT
This sequence comes from Grapholita molesta, assembly GCA_022674325.2. NCBI lineage: Eukaryota > Metazoa > Arthropoda > Insecta > Lepidoptera > Tortricidae > Grapholita > Grapholita molesta. The sequence goes on along the minus strand of CP053135.2, from coordinate 14,090,941 downwards.
TTCGCTTAGAACTGCTTGCCAAATCATGAAATAATACATTTTTTAAATTCAAGTTTTGGACACGATATTGATAAAATGAACGAACAAATTTGAGGCCAAATTCATTTATTGGAATCCATTAATCCAATTCAAAAGATGAACTTTTTCAGTTAATCTTTTGGGAATAGAAACATCGGTTGATTGTTCAACGTTTTCATACTAAAATAAACCCCAAAATAAAGGTGTTAGCGAAAGAAAGTGCTGTTCAACTTTGGTCATTATACAAGCATTTGAAAAATGTTGCCTATGCCCACAAGTTGACCTCCGGCAATCTATTGGAAATCAGTCACAATATTGAAAACATAACTTGAACAGCAAATATATCATTAAATAATAATAAAAACGTAATTTTTATTAACGTGAATGAAAGAGATACTCATATCTCTTTTTAGTCACGTTACTTAAATGAAAACGCCGGCGAAGTGTTGCCACGTTACGGAAAAATACACGATATAATTATTTAGATTATAAGACGTTTCGTTCATCTTTTGGGTGCCGGTCACCTTTTGGGGCAACTGCCCTCCCTAGTAATGAAACTTAATTTATAACATTATTACAAGAAGGATTAGGGGCTTCGGTATCCGTTGAGTTTGGAAGTGACGCACTGTCTCTCGGTGTCGGGGTTGTAAGTGCCGTTTCGGGGTTTTTAACCGACTTAAAAAAAAGGAGGAGATAATCAATTCGGTTGTATGTTGTTTTTGTTTGTATGTGTGTTACCTCAGAACTCCGTCGTTTATGGACCGATTTCAAAAATACTTTCGTTGTTTGGAAGCATATACTTCAAGGTTAGTCCCATTGTTACCAGAACTCAGATATCATGATGGGATCCACGAGGAATTAAGAGAACTTTTCAAATTTTAAAGGTACATGTATGCAAAAAAACCGTTAAAATAAACAAGATCATATATACTTGATTAATTTCGACGGGTTCCGCTGTGTACGGGTGGCCGAATTGGTTAAAGCGTCAGCCGCGATAGCTGGAGATGCGGGTTCGTATCCCGTCTCGAACACCGGAGGTCCTCGTCGTTTTTTCTTAAGGTATATTTGTTATCTATTTCAACTTTTAATTTAGGGATTTCTGATGAAATATTACGAGTAACCTGATTTGATGTTTGTAGCCGGAATAGGTAACGGAACTTCATGATCAAATAATGTAGGGGGATCCTATTTGGGCTTTATGAAATCGTCATGAGATGCACTTTGGTAACCATGCACGTATTTATGAGTGTCTCACGTTTTGATCTGTCACTACGTCATTCATTCCGTGCAAGTATCAAATGTATATATGTAATATTGAAGCTGCCAAATTAAAATAGGTACGAATGCTTTTCAATATTTCATCTACTATTGCGTCGGTCACCATGGCCTAGCGGTTTAGTTATAAGAAATCATAATCCTAACATCAAAATTTATAGAAACTCGTTACTTTTCAAAACCACAAAAAAAACATAGTGAGTTCAAGCCTCCGTACCGCTAATACCGTAGCGAGCAGCGTAAAGCTAATGTGTTCTGATAGCATTTTCGATTTACTAGAAATATATATAAACGGGTCACTCACGTATCTTAAGGTCGAAAACCGCTCGACATATGTTTCGGTCCAATTCGTGAACCATAATCATGAGCTCCATGCCGCACCGTCGTTGGCGGCGGCCCTTCGAGAACTTTTAATTTGCCTTTTCGATTTGCCTATAAGAGGGTGTTCGATTCACGATCAAGGTTGTGGCCCTGCACAAATCCGCACGCAAGACGCATGTGTTCAGCGGTATTAAAAGGAATTAAAATTATCATTGTTATGTAAACTAGATCCCAACAAAAACATAAATGTGTACAAAAAGGCCATATCTGAAAGAGTCACTGAGTCCGGGCGACTCATGCATGCCGCACGTTTCGCAGAATAAGAGTAAGATAAGGACGCCATTAGTATCACGATGACGTCACGCTCTACCTCAGGCAGTGTATGTGTACACCCTACATCCAGCAATCTCTTTTTAGTTTTGACATTGACAAAACCTAATGGTGGTTACTGGTTGTGGTGAAAATGTATTCGAGCGTAGTAGTACCTACGTTAAAGAATTTTTCCCCTCACTAGCTCGTAAAGCGCTTGTTTATCCTTTAATACGAGACGATAAAAACGCATTTTATCCACTAGTGATTAAAGTAAGTTGACTTCTCATAGGTCTTATTACTATGGTTTTAAAGTCTAAATTCGCGAAGTACAGCTCACTTGCCGCCGCGGCGGCGGCGGTAACTCGCACACGCACCGACTTGAAAATCGAATTAGAACATTCGAAAATCGTACTGGCCACCACAAGCTAACCAAGCTAAAGGCACCTTTTGTAAAAATGTTGAATGTATCTAAACGCAAAGAAAAAGTCAATGCGATTTTAAAACGTTTTTTTTCATGTTTCACTTTCCTCGCTGTAGTGAGGGGAAAAATTTTGTGTTACACACGGGTGCAATTGTAATTTAATTCTCGTGTATTGAAACACTCGCTACGCTCAGGATTCTATTTTAAAACCACTCGCTACGCTCAGGATTCTATTTTTAAACCACTCGCTTTGCTCGTGGTTAAACTATAGAATCCATTCGCTTGCTCGAGTTTCAATCCCACACTCACAGTTAAAATACAATTTTGCACCCTTGTATAACAAATAACTATTAAATCGTATGCGAAGTGACTTAAGGTATATTTTCCCTAAATGTTCAGATATTTATGATCACCCTGTCTGTGCAGATAACTTTGACGAGTTGTGTGTTCAGATTTAATTGAAAAACCACTGCTCACATATTTATGGCGAATTGGATGTTCAGATGTTATTGACCTCATTAACTGTAAAGAATTTATTGAAATTTATTGCTGCTCAGAAATATTTGAGTACCTCGGCCGCTCCGATATATCTGATGGCGACTGTACTAGTAACTTTACTGACTTGAAAAGAAGATAGAATATACATATAAAAAAATTGCAGTTGTAAGTTGTGTGAAAGTATTTTATTAATATTTTCTAAAATTGGTGTTTTCACTATCTAGAGCGCCTTAGTATTATTGTATCACTAAAATGTTTATTTTATGAAAAAAAAAATATCACACGTCAAACTGAAACGATTAATCGATTTGGATTGCAATCGACTGAATTGAATGCAATCATATATGATCACCCTCCCGAGACTTCGTTATTTCATGTTTTGCAAAAATAACTGAATGGTATATGAAACGGAGTCTATATTTGTATAAACATTATTACTCAACATTTTGATGACGTAGCAGCACTCCCCCGAGACTTGAAGTCCATAATTTATATATTGTAATAGAGTTAATTATTGAAAATAACAGAAGGGCATACCGAGACTACCGACACTTCAAGTAGAGCATGGAAAGTGTCGATTGATTGATTGGTTGCTAATATTTATTATTAGGTATAAAATTACCTGCCAAGTGAACACTATTTTTTAATGTAATTATTACGTTGCACTTTTCCGAAGGACCCTGAGATAATAAAAATATGGACTGCCTCATACAGCAGAAAATTGGGTGCCTACGCGTACGAGTTCTATTGCTACTCTAAATTACGGGCCATTTTGATCATATTAGCAAATAGTGTATCAAAATATTACGTTATGTTTTTCATTATAAGTAGGTACATATGTATTTTGTATCCGTAACCGCTATGTATATAAAGTAGATAAATTCACTATTTTTCCATGCAGATCGAAAGGGGATGAATAAAATTATATCAATTATTGCAAATTTAAATTTAAGTTGAATATACAACTAAATATTACATGTCAAAAATATCGATAGAATTATCGGCTTCAGTTATCGACCTAAAGGGTTGGTCACATAGGGCGCGTTTTGTGGCGTGGCGCAGCGGGGCGCGACGCTGCCGTCCGAATGTGTGCCTTATTTCGTTACATTAGCCACACCGGTGTCACGCCCCGCTGCGCCACGCTCTCAAAACGCGCCTATCTGCCCGAGCCTTAAACCTCACCCTATTAGTTTAACCTATCATATTGGCATACGAAGTCTTTCTATGTGTGATATGATATGTTTGTGTGCATCAATATAAGTTTGTGATAGTTTCGTTATCATAATGTGCGTGTGTAACGACATAGTTTTGTTTTGCATTTGTAGTAATCTTTTACATGTGATATTTCCTCACCCCCCGCAGAAGGTGGCAGACTTTTTTGTTGGCAAATATGCATCGAATGCTACTCCATACTAAATGCTCTAAGTGTGTGATAAACGCAGACATTTGTTCCTGAGTCATGGGTGTTTTCTAGTACGCCGTCGTCTAGTACCTACAACACAAGCCTTACTGAGCTTACCGTAGGACTAGGTCGATTTGTGTAAGATTGTCCCGAAATATTTATTTATTTATACCTAATTTGTTATATTGAAAATCAGAACTCGAATAAATCTCCACTTTTCTATAATTAGTAAACAATGGTCATTTGAGACATTATTGGTAAAAAGTGACCTTATTGTCGATGGCACTTACGTCGAACCGCGTTGCAATTGTATTACGTTATCTTGAACAACGACATAAGCGCCATGGATAATAAGTTCCCTTTTCCTAGATACGGTCACATTTTATCTATACTAGGTATTTGATTCGGGACTTCCCACTAAGGTTATCATCGAGAAGCTTCTGCTGAAGAACGTCATTATCTTACTGCTAGTGTTATTAATATTATAATAGGGTAAATGGTCTTCACAATTTTTCTTCCTAGTGTTTGCCCATTAATTTTTCCACAGACTTCATAACCTTCCACAGAATTCAGACTTTAACGATTACTCCTAATTGTAAATAATATAAATCCTACATAGTTACCGTAAATCGGGGTGAATAGGGACAAAACTGACATTTAAACCTCGAGGACATTCTTACATATGCAAACTGAATGGTATATATTATAAATGTTTTGGACGATTGTATTTTTTTATGATTTTAGGTAGTTCCACTTCATACACTTTGACGATAAACACGAAATCGCACTACGCTCCGTAGTCCCCACAGTTGGTTAGGGGTGGGATTTTATACAAAGGTGATTTTGGAACATTGTTATATCGTTTTTTTTTCTTATAAATATTGTAGCTCTTTTTGCGATAAGAAAACATTGTTTATGTAGCAGTAGCCTTTAAAACCGTCTCACCCCTGTCATCCCTTCTCTCCTCATTAATAACCGAATTGGCACAATCCCTACTTACCCCATCTTACTTCTATAAATTTGGTAGGTAATGTCAAAGCGTTTGTAATCATTGCTTGTTCGGAATTTGATATTCAGTTAACTATAATAAAAAAACAGGGAGTTGCCGACCTTACCCTTTAAGTTGTACACACAGCAACACATGTTAGCTATACACGTACATCGGTGGACCTTATGCCTTATGTAATAAGGTCCACCAATATACAGTTAGTACACAACACACGGCGGCACTATGACAAAAAGGGGTAAGTATCGTCTGAAGTGTTTGTGCCCTTATCAGCTATCAGCAGAATAATGAAATCATCGAAATTAATCATGTTTGTAGTAATGATAACGTGATTGCACGTAGCCAGTCACTATTCAACGACATGACGGTAAACACATTTATTTTGTATCTAGTAGCGAAATCATTTCAGACGCCTATGATATAGATAATTTACTTAGCTATTTGGACGTCTAACACAGCTTCTACACGGCTGCCGAATGAAGGCAATATTATTTGAAACGAAAAATTAAGTGTTTGAACACTCTTGAAGGAGCTACAAATATATCAAGATCTTCAATTTAAGCAGTTAAAAGAAGAGCATGAGTGTGTTCAGATTAAGTTCCTGTTGTTGCTGCATCTCCCTCGATGTCGGTGCTAAGGTTATCGGGTTTTTATGCACGGTGAGTACTACATATTTGTTATATCCATAGTATAGGTGAAAAACTAAAGCCGACCGGTCTGGCCTCGTTTAGCGACTAATTTCATAATTACTTTGATGACTAGATATTTTTTACCGTAAGTAGTTAATAAACTACCCCGGACCCGGGTATGTCCTTAAACTACGTCCAACAATGAGAGGTAGGGCACAGCGAAGTACCATCACGCTTCAATCTGGAGAAGCCCAACTGGGGAAGTACCTCCTCCTTACAGAAGACCACAGCCATAATAGCACTGCTACCTTTCAGGTATGTAGTGTTGTGTTCCTGATGGTGAGTAAGGTTCCCAGAGCTCCAACCCACTTATAGGTCGGCAACGCCCTTGGTGTTGCGAGTGCCCATGGGCGACGGTAATTGCTTACCATCAGGCAATCCGTCTGCTCGTTTGCCACCTTTGTCATAAAAAAAAAAAAAAAAAAAAACTTGACCGATCTGGCCGAGTGGGTAGTGAAGCTGCCTGACGCCTATGAAGGCGATGGTCCTGGGTTCGATTCCCAGTTAGGGCATTAATTTGTGCGATGAGCACAGATATTTGTTCCTGAGGCGCTACCGCGAAAAACGATATTCGTAAATTTCGGAAGATTGTCTCTGTCACTCTCATGACACCCCTTAATTGGAGTAAAAAGGAAAGATGCTCAAAATATATATGTACGTGTTTCGCGGTTGCGCCGCTGAGTCATGGGTGTTTTCTATGTATTTAAGTATTTATAGGTATCTATCTATTATATATGTCATCGTCTAGTACCTACAACACAAGCCTTACTGAGCTTACCGTAGGACTAAGTCGATTTGTGTCAGATTGTCCCGAAATATTTATTTATTTAAAGCACCGCCTATGTAGTAGTAACGTGTACAGACATGTCGGAGTTCTATATTCGAATTTTGACGTAAGTGCCATATTAATTCTCTGTACAACTACATAGACATAGTCCTTCAGTTGAGACTTCACTATAAGTAGCTTTAATCAAATCATCAATCATACAAGATTGTTAAACACAAAACTATTGTTAGACTTAGGATTTAAACGTTTTCCAAGTAAAATATTGCTCGACATGTTTCGTCATAACGAGGAGCTTTCTCAAGAGTCGGTCGCGAGCTGAACAAGTAACAATAGTTTTATAAATCTTCTGGCTATGAGTTTGTAATAAACTTAAGGCGTTTATACATTTTGCCCTCTCTCTTTTGTAGACTAACTTGCAGCATAAAAACTTCGCAAGAATTTTGTTCAATTTGTTATGTCCAGTACCCTTACCATGAGTTGTGACATTGACGTTTTCGATAAAGAGTATCAGTTTACTATCTGTGCATCTCGCTTGTACTATTTTAGTGCGAACGAGATGCGCAGATAGTAAACTCGATACTCGTTATCGAAAACGTCAATGTCACAACTCATGGTAAGGGTACAGCAGTGGTTACCTACCAGCCGACTTGCTGTAGACAACTGTTCAATCAATACGTATAATCTAAGTATTGCTGCAATCCACTCAAATCACGTTCGTATCAGAGGCTCTAGTGTAAGTTTCTTTTGACGTAAACAGAACGTCTCAAACTCGTAATAAATAAAATTATCACTTACGCGTTCGTAAACGTTTTTTTTACGTCAAAAGAAACTTATACTAGAGCCTCTGATATGAAATATCGTTCACATCCACGGCGAATTATAAAAGTGACTATATTGGACGATTGACAAAAGTTTTATGGGAGTGTTGTCGATGTGTGATGCCAAGATGTTTGTGCAGCTGTTCGCGGCGATGTCAGCAATTCTGTACGCGGTGCCGGCGTTGCTGCTGCGGCTGCCGCCTGCCACTACGGCATTCTACGCCGTGGCTTCCATCACTTCTGGGCTGCAGCTCGTCACTGGCTGTGCCATGATCTGCGGACTGTTCCAGGTATGCCAGTTCTCTAGGTGCCATGTCTACGGCATTGCCAGCCATCATACTGTTCTACGGTATGGATGCCGTCACTTCTGAGCGGCAGTTTATCACTAGCTGTGCCATGATTTGCGGACTGTTCCACTTATATGTCAGCTCTGTAGATGTCAGACACCCTGTTGTCCTATGGCGTAGCCGACATCAGATCACTTATGGGTAACAGTTCGTCACTAGCTTTGCCCTGATCTGCAGACTGTTTCAAATAAATTTGACCCATATGGATTTGTGAAGGTAGGCTGAAATTTGGAACACATGCATGTTTTTGTAGTAGCTACATGCACATTAAGGACTTGACAATAAAGGCGTTGTTGCGATATTTATAACCACCTCTACAGCTCCGATATATCTGATGGCGACTGTACAGTAATGTTGTTACGTACTTACGTGTACTGTATAAAGATATAATCCGTCTCAGATAATTGTTCAAGCATAGACTTTTGAACGTACCTATCAGTTTCTCTTTGGAAGTGTCCACCAGACATCCATTTAAACTATAAACTCCTGTTTCCAGAAGCGTCCCAGTCTGATACAGCCCTGGCTGCTGCTGTCATGGACGGTGGGGGGCAGCATGCTCCTCCTTTCTTGCGCGGGGACTGTCATGATGTATGTCAGTGGCGAAGTTGGGGAGAGCTACGTTACTTCCATCTACTCCCTTTATGCTAGTGAGTACATCATCAATATCATCATACTCATCATATAGCGCGAGCTATTGTAGAGGTAGAGTGACAGTTTCAAGTACCTACTTACTTTTTCCTTTCACACTATCGCATCGCAGTTCATATCAACTTCAGTCATCAATCATCAATAACTACTCGAATGCTAATTTAATTTCAATAAGAGGTAGGTAGGTATCTATTACTGATGTAATTAAAAAATATTCATGGGTCCATGAAAATTATATGAAACAAGTTTAAGTTTCTTACTTTCTTTCACTTTGTTAAGCGCTTTGATCAAATATCAAAATTTCCGAAGATGGTGAAAATGGTGATGAAGAACCCAGACCCGAAAGCATTAGGTTAGGTAGTGTCACCATAATATAACGGATTTACTTAACCTGACCGCGCAATACCCTGATTTACGAGCATTTAGCAGTCATAATCGGTTCTTGCATCAGTTTGATTTCAATCCTAAACCTAGCCTTGTATTTTCCAGTGATTCTATTCTACTTAGCGGCCGTCGTTCGAAGCCGTCGTGAAGAACTGCTTGACGAGATCAAATGGGACACGGGCAAGCGGCTCATGAGGCCTGTAGCAGTCGAAAAGGATCTCTATGTGTAGTACCTAAAGGAAGGAATTCTTGGAGAATCATCGAGGAAGCTTGCCGAGAAGTGTCAGATCTTGAAGGACGAGAAGTGTCGAACAGGATCAAACACGTTTGGGATAAATTGAGGCTATCCTCAATTAAACCTATGTTTGAGTTGAGTTGTCAGCGATGCAAAGTGTAATATGTATTACAATTGTTTTGTCAATATTACGTAAAGCTATTTTATTGTCGTCAGTAACCTAGTTGCGACACTTTCAGATGACATCCATGATCATTATGGGCCTTTACGTCTTTTACATACACACTGAACATTAAAAACGATGTCTAGTTCAGAACTAAAAAGATTACATAATAAACACCCCGGACCCGGTTTGGACCCGGGTATGTCTTTTAACTACGTCCAACAATGAGAGGTAGGGCACAGCGATGACCATCACGCTTGAGTCTGGAGCAGCCCAACTGGGGAAGTACCTCCTCCTTACAGAAGACCACAGCCATAATAGCACTGCTACCTTTCAGGTCTGTAGTGTTGTGTTCCTGATGGTGAGTAAGGTTCCCAGAGCTCCAACCCCCCTTAAAGGCCGGCAACGCGCTTGTGACTCCCCTGGTGTTGCGGGTGCCCATGGGCGACGGTAATTGCTTACCACCAGGCAATCCGTCTGCTCGTTTGCCGCCTATGTCATAAAAAAAAAACAAAACTAACAGAAACTACATCATAAATTCTTCGAAATATACTCACTAACCTAAGTCCCCTAAGTCTGTCTCTTGCGGAAGGGTGCCCATAAGGCTGGCTACATTTCCCCGCTAAATGGTTAATTATGCCTATTCTTTAATTATTTTTATAGCTTACCTGACCTGTCACCCTCATTTATCTTCTGCTGGACATAGTCTTACTCCAAATACCGCCACTCCTTGCGACCTGTACGTGACACACACCTGACTCTTCATCAGTTTGTGGTCTTCGCATTCTTTATCCATCAATTACTTGACCCATCCATACATGGATTGGGTATGCGACAGACGTAATCCTGAACAACAACAAAAACTTCGAAATTTAAATGGAAAGAAAATATATTCCCTAGCAGACGTTTCTGCATAATAAAAAATAATTGAAGAACATGATTTATTTAAGTTTTTTCGAATAACGAATATTTACCTGTAAGGAAAAGAACACATTTGTAGTTGTATCAAATAATTTACAAATTACCTTTGATCTAAGACCTATATACATATATGTTGAACTAATAAAAACATTGTAGTCACAACACTTTTTGTATTTTGAAAATTTTACTTTCTTTTAACTGATGTTTAGGCTTGTATTAAGTATATTACTTGAGTCATTAGTACGTGTGTCACTTGTGTATCTAAGTGTTACTTTTATTTGCTTAAGTATCTCGTTTTCCTTTTGGCATGCAACAGTCATAAATTAAAGTCAAGAGCGCCTTACTAGTTACTCGCAAAAGTAATACGTGCCAAATAAAGGCAGCACAATCAGAAAATTACATAATTTAAACGCCTGCGCATTCTGCGCAACCCGGCACTCTACCATTAGCAGAAACAATACGCGCCCGCGCACGCCTGCTCGTCGGCCGGAAAATCGCCTTTTTCTTTATTCCTATTGGATTCTGCGACCAGAGATGTCGCAGGGTCAGTTGGACCAGTGCTACTTGGACCTTAAGCCGTAATACAGACAGTAGGTATAGAGGTACAGAAATCATCATGATTCATTATGGACTTTAGTACCGACATATGTCACGATTGTCAGGTGTTTGGTCGTTACCAAAAATATCTCAGAGTTTATTATTGGCTATCCGAGTAGGCCTTGCACAAGAGGGCGAGATAGTGTCTAGAGCCGAGATAGACTACACATCCCTCTTTAAATAATGTAGTTAGAAAAGGACGGGTAGTCTACCTCGCCGCGAGTTACTATGGCCCCCTTTTGTAGCCTCTAGTTCATCCCATCTAGAGTTCCTAGGAAAGATTTCCAGTGATCGTAAAATCGATTGAAATGATGACAAGTGATGCTGATGACCCTGCTCACGAACGTCCACTGCTGGATATGGGCCTCCCCCATGTACTGTTGGGGGGCTTAGTGCCATAATTGCCACGCTTGATAGGCGGGTTGGCGATTGTAGTATATTTCACAGCTTTAAGGGACGCTCCTGCATATCCTCCGGTGGGCTCTGGTCGCAGTTGCAGGTCGATACCTGTGTCTTCAATGAATTTTGCTCGCATTATACGATCACGACAGATCTCTGTTATTCTGGTTTTCACGAACTGGTGCAGTTCCATGTCCGCGTAGCGATAGCAACAATACGCCTTTTCTCCACGCAGGGTGACAATGGAGTTTATAAGTATGACGTTTAGAAAAAGTCGTTTTAGTTCATACGTGGGTGCTGCATGATGGTGAGTCAGTTTTTGCTATTAATTAGAAATATAAAAAAAAATTGCGGCCTATTTTTATAATTTATTTAATTAATTCATTTTGTATTAATATAAAAGTCTGCGAATCCTAGTTGCGATAACTGCCAACTACCTTCTACTTGTATATGTAACTGTAACTGTAAAACAAATTTTGACGAAGATTTCGGCCTAGTGGTTGGTGACCCTGCCTATAAAGCCGATGGTCCTGGGTTCAAATCCCAATTAGGGCATTTATTTGTGTGATGAGCACAGATATTTGTTCCTGTGTCATGGGTGTCTATATATGTATTTAAGTATTTGTATATTATATATATCGTTGGCTGAGTACCCACAATACAAGCCTTCTTGAGCTTACCGTGGGGCTCCGGCAATTTGTGTAAGAATGTCGTGTAATATTTATTTATAAAAGGGTGGCAAGTCCCCCCAAGATGATACTAGTCATTGGGGGAGGCCTATGTCCAGCATTGGACGGCTCACAGCTGAAATAATGTTGATGATGAAATATACATCCTTACAACAGTACTGGCTCGGTACCACGAATATCGAAGTTCGTATATTACGAGCATCTTTCTCTTTTACTTCAATTAAGTCATTATAAGAGTGACTAAGATAATCGTCCGAAATTTACGAATATCGTGTTTCGCGGTAGCTCCGCAGTCACCAACAGATGTTGCTAAGCAATCCAGGTGTTCAAAATGATCCTGTCACGACTTGTTATCTTAACAATAATGTCGTGTCAACCTCATTATGAACACCTCGCTCGCATAGCTACTTCTGCAGCTGACTGTACCGATATATTCGGCTACGTTGGGTTCTACTAATTCCCTATACCTTTTATCCTTATATATTTCCTGTAAGTGTAAGGTAAGTGTTACAAATATTGAAGATGCAATCAGTTATTGATAAGAACCAATCATAGTTTACGTATATTACTTAGAATGTAGTCAATGATATCAACTGTAAGATAATCAGTAGCCGGCTAATATGTCAAACTATGAAAACAATGTTTGAAAGATTGTGACATTAACTTTGATCTGTTTCCTACTTACGTTTATTTTCGTTTCAATTAATTCGCTTCTACCTTCCTAATGCGGACTGCTAAGGAATGGAATTCGCTCCCTTTCTGTTTTTGGTAAGATATAATTTGTTTTTTTTTTTCAAGGCGAGAGTGAATATTCTGTTACTGAACCAGCGTACTACACCCTCGACCTCGTCGATACTTACCATCAGGTGTGACTAATGTCAAACGCTGGTCAGTCTTGCATAAAAACGTTTTCTATAAGCGGTTCTCATCTTGGCTACTCCGAATGGACTATGTCTGTCATTTTATCGTCTATCGCATTAAGCATTTTGACGACCGGTCTGGCCTAGTGGGTAGTGACCCTGCCTATGAAGCCGAAGGTCCTGGGTTCGATTCCCAGTCAGGGCATTTATTTGTGTGATGAGCAGAGATATTTGTTCCTGAGTCATGGGTGATTTCTTTGTATTTAAGTATTTATATGTATCTATTTATTATATATATCGTCGTCTAGTACCTGCAACACAAGCCTTATTGAGCTTACCGTGGGACTAGCTCGATTTGTGTAAGAATGTCCCGAAATATTTATTTATTTATTTTTATTTTTTAAGCGTCACTTTCCCACTTAGCCTGTCAGACTGAGTCAGCTATATTTGGCGACAAGCGGTAAAACCTATAATCTTAAGGTACCAGTATAATCCATTGGAGTCTGAATTTTAAAAATACACATATATGTTTATAATAGATAGTACTCTTTCCGTCTGGACGTTTAGCTCCCCACTAGCTGGACACCACCACACACCACTCAGATTCGGTTCAGACCGTCTCAACCAATCTCGCTGGAAGCGTAACTCAGCAGGAGTATTCCAGTAGTATAACTCTAGTCTGGTGCTGAAGGGTCCTGGATTTTCCCCGGGCTACTTGCCCTCAACAGTCCCATCGCTCTAACACATCGAACAGTTGATAAAGCCTCAAAAAAACATGATAGAACAATATGGAATCCCATTTTCACTGTGACGTCTCTGTAATTATTGAATACACCCAAAGAGTACACAAATTACTTAACCGATACTTATACACTTTCAGAATTTAATTTATTTATTTACTTCGAAATTTAAACCCTATCCCATATATATAAAGAGTAAAGTCGAATAATGTTCACAGCGAGTTATATCAATTTCCATGTCGAATTTCAACAGTACCTAAATCACTTTCATCACAAAACGGTAATAATTGAAATCCCGAATCATCCATAATGGTGTGAAATAACCTGTACCATTCTGTCCATCGAGAACACCATATAGTACCTTCTAGTGTTAAAAATAAGGTGTAGATTAGCTTGAAGTATGGTCGCGGTACATCAATTCGACAGAGTGCCGTATCAATTCGTTCTGTTACATAATAGTGGTAGCATTGTTAGGGTTGTCACTGTCTGTATTCATATTTTAATAGATAATTATGGTTAATTTAATATTTACTTCATATGCAGTTCAATTCAATATTTTATACATGTTATATATAAAAAACACCGGCCTAGAGTATGTCGACCCACGTTCAATGTAGGATTCCGTAGTTTTCGATCGATAACCCAAAAACGGTTTATTAACGGCTAATTACTTTCCACAGTAGGGCAAAATGATTTTCCTAAAAGCGCTTTTCCAAGCGGGGATAGTCAGTTAAGTTCAACATTTTTTGTTTACAAGTTGCCGTTTCTATGAAAAACTTTCTCGAGAAACGCCCAATTCTAGACTAGCTAATACGAGTAGCTATGGTAAAAACATTTGAGTTAGGTACTACCGGCACGGCAACCCATTACCAAAGAATGGTCGGTCAACCCTGCATTAGTGCCGAGCAAAACAACCTTATCTATTTAGACACGTGTTATGGTCCTTACATCATTCTCTTCTTCAATCTTTGGTAGCGTTCAGCAGGCGGAGGTGCTTCTTTAGTATCTAAAGCACGCATGTTTGTCTGTTTGTCTCTCCCCGGCCACGCACAGTGACCGACTGACCGTTACTCCTAAAAACAGTAATTTGATATAAATATACGTATTTATTGATTTACAAATCAATCACGCGGCCAAATAAAAATTGAAAAAAAAATAGGGTATTACATCTCTCCTACATGTGAAGTGTGGATATTTTTTTCGGTTCAACCCTAAAGTGTGAGGTGTTGTTATATATTTCATATATTTGATAAAGTGAATAATTTTCGGATGTAATCGCTCTAGAAAAAAAATTGCCCCCACCCCCTCCAACATTAAAACCGCTAGGCAAAAAATATGAAAAAAATTATGAAAGTACAACTTAACCGCAGTCTTTACACCTTCAAGGAATTATTTAGTTTGTAAACTATTACGAAACCCTACACTAATCATGACCCGACATGCTCTTGGCCGGTTTTTTAAACAACTTTTGAACTCAAATAGCGCCGGTGATTTGGCAACATGTAACTTTTGTATCGTACATTTTTTAAGCCTAGACTAATTGCTCTCTGTAAAACAATAATGAGAAAACAGGACTAACCCCAATGTTGAATTCCCGTCTGAGATTGAAAATTAATAGCCGTCGCTATTGTGTGTAACAAAACTGCACAAACACTTCTCCAATTTGTTTTAGTATAATTTCAGAATTGCTAAATTTTCGTCCCAAGTGCTACATACTGCTAAATTGGTGCAAACTGTAGCAACATTTGGCTCTCGTTTGGCATCTTTTAAACTTCCGAGTTGGCAACATTGCCGGCAAGGCGTGGTTCCCACGGCTCGTGCCACTCTCACCTGCTCATCGGAAGCGCTATCTCGAAAATCTAAATTCGAATATTGTCATTCTCTATCGCTCTTGTATATTCGTGTGACAGAGAGGAAAGAATAGTCGTTCATGGTACAAAGCCTCTGTAGGGATCGGCTATTATCATTAGTCATCAGTTTCATTGATACGATCTTTTTGGAAAGTTTAAAATAATTATAGAAATGGAGAAGGTTACGCGTATCACGCCAGGTGGTCGCTTCGGCAATGGCGTGAAGATTTAAAACAAAACATTATCTGTATTAAATATGTATAGGAAAAGGTTACATTGAAAAGCTATATATTGGCGAGTCAACTTCACTAACCTTTTATTCGGTCCACTGGTAGTGACCCTGCCTATGAAGCCGATGGTCATAGGTTCAAATCCCAAGAAAGGCATTTTTATTTGTGTGATGAGCACAGGTATTTGTTACCAAGTCATGGGTGTTTTCTTTAATAAGTATTTGTGTATTATATACAGTGTGGAGGTCTTATACGGGCGAATCTCTTAACGGGGGGCAGAATAGGACATAAGAAATATATTTAGATAACTTTTACTTAGAAGTGCAATAAACATTTTATCCATATAAAAAAAAATCGGCCCGCAATGTAATGCACACTCGAGTTAAACACTCGTTGACAGTTAGTTTCAAAAGCTTATATCGCGCAATGTTCGCAGTACATTACTGCTCAGAGATTTTACAAAAATTAATTACAAGTGTCTAATAGGTATAATTAAAGAAAAATCTTTTGGTTAATGATTATACTGGTAAATTCTATGTCTGGTTTAATTCTTCGCCCGTATTAGACTTCCACACAGTATATCGTTGGCAGAGTACCCGCAACACAAGCCTTTTCGAGCTTAACGTGGGGCTCAGTCAATTTGTGTAAGAATTTCCTGTAATGTTATTTTTTTATTCTTAGTTTTCAGTTTTCTAAACGACAAACATGACTTTTAGATGGTAGATGTAGACAAGATAACTCTCGTGTTGCGGAGTGAGATTCTTTCCTTCAACAAGTAGAGCTATACTAGTATGGCTTTCGCTTTGCCTTTTCTTCGTGAGCCCAAGGTTCTGTTGAATTACGGGAAACTAAGTCGGCGCAATGGGTTAGTACGAACGAACCGCCGCTGACAGGCCCCCAAAATGACGAAAAACGGTTTTCTTTCTCGCGTTCCGGCATTCTTGCCATGGCACATGGGACCCCCAGGATTTGGCGGGGATTTCCCAAGATTTGGCATTTACTAAAGCTACTGCCATCTGAGGCTCTAGTGTAAGTTTCTTTTGATGTAAAAAAACCTCTCGTACGCGTAAGTGATGATAATGTTATTTATATAACGCGATGGTAAAGTAATATTTCGTTCAAAACTTACACTCAGAGCTCTGACCTTCCAAACAAGAGGGTAAACTAGGCCTTAATGGGATTATTCTGGTTTCCTCACGATGTTTCCCTTCACCGAAAAGCGACTGGACTAAATATCAAATGATCGCACATAAGTCCAATTGGTACAAGCCGGGATTCGAAACTGCGACCTCCGAATTGCAAGACGCACGCTCTTACCGCTAGGCCACCAGCGTTCTACCCCAAAATGTGTCCTTAAAAGACTAGAATGCTAGTAGAATGACTTTTTAAGTAGTTTAACACAAATTAAAGTACCTAGTCAACCAGGTAACCTTTAACATTTTAGCTTAAAAAACTCGTTTTCTTTGAATTTTTTCTTATCTACAATCGTTATTCACGTAAATTACAGCCTGTCGCAAACCAACAAGTCACTCAAGTGTACGAACTTTCATTCAAAATTTCCACAATAAAGCACCTGTGATTGCACCGGCACGGGCCTGCCGCACCGGTTCAAAAACCGGGGAAGAATGCTCGAGAGTGGCCACGATTGGGTTAAATTCTGATAACCTTAAGCACTTAGTTTATTTCCATTGTACGACACGATTTTTTCATTTCCGTCACGAGATTCCAGGTATACCGCTTTTAGTTTATGGGCTATTTTATTTTAAGTTCTATATTCAACTTTTAATTTGATTTTATGTGGTTTCTAGTAAGCTTATTTTATTTCATTCCGTTATATATTTCATATGGCGGTAGCAGAGCGGAAGTTACTACAAATTGTATGAACAGTTTGGGAGACTTATGGGTATGAGGATCGAAAGTCCTCATGATTCTGAGTAAGAATAGCATACAAAAAAATAACAAAATTAAAAAAAGTAGACCACTTTAAAATAAAATGACCCTTATAGTTAGTTATAGACGACGATAGGAAATAATTTTAGACACAAAGTTAAAAAATGTTTCAATAGTTTACCATACCGAACTCTTAAACTAGTCTTACGTTGTTGCACAATATTTTTGTTTTATTTATTATTATTTATTAGGAGAACCAACAGCTACAGATTATACAATGGACTTATATATAATAGCAGAGAGCCAATTTATTACATGACCATAGTTTTAAGGCAGCAAACCAATGTTCCTGAACTAATTAAGAATGTTTGAATACTTTACCGCCCGACTCGTACCAATAAGTTTTTCAAACGAAATATATTTACAAGTCGCTTTTTGGTGTGTGCAAACATTGCGTAGTCTAGTGTCAGGTGGCGCGTTTTCCCTAACACTTAAGATTAGGTTTCTAACGGACTCCAGCCTCCATTCATGCTGTGGTTGAACGCCGAGAGAAACACCAAGAAGATGATCACTTGTTCAGTAGCAAGTTTACTTAGTTTACCCTTTACTGAAATGCATGAAGATAAATGTATAATAATATTTGTTTAAATTTGAACTTTAACTCATTATCTACAAAGTAGAAAATTAAAGCTATCAAATATGATACCGTATGAAGTTAAGAGTAAAAGAATAACTTATATTATTAAACATCGTGTCGTCGTACAATGGACACGCACCGCGCGTGCGCGTCTTATGCAACCACTTTCACCCAAATCAGTAAGTCGCGCGCGCAACTCTTGTTCGGCAATTAGGCGCCTTGGGGGCGTGACTGTACTCGTTAAGGAGTTCTATAATATTAATAATATTTTAACCTATAGATACACAAAAAATATAAAGTTCGGCATTATTATGGTTTCAAGATTATTTTTAATTTCGAAAATGAAATCATCCAAGAAACAAAATGTGTATAGATTATAATTATAGCCCAGAAGTAATTCTTAGTATCCAATAATAATTTAATGATAAAAACGGATCAGTTTTAATTGAAGAAGTATAACTTGAATGTAGTAACAAAACTTACTTGTAATCTAAACTATTTTCCAGTTCAAAATTTTGTAATGAAAAATGTTTTTTGGAGTAGTAAATGTGATCATATAAATCGGTAGTAATAATTAAAAAATATATGCGATAGTTAATGAAATATAACGCCATAACATATTTCAGTTGATAGGTTTACATATATCTGAATGTTGTTTCAATACAACTTTTCAGAATAACATACGCGTAGTATGCTACAAAATAAAGCCATAAACTATTTCCCTTGTGGGCACAACCTTAAACTCAAAGCTCCAATTTAAGGGTTGTTTTAATATTCAATAACTATGGCCCCTAGTGTATCGTGTGTATCACAAGAATCAATAAGGACAGAATACACCAATGTGACTTTTTCCAAATTACAAGATGGCTGACAGCATACCATTGCTAGCCTAGTTAATTTAGTCGGTTTCTCTGTTGCCCTACAATACCCGATGAAGGTGGCTGTCTTTTAGAAGTAAGCATAATCACAATGTCAAACAAGGACGAACATTTATAGCGCCTTTGTTTCCTAACTATTGAAAGTTTAATTAAACCATCCCATTAAATCTTTTCCGTACACGGACCAATGGTGTTCCGGACATTTGAGAGGCGTACGCGGAGCCGGATCGAGCAAACGCGTAGTGGCCCTTTCGACAATTTAATGGAATGTAAGGGGTACACTAAGCGGATGTTGCCCCTGTCCGTATCATGGGATGCACACAGAGACAGCATCCGCCATAGTGTAAGGACTATTGAGTTGAGAAAACTGTGTATCTCTTACATTAAATTTCATTAAAATGTCGAAAGGGCCTCGGGCGTTACCTCGATCCGGCTCCGCGTACGCATCCCAAATGTCCGGAACACCATTGGTCCGTGTACAGCAGAGACATACAATTTTAAAGAAGGCAAAATAAATATGTATTAGAGATATACTTTGGAAAATTCAACAAAACTTTGTTAATGGTCAATGCACTGTTAATTATATTCGCAATAAATATTAGAAAATCATCGTGTAATTATGTCTTCGTCGCGGACCGGAGTCGATGCAGATTATGACGATCTAATAGCACTTTCTACGCAACTTGTACTATATTTTTAGAAATAAAGGATATTGACTCTACATCATCATCATATCAGCCGAATGACGTCCACTGCTGGACATAGGCCTCCCCCAAAGCGACCTGCAGTGACCTATTTTGCGCCACCACCATCCAGTGGATTAACGATTTTCACCATGTCGTCGATCCGCCTTGAGGGGTCTGCCCACGCTGCCGCTTCCGGTGCGTGGTCGCCACTCGAAAACCTTTAAGCGCCAAAGGCTATTGGTTCCACGTACAATATGGCACTGCCACTGAAGTTTACCGATCCGACGGGCTATACTGTCCCGGTACCGCAACATCGAAATGATATATTTCGAACATCTTTCTCTTTTACTCCATTGAAGGCGCCATGAAAGTGATAGAGGCAATCGTTCGATATTTACAAATATCTTTTTTTGCGGTAGTGCCACCGTTTACTGTATTTCTGCGCGATCGCATCAGAAATGATGTCACTCGCAGCTCAACCAAAGTAACCTGATACTTAATATTTTTGTTTTAGTTAATAATATGGACGTTGCTACTCACTAGTATATCATGTTACGGTGTAACAGAGACTCAGGAGGAGACCGACAACGTAACAACACTCTACCCTGTCTCCAAGAACATCAGCCATGACAACCAAACGGATTCTCTGAAGACAGGCACTTCTTTATCTGAAACTTTAGATAATGAAGTCAAAGATAGCAACAAGACGGAGTCAAAGGAAGAGCCTGTTATAGAGAAGCCAGGGAATGAAAGTAAGGAATTCAAGCCGAGTGTACATTTTCGAGACTTCTTTGATGAAGACGATTTTGGGATTGTGCCGTTGCCGACCAAGCCGACTGTGGAGGGGTTTTCACCGCTGAAGAAGCCCCCTTCTGCTTTTACTGGGTATGATATTAATATATATTGAAATACAGGTTCTAGGTCAGTATTGTATGCCTTTGAACATAGTAGATTTTCCATGATGCTGGTTATTTTCAGGAATTAAAATTTACACACATTAGTGTGTATATTTTGGAGTAGTGAGGATAAGTGAGTAATGTGGATATTTTGTGAAAATATGTCATATTCTGGTTTCGGGACACATTCTATTTAATTTTACGGAATTTTACCTTAGACTGTTATTTTTCCATTTCTATTTCATTTTAAAATTATTGTTAATTAATCTTTGTTTTCAGTTCACATAAAGATGCTTTCAAATCTATCCACAAAGCCAAGCCGCCTTTCGAGAGGTTTCCGTACAAGTTCGAAGACGCCATTTTGACCCGCGCTAAACCAAAATGGCGACCGACGGATCTGGAGTCGCGACCGACAGTGCCCGTGCCTGCCCAGGTACCTTACACCACTATAAAAGCCATCAACAGTAGTCTAGCTTACGTGTCACAAAAGGAATTCTAAAATTAATGAAGGTTTATATTATATAGCAGTTAATTACAGCGTCTCTTAGGGCGAGCGAGAGCAGATCACCCAATTTTAAAATGAGACGATATAATGGCATTAAACCCGTGCTCAGAGATCACATCGCTCCTGATTGACTTATTGATTGACTAATTCCAAGACTTTTTGAAAATCTCTTCAGACTTAATGAAATAATGAAAATCTCTTGAGACTTAATTCAGACATTAAGAATGTCTCGAAAAAAAATGGTTGTTCTTACCTATTAATACAGATTTTCAATATATAAAGCGGATATAAAGCCATACATTATGGCAATACGTGGCGATAGGTAAAGGTCGATTCACGAGAGTTGGCACGAATGGAATGAATGATTGAATGAAAATGTCTATGTGTGTGTCACATTAACCAATAAAATAGCGGTTCGATTGTATACCGATACAAGTGTCACTCATACAATGAAAGTTCCGTTCAATCCATTCGTGCCAGCTCTCGTGAATCCACCTATACTTATAATTATCATGACGGGGAGCCACAATTTATAAATTTTAGGGTTGTATTGTATCCTTACTAAAAGTCGTTCAATACAATATAAATTAGCACAATCAACTTGTACAACAATAGCTTGTTTCATGATGTTTGTATACTATACTAAATAATTATGTACTTATGTATCATTCAGACGCCTGCGGGTGGGCTCTACAAGAAACCTGACGCATTCAAAGACAAGCCGAGCACCGATGATGATGAGGACTTTGGGCTGACATTCCACGATGATAAAGAAAACTTCGTTAAAAAGCGGTGAGTGCACGAGTACCTATACCGGGTGTGGCCTGTAATAGGAGCTTTAACTTTAGGCATCGTTTCTACACCACAAACGTAGCAACATTTGTTCTACGACTTTTGAAAATAACTTATAGTTTAATAAATATTAATAAAAAAAGATTTTCCAAGCAAGCAATGTATTGCAAAAGCTATGAAGTTTGTAGGCTGACAGTAAACGTCAACTAGACTATTGGATGCTGTTCATTGAAAATACTTTTTACTTTGTTCGAAAAAATCACAGGTAATATATTACCCAATTATTTAAAGTTGTAGAACAAATGTTGTTACGTTCGTGGTGTAGAAGCGATCCCTAAAATTTTTGCTCCTATTACAGGCCGCACCCGGTATAGGAACATGCAGAGTGTTTTAAGGTGAAATATAACGTGAGAAAGTAAGTGGAGTTGTCGCTTGTACCATGAGGGCTTAATTAATAATTTTTCACACTTTATAGGTGCAATAGAGATTGGTAGAAAAGTGTGCGATTTATCCAGCAGAGTATTGCTACATGTGCCTACTTATTTGTGTACATATGAGTTACTATTGGCGTACATTCTTACAATCTTAAATCCGACATATTTTCATAATTTTGGATTAAAATACAATGCTAAGGTTGTTTAAATCACTTTCTCTTCCATTAAACACAAGCCCTCCTCTTTCCAATCGGAATGATGTTCTGAGTCATTGTTCCGGTATGTCGGACGGCACCGCCCGGTCTATCGTACCGGAAGAGCGCAGCATGGCAGGTGTCTGGGCACAGACAGATGCTGTAATGCCCTTGTTTCCAATTAGTGATGCATTGCTCCGGCTCAGACTGGGCTCCGCTCGGTCTGTTGTGATCCGGAATGCGGCAAAATGCCGCGGGCATGTCTCAGACCCTGTAATGAAGGGCCTTTATTAATCCGGTGTTGCGCCGATCAGTCTGTCGTAAACCCGGACCAGATATGCTGTAAAGTGTTGCTGCTATTACGTCGAGGCTTCCGACCTCCGTCCAGAAAACAGACTTACTGGCTGATTTATGTATTAGAGCGATGAACTAAAGTTCAAAACCTATGACAGGATTTTTTTTTTCATATTATGGCCTTTGCTGCCAGGGCACTTTGCCAATCTAGTTCATCTGAGGAGTACAGGACAGTTTAATAAAGAAACTCGGATGCAGACAATTATAGGATTGCACCTAGAAGACTGTTTATTAGATACTAGCTTTTCCTCGCGACTTCTTTGGCCAGCCATGCCTGTCTTTAATGTATGGTTGCGGTATAAAAATTATCCTATGTCCTTTCTCGTAGCTCAAGCTCTCTCCATACCAAGTTTCATCCCAAATGTTTTAGCGGTGACTAGCCTGAAGAAGTCACAGACAGACATACAGACAGAGAAGGAGAGTTACTTTCGAGTTTGTAATATTATTATGGAAGGTCGTAATTATTTCCTATTAAAAAATTGGTCATAATTCTTTTTTTTATGTTTTTTCTTTCTACTTAGGCTGTACAATGCACTCCAACAAAATTGAGGTTCTAACGCCTAGAAATCGACTTATTTTGTTTACAGCAATACATCTTACAACTTACAACTTGTTTATTATCATTGTGTAACTATGTGTAGACTAGGAAAAGTGAAGAATACAATAAATAGGTGATTTTAGAGCCTAATCATTGCAAACAAACTAACAAAAGTGTAAACAATAGGCACTTGTAATTTCAAAACAAGATATCAATTATTTATAATACTTTATACCTTAACTAATTAATTATCTTTTGTGCTCTAAACAAGTACCTATGCGGAGGATACTTATTCTAATTATAATGATTTCTAATAGAAGTCGCCAATAAGACTAAACACTTAAATAATTCAACAGTTTCATTGCCCAATAGACGGATGCAATAAAAGTCGATGAATAATGTAATAAGCCTACGGACAGGTTAGACAACTACCCACTTTAGGCGTGTACGTACGTTACGTACAATCAATAAGTCATGACCTCTGCATTATCTAACTGTCCACTCGACTCGCCTCGCTTGCTTGATTGACAAGGAATTTGGCTTCTCAATATGATTATAGACTCCGGTGGCATGAAGCATATTAACGAGGAGGTCATCACACATGGCTGCTGCCGGGTATGTCCTTAAACTACGTCCAACAATGAGAGGTAGGGCACAGCGAAGTACTATCACGCTAGAGTCTGGAGAAGCCCAACTGGGGAAGTACCTCCTCCTTACAGAAGACCACAGCCATAATAGCACTTCTACCTTTCAGGTATGTAGTGTTGTGTTCCTGATGGTGAGTAAGGTTTCCAGAGCTCCAACCCCCTTAAAAGCCGGCAACGTGCCTGTGACTCCCCTGGTGTTGCGGGTGCCCATGGGCGACGGTAATTGCTTACCATCAGACAATTCGTCTGCTCGTTTGCCACCTTTGTCATAAAAAAAATGCAAGCAAGCCAATTGATTAGACCAAAGGGTAATGGAGAGGGCTAAGCTGGGAGTGTCCCTGCGTGACCGCATTAGAAATGATGTCGTTCGCAGCAGAACCCAAGTAACCGATATAGCCTATCATATTGCTAAACTTAAATGGCAGTGGGACACATTGAACGTAGAAAGGCTAAGGGCATAAAAGTTCTCGAGTGGCGACCACGAACTGGAAGGCGCTGCGTGGACCCCCACAAGGTGGACCGACGACATGGTAAAGATCGCGGAAGTCCACTGGATGGGGGTGGCGAAGAACCGGTAAATGTGTGTCGCTATGGACGTCCTTCGGCTGATATGATGATGATGAATTGAAGTTACTCTAAAACTTTGAAGTTTCAGAAGTGAACTTACCATCAGGTGTGACGAGGACAATCGCTGGTCAGTCTGGTATAAAAAACGTTATATGTAGAGTTAACGTGGAAAGTAGTAGTACCAAACGAGTAACCATAAAATGCAGAAGAGATTTCATTATTTTTTCCACCGAGGTACTGTTTTTGTCGCTAGACTTTGGTACTTCGTATGTGTGTATATAATATATCTGTTTACTAAAAGATTTTACTTAAATATAGTATAGCTTTTATGGCTGCTTTAAACCATCATAATACAATTTCCTGAAGTCACCCCGTTACAAGTACGTTAAAGGTTATGTGTGGTCTGGAGTTTCACCCGAGGCAATGGATTCTTTCATTTTTCCGGTATTTTTAACCAGTATGTTTTTTCCGTATATGGAACAATGGTGTTCCGAACATTTGGGAGGCGTCCGCGGAGCCGGATCGAGCCAACTCACAGATGCCCTTTCGGCAATTTAATGAAATGTCCTTACATTTCATTAAATTGTCGAAAGGTACACTAAGCTGATGTTGCCCCTGTCCGTATCATGGGACGCGCACAGAGACAGGACTATTCAGTTTTAATGAAATCTAGAATGTACTAATTGGGTGGAAAGGATGGATTAAGTATTAGCTACTTACTAACCAGTATGTTATCATTAGGAGTCCATTCTGCTTATTACATATTAAAATCTTGTAATATGTTACACAGACCAAATCCGTGGAAGAGTATCGTGCATCTGCTTACGGCGTTTGTCCCCGTTGGGCTGATCATCGCAGCCCTCACTCCTAACGTCATCACCCTCCATAACACCAGCCCGGGTGCGCCAGGAGTCGGTCCCGGGATCGGGCCAGGAGGCGGGCCTGGTGTCGGACCGGGGTTTAGTCCGGGAATCCGGCCGATGGGCCCGGGAGCGTCCGGCCTCGAACCGTAAGTACCTTCGATCTGATGACTAGATTATTAACTTACTTATATAGACGTCAACTGTTTAATTACATTAATTAAAATACAGGTATACTTAACTAGTTATTGCATTGACATTGTACCAAGGATGCTGGCGGCATTTTCTCGTTGTATCGCAATGGTGATACGTTGTGCGAGGTAGCCGCCAGCTCTTCGGTCACCAGTTACATCAACCAGACGCTTCGCGATTTCTGCAAAAAGTTTGTGCGCGCTTGGAAAATTCGTTCACTGCCAAAGTTTCAAAAAGATGTACCGAGCAACTCTATTGTACAGTAAATAAGGTTGTAGGACGTATTTATGATAGGATTCTTTCGGTACGTATTTTTGCACTTGACTGGACCTAACGTAGTGTGAATGTACGTAGTGTAATTATTGAAAACAAAGATTTATATTGTTCAATGATTATGTCGATGTATGAAAAGCTGCTTTTGGGTCCATGTTGCAATTTATCGCCTTGTTCTACTGACAAAAGTGGCTTGCACTACTATCTTTTATATTTAGGCTCTAAGTGTAAGTTCCTTTTGACGTAAGTAAACGTTTACGAACGTGTAAGTGATAATGTTATTTATATGGGAAACGCAAACGCATTCGTGAAGTAAAGTTACGTTAAAAAGTTACACTCAGGGCTCGGAGCGTGAAAAAGCAGTAAGTAATCGTATGTGATTTAAAAAAATAAATCAGCTCGGGTTTTAAGAATAAGAAGGCATTCATAATATCTAATTTTGCCCCCTTGTGACATGTGATACAATACAATCTAGTATCTACTGTTATATGTTCTCCTTCTGAGTGATATCTCTGACATCCACGACACAGCATCATCATCTTTTTAGCCGTAAGACGTCAACTGCCTCATCCAAATGTGACTGTTATCAACTTATCATCTTTGGAGTTGCCATAATGGCCACGCTTGAGACAGCGATTTTGCTAAATTTGATTATTTTGTCACAAACCCTGAATCCCGAGCTTCCTTTACAACTGTGCTTTACGTAACGCACGCGGTCCAAACGTGACGCATACACCGTCGGCATGACACAAACGAAACCGACCAGCGCAATTGCATGCGCATTTAACATCCGCGTCCACTCTCCGTGTCCAAACGTCGTAACGGACACCACTTTACATTCACATTGTGCCCTTTAGAGTGGCGACACTAACACACAGTCGTATAAGACAATATTTTACGTAAATCGTTCTTTTGTGTGAGCGGTTTGATTGTCCATTCACTCGCGATGCGGTTCTTAATTGTTCGTCCTCACGCCACCCGCTTAGACGGCTGAAAAAGTGGATCGGATATCATAAGAATAAAAAAAAACTAAGTTAAACAATGTATGCTGTTTTAAGTTATGAAACAAAAATCAGCAAAACGAAACGCTTTTTAGTATCTGTAATCGCCTTGGCGTGTTTGTGATCACCAGTCCATAACAATATTTTTTTTAGATATTTTTTCATGCAGACGGCTAAAATATTTGAAGTATCGCTATCGAAACGATACGTTATGAAGCTTAAAAAAATACAACCTAGTATGAGATTTCGTTCGATTTTACGAGTATACTCGTAGATCTAATTTATCCCACTAAATATGTATGAATCCTGAAATTATAAAAAAGGTATCTGACATCATTTTTCTTAGATATTTTAATCGAAAGAAAAAACTGAAAAATTTTACTCGCAGCGGGACTCGGACCCACAACCACTGGATTTAGCAGACTTTTCTGCTTAATATAAAAACAATAATTTTTCTTCAAATATCATTGTAGAATGCCGGCTACACTCGAGTTCACCTTCAACAGTTATTGTTATTATTTACATTGTGACTTCATATCAATTATTAGTGAAATTGCTTCTAAGCTAAAAAGTACTATAAAATTTTAATTTACTTTAAAAAGACGATGTCAAACATTTGGTTACACTTTTGAACCTTATAACAAAGGAATAAAGTGAATTATACTTAAACATCGTCGACTGACCTACAAGATATCGGTAAAAAAGGAAGTCACTATAGCGTAGCCACTTAAGTTCGTGCTAGAAAACATTCCAGATATATGAACGCATAGTTTTTTTTATACAAGACTGACCAGCGTTTGAAGTCAGTCGCACCTGATGGTAAGTGACGACAGGTCGAGGGTGTAGCACGCTGGTTCAGTAACAGCCTATCCACTATTCAAAAGAGCCGAATTATATTTTTCCGGGAATACATATGAAGGTGTGTGTTAGTTACTAGTTAAGCTATCTTATTTTTTCTCGTTCCAGCCTGCCTCCACGACTGTTCCGCCGGTCAGACGAGATGCTCGACCCCCTGCCGCCGCCACCAACTAATCCACTGGTCTCTTCAGCGACCACCCTCGTGCCCACCATCAGTGAGCCTTGCCGACGGCGTCTCCTCTGTGAACTGCACTCTGAAAAGAACTACTATCACCAAGTGAGGTAACGTTTTCGCGGATTTCGTGACTTAGGGTCATTTCACACGAACCACAACCACGCGACAACCACAACCACGCGACAACCACAACCACGCGACAAGCGCGACCACGTGGTCAGGTGCAAATTTTGTATTAGAAATAAATAGTACAATTCACACGTACCACATTTTGCAGTCATTATCGACCACGTCTGTGGCAACGGCCAGCAACTACACAATTCACACGTTACCACTGCGTGACCACATTTTGACGCTGCGACGTGGTGTGGTTGTGGTCCGTGTGAAACAACCCTTAAGTTCTATATAGTTTTGGAATGTTAGAGCTGTACCCTTACCATGAGTTGTGACATTGTCGTTCTCGATAACGAGTATGGAGGTTACTATGTGTGCATCTCGTTTGCAGTAAAATAACAAGCGAGATGCACAGATAGTAACCTCGATACTCGTTATCGAGAACGTCAATGTCACAACTCATGGTAAGGATACGGGACGGACTGTGTGTTGGTGCCTTTGGCTGGCCGACGAAGTCGCGAGGAAAAGCTAGTCATGTATAAATTATACTCTAAAGGACATGGCTAAACTTTGTTCATTGTTAACGTTTAAAATATTATGAAATAAAATAACTAAAACGGATTATATCGTGTAACGTATATGTATTTTTGCTCAGTCCACCCGATGACCACGAACGCTGTTAAAGGGTTGAAACGTCGAGATGAAGTTTAAACTAGTATACGCGATATAATCCGTTTTAGTTGTTTTATTTCATGCGTAATTATCGCGGCAACCAAAGACAACGTTAAAAATATTAGTCATACATTTATAGGATTTTTGTAACTAAAACGATAAACTAAAAACCTACATTCAGGTAAAAATCTGTGACCCTAATAAAAAGGTAGAAATGACGAACAACTAGTATGAAACTTCTTAGGGCCACAGAAATATTCTGGCACTAAACAACTTTTTTTTCAGCGGGCGGAGGCGCGGGCGCGCCTGTCACAAGCTGCCCTGCGACGAACCAGATGCACTTGCGCAAACGCTGCACTGGCTGCTGCACAGACCACCAGACGCGAACAGATTTTAATAACATGCAACCACGGATTTATACAAAACCCAAATAGTAGCATCTCATTATTACAGATAAACGGGACTTAAGGTGGCTTCACGTTACACCGGCCCGCGTCCGAGCCGAGGCCACCGTCACGACATTTTGTACGAAATTAATCACGTGACCACCGAGCCGCTCGAGTCAATTGGTCCGGGCACGGGCCGGTCGTGCGACGGCCGTTACAGCTATGTAAAAAGGCTCTTACAGACTAACTTAAGGCCGTAGGCAAGTGGCTCAAAAATCCCTGTACGCGACTGGACATAATGTAGATAAATAAATAAACATTTCGGGGCAATCTTACACAAATCGACCTAGTCCTCAAAAAGGCTTGTGTTGTAGTTACTACTGTTACTTGGCGACGATACATATGTAATAGATACGAGTAGATACATAGACACCCATTACTCAGGAACAAATATGTGTGCTGATCACACAAATAAATGCCCTGACTGGGATTTGAACCAGAACCATCGGCTTCATAGGCAGTGTTACCCACTAAATATTCGCCTGAGTAGGGACGTTATTACTATATATTAAACAATTTGATGACACTTATTTGTCGAAGAACGCAATCCGGGTCGTAAATAGATCCGTGCTGGCATTTTTACGACTACTTATGGCAAAAACTGTAGGCGTAAATAATTTGTGCAATAAATGTATTTTATTTATATAAGTATTTCATTATTACCTGGTTGGTCTAAACTAAGCACACAAACATTACAAACAAAAATATGTGACAAAAACTATGAATGTTGCTTTTGTAGTTCCGAAACAAACCTAACCCATACAAGCCCTGATACTGAAAGGAAACACAAGTAATGAATAACATATAACATTAATATTAACATATATTTTATTTTGCATAAAACAACATAATTTACCACAAACAAAATACACTCAACTAGTCAAAAAGTCCCCCACGAGCTGTCCCCGGTGCAAAAGTGCCCATCACGCTAGCCGCATTACCGCGTTGAATGGCGATGGACAATCTTTGCACCAATTATTTCATTTGGTTTTTTTTTGCTGTCAGTCACTAACAGAAATAGTTAGCGTTGGCGGCGGGTAAATATTTTTTCACACATGAATAAGGGTCTTTTCGTCTCTGTTATGCAGGATCAAATTGCCACTTTTCCTCCCTCTTAGCTAGGAGGAAAAGTTAACTTTAATGTTCTAGGACTACATAGTTTTATCCTGTGTTTAGGTGATTGAAGACAATGATGATAATG
The DNA here is from genome assembly GCA_022674325.2 of Grapholita molesta. NCBI lineage: Eukaryota > Metazoa > Arthropoda > Insecta > Lepidoptera > Tortricidae > Grapholita > Grapholita molesta. The sequence continues at coordinate 14,060,521 of CP053135.2, read as the reverse complement.
ATTAATGTTTAACTACCATTTATTTTCCTTTTATGTAGATGGCGTGACAAGCAGTACCTATTAAATTTAGTATCAAATTTATTTAATCTTGGGCGTTAACACTTAGATCCCTCATTACGCTCTGGGTTCTTATAATCCCCTGGGTTCTTATAGCGGATTTTTACTTTAGAATCCCTTACTAGTTTCGGGATTCTACTGTAGAACCTATCGCTTCATGCGGGAGTCAATATACGCCCTCGCCGGAAATATATCATTTTGATCCCTTGAACACAAACTACTATTACCCGATTATGTGCCCGAGGAATACCTACTGTTGAACTCTAGGTAAGTTCGAGCCGGCGGGAATTGGTTAATTTATAATTAATTTAATTATCACTTAACGGATAATTACACAATTTGAATGTATCGGCCACTGTAAATCTTGTTTGTATCGTTTCATGGAAAAACCGTTTCAATTTTGTAAATTAACTTATAATTCAGTCTACAAAAAAACGGTATAAGATTCATACTAGTTGTTCATCACTTATACCCTTTTTCACTCGGGCCACAGAATTGTTCCACAATATTGACATTTAAGAAAGCCGATCTGGGTGGCAACAAAGTAACGTGAAAGCTTACTTAACATTCCACACCTGACGACATGGATTAAGATCGCATGCGCAGATCCAGTCTGACTAAAAAAGGTTACTATACAGAGTGTCCCTTTACATCATACCAGCTGAAGAACGCTCACTGCTGGACAAGGCCTCCCACGAAGCGACCCACAATGACGGTAAGTAATCACCACTTGAGAACCTATACGCCCCAATGGCCATCGATTTGGCGTGCATTGCGCCCCGCCCACTGCCACTTAAGCTTAGCACTACCGCCAAAAACGATATTCGTAAATTTCGGACGATTGTCTCTGTCACTCTCATAACTCAATTGGGGTGAAAGATAAAGATGCCCGAAATATACGAACTTCGACGCTCTCGGTACCGGGCCGTGTATCGGTTACATCGGTTCTGCTGCGATGCAAATGACATGCCTATATCATTTCTGATGCGATCGCGAAACACTCCCAGAATAACTCTTTCCATTGCCCTTTGGGCGTAAGTAATAGTAAACCACCACGTTTCAGCCATATGTCATCACTGGCAACACACACTGGTCAAAAACTTTCATCTTGAGACACTGCGGAATATTAGGATATTTAGAACCAAATATCATACATCTGGTGTGGCAGTTATGCAGAAATTAAGAAATTATTTAGAGCAGCCTGTAAGTAGTAGATGTGAGAGTGCTGTTATACTAAGTTACATATAACCTGTTCATCTGTAATTATCAGAGTAAACAAATAGTTAGATCTATCAAACTTGAATCCTAGATAATATAATTATTAAATCTCCGTTTTTTTCAACGTTGGGACAACTATCTTCGCAGGTCCCAAGGTAGAAAACATGCCGTCTTCAGGGGAACGAGACGGGTATGACGAATAAGGCGCCTAGGTGGCCTACGCCGACATCTAAAGGACAACTGGTCGCAATAAGGTTCGAATCCAGCCTCTTAACCGTTTGAACCCCAAGAACCCCTTAAGGAATCGCTTAATGTCATGCCTATCTAGCCACCAACCCTAGTGGTTGGCCCTGTCAAAGATATTCTCCTGCTGACAGATAAGGTTTATTTTCGTTTTTCACTAGACACGAGAGTAAAGGCGTTCAAAAGGTCAACAGTCGCACGGACACGGACGCTTGAACCCGAGACCTCCTGTTTCGTAGGTGTTTCGTAGGCAGGGCCACTACCGACTACATGAACAAAATCACGCGACTTCGTTCGATCTGTCATTCCGATACAAACATTTTCGCGTTTGCGTTGCGTTTTCTTTCAACAAATTGTCATTTTGGCACTTGAGGTGATTTATCTTCGGATACTATATTGATTTGCACGCTTGACGTGTCGACCGCACCCGACGGTTCCCAAGCCCCATTACGTAGACATCCCACAAATCTGACTCCCGATCTCGCCGCGGATTAATGGCCGACTTGCCACGGAGACGAAGACTAATTGCTTCTCGATTATTCGCTATTACGGATTTACAGACTATGTGTTTAACTAGACGACGCAAATCTCAGTTAGTTGTGCCAGAGAGCGGCGTACGAGCGACGTAAGAACGAATGAAGTGGAAACAACGCTAATTAAAACTTAAATGTATAAGTATAAATTATTTACTGACGTTTCTTTCGCATCTTCATTCCTTTGCATTGTTATCGATAAACGATTGCCATCTATAAAAATAGAACATACCGGCCTGCAGTCCGGAAATACTGTCGTGCCATAGGTACCAGCTGAACGGTACAAAACGACTCTGATTGCGTTTGTACTTTTCTACCATATATATAGGAGTGAATACAAACTGCTTGCTCGTGATCAATCTATTTCTGTACCAGTTTTTTTTTAAACTTGACTTAGGCTCTATAAGCCGTTCGGCTTATTAGAGCGATCGGACTGTGGGGGGAAGGTAGCATGGGGAGAATACATACTTGATTTGTACAACTGGAATACTCTTGCTGAGGTTACGATTCCAGCGAGATTTATTGAGTCTCAACCGAAACTGAGTGGTCTCAGGCTCTAGTGTAAGTTTCTTTTGACGTAAAAAAAAACGTTTACGAACGCGTAAGTGATAATGTTATTTATATGGGAAACGCAAACGCGTTCGTGACATAGAGTTACGTTAACTTACACTCAGGGCTCTGTACCGGTGAATAGCAACTTGACAAGTGATATATATAGTAGGTAACGTCAGATTTATAATCACGAGAAACTTCTTTTAATATCTAGTTCATTTAAAATGTCTAATTAATGTTAGGGAAGGGTAACCAACAGACCGGCACAACAGTTCGGCTCCGTCGTCGTATAAAAAAATACAGAATTGTTAAAATTTAGAATGTTGCCATCTATTTCAATATGTGGTCTGTAAATAGTTGCAATTCTGGGCGTTTGGCGGCGCGAGGCGGATGCGCGGGCGAGCTTCTGCGTACACGCAGGACGCCGGGGCGGTTACACTGCGCATGTGCGGCGAACTTTACAGGCAACCAGCGTAATACTATAACAGAGTAGCCGCTGATCTCTGCTGGAACCACTGCAGTGGTGGCATTTGACATTCAATTTTATGCCAGGTAACTCCACCCGACTGATTAGTATGCGAATGTAATTTTCTTCAACAATAATAATATTGGCCATTGGGATTTCCGGTTAAACATCAAAATGGCAAAGTGATCTTGAGATTATTTTTTGTTTTTTGTTCATTAGTTGTGTAATATTGATAGCTTAGTGTGCAGTGATCTAACGCAGAAGTGTCCAGCTAATGAAGAATTGATTTCATAACGCGTTTGACCATAATTTTGGTCATCAGTGTCATCACCCAGCAGTTCCAGGGTCGCGGCCGCCTCTTGCATTTTTTTCCAGTCTAGCTTACAGAAGGCAAGGCCTACTGCCGAACAAAGCCATGCTCTAAGAGCAAACTTAATATTTTACATTGGCGAAATCATGGATTGATTTATTGATGGAAACCATATTTTAAAAGAAGAAGAATATTGGCTCTTTAGCGTTCGACTCACCTGAGCGAGTGTTTGGCAATAGATTCTCCCTAGGAGATCGATCAAGAACGAGTTAAATGAAAAATAGGTGCGTATTAAAATAAAGCTAGAAGCGTAGGACGCTACGCGACTTCCACCGGCCACAAGTCTCACATTCCCATTATATATGTGCATTGTTCCTAGTTAAATACATTTGGTAGATACGAGTATACTTAATTAAAGCCCTTATAACAGCAATAAATAATATATATAGATGAGGAATTAAGTTTATATAATGACCCCAAAAAAATATTTTTACCTAAGTATTTTATTTTTCTAGCATTTCCTAGTACAGTCACCATCAATATATAGTAACGTAAAAGAACGCACCAAAAGTATCTGCAATCCTGTATATTTTTTTACAAATTAGATATTTTCTACAATTCACCTTTCAAAGTTTCTATCTCATCATTTCAATTGATAAACATACAGATATCTGTCTCTTTTTGTCAATCGATTAAAAAACGGTATTTTGACCCAGTGAGGCGGTCAAAATCATAGGTAACAAGAAGAGTTGATATACTCGCAACCATCTACCTACTGTCTCTATTTATACGTAATGTCAAAACATAAGATTATAATGGTTATTAAAATATCTAACTAACAAGAGTATAAAATAAGTCTTACAACCATAAAAAATATATAAAAATAAAATAATGGAAGCGACGGCATGTAATCCGAGCCGGACAGCGAGGTGCCATTGTTCACGCCCACTGCCCTTTTTCGTCCTTTTCATCTGCATACAAAAGTGCAAAAGAGAGGCGTCTATACTAGCTCGTTATCGTGGACGGAGTATAGTTACTTATATCTTCGTTTCTCTAATATTTACACAAGTTTTAATGCAAACATGTTAAACAAAACCCATTTTAATGTTTATGAATCCTGTTAACATTTTACATGTCATAAGCTGCGTACACAGATCATTGATGAAATCCACAAACAAAGGTTACATTTTATTATCGTGACACACACATAAAGCTTTCACTACACTGACAGAGCTACAATCTATGAGATCAATTCGTAAACTCCTTATTCCAAAAGCATAAGGTTGCTTTTATCTTAAACGAGCGTAATTTTAAAGTGGTTACAAAATCGTATTTGAAATGCAAACGGCATTTTAGGTGATATGTTTTAGCAAATATTTTGCGGCTGCAGACATATCTAATGTGCCTTATTGCGTTGACATTAAGGTGTATTATCGTAAATCATTTAGACAACTTTTATCAGTTACGTTACTCAATTTAAGTATTACGTGCAAAATATTTGCGTCGGACGTCCGGGAGAGTGTCACGCAATTTGAAAGTTCGCCTGTATGACACTTAATATTATAATGTGGATTTTTCGCATGCATTGGTTTATTAATTAGACATTAGGAGACCGTATCGGTCCGACGACTGACATATAAAATGCCTGTAGGCTGTGACTGACAAGCGCGACATGTTGGAGATCAACTGATAAGATAATTATGCTCTTGGCGCGTGTTGGGATTTCAATTATGACATATTAAGAACAACCTGTAACATTTTTTTTCTCGAAAAATGCTCCTCGGATTATCGGCTATTACGCCTGGTGATTAAAGTCAGTCAGAATTTACGAATAAGAAAGTTATGCCTACAGTTACAGAAAAAAAAATAAGTTTCAAACACGTCTAAGTTGTCGTATAAAGGACACTGGAGGTAGAAGCAGGCAGTGACCAGCGGCGCTACCGCAAACAACGATATTTGTAAATTTCGGACCATTCTGTCACTCTTATGACGCCTTAATTGGAGTAAAATAAAAAGATGCTCGAAACATACGAACTTCGATGTCCGCGGTACCGGGCCAGTACACTGACCAATAGTTGTGACATTGAGGTTTTCGATAACGAGTATCGATCTATCTGTGCATCTCGCTTGTACTATTTTAGTGCGAACGAGTTGCACAGATAGTAAACTCGATACTCGTTATCGAAAACCTCAAAGTCACAACTCATGGTAAGCGTACAGGTCAAGAGATACCAAACCGTCTTAACGCACGGAAAGGTTTTTAAACTTATTGCCAAATTGAGGGTTTCATTATTTTTCGAACGTTTTCAACATTGCAAAGTGCTTATACTATTGAGCTCCACGAAGAACAGAGAAGGCTGAAGTCCCGCCCAGCTATTTCTGCCAAATTAAGGGTTAAACGTAGGTACCTACTTATTACATATCTTCCTGACTCCCACCATACAAGTAAAATCTTACTCGAATTTGTTCTTAATATTGTAGGAAATAAAGTAGAATCTCTTTTGTATCAAATCAATGAAAATAAATGAAATTCAATTCTGTTCCATTTGTATAAAATTCAAATCTCATTAAAGTAATTAGTATTACCTCAGGTAGGTTCGTGGGCCTTAGGAGGATATTACTGAGAGTTTTCAGAAAAAAGTGTAGGTACTCAATTAATGAGACTTGTAGAAAAATTTAAATTTGGTAGTTTTGTAATAATTAATCATTTTGCGATCGACTTAGCTTTGATTATCGTTTTATACACTATTAGCATTATTACAATGCAAAAAAGGCCAACAATTTCATGCTTAATTATTGTCACAAAACTGACGTATTTAACAGTTCTACAAGTCACATCATGCTGTTTTTCTGAAAACCCGAATCCCTACTACAAAATGCTGGTCATTATTAAGCATACAAAGTCATCCATGAATTAATTATGATACACTTGTACATATACGTTGTTATTATAATTTCAATGAAGTTGAGAAACTTGGCAAGGTGTTCAGGTACCTATATAAGTGAAGGGTCCTCGATGTGTCATACTCGTGGTGGCTGTGGCATGGTGGCATCTGGGTTAACCACGATGATGACAAACATTACAACACTAGTTTGACAGCGTCTTCATATCATGTAGCAATAAATAAATTAAATATATTACATAAATTTTCTTGCCATTCTTATTTAAAAAAAATTCTAAACCTTCATTTATATATATTTTTGGAGTATCATGTTTTTGTCCATGACTGTAACCAAGTTAATCATTTATATAAATTACTCAGCTGTCGTAATTATAAAGCTAGTATTAAAACCAGGGCTTAACCACAAAACTATAGGTATGATTTTTGAAACTTACCATATACTCGTAATGTATGTATAGTTATACTCTACATTTAATACATTTAGACCAGTTTATTTCTGAATAAATAATAAACAATATAATTACTTAAGGAAAAGTGATCAAACTCACCAGTAGGTATCTGAGGCAGGAATGGAACCCGCGTCTACAAAATTAGCTGCTGATTTATACCCAAACACAAGCCTTCTTCAGCTTACCGTGGGGCTAAGTCAATACAGTGTGTAAGGATATCTTGTAATATTTATTTATTTATATATACTAATGCTACTTTTGAAAAACCAATCATCATCTTCATTTTGACCACAAGTCGATCACCGTTGGAAATAGGCCTCCCCCAAATATGATCAGTACCTGTAGATTGGGTTTCGACGCTGCTGCCCGTCCGTCGGTTTTTGACCGTCGCTGTTTTAGGTGGAAAACCGATACAAATCAATTTTTTACTAAAATAATGCAATGAGCCGTAGCTACCTACAACCCGTACACCGTACAGTCCTGTAGGGCTCAGTGTATTATTTTAGTAAAAAATTGATTTGTATTGGTATGTACCAAAGAGCTTAAGTTAGCTGGGTAACGCTAATCAGGTGTGACACAAACGTCGGGACAGGTCGGTTATTAACTTACGAACATTGGAAAATAACAACAATCCCTGTACTTACCCGTACCACGAGTTGTGGCATTACGGTTTTCGATAACGAGTATCGAGTTTACTATCTGTGCATCTCGCTTCTACTATTTTAGTGCGAACGAGATGCACGGATAGTAAACTCGATACTCGTTATCGGAAACCGTAATGCCACAACTCATGGTAAGGGTACTGTGCGTTGAATCGTTCATTTTCACGGGCACGTATTTCGCGCTTTCTTGCTCATTGGGTGTCACCCGAACTCAGCATATGCTATTTGTACAGAATGCTGTGAATATTTGTGTTCACTCAAGGGTAACCTTGACAAATAGCATAGTTAAGCTGAAATTAACTGAAGTATTATTACAACTACGAATTAATAATTCAACGCATCACACAATATCCTGATTCACTCTACCAATTGATCAACTACGTCGATTGTAGAGTGATGGTAGAATGAGAGTACCCCGATATTACTATCGGGGTACTCTCATTTGGCAGAAAATGTATTGCCAGAATTGATTACTTAACAGATGTGTTGTTTTCCCGTTAAATATTTATATTAGGTTAGGTTAGGTTTGTTTTATGATTATCCTGAAAAGTGTAGAGTTCCAGAAAAAACACATTATCGGAAATGATAAATGATGCTAAAGGATATTTTATGCCAATAAATTTTCTGGAAGACAGAACTGACCCTATAATATCTAAACATACAGACAGCGGCTCGTGACTTTCTTTATATGATGTCACCTATAAATGAAAATGTTAGGATGTTAAATGTTAATATCACTTGAGAATATACTCGTACATTCATAAAATATAAATATATTTCATTAGAAATACTGCTTCCATCCATTTCGTCCAAATAATTCTTCGTACTAAGCTTAACAAATTTCGGAAACCGTTTTGCGGTACGTTGGTACTCTTGAACTGTATAGGAAAATTAATAATATTTTCACTACGGCAAACCACAAGAGAAATCTACTTTATAAATAATTAATATGTTATTAATATTTATTGTACGTTTATAGATATAGAATAAGCATCTGCTTATCTGAAACTCCAGGGATTAATTTTAACTTAATTATTATATATTTATTTATCGTAATTTGTATGGCTAGCGGGTATATTTGACAGCAATCCAACAGCCAGAAAATGTGTTATAATCGCTTAGCATCACCCAAGGATAATGTATAGGTCATCTACACCTACAGTTGTGGAGTAACAGCGATCCCCAACCTAATTTTGGACCCTGGTATGTCCTTAAACTACGTCCAACAATGAGAGATAGGAGGGCACAGCGAAGTACCATCACGCTTCTGAGAAGCCCAACTGGGAAAGTACCTCCTCCATACAGAAAACCACGGCCATAATAGCACTGCTACCTTTCAGGTATGTAGTGTTGTGTTTCTGATGGTGAGTAAGGTTCCCCGAGCTCCAACCCCCCGGGCCGGCAACGCGCTTGTGACTGCTGCTGCGCGCTTGTGTTACGGGTGCCCATGGGCAACGGTAATTGCTTACCAGTAGGCAATCCGTTTGCTTGTTTGCCACCATTGTCATAAAAAAAAAATCTAATTGAAATGAAGCGACACACTGAACCATAAGGCTGCATGCTGTATTAAAGTAAGAGAATTCTAAAACATCAAAGAAAACTCGACGGCCTAACATGGAAATCACATAACACTCGCTAAACAAACATTTTCGCTATGCAAACAATTTAAACACACATTTTCAACTCTCAAGGCGATAACTAATAGATCTTCAGCAAATAGAAAACGAAAGTCGAGGAATTACACCAAGCGACTATTTGCCACAAATTTGACATTTAATTAATACAACTAAAGAAACTTTAATGTGATTTATTGTGTTCTAAAATGGTTGTAATGGTTATGTTGGTAACTTTTAAAGCTGTATCATTTATTATGTTTAATTTAAAGAGAAACGGATGTTGAACTAGTCGCCATTTAGTTCAGTGAGCGCGTATGAACTTTGGGATCATGAACTTTGAAAGGAAATCGATCCTGGATGATTGATTCAGAACTTTGGATGGGTGATTGATGATTCCTGTCTAGACTTTGCTTTTCACTAATACAAGTCATGTTGAGGATGTAATTTATATGTGAAATCGATTAATGAAGAACACTGATCTCATTTTACTGTATATTTTGGAAAAAAAATAAGAATTTCAAAAAAAAACGGCTGTTGTGATGGGACTCTCTCAAATGTTATGTCTGCGGTTGGAGTCAACTCCGTCAAACTTTTTAGTTTTTACACATTGGGTATGGATTGATGGAGTTTAGAGGCACAAATCTAGATAACTACATTAAGTACAAGGAAAATGCCCCGTTTAAGTCATTATCGTGTTCTTATTACAAAAAACTGGTAACAAAATTACTAGGTAAAACTTTTATAACTTTTATTTTTCGTCCAATACCCAACGTAGGTACAATAAGAAACAGTGCAAAACTAGCATACTGTGCGTGTATTAATGAACTTTATACGGAAAAAACTATCGAAAATTTAAGAACATAATTGGAATTGCTTAAAAGATCCCTGTCACCTTTTAAGTAATAACTAATAAGATTTACATTTAACATCAGTGTCTTGTATGCATTAATTAGTTAATTACAAAAAGTACTAATTATAAAGTACCGTTAGCGGATAACCAAAGCTTCCTTCTGGTCACCAGATCAGTTGATCCGTAGTTTACCACAACGGGGTTCCAGGCACGCCACTGTACATATGTTATACTTAAAATAACACCACACGTTTTTAAGGCGTTTAATGGTGGATAGCGGTTGTAACTGTCTTTTGCAAATACTTTGCAACTAAGAAATGGAAAAATGTTTTGTATATTATATCCACTTAAAACCGTAAAATAACGAAATATCACATGTAGGTACATATATTAGAAAAATATTGGTACCGATATACCGTAACTGAATATGGACAATTAAGATACATAGGTATATACCTAAATCTATCAAGACGGCGGAGTCATGTTTGCCCGTAGAATTTGAGAATTGCTACATGGTATTTAATCAAGCCATTGAAGCCAGGGCCTTATACAAGTTGTAACAAAAGTACTATAAAAAAATATATATATATATTGCCACTGAAAAAAAAATGCGTTATATAAAGTGTAACTTGCGGTGCTACCGCTAAACGATATTCGTACATTTCGCACGATTGTTTCCGTCACTCACATGACACCATAATTGGAGTAAAAGAAAAAGATGCTCGGAATATACGATTTTCGATGTACGCGGTACCGGACCTGTTGGGATTGCGAGTTTCACATAAAATAATAAATACTAATACAATGCAATACTAATTATGCCATTCCTAAACGTCATCCTTTACATTTACCTATATAAAACTCTGCCTATGAAGCCGATGGTCTTGGGTTCAAATCCCAGTCATGGCATTTATTTGTGTGATGTGCACAGATATTTGTTCCTGAGTCATGGGTGTTTTCTATGTATTTAAGTATTTATATGTATCTATCTACCTATTATATATATCGTCGTCTAGTACCTACAACACAAGCCTTACTGAGCTTACCGTAGGACTAGGTCGATTTGTGTAAGAATGTCCCGAATCATTTACCTATTTATTTATATTTATGGTCTCCTTACAATATCAAGAGCGTCTTATATATCGATTGAACACCTATATTTGTCTCTCTACTACTCGTAGTCTTTTTGTAATGCGATGAAGAGTACAATAAGGCTTCGATATCTTTTCACCGCACCGCTATGTGGACCACGACCCCCAACAATGACATTATATCATCCTCTCAACACACCATGCGTCGCTCTCAGTACAAAACGGTGTCATTTAAGGTCAGTCCACACCTCAAATTCAATGACCAGATATGTAATTCTGATCGCTTACCACGAACATGTATCTATGGTGGCTTTACAAACCGTTCGCTTTATAGAATAGCTTGTCATGCATATGCAAATTACCTATATAACAGCTATTTCAAGGCGTCTGAAGTTCCTTATGGCTCGTGGCTCCAGAGTCTAGAAGTTATTAGATATTATGTCTTTCGTAGATACTCTTACGGTTCCGAATGAAGTTTTAACATTTTAAATCTTCAAGATTTAAGGCGGACTTGAAGAAATTATGACCTTCGAACTATACTTTCGGCTTTCGGCTGTGGTAATATGCTAATAGTGTCTTAATTCCATGTAGATGTCAACTGTGTTATGGTGTACCAGACAATCAAGGATTTACTATATTTAATAAAACAAAATCTATATCACATACCGGGTGTGGCCTGTAATAGGAGCTTTAACTTTAGGCATCGTTTCTACACCAGAAATGTAGCAACATTTGTTCTACAACTTTAAATAATTGGATAATATATTACTTGTGATTTTTTCGAACAAACTAAATAGTATTTTCAATGAACAGCATACAATAGTCTAGTTGACGTTTACTGTCAGCCTACAAACTTCATAGTTTTCACAATACATTGCTTGCTTGGAAAATCTTTTTTTATTAATATTTATTAAACTATAAGTTATTTTCAAATGTCGTAGAACAAAATGTTACTACGTTTTTGGTGTAAAAACGATGCCTAAAGTTAAAGCTCCTATTACAGGCCACACCCGGTATACTGAAATAGCTTCGGTGAACTAATTTGGGTAAGCGGAACTGTAACTTTAGTACCTGAGATAGAAAAGGAAACAATTTATTGCACCAATAATGTTTGTAATTCGTCTTTCCCAATCATTGAATTTTCATTTCTTTCCTGGATAGCCAACAAAAATGACACAAATAACAAAAACTCAAACGACAAAATTAATTCCTATTCGAGATCAGGTTACTCAAGTCTCCCGAGGCCTGGACTCGCTGTGCCGGCGCAGCCAGTGAGAACACGACGACGTCGGCACCTTACATCGACAAATCAAAGTGTTAGGTAACAATGTGTAATGCCGGAGATGGCAGTGAAAGTCGGCCTGAATACCACCGGCTTTCCGAATGTGGCACGCGGCCCGGTTATGTAGGCCGGCGAGGGATGGAACAGACATATATACATATTGAATATTTAATACTACAACAGGTACTAAACATACTCGAGAACAATAAGAACAGGTCTCATTGTTAAGAATTATCTATCTATTCTTGAGAGCGGCCATAGCGCGGAAAGCGAACCCATGGCACACGCGGCGGAGCGTAGAAAAAAAAAACAAAATAATAAATGAAGTTATTTTGCAGGTTTAAAAAATAATACAGGCATAAGTAAAGTAAAAAGCTATTACAATACAAATACTAACTTAAAATTAACTCTACTTACGATGTAAGATCGAAGTCAACATATACCTAATACTAATTAAAACCATGCAGTGTCAACTTACAAAAGTAAGTTGACACTTTTTGCGATTCTCACTCTGGTGATTAGATAGCCAGCTCCTAAAAATAGGACTATTTGTGTCACGGTATACAGTATACAGGAGCCAGGATGCTGTTACCCGAGCGATTCAAACTCTCCCAGAGAGGCGATGCGCGCGCGCACAACAGCAAAGAAGTCGGAAACTCCGGCTTCGGCAAACAGAAAAGGAACTGCCAGCTGCAGGATTGAGCTGGAGTGAGGCCAAGAGGTGGCCAAGGTTGCCGAGGATAGAAAGGAGTGTAAAGATTTTGTGGAGGCTATATGCACCTCCAGGACCAGCAACAACTAGAACTTGGGGGCAGTGGTGGGCAAAGTAAGTACTCGTAAACATGTAAAGGGTTTTATGCCTACGGCCATTTATATATCCCTTTCTTCTCGTAGGAGTTGTAAGAAGTGGACTAGGAATTATTTTATTGGATCTGGGGCAATTGTGACATAGCAACCAGCAACCTGTCATTACATTTATTGAAATAATGGCCCTCCTCTAAAATTTTTGAATCTGTATGCACCTCCGCCTTGAAAGTTTGCCTACCACTGCTTGAGGGTATTAGAGACAGAGATTAGAATCTGTTTTTTTTTTTTAATTTATTTATCGTATGTTGATCGAGATACGAGGAGAATTTTGCACTACCTCTGTATCCAACCTAGGCTTCCTATAGTCATGATTTATATATTATACCAGGTGTCCCAACACTGCGGTACTCTCCAAAACTGAACTACTTTTCTACTAGTCTACAACTATTGACAATTACTGGATTTGTAAAAATAAAATACAGCACAAAACTTATTAGAGCAAGCAATCTATTGCATAATCATTAGTTTTTGAAGTTGACAGAGGATGTTATTTGGTTAATTGGATGTCGTACATTGAATGAATAGTATCTAGTTTGCATGAAAAATATGATACGAATAATCTTGATCGACTAGTTGCAGACTAAAAGTAGCTGAGTTTTATGAGCAAAATCGATCCTTACATTTAAAGCCCCAATATCAAAGACACGCGGTAATAGAAACTGATATTTATATATTTATTTTGAGCGCTTAAATCTCATAATCCCATCTTTCCGGATATCCTTCCGCGCGTTACATTAGCGGCGTGTGCGCATGCAACACTGAGAATTACGCGTATTCGAAAGGCATAAACCTAATTTGATTTTAATATGTGAATAACACGGCATCAATTACGTTTATTTAGTCCCTCGCACGACATGTTTGGAGATCATAGGTGTCCATTTTCAAGCCAAGAGGCAGTGACGAGCAGGCTAAACGAGAAAGCGAGGGCTTACATTAATTCGGCGGACTTATATTAAAAGATGGGTTAAAAATAAATGCACGTGACTGTACAAGAGTGAATCGACTATTTGTTGTTGTTACTCTGTCCCATCAGCCTGGGGATATAGTTTGTTAGAAATGTGGCACCACGTTCTGCTAACACGCTTGGTAGGTGACCCATTATGGAATGGACATATTGCTTCTACAAATAACTATGTTTTGTGTATTTAGATGCAGTCAAAATGTGGTTTAAAGAGTGACCCAAGGGAATGTAACCATGGCAACGAGGGACAAAGAACAGTTGATTGAGCCACAAACGAAATGACTTCAGAATTTCACTGTGGAGGTCGTAGTGAAATTCTAAAGTCATAAATTAATACCGACGATTTTGGACCAGGGTATGTCCTTAAACTACGTCCGTCAATGAGAGGTAGGGTACCATCACGCTCGAGTCTGGAGAAGCCCAACTGGGGAAGTACCTCCTCCTTACAGAAGACCACAGCCATAATAGCACTGCTACATTTCAGGTATGTAGTGTTGTGTTCCTGATGGTGAGTAAGGTTCCCAGAGCTCCAACCCCCCTTAAAGGTCGGCAACGCGCTTGTGACTCCCCTGGTGTTGCGGGTGCCCATGGGCGACGGTAATTGCTTACCATCAGGCACACCTTTGTCACTTGCCACCTTATGTCATAAAAAAAAAAAAAACCGAGACTGATCTTTTCTGCGATGAATATTAAAACGTTTTCATTGTCATTAAATTAAAAAAGTCACCAACCCACTATTGGTCAAAATGAGGCTATAATTCATTATTGTTTGGACCTGGGTATGTCCAACAATGAGAGGAAGGACACAGCGTAGTATACCATCACTCTTGAGTCTGGAGAAGCCCAACTGGGGAAGTACCTCCTCCTTACAGACGTACCACAGCCATAATAGCACTGCTACCTTTCAGGTATGTTCCTGATGGTGAGTAAGGTTCCCAGAGCTCCAACAACTTTTAGGGTAGGCAACGCGCAAGTGAATCCTCTGGAGTTGCAGGCGTCCATAGTCTACAGTAATTGCTTTAACATCAGATGGGCGGTATGCTTGTTTGCCACAATCGTTGTATTAAAAAAAATTGTGTATGAGGAAAAGCCTAAGCCCAAAGGGTCAATCATGTACCTAATTTATATGTATGAACGCCCCCCACTACATTCTATAAAGTTCAACTTCTCATTTAATCCACCCCCCTCATATTTATGTAAACATGTCACGGCAGTTTTCACGTCTAAAAAAAAAAGGTGTTTTGTAACAGATCGCTGCCATTTCCACTCGCGCTTACACAACCACGCTCTCTCCCGCGACGCCTGGGCACAGTTGCACCTGACGAGCCAACCGACGCG
The DNA here is from genome assembly GCA_022674325.2 of Grapholita molesta. Lineage (NCBI taxonomy): Eukaryota > Metazoa > Arthropoda > Insecta > Lepidoptera > Tortricidae > Grapholita > Grapholita molesta. The sequence continues at coordinate 14,045,123 of CP053135.2, read as the reverse complement.
GACCAATCAGAGACTTGTTGTGTTCGATTCCAATTTCAAATCGAAGCCGTTCGAAATTTGAATATTTTTAATCCAGTCTCAATATAACTGTTGTCTGTGTAGTGTTTTGTTTTTGACTTGTGTGTGTGAAGTTATTGTGGGGCATGCGTTAAGTTTTCACTTTCTACGGGACCGATTGCACGGTAAGTTGACCCGGGTTTGCGTAATGAAGAAAGTGCATGAAAGTCTGACCTGGAGTAACTCGGGTAGAAAATGTGGCGGGATCTTGTGTGACCAGTTGACGGGTCTGGTATGATCGTACTCGGATAAGTCTGCGTCATAAGCGCGTTATCGAAACTCGTAACATAGTCTTAGATTGGTAAGACTTTAACTATTATTAAAGATGAGTCTCCAAAAACTTTTTTAGAGTTAAAATGGTAAACAAATTGCAATAAAATTGTATCTAACACACTTCAGCCGTATGCAGTCCACTGCTGGACATAGAGGCCTCCCACAAATATGACTTGTATCATCTTGGGGGTAGTTGCCATAGTCGCCACGCTTGGCAGACGGGTTGGCAGCCGCAGTAGCTGTAGATTGGGTTTCGACGGACGCTGCTGCCCGTCCGTAGGATGTTTCCCTTTGACACCCGCGGGAGGAGATGGGGTGGTGCTATTCTAGTCAGCCGGCATCACACGGCACTTGTATCTAACGAGCCCTCTTAATAACAACTATTATAAGTAAACGGAGTGATTATATATTGGTACTTATAAACACTTCTCTCTTTATACTTCCTCGCACATCTTCTAAGCTCCTTATTAATTTGACCCAAACGCAATCAGAAGGTCTACCCGAAAATCGAAAATGTTCATCTCTCTCTACCGCTCTGTCGTATACGAGCGACAAAGATACAAATAGACCAACGAACGAGAAACGCAGTTCCCTGTAGGCCTTAAGCTCATCATACAAGCCTAGTACTTAAGGCAGCAAGACAATCAAACTCAGTAGAACTCATTTTTTACAAAATATTCAGCCTTACACAAATTGCCGAAGCCCCAAGGTAAGCTCAAGAAGGCTGTTATGGGTACTCAGTCAACGATATAAATATATAAGTATACAAACACTCAGGAACAAAAATATCTGTGCTCATCACACAAACAAATGCCCTTACTGGGATTTGAACCCAGGACCATCGGCTTCATAGGCAGGGTCACTACCATCTAGGCCAAACCTGTCGTCATTAATAAATAAATATTACAGGACACTAACACAAATTGACTGTGCCCCACGGTAAGCTCAAGAAGGCTGTTGTGGTTACGAGTATAATATACAAATACTTAAATACATATATGAAACACGCATGACTCAGGAACAAATATCTGTGCTCATCACACAAATAAATACCCTTACTGGGATTTAGGCTAAACCAATCGTCAAGTTATTAGAGATAAACATAGGGTCTCTACAAGACATGCTTAGAAATGAATAGTGTATCTAAAGTACATTCCTAGAGCTGAATAGGGGATGACAACAACAAAAGAATTGTATTTCAGCAATTACTTCCCTAAATAAAAACAAATACGTATAGCAGTGGCGACGGATCAGCTTTTCTTGGGCAACACGGAGCCATTATGGTCTTGTGTTTTCTTCACGAGTCCAAAAAACAGTTGAACTGCGGTTAGTTAAGCCGGTGGCAACCGGCTTGTATGGACGCGCCGATACTAATGTATAGGTAAACGTATGAAATAAAACAACAAATGGATTATATCGCGTATACTAATTTAAACTTCATCCCGACGCGACGTTCCGAACCGTTTAGGAGCGTTCGTTGTCATGGACATGTCCACGCGATATAATCAGTTTTAGTTGTTTTTTTTCATGAATAATTATCGCGGCAACCGAAGACAATATTATATAGGTAAACGTAGTTATAAAATTTAGGTTCTTTTAAGCTGGCATTAATTTTTAAAAACTATGTCATCATTGCATTAAATACCGATGCTTAAGTATTTTAGCTGATTTAAATAGAAAGCTTTTCTTAAACTCTCGTTTTGTAATTTTTGTGTGGAAATAATCTTTATATCTTAATGTCTTATATTATTAATCATATACATAAATCCATTTTACTTAAAATAATCATAGTTATACACGAGAAATTACAGCACAAAACATAAATAAAAAGAACTTTTGGACCCGGGTATGTCCTTAAACTACGTCCAACAATGAGAGGTAGGGCACAGCGAAGTACCATCACGCTTGAATCTGGAGAAGCCCAACTGGGGAAGTACCTCCTCCTTACAGAAGACCACAGCTATAATAGCACTGCTACCTTTCAGGTATGTAGTGTTGTGTTCCTGATGGTGAATAAGGTTCCCAGAGCTCCAACCCACTTATAGGTCGGCAACGCGCTTGTGACTCCCTTGTTGTTGCGAGTGCCCATGGGCGACGGTAATTGTTTACCATCAGGCAATCCGTCTGCTCGTTTGCCACCTTTGTCATAAAAAAAAAACTAAATATTTTATACTAATTAAAAAAACGTAATTATAAGAAAAAAAATGTTTGTTATAAATTATAATTACATCCCTCACAACTCCTAATTCACCTGACCAAAGCTTAATCAGCTCCTTATGTAAGCCTACGCGAGTCATCAATCATAATTCATGTGCGTAACGGCGAGCGTGGCGTTACGTAACACAAATGACCCGGCCGTGATAGGTCACCTCGCTGAACCCGGCCGTGTGGCCGTAACGCGACACGTTTTATGGCTTGTTGGTAAACTTTCACGGTGTTATAACTACAGCTTGAATGTGTTACATTACCTATAAACTCAAAGATATGATGCCCACGGCTACTTTTTATCATAGCACCGTTCGCCACCGTCAGGGAGTTCACTCACATACTTTAAAACCAAAATGGTCGCGTACCCAACGGTTTCAGAGGAATTTCCTCCCGCGTACGCTAAGGTTGTGGAATGAGCTTCCTGTGGAGGTCACCCCAAAGGACTACAGTATGGGGTTCTTCAAAAAGGGTGTAAAGAGGTTTTTACGGGGTCGGCAACGCGTGAATGATGCCTCGGTATTGTAAACGTCCATAGGCTGCAGTGACCGCCTACCATCAAGCGGACCGCATGATTGTTTGCCACCTTTGTGGTATAAAAAAAAAAGATAATAATTTAATTACAAAGGGCTAATGTGTAGCATATTCCTACGCGTATCATTCATTATATTTTGTAAGATATGAACAAAAAAGGAAATTTCGAACATGTATGGATTAATCTCTATCTGTATTTAGTCTATTGGAATGGAAAGAGCTGAAATCTGAGTATAAAACATTTTATTTAAATACATTTACGAAAGCGACTGCCATGTGACCATCCAAACCAGTGGGTAAACTAGGCCTTATTGGGATTAGTTCGATTTCCTCGCGATGTTTTCCTTCACTAGCGACTGGTAAATGGGAGTTTTTAGAAAAAAAGTGCCCCTAATTAACGTGATGCGAAAAAAAAAACATGAACTTGGTATAGAAATGTATTTTTTGCATTGTATTACTCCTTAAAGTTTATGAAACGAGCAGCAAATCGATGTACCTATTTATCTAAATTTAATAGGCATGTATTTAATAATCATCACAAAACCGTCATAGTTAACTTTTCTACAAGTCACGGTAATTGGAAGCGTTTTTTTCTGAAAACTCCCAAATATCAAATGATAAAGCGTACATGGGTACCGTAAAACTCATTGGTACAAGCCGGAGTTTGAACCGACGGCCTCTGAATTACAAGTCGCACGCCGTTACCGCTAGACCACCAGCGCTTTTTTGATGACTTATCTATCTATCATGGTCTAATACCAGTGGGTATAATACAAGCGTTTATGAGTAAACTGTGGGATTAGAACGATTTATGTAAGAATGCTCCATATAAATAAATAAATATTTCGGACATTCTTACACAAATCGACCTAGTCCCACGGTAAGCTCAATAAGTCTTGTGTTGCAGGTACTAGACGACGATATATATAATAAATAGATACATATAAATACTTAAATACATAGAAAACACCCATGACTCAGGAACAAATATCTGTGCTCATCACAAATAAATGCCCTGACTGGGAATCGAACCCAGGACCTTCGGCTTCATAGGCAGGGTCACTACCCACTAGGCCAAACCGGTCGTCCATATATATTTAATGTTCCGATCTATTCTCAGATTTACCAGCTTTTACGGCCTTTTTAGTTTTACAGGCTCTAAACCTAAATACAAATAAGTTAAATCGAACTACCTGAAACCCAATAGTAATTTGAAAATCGTGAAAGTTTATATCGACATAATGCTGTTACTATACTATTATATATCGCCGTTAATACTAGTTCACTTGAACAATAACATACAGTAATCTAATCAGTCAGTTATGGCTAGTATGTGGGCGATTTAGTATTGACCTACTAGGCTCGCTTTATATGCAAAATATGGCCTACGCGATAGTCAGCCTGTAATTACAAACAATGAAATGTAAACAGAGCGCCTACAACGAACATCAAGTTCGAATATTTCGGGCATCTTTCTCTTTTACTCTATTTAATGATTGACAGACAGTCTCACAAAATTAATTTCATTTTCGCCATTCCATATCTAGTTTTATCTGTCCATTTTTACATTAAAACTACTTTAACTACTAAATATCTTTTGAAGAATGAACATTTCGCTAAGAGAAGCAAAGCGACGAGTACCCGGCGTTAATATCGCGTGAGTTAGCGATGTAACTAATAGATAAACGGGCTTTCAATTAACAACTAATTGATCTTTGGGCATTACTGTAGCTACAGTAAATGAAAGAAAATAAAATTACTTAATTACTCAAATACTCAAAATACACCTGAAGTGAATTTTAATCATTTAAACTACAAGTTCAAACTTTCAAAGTATGCATAAAACTGTAAATATAAAGTACGTTTTATACATATACGGGGGACGGGATAAATTATGTGTTGACAGCTTCATAGTGCGAGAACACACATTTTATAAGCCAATTTCGAATTATTACGAAGTATTTGTATTTTACTATTACGATCATTCCGGTGAGTATGATCAAATTAATAGTAATTATAGTAAATCTAAGTAATTATTTAACCAAATAATATATTGTTTAAGCTTACCTCAGGTAACGACCTGACAAGTAAGATAATGAGTTTGATCAATACATTTCTGATTCAAAAATTTGTCGATAGAATAGTCGATATTTAACTAAGCACTAGGGGCAGAAGCATTTGTTCCTGTCATCCGGGGTTTGTATATAACATTATCAAAATAAATTCCACTTCGTATTTTCCTTCAAATTTCTCGAGGGGTTTGTTTTGCAACTAGATGCGAGTTGTCATGTGATATTCCTCGTACTTTTGTACGTATTTAGGTACTGTTGGCTGCAGAGACCCATCCACCTTCCCTCTGTCTGTCCGTCTGCTTATTTCTTTTCTGTCTGTTTACACAGAAAAACTCGTTAGAATAAAACTGAATTTGGAGGAAAAATAAGTATAAGAATACTTTATTGCCACACAAAGTTATCAAGTACATTAGTGCAAGACTATTTGTCTGGGACAAAAGGAGTGGACTCAGCATATGTAAATACAAGTACTTTACATACACAAATATAAAACTTTATTTCTAGTCTATGTATATTTTATGCATAGTTTTGAATGAACAGTAGAGGCTAACGGAAAAGGCTTTATTACCAAGGTTCCTAAGCAGTAAATAACTTTAAATTTATAAACAAAAACTCTGCGCAAAGCGACTGCCATTTGTGATTCGAGCGGAGTAACCAGTGCTTAAAGATCAAACGATTAGTTCTTCATCGAAAGAGCTAGGCACACTAAATACGGACTGGTACAAACTATTAGCACACGCCCACGGTACCTACGATTATTGCACCCAACACGCGGCATTGTGTACAGTTTACGTTGCACAATCAATCTCCCGTTCCCATGAGAATCGAAACCATTAATTCGTCAATCTATTGACTTACCAATTAACTGAATACAATTCGCTTTGAGCCCAATCTCAGGGCTTTTCAATTGGTTCTGCTATCTGTAAAAATCGCAGAGATTTTCACTTCCAAGTTGATTGAAACTAAGAACAAATCAAATTATTTTTTTAGCCGCGATAGCTGGAGATGCGGTATCCCGTCTCGAACACCGGAGGTCCTCGTTGTCTTTTCTTAAGTATATGTTATTTATTTCAACTTTCAAAGTTGATTGTTATCTTAATTCAAACTTCAGGCATACTGTTCAAAATAAGTATAAGATGGAGCAACCTGAGAAATGGAGAGTGTTTAACATAAGCCATACAATAAAGTCGTAGTAAGTGTATAATACGTTTAAATTAAAAACCAAAGGTGTCAATCTCATACCTAATAGTACTGGATTCTTTTCCATAATGAGACTAATGAGAGTAAAGGTTGACTCACGTTATACTTGCCCGCGTCCGAGCCGACCTAGGCCACCGTCACGTGATCACCGAATCCGGGCACGGGCCGGACGTGCGACGGCCGTTACAGCTATGTAAATATGCTCTGCTTGGCCCGGTGATGAAAAGGCGACGTGATGTCCACGCGATATCAACGGGCGCGTTTTTTTTTTTATGACATAGGCGGCATACGAGCAGACGGATTGCCTGGTTACCACAAGGCAATCCGTCTGCTCGTATGCCGCCTATTACCGTCGCCCATAGGCACCCGCAACACCAGATGAGTCGCAAGGGCGTTGCCGGCCTTTAAGGGGGGTTGGAGCTCTGGGAACCTTACTCACCAACAGCACTATATACCTGAAAGGTAGCAGTGCTATTATGGCTGTGGTCTTCTGTAATGAGGATGTACTTCCCCAGTTGGGCTGCCCCAGATTCAAGCGTGATGGTCATCGCTGTGCCCTACCTCTCAGGCGTGATGATTTTCTACTCGCAACAAATGGCTGGATGGAACGACGCTCGTGTTGATGTCAATATTCGAGTGCCGATGGGTCGATTATAAGCTCGGGCTCGTGAGGTCGACGTGTGGAAAGGGCGACGGTGTAACATGAGTCATCCTTAATCAGTGTTCGGCAAGCGGTGTTTGTAAACAGCTCTACTTTTAATAGCAAAACGGTTATAAGGTTTTGCCTACCCATGACCTATATTTTGTAAATACTTCATCGAAAACGCCAGTAACTATCAAAAATTTCTTGCTTAGTAAGTAAGAAAACTATAAAATTAAGTTCTTAGAACGTTTCAGAAAATCGCAAGCATATAGCGTCGCATGACCTAATTTTTCTTACAGAAAACTTCATACCTCGCACTCCGACGGACGTCAGGTAATTTGATTGATTGGCTCAGGAACATCTCAATCAGCCATAATCATACCTTTTACGTCCGCGGGCGAGATTGGTGTCAAAGAAAAGTCCAAGGCGCGATGTGCTTTTATATCCCGTCGTTTAGCGACTAATTTCATAATTACTTTGATGACTAGTCATTTTTTACCGTAAGTAGTTAATAAACTTTTCTAAACACATTTACAAAACTCATGGTTAATTTGCGCAGGATTGCACAGTTATAAATAAATAAATATTTCAAGACAACCTTACGCAAATCGACCTAGACCTACAGTAAGGTAGGTTGTAGGTACTATAGACGACGATATATATAATAGATATATACATATAAATACTTAAATACACAGAAAACACTCATGGCTCAGGAACAAATATCTTTCCTCATCACATAAATAAATGCCCATACTGGGATTTGACCCCAGGACATAGGCCGGGTCAGGACCCACTAGACCAAACTGTCGTCACAGTTGGCAATGGGCAGCCTGGTGACTCCAGGCGGCGGGTGGAGAATCGATGGTTATTGGGACAGAAAAGTCCTAAAGTTGACAAACTAGATAGATGTATTATCTCGTACTGGTTGCTGGGAGTCGCTGGGTAATATGAAGGCCTAAATTATATTTATAAGTAAAAAAAGCGAACCGCTAATTTTGATTTCGAAGTAATTACCGGTGCAAAGTACGCTTACAGAATATTTTATTTCCTCAACAATAATAAGAGTATCATACAACTACACAACCCTTATATTCCAAGTTTTAATAAATCGCAGAGTAATGACGTCGAACAAAAATCGGTAAATATTTTAAAACAAATACTTTTCCACCATACTCAGATCCTGAAACACAACGGAATTGTATGCGTTTATCAAATAGACAGTGATTAAAAAGCATTGTTGTATAACATATGTTGACCTATCGACTATTTTTTGTACGGAATCGCAATAGTTTGTCATTTATCGTCACAACTAGTGACCCAAATAGCGACAACGAGATCCGTCACGCGCCGATAACTCGCGCTCGCCGAGTGCACTTAACGAACACTGTGGACAAACAGCACATAAACATACAAATGCTTAACATTATGATTTTTTTTTTATATATAAGACTGACCAGCCTTTAAGCAGTTTTTTTTTTTTTTATGTCATACGAGCAGACGGGTTGCCTGGTGGTAAGCAACTACCGCCGCCCATGGGCACCCGCAACACCAGGGGAGTCACAAGTTCGTTGCCGGCCTTTAAGGGGGGTTGGAGCTCTGGGAACCTTACTCACCATCAGGAACACAGCACTACAAACCCGAAAGATAGCAGTGCTATTTTGGCTGTGGTCTTCTGTAAGGAGGAGGTACTTCCCCAGTTGGGCTGCCCCAGATTCAAGCGTGATGGTCATCGCTGTGCCCTACCTCTCATTGTTGGACGTAGTTTAAGGACATACCCGGGTCCAAAGTTTAAATGTGAAGAGGTAACAAACAGACACAGAGAGTTACTTTCGCATTTATAATATTAGTATGGAATAGTATGGATATACTAAAGTATAGCGTCGGTACTTTAATAATATTACGTTGCGATTCCAAATGAGGTAACTCAAACTGAATATTTTTCCAACAAAATTTAACACGATCGCACTGTCCACGCGTGTTGAAGACCTCCACGCCACATAGCTTGATAGACGGTCTGTCTGTGATATAAGCCGAAAGGAAGTCCAACTTAAATAAATAAATATTTCGGGGCAATCTTACACAAATCGACCTAGTCCTACGGTAAGCTCAGTAAGGCTTGTGTTGTAAGTACTAGACGACGATATATATAATAGATAGATACATATATATACTTAAATACATAGAAAACACCCATCCATGACTCAGGAACAAATAGCTGTGCTCATCACACAAATAAATGTGCTGACTGGGAATTGAACCCAGGACCATCGGCTTCACAGGCAGAGTCACTACCCACTAAGCCAGACCGGTCGTCAAAATATATAAACTCAATGACAGAGTAACATACATGAAACAATTAACGCAAATATCAACACTCCCAACACACGCACGACATAATGCAGACCACTTCAATTTGCAAAGAAAAAGTTAATTAAAACTTAATAAGCCTCACTGACCCCTTTTAGGAAAATCATATCACGAATTCACTTACGCAATACATTTCTAATTAAATCTATTACGTAATATAATCGAAATTATTAAAGATCGCCGTTAACACTAATCATCTATTAAACGTGTTATTATGTCGTTTAAAGAGATACTATGTCAAGATGATTCTTTAATTGTAGACAATCGTACGTAACGGACGTGGGAACCGCGTTCGGGAGTCTCCGGCGGCGCTCGGGGGCGCTCGGGGCCGCTCGGGCCGCGCGCGCGCTCCTCTGACGTAACGTTCGGCTTTCACCGGCACCCAAACACGAGCGGTTTTATAATTATATCGGAATGCGATGCTTTCTTATTTCGATTCGCGTCGGTTTCCGCGGTGTCGTAATGAATCGATTATTCACTTCCGTAGGGTTCGCTTATGATAATGTTAGCCGTTATTCATCGTTAGGTAACGAGGTGACAGACTCATTACTGTGTGACCTAGTTACTGAACAGGTTGCTGTTAGTGGAGTGACATCATTGTGAACTGGTAATTGGAAGTTTGATAACAAATGGACAAACGTTGTATCGCACTTCCAACCAAATTGCAAGTACCTAATTCTCTCCCACAATAGATTCAGTTGTATTGTTTAAGTTTAAGATGAACAGCTATAATGACATGACATATGAGTTAAAGAACAAAGATTTCTGATTCCATCCCAAGACAGTCTAGCGTACCAACACTTTGAACGCGTCCCCGTTGCACAGCCAAAAACCCATTCGTCGAAGTTTTGCTTAAAAAATCATTCATTGCATTTTTTGCTAATTGTTATTACTGGCTGGGAACAAAAAAGCTTTTAGTTTGACTATTATATTATTTTAAACGAAGCAATACTACCTATATCATCATTCATCAATAGTGATGTGCTAAAGGTTACTCCGCACATATCGAGGAGTTTTACGGAGATTACGTGACTGGATTTAAACTCGCACCCTTCCGTATTAAAAGCTGTTGACAAATGAGATGCTGAAATGTAATGACAGCTGAAGAAACCCGAGTTGCGCTTCATATTTGGGGTATCTTTGAAGAGATCGTATCAATAAATGGAAATAAACGGGAGTACAACTGTTTTGTGGGGACATGGTATTCTTTTACTTGCCGATCATCTTTCCGTTACACTTACTAGACATGTTTCACCTAAACAAAACGAAATAATCTATTAAGACATACAGATCTGTCAACCCAGAAATAGGACCGGTACCTAGGAAGTTTTTCTTTCAGCGAAAAGTGTCGGTTATATATCAAATGATAATACTTAATTATTAAAAGCAAAACATAATCCATAATCTCGATGAACGGATGACCTCGTACGGATATGTGGCTGTAGTGTGTTGGAGATCGATCTACGTGGCTGTCAATGGGGGAGGCCAACATATTTCCGGATGTAGACGTCCGTAGCTGATAGATAGGCAGGAAAGAAAAACTTTAATGGTACAAGCTGGAGTTTGAACACATGACTTTCGGGTTGAAAGATGCACCAAACGCTTCGCAGCTCTTCTGTCACTTTTAAATGTCGAATAACTCTGAACAGTCACATCTGTGTGTGTGACATAAGATGACATTAGGTTTCATAAGTACTTATGTACGTTTTAATATGAAACGTGTTACTTTGCTTCTTATTACGGATGTAAAATATGCTTCCGTTAATTCCTAAGTGGTTATTAGATTAGTAACTGCTTCCAGTTTCAAATGCTTACCTATTTCATACCTTATGTCCAAGGTATGTGATTCAAATTCGTGTAAAATTTTAATGAACAATAGAGTAAGTTGTAGTCCTTGGTTTTTGATGTTATCATATATTTTAGGATGCTTTACCTTTACCTGTTTCCGTATTTGTGTCGGTGCGTATTCAAAATGTACCAGAACACATAGCCTATTGTATATTTTTTTACCGAGAGGAAATCCGACCTGATCCCAACAAGTCCTAGATTCTTCTAGGTCTCAAAGGTCAGACGGCAGTCGCTTTTTATTAAATCTTAGATAAGTTTGACCAGTAGACTTTATAGTTTATGGACCAATTAAAAAAGACGACATATCTTCACTAAGCTAGTTGAGAAAAAAAACCCCGGCTGTTTAAAATGTTTATCTTTTATTTATCAAAGTTCAGACAATCAAAATGTTTTCGCCAATTTGTAGTAGGTACCGATATCGTCCTGGTGACCCGTGTCGTAGTACACTTAGTACACTAAGCAGCAAAATTTACTAGGCGCGCCAGGTTAAGGTTAAGGTTCCCAGAGCTCCAACCCCCCTTAAAGGCCGGCAACGCGCTTGTGACTCCTCTGGTGTTACGGGTGCCCATGGGCGACGGTAATTGTATACCACCAGGCAATCCGTCTGCTCGTTTGCCGCCTATGTCATAAAAAAAAAGGTGATCAAAATAATATTGACACGCTCTTATACTTTTAAAAATAAATTCGTATTAACCTCATTTTAATGATCTCGCTTTCTTAGGCTGCTGACTGAACAGTCGCCATCAGATATATCAGAGCTGTGGAGGTGGTCGCAAATATCGGAACAACGCGTCTATTATCAAGGCGATAAAGTGCATGCTCCGATATTTTTGATGGCGACTGTACATAGGGTATAATACAATTTTGACTCTGTTACTTTGATAAACTCTAATTTGAATATTAATTCTAATTTTTATCTTAATTTCTGAATCACTAATCATCATATCTGTTACAACTGTAAATAGGTTGTCTTATAGTTTATATCTTATTTGTTAATACTGGTGCACATATGAAAACAAATGTATAAACGTCAGGCAACTTTCAACCGGCTCTTCATTTAATACTGCAATATCCACTGTCGGAGTCATATGTATTACAAACTATAAACAATAAATATTATTTATTTATGAAAACAGCGTGGTCATGTAATATCACGATATTCCTGACCTATATGAAAAAGGTGTAAATAATTTTCACCTAATTTACATTTTACGTCCAATTTGTGGTAATAAAAATAGACTTAAATGTGGCAATAAAAATAGGAACACAGCCTTCAGAAGCGACGTGCAATGAGAGTAAAAGCTTCTTTAATGTTACCACATTTCTAGTTAGTGCTCAGAGCACGTCTCTTTGACTGACAGGTTACATTCCATATGCTTACAAAGTCGAACGCTTTAGCAAACTTGTATAAGCGTACATTCTGATTGGACATAGTTATTAGGAAAAAAGGGATACCTGGGAAGAATAATCTTAAAATTTAGGACAATTTACACATCTGTCAGGCACTTTGGTTATTCTTAGACATCTTTTTAGATCTAGCAGGCCATCGATGATCTTAAGAAATAATAAATAAATCATTTTAAACGTTTGTTTCTTAAAAAGGGACAATATTAAGAGATTTGAAAAGTCTGTCTTTACCAAGTACAGAGGTCAGTTACACCCTCCTAAAGCCCACCATACAAGTAAAATGCTCCTTGTATTCATTTTTAAAATAAAGTAATCTCTTTTGTGTCGAAATCGAAGGAAACAAATAAAATTCAACTCTATTCCAATTTTATAAACTTTTTTTAAATAATCTTTAAGTAATCTTTAGAAGGATACAGATTCCCTCAGCTCAACATTAACCTGCGCTAATTAAGCAATACGACAGATCGTGCACAGCCCAATCGCCTCTGCGCATGCGTGGTGGAATAATGCATGCGCCGGCGCCGATTGCGTATTTACTGTCGAATAATGCATGAGGGGCGTTCGACAGCCTGGATGGCATAACGTAAATCTCGGACGGTCCGTAAAGGGTGGAGAACTTATACTTTACTTTTATGTAAAAGCTTTAATAGAATAAATACACGATTGATTTACAGATGTGTATCTGAGCAAGATATAAATACAATAATGAAAATAAATGTAGTTCTGATGAGTGCTACAATTGTTAGGGTTAATCAGGTATGCAATCGAGTTTTAGAATGTTATTAAATATGCAGGACGACATCTTTAAATCCAAAATCCGTTGATCGAATTTATTGAGAGCATTTACAGTTCAAACTCGCGACCTCGTCACAGACATTTTCTTGGTAACATCTTCGCGACCTTATCTTGATCATGAACTTGGTCAAACGCCTATTACTGCCCCAGTTTACAGAATTGTATTTTCTCTACAGTCTACGCCAGTAATGTACATTTTTAACCGACTTCAAAAAAAAAAAGGAGGAGGTTATAATGTTATTATAAGGAGTGGGTGAACCGGTTCATACAACATATACACACCTAATCATAAAATGTTGAAATTTTTAAGTCACCAAAATAATGCTAGTGAAAACTGAATGGATTTCTGAACTACATTTCTATAACACACTGAACCAGTTACAAAATGAATGACAGTATAATAGTCGGAACTATTCTTATGCAAGAATAGTAAGTAGAGACAAGAAAATTGCCTCATGTTGTACAAAATTAAACGTGTGATAATTTTCAAACGACACTCAACATGGAATACGCTCGGTGCAAAGCATTTGTACATTGTTATATCATTGTGTATTAAATTGTTATCGACATACATGTTTAAAAACATTAAGTGACAATTTCGTTCAAATTGAAAGTTCTTCTTACCAAAGTGATCTTAACTAACTAGAAACATTTTTGAATGCAAAACTATTACGTTCGGTGAAATAAGATTTCTTACTCCAATTTTATATAAAGTTATATCCTGACCGACTATGTAATACGCAAGAAACCAAGAATACGTGGACTGAATTTAATTGCTGCTAAAGTTGTTGAATAAATATTAAAGACTGTATAACCCGGTATCCGCCGTAACCGTATCTGCAAGAAGTAACGCATTAAGAAACCATTTCATGCTAAATTGTTTATACTTTCTAGAGAAATCGCCGGCGCCGTTAAGCCAGCTAAGTGTGTTTTGCTTGGTAGTGCTGTCGATGCACATTTTTGTGGAATTCACAGATTTTTATGACATAGGCGGCAAACGAGCAGACGGATTGCCTGGTTATTTATTTATTATCGCACATAAAAACAAGTTGAAAGTACAAGCGCGGTGCCGGCCTTTAAAAAGGGGTTGGTGTTCTGGAAACCTTACTCACCATCAGGAACACAGCACTACATACCTGAAAGGTAACAGAGCTATTATGGCTGTGGTCTTCTGTAAGGAGGAGATACTTCCCTAGTTAGATACATGATGGTCATCACTTACCTCTACATATGTATGGACGTAGTTTAAACATAATAAATACATACACTTATATAATATATAATATATATACAACAATTCTTGAACTATATGCGCAATGAGAAGGTAAAGGAATCCATAATGTCAATCGAATTAAGAAACGTAAATGAAAAACGCGAAAATAAATGTATGGAAACAATCACTTGGTTTGGCTTGTTGTACGATCTGTCATTTGTACTTTGATCTGTCATATTTTATTTAAAATACGTTCGAAGTTTAGAGCATTACACGCGCAATGTCGTAATTATAAAGTTTATATATATGGTTCTACACGTAATTAAATCCCATTTCACGTTTTGAAAAGTCATTATGAAGCAGCGATCTGAATCGGACATGAAATTTTCTTCTAAATTATTTGTTTAACATTATGTATAATTGAGTAATAACTAGTTCCGCCAAGTAAGCCCGCACCGTACTTTCCCGAGCTTGTTAGAGTAATCTTCCATCAATGATTATATGTGGTTAATTATATTAGAGCCCAAGATAAGCTGAAGTCTAACAACCAGTGTACTACATTTTTATGGGACCCCCATCGAGGGGGCAAACAATTTCTTGTCAGTAGTCTACGCGTCTACTGTGGAGTCACATATGCTAAATGCATCGGATTGTTTTATATGGGGACATTGAACTTGTTAAACCGAGTCTTCTCAAACAAAACTTAAATTCTTAAATATGTTCGCGACCTCTGGTCTCCCTAAGAACACTCCCTGGCGATGGCACTTGAACCACAACTACTATTCGATCACAGTAATGGCCGCCATGAAAGTGAAACCGGTGACTCGAACTCGTATATGTTAAACATGTAATTATGATCGCTATCTCAAATATATAAAATATATTACACTAGCAAAGATGCTAAAAATTGTTGATATGCTCTGACGCCTTGGGTAATGGTTTAAAACGCCTTAATGTATGTTATGTTTAATATTCTAATAGAAATCCACCAGCCAGATGAGACAAAATTACGGCAAGCTATTTTTTTACCTGACTTAGGCTCTATATACCGTTCGGCTTATTATATCTCTGTGGGGGGAAGGTAGCCTGGGGTAAATCCAGGACCAGATTTCGCACCAGACTTGATTTGTACTATTGGAATACTCCTACTGAGTTACGCTTCCAGCGAAATTATTGAGGCGGTCTCAACCGAATCTGAGAGGTGTGACGTTAAAAGCCAATTTCCTATGTCAAGCTTGAGATGGTTTTTACTGCTGGACTACGCTAAAATGTTGGTTGGTTTGGTGTGTTCCAGTTTACAGAAACAATAACAGTCCAAGTCTTAGAGAAGAATAATAACAACGTTGTTCAATACAATATGATAGCAATAACCTGCAATGAGGCCTATTTTTTGTAGAAACTCAACTTGATATGTTACCGACTAAAAATTATAAGAACTTTACAAAAGCCAGCGAAAGTTCTCCATGGCCTCGATAATAAGAAATGAAGAAGATGTGACATATAGTTCTTCCACGAAGAATCGGCTGCTAATCTATTACATCTATTTTCGCACGGACAGTTAAGGAAAAACTCATCTAAACTCAAATTAACTAAGCACAATCTAAATATAGATCAATCAATTACCCAAGAGAAACAATATCGTAACTTCCATTCCATGAGTAAAACGAAATACTCGCATGTCTGTGAATTTCATAGAAAATTACTTCATTTGCTTCTGCTCATAATAGAATTTCCCAGACACGAAACGTCTAAAGTCTCTATCAAGCGTTAAAGAGATACGTCATTAGTTTCTTGTAATAGTGGAAGCACTCGATAATAAAAAGGCTTAAGTTTCCTAGCAACCGACAGGCTCGCCAGTTTTTGCAAAGGTAAGAATATGGAACAGTTTCCAATAGAGACCGTGGGAGCATTACACAATGCCTGTAATGAGACGGGAAACCCGGAAAGCGCGAGAAACAAGAATGATGTAAAGATCGTAATGTCATCTTCATTATGACATGTGTCACTTACTTATCGACAATAGTTTCTTCGGGCCGGGGAGATTTGAGAGCATACCACAAACAAGTAAACCATACCATATGAGGCGGTTACTGAACACATTGGTGGTTCCAGTTGCCAGCTCAAAGGGCATTCGGGCAGCTTTCTCTTTTACTCCAATTAAGGCATTACTAGAGTAACAGGGACAATCGAACGAAAGTTGCGATATTTAATTTTAGGTAGGCCCTCAGAAATGAACGAGATATACACTGGTATCGGCCCGTCGTGCGTCGTTCAGTTCTAAAGGTTCTTAAAACAGAGAAAATCATGTTGTCTTGTACTTACATGTAGATTGTCACATTAAAAAAGAGATGGTTATAATTTTGTAATGGTATAGAGGTATCTTGTTTGCCTTTAGCTCTGAAGTCTTGGAACTGACCTTTGAAAAATATCGCATTAATCAGAGTCATCTATCATGTTGATCGATGACGGACGAAACACCATACTCGTAAGTGATATTTCTATCAATTGATTTAGAGAGTGATTTATCGTAGTAATAGATATTACAACTTCATTTCACTGCTAAAGAGTACGCAGTACATGTCTCATCATCATCATCATTTTATTAGCATTCCACTGCTTTTTTTATACAATACTGACCAGCGTTTGACCTCAGTCGCACCTGATGCTAAGTGACGACGAGGTCGAGGGTGTTCAAAATGAGTTCAGTAACATCTCTATTGTCAAGAGAATAAGAGCGCTTGTAGGTCACTTTGAACACTTCAACCGCTTAGCCACTTTTGCTGCTGACTGTATCATCTTGGGAGGAAATCGCCATAGTCGCCACGTTTGGCAGGTGGGTTGGCGACCGCAGTAGCTATTGATGCGGTTACGACGCCTGCTGCCCATCCGTCGGTGTTTTTTCGAGGAGAAGGGGTGGTGCTATCAGCCGGCACCATATGCCCAACAATATGTCTGCGTAATCAGATTTTTCTAAAGTGTCCAATCGACATCAGATATATCGGAGCTGTGGAGGTGGTCACAAATATCTGAACTACGCCTCTATTGTCAAGGCGATAAAGTGCTTGTTCTGATATTTGTGACCACCTTCACAGCTCCGATACATCTTATGGCCGTGTGATGCCGGCTGACTAGAATAGCACCACCCCATCTCCTCCCGCGGGTGTCGTAAAAGGCGGCAAAGGGAAAAATCCTACCGACGGGCAGCAGCTTCCGTCGAAAGAGCTACTGCGGTCGCCAACGCGCCTGCCAAGCGTGGCGACTATGGCAACTACCCCCAAGATGATACAAGTCATATTTGTGGGAGGCCTATGTCCAGCAGTGGACTGCATACGGCTGAAATGTATGTAATGTAACAGCGGATCCTAACAAATGGACAAAGCGGATCCCCAACAGTTTTACTAATTTTTCGTCTACTCTCTCTCCGTCTTGCCCAAGAAATAAACCTCCGCCACTGATAGGACACTAGGCTAATTTTTCCGGGTTACTTTGTAATCGTTGCGATCACAGGTTGCGATAGATTATTCGAAACCATTTTTAATTATTCTTCTTTTAAAATGCGTTACCTGATTATGCTTTATCACTAAACTATTCACACAATACATACATAACAACCACCTCCGTACAGTCGGTTAAAGGACAACTTTCTAAGAATGCATTAGTGCATGCAACCGATGTTTACTGTCCCCAAGGAAAGTTTAAAAAGAAAACTAGTAACAAAAGCATGTGTTTTCACACTAAAGGAGGTGAGTCAGTATATTGTTTAATGGAAGGTAAAAGGGGGCTTTCGACTTAAATTAAAGATTTAAAATTTCCATATATTTTTTGAATTCCCCTTTCATAGTTCCTAATTAAATACGTGTTGATAAAATATGAACTAAACAACCATCACATGTGCCAAACTCACCACCACTGTTTGTTATGATTAAGAAATTGGTATAGATGAAAAACTTACTGAAGGACCAGGTTTATATGTAGTTGTGCAGAGAATAAATATGGAGCTTACGTCAAAATTTGAATATAGAACGCCGACATGCGTGTGACACACCTTACTACTACATTTTTTTTATGACATAGGCGGCAAACGAGCAGACGGATTGCCTGGTGGAAAGCAATTACCGTCGCCCATAGGCACCCCCAACACCAAGGGAGTCACAAGCACGTTGCCGGCCTTTAAGGGGGGTTGGAACTCTGGGAACCTTACTCACCATCAGGGACACAACACTACATACCTGAAAGGTAGCAGTGCTATTATGGCTGTGGTCTTCTGTAAGGAGGAGGTACTTCCCCAGTTGGGCTGCCCCAGATTCAAGCGTGATGGTCATCGCTGTGCCCTACCTCTCATTGTTGGACGTAGTTTAAGGACATACCCGTAGTTAAGGGTTTTGAAGCCTAATTTTTGATTATTTGATATATCAACTCCCCCTCTCTTACGTAACATTATACCACAAAAACATAACTTGAACTCATATAAGCCGTTAACTTATTGCCCACAGAAAATACGATTTTTGTTTTAACCAATCTGTATGACCCAACATTGTTTTAAAAATGACATTGTATTCCGTTTAGACTGACATTATTTTTCAAGCACTTGCCAATGCAAGTGGCTCAACAAATCCTGTACGTGACTGCACCTATACCAATACGATTTGGTTGAACGGCACAGCTAAAATGATGCAATTGATGGTTCTTAAATACGTTTTAATTCAACAGATGGCGCTGGTATAATCCTATAGAGAATTGAGGTGCATCGGGTCCATCACGCAAATTTATACACTCTTACTATAACAGTGTGTATTTTTCATACAGGCGTATATTGTAGTGGCGATTAGTATTGGACCTCAAGAACCTATTTACATTCATTTTGTTAAAAAAATAGGTTATTTTTATTTCATACATAAACATTAAGCACGCAATGTATTGCATCCGTCAATATTACTTGTCATGTCAAAATAAGTTGGACTGCGTACATTGCTGCCCGGTCAGACTTAAAAAAATCGTTACCACTATGTTATAACACTATTTAACAAAATTATTAACATAATACGAGTCGTATTACTGGATACTGTATGTGAGCAATGTATACGCCCGTATGAAAAATACACACTGTATTAAGTGATCTTCGACAAATTTTCGGAATTACCCGAATTTTTTTGTACGTTCAATAAGATCCCAATGCATAATACATTTTTGTTTTAGTCTAATTACCATAGAGATGTGTTTAAGGGGAATCAGACTAAACCGGGAATCAGATTAGAGATTACACTTGGTAACTAGTAATCACTAATCAGCGTTTCTATTTGTACATAAAGTCTTAATTGCTAATTAGTTTAATTACTACGTGTAAAGCTACAATGTGAATTGTATCTTACTTGTGAAAAGTTTATACGTAATTGTTTTTAAGCAGAGACTTAAAAAATCTTTTCAAAATTTTATTGTAAATGTCAAGTAATGTTGTGTACAATTATAATAATAAATACTGTCAGTCATACTTATCAACTAAACACACAGAGAGTTAAATATCATCAAAGGTACTTAGTCAAAAGACATAGAAATATACGTTATTTATATACGTAACGACACAAAATAAAAGTACATTATCTAATAACCGTTGATCGTAAAATGCGAGAAAAAATCTTTGAAGTGGCAATATCGTCACTTGTTGTCATAAGTCATTTCAATCAAAATTTCTCAAGGTTTACAATAACTGCTAATAACAAAAATGAGAAATACAAAATGTGTCACGAAACCTCTTCCCAGCATGTTTCGGCAACCATCGCTGATTCCCCGGTCTTATTATCACATCGGTATCGGTCTTATTACGCCGTGTGATGCCGGCTGAAAAGAATAGCACCACCACATCTCCTCCCGCGGGTCTCGTAAGAGGTGACAAAGGGAAAATCCTACGGACGGGCAGCAGCGTCCGTTGAAACCCAATCTACAGCTAGTGCGGTCGCCAACCCGCCTGCCAAGCGTGGTGACTGTGGCAACTACCCCCCAAGATGATACGAGTCATATTTGTGGGAGGCCTATGTCCAGCAGTGGACTGCTTACGGCTGAAATGTATGTGTGTGAATGTATTATCACATCATCATTATCACATAATCCGGTCTTATCACATTTCCGCACTTATCCCAACTAGTCTTATTAGCGCATTAATTTACATATATAACAACCGTTTACATTTTGTCACATTTGAGAACAAAGAATAATTTTCATGGCCAATTATGGTCAGTAATAGTCCATTATTATGTAAATGTACACATGTGTTTTGTTTTGTGTGTCAATTGCCATCGGATAAAGGATTTATTAGAGCGTAACGGATGGCCAACGCGGGGCGAGGGACGATTTGGCAATTCAATGTATAGGGTAAATCACCGGTAACCTTCTACTTCTTAATAACTGGCCACCTTATTGAAAATGGATTCTGTTTACCTATAAATAAAACACATTTTCTACTGGCCACCCTTCAATATCTAGTGGCCACCTCACACTAAAATTAATTCTAATCGCCTATAAACAGTTCATCTTCAGTATGCGATTAGAATTAATTCTAGTGTGAGGCGGCCAAATTGAAGGGTGGTCAATAATTGAAACCCCATTAGCAAATAATGTTCTATTTATATTTTATTTTAAGGTGACCAGTTATTGAAAAGTGGCCAGTTACTGACAAAAGTTAGACAAACGTTTATGAGTAAGCGCGGGTAAATGTGTCAAAATAAGGACAGTCGGCATTTCCCGCAGTTTCACTGGCCGCACTAATACTTGGAGGTTTCCCGCGGTGACTCATCCGTTTCCTGCCGTTTCTCCGCGCTTTGATGTGCGCCGGCGCCGGCGCACCGGATACACGTACTTTTAAAAATCCGATATTGATGTGACATTGTTCACAATTGCACCGATAGATGCCAGAGCTGGGTTTGAGATCTATAAAATGTCCATTATTCACTAATTAACGCTTATGGATGTTTTATTTTTGCGCTTAGAAATAAAGGAAAAATCAGAGTCGCAATTTCGAGTTTCACCCAAGGCAGCAGATTGTATGTATTTTTCATTTTCTAAGTGTTACCAATTACTTAATTTTAATTAGATTACAATTAGCGAACTTACATCCTACATTTATAATTTATCAAATAAGTATAACACTAACTTTTTGGAGCTTTCCTTGGAATTGTCAGCCGCTATCCAGTAGAAATTATCAAAAAAAAATGAATGAGTTATCAAAAAATTGGTATGTTGAAAATTGTATTTCTATGATCCTGTAGTCAACGTGTACATACTGAAGAAAAGTCGACATTAAAAACATTCCGTAAATGGTAAACGCAGACGTTTATTATACGGTACCCACGGAATCTAACTTTATCTAATTTAATGTAACTCTAATACCGAGGTAGGGTGACAGCACCAGTGATGGACAAGGAACCAATCATGAACATTAGTGCTTATTTCAAAAGAGTCAAGTGTTGTGCATTCGTTAGTACATATTCAAATTATAACGTTATGGTTTTTGAATTAAGAACTAAGTGTCCATCATTGGTGCCTGTCAACTTAAACTGTCCAATATTGGTGACATCACCCTATGACTTAGCTAACACCTTTCAATTTCACCCGCCAACCTAAACCTGAAAATGTTGCTTATTGCATCGTGCCAATAACTAAAAAATATACAAATTATGTAATATAATATAGTTTATAGCAGATACATTTATAGCCGATACTTAATACACATTAATATAACTCAAACTTGTTTATCACACACGCAATCAGTGATAATTCCTGTCATAAAATCGCGCTGGTCTATATGCGTTTATAGTTTTCCTACCACTTTCACCGAGGATGGTTAAGCGCTATAAGTGTAGAAAATGCTATTGCGTTTAATACGGCCTATTGGATAATATTACATGCTGATAGCAATCTGTTAATCGCCGCCAATATCAATAAATGAACGGATATATCGCTGGCACGCACGCGCGTAGGTATAATTACTTTGTGTCACTTCAAAGCAGTTTAATTTTCATTGAGGTTTAAAAGACGCTAATCATTCGCAACTCAACACAAGAATTATCATAAATCTTAACAGTTATTCTCTTTTTTCCAGATGATTCCCGTAATTCGGACGTGCGCCGTGCTCTGGCTGGTGGTGGCATGCGCCAGCGCTGGCGACGACAACAGCACCATCACGACCACCAAAGCCATCCGCACCACCATCCTGCCCGCGCGAACTACGCGCACCGAGCTCAAGGTCTCGCGAAGCCTCAACCCTGACACCACGCAGACCTTGAACGTCCGTACTCGTTCCGGACACATGACACAACTCATCGTTAAGAAAAAGGACAGGTCAACCACCCCGGACAGCACCACCATACCCACCACAACTGTCCCTATCAAAGACGAAATCAAACTTAACGTCACAGAAGAAACGAAAAACAAAACGGAAAGCAGAGACCAAAGAAAACTAAATTACGTCGGAACTCTCAACAGCGACTTAGCTGGATTCGATTATTACTTAAATCGTAAAAACTCCGAGGAACCCAGCGACATCAAAGCGGAGTACGGCAACTGGTCGCCGGTGTCCGTGTACCCCGAGTCCCACATCCAGGAGGACGGCAAGCAGCCCGAGACGGACCCGGAGACCTCAAGCTACTACCCCACCTACGACAACGAGAAGAGAACCGAAAACAAAAAGGTTTACATAACATCGACCAGCTTTTTGGATTACGGAGGACCTATTAAAAACTATAGGTTCGATCCCAGTAATCCAGTCATAAAGAACGACAGGAACCCCGTCTACATAGAGGTCGTCAGCACCAAGGTTTCCGATGGCGAAGGAAGGTCTTCCAAAGTGCCAGATCCAGTTATTATCAGCTCAGACCCTGTCTACACGAAGAAGGTTATGGACAAGTATAATAAACGTGGAAGGTCCATTCTGACACTTGGTGACGACGGGATTCCTGAAATACAGGGCGTAAGAATGCCTGACGACGAATCCGATAAGAAAACCTGGCGCAACGCGAGGGTTGTGAACGGTGAACTTTTACCGTACCCGGAAGGCTACACTCCCCCCAAGGCTATACCAGAAGCCGATGTGTATCCTGACGTATCTTCCGCCGATCCTGCACAGAGCTTTGGTCCCTTCACAAAAGACGATAATTTCGAACCAAAAGATGGACCGTTCACGAAACACGACAACATCAAGTTTGACGAGGGTGACAGCATCGGCCCCTACATGACCAGCGACAACCCTATGTTCGCTTATAAGATCAAAAAAGAAAACCACTATCTGAAATCCGGGTACGGTCCTTTCACTAAAGCCGATAATTCGAAAGTAGCCAACTCGAAACTCATTGAATATATAAAACAAATAAACGATCAGGAATCGAAACGGGATTACTTCAGTGGGAGGAGCTCCCGCGCGCACACCGGGGACCTCGAGTACGCCGAGAGCCACATCCAGAGACGCATGCTGCAGCACCCTGGCGAAGTCAACTACCCGAACTCCGCCATGTACACTCCCAAGAACGCAAAACCAGGCTTCGATGAAAGCGTGAGGAACCCCGTCCTCCAATACGCTCATCCAGACCTAGGTGTACAGCCCGCTAAAGTCACTCGCGACAATCCAGAATATTACGAAAACAAAGAGCGTAAAGTAAAATACTACACCACAAACGTACCAAAGAGCGCTCACCCGTATCCTATGGAGCCCATCGACGGATACGGCCAGCAGCGCTCGCAGGGCTCTACCAACGCCAACCGGTACTACGAGGACGAGTACAACAAGTTCTCTTACTACGATCGCAGCCACACGAGCCCCCGCTACCCGTACAGCTATGGCTACATCAAGCGAGTGCCTGAACCGTCCCTATGGAAGAAGTTCACCGATTCCATGAAGGACACGCTTCACACCGCGACCCAAACCGTCCATCAGCTAACCAAACCTATAACTGATCCTATTGCTAAAGTAACACAGCCGATCTTCGATCCTCTGGTAGAGGCTACTCACAAAATATCGCACAATTTAGGACTGTACCCATCAAACTCTTTACAAACGCAGAGATACGCTCAGGATAAGATTGGTGTTGCAGCGGTGGCTTCCGGGGCTCCGGCGATGTTGCCCGCTATTGGTCTAATGGCCGGAGGCGCAGCCCTCGGAATAGGCGCCGTGGCCATGGGAAGACTCTTCGACGGCAACTTGATGCGTAGTGCGGGCCTGACGTCAGACTATGACGAAGTAGAAAAGGAACACAAGCGGGCTCTAAATGGAGCGCCATATGACATCGACAGAAAATTCATAAGCCAACAAAAAGTGTACGACGACAACTATAAAATGCCAAGTGAAAACGTGTACGTGGTCATGTCTCCCGACGAAGCGACGAGGACGAAACGTGAAGTTCTCATCCAGGACGATAGCTACCACGGGGAGGGTTTAAGAAGAACAAAGCGTCAGAGGAGATCTCTCTCCGAAGACATGCCTGAAGAACTTCAGCACCTGGACAGCAACGGAGGTGGGTCGTCGCTAACGGCGGCGGCGATGGACCTGGTGCGTCAGACTGACTGGCGCGACCACCAGTGCGCCAAGCGCACCTTCTGTCGGGTGCTCACTGCGCAGTCTTCGGACTCCATCTTCGCCATGGAGAAGAAGATGGAATCATTACTAAAAATGTAAGTCTAACATTTCCTTACAACTTAAAATTAGAACCACATCTGATCGAAGATATGACTTTGACATGCATTCAGATTGAATGCCCAATAGACATCTAGGAATGATATCATCATGCATGATAGGGTCAACTTATAATATTCATTTTTTAGTTACAATGATTCCAAAATAAACAGTGAGATCAAAAACAATAGGTATAACACACGCAATCCAGAGTTAAAGAATTCTTCGGGTTCACTTGTCTTCAAAACTACAAAGCTAAAGTTTTTTAGGTACCTCTGTTCCTAACAGAGTCCTTCTTGAGCTCATCAGAAAGTTCCCACACTTTTTGTTGACAAGCGACACAGTAACTTTATACTCCGTTAGACGTGTTGTCTTCGTTGCGTTACAAGTTTCACTTTCAAAGTTCGTCGGCACAGTGTACACATCGTCACCAGTATTCCGAGCATGCACTGTTACATTCACAGTAATATACATTTTGTCCATACAGCTGTTCGAAACTTTCGTAAGTAACTGTGCAACAACACATGATAACACTGTATAAGCGTGTGTGCTCGTATAGATACTTGAACAGTTATGAAACTAAATACGAATCCCGTCTCGAACACCGGAGGTCCTCGTCGTTTTTTTCTTAAGTATATGTTATCTATTTCAACTTTTGAACAGTTATGTTACAATTGTAATAGGTATTTTCGGTGCTATGAGGTTAGACATTAATGCTGATGTCTGTTAGTATATTGGTTAATACACAATTTGTCACAATGACGAGGTCTGTACAATTTAGTTGTAAAATTGATAATTGATATTATATTTCCCAAATATATAAACAGAATTTTAAGATCGAATACTAAATGTACATAGTATAATCCTGAACTTCAAGCTAAATGTATTTGTTTTAAACGAGGCAAATTATACTCATACAACAAATTTTGTGCTCACGTCCATTTCTATAATGCATATACAGTTCCAGAACATAAGAATAGTTTACGTATATAACTAAGTTACAGACCACAGAGCAAAAAAGACCTTCATGCACATGCATAAGGCTCAACTTAAAATTTCGGCGACGAGGCGTCTGGAGCGATAGCTTTTGACATGTTACAGAACATAGTTAAAACCCTGCGTATGTCTGTATTGTGTCACACTCGCATTAACGCCACAAACACGTGCAACAAGTTGCGTCAACTTTCCTTTGGCCGCGGAGCTGCCATGATGACCGCTGTGACACAAGAGTTGGCTAACGTTGAAGAGGAAAATGCTAGCAAGGTGAAGTGGGAGAAGATTTAAAGTTTTTTCACAAGTGCTACGATGAAAGTCTAGTGAGTCTTCTGGGTACCCTACCCACCGACCTAGGGCAGGATTTCTATGCATACGTTTTGTTTATATAACATTTTGATGAATGAAGAAATCATAGTATGTAAAATATTAGCTGTCTAAGATGTACTTACCGCTAAGATCGAACATTATAATATCATTATTTGCAGTCTCTCTTTAAAAATATCCAGGAGCCGTTGTGTGATGGCACCAATGTTGGACACTTAGTTCTTAATTCAAAACCATAACGTTATAAATTGAACATTAACCAAGAAATGCACAACACTTAACTCCTTTGAAAGAAGTACTAATGTTCATGATAGGTTCCTTGTCCATTACTGGCGCCGTAACCCTAGTAGTAAAAAGACGTATAGAAAACACGTGACTTGTCGATCGATCTGTCATTCATTGAATTGATATGTATTGACATTGTCTTTTGTTTCGACATTTGCGTTTCTACAATCGATTGCGGCTAGGCTACGCGGCCCCTGATCTTAGTCTCTCTTTTTCATTTGCTAGTTAGTTTCGAATTTCGATATTTGTGGCGACCATTGGTAATTACTAGGTATATACAGTATCTCTCCAAGCCATGTGAGTAAGTAAAGAGCATATGTATATGTTACTTTAAACATTGGGCTTGTAACAGCCGCGTAAAAGTGAGTGGTCAGAGAAAGTGATCCGTCGACAACGTAACTGACGACCTACCACTAACATCGATGTTCGAAAATTTCGTGCATCTTTCTCTTTTACTCCAGTTATTTAGAATGAGAGACAATCATCGGAAATTACCGAAATTCGATTTTCGCGTTAGGTCCTCTACACGCGTGCTGACTGGTGAAAATTTATAAAGATAACAAAATAAATGCAATTCCCGAAGTAAATACGTAAATAATGTTCATCACACCCTCTCAAAATCTACATACCCTATATACTATACTCTATAAAAATATGTTAATGATAGTTACTTTATTTAAATTAATTTTGTATCGAGCTAAAACTTCCACTTAATACCATATAAATTATAATTGTTGCGTATAAAAGGCGCATTAAGGATATGGTGGAAAAACTCGCAGCCAAAGGTTAGGTCTCGGTAGCTCAGTTGGTAGAGAGCGGTGGGCTAGAGTTTAGTCGTGAGTTCGAGTCTCACCCGAGTTGAATATTCCAAATATCCTTCATGTCTATGCGGAACGAAAGAAAGCTTTTTGCGACCTAAGGCTTGAGAGTAAAAGAAAAACAACTCTTTCATACATTTTCTCCAACTTATACTTGACCTTTTCTATGGAACAGCTCAATTTTTATTTATTTAGCACTGTTGAGAGAACTAATTGATACTAAAAGACTTACGGAGTATACTTATCATACCGCTAGGGTTTTATCCTATATCATAATCGCTGTCATGTTCTGACAAGTTAGCGCGAAATTAACTGTTCAGCAATCACCTTCTCTATTCCATTTTTGAAAAGTACTTATCTAAACCTAAGAAGCCTAAATCTGGAGTATGATTTGCTGGTAAACACAGCCAAAAAATTAGTTTACCTGACAACTGATGCGGGCACAACGCGGTGGCTGACAGAGGAGTGAGCTAGGTATCCTGCCTCTGCCAGCTACCAGACACAGTCGACTCGGTTACGTCAATATAGTAAAACAACATCATAATAGCGTAAACACATAAACAGAAATAAAATAAACATGAGAATAATAAGTAACAGCAGTAAAAATTATAACAGTAAACCAATCATAGCAGATATAACAGGAACAAATATAACCAATAGCGATAACTCACAACACCGACTGCCCGTATCTGTCGCGGGGGTCACATCAAAAGACATCAGACCCAACGGTCGCCCGTATCACTAGCGAGGGCCGTTGGGTTAAACCTAACGCCTGAAGGCGTTAGGTTAGGTTAGGTTAGGTTATTCTAAAAAAAAAAAAAACCTATCCTTCTCTGTGTTTTCTTTTATTATACCATAACCATCTAATTTCTCTAATGGCGAGTAACATGAGTAAATTACTGTTGTTATTCAATGAATATGCAATTAAAACTCAAATATTCAGTAGCAGTGGGTCTGTAGAGCAGACAGTCTGATTATGATGCAGCACGCTGCACTATTAACTGCCGGTGTCATTTGCATACTGATGGACGTTATACGCATTTGTTACACATTTGAAGTTTGTTCGTTCCGTGGTGGTGATGGCGGCTGAGAACCACCACAACTTAAAGGGAAAAAACCGTCGGATGAGCAGCAACGTCCATCGAAACCGAAGCAATTGTTACTGCTGGACAAATCAGACTGTTGGATAGAACAACAATATACCGGGTATTATAAAAAACGTGATACAAGATTATCAAGCCGGCGTCAGGGCATATTTAGGTACTATGGGGTCAACTTTGTAAATTGTAAAAGAAAAACAACTCTTTCATACATTTTCGTCAACTTATAACCTTTTCTATGGAACAGCAAAATTTTTATTAAATTTGACAAATTTGACCCCATAGTAAAAGATGTTCCAAATCATGAACAGATGCCGGTTTGATAATCTTGTATCACGTTTTTTATAACACCCAGTATAACTGAGCATTACGGTATACATATACACCAAATGCGCCGATAATCAAAGTAATTACTCTAATAACATTATATGTGACATTATCTATGATAAGGGACCTTATTGTCGATGGCGCTTACGCCGTTGTTCAAGATGCTGCAATACAAACGCAATGTGGTTCGACGTAAGCGCCATCGATAATAAGGTCCCTTTTGCTAAATAACGCCGCATATACCAAATCACTTATGCAGTGGAGAAGAAAATCCAACTCGTTTATTCAGGTGTTGGATGGCCTATCATCCTTCCAAGCATTCACGACACATCTCCAAGCAAAAAGGTCACATTCAGGTGATGATGTCAGAAACGCATCGCGGATGCCAATTCGCCTGGTTTTGAAACCTTATAGATCGCTGCCTATGTCCAGAAATTCCGTGAATAGGAGACATCATGAAACATTGGACAGTATGGTATTTTTAGACGGTACCAAATCAATCTCATTTCCAATTCACTAACCGTATTTACCTCAAATAAATTTGTCCGCGAAATCACGTAACGTAAGCACGATAGAAACGTCAATGAATCAATCTGATATATTTCTTAGACACACGGAGAGCAGTCACGAAGGCGAATCACGACCGAGTCAGCCGTGACGCAGTTCTGACTTATCTCGCTACATGGCTGTGACAACAAATGATGTCCTTATTTATTATAAAAAGGTCACTTCAATACATAGCATATGTAAAATGGTGACTGTGGGATCGGAATCGGAATTTAAATAAATTTATTTTAAGTTGAACAGGGCCATTCTGACTTTTCAAAAGGAACGACCGACCAAAGGTTGTTATAGAAGGGAAAGGAATGAAGGAAGGTATCTCTGGCATAATAACATCAAAAAATGTGCAAACATGCGGAAAGCTAGTGCATAAGAATGGCCGGGAATAAAAAATAATTAACAAAGCCAGCCATTAGCCAACACATGCATGGCAGAAAAAGATCCTAATTTAATACCATGTTTTGGTCTGTCCTTTAGGGATACACTATCATCGGCTTGGATGACAGATCCAACACATAGAAGTACACCTCATCATTTGATGGAAATTAACGTGAAGTTGTTATTAGATTCTGGGTTGAGACATTAAGAAAAAAGAATAGCAGATTTCTTAAAAAATTCAATTGTATAAAATGTTTTTTTTAATACTTTTCTTCTTCTGTTCCCAAGCGTGGGCAGAGCTCGCTTTCCGACAGAATTTTCTCCACTTCGCAGTTTTGCTCAATCTTCGGCGTTCTTTGACGAGGTCGTCTCCTCCATATCTACTTTCAGGATGCGTTTTCGGGCATATTATCCTTGTGCAAAGTCCTGAGCTTAGGTTTATGTTGTTACGGACTCGGCTGGCATGCCATTAAACTATGCTGCCAACAAAAACTTGACCGACTCATACTTGTTCAGTAAGGCACGACTGGCGTTGCGTTCCAAGCACACCGCAGCCACGTTTTTTGAGATGCGGATCAGGAAATATCACTCACCTGTCGCGGTTGCATTTCAATTGAAGACCAATTGGTTTCCGATGGACAAATTGCATACCGAAGTTTAATACGTGTTGTGTATTCGGAACTTCTTAGTGTCTTTCTTCTATTTATTTATTATTAAATTCCGTAACAATGTTATTGATATACATTGCCCACAAAAACTGCATTGAGCAGTTTGACTGGAGGATCCTCAGTCTTACCTTCCTAATGCGCACTCTTTGCGGACTGCTAAGGATTTCGCTCCCTTCGTCTGTATTCCCGGAAAGATATAATTTGGGTCTTTTCAAGGCAAGAATGAATAGGCTGTTACTTAACCAGCGTACACACTCGTCCTTGTCGACACTTACAATCAGGGTATTCTTTTCTTCCTTAGTTATTGAAATTAAGTGTAAACAACAATTTTGTAACAGTTTGTAAGGAAAATAGCATAGACAAAGTTTAATTACGTTGTTAACCTTTTAGTCACGCGGACGGGAGGTAGTCATGTCGTGACATTGGCATTGTACTTATTAGTAGCTATCTTAAACTGCATCCTGATCTAATTAATCCGAGAATTGTCTACTTATCCTGAAACTACTTATTACATCTCCACGTTTACAAAGCAGACCAATCCTCGTTCTCACAAAAATATTTTCAAGACCAACTACAAAGACATTGTACTATTGTTACGCATGTAATGGTTACGCAATTTACAGCCTATTTCAAATCGAACAGAGTCAAAGCAAAACATTTTTTCCTCATCTCTCTACATAGAGATAACAAACAAATAAACCAAAACAGCATGACAGCATCGGACGCAATCGAGATCGGTGCCATTGCATCACCGAATCTAAGCCGCGTCCAAAAAAACGAGATGCCGGTCAGACGGCTTGCCGCCAAAAAAACATGGCGCCGCCACCGCGGGCGCCACGCACAGAATATAACAGTACGCATGTATATTTGTATAGCGGAATCTAAAGAGATAGCGCATACCAGAACTAAAATAACACTAAAAAGGACACGTGGTTGTTGTAAATAACACACCAACAGCTTTGAGCAACGAAAATAATATTAATTATTATTAATATTTTCCGATAGGCTGGTTTAACGTGCTATCCACACGTAGGTACTCTTAGAGTCTTATTTATTTGTTTGTTTTTAAATCAGTATATTATTATTATCAGTATATTATACTGATTCAAAAACAAACAAATACTGATTAAAAAACAAACAAATAAATTGACATACAAAAATCAAAAATGACAAAATAACTTAAAAATCGAAATATAAAAGAAATAATAAATATTTAAAAACTATATATACAACCTCAACAAACACACTAATTTGTTGTTTTGTTAAGGCCTTTGGTTCAGTATGCTTCTCAAATTTTCGCCACTGACAAACATTCCTGATCGAGTCTACCCATAGACAGAAAATAGAATTATGATATAAATTGAACTTTTCAGTAAAACGCTTACTTTTTACGTAACATTTCTTATTTGAACTTAAACTTATGAAAATGCAGATTTCTTCTTCTGTCTTCTTACTTCTTTTATGTATTGGAAAATGTAATAATAATACTTTTGCGCGCTTAAGCGCTACCAATTGGCTCTGTGCTGTAGATACGAAGTATATTTTTATAATTAATTATTTTATATACATATATCCAATTTAATTAGTAAGCTTAGTGCGATAAAATATGATCATCTTTATAAATGACGTGTGCTACTGCGAAGATCTGTATGGTGCGCGGCATAATCTCGAGTTGCGCAACTCGGAAGCGGTGAAAGTGCGCGGACGGCATTCCTGCGCGCGCGCATGTCGCCCACATATGTAAACAACGAGGGAAAATGCATAATTTCATCAGATTTTTGATATACTGTTTCTTAACACAATCTTATTTAAATACTTGTTAATCATCATTATCATCCTCCTCTTAGCATTTGTCCTGGCGTTTACGTCACCACAGATTTGTGTCCTAACCTAATCCCAACACATTTAAATAAGCTACTGCTGCCTGAAATTCTTACCCAGAAGGAAAACTAATCCTGACCAAGGTGTTATGGACACAAATAATTGTCACCACCGTTTATTAAATTAACATTAGGTTCAATCGTACGTAAAATGAGTTAATCAGGCCATTATATTTAAGGAATTATTACAAGTTTTTTTATTTTATATATTATCACGTGTTCTTATATTCGTATCGATAGCTGATAGTCTCTGTTTTAACGTGCTATCCACACTCTTAGGGTCTTATTTATTTATTTATTTAATTTTTCTTGCACAAAATTAAAAACTAATGTACAAAAGGTGAACTTAATGCTATGAGGTCTTCCCAAATCTATCCACGTGAACTCTGCTGAAGCCAATCAATCCGTCTTATGTTCACGCAGTAAAAGCGAAACAAATATCATTCCGCACGCATCGGCTCGGCTTTTAAATAAAGTAAAATAAATAAATAAAAGCTTTGAAACTGAGCAAAACTTTACTGACCCTCGCCAAAAAACCTTTAGAAGAAACAAAACTACTAGGTGCCTATCGCGCACCGTCGTTCGTTCTTGTTATAGCTCAGAGCGATAGAGTTGGAGATTTTCGAATTTCGCGGTAGGCCATTGCCGAATCCACGTCAACGGACGCTGGGAAGCCTTTCAATTGATAACTTTTTTTTTTTATGACATAGGCGGCAAACGAGCAGACGGATTACCTGTTGGTAAGCAATTACCGTCGCCCATGGGCACCCGCAACATCAGGGGAGTCACAAGTGCGTTGCCGGCCTTTAAGGGGGGTTGGAGCTCTGGGAACCCTACTCACCATCAGGAACACAACACTACATACCTGAAAGGTAGCAGTGGTGTTATGGTTGTTGTCTTCTGTAAGGAGGAGGTACTTCCCCAGTTGGACTGCCCCAGACTCAAGCGTGATGGTCATCGCTGTGCCCTACCTCTCATTGTTGGACGTAGTTTAAGGACATACCCGGGTCCAACTTTCTTATAGTTGTAATAGCACGCACGAGTGTTTTCCAAAACACAAACCTTGCACAACCATGGGCATCACTGCTCACCGCTTTAACACGGAGATGAGCTGATAAGCCGCAGTGATAACATCGACGTTGATCGATGGTGTTGCACAAGGTACAAGTTAGTGTTTACACACACCTTATTACAAAGGCGTAAGGTGCAAATTTATAATCATATATCGACTTTACCGTTAGCTTTTCTAGTGTTGTCGACATTAGAGTACATGTGCAATAATAAGCGGTAAAATTGTAAAGGTTCAATCAATTAGAAGTAATTTCAGCTGTATCACCTTTCGAGTTTTACTACCATCGCCCGGGACGCATTGAAGCTAGTATAGTATGTATTAAGAATAATTTAAAAGTATCCGGAAAACATGCCGTGTGGTGCCTGCTAACAATAATAGCACCGCCCCTCTCTAGAGGGTGTCGTAAGTGTGGCGACAAAGGGAAAAAAACCGACACTGAGCAGGAGCTTCCGTCACAACCCAATCTACAGCTACTGCGGCCGCCAACCTTCCAAGCGTGGCGACTATAGCAAATAACCCCCAAGATGGTACAAGTCATATTTTCGGAGAGGCCTATGGCCAGGAGTGTACGATTTACACAAAGTGACTTTTCTAAACTCATTGTACTCAAAATAGGCATCAGTTTCTATATGTGTGTCCTATACTTAAAAATATTTTTTCTAGGGATTTCAATTTATCTTGCACTCGTCGAAACTAAATCTTTGATTCAAATGTCTATAGAAAATCCAATTACGCAACTTTAGCAGACTAATCGCGATCATCAGTTAGCCACTGCGTCCGATTTCCGCTCACGAACCTCGACAGGTGTACTATGGTTGTTATTATCGACATAACATTGCACTTTCATCGATGTTCTTTGACCTTTAGAGGTGAAGCGAGCGATTAAGTACAATCTTGCTGACTACAAATAGAGATAAAGTTAAATCGTGACTTGGTGTTTGCCTGAATGTCTTCGATTGGTTTGATGTAACAATTTCAATGGCTTTGTAAGCTTCATTTTGCGACACACCGTGCTGATGTTTGTCTCAGATAAATATAGCAGATTCTTTCTGTATTAAGTCTCATCTTTAAAAGATTTTAGTCAACTAGTTGCTCTTTTGTTTCGTCGGATTGATGCGGACTGTTAATGGAATTCGCTGTCTTCGTCTGTATTGATGGCAAGATATATAATTTGGGTCTTTTCCAGTGAATAGGCTGTTACTGAACCAGCGCGGCGTGCTACACCCTCGACCTCGTCGACACTTACCAGCAGGTGTGACTGAGGTCAAACGCTGGTCAGTCTTGTATAAAAAAAATCAATAGCAGATTCGAAGGAGCCCTTCGAATATGGCTTATGAATAAATCTGAGTTAAAATATATGGTTTGAATTTTCTTTCGGATTACAGATTCTTGGCAGAATACAGTGCAAGAAAATTATATGTCTTTGAATTCGTCTCCGTTGTGAAAGTAATGTAAAATAGCTTCTCTGTACACATGATAAATTAATAGTACATTACATCAGAGTCCGGGAAAATGAGGATTTCCGCGGCCGAGGCCGGGAATTCCGTCCCCTTCAGTTGCCGCACCCAAAAAACCATATACTTCCGAGTCTATTATAAGGAATGTAAAGACAATATTTCATTGCATGTTTGAGAAAAAAATATTACAAAGCATAAGCACTTTGGGAATTCGCCGGTGGCACTTACTGATATCGCCAACCCGTCTGCCAAGCGTGACGATTATGGCATTACACCCCTGATGCTGCTTATCGCAATCTTGGGGGGAGGCCCACACCCAGCAGTGGACATCCGTGGCATAAATAATAGTACTCGTAGTAGTCATATGTTACATCAGGATACAACCTCACCTGTACCATTGCTGCAAGGTGAAAAAGTGCATAAAGATGCACTTTTGACCTGACTGTAAAGTCAGCATCATATAGTTGGTGTCAGTCAGTACGGCCAAATATATCGTAACACATCCTTACTGCTATATAAATGTACAGGCCGTGAGAAACATCAAACCTTAAGGAGTGTATCGAACAATGACATTTATTTTATGCCAATACGTAGAAACATAAACGGCACGACACTTACACGCGACATTTTCAACAATCAAAGGTAACAAGCATAATAAACACAGTCTTTATGGACTGGGAATCTGAACTTTAAAACAAACAACATTGCCCAAGGCAATTTAAGATTATCGAAAGAAATAATCCGGTTAATGGGAATTAATGTCTAGTAATATTTATATTTAAACTTACGTGAGACATATTTAATAATTAACGATTAATACGGTACTACTCACGTTTATTTAGTCACTCGCGCGACATGTTTCGGAGAACAAAGGCCTCCATTTTCAAGCACTAAGAGTGCTGAGTGTCCGTTCGGTTCGCCGCTCGCGTCGCCGGCCCGTCGCGCACGAGTAAATTATACAAAGTGTAAATAAAATTTTATTTACACAAAGCACTTAATAAAAAGATTACATAATAAACAAAACTAAAAACTGTTTATGTCTTATTTGGTAAATTTAAATCAGTGTAGCGTGCTAGTAAAGTCAAGTTAAAACACATAAAAAATAATAAGCGTTTCAACCCACTTCTAAAATTTAAGTCAAATTTGCTACCATTAGATTTTAGACTAGATATTTAAGCACATAACCGTAGCAACAAAAACCAGATACATGTTTAAATATTTATCAAGCAAATATTCTAGTTCAAAATAAAACTAGTATTTTACGATAAGTTCAAGCTAGGTTTGACTCAATCCGAAAGGTTCAAAGTTGCCTAACTGAAAGGTTTTAAGGCGTATTATAACCTTATACTATGTTGGCCTAAAATTCCAGATAATCGAGATATAGTTTTTTTTTTCACGAAATAAACTGTCTAAATAGTAAATATCCGTATATGGAAACAAGAAACATAACATTATCCACTGGCTCGATCGTGTAAGTTCGTGTTTCGAGTTAGTTATTATTTTGTAAATGGCACTAGCCAGTAGTTAGCAATTCTGTAATAATTTTGATACTTTAGTTGGTGATTTAATTATAGTCGTTCCAGGTGGCAAAGTTTGGTCGAAGTGGGTTAAATTAAAACTAGTTTAGGTATGTATACATCGAATTACAATATTCACGTGACTGAATGTATCACTACTTACTACTTAAAATCATACATATCGAGCATACTTAAAATCGTAATGATGATAATTATTGAAAAATAGATACAACTGGATCTGAATAATCTGAACGACTGGGATAGTCATTCATGTTTTTATGTGTTGCTCGACTTCGTATTATGACTGGATATCTCAAATGATATGTTATTTATATAATATATTATATTTAAAGCTTGCTACTTGCTCCAAGTATGAGTATCTACACTGTCCCAATTTAAAGCGACCTGACAAAGTTCAGAAGCCCATCGGGAACGGACCGGCCACCACAATGCGGCGCGGCAAGCGTTTTATCTGTTCGTTGCGCGGTCACGACGCGCAATGCACTGCGGTTAGTTGGGATCACACGCAATGAAACGCTTGCCGCGCCGCTATTCGCGCAATGTCGTGGCCGGGCCGTCAAGGTTTAGTAGAAACATGAATTTCAGACAAAAAGCTCCGTGTCCCCACATTGGGAGCACGCGGACAGGAAACGTGTTAATTCAGTCTCTAAGTAGCTTCAATCTATTCCAATTTTCAACTATCAATATTCGAGCAATAGAAAGTTGTCAAGACACTTGTAAGTTTACAATAGCATCAAAGACCAGCTGGCACTAATAATAGTCCACTAATGAATAAACCTAAACTAATGAATGAACTATTTGAATAAAAGTAGCTCAGTTTTATGGGCAAAATCGGTCCTTACTTTTAAAGCCCCAATGTCGTATAGACACACGGTATATCGTCGTCTAGTGCCTACAAGACAACTCAGGCCTTATTGAGCTTACTGTACTAAATCAATTTGGAACAAATTGACCCAAAATTGTCTTGTTATTAATTATACTAAAATTCCCGTCTCCTATTCCAGGATCACACGCGGCGGCGCCGGCGCAGACGTGGTTGCGCACCACCTCGGCGACGTCATGGCGGCCAGTCGCGACCACGACTGCTCGAGGTTCTACTGCGACCGACACTAGCGACTGGCAGCACTGTGCTCTGATGGCCTACATCGAAAGTTTCAAACATCTCTTTTACTCCAATTAAATCGTAATTAGAGTGACAGAGAAATTCGATTTTCGAGGGCTTTTTTAGCACTTAATTGCGTTTCGATGAGGTTCAAAACTGTTAACTGTGTCCGCGTTCTTATCACTATTTCATTCTAGCTCTGCTTTGGTAATACATGTTAACTGTCCGAGTGCCCCCAATGGTGGCACGCAACTTATTATTAGGAGTCCATGCTTCTACTATGGGGTCACATCCCCATACATACTATATGGGGACAGCGAACGTGTTAATTTAATACTAACAGCCGTCAATCATAGTGACGAAATGTCAGAGTCTAATTTCTTATTCAGTAAGGTAAACGTACCAGTGCTCGACATGCGAATGCCCAATGGATGACACCCTTCTGTTACCTTTATTGACAATAACTTAACAAAGTGGCATCCTTTGGGACGCTGTCGGGCACCCGGACGGGTCTATTTGATTGACGGATGTAATAAAATCGGGTTATGAATGAGTGATAATGATAAGATAAGATATGTATACGATTAAAAGTGATTTTAATGTTGGCAACATCGAGTAAACAGTTAACTGTAGCTTTAAGCTTAAGTTCGTAATTTAAGCTACGGAATATGGCTTTAAGTTAGACTGAAATACAGTCTTAAAAACAAAACAAGGAGACGTGTAATTATGGCAACAAACTTGATTTATTTGTACAAATGTTTTCGTCAATTTCTTTTACGATGCTAAAGAAAGAGATGTAATACAAACATTTGAACAAACAAAGCCAATGCTACGGAGATAATATAGAAAACATCAGTTTTTCTTGGTACCGTCAGACTTATTATATGACCAATTCCGAACCTAAGTACTACAAGATACGACCTACTTACGATTAGATCACATAAGTAGGTCTTTGTACAATTAGAGCCAATAGATTTATTATCAACAAAAAAACTTAGTTCGAAGTGTTGAGTCACGATACTGAGAAACGTAATACATACTTTAATTTTCAATTACAGATAAAGCAAAAAAGTATTTGACAGAGAACCTTCGGGTCTTATAAAGCTTTTAATTAGCAATAATAGATTAGCAAAAAATTCAATAAGGGCTTAAAAAACAAAAATACGGTAGAAATATTTCACGTCCTTTTCGTTAATTAATGTTTTTGAAGATTTTAAGCCGCTGGTTTTTCCTTATTGTTGTTAGACTTACCTATTTGTTGGAAACTCGTACACATACAAAACATTCCAGGAAATATGTACAGGTATACGATTTAAATTTCATTAATTATTTATTCACAGTTCCATTTATTTTAGCTAATAACGATATGTTTATAAAACCCGAAAGGAATTATTTTTATAATACTCCGTTATGGTATCAGAGTGCATGCTCAGATATGTAAAGCGCAGATATTTATGACGAGTCGCCGACTCGCCATCGCGCCTACGTTTCGTAAACGCAAAATTAACGGACTTGGCAACGTATAGTCATACAATATTATCATTTTTATGTAACAAGAAAGTGCAAAAGTATCAATTGCGTCATGTAATGCAACATGTGCAAATGTCACAGGTTTTGACGAAGTGATTAAGATCTAAAGATCTATTTTTAAATTGAGGGATTCTGTAGGTGCGTCCAGAGTGCCCGAATGCGATGCTCGTGATTTTATAGTTTGAGGGGTTTTAGTTCGAGGACGGGCTGGGGATATACATACTCGTACGCCTGCTAAATACAGATACAAGATAATTTTACTAAAGGTTTACGAGATGTTTATGAATAAGCAAGAAAGTATTTATACTCGTGCTCTTACGCTGGTATTTTCACCACTAACGCATTCACTGCCACGGACGCACATGTGCGTTTATTTCCTTACATTTTTGGAGGGGGTGGTAGCGAATGTGTTAACAAGTCAGTATCTATTATTCTTCTTCTATTCGGCAGTCTTTAGATTACGCACCTAATTGGTAATGCAAGCTGGTAAATGACTAGTCATGCAAGCCAGCTATCTACCAAACCAGACGTGTTAGTGAGCGGCGTGAGCGCTGCGTACGTGCATCGCGCGATCGTCGCATTCGGGCTATGTGGACGCACTTTATAATATGACACAGTCACTTACCATCTCGATTCAGCATTTGAGTTCTTTGATAGGTATGAAGTGGATTATTTAGAACAGTGCTTTTTTACTTGATCAAGTGCGAGGCCCTAGGCCCTCTGTTCTTTTCTCTGCGAAATTGGAACACTAAGTTCGGCTACAACCGTAGCGCGAAAGTGTTGTTATTATTCAATAAATGTCAGAATTGAATATGATTATCACGGAAATGTGAGCGTCATTAACATTTCCCGGTGAAATGTACAGTGAATTAATAATAAGTAGGATAGTAATTTATTATTATTTAATATTATTTAAGTGATCAGGGTGATTCTTGTTATAAAATTTAGTGCAGCGAGACAATAAAAATATTGTAAAGTATAATTAGGATCATAGACGAAGCCATAATTTTCAATTATCATTTAACAATTTTCTTTCCTAAAATGACTACAAAAGTTACTAATTTCAGTAGCCATACTCGTATTTGTTTGGTTCCTACATATTTATAACAAAATCGATACTTATATTATATCATATATAATATTGCAGCTGTACTATCTAAAATTACAATGTATTTATTGTTACCAAATAATTATTTATTCAATGATTTATTCCCGTCGAATTAAGGCTTATTTATATAAATTATTTTAGGTGACAGCAAAAAGGTTTAGATTCTCTTGCGTTAACATTTTTCACTTAAACAAAACTTTTTCCAGGCCCCACCTAATCCGAATGGTTTTCCCAGTAATCCCAATTATATATTTTAAATAGTTACCTACGTTTTGGGTATTTATTTTATACATCATAAATTTTTGGGATAATCCGATTTAATATGAACCTTAAAGTTTAATGCTTAAGTTGAAATTAAATCGACACGCATATGGGCGATAAATGAACTATGCCTGGAAAAGGGTTAAGGCTAAGCCTGAGGGTTGAGACGCTCGAAGCGGAGTGTAAGGCGGGTCGTGCAGGATGCCTGCGGTCGCTCTCATAGTTTTGCATATGTTTCATATGCCCGCCGCACGCACGCCCGCTACACGCCCAACAAGAACAATTGCTAGATTTTTTGTAAAACAGAATTGTACAAGCTGTCACGAGCGAAAGTCACGCAAGTGTGGAAACAACAATATTAAGAATATACGATTTTCAATTAGCGAACACGAAAATCTATTTATTTAAATTATACTAGGTGCTTGTAAGTTGTAAATACCGCTTTACTGGATGTAAATTATTTATTTATTATACAAATTAAAATTGAAATAAAATGCACTTGTTTCATTTACAACCAAAAATAATAATTTAATTCTGTTAAGCAATAATTAAAAATTGATAACACGACATGTTTCAAGTAATAGAAAAATACATATTTGTCTATAAGACCTCATTATGATGATTATTACAATAAAAACAGTACAGAATTATTTTTTTACAAGTATTACCTTACATACCTATTTATTATACCCGTATAGATGAAAAACATATCACGTGGCTATGTAGTTGAACGGAGAATGAATATAGAACTTACGTCAAAATTTGAATATAGAACGCCGACATGCGTGTACACACGTTACTACTACATAAGCCAGGGGGCCGATTTTTGAACCCAAAGTAGTCGAATCGTGACAGAAATTTATCAGAAATGAAGAAATGGTATTTTAGAAACAAATGAGAGAAAATAATAATCATGTGTATGGAATCTATACATTTAGTGCAATAATAATAGTGAGAAACTTTTGTGTGCGATTATTTTCATCCTCAAAGTTATTTAAATTGGA
This sequence comes from Grapholita molesta, assembly GCA_022674325.2. NCBI lineage: Eukaryota > Metazoa > Arthropoda > Insecta > Lepidoptera > Tortricidae > Grapholita > Grapholita molesta. The sequence goes on along the minus strand of CP053135.2, from coordinate 14,003,443 downwards.
GTGCACGGCTTTTGAAAATCGGCCCCAGGTGCTTTAGCTAAGTTTATCACCTATAACAATTTAGATAATAAGGATCTATATCCCCACCAAGCCTACCAAATGTCCGGGATGTATAGGCCCGTGAATCTCGAATGTAGAAACAAAAATATTATCATGTGTACACAAAATAGGAATTGTAAATAAGATTAGTAAGCACTTACTCAACGTACGCGAGAAAGAAATATGTAATCTGTAAATAAAAAAACAAATAATGATTACACATTTAACATATTAAAAAACCGAAAGAGGTTTGATACAGTTTATGTTATAATGTTTATGTATACATTTTGCGATTAAATATTAAATAGCAAATATTAAAGAGCTGGCGGCTTCCTCGCACAACTTATCACCATTGCGATACAACGAGGAAATGCCGCCAGCATCCTTGGTACAATGCCTCAAGGGCCTTTTTTAGATTTTATACTGTAATTAGTTAAGTAGTCATAATACGATTGTAATTTCTGTAAATAGATGTATCTAATAGCAAACGAAAGAAACAAAATATACCGGACGGGGAGCATCAAAGGGCAGGCAGCAGCGTTCCTTTAGAGTAGTGTAATTTACTTGCCAAGCGTGGTGATTCCAGTATTGAACACCCTATCTATGATCATACATCGCTCACTGTGACAGTCTACGTGGAAGGCTTATATTGCTGATAGGTAGCAGCAACGGCGCGTCGAAAAGCAGCCGATTCCTGCCCGCTAAACTATTTTTTCCGCAGTCCCGCAGTTTTCTGGGACTCTTTGAGAAAATTCATAGCTAAAATCGGCTCCGTCTTGCCCAAGACAAAGATCAGATTTGATCACCACCACTGGTAAGTAGGTTATACCGCGTGCGGCCTGTAATAGGAGGATCGCTTCTACACCACGAACGTAACAAAATCTGTTCTACAACTTTAAATAATTACTTGTGATTTTTTCGAACAACTAAATTAGTATATTTTCAATGAACAGCATCCAATAGTCTAGTTGACGTTTACTGTCAGCCTCCAAACTTCATAGTTTTCGCAATACATTGCTTGCTTGGAGATTCATTTTTTATTAATATTTATTAAACTATAAGTTATTTTCAAAAGTCGTAGAACAAATGTTGCTGCGTTTGTGGTGTAGAAACGATGCCTAAAGTTAATGCTTCTATTACAGGCCACACCCGGTAGATACCTCTGCCCTCGGTCAGCACTCGCAGTTGTCACCGCCCGCGCCGGGGCCCGCGCCGGCGACGCTGCGCGCGGTGCCGGGCGGCGCCGGCGCCGGCTCCTGGTTGCACTCCACGCACGCTTCCATCGGCGTCTCCATACGGTACAGCTGGAGATGGAAAAAATATTTAATAATAAATAAATAATAAATATTTCGGGACACGAACTGGAAGACGCAGCGTAGGTAGGCCTCCCACAAGGTGGACCGACGACCTAGTTAGAGTCGCGGGATACCGCTGGATGTGGAAGGCGCAGGATCGGTCTTCTTGGGTCGTTCTGGGGGAGGCCTATGTCCAGCAGTGGACATCTTTCGGCTGACAAGATGATGATCATGATGATTTCGGGACAATCTTACACTCGACCTATTCCTACGGTAAGCTCAGTCCTTAATGTACTTTGTTGTAGTTACTAGACAACGATATAATATATATAATAGATAGATACATATAAATACTTAGATACATAGATAACACCCATGATTCAGGAACAAATATCTGTGCTCATCACACAAGTTAATGCCCTGACTGGGATGTGAACCCAGGACCATCGGCTTCATAGACAGGATCACTACCCACTAGGACAGACCGGTCGTCAAATATATATTTATAGCATAACAAGTGGGTCATACACATGGCTTAACACAAAAATTGTTTTGTGTGTGGTTAATAGTTAACGGCTTCTATGATTACACGTTATGTTTTTGTGGTATAGTGTTACGTAAGAGGGGAGCGGCTTACGTTGATATTTCAAAGAATCGAAAATTTGGCTTTAAAATCCTTTATTTTCACAATGTGCACAGGAAAGATGCTAACCTAATTGATCTGTATGACCCAGTTATATTTTTGTTGTTTTTTTTTATCAACATGGTATAGAATGGTTATTCTTTATATAAAATAGGTCAAACGAAATTTAGATTTTTTTTGCACCCCTCTCCCCACCCATGGCACACTATTTTCCTGTACCCTTAATGTCCTGTCACTGTTGGCTTTATCTCCCCCTTCTTCTAACTGTGACGTACAATACAATGTTGTACTATAGATGATCTCATACCGTCCAATACTTGAAAAGTAGGTCCAATCGTGAAAACGTACAATACTGAAAAACGGTTTTCATGCCTGTTACAGTCAGCAACAAAACCTAAGCGGCCGAGGTGTCCAAAATGTGCTCGACACGAATTTATTGTCAAGAGAACAAGAGGGTGTCAGGATCATTTCGACCTGTGCCGCTTAGGTACTTTTGTTGCTGTAACAGGTATGGAGACCCTGTTTTAGTATTGCGCAATTGAACCACCTTTTTTTGAAAGAAAGAAAGAAAAAAAACATTTATTCACGACAAAACAACACAAAACAAAAGACCATAAACATGAATTTAACCACCACCACCATTAAAATACATTTTTGCCACAAAATGGTCACAACTCAGCATTGTAGCTGGCAAAGCCAGCGCTGTTCCTCCGTTGTGACCCAGGTGTACATCGTTCGCTGACGAGGAAGCTGTACTGACGCGATTAATCATACATTATAAGTATCATCATTGTAAGTATATCCTTTTCAAGTATTGGGTGGTATGAGACCATCCAGACCAAATGAGCATCGTCTGTATCTACCTGTGTACATGAATATCAATCAAAATAAGAAATAAAGAATTGGCTTAAAGAACTAGTCTTACCCGTCCATCATCACCATACCCTGCGTACTTCTTGGTTACGTCGGGCAGCTCGATGGGCGTAGCTCGGATGCGACCCGGGGGCAGCAGGGTGTGGGAGCCGCCCACCCAGCGGTGGCAGCGGTGCGTTCTGGGGAACAGAATACATGGCCAGTGTTGACAGATCTACCGCTTTAAAGGAGATTTTGTTGTTTCAGTCAGTCAAAAGTCTGTTTTTATTCCTGCCACAATATCTACAGGACCTTTAGAATTAATGTAATCAGGAAAAACTAAGGGTTCCATGGATTATAGCCTTAATGAGTTGTCGAGGGAACTGGATATCGATATATTCAATAGCAAAATTCCGAGCGTGAGACAGAATCTAGTAAAGCGTTGTTTTCAGTGAGCGTGACAACATCATGTACTGATTTATGATCTCATAATATATATATAGACTGTATAGATAGCTAGCGAAGTCGTTAAGTTTTAATTTTTATGTTAATATGTTACTGTTTTATATTTTTTTATTTTATTTGTATGTGCGGTGACATGAGTGCTTGGCACAAATGTACATCTTCTTCATTTTATTTTATTCTATCACTATCTGTGAGTTCTTGTAATTGGCTCTTTGTTTTTTATTTTTAATGCTTATTGTTCATGTAATAGCTGTTGGTACTCCTTAAATAAATAATAGTAATAATTATGCAAACGAGAAATAAAATTAAATAACAATGAAAATGTCTGAAAGAAGTGCAGAAAGTGCCTTTCTAATAAAAGTTGTCAAAAAGTATAAGTAGATTTACGTTTGTGTAATAAATGACTAGCTTTTGAGAAATAGGCCCCAGAGCTTTCTTCAAATATGTGGTCAAGTGCGATATAAATAAACATCCGTCTGATGTGTGGTGTATGAGTCATGAGACGTCAGAACAGATCGATTTCATACATACATTTTGACACAAGCATGATGTGATGACAGACATATGTGAATACAGGCATATTGCCTAAAATAAAGGTATAAAACCGATTATTGTTCTGATGCGTCATGACAGAATTACTATATCAGCGACAGACTTGTCTGCTGGCCATGAGTGACCCACATTTACCACTATATAAGCAACATGGGGAGCAAACCATCATCGCCACATTTGGCAGGCGGGGTGGCGATGTTCTACTGCTCTGCGGGGAGCTGCTGCACCGGTTACCAATTTAAGAACATTACCGATTTCACCAACAGAACACTTTATACAAATGTGAGCCTGACTTTACAAGGTACAGCAGGCTCCGACGACTGACCTGAAGTCGGGGTAGTCGGGCGGGTGGGGCCCGGGCGCGCAGGGCTCAGGCGCGGGCGCGGGCGCGGGCGCGGGCGCGGGCGCGGCGGCAGGCAGCGCGGGCGGCTGCGCCGGCCGGCCCGGGTGCATCATGGCGGGCGCCAGGCACGCCCCGCACACGGCGTCGCGCGCCAACTTGCGCATCAGTAGCGCCGCCTAGCAACACAAGTATGTCGACTTTTAAAGGCTGTTCTCGAAAAAAAAAATGCTATTTTTAACACTATTCAGAATCACGAGTTCTTTCCATTCCAATAGAAATTAAAATTTGTCGTAAAAAAAATGTCTTGTTTTACCGCCATACGAAATATATTGAAAGTGGTAGAAAAAAAAACTATGTTATATTTTTTGAGTAGAAAAAAAAACAAATACCTATATACGTAAAATAACAAAACTTAAAATTGGCAATTTTGAATGCTAGATGAACGCTTTTTCTGACACGTATTGAGGTTTTTGTTTTTGTGGACTCGTGAAGAACTAATATAAACCTTATTTGTTAGCAGCTACGTTGATTTGGTATTATTGGAGTACACGGTCATGAACATACTTACGTTATGCTATTTTATTTTATTACACCTCTTACAAATTATATACAATTACGTAAAAACTCAAAAACCATCCTTTTTGTGACGATTAATACCATTAATGGTCCACAGTTAAGTAAAAACGCTTAAAAGGTTAATTTCCACTGAAAATCGGATTGAGGAGTTACCTGAGGCTCTCCAAGTATGAGGGCGAGGCGGTTGATCCTTTCGTCGATAGACTTGAGCTGCATGGTGGCCTCCTCCCTGATCTTCAGCAGATCAATCAGCTGGGCCTTCGTGTCTACCAGCTCTCGGAGATCGCCCATTGCTCCCTGTTATTCGACACACTCGCAATTAATTGACATTATAAATTATAATTTTATAATATGGCGTATTAAATGGCCATCCAAAAATCACAAAGGAGCTGAGACAATGTTTACGGCGATTTAACTTTTTTTATGACATAGACGGCAAACGAGCAGACAAATTGCCTGGTGGTAAGCAATTACCGTCGCCCATGGGCACCCGCAACACCAGGGGAGTCACAAGCCGTTGCCGGCCTTTAAGGGGGGTTGGAGGTCTGTGAATCTTACTCACCATCAGGAACACAACACTACCTACCTGAAAGGTAGCAGTGCTATTATGACTGTGGTCTTCTGTAAGGAGGAGGTACTTCCCCAGTCGGGCTGCCCCAGATTCAAGCGTGATAGTCATCGCTGTGCCCTACGTCTCATGAATTTTTAAGGATTTAACTTACAATATCCTTCTAAACAACTCTACCGTGCGTGGCTATTGGCGGTCGACGATAGGGATTTAAGCTGGTTAATAGTTATTCATTGCCGAATATTGGTATTTTCTTGCATCCAACCACCCTAAGTCTTACGATCGGTTTGCGAATGGAAAAATCCGTCGGTCGCTTGCCACCATCAATGTGCCTGCTCTTCTTGAGCCGACCTGCATTATCATCCATCCATTAAATTTGACTTTTAAAACCCGCTATTTTCCTACCCTTTAGATGTACTGTCACAGTTGGAATGACCCCTCCGCCCACCTAATTGCTATCAACACGTATGGGTCAATGATGAATACCTTCGACATGACTGGGGCCGTAGCTCAGATCACAATAATTATGTCGTTTCGACATTCCGGCGTATAAGGAGCGGAGACAAGAGGGCCATCCTCACCCCAGTATGAACTTGTGCCCACCCAGATGTTGCTGTAGGTGTACCCATTCGAAATTTTGAGATTGTAATATGGCAGTTTTGATTTGAGACAACGAACTAGTAAAACTATAATCATGGACCGGAATTCTTCATACCAAAAATCAAACTGTCAGAGGGATTGACCAAGCTGTTTTATCGACTTGTCGATGTTACGGGGTAATATCGCATTACCCATTACCAACTTAAAAGATTATTCTGTAACACTTGACCTTTTAGATAAGCAACTTGCATCTCCATAATAAAATAAATCATGCCAGCGTCACATATGTCATTTATCACCATTACCATCACTCGAGTTTTCATAGTATAAGTGATTCCCGTGCCGTGTTACTAAAATGGTTACTACTCGTAAATGGTAATCCTAAAAGAAAAACAATTAACAAATGGATACAGAAAAATTCTTCTTTTAGTTACAAAGAAGATTCTTCCGCAATATATTACTCTAAATGTGACGTTAATTTACTATTTTAGAATACCCAGAATTTTTATCCATAAGCCGATTTCATTACTTTAACTTTGTTTCGTTACGTGATAGTTATTTATCGATAAGTCGATAAAACATCATGGTCAGTCCTTCTGACAATTTGATTTTTGCTATGAAGAATTCCGGTCCTTAACTATAATAGAAACCTGACTCGAGCTCAAACATGTCCCCACGGCTAGTGTGCCGCGAACGATCGACTGAGCCGCGGCGGAGTTTTACAGCTTTATTTAGTAGTGCAGAAGCTTTCTACGACATAAGATATTGTCAGCTAATATAAAAACGCTTAAAACTTTTATTAACCAATCACAACTATATTAATAGCGCGAAATTGTCGTATTTGATAAACTCCAAGCTGCTCTGACATTTTTATGAAGAGGGGATAGCTGTCAGTGTCAGAGCGCCTGTGGTCATTTTTGGAAGGCATTTTTGTATAGAGACAGCGGTGTCTATATACATTCAGTCACCGATTTGAGAATACATAAGGTTCTAGATGTTTGTACTCACCATCCAAACTTCGTCTTGCCGTTTGAACTTGTCGTTGCACTGTTCCAGCCGCCGCTCGAGGTCCGCCTGAGCCCTCTCGAACTCCTCCTGCCGGACCAGGCCTTCCAGCATGTTGATGTCCGCCTCGCGAAGTCAGAACATACATTAATCAAATAGCCAACTAAACTACATGAACCTCGTGGTTCATTTCATCCTAATCATAAAAAAGTGTCCCGAAAATGTCAGTTCCAAATGCGTCACGTTTTAGTAGAAACTGATATATTATAAAAATACGCCAGTCGGGTAATTTGCTAGTAACTGGCCACCCTCCAATAACTGGCCACATTATAATAAAAATGAACTCTGTTTATAGGCGCTTAGAATTTATTTTAGTGTGAGGCGGCCAGTTACTGACAATAATTTACCCTAAGATAAACGAATAACTTTACAGGACCGCCTTCTGAATCTGACCCTTGATCCAACCACAACCACGTAGCGAGAGTCTCTCAAGATGTTGGTCGACTCTTCGCTATGAGACCGTTCGCGGAAACATATCAGTATAATGATCGCCGAATCAACTTCCCACATGGTGATTACCAAGTCTAGGTTGCTGGACTTGTCCTTCTAGGGTCTTCCAGTAATTCTATGTATTATTATTAGCTTCATACTATTATAGTAATGGAATTGGCAGTAGCTACCTTATCCCGCAAAATGTCGAGCAGTTCATCGCGATCAGCTTTCTGCTCCCGGAGTATCTCCACGCCTTTCACCAATGTCTGCACGCAATACGTAACATATTAAAATACGTTGTTACAACTACATATTTGAACGCCACAGTTGGCTCTACCGTCAACGCTTACGGCTTGAAGTGGTTTAGTGTCATGTCATACGGAACTGAACAGTCGTGGCGATCGAAAGGTTAAAAGGGGAGTATTATACGGCACATTTGCATGCGCAATCATCATGGAGTACTAGAAACGAAATATAGACTCACAATCACAAGTTTACATGGTAAATAGGGAATTTCCTAGTAACTGGCCACATTATACTAAAAATGATTTATGTTTACCTGTATATAGAACACATTTTCTTATGGGGATTCAATTATTAGCCATCCATTCAGTAACTGGCCCACTCACACTAAAATTTGTTCTAATCGCATATAAACAGAGTTTAGTATAATGTGGCCAGTTATTGGAGGGTGGCCAGTTACTAGCGAATTACCCTATACACGAGTAGAATTAATTTTAGGGTTAAGTGGCCAGTTATTGAAGAGTGGCTAATATTGAAACACCATTAAAACTGAGTCCTATTGATAGGTAAACAAAATTCTTTTTCAATTATTGGAAAATGGCCAGTTACTGGTGATTTACCCTGTCATCATTTCAACCCGAGAATTTCCTACCCTTGGACGGTGTGAACAGGTTTTTAGGTACAAAAGTACCTAACCTCCTTCAGGGTACCAATAAAATGAACCTCACCTTCAGTTCCTGGGTGAGCTGATGTTGCATGTTGGAGAGGGCCATGTGCTGCAGCAGCGTGTCGTCCAGGCCGCGCACCAGGCCCTCGAAACGCTCGTTCAGCTCCATGACAGCTGCCGGCACCAATCAATTGTATACAGTAATAGTTAGAGCGTGCGTGTGAACTGAGGTTCTAGTGTAAGTTTCTTTTGACGTAAAAACCGTTTACGAACGCGTAAGTGATAATGTTATTTATATGGGAAACGCAAACGCGTTCGTGATGAAAAGTTACGTTAAAAACTTACACTCAGGGCTCTGAGTAAGTATAAGTCTATTTGAAATCCTCTATTACAATCTTTTGAATTTTATATAATTTGATTTTTATTAAATTGCAACAAAGTTGAACTTTATTTATTCCGTTTATTTTTGAAATAAATTATATTTTACTTGCCACACAATTGAAAACAAATTCAACTGTAGTATGGTAAATCACTAGAAACTGGCCATCGTTCAATGACTGGACACCTTATATTGAAAATGAATTCTGTTTACTTATAAACCGAACACATTTTCAAATGGGGTTTCAATTACTGGCCAAGCTTCAATAACAGGCGAATACTAAAAATGGTAACATGTTATATGGCCAGTTATTGAAAAGCGGCCAGTTACTGGAAATTTACCTTATGTACACCAAACAAAACAATTTTATTGATAAATAAGATCCAGATTAAGGAGGCAAAGACGTGCTTCGTTAATTTTAGAATTACCAGCAGTTTCAGGATTGCTGTTGCTGACCTCCAGCTGTTCCAGGCCCCCCTGCAGCTCGGCGCGCATCGTCGTCATCTGCTCCTTGAAGTTGTCCATCTGCAGACAAGCCACCACTTCAATGTATTCACGACCTTGAGTTCAAGGCGCTAAATAGTGAACACTTGATGCTGTCGCCACACATTCGCGCGAGTAACGAGGCGAATGGCGAGGCGAAACGCGAGCACGCATGTGTACGCGGACGTCTCGCTATTCCTCTCGTCCCTCGCATCGCGTTTTTGTATAGGCAAAGTCTCGTCGAACGTTTCGACGAATAGCGAGGTGAGTGACGAGCCAGCATATCTAAACGCGAAGTAAAGAACTTATACTATAGCAGGGGTGATGGAATATCGTAATATATCGGAACATATCTTTATTTTAAACACTAAACTATCGCGAGATCCAATCATATTAATTGTAGAGAAGCCAACGCGAACAGCACATGATTTACGAATGAAACATGTCGAGCAATATTCGACTTATAAAACATGAGTTACCCGCTTAAATTAATATATATTTATTTGTGGAAGATACCGCTATCTTCCATAGGATCTAATTCCGGCCGGCTCGACAAATTAATTACCATTATCATACAGTTTAGAAGTTTCCTTTCGGCTTATGAAGAAAAGGAAGGGTCTATGTGCTTCGGATAATCTAAGAAAAAAAATGATCTGCCATCACTGCTATATGCATTCATTATAAGGATGTCACCATATTGTATAGACTCCAAAAAAGGAGTTGCGTGACCCATCATTGGCGACGAGCACGTTTTCCCAAAGCCGGTGGTACAGTCAACCTATTTGATTTATAAGCCACTTCGTTCCTTGTCACAGTGATTTGAAAGACGCAAAGGATCTGTTATTAACATCACTGTGACAAGGTTCGAAGTGGCCTAGAAATCAAATTGGGTGAGTATACCTGTGTGGTGAGGCCGGCTTCGATCCCGTTGAGCTGCTCAGTGTAGTCCTCCACCATGGTGTGCAAGGCTGTCACCCTCGTGTCGATTTTCAGGAGCTCATCTACCTTGTCACCTGAAATCGGTTACTTTGAATTAATATTAAGACGGTACCAAAATCTATAATATAGCCTTTATGTAATTCTTAAGAAACCCATATTATACAGACATCCTACGCGAATGTTAAACGAGTTTGTAACCCACTGCAGAATATGCTAAAAGTAATAATATACGTGACATTTTTAGAAAAAACTAAGACTCTAATTTTAATTTAATATGGATGGTTCGCTAGTAACTGGCCACCCTCCAATAACTGGCTATAATCTATACTAAAAATGAATTCTGTTTATAGGCGATCACAATTCATTTTAGTGTGAGGTAGCCAGTTATTAAAGGGTGGCCAGTTATTGAAACCCCATGAGTGAATATATTCTATTTATAGTTAAATAGAATTCATTTTCAGTATAGGCGATTACAATTCGTTTCAGTGTGAGATGGCCAGTTATTGGCGATTTAGGTACCCTCATTCTATGTGGTCGCTACATCGCCTCTGCTCTGCCTCTATCTGGTTTCCTAGCAAAGCGATGTCGTCATATATAGCGGACGTCTCCATAGTTTGTACTCACTAGTAAGACGGCTGCTATAAGACGGCACCGCTATCCTAGGAAACCAGAGCTTTAAAGTACAGTCAGCAGCATAAGTTGCCAAGCGGTTGAGGTGTTCAAAATGAGGTCAACACATCTCTATTGTCAAGAGAATTAGAGCGCGTGTAGGCCATTTTTAACACTTCACCCGCTCAGCCACTTTTCCTGCTAACTGTACGTAATTGAGTCCTACTCTCACAAATCTGGTTTATAAATAGACATTTCTTTATCAGCTAGACTAGAAATGACAGCATTTTGAACTAACCGACGATCCTAGCCGTCTTTTCAACGGTTTCTGCCGCGTTGGCGGCTCTGTAGATTTGCGTTTGCAGTGTTTTAGTTATTTCTTCTCGAAGCTTCGTCAGCGCATTTCTGGCGGGAAATAGCGGGTCAGTAAAGTGTCGAAAGCATAATTATAATAACCCAAGGAAAACATAAGGAGGGAATACACAACACAACTATAAGTGCATAAAGCGCCATTTATCGAGTATCGTGTGTAGTTGCTTTGCGGGCGTTTACCAGCGAACAACTTCTATGCAACTGAGATGGTACCATAGCCAGCAATCTGGCTATTTGGTGATGATACCATAGCCAGATTGCTGGCTCAGTTAAAAGAACCTTCGTAATTTAGAAAAAGGCTTCGGTAATCGGCGGTAACGTACGAAGTTGATACTGCTGTTCTGCTTTCTTAATGGCTGATTAAACTTTTTGAAGTTACCTATCGTAAAAAGTTAAGTGGACAATTAGCATCAACATAAAATAAACCCTAACCCAAAGGCACTTAAATTAAATTCGCTAGATAACTATATTGCGATTAGACTTATTGTCATAATTTAAATAAAATGGAATCATAATTTGAATTTCGACTGGAGGTAAGTTTGAAAACAGAATGTCATCTCACCATGTATCACTTCTGGAAGAAATTATATACAGGGTTCGGACAAGTCATCGCAGAAACTGATATGGACATGGGACAAGACTATTATAGAGTCGCGACTTAAGATTGTTATTATAATTATTATCGTAATTTATAATTTAACATTTCACCTTTTTAGTCGCATGTCTGTCATGGATTTGTCAAAGTGGCATGCTTAAAACAGTTTTGTGGTGACAATTTAAACTAATACAATTATTTGTTTTTTATGGTTATTTCTAAATCTTTAAATATGGTGCAAAAAAATACAATTAACAAGTGGATTAAGGACTACCCCGAGCCCTGTTATCAAGAAAATGTCAAGGAAATATTGTGTAAAATATAATTAAATAATATTGTACATAATGCGATTCTATTGATCTTGTTCTATAGCCGTCTTGCGATTGTTTTGCGATGACTTGTCCGAACCCTGAAATATAGAGCTGAGAATACCTAATTTTAATAAATAATATTTTTGGTCTCTTTCTCTGTGGCGTTTCAAAAGGCATAGACGGAAATTTTTGCTTGACTTCGTTTAAAATTCTTTTTAAAGTACTTTTTGAAATGCCTGTTGCTTATATCACCCCGTCTTGAAGTTTATTAAAATATTTACAATTATAAAAATATTTATATACATTATATACAATTTCCCGCGATTTACTATTTGCTGATATAACCTTTTAGAAGCGTGTCTCCATTAAAATCATTTTATTTAAATATCTAATGAAATAATAACGATATATTCGTTATGGTGCTGCTCTATATAGTTTAAGACGAGAAAAACGACTGCACTCTTTGGGTGTTGGACTGCCACTGTCATTTTCTATTACACAATTACGTCCGATTATAGCCGAGACCCGAAGGTTCTTCAAAGATCTCACGGACTGTACCTTGTATGGGCATTACTAGGGCCCGGAATTTTGCGTGCGGTTTTGGAAAAGTCTAAGGGAGAGAACACTAACGCTTATCGATGTGTCGATATTTTAGGTCGTGTACTCAAAGCTCAGCAAGAGTCATTGAGATAAATTTATTTTTACTTAAATTATACTTGCATTCTTGCAATCAAATACCTACTCGGGTTATCAACTCCTTGTAAATAAGATGCTTATCTAATATATTTACTTCGTACAATTTTCGTCACTGACCATTGAAAGAGCATAGAAGGTATTATCGGAAAGCTAGTCATATTTTTTTTAAACGCTAATAAAATAACTCGGTTTATCGATACATCGATAAACGTTAGTGTTCTCTCCCTTAGACTTTTCCGAAATCGCACGCAAAATTCCGGGCCCTAGGCATTACCTATCTGAGTCTTATATCTGTACTATTATGGCTGTGGTCTTGTAAGGAGGAGGTGCTTCCCCAGTTGGGCTGCGCCAGATTCAAGCGTGATGGTCATCGCTGTGCCCTACCTCTCATTGTTGGACGTAGTTTAAGGACGTACCCGGGTCCAAAAAGAGTTTTAAATATGAAAAGTTATTGAAAACTAACCCCATCTCCGGTTTGGTAACGAACTTGCCGGGTTGGTGGATGCTGTCCTTCGAAGGAGCCCTTGTTACACCCGTCTTTGTCGACTGAAAACATAAGCTGTGTCACTTTCGCACATACGTAAGGTAGATTAGGCATATAAAGCCCACCATTATTTAAAACGAAATATCTGTCGATATAATCAGGATAACAAGTAAAACTCATTTGATATAGACGACACGTTTATTTAAATTTCTTCATAAATCAAAATAACAGTGAAAATATTAGTGTATTTGAGGTTACTGAAAGTTTTTTTAAACTACTGTTTTGGGCCTTATTAAACACTATGTAGGTAATAAAGCCCGCCAAAGAATTGATCATATTAACGTAAATAACATGTTTTTAAACTTTTTAACGTCACACTTACACATGAAACAATATTTGGTACCTTCATAACATGAAGATATTTATAATTTGCCTTTTTATTTGCCTTTGGGCCTTATTATACTAAACATATAAGAAATCAACGATTTTCCTTTAAAATAGTAAGAATGAACATAAATTTAAACCTTCATTTGTTACAGCACTGGTAACATTAATATTTAACAAAAATAAAAAAGAATCATAATTTATCAATCAACCATAATTTTGTGGGCCTTTTTGAACTAAAGGCTTTATATATGTAGAAGCTAATAATCTTGTTCTTGTGTTTTTGACGAAGATTGGTGCTGACAGGTGCTGTTGGTGACGACATTTTTGTCTGGAAAGAAAAAGTAATACAGTAATACATTCAAATTTATTTAGTTAAATTGTCAAAATTAGCTATTTAGTGCTGTTTTTTATTTATTTATACCATTACGTCTCATACGTTTAATAAGGCCCGGGGCCCGGGCCTTATTACCTACTCTAATAGTGGGCCTTATTAGCTAAAGTAAAGGTTCTATAATAATGACGATTATTAAACATAAAAATAGACAAGAAACTAAAAACTTACCTTTCTACATACAGCCAGGTTAACCTCCGTTTAGATCCAAATTAAAAAATAACACAGTGCATAATCAAAAACCTCGAAAAAACGCAATTTTCTTTTAGCAAAATTTACATCAAGCGTAGCCGCAACCTCACCCAAAGACTGTTTGGAAGGTCCTGACAAAATGTCGGCGCGTACGAATCCAACCGCTGCTGCCAGCTCGTTTTATCGACATTTTCTTTGTGTACGTGAAGTGTCGAACGAATTATACTATTGGAAATGTGATTTTTGGCTTCTGGGCCTTGTAACCAGCTGGGCCTTATATGCCTGACCTACCTTACTTGATACTAAGTGACAGAGAAAAACCAATCTTCAAAAAGATAAGTGACGCACCGTCACCCCGAGCGGTGTGTCCTGACTCGGCTGGAAAATGGGTACCAGAGCTTACCCGAAACATATCGCCTAATAGTGGGATATAAAGTACACGTGAGACCGTGAGTTCATGCGTTACAATCAGAGTAGATACTTATTTTATAATATTATATGAAATATACCATCCCGGGTGTGGTCTTGGCTGACGGGATTTGGATCAACTTGGACGTGGTGGGAGAACTTGTCGACTTCAACAACAGCGCCTGTAACATTCATATACAACTACAATTAGTATCGGAGTATTGACCATCTTTATCTACTAGTGTTTCCGGGGTTTAACCACATGATTGCAAATTTCTGAACATTTGTTTTTGTTGGGGATCGGGTAACATCGGAGTGAAATGGTGCACACGTTTTAACAGCCGATATTTTTAAAACGCACTTAAGGGTAAACAATTTAGAATTAACAAAATACAACAGTGCATACGCGCCTCGCTAGGATAGCATTTTTTTAAATACTACTACAGTGGCAAAGAGCATTTCGCCCGCCTGGTGGTATGCAGTCACGACAGTATACGGTCTATAGGGTAGGGCCTTTCACGCGCGTTGCCTACACTTTAGGTCTCTCCAAAATTACCCGTCATACAACACACATGCTGCGATTCACGGCTGCATTAAAACTCCGCCTACCTAAAATCTTAACCTACCCGCATAATTACTTAAGCAACACATAGGAATGAAAAATAACAGGATATGGGCATGTCGCTGTAGTGTGGTGCCGGCTGAATAACACCACCCCAACTCATCCCGCGGGTCGAAAGAAACGACAAAGGTAAAAAAATAGACGGATGGCTAGCAGCGGCCGTCGAATCAACAGCTACTGTCGTGGCCAACCCGCCTGCATGGCATGGCGACTATTGGCAACACCTAAGATGATAAGTATTTGTGGGAGACCTATGACCAGTATAACCTTCCGCCTCTTCATGGTTTTACCTGGCTCTCGCCGTACAGACCGAATCGCGGGTGCCGAATTGTGGTACTTGCCTCCGACTCTTTCTCACAAACACGTTGCTTCATTACTCCCTACAAAATTCTTGATAATGTCCCGGCCTTTCTCCCATTATGGGCAGGCCTTTCATCATATCCCCTATTAGGGCTCGAGGACATAAGACGTAACGCCTATGACCACGTGCACGTGTTACGGCTGTAACGATGAGCACGTCGCTAACATGTTACGTACGTCCTCCTCGGCTGTCCAGTCGCCGGCCATGACGGCCCCGGCAGCGTCGGGCGGCAGCGCGCCGCTGGACGCGAGCTGCGTCAGCAACGCGCCCAGCTTCATGATCGCCTGCTCGGCCGCCTGCACGCGAGCTGACACCTACGAACATGTTGAAAATAAAGATTAATAGTGATTATTGTTGCTTCATGGTATGTACATGCAAGAGCATATTGGCTGTTAAGATAAAAAATATATATGACAAAGATGGCAAACGAGCAGACGGATTGCCTGATGGTAAGCATTAATTACCGTCGCCCATGGGCACCCGCAACACCAGAGGAGTCACAAGCGCGTTGCCGACGCGTTTGTTTGGAGGTCGACAGGTTTGGAGCTCTGGGAACCTTACTCACCATCAGGAACACAACACTACATACCTGAAAGGTAGCAGTGCTATTAAGGCTGTGGTCTTCTGTAAGGATGAGGTACTTCCCCAGTTGGGCTTCTCCAGACTCAAGCATGTTGGTACTTCTGTGTGCCCTACCTCTCATTGTTGGACGTAGTTTAAGGACATACCCGGGTCCAAATATAATATTTGGTTCATTGGGTCACAGACACTCTCAAAGGTGATGAAGACTAGAGAAGGAAAGCAGAGTACCATTGGTTAGCGGTATACATGTTGTCACGCAGGTTTGCGAGCTGTTCTAGAACGTTGCGCGCTGTTGTAGTAGAACTGGGACACATCTGCCTCTACATTCAGACCTATAGTCTCACTGAATTAACCACTGGACCGAACAAGTCGGCCAGGCAGATCTTAAGGCTACATTTCCACCACGGATGAACAAGAATCTTCATTCCACTATCTTCAATAAATAATGTGATTCTACTGTTTTTTAAAACACATTCTTTGCTACACATTCTTGCTCATCACTGCATGGTGGAAGGGCAGGCTAAGGGAGATGGTGGGACAACCTGGATGAATTTTGTAGTGATGTAGCGGGAGCATATGTATTGTGCCGAGTGGCTAAGATGAGGCAAGGCCTTTGCCCAGCAATGGGACACAATATAGGCTACGCTGCTTTTAACCTTGTTATTAAGTTTTGAAAGAAAGTCCTACGCAGGTGGAACTGGGTCTGTGTCTACCGGCAGCCAGGTCCTGCCGCAGCTGCTCGTTGTCAGGCATGGTGAGTGGAGACAGCGGCCCCGCAGCCTGCAGCAGCTCCTCCACCTGCGCCGCCAGCAGCTGGAACTGGGTCTGCGTCATCACGCCGCTGTCTGCTGCTGGTCTACCTGCATGGCCTGCATGGCGTCGGTGAGCGAGGCGCCGGCAGCCAGGTCCTGCCGCAGCTGCTCGTTGTCAGGCATGGTGAGTGGAGGCAGCGGCCCCGCAGCCTGCAGCAGCTCCTCCACCTGCGCCACCAGCAGCTGGAACTGGGACTGCGTCACCACGGCGATGCTGTCTGATTGTTAAACCAGTAATAAGTAAATATGTACCATTCAAATTTAAAACAAAATTTAATGTCACGTTAGCTACGGGTCGGCGTAAATCACGGATACCAGGAGCCCTAGTAGGGACCCTCTCTAGCGAAACCCCAGGCTCCCATGAGCCGTGGCAAATGCCGGGACAACACAAAGAAGCTGATGTAGGGTAGGGACCGTCCCTACATTGATAATCCCAATAAGCTTACTAGTCTCTCCCATATACAAACGTTTGCACCAAGTCTAGTGCCAACAAGCGCACCAAGTGCAAATATTTGTCATGTATAATGGTAACCGTGGTGTGTGAAGCACTCCATTGCCTGTCACGACTCGATGACTGGCGGAATAGAGTATATTCAATAGTACGGTGAAGAGATTAAACATTCAATAATTTTTAAGTATTCCGTCTATATTTCCCGGAAAGATATAATTTGGGTCTTTTCAAGGCAACAGTAAATAGCGTGCTACACGGGCAATTTCACTTTCAGGGACACCCAATTAACTTAATTGTCAAATAAAAGTTAAATCAGTGGTCAGTTTAGTGACGACAATTAAGCTTTAAATTTCAATATAATCTACTGTTTTATGTTTAATCCATAAATAATACGTGTTATTGTAATAGAAAAATGCGAATAAAGATGATTTACATAAATATTTCAAGCTTAATTGTCGTCACTAAACTGACCACTGATTTAACTTTTATTTGACAATTAAGGTAATTGGGTGTCCCTGAAAGTGAAATTGCCCACACCCTCGACCTCGTCGACACTTACCATCAGGTCCGACTGAGGTCAAATGCTAGTCAGACTTGTACAAAAAAAGTACCTCGATCGCGTGGAGCTCCCGCTGTAGTCGGTCCTTTTTCAACTAAAATAAAGAGGGTGCGTTGTTAATACATTAATAGAAAAATATAGATATTGAAATAATAGGCCAAACTATTTATTATGTATTATTAAAAACACTGCGGGTAGACAGCCTGTCAGGTGGACTGATGATCTTGTACGGATAGTGGGGAAAAAGTGTTTCCATGAAGCACAGGAACGCAGAAAATGCCAACAGGCCTATACTGAGCAGTGGGTAGATAGAGGATGACGAAGAAGAAGATTAAAAACACTTACCAATAAGCAGTTTTTCTTTTCCCGGTCCCTCTATTTCTGTTAAAGTAAATTATTTCCATTACATTATTACATGAACTTCAGAACAAATTCAGAATTAGTTAATGATCACTGTGACTGAAAAAGGTTACAAGTAACGAACAACTATGATAATCAAATTATTTTTTATGAAATATTTTTGATTTGCTTTGATTTTTAAGTAGTAATACTACTATATAAATTAAAAGTTGAAATAGATAACATATACTTAAGAAAAAACGACGAGGACCTCCGGTGTTAGAGACGGGATTCGAACCCGCATCTCCAGCTATCGCGGCTGATGTGATTTGTTCTTATTTTCATAGATGGCAGCACCAACTCTCTAGCTATATCAGAATCCCGAAAGGTATTCATATAGGAGGCGCAAACACGTAGTGTTTCACCTTAGAGCTGGTAAAACGGTGCCTAAAACCGTTAAAATAAACAAGATCACATATACTTGACGACCGGTCTGGCCTAGTGGGTAGTGATCACTACCCACTAGCTATCACTATCACTACCCTGCCTATGAAGCCGAAGGTCCTGGGTTCGATTCCCAGTCAGGGCATTTATTGTGTGATGAACACAGATATTTGTTCCTGAGTCATGGGTGTTTTCTATGTATTTAAGTATTTACATGTATCTTATCTATTATATATATCGTCGTCTAGTACCTACAACACAAGCCTTACTGAGCTTACCGTAGGACTAGGTCGATTTGTGTAAGATTGTTCCGAAATATTTATTATTTATTTATTTATTATTATTTATTTATTTATTACAATTTCGACGGGTTCCGCTGTGTACGGGTGGCCAAATTGGTTAAGGCGTCAGCCGCGATAGCTGGAGATGCGGGTTCGAATCCCGTCTCGAACACCGGAGGTCCTCGTCGTTTTTTCCTAAGTATATGTTATCTATTTCAACTTTTAACGAACAACTAGTATGAAACTTATACCCTTCTTCACTAGGGCCACAGCATTATACTGTTAAACCTACGATAGATAAATATTGATAACTAAGTTTCTACATGGTCTATCAAATGGTTGTTTGAAAGTGGATCAGTATGAATTACATCCTTTCGTTTGCAATTTGTGTCATTTGTTTATACCATTCGTATGGACAGTTAAATCTGCATCGATAGTAAGATCATGGGCCTCTGAATAATCGTAACTAAATAATGACAGGTCGGCATCTAAAAAAAGTAAATACCTAAGTACAGTCATGATCTAATAACGATACGATAAAAGTTTCAAAATATACACCTATACAATTTCTCTATACCCTTGATACTTCCAAAGTTTAAAAAAGTTGGCCAATCAATTTAATCAAATAGAAGAAAGGAGAGTTTGACTATAGTTCTTGTTATTAAAAAACCTTACCTCGAACTCCTATGCCCTGCTTTCCTCCGCGTTGTGCCTCATCGCTCTCCCTCCTGGCGCCCGCCCCCCGGGTGCCTGCCCCGCGCTCGCCGCCCTGCGCATCCTCTCTCCCCCTCCCCTGTTCGTCTCGGCCCTTGCCGCCCGTCCCCCTGCCGTCTGTGTCGCGCTCGCCGCCCTGCGCATCCTCTCTTTCCCTCCCCTGTTCGTCTCGGCCCCTGCCACCCGTCCCCCTGCCGTCTGTGTCGCGCTCGCCGCCCTGCGCATCCTCTCTTCCCCTCCCCTGTTCGTCTCGGCCCCTGCCGCCCGTCCCCCTGCCGCCTGTCTCGCGCTCGCCGCCCTGCGCATCCTCTCTTTCCCTCCCCTGTTCGTCTCGGCCCTTGCCGCCCGTCCCCCTGCCGCCTGTGTCGCGCTCGCCGCCCTGCGCATCCTCTCTTTCCCTCCCCTGTTCGTCTCGGCCCCTGCCGCCCCTCCCCCTGCCGCCTGTGTCGCGCTCGCCGCCCTGCGCATCCTCCCTGTCCCGCCCCCGTGCGTCTCGGCCCCTGCCGCCCGCCCCCCTGCCGCCTGTCTCGCGCTCGCCACCCTGCGCATCCTCTCTCCCCCTCCCCTGTTCGTCTCGGCCCTTGCCGCCCCTACCGTCCCTGCCGCCCCTACCACCCCTGCTGCCCCTGCCATCCCTGCCGTCGTCATCTTTCCCTTCCAAGCCCCCTGATGTAATCTTTCTTCCGGTTTTCTCGTCATATCCATCCTCGCGACCGCCTGACCTCCCACGACCGCCCACTTCGTCATCGTCGCTGTATTGGCCGCCGGGTCCCGCTGACCGGCCGCGCCTTCGTGGAGCTTCATCTCTGTCACTGCCTGCCGATCTATCACTGCTCTCCTCTTCATCTTCACGACCTCCTGTTGCCCCACGCCGCCGTCTCTCTTCGTACGCATCCGCACCCTGACCGCCCGGCCTGTCCCTTCCTCCTTCCTCCGCTTCGTACCTATCTGCACCTGGTCTACCTGTTCCCTCACGCCCTTCGCGCTCGTCATCGTATTCACCACGAGCTGTGTTCCCGGATCTAGCACGTCCTGCTTCATCATCTCTCCTAGCGGTGCTGCTACGTCGCCTCCCTTTACCCTCTTCCCCAGGCCTGGTCTCCTCATCCTCATCCGACAATACAGAGCTCCGTCGGCCCCTCCTGCTCTGCGACTTGGACCTGGAACGTTGACGTCGTTCTATTTCATCCTGCTCTTTCTCCCACGCGATCCGTTCTTCCTCGCTTTTGAACTCAGGCGGGGTTGGGCGCCGGCGCACCTACGACATCAGAAAAACTGTAAATGAACTCTACGCTACAAAAATCCGATCAACTAAACATATAAAGAACATTGGGCTTTTCGTGCTATTCTCATATATTAAGAGTACAAGAATTGAGATCATACAAACTCGTGCAAGCGAAAAATCCTGATCATTGTACGAGAATATCGCAGTGTCCGACGTTCACGTCGCCAGCAAACAAATTTTGCTACTACTTAAGCGTAACATCACATTTCACTTCAGAGTAAAGTGGATATTTACTACCAATAAAAATACTATCTGTAAATAAATACATGTGAAGAAACAACTCCATATCGATATATAATACTAAGGTACTTTGCCACGTAAGCGGTCAAACTAAAATAAGCATATAGATTGTAAAAATCGAGTCTTTCTGAGGTTGTATGTTCAATATTTTGCACAGAGAAGTGAGTATGAATGATAAGATTGACTTTGTTAAGTAAGAAATAAGCATACCCTGCCCGCCGGTCCCCTACTGCTGCGGCGCCGGCTGCGGGTCGGCGACCGCTTCTCCTGGTTTTCCGGCAGCTCGCCCGTCACCAGCACCACCTAGATCGCACAAAATGGACTATTGCGAGATCATGAGTACGAGAGAGTTGGCAAAAACTAGAGAATGAGCGGTGTCCGTCCACCTCCGTATGTATGTAGTTACACTTGAGAACGGAGATAGGAAACTCCGCTAAGACAAAACTAATGATATGATAACACGCCGTATCGTTCAAACTCGTATTATGTTCAAAGGAAATTAGTCAATTTTGAATTTTGTCATGAAGAGAATACTTCATAAAAGTATTTATGACAAAATTCATAGCTCGCCCACAAATTTAATTTTCTGTAGACTGATTGGTGACTAAGGGTTAACTGGTCTATAGCTTACAAATATTAGGGATGGTAGTTTTATTTAAACAGTCTAAAATTATTTATGCACCGGTGGTCTAGCGGTAAGATCGAGCGACTTGCATTCCGGAGGTCGCGGGTTCAAACACTGGCTTGTAGGACTGTAGATCCCACTGAGTTTTTCGGAACTTACGCATGTACGAAATATTATTTGATATTTACCGGTCGGAAGGAAAACATTGCGACGGGCTAACCGGGCCAATCCCAGGAAGGCCCAGTTTACCCTCTGGATTGGGAGGTAAATTAGCAGTCGTTTTCGTAAAAACTAGTGCCACGCCAAATCATGGGATTATAGTTGCCAAGCGGACCGCTGGCTCCCTTGAGTCGTGGCAAATGGGCATGACTTTTAAGATAATTAAAGACTACCATAACGCTTATAAAGAAACATGTTTACTTTTTGCTCCAGGACACGCATCTGACGAGCTAAGATGTGCAAAATAGTCTGGATTATCTTGAAGTTGACTGTATTTCCCTGGAATGACAATTATAATAAGTACTTTGTTATTAAATACTATTCCTCGGACAGTTGACAAGAAAAAGCCTACCTAACCATAGGCTAGCTACCCATAGGCGTGAACCTTTAGCTACTTATAAATACAGTTGTTTCGGTAGATCACTTTCGGCGCCAGGGGGCCGATTTTTGAGCACTCGACGTTCGAATGGTGACATTTTAAACTCTCTCAAACACGAAGAAGTGGTGTTTAACACGTTCACTGCGGGAAAAATCTTAAAGAACTTTCAACTGGTGCGGTTGAGATCGAATCAGCCCAAACCTAAGCTCTTTTTCAGTGCGGGTGAGGCCTAAGCGACCTCGAATTTCAGTAGGTAATTAAATTCTTCATAACTTTGCCTGTACTCTGAATAGGTGTTTTTTGTTATGTGCTATACATTCGTCACTAAATGCTTAAAATACCTTTGGCTTCGCTTTTGGTTCTGACCTTTGGTTAAAGAAAAAATACCAAAAGAATCTTTAAGGTCTTTTAGGCCTCAAAACGCACTAAATTTTATCTAAGTCTAGTGAAGGGAATGGCAGTTATCGCTAAACTATCGATGATCATCATCTCATCGACCATCTTCGATACAATATTTCAGACGCCATTTTAAGTTAATCTAATGCATTTATGCTATACAGGGTGTAAAAAAAATAGTGGGGATCCGTTTAAGGGCATACAATTTTTTTTCTATGGGGCAGGTCGTCCGAGTCGACCAACCCTCCATGCAAAGTCCAAAAATTTTTCACGTCAAAAAAATTTTTTTTCTACTTTTTTCGGATCAGAACACGATACCGAATATGCCCTTAAACGGATCTCCACCATTTTTGTTACACCCTGTATTTATTATTTCGAGTTCGAATCCCAGTAAGGTTAGCGGCCCAGTGGATGACACTATAAGGAGGGAATTAACACATTTTTACAAACAACTTCTGAACTCTCAAACATACAGACTGCAAGCCTGTGCAAATAAGTAAACCACTTCTTTCTACATGCTATGCGGGCCATAAAATGTATTATACTCTTACCATCGTCAAATTATTTCAGTTTTCTGCAATCTCTCAAATTGTATTAAAATTTTGTTAGAAAGTTAATAAAGTCTAGGATTAAATTTAAGACTAAATTATAAAATCTATGCCTTACACTATTAAAATTAATTTAAATCAATTAAATTCACAATTGCAAAGACTCTCTGTAAAAAAACACTATCCAACGGTCACGATCGTTGTCGTTTTTAGGTTATACCTATTATTTACGTAAAAAACGCGTGGTTCAATATCGATAACTATGGCCGCACTAACGTGAAGCGGTCAACTCCCGCACCGCCCGCGTCCCGCTCAGTGCGGCCTTGAGGTCACTTTCTTGAGATATTAATAAACCTCAACCCGCACTGAGTGAAAATAAAATATATCTAGTGCGGTTGAGGCTTATTAAGACCTCAAACGTTTTTTTTGTACCAACGAGTCCGGCTTTGGAAAACATAAAGAAATGTATATTTGACTCTGTCGTACGCCTTGTTAAACGGCAGCAGTTCCCGCACGAGAGAGATAACCCGAACTTTTAGCCCCGCACCAGCGTAAAGTCGAGGTTGAGGCGAATTTGACTCAACCCGCAGTGAACGTGTTAAGAAGCATGAGTGATATAAATATATAATCGTGGGTATCGAAACTATATTATATTTTGTGCTAAAATACTGGTAAGAAATTTTTGTGTCCGATTATTTTCGTCCCCAGTTTTTTGAATTCGACTGCATGACTCTCAAAAATCTTCGTCCGTGTCTCTCTTGGCAAAGAGACTAAGAGATAGGTACCACAGGAGACCGAAGAGCCGTCAGCTTCCTCGCTTAGAGAATCAACCTCACGACTCAGCGAGAAAATGCTGCCAGCGTCTTCAGCTATTTTTAGATTTATGCGATTAGGTTGGACTAAAGCAAAGGGGGCGCAGGACTTAGAAAAAATTCAATGCATGTTGATGTTATTATGAGTTATGACACATATTTTTTATTACTTTATCATAAAGAATAAGCTAAAATAAGCATGTTTTGTAGAAAAACTTTTTTTCTAAAATCAAAAATGGCCGAGATATTTGGCTTCAAAATTCGCCAACTTTTAAGGACTTAGAAAAATTTCGATTGATGATGGTGTCATTAAAACACATATTTTTTGTTGTTTTATCGTAAAGAATACGCTAAAATAAGCATGTTTTGTACGAACAATTTTTGTCTTAAATAAAAAATGGCCGAGATATTTGAAATAAAAGTTTGCTTTTAGCGAGGACTTAAAATATTTCGATGGAAGTCGTATCATGATGACGCCCATTTATTACTATTTTAATGTATAAAATACGCTAAAATAAGCATGTTTTGTACGGAGTACTTTTTTTATAAATTCAAAAACGGCTGAGATAATCCAAAATGTACCAAAACCGAAGCAGAGCACCCTACTCCCACGTGGTCTTGTCTGCCCTACCCCTAGAGTGTATATAAAAGAAAGCGAAGGCACGTAGGGGAGCAACCCTCGCCCGCGGTGACGGAGCGCGGGAACGAGGGAGGCGAGCGGCTGAGGCTGGTCGCCGAAGGCGACCAACAAGCCGAAGCTGCGGAGCCGAGTGAAGTGACCGTGCACCGGCACGCAAGGGCGAAAGGGTTGCTAGCCGAAGTGCCGAAGCCCACAAAAAGCTAGAGTCGCACTAAAAACAATTTTATTTGAGCTGCTCCCGCTACATTACCTGAATCTGATTTTAAAGGGCAATAGTACAATTTTTTTTTTTTTGACAAAAGTGCTGTTATTATACTATATATTTTAAATAATTGTAATGTATAGTGGACGCTACAATAAGCATGTTTTGTACGAAACATGCTTATTTTAACGTTTTTAATAAAATAATACTAAGTCTTTTGTGATTCCTATATATTTTTCACTTTTGGTCAAAAATTTTCTAAGTCCTTATTTTGCGCCCCCTTTGCTTTAGGCGGACCTGCGATTATGAGTATGTTAGTTCACGATTTTTTTTATAATCTTGTTCCTATATGTTCAGGTGCGAGGGAATTCACCAAGTTGATGTGGTGACGTGTTAGACTGCGGCGCTACCGCAAACAACGATATTAATAAATTTCGGACGATTGTCTCTGTCACTCTCATGACACCTTAATTGCAATAAAAGAGAAAGATGCCCGAAATATACAACTTCGATGTTCGCGGTACCGCTCCTGCTTAACGGTGATGAATTACCTCTCTCGGACCCATGGCTATGCTGATGAGGTCTTCAACGCTGAGGAGCAGGGTTTTGTCGCTCATGGCGGGCGAGGACATCGAAATTGTCGACATATTGGTAGCTTTTACTGATCCTCACACACTAGTTGCTTGTAAAGATTTCTAAAAATACACCGTTCAGTTGAATTGATTTGGTGTTGTTGTTTTGACAGATGCTGGCAGACGTCAGAGTATTTGCTTTAGGAACAGGTATTTTTCAATAACAACCTGTTAGCATCGCCTGTTCGCTTGTAGCTATAGATTCAGCCAGTTCTAAGTATTTTTATAGACATATTCCATGTAGGGTAATTAGCTAGTAAGGCACTGGTCCCACCGCGAGCTATGAGCTCTATCAGCTATTTCAAGGGACAAAATATAATCGCTCCCGTGTAAATAAACGAGATATATATATTTATAACTCATCGCCTGGCGATCAAATACGATCACCCGGCTATGACATATACCTATATGTCTCTTATATTTACATGGGATCGATTATCTTTTGTTCTTTGAAATAGCTGATAGCTCATAGCTTACTACCTCGCGGTGGGACCAGGAGCGGTACCGCGAACATCGAAGTTCGTATATTTCGGGCATCTGTCTCTTTTACTCCAATCAAGGCGTCACGAGAGTGACAGAGACAATCGTCCGAAATTTACGAATATCGTCTTTCGCGGTAGCGCTTCAGTGCCTATCGGGCCAATAACTGGCCACAATATACTAAAAATTAACTATGTTTATATGCGATTAGAATTCATTTTAGTGTGCGGTCGCCAGTTATTGAAGGGTGGCCAGTAAATTAAACCCCATTAGAAAATGGGTTCTATTTGTAGGCTAACAGAATTATTTTTCAGGTGACCAGTTATTGGCAATCTACCCTATGTATTGCTAAGCTAACCTTGTCAGCATCTGTGTCGTCACAGATTAACTTGTGGTACTACCGTATTCTAAATCGTGGCCTGTAAAGTGCCTGTTGTTGGCCTACATGTCAAGTGTCAAAATATGGATGCAAAAATATGACCCAACGCTCGTCATTTATGAGAAAATCCAATCGAAAAAAAATTACCCTTCAGTTACTAGCAATTTACCCTACTATAAAATAAATAGACTTGCAAGCGGTAGGTAACTCTCGAACCCTAAAGCCTACTCAATAAATACAACATTAATATTTAATATATTTATTATTTATAATAACTCTCGTCTCCTCTCAACACTTAACGTCACAGAGCCGAAACAGCAAGAAACTCGAGGTATACGAGTAATCGTTAATATTTGTACACGACTGAACCTTAATACTGAACACAGACTGCCGTAGACAGCAAGCTGAAGCGTTAACACGATTTTGATTAACTCTAAATATAACGTGGAATGCAAGAGGATTTGATACATTGATTTCGAAAAACAATTCACACAAAATATCATCGGGCAAATAATTCATAGTTAGTGTATATAAATAGTATATTTTATTTAATAATAACAACTAATCAACTGAAGGTGCGTCGCACCGAGATGGAACAATATTTACAATGGACATGGCCCAACAGCTTTAAATAAGTAATACATGTACTTAAACAACCTATGCACTCTCTACATAGACAATAATTAGGACTACACTCGGTGGCGTGGCGTCACGCGTATCCATGGACAATATTTTTGTGCAGTATATTTAAGTGCTGAAAGATAGTAAAATTATAAACACTGTTGGGCCTTAAGATAGGCATATAACAGCGCCATCTGTAAAGCACTTGACTACTTGGGGTTATGTTAGATAGAACGGACGCCACGACACAGATAAACGTATTAACAAGGCGGCCATTTTGATGAGGCAGCCATTTTGAAGTGTTAGTTTAGTCCTCTAGGTTGCGGAAGGCGGCAGCCATGTCCTCGAGCAGCTGGTCGAAGTCAGCCTTGATCTTAGCCTCGCCTTCTTTCACGGGGTCCTGTCGACAAACATGGTTTAAAATATTAAATAAATACTTACATGAATTCATTAGTATTTATGTATTATGGAATGGAAAGAACGCATTGTTTATGTGGCTAAAAAAGTAAGAACATTATAGTATATAGTTAAATAAGATACAATTATTTATTTTCATTCTAATAATTTCGTGGTCGTCTTAAGACCAGCCTCCAGCTTAAAACTGTCTTTTGGTGCCAAAGTGAACAAAAACCTTTAACCCTTTTCCAGGTATAGCAACATATTTAGACCATATTCCTGTTAATGGTAACTGGATTTAAAATATATAACTAAGACGTATATATTTTTAAATTAATTTGGAATTTATGAGTTTAGATTAACTTCAGTTAGATGTATCGCCTAAAAGCAAAGTATGACCTTTCATGACGTCACCTTTTAAGTATTTTTCTACAAAGTAAATAAAATAACACCGGCTTTCAAGCGGTCACCACCTTAGAGAATCAATCTTGCAGAAGTCTGAGGAATGGGATAAGTACGCCTTTGTACTTTTATTTATTTTTATTTTTTCTATAATTTTATCAGTGCAATAAAATATTATCTATCCAATATACACAATATGAACGAGGCATATTTCGCGCTTCATAACTTCCACCTACACGCACTCTCCAGTTAGTATAATAAATAGTATCTGACCTTGAACTTCATGGACGACAGCTGGTAGAGGATGGGGCCCATGGCGTCGCGGATGGTGTTCCACGTGACCTTGTTGTCCGACTGCGCGGTGGCCTCGACGGCGTGGCGCGACATGTCGTAGAACGCGATCATGTTCTTCAGCATACCCACGGTCTTGTAGAACGGGCAGAAACGATCGTATGCCGAGTAGCTGTGGAATTATAAATATTACAGGACATTATTTTTTATTATACAGAAACGTCTGCTAGCGAATATCTTCGATATTTAAATCGCAAGAAAAATAGAAAAATTAAGTTAAGCCGTAAGTGTTCAATACGCTGGCAGTAGATGTGTTTACACGTCACCCATGATGACGTATACGACGAGGGATAAATAGAAAAAAAAAATACCAGTCTAAGCGGTATTCG
Organism: Grapholita molesta; assembly: GCA_022674325.2. Classification (NCBI taxonomy): domain Eukaryota; kingdom Metazoa; phylum Arthropoda; class Insecta; order Lepidoptera; family Tortricidae; genus Grapholita; species Grapholita molesta. The sequence goes on along the minus strand of CP053135.2, from coordinate 13,974,756 downwards.
TATAGCACAATTGGTGGTGCACTGGGCTACTAATCCAGTGGTTGTGGTTCAAGTCCCGCTGCGAGTCAATTTTTTTCTATTTTTCTTTCGATTGAAATATCTATTACAGGACATCTTTACACAAATTGACTGAGCCTCACGGTAAGACCAATAAGGATTGTATTGTGGGTAATCAGCCAACGATATATATACAAAAACTTAAATATATAAAAAATACATACAACTCAGGAACAAAAATACTTGTGCTCATCAGCATCACACAAAGAAATGCCCTTACTGGGATTTGAACCCAGGACTGTCAACGTCATAGGCAGAAACTACCCACTAGGCCAAACCCGTTGTGTAATCAAGAGCCAGACTGCTGGCTGGAGGAGTTTATAAACTGCGCTCAGAAATGCCAAAAACGGACAGCAGCGTCCCTTTAGAGCGGTGGAATTACTAAGATGGCCAACCCGCCTGCCAAGTGTGGTGATTGTGGACGTCTGCCGATAAGAGGACTACCGGTGATACAACATGGGGCCGTAGTCAAGACAATCGTTCATAGAAAACGTAATAGAAACGAAAATAATGTCGAAACGCTAGTTAATAATCGTAATAATTACACCCGCGGGTCTCGTAAGAGGTGACAAAGGGAAAAATCCTACGGACGGGCAGCAGCGTCCGTCGAAACCCAATCTACAGCTACTGCGGTCGCCAACCAAGCGTGGCGACTATGGTAACTACCATATTAGTACGGTAGTATCATCTTGGGTGATACAAGTCATATTTGTGGGACGCCCATGTCCAGTAGCGGACTGCATAAATGTATGTAAATGTACAACAGACGGAGCACACTCCTGGCCCCCGGAGTGCCGGTACCTGTTCTGCTGCAGGAAGTCGTCCTTGAGCAGCTTGGCGACCTCGAGCGTGATCTTGTCGGTCTCGGCGAGCGACGCCTTGCCGACCAGCTGCACGATTTCTGACAAGTCTTCTTCCTCCTGAAGGATCTCCTTGACCTGTCACAATTTTTTTATAGTTAGCCTTTGTTGTGCAACAATAAATTGTAGAAGGTGCACTAGCAAGATATATTAAGTAATTTAATTAATTGACCCCGGATAAGAATCGCGATGAGATGATGCGTAAAAATATTACATAAACAAAAAATAAGATAATCTAAAAATATAAGAATTGCACCAGAAAAAAAACGGTTACTAACCGAATAAGTTTTAGTCGATCACAATAGAAATGGGTCAGTTAACGAAAGAACAATGTCGATAATTTATACAACTGAGAATTGATTTATAGGAAGTTTCGCAGTGTATCAATATACCATAAAATAATAAGTAACAGTTTCGTATTAATTAACACAATGTTTTCTTTTTACTACTGTTTCATTTACTCCCAAGTTACCCTATTCAGTCATTGTTGACACTTGCACTGCAGCGGTTCAAAGAAGACTAACTAAATGTACCGCCCAAGTTGTTCGAGCGGCTGTTTTTGGAGTCATTTTTTTGGGGTTGATTGTGAATCTACGTTTATTACATCAATGTGAATGTGAAAAATAAATTATAAAAGAGTGCACTAGCAAGACATATCAAGTAATTTAACTCACTCTTCTTAGTACTTACATACTAAGTACTAAGAAGAGTGAGTTAAATTACTTAATATGTCTTCTACATAGACACCTAGAAAGAGACGTTAATCCATACTACTATTATAAATGCGAAAGTGTGTCTGTTTGTTTGTCCGTCTTTCACGGCAAAACGGAGCGACGAATTGACGTGATTTTTTAAGTGGAGATAGTTGAAGGGATGGAGAGTGACATAGGCTACTTTTTCCTGCGGGAAAACATCTCACGGGAAGACTCAATATGTTACATTTTTCTCTAACTATGCGGGCGAAGTCGCGGGCATCATCTAGTTTTATACATAACAATAAAAATACAAGAAACCAGTGGTTACCTTGGTTCTGAGGGGCACGAAGTCGGGGTAGTTCTTGTCATAGAAGTCATCGAGGGCGCGCATGTACTTGCTGCAAATAAAACAATCTATACAGACTATATTCTTATAAAACTTGCAACACATTACCATCCTTAATCCTTACACATATAATTTAACTTTTTAACGTCTCTCATCTCTGGTGGAAACGGAGCAAAAGGGGGGAGCAAAATAAGAAAAAAATCGAGGAATTTTTACCCCCCCAATGTGTGAATAGTGTTCAGCCAGGGGACAACAAAAGCATAGTTTGTTGGAAGAAATGTAGTAGTGTTGTACTAACATGCATGGTAAATGAGAAATTACCCATTACAGTAAGGCCATAAAACTACTACAATAATGCATTGTTTGTGAATTAAATGCCATATAAATCGTAGAGTAACACAGGGGTAACCATGGAAAACAGGGACAAAACATAATTGATTGAGCTAGCCGGTTACTCCAATGGAATATGAAACTTTTGCAATTGGAACAGAGTTGCATTTCGATCGATAGTGAAACAGAAAATTCTAATTTATTTCCTACCCTATTGAAGAAGAAGAGGTATATCTTAGTAGGTCACGGTACCTGTAGGAGATGAGCCAGTTGATGGAGGGGAAGTGTTTGCGCTGGGCCAGCTTCTTGTCGAGACCCCAGAACACCTGCACGATACCCAGCGTGGCGGCGGTCACGGGGTCGGAGAAGTCACCACCGGGCGGGGACACGGCGCCGACGATGGACACGGAACCTGTGACGAGGGTACATCATTTAGGACATTTATACTTTTGAAACACTTAACCGACAATGTTTAATGAATCTTTGAACATTTCAGATCACTTCTGCATTTTATACAAAAAGACAAAATGGCATTTTATTACACTTCATCATCATCATCATCATCATCATCATGTCAGCCGAAAGATCCCCATGCTGGACCCAAACGAACCAAGAAGACCGATACTGCGCCTTCCACATCCAGCGGTATCCCGCGACTCTAACTAGGTCGTCGGTCCACCTTGTGGGAGGCCTACCTACGCTGCGTCTTTCAGTTCGTGGTCGCCACTCCAGAACCTTTCCGCCCCACCGGCCATCGGTTCTGCGAGCAATGTGCCCTGCCACTTAAGTTATTAACTTAATATACTTAAATCAATCAGATTTTTGAATCTACTGAAGTCGGGTGGGTCTGGCCTAGTGTGTAATTACCCTGCCTATGTTACCGACGGTTCTGGGTTCAAATCCCGGTAAGGACATTTATTTGTGTGACGAGCACAGATATTTTTTCTCAACTCATTGGTGTTTTCTATGTATTTAAGTATTTTATTTAAATTGTTGGCTTAATACCCTTCTTTTTCTCGAGCTAACCGTTGGGCTCAGTCAATTTGTGTAAGGATGTCCTATAATATTTATTTATTTATGTATGATATACTTGGTTGTGATATCCAATTATTTAGTGTTGGTAAAGAGCTGTGAGTAATATGTTTCTTTACGAACTGCGGTTTAAACATTTTTTGGTTCGTTTTCGAGTCATAATATGTCGTTACGTAACAGACATAAACCTATTGAGATCCACAACGCTAACAACTTAAAAAGAACCTTCCGAACATTGCAGTATGGTTCACTTCTGCTTACTGTGGTGTCAAAAGGTTAAAGATTTCAACATTGGCTGATATAATAGGTAAACAAGACTCACCCTCTCTGTCGGGGTTGCCCAGACACTTGACGCGACCCGCGCGCTCGTAGAAGGACGCCAGACGCGCGCCGAGGTAGGCCGGGTAGCCGGAGTCGGCAGGCATCTCGGCCAGACGACCGGAGATCTCACGCAGGGCTTCGGCCCAACGGGAGGTGGAGTCGGCCATCATGGATACGTTGTAACCCATGTCACGGAAGTACTCGGACAGTGTGATACCTGGGGGTAGACAAGTGGAGAATGTAAGAATGTACTGCATACTACCTAGTATTTTTTGTTCCTTTTTGTTTAAACACAAAACTGTCTCGAGATTTCGAGCCAAAGTGAACACAGCTCTTAAGAAAGCTTTCTTAAGAGCGATCTGTCATATGACAGATCTCAATCTGTCATATGTGAATATTACATCGCCTCGTTCAATTAGACTTAGAATATGTGAGTAACCCTCTTCTAATCTATTTACTAGTAAGTGCATACAAATATTAAAAAATAATTTTATAAGAAGGTGCTTAACATAATCAATCTTGTCTTGACGACACATAAATCTCATAAAATTCAGTAAAATATCCAGAGAACATCAACAAGTCCCAAGAAAACCCAATCCCTGAATTTACTGAGCCTAAACCTTAAAATATATTTGTAATCATTAAAAAATACCCATAGAAAAAAACATCCATGATTCAGAAAAACCCACAAACGCACCGTGGGTAATCTCGGGATTAGAATCCTGGACCTTTAGCTCCGCAGGCGCATGCCGGGACCCGGACCCGGGTATGTCCTTAAACGTCCAACAATGAGAGGTAGGGCACAGCGAAGTACCATCAGCATCACGCTTGAGTCTGGAGAAGTACTTCGTCCTTACAGAAGACAGCCATAATAGCACTGCTACCTTTCAGGTGATGTATTCCTGATGTTGAGTCAGGTTTCCAGAGCACAACTTTTAGGGTAGGCATCGCGCATGTGAGTCCTGAGGCGTGAGGCGGGCCGTATGCTTGTTTGCCACCGTTGTTGTAATAAAAAAAGGGAGGGTGTGGGCAGCACTCACCGGTGTAGATGGACGCCTCACGCGCGGCCACGGGCATGTTGGAGGTGTTGGCCACGAGCGCGGTACGCTTCATGATGGACTCCGTCACGCCGTCGATCTCCACCGTCAGCTCGGGGAAGTCACGCAACACCTCGGACATCTCGTTACCTGGTGAACACCACAAGGTTTTACAACTAAACCTAAACAGTACATTACATCAGAGACCGGGAAAATGAGGATTTCCGGCCAAGTGTCAAACATACAATGATAAGTTATGCATATTGCAATGTTGTAAGAGGAAACCAAGTACGAGGTAGAGAAAAAACCGACGCATGGGCCGCAGCGTTCATCGAAATTCATTTTACAGCTAATGCGGTGGCCAACCCGCCTGCCAAGCGTGGCGACTATGGCAACTAGCCCCCAACATGATACAACTCATATTTGGGGGTAGATTTATGTCCAGCAGTGAACGACTTACGGCTGAAATGATCAGTCAATTAACGTGAAAAGTTACAATTTTACTCGTTTATTTAGTCACTCGCGCCACATATTTGGGCGGACATAGGCCCTCCTTAAACAGAGTGCCGAGCGTCCGTTCGCGTCGCCGTTCGCAACGCCGGCACGCAACTTGCAATAAGTACAGACTGAAGTCACTCACCACGCTCGCCGCATCCGACGTAGACGATGACGTCAGAGTTGGAGTACTTGGACAGCGCCTGCGAGATGACAGTCTTGCCGCAACCGAAGGCTCCGGGGATGGCGGTGGTGCCTCCCTGCACGCACCTGCACGACACACGGTCGATGAGCTCATGACGTCAAGTTTTAAGAAGAAAACCTTGTCCGATAATTAATTGTTCAAACCCAATGAACTTGGGAGATAATAACCCCATGAACGCCTCAATATGTGACGTATACGCTATCACGAAGAATTAAAATAAATTTTATTTGTCAGTAAGAAAATTGCTTTCAAAGCGTTCGTCATAGCTTGGCGATATCTGAGGTAGACACGACGTTATGTGTTATTGGGTTAATAAAGAGATAATCATGACATCAAAACACCAAAGCAAAATAGTACAAGCTGGCTCTCGATATATTCCCGTGGTCACAAGTTTCCACAGACAACATGGTACCACGAACGTCAAAGTACGTATATCCTCGTAAGGACCACGAACCTTCCTGTAGTACTAATTGCTTTACATAAATTTGAATTTTATAAAACACAGTTGAATATCATTTGTTTCTTTCGATTTTGACACAAAAGAAATTATACTTTATTTCCTACACTATAAAGAACAAATTCGAGTAGCATTTTACTTGTATGGTGGGCCTTAGGAGAAGATAGCGAGTATCTTTCTCTATGACTGTGACGAAGGCGTGAGGAGCGACCTAGGAGGAATAATGACTGGAGAACGCATCCGCGACCGCCAATAAAGGATAAAGATATTCTGGCTTTTGTAACCCAAAATGTAACAATTCACTATAGTTTTGCTTTACAGGACATTCTTTATAACAAAAATATTAGCTTATTCTGTATTAATTACTTTGGTTGAAAACCCAAGAATACTCCAATTGTATTTGTTTGTTCCCCTCCAACTTTGACAGTTCTGAAGGGTCCATTTTGGAGGGGAACAAAAATATGTGAGACAATGACAAGGGCGGACGAAAATAGCGCCGTCACTGCCATACCTACCTACCTACCGGAAAGTTACATAATACCATCCCTTTCGATCGTGGTATTATTATTAGCACGCTCCATCTAGTTAAGTGGTATGTCTCAGAGATGTTACAGAGCTCCGGTTCCGGTTCCGTTAAGTCGGAACTTCCGATGGGTTTAAAACATCAGCTTCGGTTCCGGTTCTGCTACTTTTAAAACAGAAGTTATATCGGATGTTACAGCAACGCAGCGGGGAAAATGAGCGATGTACATGAAAATTAAAAAGGTTTATTTGCTCATGTCCCGCTTGCCACGTGCTGCACTAATCGTATTTGTTTTGTTAAATAAGTATTATTCCATTAAATACCCCTATTAGTATGCGTCGGTATGAAATCTGTGAAGAACTCTTAACGTCTCGCCTATCTATCTCTCGGGTTCCGATTCCGGTTCCGCTTCCGTTTTCGGTTCCGGTTCCGTTTGTGGTTCCGATAAACTAAATGTAAAACATCTGATTCCGCTTTCGGTTCCAATAAAACCACATCTGTTCCGGTGGTACGTACGGGAACAGCGAGTCGAGCACGCGCTGGCCGGTGAGCAGCGGGTGGTTGGCGGGCTGCTTCTCGGCGCTGGGCCGCGGCTGGCGCACGGGCCACACCTGCAGCATGCTGAACTTGTTCTTCTCGCCGTCGAACTCCGTCTCCAGCACGATGTCCTGCGCACACCGCCAATTATGAACGTGTTCGAAGATTAAAATTTTAAAAATGTGGATAGGAAAGTTCAAAAAAAAATTTACATTATGCAACAAATATTTGAGTTTAGAACATGTCAATGATTATTTATTATCTTATTAAGGTTATTCGATAGTAAATGGCCACATTATACTAAAAATAAACTCTGTTTAAAGGCAATTAGAATTCATTTTAGTATGAGATGGCTATTATTGAAAGGTAGCAGTGTGTCAAGAACTCCGAATTTGTCTCACGCGAATTTTTTTTTTTTCAAAATCATGTAACCTATATTGTTACAAACACCTGACTAAAACTCTAGTTTATTCTAGTTTACTTATAACAAAAAATATCCAATATTAGATCACTGTGGGTAGCCAGTAATTAAAACCCCATTAAAAAATATGTTATATTTATACGTAAACAGAATTCATTTTCAGCAGAAGGTGGTCTGTTACTGGCAATTTACCCTACATATCAGAAAGTTAACCGATTCAATGCGGATAGCACGACAAGCGTGTCATCATTTTTTTTTAACATGTGGCGTATGACACGCGAGGAGTGTCATCACATTCTATGTCGTAAGGCACGCCTGCCGCGTCATGTAATAATTCTGCCCTACTAAGCATAAGGGCAGTAACTAATCTTGAAATCTCGTGCAATTACTTACTTTCCCGTAAAACACTAAGGTACATATTGAAGTGAAAAATTAAACGGAGTTACTCCACTTATGCTTAGTAGGGCAGAATTGTTCGCCGCCACAGACAAGTTTTTAAAAATGGAAGACGCAACAAATCGGTTAATTCGAAATTTTCCAATCTTTTTACACTGAATTTAGAATATATCATAAAGAAACGTTATATAAACTGTAACAGGGTACTCACGGTGACTTTGTAGTTGCCGGAGGGCGCGATGTAGGTGACGGTACCCTTGGCCTTGGGCGGCACGATCATGCGGTGCTTCACCAGCGTGTTCTCGTGCACGATGCCGTACAGGTCGCCGCCGGTGATGTGCGACCCGACCTGCGCACACATTGCATATTACACTTTATGTGGAGGAAATAAGAGCCTACTACATGAGAAACTTAGCTGGCCTGGCCTATGTAGTAGTAGCATGTCCGTACACGTATGTCGGCGTTCTATATTCAAATTTTGACGTAAGTTCCATAATAATTATCTGCACAACTACATAGGCATGATCCTTCAGTCAAGTTTTTCACATATAGCCTGGGGCCTATTGCATAACCATTTACAACTCATAATATTAGCGGACCTAGCTCTTTCTAATAAAAGGAATTTGAATGGGACTTCCGCTAGTATTATAAGTTACAAGTTGTTATGCAATAGGTCTCCAGTAGTCTTGAATTTAAAGCTCCATAGTCGCCAGAAAGCTGTATATTATCTATTATATATTATATACAATGCGGTTTAAGAGACTGTGAGGATTGGTTAATCCTACGGATTTAGTTAATAATGTTTCGTACCAGTCTTACTGAAATTAATAATAATTTTATTTAAGAGTTAAATTATTTACACAATACATGGTCACCCTACACAGTGCACTGCAGTAAGCCTAGGTTGTTTTGTTTAAGACACCTAGTCCTAGTAATCCCTTTATTTTTTTCCAACTCATTTTATTAGAAAGAGAGATCCGATTCCTAGTCATTTCATCATGGACCCAATGGTCCATCCACCTAGTTACAAGACTAATCAGCAGTGATCGGTACTATGGGTGCAAAACTTTAACAAAACTTGTTGAAATAAGGTATAGTTATACTTACCATCAAGAAAAACACGAATTAATTTGGCAAATTAGCCTCCAATTTAATTGTATATCGGAATCTCGATATGTCAATATTTGTGTGTAAGAATATAATTGTTTTTATGGCTCTATTCACTCTTTTATTTCCGCTTAACGAGTTTTGTTAAAGTTTTGCACCTATACGTAATGCCGATCACTGCTAATCAGACACTTACCTTAACATTGAGCGGGTTGAACTCCCAGCTCTGGTCCCGGGACAGACAGGGCACGTTCACACCGCGAGGGATGTAGATGGACTGCGTCATCTCGTTGATGTCCTTCAGCGGGCGCTGGATGCCGTCGAAGATGGAGCCCAGGATACCGGGGCCCAACTCCACGGACAGCGGCTTGCCGGTACGGAGTACGGGGTCGCCGACGGTTACGCCAGAAGTTTCCTCGTAGACCTGATGGGAATTATAAATTATTTTTTGTATTTCAACTGACAACCGATCTGGCCTAGTGGGTAGTGACCCTGTCTATGAAGGGATGGATTCGAGTCCCAGTCAGGGCATTCATTTGTGTGATGAGCACAGAGTCATGGGCGTTTTCTATGTATTTAAGTATTTATATGTTTATATATATGTATATATAATATCGTCGCCTAGTACCTACAACACAAGCCTTACTGAGCTTACCGTAGGACTAAGTCGATTAGTTTAACTGTCCCGAAATATTTATTTATTATTTATTATACCAACTAACTTTTTGTAATACATTGAGGTTCTTATTCTTTCTAGCTTAGGTAGCCATTTTAAAGCACTAAGATTGTTGAGCCGTTCACGTCGGCGCTATGTTTCGGACTCGCATTCTTAAAAATGGCGACTATACAGGGTGGAAATAGATTTTGCGTACTGACCCACTCACCGTAGCAAAAAGGCGGAGTCATAGTCCTTCAACGACGCATGAGGTTTGACGTGTGACATTTTATTTTAGCCAATCAAAAGTTTGGTGGATCCATGACAATTTTTAATATAAATTTTAACGTCTAAAGCCGAGGAAGGGGAGAGGGAAGTAACTGTCAGAATAATATTCAGGTCATTTTTGGGAGCCATTTTGATGATGTATAATCACGGGATGTGATAGCTGCCCTCACTGGAGGGCATGTTGCTAGGCGAAAATGGTCTGAACTAGGGCTCCTGGTATCCGTGATGTACGCCGACCCGTAGCTACGTGTTCTTAACACCGCCGATACTAAGATCACGAATTTCACGAACACGGCCAGGTACGTGTCACGTACCTACGTTCGCATCCAGATACACGTGACACGCCGTGACACGTAGCCCGTACCTGCGTCCGTGTGTGGAGCTTCGGGCTCGATTCCGTTGGATACTTATCGCACGTTTCGTAATTTCGCCACGCCCGGGAATATAATAAATAAGGACTAAGTTTTATTCTTAAGATACGTGAAGGCGTGATCACGCCTACACGGATCTACACGGATTCACGTACCCTAATTTCACGTAACCGAATGCATGTGCGGAACGGACCAGAAAACCGTTGCCGTGATTCACGAAACCGGGCGCACGGCTACGGGATCACGAATCACGGACACGACCGCGAGCCCTAGTCTGAACCCGGGATCTGGAAGCTGCCCTCACCGACCCAAAATCTTTTTCCACCCTGTAGGTACTCTCCAAATCTACTCTTATTCTACACCACGAATAGCTTATCTGCTGTTAACCTACAGCGCACTTCTTCGTTTGTTACATTCGTCTATTTGCCTCTTTAACGCTCGCATGTGCAAGGGCGATAGAAAGAGATACTTTCGATTTTATTTTCGCAATAGGTCCTCAGATCTACCACGGAGACACCTTTTTGCAATACTTTTAAACCTGTACAGAGAACATCAAAACTTTTAACGTCAAGTGGCAGTTACCACGTGAAATCGTCAAATAAATGTCTAAATCGTCATGGTCATCATGTTGAATATACATAGCGCGAAAAATATTATTAGTTTACCTGAATGGTGGCCATATCGCCCTCCAGACGAATAATCTCGCCGACCAGCTCATTGTAGCCCACACGGACCAACTCGTACATAGCCGCTCCGGACATCTTCTCCGCCGTTACGACTGACGAAATAAAAAAAAAACAACATGAATTTATGTAGGTATGCTGATCAGAAACAACAATATAATATATGTTGTATAATAATGTAATAATATGTTCTTAGTTTGTAGTCAATTCAGGTACAAGTGCCTTCCCTTACATTTTGAACGACAAATACGTGGAATCACGTCGAAGGAATGCTGTGTTCTAAACCTTACCATACTTAAAAAAGTCTTCAGGCCTTGAACATAGCATTCCGTCGAAGAACTGGGAAACTGGGAATAAGGGTTAATAAACTAATTTTTTTAAGGCATTGTAAGCTTCTACTTTTCCTTGGGTCCTATTACATCAGCCTGTTAATCATATAGGCTCTTATACTAACAATAATATGGATATTTTATAGTCCCCGACATAATTATTATTAGGTGCGGTCCAATTTTTTTTTAAAGTATATGATGGACAATCTTTAAGGTCTATTCACACCTTAAAGATGTCAATGTTCTGATTCGTTTCTCGGTAACAAACAAATATAATTAAATGGGTTTCGTATATTACGCAATTATAAGCGAGATACAGTCTCGCGTGTTGAAACATAATTAGGGTGTTACAAGAGTGACTGTGACGTCACTAGATATCAGGGAGAGACTGAACTATAAATTATATTTAATTTTATTACTTTTTTTTTCTCATATACCGATTATGGACATCATAGTATCTCATACAAATGTTTGACGAGTAAGAAACTTTTCATCCTAATACAGTACAAAACACTATTTAGGTATGTAACAAAATAACAAGACAAATAACTTATTACCCACATACGAGACGAGATAATTATACAGATAAGCTTACAAAACAGTTTAATAGTTACTAGTCAAATGGGACATCGAAAGTACAATAAAAACATATAAATAGGAATCTATCTCAGATCTCATTGCACTGAGAGTTACAGAGCGTCACGTGACACAAGCGTCACTTATCAGTATAATCATTTTTTCGTTAAATATTAAAATAAAAGACGACTAGTTGTGAAGTAAAATTCGAAATTTAAACACCTTTGACAAGTAGCTCCTTCCTAAACAGTATTAACAGAAGCACAGGAGAGCTTTATAATGGTGTTGTAATGGTTTGAATTATTTTTATAGGTGTATGCACGGTCCAATATCCAGGGCTGACTCCAACCCTATGCTCGATGTACATACATGCGCGTTTGTGAAAAATTTAAGGCACGCGAGGTTTTCGCAGGACATTCCCATCCTATTAAGTGTTCTGTGGGTGAGCTAATACTAATCTAAGAGTTACAAACAAAAGGTTACATACCGGGACCAGAGACGGCGAACACATAACCAAACTGGTCCTCATTCTCCTCCGTGGCAATCATTTTCAGATTGGTCCGCGACATTTTGGATTGTTATTCCTATCTGTGAACATAAAGATTGACCATAAGAATAGTTTAAAAAAAAATACATTTAAGGGCAGGAAAGATAAAATGAGTATAAATATAATTACAAAACAGTTTTATCTCTACTGCAAAACTTTTTGGAGTTTATAAGCTTTACTCTCTTAACATAACAAAAGTTAGAAAAAAGTCTGACAACCAGCATAAGCATATTGAGTTAATTAAAAAAATATGCATAACAGTCCTGTAAAAAAGTTAGATAATTATAAGAGCCCTGATAACCTTAACATATGCCATTTCCAAGTTTGCTATTGTCAGTTACACTAAAACTAAAGATAATTAGTTACGGGAACAAAGCTATAATAATTAAGTAACACATTTTTAACCAACAAAAACCTAAAAAGGAGAAGGTTCTCAAGTCAATGTGTACCTATACTTAAAAAAAAGAACTTATGCTAAGACCAAGGATGTATTAGTGGCTTGTCAGAAAATTAATGGGAACGGCAAAGTTAATGTTGGTATACTTTTTTTTTTACCAGCTAACCAGCTACGTAGGTTTTCAGGAAAAGAAGATGCCAGAAACCTCACCAGTCGTTGTCACTTCGTTGTCAGGTTCGAACAGATGTAGTGTCAGATGATTCTTATCAGCTGATAACTACACTATCCATCATTGTCAATTCAAAATCTTGCCAATTCAGTTTAGATTAGATGTCTTAGGTTATTAAATTAATATAATCCGTTTGGAATATGATTTATATGGTATTAATCTTGTAAGCAACTTCTTTTACATGAGTCTTAGCTGCTATACCACATAACTTTTTTTCTAACTAGCCTAAAAAAGTGTCCCACTACTGGGCAAAAGCATTCCTCTGCATTTGGCATGCAGTCCTTTCCTATAAATTGCATCAGAGAAATTAAATCTGAAGTTATACATTTGGTCTGTTAATTTAGACATTTTCTTCTTCTTTACTTCAAAAATTCAAAGTATGCACATTTGGGACTTTAGTATTGGTCAGGGACTTTGAGGATACAAAGACACAGACATTTTGATGTTTTCCTATGCATATACTTTCACACTAAAACAATTTTAAATGAAAAACAATGCCATCTATAATGTTCAAGCGTCAACATGATTGTGTGGTTAAGAAAAAATGTAAAAAGGTGCAAATTGTATCCTAATGATTCTGGTTAAGAAAAAATTCAACACCCGATACAGGGTTAAGTGTTTAACTCAACCTCCGGGGATCTGTTGCCAGTGAATCACAAAACCAAGGCTCAATACCTTGAACTAATCGGGCCAACTCTTTTGGAGCTTAACAAACAAACACCACCTCATTCTCAATATTTACTGACTCCATTCTGTTAAGGGAACTGTATAGGCTTCTTCCTCAACTGATTCCGACAAATTTGATTTGTCAGAATATAAACAGGAATTATTAATTTTGTAATTATGATTAACAGTGATGAATGGCAAAAGCAACGGTAGACTTTTGCTCAAAAGTGGAACACAACATAGCCTACCAAAAAAAAATATATGTGGTTTTCAACAGTTATGTACATATCTGATAGTAAGTGCCATCACATGATCTTAACACATGATGGCTCATATGTACAACTTAAAATTAACTATATTTTAGGTATCCTTGACCGCACTTAGATAGTAATTGAATTACATAAGGTATGAGGCAGTAAAATATATCATGCAGCTTGGTATCCAGCATATATCAAACTGTATATAATGAGCCAGGAAATATACCTATTTCATTATAGTATTGTCTAAATTAAATCAAAGGTTAACATAAAACATATTTTATATTAACCTTTAAAACCGATACTGATATTTGTTTAATAGATTCTAATAAGATTATTTTATACTGACTGATCACAAAATAGTAGAAGAATACTTTATAAAATATAGATAAATGAAATAAATGATTCGTTTTCAGATAAACCTGTTACAAATTTGGGATCTATTACGTATTTCGATTAATTCATTGTCACACATTTAGGGAATCAAGTAAGAAAACTTGTCAATGCAATATTAGTGTTGGGTGTGCTCTAGATCTGGTATTATGTACTATCAATTGATCACATGATGGGCGTTAATTAATAAATTGCGTTTAATTCTCATACCTGAGCATTGTACGATGTGTATTATTATCAAAGGAATAATTAATCACACTGGGAAACGACCAGTTATAAGAAAACTTGCTAAAATTTCAGCAGTCAATCACTTTACACACACAATTCTATCAAAATTCTGACAATGGCAGAGTTGTAAAAAGGCTTACCGATTTTCAGGACTGTTACCTTAATATCCACAAAGATTAACACAATCACGACTAAAAACAAACCTGGTAAAGGCTCTTATTCGATGTTAAATAATTAAATGAGACTCACAAGACGATAAAGATGGAAAAGTCGGGCCGAGAATGGCGGAGAACCACAACTTATCACAAGACCAACGATAAAAGTAAAGTCAGCTGACCCATCTTCTCTTTGGTTTAATGTCTATGGTTATCATCTCATTGATTTTTGTGCGTTTTGTTCTTATCCGCCAAATGGTTTGCATTATTTGTAATTTAATCTCGGATATACTTTGTTTTAATTCCATAACCATAATTTCGATTTTAATAGTAAAACATAGCTTTCATACGCAAATCGACGTACAATTATATAACTTTTTTTTACTCTAGTAACATCAAGGGTTGTAGACACAAAAATCAACCCTGTATTGCAAGTTTATAAAAAAAACATAGTTTTCCCTAAAGTAGGGGAATTTATCTTTATTTCAACGGCTGCCTTAGGGGGTAGCGAACGGAGCAATCGCCTGAGCCTCGCTCTTGCAGGGGCCTCTCGCAACAACCCAGAAAATAAAAATAAAAAAAATACTTTTTAATACAATTTTTTTTTCTTTAGAACTTGATTTTTATGTTAGATAATTAATTCAGGTTATAACATAGCGGTAAATTTAACCAATTCATGAATTCAACACATACCTAATAAAATAAAATAAATGTAGTACAACGAAACTTGATTGATGCTTTTCAACACCTAGAAAGCGATCTTATAATCCGTATAAAATATATTGTTGTATTTACGGACTTCAGAATAAAAGGAGGAACAAGGAAGCCGAATGAACATATTTATTAGCCGATGTCCTTGCCTATTCCTACCTTTATTATTCTAAATTTTTGCCACGGCTCATGGGACCCTGGGGTCCGCTTGGCAACTAGTCCCAGGATTCGGTGTAGGCAATAGTTTTACGAAAGTGATTGCCATCTGACCTTCCAACCCAGAGGGTAAACTAGGCCTTATTGAGATGTAGTCCGGTTTCCTCACGACGTTGTTCTTCACCGAAAAGCGACAGGTAAATATCTAATAATATTTTGTACATAAGGTACGAAAAACTATTTTTTTTATGATATAGGAGGCAAACGAGCGGACGGATTGCCTGATGGTAAGCAACTACCGTCGCCCATGGACACTCGCAACACCAGAGGAGTCACAAGTACGTTGCCGGCCTTTAAGATCCCTATACGCTCTTTTCTTGAAGGTTTGGATGTCATACGGGTCCGGAAATACTGCACACGACAATTTATTCCAGAGTTTTGTTGTGCGAGGCAGGAAGTTTCTAGAAAAATGCACAGTTGAGGACTGCCAATCATCTAAGTGGTGATGATGGACGTGTTGTCGTGTAGAGCGCTGGCGGAAGGAAGCAGCTGGGATTAATCCGAACAATTCCTCGGAGCACTCTCCGTAGTAGATGTGGTAGAAAATGCAGAGTGAGGCCACATCTCTACGCAGTGCCAAGGAGTCAAGCCGGTCCGAGATATCCTGGCTGCCGACAATTCTAGTCGATAGCTGGTATTGGGGTGCCCCTGACCAGAGATGAGAACAGTATTCCATATGTGGCCGTACTTGCGCCTTGTACAGTTGTAGGTGGTGGGCCGAACTGAAATACTGCCTCGATCTGTTGAGCACACCAAGCTTCTTCGAGGCCAACTTGGCCTTTCCCTCTAAATGACCGCGGAACTGGACTGAGCTAGAGATGTCGACACCCAGAATTCCGATACTGGCTGTGGCTGTTAGGAGAGTGCCCTCAAAGCGAGGCGATACGACAAACGGGAGTTTCTTTGCCGTGAACGCGCAAACCTGTGTCTTACTGGGGTTAAATTAAACCAGGTTCATTCGGCCCCATTCTGAGACTTCTTTAAGGGAAGTCTCAACTTCAGACACAAGCTTGTTCCGGCTCTCAATGACACTTTCCCGAGAAATGTTGGCACGGCCGGTATAGCAAGCATCACCAGTACTGTCATCCGCATAGCAATGAATACCACTGGTCTGCAGCGTGTCATTGATATGCAGGACAAATAACGTGGGCGATAGCACACAGCCTTGAGGGACACCAGCATTCACAGACATGGAATCCAAGCATTCACCGTCGACTACGACCCTTGGTACGAGCCGGGATTTGAACCTGCTACTTCGGATTGCAAGTCGCTCTTACCGCTATGCCACCAGCGCTCTGCTCATATACTCCGAAATGTATGCTTTAATATCCCGAAATGAAGACATGAAGATGCTTATTTATAGCTCCACATTACGTAGGGAGTTGGTATAAAATAGTACATTCCTGTGGACGCCGTCGAGTAAGGTATTGCAGGGCGAGATTGTGACCTGCAATCAGTGTTCCGGTCGAGGATTGTATAGTGCTTTTCTCAACAATGTAAAAAATATTAAAATTAACAAAATTAATAGCTACTAAGTAAGCAAGTTTAATTTAGTTTAGTTTATTTTATTTGACGAAAGATAATTACATTATAAGTTTGTCTTATTTAAAAATTTATAAGGATTTCAGTCATGATCGTCACATTATCAATTCAAAAACAAAATAGAGATATAATATTGTACAGTAATGCTAATGGATATATGTATCTCCCAATAAGGATCTTCAAAAGTAGATAATAGTTTCAATAAAAAAATACAGGACAACAAAAAAATATAGTCGACTGTGATCACTACATTATAGTTATTGAAAACTGAATGATAATCCGGACCCGATAACGATAACTGAATGATAACGATTTGGACCCGGGTATGTCCTTAAACTACTTCCAACAATGAGAGGTAGGGCACAGCGAATTACCATCACGCTTGAGTCTGAAGAGGCCCAACTGGGGAAGTACCTCCTCCTTACAGATGACCACAGCCATAATAGTACTGCTACCTTTCAGGTATGTAGTGGTGTGTTCCTGATGGTGAGCAAGGTTCCCAGAGCTCCTACCCCCCTTAAAAGCCGGCAACGCGCCTGTGACTCCCCTGGTGTCGTGAGTGCCCATGGGCGACGGTAATTGCTTACCATCAGGCAATCCGTCTGCTCGTTTGCCATCTTTTGTCATACAAAATAAATAAATAAACGGTGTCACTTATTAACGGAGCATAGCAGATGAGTACGTATTTTATGATTATACAAATTTATTTTTATATTGAATTTAGTATGTAAATATATTTAATATTAAATAACTATTATTTCGAAAGCATTAAATAAAATTGTGGGAAATCTATTAATTTGGGCTGGCAATAATTTTATCACTCCCCACCCCT
Organism: Grapholita molesta; assembly: GCA_022674325.2. Taxonomy (NCBI): domain Eukaryota; kingdom Metazoa; phylum Arthropoda; class Insecta; order Lepidoptera; family Tortricidae; genus Grapholita; species Grapholita molesta. The sequence goes on along the minus strand of CP053135.2, from coordinate 13,956,862 downwards.
CATATTGAATCGTTTGGACTGTCCCGCAATTATTAGTATTTATTTTTATTATTTTCTTACTCAAAACCCAAAACTACATGGTAATTATCAATATCGAAATTGATAAATATAGTGATAAAGTGTTTTTACGTTTTTCAAGAGGCTGTTCTCTAAATAAACTACATTGCTAAATGTAAGTGAATGTTGTTCTCTTTTGTTAAATCTGCCGACGAAGCAGTTTGTCTTCTTCGTTGATTTTTGCAGCCGATTAAATAGTGGTGTTTTTTGCAGGAACAGTAAGGATATACAGCTAAGCAAATCCTTGTCGTGGCTACTGAGGCACGGAGCAGTGAAAGAAGGATTTAATTTGAGGTTCGTTGTTATTTGTTGACATATTGTATATTAAAATAACGGCTGTTAAACAAGCTTATCCTCAATTTCTAGTGGTATTTTTATAAACAGAAAATCGTATAATCATGCCACCGTTTGTTATTATCGATTGACTTTCAATTTTTTTGGTTGGCACCGTTAAACTGGTTAAGTATAACCAAACTTACCCTTAATAAAATTCCACCTTTCTGTAGTACCTACAACATTGTTTAATTATTTAATTTGCTTATAGCCATAAATGTAATCAAGTTTTATGCAATAAAAATTTAATGTTGAGCTGTCCACAAGAAAAGATATTTGAACAGCTTTAGATTTATTTTTCTACTTGTCCAATTTTTAACACATTTAAACAACTTATTTATAATAAGGCAGCAATTAACAGGCAATATAAACTAATTGATGAAAGTAATTCATAACAAGTAAGTTATTGTTAAACACTGAAATAGTAAATTAAAATAATATATTCACTGTTCTAGCCAAGAAGGATACATTGATGTAGATAAAATTCTCCAGCACAAATCATTCGCACGGTACAGCCTTAGCGATGTACAGCGAGTTGTCCACAATAATGAAAAACAGAGATTCAAGCTACGTGTGAACCCTGACTCTGGGGTTCTACAGATCAAGGCTAACCAAGGACACAGCATTGACAAAGTCACTGATACAGAGTTGACTTCAATTACTACGGTGAGTAAACTCTTTTAATTTTTATGTTTGTGTGTATGAAACATTTGGAAGAGCTTAGTTATCTAATGGCATTATACGCTCATCAAACTATACATATAGGTAGTTTCACGAGAGTTGAAGTCACGCAGACAACAACATCTCATGTAATGATAGGAAGATTTTGAAATTACTCATTCATTTCATTCATTCAATCAGTATACTTCATATAGCTGTGTGCGTAATCCATTCGCCTCAACTCTCGTGGAACTACCTATACGATTGATAATTTTTAAATTTTTGTTTGAAGTACAGGAACATATATATCTAGAGTCTATACAAAACGAAAGAATTGTAAACAAATATGGCTGACTGACAGCTGAATTTCTAAGAAAAAAAATACATTTGACACATGACTAAATATTATTATAAAGTTCCTTTGCACTGAATATATAGGTAATTATCGCATATTTGAACTAAACAAGATGACATAATGACAATGGAACCTTGGTTGTTTTTCAAGATTGCATAATTGCAGAGCTATGAAGGCATATGGGTTTGTTTACATTATTTTCTGTTTTCTATTGACCCTGAATATACTAAGTTTCAGAAGTAAGGGGGTAGATTTCCATAATAGTTTCAATATAAAGTTTATTGCTTTAACCAGGCACAGTACCTAGAGACTTGATAAGCAAAGAATTTTAATGGTGTGGTTGTGTTGTCCACACACCGCCAAAACCATTAACATTTTTTTCTTTTCCTCCTGCTGTTTATGCAACGATTGCGAGGTGGATTTGCCAATCTCTCTGTTATTTTGAAAACCAGTACTCCCAACTTTTTTTTTTTTACACTTATAATAAATATATGAATGTGTTTGTCATTGCAACGGAACTTTGTGTGGCAATTGGTTTTCTCTATCATTTATTTGATAAGGAATGGTGCCCATTATACTTCATTAATCTCATTATGATAAGCTCAGCAACCATATCATATTCAAACATCCATATAATTGATTCTTGGAACTGAGCAGTTATCAGTAAGCACTAACTGGTATAGTTTTTAGCTTTGAAACTGGCCTTTATTGCTTGTGGCTGTAAGTTTATAATAGACAAAGCCTACTTACTGTAGGGTTTAAAAAAAAAATTACTCTAAGGTTTAAAAAAAAATTACTCAGATACGAAATACGCAACGCCGCCGTTCCAAGCTGTCATTTGTTTTGTTCGTTGACTTTTTAATGTTTACAAGTAACCCTAGTAATAAGTCATTTCCCTACGGTTTCTGAACCCATCTTAAAACACTTAATGATATGTGTGTAGATAAAGTAGTGTATGTAACTATACATAATTAGGCATTACAACAATCGTGTGATATTATTATGAAACTCGCCTTCGGCTCGTTTCATAAACCCACACTCTTGTTGTAATGCCCTTCATTATGCACAGATACATAAACTACTATTAAATCTGCTTTTGTGGTCACCACAGATACAGTCACCATCATATAGTTAGTTACAGTCAGTATGATCAAATATATTGTTACACAGCCTTACTCCTATATAAATAATAATATTGATTTACTTCATAAAAGGTTTAAATAAAGACCTGTATTAATCTACTCTGACTGTACTAAGTCAAACGTCAGTTTGTTTTGAATCTTTTTACAATTTCCTTAAATCAATAACTAGATAAACTGACCCAAAGTTTAATTTATGTAGTGAGTAGCATATGTAACTTTACTTTGATAATCTATTATTGTCTACAAAGCGCAGGGATTGTTACCAGTACTACGAAAAATCGAAATTTAGCCGTTAATACGTAATATTACATACGTAACATTTATTTTGAGCTTCTTAAGGCTGCATTTGTACCAGAGAAGAGCGAAGATGCGTTGCGAGGAATGTGTATGTTAACAACCAATAGAATTACTTAATTCCCCTATCCTCGGGAAATAGTGTGATTCTGTTGGTTCTTAAAAACACATTCTTCGCTACACATCCTCGCTCATCTTGGTGGAAACGCAGACTGAATTATTATTAAGGTAAGGTAAGGTTAAAAAGGCTCTAGAATAGGCGCAATCAATGGGGGACCACTACAATAAAGAATATATAAGTTAAGATAACGCAAAGGGACATTTATCTGAAGAGTTAGATAAAATTCCAGAATGTGCACTAACAACTGAGATACCGAAATTAAATACCAGTATGTTTGCATGAAAATAATACCGGTTTTCTGTCCCTGACAAAGAGTTACCCATAACAAACAAATTTAATGCTAAAAACTACACCATGAGTAGTCAGCAGCAAAAGTAGCTAAGCGTTTGAAGTGTTCAAAATGACCTACACGCGCTCTTATTCTCTTGACAATAGAGATGTGTTGACCTCATTTTGAACACCTCAAACGCTTGGCCACTTCTGCTGCTGACTGTACACTGTAGAAAGATTGATTCATTCATAATTATGTTAGTATAATTTAGACAGTTTTATAAGTTAATAGAACATAATTATATTCTTAAATATTTACAGGCCAAATACCCTACAGTAGTCCATGGGACGTATACCAGTTGCTGGCCACAGATAAAACAGAGTGGTCTAAGCCGAATGAGAAGACGCCACATCCATTTTGCCAAGGGCTTACCTTCAGACAGCAACATAATCAGTGGACTCAGGGGCAGTGCACAAATACACATCTATATTAACTTAAGCAAAGCGTTGGAGGATGGATTAAAGTTTTACGAGTCGGACAATGGGGTTATATTGACTCCTGGCAATGAAAACGGCTTTTTAGAGACCAAGTATTTTGATAAAGTTGTCGAGGTCTCTACAGGTTAGTACTGTTTAGTTTGGTTTTTAAAGTAAATGTGTAGTTGTGAAATTTATGCAATAGTTTTTAGGCCCCTTACACACTGCGACTTTTAGCAGCGATGCAGTCGCGCGTTTTTGAAACGCGCGACTGCATCGCGACACCAGCAATTTTGCATCGATGCTGTCGCGCGTTAGTATCGATACAGTTGCGCGTTAGCATCGATACACACGCGCGACAGCATCGATACAGATGCGCGTTAGCATCGATGCAGAATTGCAGACGCGGGGTAGTGGGCAGTTTGCCAAATCTACTGATAAAGAAGTTCGAAAAGCTGCTCTGATTTTAGAGCTAGCTACTGACATATTATGATACATAATGACCACTTATTAATTTTTCACTTGTAAATGGGTGGACCAAATACATGTGTTTGCATTTACGTTTCTTTTTTAAAAGTAATAATACAGAGAGCGTGATTAACAGTTTCAATCGAACTCATAGCGCTGTAGCAGTCAATGAATGACTGATCAAAATACGTTTCGCGTCGTGGCTCATGTTAGCATCGATACAGCCGCGATGCTAACGCGATACAGTAGCGATGCTGCATCGCGATTGCATCGATGCTGCATCGCGATTGCATCGATACTGCATCGCTACAGTTCAATGGCCAGCTTCTGCATCGCGACAGCATCGCTACTGTATCGCGACTGCATCGCTGCTAAAAGTCGCAGTGTGTAAAGGGCCTTAATGATTATTTAGTTTGTAAAGGGTTATAGATCGGTGAGTAAGTTGATTGGAGTGTGTGCTTGTTTCATTTTAAGCATGTGTACGTGTGTAAGTATATGGTGGGGGTTATTACTAGGATGAGTTTGTTCGTAAATGGCTTTATTCTTGCTGAGAAAATATTTAAACTTATTAAAATGATACAACACAGTGCCGCTTTGACCGTCGACCAGCGGGTTGATCGTCGAGCTGAATTCGCGAACGATCATATAGCTGGCGAGGTCGCGAGACGACTTTGTATAGGTGAAAAACTTAGCAAAAACACCCGGTCTATGTAGTAGAAACGTGTCTGTATACGCACGTTAGCGTTCTATATTCAAATTTTGACGTAAGTTCCATAGAGAGGCCGCGTCTACGCTCGGCAAGGAGATGGCAAGCAGGCGTTCTGCATCAGATCGGACGCTGACATACTGCGGGTTTTTGGAGATGGCACTGTTTGAGAGAGAAATGATATTTTTAATTTATTTGTTTATTAGTATTAGGACCTTGTTTCTGCGGTATGGCAATTTAAAATCTATATATAAATACAATATATTTAGTTACTTAGTTAGCGCTACTTATTTCTATATATCTTACAAACTACATCACAATGTACATATAATACATTTCTTGTTTTTCTTTTCCATCTGTACATACTATGTGCATGACTCAAATCAAACCAGTGGTTACAGTTAATAAAAAGCTTAAAATAGGTTTGTATAATGCAGGCTCCTTAGGCACAAATCAGGACAGTCTCATGTAGCGACTATTGCTCGGCATGGGGTTGACTTGCTTGCAGTGAACGAGACCTGGCTGACTTCAGAGGGTCAGGGGCGTCCCCTATAATTCCAGAATACACATTGCGACACAAACCTAGACCCAAAGGAGCACGCTCGCGGGGCGGAGGTGTAGGTTTTTATATAAAACGGAGTGTCAATGCTCGCATTTTTCCCCATCCCGTCGTTCCATTGCACAGTTTGGTTGAGCAAATGTGGCTTACTGTGTCACTCAACGGCAAGAAGCTTGCTATTGGCACAGCTTACCGTCCACCCTGGATGGATGTTGATCTCTTTGTTGATGCAATGTGTGACTCAATTAGTTCCATTTCAGATTATGACAATTTAATAGTTTTAGGTGATTTCAATATAAATTTGTTAAATAATACTGACCCAAAATTAATGAAATTTAATAACTTTTTGACATGTTTTAATCTTATACAATTAGTCTCACAGCCAACGCACTTTACGGATACAAGCCAGACTCTGCTCGACGTGGTTACATACCATACTATTGTTGAACATGTGGGCTCTCTGATTGGGCACTGTCTCATAGTTTGTGAATTCAATATCAAAGTCGAAAAACCGAAACCTTTATGCTTTATATACAGGCCTCTTAAAAATATACAGCTTGAATATTTTGATAGGGACTTGCAGTGTGTGAGGTGGAACTCTCTGTTAAACTTGAGTAATGTTAATGAAATGGTGAGAATATTCAATCTGAACTTACTATCTCTGTTTGACCTTCACGCTCCTTTAAAATCAACCGTTGTCAAAGGATGTTCCCATCCTTGGATTACAGACACTGTCAAACACATGATGCGGCTGCGTGACAAGGCTGCAGCTGATTTCCATAAGAACCAGTCTGAAGTCAAAAAACAATATTATAAGGACCTCAAATCAGTAGTAAGCAAGGCTCTGTTCTATGAAAAGTCAGCTTATTTTAAAGTGAACATAAATAACAAATTACATGATTCAAAGACCCTGTGGAAGAATCTTAAATCTACTTTACTACCCAAGAAAAACATGGAACTACCCCCCTACTTTAGCGACCCAACAAAAATAAACAAGCATTTTCTGAATTTGCCTGGTACAACAGATGTAAGCATATCAAATCTGACTTATTTTGAGTTTCACCGATTTAATAACTCTACTTTTCAGTTACACCCTACAGATCCAGGTCAAATAATTAAAATTGTTAAAAGTTTAAGATCTAAAGCTGAAGGGTGTGACGGTATTACTCTTGACATGTTGTTGCTGACCTTTCCACAAACTGTAGACATAATTACTAATTTGATTAATACCTCTTTGTTGACATCAACATTTCCTGACATTTGGAAATTAGCAATTGTCCGCCCACTGCCTAAAATTTCAAATCCAGTTGAGTTTAAAGACTTAAGGCCTATCAGTATCTTGCCATGTCTCTCTAAAGTAATGGAAAAAATAGTTTGTAAGCAACTAACAGTTTACTTAGAGACCAACAACATTTTGCCAGATGTTCAGTCGGGGTTTAGAAAGGGGCGTAGTACTACTACTGCTTTGTTGGATGTCACTGACAATATCATGTGTTCCCAAGACAAAGGTATGTGCACCTTGTTAGTGCTACTAGATTTTTCCCGCGCTTTTGACTGTCTGAATATTGATCTGCTCATATCTAAGCTTAGTTACTATGGATTTGACAATAAAGCGATAAGGTGGTTTAACAGCTATCTTGATAATCGCTACCAATGTGTAAAAATAAGTCGTTGTGATGGCTCCACACTTATTTCTGATCAGGCCCGTCTCAAGAGAGGAGTCCCGCAAGGATCTGTTATTGGTCCGATTCTATTTATTCTTTACTCCGCTGACATAGGGAGAAGCATCACACACTGCAAGTACCATATATATGCCGACGACATTCAAGTATATATTTCTTGCAAGCCAAGTGAAGCTGATAAAGCAATTGAAAAACTTAATTTAGACCTCAGTAGAATAGCTTCCTGGGCCCAAAGTAATTGTTTATTGTTGAACCCAAGCAAGACTAAGTATTTGGTATTTGGCAGTAAACATCAGCTGACTAGGTTTAATCCTTCAGCAAATGTGACATTGATGGAGGAGACAATAGAGCGAGTGTATGAAGCAAGAAATTTGGGACTTCTTATGGATAGCATGCTTCGATATGAGAAACATACGGCTATGGCAGTGAGGAGCTGTTTTTACAAACTGAAAGTTATGTACAAGATAAGGCCATATATAAATGAAAATGTACGCATGCGGCTTGTGGAGTCTCTCATTCTCTCTAAACTAAACTATGTTGATACTGTGTATGGTCCACGTCTACTTGCGAAAACAAAGAGACTCATTCAGCGTGTTCAAAGTGCCTGTGCTCGTTTCTGTTTTTGCATTCCACCTAGGTCACATGTCACCCCATTTCTCAACAAACACAATATGTTAAAAATGCAGCATCGACGTAAACTCCATTTGGCTTGTCTTCTTTTTGGCGTCTTAAAGTTTAATGCTCCAAAATACCTCTTTGAAAAGTTGGTCGTCAATAGGATGCGTGAACGCCGACAGTGTGGATTACTTTTGCTGACGCCTAGGCACGCTTCAGCTGCATTCCGTGGTAGTTTCCGATATGCAGCAACAAAATGTTGGAACAATATTCCACCGCCGATCAGGAACCTGCAAAATGTTAACGGTTTTAGAAATAAGCTCAAACAGTTAATGTACGCACACCAGCTTACGCAGGAAACTTTGAGTCATGACACAAGTTGTATATAGAATTGTGTATGTATATTATATATAGCTCTTTTTTACCTTCTTGTGTATGTCCCTGCTGCTTTGCCATACCGCCATAAAAACCATTCCATGCCGCATATGAAACCATTTTAATTATTATTTAGGTTAGATCCATTTGCAGTCTATCATCGCCGTTAGCCGAGCCGGTTTCACTAAGTAACCCGTGCCGTGCTTAACGTATGTGGCTGTAATGATTCCGGTTGCAATATTTGTTGTTTGTTTTATTGTACATGTTGTTTTTTTTTTGCTTTTCCATGAGGCGACCATGATAACCTCAATTAATTTAGGTTAACCCAGTGACCCAGTTCTTGCTCTGCTCGCTGTCAGTTTAGTGTCTCAAATTGTCGCTGGCGCTGGCTGCGGCGGGCAGAGTAAGCGCTGTCATTTATGGTCGCGTTCATGGAAAGTTATGTGTTTGTTTTCTGTACCTAGTCTTCTTTTTATGTTTGTGTTTTTTTATGTTTATAATTATGAATTTGTAAGTATGTTTTGTGTAGGTAAATTTGTGTGTTATCTGTCGTGGCATCACCGAATGGGCTCAGCGGAAGATCAGCGCTGGCTCCTGAGCTGGCAATATGCTGAGTTGAGTCCATTTTGTGATGCACACCAGGTGTATTATTTTTTCTTTCTTTGTTTGACATTGTTCTTGTATATGTGTTGTCACAAATAAATGTTTTTTATCTTTATCTTTATCTTTATATTAATTCTCCGCACAACTACATTGACATGGTGACATTCTTAATTTTTTCACCTATATCATTTTTGTTGCGATTTTATCGCTCGCCAGTTCAGCGGAGGAGTGAACGTTATTTTTAATTCCAGGCCGGATTATCGAACATTAGATCAAGATGGAGGTCCCGGTGGCGCGAGTGCCGGGGCGCGCGCCGTCGTCGCGGCCGCCGTTCGTGGCGCGCGCCGGGCCCGCGCCGCAGTCCGCGCCGGCGGGGCGGGGCCGGCGGGGCCGCGGGGCCGGGGAGGCCGGGGCGCGCGCTCGGCCGGCCCCGCCGCCGGCCCGAGCCCGACGAGCTGCTGCCCAACGCCGTGCTCGTCACCGGTTAGTGTTGTGTATTTTTATTAAATAAACTTGTGGAACTAGGTAGGTACAGTCGAGTTTAAATATTCGTTCACTACCAAAATTTCAAAAATATGTACCGAGCAACTCTATTGTACAGTAAATAAGGTTGTAAGACTTTTTATGAAAGGATCTTTCGGTACGTATTTTTGCACTTGACTGTTGTACGCGCATATATATTTGACATATGTAACACTGTTTTGTACAAACCGGTCAAGTGCGAGTCAGACTCGCACACCGAGAGTTCCGTACAAGCCTATAAAAGTTGTAGTAAGTATGTTTATAGGGCCAGAACTGTAAGATCATAACCAGTGGTAGACTTTTTTTACGTTTATAAGTCCATTATAAATATTATAATGTGAGTATATTGAAAAATAAAGATAACTTATCTTTTTTTTATCCATTACATTCGACGAGCTTTCCATTTTAACATTAAATTAGTTCAAGTCTCGTCGTACTAATGAGTTTTTCGGAACTTACGTAATATTTATCAATCGCTTTTCAGTGAAGGAAAGCATCGTAAAGAAACCAGACTAATTCCAATAAGGTCTAGTTTACCCTCTAGGTTAGAAGATTAGATGGCAGTCGCTTTCGTAACTATTCCTAGAATTAGTTGCCGTTACAAATGCCAGGACAACGAGGAAAATGATGAATCTTATTTGACGTTGTAAATGTGTGATCCGCAGGCTACCCGCCCTACACCAAGCCGCAGGACCTGGCGCACGCGTTCTGCAAGTTCGGCTCCGTGCGGCTCAACCACGACTGGATCACGGACTCCGCCGCCTGCCTGGAGTTCTCGCAGCCCGACCACGCCCGCGCCGCCATCAGGTACCTGCGTCCACCGGTTAACACTTTGGTGGACAGTACGTCTATATGCGTTGCGTATGTCTTTGTTTCCTATGGCCTATGACAGATGCCATCATTTACTGTTCACCAACGTGTTAAACAACAATACACATTAAAAAAAAATCGGGACGATCTTACACAAATCGACCTAGTCCTACAGTAAGCTCAGTAAGGCTTGTGTTGTAGGCAGGGACCGGAACCGGTTACCTAATAAGGGGTATTACCCTGGGTTTTTGATAGGGTTGTTTTTAAATACCCTATCAGTTTGGTAAGCGTATCATTGACTATGATGGGCTAACCAATTTAATAGACTTAGTTTGAGTAAGCGCTTACCAAATTCAAAAACCCTCAATAAGGTTACCCTATCAAGTGTTTTTCAAATGCGTTTAAGCGATTTTAAACTCTATGACCACGACGTGTGGCTTATTATCACGGCTCTTAACGAGATATATTAATACTCATAATGAGAATTTAATAAAACCGTGACGTAGTGACACTGCAGTGACTGTTCTAAAATGAATAAAAAATAACATCGATAACTATCTTACATTTAAATTATTCCCCCCCGCTCCTGTTTAGTTGAAAATGAGAAAGATAGAACTATCTGCCTACGTGGAAAAGAAACGCCCATAGGGTAACCCTATGAAATGGTAAGCGCTAGACATTAAAGCTATTTCTACCCCTTCCGACTCGGTAACCATGTGAAACCCATAGGCTAAACGGCTAAACGCATCGTTACGGTAAGACTTCTATAGGGCTACTCTATCGATATGATTAATCAAATGGAGATACTTTAATTGTTGAGCCATTTAGGGTTCACTTTACATTGGGCATTTCATGTATTAAGTACTAAACAAAAGACTATTGCTAGAACCGTAAGTGGCTCAACAATTAAAGTCGGTGACTGTACTAGACGACGATATATATAATAGATAAATACATATAAATACTTAAATACATAGAAAACATATATGACTCAGGAACAGATATCTGTGCTCATCATACAAATAAATGCCCTGACTGGGAATAGAACCCAGGACCATCGGCTACATAGGCAGGGTCACATCCCACTAGGCCAGACTGGTCGTCAATTTAATTAGACGGAGCGTGCTAATAATAATACCACGATCGAAAGGCCTGGTCTTATGTAAGTCTCCATAGGTATGGCAGAGACGGCGCTATTTTCGTCCGTCCTTGTCATTTTTTTTTTTTTATAAATATTTCGGTCATTCTTACGCAAATCGACCTGATCCCACGGTAAGCTCAATAAGGCTTGTGTTGCAGGTACTAGACGACGATATATATAATAAATTGATACATATAAATACTTAAATACATAGAAAACACCCATGACTCAGGAACAAATATCTGTGCTCATCACACAAATAAATGCCCTGACTGGGAATCGAACCCAGGACCTTCGGCTTCATAGGCAGGGTCACTACCCACTAGGTCAGACCGGTCGTCATAGTCTCGCATATTTTTGTTCCCCTCCAAACTGGACCCTTCAGTGGGAGGGATACAAACAAATACAATTGGAGTTTTCTTGGGTTTTCAACCGAAATTGCGGTACTTAAGGCGCTCTAGATAGTGAAAACACCAATTTTAGAAAATATTAATAAAATACTTTCACACAACTTACAACTGCAATTTTTTTATATGTATAATTTCAGTCTATTCTCTAGTTTTTGGCTTCATCAGAAACACGATTGCTGATAAAAACCTCGATAGATTTTTTTTTTGAAAATAAGTCGTTTTTTACACCTTAAACCAAATATTTCGATAACTATTATGAATATCAACACAAAATTTGCTTTAAATAATAGTTTATAAGTAGATTTCGATTTGTACTTCTTAGATTTTTAATAAGTTGTGTACATCAATAATACCAATTGATTTCGTTATTGGCAAAATAAAATGGATCAGCGCGCGGCGGCGGCCGACTATTGCCCAGTCGCCAGTACGCTCGTGACCGCTGTCCACGTGGGACGTGTGCACATTTTCCTAACGCGGTAATATTACTTTAGACAGGAAGCAATACGGGTAATCGCAGTGTAAATAAAGTTAAGCGAAAGAGGAAACGATTAAGTGAACTAAGAGGACATATGACAAAGATTAGTGTGAATATTAGAATGCCTAAACGGTAACCTACGTACCAGAACATTCAACCGGCCGCGTCGTAGCGGATTTCACATGCGTTTTTACGTAGTTCGTTTGCAGGTCTGGTGCAGTTTTAATAATTGTGTGTTGTACAGTTTTATTATATTCTATCTTCTTTTCAAGTCAGTAAAGTTACTAGTACAGTGGCCATCAGATATATCGGAGCGGCCGAGTTACTCAAATATTTCTGAGCAGCAATAAATTTCAATAAATTCTTTACAGTAAATGAGGTCAATAACATCTGAACATCCAATTCGCCATAAATATGTGAGCAGTGGTTTTTCAATTAAATCTGAACACACAACTCGTCAAAGTTATCTGCACAGACAGGGTGATCATAAATATCTGAACATTTAGGGAAAATATGCCTTAAGTCACTTCGCATACGATTTAATAGTTATTTGTTATACAAGGGTGCAAAATTGTATTTTAACTGTGAGTGTGGGATTGAAACTCGAGCAAGCGAATGCATTCTATAGTTTAACCACGAGCAAAGCGAGTGGTTTAAAAATAGAATCCTGAGCGTAGCGAGTGGTTTTAAAATAGAATCCTGAGCGTAGCGAGTGTTTCAATACACGAGAATTAAATTACAATTGCACCCGTGTGTAACACAAAAATTTTTCCCCTCACTACAGCGAGGAAAGTGAAACATGAAAAAAAAAACGTTTTGAAATCGCTTTGACTTTTTCTTTGCGTTTAGATACATTCAACATTTTTACAAAAGGTGCCTTTAGCTTGGTTAGCTTGTGGTGGCCAGTACGATTTTCGAATGTTCTAATTCGATTTTCAAGTCGGTGCGTGTGCGACACAGACCAGTAAACCTATAGACAAGTATTGCAGGGCACTGACGATCATCAGTCCGTATGGCATACAAGGCTTATATAATTCCCGGTCGCGCGCAGGCCGTTCAGTTGCGTCCAAGTATCTGACCTGCGCGCAGTGCACATTGTTACTACACTAAAAAATAGATAATTATAATAAAAACGTTGACAACATGTGTCATTGTACTGTAAGATGGTTTGGTAAAAATTCTAAGACATCAAATTACAAGAAAGATGGTATAACATTCCACAGATAAGTCAAAATGATTATATTATTGAAAAAATATTTGTTCCTAGCGGAGTTCATTTATACTGGTCGTTACAGAAGTAGATAGTTTGTTCGTCTCTTTTCATCATATTGTAAATACAGTGTGTTATTCCTGTCTTACGAAGCCACGTGTAGCTCTAGTGATGTGCTGATGTCGTTACCGTATTAACCGTAATCGTGTGCTTAGGATTACCGAAGGTGTACCGAATTTACAAAATATAATAGAAATCAGGGATACGCACTAAATATATATATATATATATATATATATACAGTATATATATATATATATATATATATATATATATATATATATATATATATATACACGAGTATATATTTATATTTCAGTAGTTTATATAGTATATTATATTTAATACTAACTAGTAGTAGTAGAATATGTATGTACGCATACTTAGTTTTATGTAGAGTTATGTAGTGGACTAGAGGGGGTTGGTGAGTCCTTGGGGTCCAGAGTCATTGAATGGGTCTGATGATGAACTTCGAAGAAGTCCCAGGGCATTCATAGCTGGATTGAGATAGAGGTATGTTATGGGGGCTTTTTAGAATCCACTTGCTGAGTACTTGGGTCCAGTGTCGTAGGGTTGGCCTGATGATGAATTTCGAAGAAGTCCCAGGGCACTCATAGCTGGTTTGAGATAGAGGTATGTTATGGGGGCTTTTTAGAATCCACTTGGTGAGTCCTTGGGTCCAGTGTCATAGAATGAGCCTGATGATGAACTTCGAAGAAGTCCCAGGGCACTCATAGCTGGTTTGAGATAGAGGTATGTTATGGGGGCTTTTTGGAATCCACTTCGTAAGTACTTGTGTCCAGTATCATAGAATGGGCCTGATGATGAACTTCGAGGAAGTCCCAGGGCACTCATAGCTGGTTTGAGATAGAGGTATGTTATGGGGGCTTTTTAGAATCCACTTGGTGAGTCCTTGGGTCTAGTGTCATAGAATAGCACACCGGTGCGCGACCCATTCTCCAACAACGGGTATTAACGACATCTGACCCCGCACAATCTGGTGTACCAGAGTGGCGGGGATGTTCGCGCTGACAAGCGCCCTTCTGAGAATATAGTTTAACTTAACGTAGCATGACGGGACAAGCGGCCAGCGCCCGAAGAACACGGGAGTCCATGGTGGCCGAGGTGGTCTACAGAGAATCCTTAGGGGGCACAGCTATGGTCTACACTCTACACAAACAACATACGAATAATGTATCTCTAGTGATTAAATATGTATTTTATTTGAAACCCTTGTATTTTTATAAAAATACAAATAACGTATTAACTTTAATATATTTGCAAGATTCCATTCATACAATTTGTCCTATTTTTGAATTAGGGACTGTTTAGACAGCAAGTGATATTCTGGCCTCGTTCCTCACCTTCAGTCCGGTCGCCTAACTGATACTCATCCAGGATAACTAGTATTTGCAGTAATGCACTATTTACATACAATAACAATTTAATTAATAACTAATTAATTAATTCAAACAGACATTTTTTTAAATAGGCTGTTAATTATAGAAGTTATTCCAACCCACATTATGATATGTACGAGAGTGGTTTATGAACAAACAAACCACTCTCGTACATAATATTATAATCGATATTTTGGTCAAAAAATTGTACCATTTCGCATCGTAATTTGTACTCTTTTCTGGAGCTCTTATTACTGTCATACACATTTAATTTTTAGATTATTACACCCTTAGTATTTTAACCTATACTTTTGAAGTAAGTTAAAATAATATTACTATACCTACTGATTTATATTTATAGTTACTTTTGTTTACCAAACATAAATGACTACCGGTTAGGCTTCCGGTAAAAAACATGTCCCATCACTACACGCTCAAGCGGCCGCGCGTCGTCCTTGAGACAACCTATCGCAGCGACGTTAACGCCCTCCCGCCCCTCACGTTTCACCTCTTGTGTTGGCAGCTTGTATCGCGAACAAAATGAACAACATTGCGACTCTATAGGTAGTTCTCTGTGGTGTGCGAGTTACCGCCGCCGCCGCGGCGGCAAGTGAGCTGTACTTCGCGAATTTAGACTTTAAAACCATAGTAATAAGACCTATGAGAAGTCAACTTACTTTAATCACTAGTGGATAAAATGCGTTTTTATCGTCACGTATTAAAGGATAAACAAGCGCTTTACGAGCTAGTGAGGGGAAAAATTCTTTAATGTAGGTACTACTACGCTCGAATACATCTTCAACACAACCAGTAACCACCATTCGGTTTTGTCAATGTCAAAACTAAAAAGAGATTGCTGGATGTAGGGTGTATACATACACTGCCTGAGGTAGAGCGTGACGTCATCGTGATACTAATGGCGTCCTTATCTTACTCTTATTGTGCGAAACGTG
Organism: Grapholita molesta; assembly: GCA_022674325.2. NCBI lineage: Eukaryota > Metazoa > Arthropoda > Insecta > Lepidoptera > Tortricidae > Grapholita > Grapholita molesta. The sequence continues at coordinate 13,941,164 of CP053135.2, read as the reverse complement.
CGGCATGCATGAGTCGCCCGGACTCAGTGACTCTTTCAGATATGGCCTTTTTGTACACATTTATGTTTTTGTTGGGATCTAGTTTACATAACAATGATAATTTTAATTCCTTTTAATACCGCTGAACACATGCGTCTTGCGTGCGGATTTGTGCAGGGCCGCAACCTTGGTCGTGAATCGAACACCCTCTCTTATAGGCAAATCGAAAAGGCAAATGAAAAGTTCTCGAAGGGCCGCCGCCAACGACGGTGCGGCACGGAGCTCATGATTATGGTTCACGAATTGGACCGAAACATATGTCGAGAGGTTTTCGACCTTAAGATACGTGAGTGACCCGTTTATATATATTTCTAGTAAATCGAAAATGCTATCAGAACACATTAGCTTTACGCTGCTCGCTACGGTATTAGCGGTACGGAGGCTTGAACTCACTATGTTTTTTTTTTGTGGTTTTGAAAAGTAACGAGTTTCTATAAATTTTGATGTTAGGATTATGATTTCTTATAACTAAACCGCTAGGCCATGGTGACCGACGCAATAGTAGATGAAATATTGAAAAGCATTCGTACCTATTTTAATTTGGCAGCTTCAATATTATATATATACATTTGATACTTGCACGGAATGAATGACGTAGTGACAGATCAAAACGTGAGACACTCATAAATACGTGCATGGTTACCAAAGTGCATCTTATGACGATTTCATAAAGCCCAAATAGGATCCCCCTACATTATTTGATCATGAAGTTCCGTTACCTATTCCGGCTACAAACATCAAATCAGGTTACTCGTAATATTTCATCAGAAATCCCTAAATTAAAAGTTGAAATAGATAACAAATATACCTTAAGAAAAAACGACGAGGACCTCCGGTGTTCGAGACGGGATTCGAACCCGCATCTCCAGCTATCGCGGCTGACGCTTTAACCAATTCGGCTACCCGTACACATCGGAACCCGTCGAAATTAATCAAGTATATGTGATCTTGTTTATTTTAAAGGTTTTTTTGCATACATGTACCTTTAAAATTTGAAAAGTTATCTTAATTCCTCGTGGATCCCATCATGATATCTGAGTTCTGGTAACAATGGGACTAACCTTGAAGTATATGCTTCCAAACAACGAAAGTATTTTTGAAATCGGTCCATAAACGACGGAGTTCTGAGATAACACACATACAAACAAAAACAACATACAACCGAATTGATTATCTCCTCCTTTTTTTGAAGTCGGTTAAAAACCCCGAAACGGCACTTACAACCCCGACACCGAGAGACAGTGCGTCACTTCCAAACTCAACGGATACCGAAGCCCCTAATCCTTCTTGTAATAATGTTATAAATTAAGTTTCATTACTAGGGAGGGCAGTTGCCCCAAAGGTGACCGGCACCCAAAGGTGACCGGCACCCAAAAGATGAACGAAACGTCTTATAATCTAAATAATTAAATCGTGTATTTTTCCGTAACGTGGCAACACTTCGCCGGCGTTTTCATTTAAGTAACGTGACTAAAAGAGATATGAGTATCTCTTTCATTCACGTTAATAAAAATACGTTTTATTATTATTTAATGATATATTTGCTGTTCAAGTTATGTTTTCAATATTGTGACTAATTTCCAATAGATTGCCGGAGGTCAACTTGTGGGCATAGGCAACATTTTTCAAATGCTTGTATAATGACCAAAGTTGAACAGAACTTTCTTTCGCTAACACCTTTATTTTGGGGTTTATTTTAGTATGAAAACGTTGAACAATCAACCGATGTTTCTATTTCCAAAAGATGAACTGAAAAAGTAAATGAATTTGGCCTCAAATTTGTTCGTTCATTTTATCAATATCGTGTCCAAAACTTGAATTAAAAAAATGTATTATTTCATGATTTAGCAAGCAGTTCTAAGCGAAACAAATTTAATGGCGATGGTTTAATAAAATGATATACAACCTAGTGACAACCTAGGACGGACATCGAAGTTTTAGTAGTGGGGTTCCCTTTACCCTTTTTACGGATCTCTAAAAACAAATAGCATTGTATAATTTCCGGAACGCTCTGGAATTTGCTTCAACCAGAATACGGTTACGAACAGAATAAGGCCATCAACTGTCTACGCGAGCGACGCGCGTGGCGTGGTGCGGGGCGCCCCGCATGCGCCGCCACCGCCTTCTGCTTCACCCCCGCAAATACCTAAAATACGTCTATAAGAGCGCCTTAATACAGAACAAGCTAATATTTTTGTTATAAAGAATGTCCTGTAAAGCAAAACTATAGTGAATTGTTACATTTTGGGTTGCAAAAGCCAGAATTTCTTTGTCCCTTACTGGCGCTCGCGGATGCGTTCTCCAGTCATTATTCCTCCTAGAGTTCAACAATAGGCACGGATGTTCACGACTGGACATAAATAAGCCTTCGATATTGAAATCGAAAGAAAAATAGAAAAAAATTGACTCGAAGGGGGACTCGAACCCACAACCACTGGATCACTAGTCCAGTGCACTACCAATTGTGATATTCGAGTACCGCTTAGACTTTTCTATTTTATCCCTCGTGGTCGTCATCATGGGTGACGTGTAGACACATCTACCGTAAGCGTATTCAATATCGAAGACATTCGCTAGCAGACGTTTATGCATAATAAAAAAAAATTGTACATAAGCCTGCCAGATTCAGGGTTGAATAGCCATGCTTGACCAGCTAGTGGGCGGCTGAAGTGTCCCACCGCTACAAACAACTGGCATACAATACGAGGAAAACTCAACCCCAACAGTGGGGCCCACAAATTCAAACCCAGAATTTACGCGGCTGACGCCTTAACCATCTAGGCCCGGCCAATTAAAATTATTTACTTTATAATTTTGATATTTAACCCGGCGAGCATGGGATATCTCATACCCCATCAATCACTTATGTAAGCATGGTGTGAAAAAATATTACAGTGAAATAGACCATATTTCACTGTAATATTTTTTCACACCATGCTCCCCGGGTTAAAAAAAATATTTAATTTGATCCTACTTTGTTACAAACAGATAAACTCACGTGTAAATATATCGCACTAGGCGACATTTGGGTAAATTGCACGTGAGTTTATCCGTTTGTAACTATGTAGTAGTAACATGGCTCACAGCAGTTTTAAATTTCTATTGTATTTATTCCCAGAGCCAGTAATAACGTGAACGTGTACGGAACCTTCCTGACGGTCACAGCCTGCACCGTTAACACCAGGCCACAGCGGCAGCCTCGCAGGAGGGAGCCGAGAGTGGGCAAGGGACAGAACTTCAAAGGTGAGATATAAAAAACAACCACACAACTAACTAGTCAGCCAAATGTCCACTGCTGGACATATGCCCCGTAGACGGCCAGTGAGCGATATCTGAGCAAGAGGGGCTCATAATCGCCACGCTTGGGAGGCGGATTGGCGATCGCAGTATGTGCCACCGCTCTAAACGCTGCTCCCGTCCTCTGGTGGTTTCCAGTCGCAGTTCAATGAAAATGAAAATGTTTATTTGTTAACAACATAGTGTAACAATGGTTTAAGGTTGGAGTCTCCTAGTAAGTACATATGTAATACCTGTGAGAGGAGACCCCGCTCTTCCATAACAAAAGTAGAGTAAGTAATTAACAAATAGGTAATTAAGAACTATATGTAATGGAAGCAGAATATATAGTGTGTATAGTGTTTTATATGTAGGTAACATATAACACACTATACACAACACAACTAGTAACCGGCAAATTTTTAACAAATTACAATGTTTCTATTCCGCTGTTTACTAATCTGTTGTACCCAGTTGCGTATTTTTTCTTATCGGACTACGCACAATTATGTAAGTACTTAAGATTCGATGTATCACTGTATTAAAAAAATAAGTCCCGCCGTAGTTTCATGCCGGTATCTTCTCGGGTCAGAGGTGTAGGGTTTGAACCGGTGTAGATTTTTCTTTGACGTTCATAAGTGCATGTAATGTGCCTAAATTGAAAAATATAGTAGATTGTTTGACAAGGGGCTAAAGTAGGCCATAGTACCACGAGATGGTTATTTTCCCGAACGAAGTGAGGGAAAATTGTTCGAGGGATAATATGACGTTTAGACCCGTGCATAAGCATACTAGTTTTCACTTCGATTGCGAGAAAATAAGATAAAATAACATTTCAACAATTAACAAATACAATTTCATTCACCCGCAATGAATTCTGAGTCAAAAACGTTTAATTTTGCAGTATATGTATTTTTTTTACTGCTTTGATACAGATAGAATATATCTACGCCGTGAATAAATGCCATAGACAACGTATAATTGGGGCTTCAAAGAGTTTGCCAACGATTTAAACTTTTTTTAATGCTTGTGAAGTAGGAACTAAAAAGCACCTAATGCTTTGACAATTTGATTGCGTTTCCTCATTGGTCGATTTTAATATTGTGGTATTGTCTGATTGGTTGATACTTTATACCAAGTTTTTTTTAATGTTTTCACATTTTTAAACAGTATTCGCACCAAAAAAGAATCTAGAGTTGCGATTAACTTCGATATGTGTCGTGATTGGTGGATTTAATAAGATGAAGTGTTCTGATTGGTCAATTTAAAACGTTTTGTATATCATAAATATGTATACATATTTTCCCAAGAGGCTAAATGTATTACTTTAGTCCGCCTTGGCAAGCATAATATGACACACTTTTAGAGCATGAGAAGTGAAAAAGATCTTTTATCTTTTTTTTATCTTTCTTATCTTTTGTATGCATTAATGTTGTTTTTGCCACACTAGTAACATCAGCCCTCAGCGTAGTTTCTCTTATACTGCTACTTACAGTTGGTTTATCAGACTATAATATGTATTATATTGCTCTTCGGTTGCGATCGAGTCGACCATTAACAATGCAAAGTCTTTCGCATATCGGATATTAGTTGTTTTTAGTTAGAAGCCAACATTACATGGTGACCCTGTCACTGCCGTATTAGGAATGCATTCTGTCATCTCCGGTGGACGGCAGCCGCCATTACCATATAAGCCAAGATAGTATAGTATCATAAGGCGTTCCCGTCGGCTGACAGATATAGACAAAGACTACGGAACGAAATTGTTTATTTAACCCATAGACATACCATTTAACTAGACTGGTAATAATAATACCACCATAGAAATGGTCTCATGTAACTTTCTATAGGTATGCCAGAGACGGCGCTATTTTCGTCCATCCTTGTCATAGTCTCACATATTTTTGTTTCCCTTCGAACTGAACCCTTCAGAACTGTCAGAGTTTTCTTGTGTTTTCAACCGAAGTTGCCGTAATTAATACAGAATAAGCTGAATATAAGCCGTGTGATGCCGGCTGACTACAATAGCACCACCCAATATCCTCCCGCGGGTGTCGTAAAAAGCGACAAAGGGAAAAATCTTACGGATGGGCAGCAGCGTCCATCCCAATCTACAGCTCATGCGGTCGCCAACCCGCCTGCCAAGCGTGGCGACTATGGCAACTACCCCCAAGATGATACAAGTCATATTTATGTCCAGCAGTGGACTGCATACGGCTGAAATGTAAGCTAATATTTTTGTTATAGAGAGTGTCCTGTCTCCTGTAAAGCAAATCTATAGTGAATTGTTACACTTTGGACTGCAAAAGCCAAAATATCATTGTCCCTTACTGGCGCTCGTGGATGCGTTCTCAAGTCATTATTCCTCCTAGATTTAACCAGAAATTAATAGTACATTACTGCAGAGGCCGTGAAGAAAGGGATTTAAGGACGAGATTACGGTCGACGGATAAATTGAGTCCTTTAATCCCTGTTCAGACCGAAGCCTGTATAGTGCTTTAACTCCGTAAAATTAAAATAACAACAAAGCAATCAAGTAAATTTTTGAATTGCCGCCTTTTTTATTTTTTATACAAAAAAAAAACAAATTCGACAAAGCTATTCGTACACCTTTTTTAACTGCTTATAAAAATATAACTATCTATGGTTCATAGATTTCGTTTTTTTTTTAATGAATTGACATTGGAAAAAGCTATTCCAGCACCATGTTTAACCGATTATTATAATACAAATTATCCTTTCAAAGAGATTGTAACTTGGATGTATGTATTTTTTCCTTCGTCAGTCTAATCTTAGTTGGCAAATTTAAAAACTTAGAGCTGCGGACAATAATGTGCTTTTCATACTAACTCCATACCTTTATTCACGGCCTAGTCCATAAATGTGCAACTTCTTGGCACCATTTCGTGCCATTAACGCATACATTTCGTAGTATGTTTGAGAAAATTCGTTTTCACAGGTACGACGGTGGAGCCCTCGAAGATACCCCTGCAGGGCGCCTTCCATCAGCAACTGGACGCCTTACTGAGCGCCGTGCGGCTCACGCAGCCCGAGATCGAGCGGCTCACACACCTGTACCGGGACCTCGAATACGTTCTCAGTGAAATATGGCCTGGTAGGTTTTACCTCCTTTCTATCCCTTGGGCTTGGGGCGTGCGGCACACGTGTTAATTCGATCAGTTCAAATCAAGATTAATTTTAAAATTGGGCATAGTTAAATCAATAACAATTTTTAAAGTGTGAATGCAACTGATTCCGAACATAACGCGTGTCTGCAACATGGCGGACGGAAACGGAAGTCTCTTACGCTATCGCGCCTTTATCTTGTCGTCACGTGCCAAGTAAAACCGTGTGCATGCTTGTACAGTCAACCAATTTGATTTATAGGCCACTTCGTACCTTGTCACAGTGTAAATCTAAAGCAAGACGTAAAAGATCTCTTATTAACGTCACTGTGACAAGGTTCGAAGTGGCCTAGAAATCAAATTGGTTGACTGAAGTTTCTGATATATACAAAAAAAAAATTTCTTTCTTTACTGTTCCATTTACTCCCCAAGTTACCCTATTGTAGCGTCATCGCGACAAGAGTCCGGAGTCTAATGAAGATAGTATGTACATCAATTCTGTGAGCTTTCCTTATTAAAATTGTACAAAAGTCTTTGTCGTTTGCGTACTGCTATGCCGACGAAAACCATACACATGTAAAGATCTCCGTTCTCGAAAACTTGTAAAGAGAAATTGCCTCTCAAATTATAGGCATTTTATAATATACTTTCTACGCTTTACTCCTATGAAATTTTCCAGCAAAAGTTTCCATTATATTAGTAATTAAATAATTATTAAATTCGTACAGTCAACCAATTTGATTTATGGGCCACTTCGTTCTTTGTCACAGTGAAAATCTATATAAAAGACGCAAAAAATCTCTTTTTAATGTCACTGTGACAAGGTTCGAAGTGGCCTAGAAATCAAATCGGTTGACTATACGTAGGCGAGTCAATGCTCGGTAATTTCGCAAAGCATGATGTATTCTGATGTATGTATGTTATTATGCACCTATCCAAAACTTTTTCATCAAAATTTCTCGTTCAATTGTTATTCTATGCATGTATATTGATGAACAACAGCCTTAATTGTTGCCATGGGAAGAAAATTATGAATAGTCTTTTTTACCGATGAAGCTATAATAACTTTACTACAAAGACGCCGACGGAAAAACCACTCACTCGACGACGTACTCGTATGATACTGCACCAAAACAATACAAGCTTGCACACCGCCCGCCAAACAAAGACGTTTTTGAGCGGCAAAAATGTTGAAATATTAGATCACCCGCCTGACTTGAGCGATTTTTACATGTTCCCAAAAATTAAGCAAAGTGTTTGCGGTCAACATTTCAGCACATCCGAAGCAGCTGTTAATCTTACATATCGGCCACTTTCACTACCCCACTTCGGAGTGGAATAAATGTTTTAAAAACTGATTCGAACGCATGGCAACGTGTATTAAATATCGTGGAGAATTCTTTGGCAAACAATAAATGGCAAATGGTATTAGATTGTCTATACTTATTTCAAACGACACAACTAAAAAGGCAGCCCTCGTAATAATTTGTTACATATGTGTTTTACTCTAGGGGGATAAGGGCCCTAGAGGGTAAATATAATATGTATGGAAGAAAACAAGAAATATATTATAAAGGGTTTATTTAAGAAAAATATATAAAAATAGTGCCGACTAGCTCGAGAGCTTAAATTAATATAAATTTAATGGTTCTAAGGAAGCCATAAGGGAGAGACTCGGTGGGCTAACTAACTTATTTCTTAGTGCTTGTTACCACTGCCACGTCAATAACCAAATTTACCGTAAGGGCGCCATCTCAGACAACTCTGAGAAAAATAAAAAAAATAAGATAGGTACAATACGTCTGACCTCGCTCCGGTGACCTGGGGGCCGAAAGGGTCTGGCTCAGCAGCTTCCAGGGAAGGCCTGTCCTCAGAACTGCTGACGGCTACCGACAGCGTGGTGCCAGACAACAGCGAATCCGAATTCATAAGTAGGCTGGTAAATAGGGTTTTAAAGTAGGCCCTGCAAACGAAAGACGACTTATAAGCTGCGGCTTGGACATGCCGCCGGCAGAGTAGATGGCTCGCCACAAACAACTGTCGTACTTACCCGACGCAGAAAAGAATCCCTCTTATCTTATACTGATTGCATGTCAATGCGTCGGGGCCTACTCGTACTAGGTCGTCGTCAGAATAAAAGGCTACCGGGTCACTTCGGGACACAAGATGCCGGGACTGAAAATAAATAATCACAACAGCCATTACTATTTATATTTCTCGATGGAAATACAACCAACGATAGATAAAAAACTCACTCAAAAGGCCGATGGGACCAGATTATAATATAACGGGAGGCTTCTCTCTCCATTTTTGCAAATAACGACCTCTCCTTTGCTATAGCGGTGACACTGACAGATTTGACAACTAAACTAGGGCTGACCACAACGAAGACAGAACTAGGGAAGCGACAAACCGTATACATTCACCAGAATCTACTCTCAGTTTATTTAATAGAAAAAACCCAAATCTACTTAATTCTTTGAAATAAAATATAATGATTTTTCCTAAAGGACAAAATCGATATATTTAATTTATCGATTTCCAATGTGTATTCGACAAGGCGATACTAGCGACACCAGCGGCCGCATCCATAGTTATGTGAATAACCATATCAGCTCCCGCAGGCTCTGCTAGATGGCGCTAGTGGTACCTTAAATCGCTTAAAATAATTATTTAATTTCTCCTTTAGGTTTAAAAAAATAGTTGTTACATAAATTATCGACTTGGTTTAAAACTTTCGTAATTCCGTACACAACTGACTTATAGAGCTCCGTTTAAGTTTAACTTATCACAAATTTAATGTTTTTCATTATCATTACCTAAATTTGTTAACAAAAAACATATGGATTAGGATACACAGTAACTATTTGCGAATTGCTAATATATTATAGTCCTAACGGGTCCAAACAGCATACCAAAATTCAGAGATACATCATGCTTTGTTAATTTATTGTCGAATTTTACTGTAGTAACGTGTATACTCGTAACGCAGGCTGCCGCGCCGTGCCGTTCGGCTCGGTGACGACGGGGCTGGGCGTGAAGTCGTCGGACGCGGACTGCTTCGTGTCCCTGCCGCTGGCGGCGGCCCGCGCCGGCGCCGTGGGCCGCGCCCGGCGAGCCCTGCAGGCCCACCCGCGCGTGTTCGCCGAGCTGCTGGCCATCCCGCGCGCCAACACCCCCATCGTCAAGTTCCTGCACGTGCCCACGGCCGTCTACTGCGACCTCAGCTTCAAAACTGCGCTCGGCTCCCAGAACAGCAAGCTCATAGCCTTCCTCCTCTTCTCCGATCCGCGGCTGATCCCGGTCGCGGTCGCCGTCAAGTACTGGGCGCGAGTCCACGACCTCACCGGCACCGGGAAGCTGACGAACTACGCGTTGACGATGATGGTCATCTTCTACTTCCAGCAAGCTCCGATTTCCATTCTGCCGGCGGTCGAGTGGCTGCAGAGGGAGCGCGGCTACGACTGCTTCGTCGATTATTGGAACACGGGATTCATGAACGACATGCGCCGCATGCCCCGGTCTACGAACGCTTCGTCCATAGCGGACCTACTCGGGGGCTTCTTCGAGTATTACGCCAACTTCGACTTCGAGCAGCTCGTCGTCTGCCCGTTCCTCGGACGAACGATAAAGAAAGACGACTTTAGAGACTTGAGGGTTCTGCCGGAGGAGTTTGCTCTGTACAAAAAGAACGTGACCAGCAAAGCGACGCTGCCCATCCGGTTCATGACGTCGATGTGCGTGCAGGATCCCTTCGAGCAGTGCCACAACGTGGCGTCTGCGGTTTCGTCGCGGCTGGCTGCAGATATCCGGGCCTACTTCAAGTTCGCGGCCGACGCTTATCAAAGAGAGAAACTTAAAGACTATTCCGGTCTTCTTCCCACGATTCTCCTGGAAAAACCGGACCTGCCTCGAACTAAGAAAGGCGGTTCGGAATTCCGAGCGCGACTCCCCCCCGGGCTCATCGGGAACATTGCCGCCGCGGACTGGAAGGCCGTCGTCCGGGACGTCGCCTTCCAGGTCTTTGAGTCCATTCTCAGGGTCAAACTCCAAAAAGTTGAAGATGAAAATACTGCCAAACTAGGAGAAACCTGTAATGAGCCGATATCCAGATCTGCAAAGTTGGTCAAGTCCGAGACGGCAAAATCAGGGGAGGAGGTAGAAGAGACTGCTATTCCTGTAAAAGAATCTAAGGATACGTCTAAATCAAAAGAATATGTGAACAAAAATGTTAGGACTCACAATAAGGCTTCTAAATCAGAAGAAACCACAAAAGAAGAGGAAAAACGCACCGATAATAAAGAAAAACATAAAGTAGAAATAATTAAAAATGGCAGAGTAGTCGGTGGTGTAAGTAGAAGAGAAAAGGAGCGCTACACGGGCGAGATAACGCGAGCCATCTGGAAGAGGAAGATGTTCTCGAAGCTGTACAGCGTCATGGGGCTGAAGTTCCTAGACCGCGAGACCATGATCACCGACGAGATCATGAAGGTCGACAAGAACGTCATCGACGTCAAGTTCCAGGTGCTGCTGATGTTCGTCAACACGCCGCGCTCCGCCGTCGTCTCCATACGCCACACCGCCGGTGAACTCAATGCCTTCAAGGAATTCGGCAAGTTCTTCAACAACACCTTCCAACACTGGTTTGTTATACTCTACAAACCTCAGTGCAAAAAACCCTTACAAAACGCGGAGAACAAAACCACAACGGCGGCAGACGAAGAGGCCGCCGCTAAAGAACTTAATGAGGCCATGAAAGCAGAAAAAGATGACAAAAGCGACTCGGATAGTGATTCAGATTTCAGTTATGAAGACGAAAGGATAGATCCGAACGCCGACATCTCAGAAGATTTAGCGGACAGTAATGAAAGCACAAAACCAAGCGAACCCGACAAAAATAGTAAAAATAAATCAAACGCTCTTAAGAAACAGAGTGAAAACAGCAAAAAATGTGATACTAAAGAAAATTATGACAATAAAATACGAACTGACACAATACATGACGAAGATGAGTTAAACCCATCTGATAAATCATCAAGAAAACGCAAAGACAAAACGCAACGCGTTGATAAAAATACAGATCCACATATAAATCACTTAAATGACAGGGTTGGAACTTTGAATCTAGCTGACAAATCGCCAAGGAAGAACAAGAACAACACGCGGAACCGTGACGTAAACGCTCAAGAACAAACAGTTGCAGATGATCAAAATGTGGGGGGTGAGTCTCAGAATAAACCGACGCACAGAAATAGAACGCAGCATGGAGACCACAATGGTACCTGCCAAGAAATTGTTAAGGGCAAATATCCTAGACACAGGAATAGGAAAGGCAAAGACAAAAAACAGAGCGCTCCGACAGAGGAGAGCGGACGAACGAGGAGCGCCGAAAACGGACAATTGCCTTAATTGTTGACTCAATAGTCATTGACAATAGATTATAAATCTTGTTTATGGCTCATAGTAATACTGAACGTAGCTAACTTCTATGAACTAAGAGCTAAATGTGCAAGAGCGCAATTATCTAAACTTATCAGAATCGTTTTTTTAAGAAGAATAATGAATGTTCGTTATGATATTTTTTGTATGTAGAATTACTTTATATTCAATTCAATCAATGATTAAATTTTATTTCTCATACGGTGCATGTTTTATTATCATTCCATCAACATTAAAATAGGCTACTTGACCCTTTTTTAAAGTTGGGCTTATGTTATTAATCACATAAATAATATTTTATTATGGCTTCAAAAACTGCAAAAAATTATTCACAAAGGATCTGTAAGTTGCAAGTAATTTAGGGACTACTGCATAACACTTAAGTATTTGGAATTCGGGCCATTAGCAAGGGGTACACTCTCGTTACACTTACGTGCTATATCAGACTAGAACTAGACTGCTGTATCAGAAATAAGTAGAGCCCAAGATTTCGCGCACAGTTTAGTGCCAGTTTTAGAATGATCAATTAATCATGCATGCCTGACCATAGATATACTAATATAATAATACTAAAATTTTCTTGTGCCTGACAAACTTGGTGAGTATGTTCTTCAAACTTAGCGTCTATTAGATGTACTCTGTGGCTATATCCAGGCACGAAAGGTTCGTATGAACTGCGGTCACTTTATTTGCAGTAGCTGAAAGAAATAAAATAGTTAACTTTCTAATATATGAAATAAAGAAGAGACCTGCGCTGCGCTAATATTACAAGTTGTTATGTATGTAACATGAATATATTCAAGATAAGGGCTTCAACTTACAATTCGGACCTTATTTGATTATGACATAAATGTCATTGACATTTGTTTGCCCCGCTTGCGTCAAGACAAGACAACTTTTAACCGAAAATAAAATAGTTATTGTGCTGTTTAGCTGATTAGAATTATGAGATTTTACTACAGTATTTTACACACTTAATTACATTACTCTTACGAATAAAACACAATTATACTATCATGTTGTCCTGATCATAACGATTAGCAATAAATATGGAAACTCAAGGTAAACACGTTATTTTTATAGCAGAACATAAACTATTCATTAGTTATATGATTGCACTGCCCGGTGTACCATGATCTGGGTCACATAAAGTACGTCGTCTACAGTCTACAGTATATAATCAGCTATTCAAAGCTAGCCCATTACCCCCTAGTATCTCTGAAATAATGCATTAAAAATACTTTTTGTTTTGTTTAGAGAGGTATGGATCCCATCCGAGTAAAGGTTGTCTCTGATTTGGTTGTCTTTGCAATTGTATGTCTAGACTATTATGGTCATGGCACCAATGTTGGACACTTTTAGCTGACAGGCACTAATGATGGACACTTACTTCTTATTAAAAAAATCATAGTTATAAATTTAATGTGTCCCAACAAATGCACAACATTTAACTCCTTTGAAATAAGCACTAATGTTCATGATTGGTTTCTTGTCCATTACTGGTGTCGTCACCTTACTGCTTTCTCTGTTAGGTCATCAAAACTGTTTCAAAGGGTCCTATTTTTGGCTGTGCTCCTTTCCTTCCTTTTCCAAGTAGGATAGAAAAGTCTTTTAGTAACTATTGACTATACAACCTGTTCCAAAACTCAACAATAAGTTTTGGAACAGGTTGTATAATAACTAAACCAGGGGTTCCCAAAGTGTGCGCCACGGCGCCCTGGTGCGCTGTGGAAAGTTCAGAGGGGTACCGTGAGTCGGATCATCTATTATTATCTATGTACGATAGATTCATGTTGTGGATGTTTAATTTTCTTCCTACCTCCCTCTAACTAAACTAACCTAACCTGACTACTATTATTGTAGGTAATTATTTCATTCTACTATATCTTTTTGAAATAGCTAGGACAAGGCAGGATGAAAAAGATTGGGAATCCCTGAACTAAACAATTGTGATTATAAGTGGTATGTAAATATTAAATCCCGAAAGAAACATGTAATATAACTTATGAAAATCACTTGATATTGTGACTTATATGTTACAAGGCTAAAAAATAAATATAATTGAATGTGGATTAATGAATAATTAAAAAAGAATTTTTATTTCCCATATATCTACATAAAACTCATTTGGAATAATGAATGATGGGTTTCTTTACCTTGCCAAACTTTATGCTTGTCACTACCAAATTTTTTTTATTGCATTTCATCTTTTCAATTAGGCTTTATTTTGGACACTATGTTTGCAATTACATGTTTGTAGTTACATCTAAGAATATAATATTGAAATATAGATAAAAACGGGTCACTCACGTATCTTAAAGTCGAATAACGCTCGACATGTTTTGGTCCAATTCGTGAACCCTACTCGTGAGCTCTGTGCCACACCGTCGCTCGCGGCGGCCCTTTGGAAACGATACGTGGATGACCCGTTTTAATCTATATTTTAGTAGGTCTGTGTCTCAGCGGAGTTTTCTATTAAAATATAATATTGTTTCAGTTTGTTTCTTGTTTTATTTATTTCTTCTTTCCCTTATTAGCTCTTTTGTCTGTTTGCCCTGAAGCAGAACTTCCATAATTTATAAATGTGGACACACAAATAGATAATACCTGGATTTTAACCTTTACCACTGCTGTCAGAATCATTACCAACTAACCTACGCCATAGAGACTAAGCCATAAAATAAACATAAGCACTTTGAAATAATTGCAGGGCAAGAAATCTTAGACCCCACATGGATGAGGTTGGAGGGTGACTTTGAGGAGCAGGTGGAGTGCCTGTTTAGATACGTGCGGCTGTCCAGGGAGGAGGTGGAGAGCTTCCGTGGACTGTTCCGAGATGTGGAGAACACATTGAGGACACAGTGGCCAGGTACGGACATGCACAGATCCTGATGTGTGACTTCAAGATATTAAGGTTTAGTATTATCTTCTTAGATGTGTAAAAAGTCAATACTTACTAACTTTTCATATTCTTTTACAACTCATCATAATTATTTTTTCTTAAGAATAAAACATGAGATGGAACCTACTTGAGAAATGATCAACGGGGCTAGTTTGTAAATTTAATGTTTACAGAAAATTGTTTTGCTACTAGTTATTGTCATCAGCTTTGGTTATACATAAATCAGCTAATTGGGTTTTGAAATTATGCTTCTTGGTGAAAAGATATATTTGTATCTTATTCTTTTTATAGTTCCCTTTGGGTAACTTGCCATAAACATGCTCAACTTGCTATCTTGTTTTTTTATTTTTTAGAGAGTATCATAAGAAAATAAATTTATCAAAACACTGGTTTTCATATTTCCGAGACTCACTGTTTAGAAATGAAGCAATAAACTCAAATGTGCTCAACATGCCGCACCTTACCTAATAAAAAAAATAATAATTCGGCGTTCATTGTGCCGATAGTTGTAGTAGTACAACGGTCTCATAGCGAAGAGTCTCGACCAACATCTTGAGAGACTCGCTACGTGGTTGTATCAAGGGTCAGATTCAGAAGGCGGTAATCCTGGACAGCGCGCGCATAGTCTGGCGGTTCCTCTCTCTGCAGCCCTAACCACCGACATCTTGGGCTCTGCCCCGTTGCCGGCGGCACTAGGTTAGGTTTTTTATAATGTTTTTATTGTTTTGATATGTTTTAGATGTATTTTTATATTTTACTTTTATAAAAATATTGTAAAAAACCTAATCTAAAAAAGAAGAAAAATAATAAAAAAATATTTATTACAATTTTTCTCAGGTTGCGAAGTGATTCCATTCGGCTCAGTCGTGACGGGCATGGGCATCAAGACCAGCGACGTGGACTGCTTCGTCCACATCCCAGTCTGGTACCGCATGGCCGGAGACACCTTCGTCATCACGGCCCGCAACCTCCTCCGCCGGCGCGCCAACGTCTTCGCACAGCTCTTCGCTATAACCTCAGCTAAGGTCCCCATCGTCAAGTTCCTACACATCCCCACCCGTACCAACTGCGACCTCAGCTTCAAAAGTCCCTCTGGTGTCAGAAATAGTAAGCTAATATGCTACTTACTCCATCTCGACAGAAGAGCGTTGGACCTCGCCATATTAGTCAAGTACTGGTCCAAAGCACACTGTTTAACCGGCACTAATCTGGTGCCGAACTATGCTTTGACGCTCCTAGTAATTTTCTACCTTCAGCATCTAGATATTTTACCTCCAGTGTGTGAGCTGCAGAAGAATGTGCCCTACGATTATGTTGATAACTGGAATACTGCCTTCGAAGAACGAGAGCATAGGAATAGCAACGATTGGTCGTTATTGCAGATTCTAGGCGGTTTCTTTTCCTATTACAGTGTCTATGACTTCGAGCATAGTGTAGTATCACCCTTCCTCGGATATTCCATAGTACGGGATTGCTTTAAGAAGCTATCAGATGTTCCGGATGAATTCGACTTGTACAAAGATTTGTACAAGGGCGGGATGTGTCAGCAGCTGAAGTTGGACACGGCTATGTGTGTGCAGGATCCGTTTGATCACAGTAGGAACTGCACTGTCGGGGTATTTATAAAGCTTAGTCGGAAAGTGTGTTCATATTTCAAGTTAGCGGCTTCTCTGTACGAGGGTAAACCAAGTGAGGAATTCTTGAAGGCGCTGCTCACGTCTCAAGTGCCGGGCGCGCCAAGCATTGTGCCAGCTAAGGCCAATTTGAAAAACAAGGTGCGGAAACCTCAGCAGCCAAACCAGAACTTTAAACACTTGAAGAAGGCTGTTAAGAACAGCATACACACAATGTATGCGCATATAAATAAGAAAAGAGGCAAACGGTAATTGTGGTTTTTGTTGCGAATAGTTAGATTCCTTCGTGCAGTTTGAAGAGAAAGGGACTATTATGTGATAAAATAACATGGAATTGACGTAACAGTTACATGCAGTTTTATTCGGTTCATTTTAAAGCGACTTCAGAAATAGAAAACTTTTTTTTTTGTTCCGGAATTGCACAAAAGATCAATAGTTTAGCGCAACGAAGGTATAAACACAATATTGTGTCAATTTGTGTTCAAAAGGTATACGGATTGCCTTGTTTTTAAAATATACAGCCAGTCCCAAAATATGTTTGGATGTTATTACAAATATATGGGACTTAAACAGTTTATTAACTTTAAAAGTTAACTCCGACGTTTCGAGAACAACATTGTCCTCGTGGTCTCGGATGGATCAGTAATGAGTATGTATACGTAATCAGTAGGTATGCAGGGTAATCACCCTACATACTCACGTTTCATTACTTTGACGAAATAGGATAGTTACCATGGACAGTTTTTTTTTTTTTTTTTATGACATAGGCGGCAAACGAGCAGACGGATTGCCTGATGGTAAGCAATTACCGTCGCCCATGGGCACCCGCAACACCAGGGGAGTCACAAGCGCGTTTCCGGCCTTTAAGGGGGGTTGGAGCTCTGGTAACCTTACTCACCATCAGGAACACAACACTACATACCTGAAAGGTAGCAGTGCTATTATGGCTGTGGTCTTCTGTAAGGAGGAGGTACTTCCCCAGTTGGGCTGCCCCAGATTCAAGCGTGATGGTCATCGCTGTGCCCTACCTCTCATTGTTGGACGTAGTTTAAGGACATACCCGGGTCCAGAGTCAACCAATTTGATTTAAGGGCCACTTCGTTCCATGTCGCTGTGGGATCTACAGGAAAGACGCAAAAGATCTCGTATTAACGTCACTGTGACAAGGTTCCAAGTGGCCTAGAAATCAAATTGGTTGACTATACGTTAATTTGAAATTGTTTCCGATATTTCGGCACTGCTGCAAGCGCCATTCTCACGAAATAACTCTCACGGGTACTACCCCCTTTTAAGTAATAGTTGTAATGTAAATGACCATGTTAGCATAAAATCATATAATATTTGTGAAGTTTACATTGTAATCAGGGAAACATGAATAACAATGACATTTCTAAAAGTTATTTTTAAATAAAATAATCGTAATTTTCAATTGCTGTGATGATTAACTTTCTTTTTTACTTATGTAAGCTAAAGTGGGACAAGAAGGAATTACGTTTTCTGAAGAGGTAAGATAAGATAACTAGCATTAGCATTACAGGTGACTTTTTATTAGGTACTGGTCCCACCGCGAGCTAGGAAGCTATGAGCTATCAGCTATTTCAAGGGACAAAAGATAATCGATCCCATGTAAATAAAAGAGACATAATTATATGTCATATATATATGTTTAGATATGATATATATATAGATAGACAGCTAGATATATAGATATATATAGACATATATATATATATATATATAGCTCATCGCCCGGCGATGAACTACGATCGCCCGGCTATGAAATATAATTATGTCTCTTTTATTTACATGGGGTCGATTATCTTTTGTCACTTGAAATAGCTGATGGCTCATATTAGCTTACTAGCTCGCGGTGGGACCAGTATCTTACCCTCGTAAAATATTACATTTCGATACTAATGATAAAATTTTTTTTTTTCGATGAGGGTGAATGTTGGAGCCCGAGTGAAACGAGGGTGACAATCACCCGAGTCTTAAAGAAGTTTTTACACGAGTATCGAACCAAATTTTTCATAGCAAGTGCCTTAAAAAGTGAAATTTATTAAAGTGCACTTTTTACGCACTAGTTAGGAAAAAACCCAAACATGTCCCCACTATACCTTACATGTGTTTTAGTTTAACCACGTTTTTATAATGCGGTGTCTAGGATAATCAATTGATGGAGAATGTATGAATAAATAAAAGGATTTTTTTAAATGTATTAGTTTGTATTAAATAATACCTGCTACAGATATGCGTCATGAGATTCATTCTGTTCATAATTATTTATAGGAAACGAGGAATAATATCTATGTATGAAATTGCGGGAATAATAAACATATCGAGATAAAAGATAAAAATAAAGATCGAATATATAAATATACCACCAGTTGTAACCTACACCTCTGACCACAGGAGATTGTTTCGCCAGGAAATCTGCGGGATAATACCTACTATAATATAACTCACTATTGACCACATTGAGTCAATAAATTCCAAGTTAACCTTTATCACGCCAAAGACTGATATATCGGTACCGTAGGTCCAACGCCAACTGATATATACAAAGACGGCACGGACAGAGCACAGAGCAAAATAGACCTACATACATGTTCATAAAGTTCAACTTAAGATACGATAAGACTTACTTGACATTACTGTAACGTGGTGTCTGGCCTGGTACCGCGAACGTCGAAGTTTGTATATTTCGTTTGTATATTATCTTTTACTCCAATTAAAATGTTATGAGAGTGACAGAGACAATCATCGGAAAATTACGAATTATACTTATGCGTTTGACGTGGCGTAGAAAACTCTAAAAGGTAATGACAGTCCATCCAAGTAGACATAAATAACCAGTAAAAAATATAAAAACAATGCAAAAAAGGGGTAAAAGAACGAGACAAAATTCTACATATTGTAAAATGTTATTACAGTGTTGTAGAAATTGAAACCAAAAGACCAATTATTTAACCCTCTAAAAGCTAACGACACTGAAAGTTGTCGCAAGACTTTCTGCCAAGTAGGTACACCGACTTTAATTGTTGAGCCACTTACGGTTCATGCAATAGTACTTTGTTTAGTACTTAATATATGAAATGCCCAATGTAAAGTGAACCCTAAGTGGCTCAACAATTAAAGTCCCTGACCGTACCATCACTAAGTTCAAATAATATCTAATTTAACTTTAACCATGGCGGTATACACATTTAGATTTCAAAACAATCGGGTTCGATTCACTCTTTCTTGATTATAGTTACAAACGTGCTTTTTGACAATAAACAACGCCTGCCGCGAAAATTACAATTTTCTATCGTTTGTATCTGTCACTCTAATTACGCGTTAATTGGAGTAAAAGAGAGAGATGCCAGAAATTTTCGCAGTAGGCCCACAGTCCCTGGTGCCATGTTATGCAAAGTGTCGACAGCAATGCGGCATATGACAAGACATACGAAAATATACCAGACATATGAAAAGAGTACAAGCGAGATGCACAGATAGTAAACTCGATACTCGTTATCGAAAACCTCAATGTCACAACTCGTGGTAAGGGTACAACACAATTTGCGTCAATGTGATACGCCATCTTCGTATTTGACGTTCAAAAAGGCCTAAGCCAACGAGTATTATAAAAATTACATTTTTAAAGCATCTTCTGGTGATTAAATTTATTATTTAAGGCATGTTGAACGAGGTCTTGTTCTTGATGAGCCAAAAGGAATCGATGACCTGCGCCTTGAGATCCACAGACACCTGGAGAAAAAAATAATAATAATAAATATGTCAGGACATATTTACTCGAATAGACTGATCCCCAAGGTTAAATAAATAAATACTTTGAGACAATCTCACACAAATCGACCTAGCCCTACGGTAATAGTAATAGGTAATAAAAAAATATTTCGGGACATTCTTACACAAATCGACCTAGCCCTACGGTAAGCTCAGTAAGGCTTGTGTTGTAGTACTAGACGACGATATATATAATAGATAGATACCTACATGTAAATACTTAAATACATAGAAAACACATACGACTCAGGAAAATGAACCTGTGCTGATCACACAAATAAATGCCCCGACTGGGAATCGAACCCAGGACCATCGGCTTCATAGGGAAGGTCACTACCCACTAGGCCAGACCGGTCGTCTATAATATACAAATACCTACTTCAATATATGGAAAACGCCCGTGACTCAGGAATAATATAAAAATATAAATCGAAATAGGTGACGTAGAGCGTGGACACACTTGCGTTTGTCCTGCGTTTTCTTTGCGTTCCCATATAAAATTGCACGCTGCAGAGACGCCGCGATCACGCCTTGGTGACCGAGTTTACCAGCGGACTTCGGTGGTCAAAACGGTCAGTGTGCCAGTCGCGAAAGCTGATGTCACGGGTTCAAACCCTACCTTGGACAGTCGCCAACAGATATATAGGAGCTATGGAGCTGGTCACAAATATCGGAACATGCACTTTATCGCCTTGACATTAGAGCCGTTGTTCCGATATTTGTGCCCACCTCCACAGCTCCGATATATCTGATGGCGACTGGACACCGTCATCTATATCAAATCATGGCCACATTCCGCAAGAAATAGTTGATATAGCCAGTTCACCTGTTCCATGTAGAGGTGTGTGTGGTTGTGTGCCACGAAGCGCGTGTACCCGTAGTCTTGCGACCGGTACGCGGACCACGGGTACGGGTTGTCTGAAAAAAATGATTTTTTTTTACACGATACACGTACTTGCAAGTGTTCCCGACTCCCCGACATCATAAGCTGCTGTCAGTAAGTCGCCCACTGCTGGACATAGGCCTCCCCCAAATATGTCTTGTATCATCTTGGCGAGTATTTGCCACAGTCGTCACGCTTGGCAGGCGGGTTGGAGACCGCAGTAGCTGTAGATTGCGTTTGGACGGACGCTGCTGCCCGTCCGTAATTTTTTTCCCTTTGTCGCCTCTTACGACACCAAAATTGCCGCTACTTCATACTCGCTATACTAACGCGGCGCCATACTCATAACATAATTATGGTATTGATCATTTTCCGTCGACGAGTTGCGCAGTTACTTCAATAGTAAATAAATAATTAAGGGGTAATCAGATAATTCCGAAAGTAAAAAAATGGCCGATAAGACTGGAAATTAGTCAAATCATTATATGAATAATAAGAAAGTGATAATAAGGAGTCCACTTTCGGAATATGCCGACATTCTCACAATTACGGAATTACTTGAAAACAAAGAATGGCTCAGATCGCGGGTACTTGTGGCCCGAACCTGTGGTGAGGGCCATAAATAAGCGATCTGAGGCCTTCTTTATTACCGCCCGTGGTGCGTACATAGTTTTACGTCTTCACCTGGGTGTAAAGTGAGATTTTCCTTCGCGCCCTAGGGCGGTAAATCTATCTTACCGCCCAGTGTGACGTAAAAGTAGTTTCTTTTTTATCTCATTAAGGTTATTCGCTAGTAACTGCAATGCTAACAGCATTGCAGTTACTAGCTACTTACATTAATAACTAGCATAAATATTCTTTAACCACACATATTATAGGTACTTAAAGATAGGCCACCGAATAACGATAAGACGCGACTATTAGGTTTCGGTCGATTTTTTGACGAATAAAAAGACGGAGGTTCTCAAGTTGCGTATATTTTGAACAATAAAAAAGCACTTACGATAGAATCTGTCGCGTCCTTCCTGACAGCCCGCGGAGCCCGTCACGATGTGAACAGGTGCCCTGCAACAATACAGTAAGTAAGTGTAAGGAATGAGGTGTCATGGCGGATGGCATGACTCACCTGTCAGTCATCAATATTTTAACATGTGCCGTAAGACACGAGAGGAGTGTCATCACATTCTATGGCGTAAGGCACGCCTGGGGCGCTACTGCGAAACACCACATTCGTAAAGTTCGGACGATTGTCACTCTTATGACGCCTTAATTGGAGTAAAAGGGAAAGATGCTCGAAATACACGAACTTCGATGTTCGCGGTACCGGGCCTGCCCCGTCATGTACCTAATAATTTTTTGACAAGTTTTTGAAAATGGACGACGCAACGAATCGGTTAAACAAATGCATACGTACTCGAATGTTAGAGCCAGATGTTGCGCTGCCGCGAAAAACGATATTCGTAAATTAGAAGGTTTCTGTCACTCTCGTGATGCCTTAATTGGAGTAAAAGAGAAAGATACGAACTTCACCGTACCAGGCCTGCTCACATCGCTTGGAAGTTCGACGCAACTCTGCGCGCCTAGCTCCGAGCGTGTAGTCAACCAATTTGATTTCTAGGCCACATCGAACCTTGTCACATTGATCTTTTAAAAAATAAACTGTAAGGTCCCTAAAATATACATATGTTGCGTCCCTAAAATGTGACGCAACATATCCATACACATGTTGCGTCACAGCAATAGGGGAGGGGGTCATGCCAACTCTGACAGTAAAAGTTAAAGAAGAATATAGCGTGACATTTGGGGTAGGCAAGGTATTTGAAAAGGCAAATTCGTGTGACGTAACTTGTGGATGGCGCCTTACATGTAATACTTTTTATTTAACGGGGTTGATATGAAATAAAAAAAAAGTTATAAAGTATTTCTCAAAGTATAAATGTATCCTCAAATCAAAATAAGTAAGTTAGGAAATAGGAGATAGGAATACAAACACTACAACCAGTTTACAAAATTTATTCATACCTAAATACATTTTTAATATTTTTTTTAATCTAGATTTAGATAGTCGATTCAAAAATATGTTTTACACTACATTACAAAAAAATCAGATGCAAATCAAGGAGCGTTAGTCTTACACAAACTAGGACATAAAATTAGTAGGTACAGTCAGCAGCAGAAGTGGCTAAGCGTTTGAGGTGTTCAAAATGAGGTCAACACGTCTCTATTGTCAAGAGAATAAGAGCGCGTGTAGGTCATTTTGAACACTTCAAACGGTTAGCCACTTTTGCTGCTGACTGTACGTCAGCTCATAGTCCAAAACACAAAATGACGACAACACAATTAGTCGTCGGGGCTCCATTTGTGCGGAAATTCTATTTTGGGTGCTTTGACCCTACGGGCCGATACAAAATCTAAACCTACCTATAGCCTCCTAATGCCCACCGTACAAGTAAAATGCTACTCGAATTCCTTCTTTACAGTGTAGGAAATAAAGTATAATTTCTTTTGTGTAAAAATCGAAAGAAACAAATTAACCTCTGTTCCAATTTTATAAAATCCTAATCTTTTTAAAGTAATTAGTACTACAGGAAGGCCTTGTCCGTGGGCCTTACGATAGTTACGAGGTTAATTAGGGTTGTTTCACACGGACCACAACCACACCACGTCGCAGCGTCAAAATGTGGTCACGCAGTGGTTACGTGTGAATTGTGTAGTTGCTGGCCGTTGCCACAGACGTGGTCGATAATGACTGCAAAATGTGGTACGTGTGAATTGTACTATTTATTAAACATACAAAAATATGCGCCCGACCACGTGTTGTGGTTGTGGTGTGGTTGTGGTTGTCGTGTGATTGTGGTACGTGTGAAACAACCCTTACCCAACAAAAATATGTCATTTTGGTTGTAGACGGTACTTAGCACTATTTCAATGAGATTAGACCATGTTTAAAATAAAGATAAAATATTAACCCCTAGCCGCCCAGAGATCAAAAATTGGCCATGCAAAATGCAACTATGTTTTGTCACAATTGAAATTCAAAATGGCATTTAATGGGAGTCCTTTTTATAGGTCTCCGGGCGGCTAGAGGTTATTAAAGAAAATACAATATAAAATCTTATGCTATCATATATGTACATGTATAATGTATAGGTATGTCATGTTATTAGTTGCCGTTATTATAAGACGTTGACGTTGATTCAAGTTTTAAAAAGCATTACCTACATTAAAAAAAATTAACTTAAGAATAATTGAGTCCTTAATAAAATATAGTACTAGTCAATTAATGAAACCAAGTGTTCTTGAAACCGGCCAAGGGCGTGTCGGAACACGCATATTGAACGGTCCCGTAGCTGTATTTTCAGAAAGTCGTAACTATGGGCATGGTAAAATAAGAACGCCTTAAGCTACAATGTTCAAACCTACCTTTTCTCAATTTATTTCATATTTTTTATTTACTGGCACATTACTCAAGTGTGTGTGTGTGAGTGGGGAGGGGGCAAATTTTAAGACTTATGTGGCGATTATTTCTAAAATTTTACTTAATCTTAAAACCGGCATTGTGGATGTTGGTATGAAGGCCGCCAAGCTAAAGTGGGACTGGGCAGGGCACGTCTACCGAATGCACCCAGAGCGCTGGACGAAACTAGCAACTGACTGGGTCCCACAGGACAGGTCTCGGGGTAGAGGAAGACCAAAACGAAGATGGCGGGAGGACCTCGACACATTTTTTAAAGAGTGGCGAGAGAGTTTAATGGATAGGACCAAATGGAGAGAAAGAGGGGAGGCCTTTGCCCAGCAGTGGTACTCTTATAGGCTAATAATATATATATAATATATACTTAATCTAAAATATCGAAAAGGTGAAAAACTTAACTGAAGCACCATGTCTATGTAGTTATGCAAAGATATATAACTTACGCCAAACATTTGAATCGATATGGTACACGCTACTTGCTATATCAACTATTTCTTGCGGAACGTTGCCATGATTTGATATAGATAACGGTGTCCCGTCACCATCAGATATATCGGAGCTGTAGAGGTGGTCACAAATATAGGAACGGTTCTATTGTCAAGGTGATAAAGTGCATGGACCCGGGTATGTCCTTAAACTCCGTCCACAATGAGAGGTAGGGCACAGCAATGACCTTCACGCTTGAATCTGGGGAAGCACCTCCTCCTTACAGAAGACCACAGCCATAATAGCACTGCTACCTTTCAGGTATGTAGTGTTGTGTTCCTGGTGGTGAGTAAGGTTCCCAGAGTTCCAACCCCTCTTAAACGCAGGTAACGCGCTTGTGACTCCCTTGGTGTTGCGGGTACCTATAGGCGACGGTAATTGCTTACCAACAGGCAAACCATCTGCTCGTTTTGCCGCCTATGTCATAAAAAAATGTTTCGATATTTGTGACCACCTCCACAGCTCCGATATATCTGTACACACACGTTACTACTACATAGGCGAGGGGCTTTAAGTTTTTCCCCCGTAGTGAGGTGATCTTAGTTTAGTCGTAGTGGTAGGGCCCGTGTCGGTCCTTCACGATGTGGAAGCTGTCCACAATCTTGCCACGTTGCTCCACATCCACCTGTAAACAAATATTTTACTTTATTACCTGTATATCTTACGTTTGACGACCGGTCTGGCCTGGTGGGTAGTGACCCTGGCTATGAAGTCGATGGTTCTGGGTTCAAATCCCAGTCAGGGCATTTATTTGTGTGATGCACAGAGCACAGATATTTGTTCCTAAGTCATGGCCGGGTGTTTATATATGTATTTAAGTATTTGTATACATCGTTGGCTGAGTACCCACAACACAAGTGTCTTGAGCTTGCCATGGGGCTCAGTCAATTTGTGTAAGA
This sequence comes from Grapholita molesta, assembly GCA_022674325.2. Taxonomy (NCBI): domain Eukaryota; kingdom Metazoa; phylum Arthropoda; class Insecta; order Lepidoptera; family Tortricidae; genus Grapholita; species Grapholita molesta. The sequence goes on along the minus strand of CP053135.2, from coordinate 13,915,217 downwards.
ATGTCCTGTATTATTTATTTATTTATTATTATCCATATGTTATATACATCGTCGTCCGGTACAGTACCTACAACAAAAGCCTTACTGAGCTTACCGTAGGACTAGGTCGATTTGTGTGAGATTGTCCGGAAATATTTATTTATTATTTATATATGTTCGGGAGCGGTCGTGCTCGCCCGCCGCGTGCGACTGCCGCGCGGGGCATGCGGTGGCCTGAGTTATTTTGAAGCATTGCGACTGCGGATGGACAATCGCTTCGGGAACTGCCGACGTTTTTGCCGTGGCGTTCACGTTCCAGAACCAAACTTCGGGAACCGGGTGTGTCCTTAAACTACGTCCAACAATGAGAGGTAGGGCACACAGAAGTACCATCACGCTTGAGTCTGGAGTAGCCTAACTGGGGAAGTACCTCCTCCTTACAGACGACCACAGCCATAACAGCACTGCTACCTTTCAGGTATGTAGTGTTGTGTTCCTGATGGTGAGTAAGGTTTCCAGAGCTCCAACAACTTTTAGGGTAGGCAACGCGCATGTGAATCCTCTGGAGTTGCAGGCGTCCATAGGCTACGGTAACTGCTTATCATCAGGCGGTCTGTATGCTTTTTTGCCACCGTCGTTGTATAAAAAAAAAACAAACGCAAGCAGCTGTTTGCCGGGTCGAACGACTGAGGCCTAAAGATTGTAGTATATGTAGGTAGGTTAGGTTTAGGTCATACCTGCTCGAAGTATAGCTGCGTCCGCTCGGCAAGTAAGCGCGTGTAGCCGTACGCCTCCGTCCGGAAAGCAGACCATTCCGGACGAGTCGCTGCAAGAGAGAGGAGTGATTAAGATTAAATTCATCGTGCTATAGCTTTGACTGTACACGTTAACAAAATATACGTCAACTTAAATTACACAAAAAAAGTCGCGTTATTCTTAGAAATTCGTTAGCAGACGTTTCAGCTTAAAAAATATAAAAAACGCGTTTTTCGAAAGAAATTCGTTTTTTAATGATGGTTTTTTTTCAATAATATTGTGTTATTACCTATCAGAAACATTCCAATGCACAAAAAAAATATCAGTGTTTAATCAATTCCTGAAATTCCTGTTGCGTTACCAACGTATAGAATAGATGGAAGACGGTAACGCAATAGACAAAAAAGACGCGTTTTTTCCCTGTTGTATTAGAGCGAGGTTATAATATTGAGTAGAAAACACATACTTAATACGTAAAATATAAAAATTGTAGTAGCAATTTTTTGGAAATATGCTCTTATATTATGATGGTTGCAAGTTACGAATAATATTAATATAATTAAAACTGTTGTGAGCCATGTTACTACTACTTAGTTACAAACGGATAAACTCACGTGTAATTATATCGCACTAGGCGACATGTTTCGGGTAAGCTCTGGTACCCATTTTCAAGCCGAGTCAGGACACACCGCTAGCGTTGCCGGTGGTTCGCTCACTCAGTGTGTCACCTAGTGCGATATAATTACAAGTATGTTTATCCGTTTGTAACTAAGTAGTGCGAATAATATTTACCATTAAACTTGCTGTGGTTCTCTTGGCAACCCGCAGACCCGGTGACTATATGAACAGGAGCCCTGAAAACAAACACACATAAGTACAAACTTACATTTATATATCATTTAACAAATAATGTGTAACTTTGTTTAAGTGTTCAGTGACAATAAACTAAGCATTTTTTATTGAATCCGTAAAAAAAACTAAGCATTCATCTAATAAACATATACACAAAGCTACCGGAATCGATAAAAACATATACGCGAAAGAAGTAGCGAAGATAAATTGACATACAAGATGTAGTGCAACAGCAAATAAAAATGGTGTCGATACATATAAATAAACAAATACCTGCCTAATAAAGTTACAATAATTTAGACTTACTTAATGAATATAAATTTCAGCATCCAAATTCATTGCACTAGTACCAAACAGTTCAATAGTATTGTTTTTTTTTTACAAATTAAATACCAAACGTACATAGTTTTAATCGACGTCAATCGAAATACGCGTAGTAACAGGACAGTTCTCACTTAAGTAGACTTTATCAAACAATTAAAACCAACTCTATTACAAATGTATATCCTCCTGAGGCTGACCATACAAGTAAAACGCTACTCGAATTCGTTATTTATAGTGTAGGAAATATAGTATAATTTATTTTGTGTCTAAATCAAAGGAAACAAATAAAACTCAACTCTGTTCCAATTTTATAAAATTCTAATTTCTTTAAAGTAATAAGTACTATATGTAGGCTTGTGGGCCCCTGGAGGATAAAATTATCCTTGAGAGTATTTGTTTATTTCATATCATTTGGTAAACATCAAAGTTTTATTAATCAGTAATAAAAACTCGTTATAAATATAAAGGCTATCACTATCATGCATACAAACTATAATTTTTTTAAACAACGACGGTGGCAAACAAGCATACGACCCGCCTGATGGTAAGCAGTTGCCGTAGACTTTAGACGCTTGCAACTGCAGAGCATTCAAATACACGTTGCCTACCCTTTAAGAGCCTATACACTAATATTTTGAAGAACCTCATACTGTAGTCCAGTGATTCCCAAAGTGGTCCAGGTGGACCCCCAGGGGTCCGCCTCGACGCCTCGCCGCCTCGGTCGACCGGACGACTTATGGGTATGTAGTAGAAATGTAGCAGCAAGGGGGTCCACCGAAACCAGTAAAATTTTGAAAGAGGTCCACGAGAAAAAAAAGTATGGGAACCTCTGCTGTAGTCCCTAGGGAAAACCTCGGCATCCCGTTCATTCATGATGTATGTATTTCAGTTTTGTGGCAAAGGGTCTAGCAGGCTAAGCTAACAAGATTGGCCCCCGCAAGGGATTTGGTTGTAATTATAAGTACTAAATTGACACTTTTAAACTTTTTTGACTATTTAAATTAACTATGAGTTTCCTCTTAGGTCCCGCCATATCCGCTGTTAACCTCCCAAGGCCATACAAGTAAAACGCTACTCGAATTCGTTCTTTACAAAACACAATTTCTTTTGTGTCAAAATCGAAGGAAACAAATGAAATTTAACTCTGTTCCAATTCGATAAAATTCAAATTTCTTTAAAGTAATTAGTACTACAGGTAGGCCCGTGGGCCTTTCGAGGTTAAGTCGAATTAATTCTACAGCGTGAAATCACTAAACAAAATATATCGAATTTAGACCGCTAGATGGCGCTTTTTTGCCTTAAGAGGATCGCAATCTTTGTGTTTATAAGGCTTAGTTCTCACCCAGGGTTGGTGTAGGGCTCCGCTAGGGACCCGTTGTACACTTTGCCGTCGTACAGAGGCCACGAGCGCTCGTACGAATGTTCGTGCGCCCAGATCACTACGTCCACACCGTACAGCTTCAGTAGGGGCTCCAGGCCTGACGGAGATAAACATATTTTTATCTTAACAAGTATGATACTGTAAAGTTTAATGTGAAAAGCCCTTATATTTTAACCGTATGCAGTCCACTGCTGGACATAGGCCTCCCACAAATATGACTTGTATTATTTTGGGGGTAGTTGCCATAGTCACCACGCTTGGCAGGCGGGTTGGCGACCGCAGTTGTAGATTGGGTTTCTACGGACGCTGCTGCCCGTCCGTAGGATTTTTCCCTTTGTCGCCTCTTACGATACCCGCGGGAGGAGATGGGGTGGTACTATTCAAGTCAGCCGGTACCACACGGCACCTTGCTATCCGAAGGTTCCCGAAAGTCCCGGCTTGTATCAATGAGTTTTTAGGACTTATACACCGTATAATTTAAACCCGACCGATTTCAACCACGTATTTCTGACGATATTACAATTGAATAATGTCATATGAACATAGGCCTAATTACGCAGTTTTTATTTTTTTATTTTTCAAACAAAATAAATTAATTAAGCTTAGCACTTCATTGCGAACAAATCTTTAGGTCAGAGTGTGAATAAGAAAATCCAATTCCTGATAGAGAAACAGAGTAAGTAAGCAAACACGACACTTAACGAATCACTCCGACACCACACGATGCACTGTCAGTGAAAAGTGAATATGTGTCATGGATTTGGTCGTGTAATACTAATCAGCTTTTATCGGTCAGTCCGCCATTTCTACAGATCTCAGGGCTTTAGCCACGAAAATTCTGACAGTTTGATATTGATGACAGGATCTGATGTTCCTACCTAAGACGGGACTGTTATAAGGTAACCATAGCAACATCAGTTTTCGGTAAAACCGTGATCAGTCATTGGTTAATCAACCTTTGTTATAATGTAACCATAGCAACGTCAGCGTCCGTGCAACTGGCAGGCTCGGTCATTGGCTAACCGAGCTTTGCTGTAATTTAACCATAACAACGGACGCGTCATTTGTGTGAACAGAGTTTTTAGTGTTTCTGCGCAGAAGCGTTTTAAGTTACTTTACATTCTTAGGGTGTGTTACACTTAAGATTTTTCAACTTGGAAAATTCTTAAAATCGCGATTATCTAAAAAAATATGCGTTTTTGGACTACATGTTGTACCACTTTCTTTACTTCATTTAAGCTTAGGAAGCTATGGTTAAAATCGGTCGGGTTTAAACAGCCCTCGGTGTATACGAAATATCATTTGATATTTACCAGTCGCTTTTCGGTGAAGGAAAACATCATGAGGAAACCGGACTAATACCAATAAGGCCTAGTTAACCCTCAGGGTTGGAAGGTCAGATGACAGTTGCTTTCGTGAAACTAGTGTCTACGCCAAATCCTGCTATTACTTGCCAAGCAGACCCCAGGATTCCATGAGCCGTGCCAACGCGACGATAATGACTGGGATCTGAACCCAGGACCATAGGGACGGATTTAAAAAAAAATGAGGCTCACTCATGCCAATGAAGGGGATCCCGCGGCGAGTGTATTCGAAGCTGCAGTCGATGTCGTCAGAGTTGCTGCAGTACATCGGCCGGTGGCCCATGAGCACGATCCAAGGACGCGCGGCTCTGGGAAAAAAAAATTGGTAGAATAGTACATTACATAAGAGGCCGGGAAAATGAGGATGTCCCGACAAGTGGGTGGGCCAGATAATGATACGAGGCCGGGAATCCGTTTTCACGACGACGCATGTATAGTGCTTTTCTCAAACATACAATGAAATAAAAGAAATGCTTCAAAAAATGAAATTTGCAAAATCACAACTAACAATGAAATAGAAATGTATTATAAATTAACATCAGCTGTTTGCTATGACACCCGCCATCTTTGTCTCTGTATGGATAATCGAATAAAAAAAAGTAACTTTGCAGGCCTTTCCATTTCCGTCCCCTGCAGTTGCCGCGCACAAAAAACCATACTTCCGAGTCTATTATAAGGAATGCAAAGACAATATACATTGCATGTTTGAGAAAATGTCATTTTTGATACTGTAGTGAGGGCATGACGTAGCTATTAGTAGCTATAGGAGGAATAATGACTGGAGAACATATAGGGATATGATTCATATAGGAAGCAATGAGTACGGGAAACAACATTTATTACCGATGACTATTCCGGCAAATGTAATTATAGCAAATTAAATTCTGGCAAATGAGTGCTTTCAGGTGGCCGACTAATCGGCGTAGCCGACTATGGTCTTCGCCTAAGTTCGGGCGTAATCGGGAACGTTGTTGGTTTTGCTATCATTTTTTTTACTTGATTGAAGGTAATTGATAGTTAATTTGTTCATAATAAATAATATAACCTGGATAAGTTGTAAAATTATATATATAAGTAGCTCTTGTTGTGATTCTAAACTTAAAATAAAGAAGTTTGATTAAATTATGGTAGTTTTTTATTTAATTTCCTTATTATTTTTTTTAAGAACTAGGCAGCCGACTATTCGGCTCATTTTGCCGACTAGTCACCGACTATAAATGTGACCGGATAGTCGGCACATCTCTAGTGTATACCAACATTTACTTAATCATAATGTTTAAGGAGCACAGGTACCTGTTCTCCGGTTTGTTAGCTTCGATCAGATCCTGCTGCAACCAAGCGTACTGCTCGAACAGCATCCTGGCGCCCCACTGCAGGAAGTAGTAGTACTCCGTGGAGACGGACACGAAGTGCACGGGGCCCAGGTCGAAGCTGTAGTACATGCTGTCCGTGCCGCCCGGCATGGAGAAGCGGGCGCGGTAGTTGCTGAAGTTGCTGGAGGCATAGGGACACAGCTCTGTTTTTAATTGTTACATTTCATTAATACTGCGGCGCTACTGCGAAGAACGATATTCGTAAACTTCGGACGATTGTCTCTGTCACTCTCATGATGCCTTGATTGGAGTAAAAGAGAAAGATGCCCGAAAAGTACGAACTTCGTTGTTCGCAGTACCGGGCCTGTTAAATTTTTAATACCGGAAGGTTTTAATCGGGATCGAAACCTTCGCACACTTTTCATTCATTTCTTTTGTACATCTCATATTCTATATAGTTATCTCGCTATGGCAAAAAAGAAAATGTGATGGCTGTCGAAAATTGCTTGCAAAAACATGAACATTGCGGAGGAGTGACATTATTAATTTATATGCTATTTACCAAAGAAGCTATAAAAAGGAAGCGGGGTGAGTGCGTAGGGACTTTAATTTATTATATTTTTAGTTTTTCATCTTTTCTTTCAACACACAAAAGCTGAAATCAGTGCAAGGAGCCAATCACAATTTGAACCAGCAACTATATTTTTAAGTGCGAAAGCCAAAATATCCCTATCAGAGGGAGAAGGCATTTTCAAAACAAATACACCCCGTTATCTCACGCTCATTTTGGGGGTAAGCTAAAATAGTGATGTTGCTTCACATAATTAATCTACAGAAGTTATTTGGCAAACTAAAGTGGAGTGTTCTCCAGTGTAAGCCCGAGAGATAATTCATTCATTACTCTTTTTAATAAGACCGAAGGGCGACAATAATAAATATCGAATATTGTCAATTTAAGGTCCGATTTTTAAATAGTCACCAAGTAATCTTCATAGAGATTCTCAATCATTCTCACCACCGCACCGCGTTCTACTAACACGCTTGTTAGGTGAACCATTATGGAAAGGATATGCTACCGTACAAATATACATGCTTTGTGTATTTAGATGCCATACAACTGTGATTTAAGAGTGACCCCGGGGAAAGTAACCATGGCAACAAGTGACATAATAGTAGTTCGTATGTTTGTAATTGTAGTACAGTGATATACACTATTTTATCTAGACACAGTATAAACTCTCAATAACAATTTCTAAAACCGCAAACGAAAAGTCAAATGAACATTAGTAATGGCGGCGAATGATTTTTTTTACAAACAACCTTCGTTTTTTTTTAAAATTTAGAGACATTCTAGAGTCAAGCCCAATTTTCATATAGTTTCTATTAGTAAGTAACCAATTTTTTTGTTCGAAATTTGAAAGTCACAATAAAATTAAAATATTTTAATAAAATTAATAAAATTTTGTTCAGTACGAAAAAAGATCATAATACAAATAATAAAATGGAATTTGTGCTTATTACGGAGCTATAAAAACATTTTAACAGATAAGAAAATTATTGTAATGAAGGAGTTTGACATTATGCTAGTCGTAATATGCGGTTTTTGAACGCATTAAATAGGGTAGTAGTAGTAGTAACTAGTAGTAGTAATATTCTTTATTGCACCAAACAGATATTGTTACAGAAAAAAAAAATTTAAGTATAATAGGTAACAACAGACGGTCTTATCGCTAAACAGCGATCTCTACCAGACAACAACAGAGGGTTTATTATGTGTGTAGATAAAATTATTAAGCCACTGTCTAAGAAATATTTACTAAGCAGCCTCGTGGTTCCCCGGGCAGGTCATGTACGGCACCATGCTGGCTATGGGCTGTATCTGCCGCATGAACTGGTCCCCGACCCTCGCCTCGTCGTCGTGCATGTCGTACGCGAAGTCGCCGACGTGCAGGATCAGGTCGAAGTTGCCCATCTCAGCCTCTTCTTGCAGGTACGAAAGACTCTGAAAGAAACGTCGATTAGACAACTTGTGTCTTTGGCAGTAGGTAATTTTTTTGTAAATGTTGGATATGTTTTCTTATAGAATAATGCATTTTTATGTAATATCCTCCTGAGGCCTACCATACAAGTAAAATCCTACTCGAATTCCTTCTTTATGGTGTAGGAAATAAAGTAGGCGATTATCACACTGCCACGCACTACGCGTGAATGCGTGATCTAACGTCGCTTGTAAGTACTGCACAGTCCAAACACAGAAAACGCATTGACGCGCGTTCATGCAGATCACTTTAGTTGCGGCGAGACGCATCATGCAGCGTGGTGCGTGGCAGTGTGTTAATCGACGTATAATCTCTTTTGTGTCAAAATCAAAGGAAATAAATAGAACTCAACTCTGTTCCAATTTTATAAAATTTAAATTTCAAGTAATTAGCAGTAGGCCTGAAAACACAATAGAAACGATAATCATGTATGGAAAATACCATACTTTTGTTCCGTTTGTGAATTTCCATATATTTAAAAACCGAACTTAACCTAATACATTTAACAAGATGATGCCTTAAAAACTCCTAAAAGTTATACAATTTCAGAAAACAACACATTCTGCGAAACAATGTTTTATTTTTCTTTAGTGCCATAAAGTTTGTATGGATCTTTATGGGACATTTTGGGAAACATGGTAGATCTTGCACAGCATCATTTACTCTATCAGTCTACCGCTTTTAATCAAAATAGAAGACGTGATCCAAATGTACAAACTTTTTGAGAATTGCTCTTATGGCATTTATAATTGTCAACTTTATTGGAAGTTGAAGTTCAAATTCAAACAATATTTTTTACGTTATGCGGTAAATGGTTAATGTTATGCCAGGTGACGGTAGCCCGGGTATGGTCGAGGCCTATGTCCAGCAGTGGACGGCTGATGATGAAACAAAAATATTTCTGTGACCCTAGTGAAAAAGGGTACAAGTGCCGAACAACTACTATGAAACTTATAGCGTTTTACAGTAGGGCCACAGATTTAAGACTCACGTGAGCGTTCTTGTTCCCCATGTCGCCGTAGATGGCCGCGCGGACTGTGATGTTGTTGCCTTGAGGCGGCACGTGGAAGGAGAACAGCTCTGACGTGCCGTAGTCAGACCCCACGTTGTACACTGTAGGTTAATAAGCAGACAATGCTATGTTTGGGTGTTGATTAAAGTTACTTGTATCGAATATGTTAAAAAAATATTATGTCGACTTGAACATACATCTAAGTATCAAAGCTGATGGGTCTTTTAATGATCATTAGTATCATTAATTTAATGGCATTTTTTTATGATAAAGCAAAAGGATTGCCTGATGGTAAGCAATTACAGTCGTCCATGGACACCCGCAACACCAGAGGAGTCACAAGCGCGTTGCCGGCCTTTGTTGGAGCTCTGGGAACCTTACTCACCATCAGGAACACAACACTACATACCTGAAAGGTAGCAGTGCTATGGCTGTGGTCTTCTGTAAGGAGGAGGTACTAGCCCCAGTTGGGCTTCTCCAGACTCGAGCTCGAGTGATGGTACTATGCTGTGCCCTACCTCTCATTGTTGGTCGTAGTTTAAGAGTACACCGGGGTTCAAGCTTGACCGGGACTTGACCGCACGTCAGTAAGCATCAAAGCTGACGGTTTTTTTTTAAAGATCAATACTTTTAATGACATTGGCCATATAACCTATTTTAGAATTAGGTAGCCAGCAATTGACCCAGGAAACCCTATTAGAAAATGTGTTCTATTTATAGGTAAACAGAATTCATTTTCAGTATAAGATCGCCAGTTATACTGTTTACCCTTTCCGGCTATTCGAAAGTGTTTGTTGCTAGGGCAACTTTAATAAAAAAAAAGATAATTGAATTGATTGAAGTCCAGGCCGTTCGAGCATCTTTCTCTATTACTCGTCGGCGTCTTGAGAGTGACAGAGACAATCGTCCGAAATTAATGAATATCGTTTTCCGCGGTGACGCCTAAGGCTGCGACTCCATTAAGGCGGAGCGGGGATGTGCGGAATCGACCAATCATATTACTCGAAAACTGTCAAGCGGAGGCTAGCCGTGGATTTCAATAATATGATTAATGGAGTCGCAGGCTTACAGGCTCAAACCATACATACCGTATCGCGTGTCGTAGGCGAGGTCTCGCAGGGTGACCCGGTGTATGTACAACTGGCGGTGCTGCTTCCCACCGTCTGTGAAGAGCGTGCTGTACCCAGACACCTGGTCCTTCGGCACCTGGGTCCCGTATCTGGCGTACGAGCCCTGCGTGTCGTTGAACGTCGTCCATGTCAGCACGATGTCGTTGGGCTTCTCTGTGGAATACAAAACGGATTTAACACTTTAGCAACCAAGAACCCATCGGGCCTCATGCCGTCGCTGCGTGCCCGTGCTAGATCTGGAAGTTCCAGAGTGGCTAGCACACAAACAAGCATTTAATGTAATACGAAACTCACGAAAGGCAATAAAGCGAGAGGGGTAGTGTGTGCGAGTTTAAAGTCCATCAGATGCTTGCGCTGATGAACGCGTTAAGTTTAATAAAGTCGAAAAATAACGTCAAATTTTTAGGAGTAAATTTCTCGATTTCTCGAGGTTATTTTTCCCGTCTCGAGTAAGGCTAAATTTCCCGGGAATTCTCGCTTCGGGAATTCTCGTTCAGAAACCCTACCGCACCACACCGCTTATCCGATTACATGGGTTTCCCCGTATGTAGCGAAAATGTGGTAGCGCCGCCTTATATAGAGTCCGGTTTCGAAAGTGTTAAAAACGTAAATCACTCAGCGCTCGCATTGCATGTATCACGGGAACGCACTTTTGTACACATTTTTAATATATATTTTTGATTTTGATCAAAGCTTAATAGAACAGCGATGAATATAGCGACTTCGTTTCCAGTACAAAATGATAAATACCACAATATTCTACTGACAGTTTTCCCTTTACTCCTTTCCTCTCTATAGTAAAAGATGTTCAAAATTATGAACAGATGCCGGTTTGATAATCTTGTAATACGTTTTTTATAACACCCAGTATATAATTTTAGGTTGTGCCAATACAGACATATGTGTTCTCGATAAGCTACAATGTGCCTAATAAGCAATACCTAAAGTGACATTATCTAGCAAAAGGGACCTTATTGTCGATGGCGCTTACGTCGAACCGCGTTCCGTTTGTATTGCGGCACCTTGAACAACGGCGTAAGCGCCAACGACAATAAGGTCCCTTTTCATAGATAATGTCACCAATGTCTCCTAATGTTATGAGTTATCTTGCTTCGCCAATCTAAATATTTATGTTCGTAATATCGATGCAACATGAGACTAGTGACAACATTGACAACTGCTATCAGTTGTAGGTATGAAGTTCACAATTGTCACAAACAAAATATGTAATTAATGCTATTTAAGTACCCTAAACTGGGGTACTTTGTTTCGTGGGGTGACAATGATCACCGATTTTTTTACTAGAAATAGTTGGCTTATAGGTGGTGGGCATGCGTAGCCACCAAGTGGATGCCACAAGAGGCGCGGACGGGGCCTAACCAGAGATGGCGGAACGATTTGGATGCTTTCCTCAGCACTTGGCCGGAAACAGCACAAGACCGGGATTTGTGGGGGTCCACGGGAGAGGCCTTAGCCCAGCAGTGGAACACTATAGGCTAAAGATAAAAAAATTGGCTTATTAACGCAGGCTTAACACTTTCGCAACCCAAGAACCCGTCTGTCGGACACACCGCTCGTAGGCGCGTAGCCTATTACATAGGACTCCCCGTATGTAGCGAAAATGTAGCGCCACGTAGAGCCCGGTTTCGAAAGTGTTAGAGTTGTATAATGTGAGTTTTATGCTTAACATAACTACATTATAATCAGAATCACTATTAAGAGCATATTCTTTATAGTTGTCGCTAATTGTCGAAAAAATATTTTCCTGTTAATCCTTAACTTCCTCCACGGGACAGGCCCAGCCTAGTGTGGAGGTCAGTAAAAATTTGTATCACTCGTCACGTCACTCTTTATGTGGAAATAAACGATTTGTATTTCTATTTGTATTAGTTCAAAAGTTAATGACCAATGTTACCCCGTGAATCAAAGTAACCCCAGTTTACGGTACCTAGTTGTTGTTAAAAAATATGCTATAAATATCGACAGTGGAAATTTCAAATGTCGTAAGTCTCATATAAAAGTATGTCCCTTACGACATTTGAAATTTCCACCGTCGATATATTCTAATTACGAGTCAGTAATACACCATCTGTTATAGAACATTAATAATAATTATCTAACCCCATTAAACCAAACTTAACCAACATCTGATAAAGTATGTCTCTTTCTAACATACAGTAAATTCAAAAAGACTGAGAGGAACCAAACAATTAACTATGGCATAGAAACTGACAGTCAACCAATACCCTCTTATCTTTGGTTGACGGACAGAGAATGACCTTTTAGATTTTTCACTGCCATGTCAATGAAGAAATAACGTGTAATCAACGCCACGTCAACGACTTGATATGAAGTTGTGGCCTGTTGGGCCCGAAATGTACCTACTGACTTATATCAAGTCATTGGCTGCGAAAAAGTTAAGGCGTAAGTCCGCCGTTAGTACTATCGTGTAATTAGAAGGTTGTATGTTTAGACCACAAAAAAAAACTTTTATCTGTGGAGGCGAAAAAGGGTTGAAATTTTCAACATCTACAATGCGGACGAATTCGCGGGCAGCGACTACTTAAATAAGTAGTTGTTACTAATCCTGTAACCAACCACAACATCGAAACATAAATCACAAAAATATTTAAAACAAAAGTCATATTTGTAAATTTCAACCAAACGCAGGTTGTCCATACCATAGAAGATTGTTCGGAAAATATACCTTATCAACAACAGTCAATGAGTTACCTTTTAACTGAAAATGGCACACATGTTTGCTTACGTAACATACTTATTTATAAGCCTAACATTACTGTAAGTAGATCAATGACTTATTTAACTTATCTTCTTATCAGTAGTAGCTTACTTAAATTGTATTCGTGTTTATAGCTTTTACACTTTTGGAGTGTAACATAAGTCAATTTTATTACTTTGCAATCTGCTGAGTCGACATTTGTACAAAGAACACACACGTAAGAAGTGTTTAGGTACAGTCAGCAGCAGACGTGACTAAGCGGTTGTGGTGTTCAAAATGAGGTCAACACATCTCTATTGTCAAGAGAATAAGAGCGCGTGTAGGTCATTTTGAACACTTCACCCGCTTAGCCACTTTTGCTGCTGACTATACATAAAAATATTATATAAGAATAACACTTTAACCTTGTAAGACCCCATCCAAAAAGTCTTTATAGTTAAAAGCGATCTTATAATATACTGTGAATTAGGTAGTTTTCTTTTGTTTAAAAAATGATGAATCAAAAGAAATGCTACTTTATTTTGTTTTATAAAAGGTTTAATATCAATTGAAAGTGAGTGTACATTGTATTGCACAGCGGGTTGTACAAGGATAGATAGAACAACATATATCTCAGCAGGGGTGAGCCATTTTGACGTCACTTTTGTCAAGTGTAGATATTAATACACATCAGAAAGAAATATTAAAATAAAAGAAAATAAAACTTAATTAATTATAAGAATAATAAAATAACACAACAGAATGGCGACGCAAATATCGTAGCGGAAAGGCAGACTAAATAAAATATTTTTTAGTTATCAAATTACATCACATATCAAATGACAAGGCATGTCCATGTTGTTCAAACTCTGAAAACAGCTCACCCCAGCTGAGCTCTGATGATTGTATATGATGTACAGTCAGCAGCAAAAGTTGCTAAGCGTTTGAAGTGTTCAAAATGACCTACACGCGCTCTTATTCTCTTGACAATAGAGACGTGTTGACCTCATTTTGAACACCTCAAATGCTTAGCTACTTCTGCTGCTGACTGTACACCAAATATTTATAGATAAATGTTTGTATTCAAATGTGAGACATGGTACAATAATTAACTATTAACACTGTTCTACTAACAATGTTTATTTATTTCATTCACTCATGTGACATGTTTTGGAGATTATATAGTGCTGAGTGTCTGTTTGGTTTGTTAAATGATAAATGTTTTGAAAAATAAAACAAAATAGGTAAGACTAAAACAAAATAATTGAGTTTTCTTGTATTTTCTTCTACTAACATTGCCATACAGATAAGCAACATAGTGGCGATTATAGGGCGGGTTCCTTCTTTGCTCAGAGATTGAGTCTGGCAGTGCAAAGGGGTAAAACCGCCAGTATTCTGGGTTCTATGCCGGAGGCAGGGGATTTTATATTTAGTGTGTAAAATTAGGTATAAGCAGAATTTTTGCCATTTTTGTTAAATAGTAATAAAGTTAATTAATCTGTTTTGCGCCAGATAGCGTTTTGTTCAGTCTTTAGCAACATAGTAGAATATAAAATGAATGGCCTTATGATACCTAAAAAGGTTACAACATTTGTAACATGTTATTTTCCTAGGTACTTTATTTTACTAGGTATTAATCTTTATAACATTAAAACAACCTACTTTAAAGGAGAGAAGCTGTTTCAATAGTGTAGGTAATATTATCACTTAATTTCAAACTTGGATAAAAAATACAACTCTAGGTGTGGTTGTTCAGTTGGATTTATCTGAGTTTTAAGTCAAGCAACACACGCTATGTACAGTAACAATCAGAAATTTTATAATGTTAGATAAGCACGCACTTGTTCAATATGGAACAAAATGATAGGAAAAATACAAAACCATTACTTAAAAATGCAAAGTTACATTTTGTATTTTATTTAATAATAACATTAATCATTTCAGGACAACCTTACACAAATCAACCTAGTCCTATGGTAAGCTCAGGCTTTTGTAGTTACTAGACAACTATATATACATATAATAGATAGATACATATAAATACTTAAATACAAAGAAAACACCCATGACTCAGGAACAAATATCTATGCTCATCACACAAATAAATGCCCTGACTGGTATTTGAACCCAGGACCATCGGCTTCATAGGCAGGGTAGGCCAGACCGGTCTATAATTTGTATAAAATTGAATTAATTCAAAGAAAAACTTAATCTGATATTAAGCCTTACCTCCAAAAGCGATGTGAACTTGTTCAGGCTGACAGTAAGGGCAGTCGTAATTATATCCGACTTCCGCAGCCCGGGCGGCTCCCAGGGCCAAGAAAAAGAAAAATATCTTCATAGCAATAACAATCTAATCACCCGTTATTGATCGATTTACATTTAACAATAGAGTTAAACTAAACAGCGGACGTGCTCGAATGTTGTAGTTCAAATGAAACGGGACATCCTGAGGAACCGATTAAATCAAAACAAGGGCAGTAGGTATTTAAAGCGATAGCATTAATGATTAAACGGTTCAAAACAAAGACACAAAATGAAATGACTGTGTACTGTAACACTTTAAGTGTACGAAGTGTACGGAAATAAACGACTTAAACGTCAACGTCAAATGTCAAATTCTGGGGATGCCAATTTAAGCAGTACAGTTTCGGCATTTACCTATTACTCTTATACGGCATACATCAAAGAGTAAGCTACACCAGAAAATAAATGAAATAGGTACAAATGGTAATTTATCCGTTTGAAATAACAATTCCTGTTAGTCTGTTATTTAATTTTAATGCTTAAATGCATCCTTGCAGGGTCTACATTAATGGTTGACGTAGTAGAAATACTAGAAATTCTGATTTCATAGCATGTATGGCAACTCTCAAATCACAAAAACTGTTGTTCGGAAATCATATTATATTTTAACTATTCAAACAATTGTTTAACATTGGATTTTACGTATAATATACTTCGTAATTATATACAGGTAAAATAAATCTTAACATATTCATCAACTTTATTTTAAAATGAACAAGTTATTGCCTAGAGCTGTTCTTAAATAATAAGCTTTTGCTGTAATTTTAGGAAATCCAAAGAGTATTTGAACGTTACACGATGTTATCAATAATGACGGGATTGGTGGTTGCATGGTGATTGTTGGTTGAGGGCGGTTGTCGTTAAACTTTGATAAGGTGCCTGCAATCATTTAACGTAATTTTATTTCATTCAGACCTATTTTTACGTATTTTAGAGTGTTGATGGCGGTTATTACTTGGTAAGTTGTATACTTATACTTTCATGTTATAGCCGTTATAGGTAAGTAGGTACCTATAGAGAAGTTTTATACTAACCTATTCAATACAAACGTATTCTGGGGTGTAGGGTGCCTGGGGTGGGTCTAGGTTCTTTAACTACCAAGTGAGTCAGGTAAGGTCCGCTGCATTGTATTTGGTTTGCTTTTGTGTTATACCCATTGTTATTGTTACACCTCCATAGGTAGGTATTATCTTGAGGAAAAGGCCCCGTTACAATATATATATAGCACTATGTAGGTACTACTACGTTATTTATTATGAAATAATAATATTATGAAATCACAATAAATAAAACAAATTATATTATAACTATTTTTTAGAACTTAGAATGGGAGAGTTATCATCTAATTCAAACTAATTGTGGGTACTCAATGTAAAATATCGATGGTTTGAAGTCCTAGAACGATGTCATTCATTAGCAATTACACAATAGGTACCTACCTATTCCGATACGTACTGCTGGGAATTGGGATCGCGCTATGTCTGACGTAACTATTTATTATGCATACTTAAAACAATATATTAAAGGATAATTTCCACTAAAAATATTTCAGATGTTATTTAATTTTTACAAATTTACAGACAATCTTTGGATCCCTGTCTCGTTTTTCACCAATTACTTACTCGTCCCGCCTGTAAAAAGCCACCATTCCATTTCCATCCCGTTCCTCCTATACTGGAGTATGGTAGTTAATATATTAACTCATTGTCTTCTGTGACTAATAGTTAACTAGTGCGGGGACACAATGAAGTTAATGGCGGTCGCGCTTGTGGCGCTGACGGCGTGTAGTTATACGGCGGCGGCGGCGGCGTCGGCGGGGGCGGCGACCGCGCAGTACGCGGCACTCGCGGCGGAAGAGTGGGGCGCGGCGGCGGCGGCGGCGGCCGAATACGTGGGAGCGGCGGACGCATGGGAATACGAGCCCGCGGTGACGGAGGCACATTATTGCTCCCATTGCGATCCACAACAGGTCCACATCGCTTTCGGCGGTATGTACCATGCCCTGTAATATTCTTTTCACGATTACCACCTGTTCCCTTTAGAGTCGTCTAAAAATAATTTAAATGTTCTATATAGTATGAAATATATTGGCGTTGGCAATGTGGTGCCGGCTGAGAATAGCATCGCTTCATCGTCCCGCGGGTGCAGTCAGTAAGAGGCGACAAAGGGAAGAATCGGACGGCGAATTCAGCAGCGTGGTGACTACAACAAAATCAGCCTAGATGATTCAAGTCATATTTAGGGGAGGCCTATGTCCAGGAGTGGTCGTCTTATTGCTGAAACGACGACGGAATACACCAAACGATGAACGTACATGAATTTAAACGGTCAGCAACGCGTATGTAACACCTTGTTGCACCTACTGTCAAAGCAGTAAAAGAATCTACTATCAGGTGTATCGTATACTCAACTTGTAGTACCTACAAAAAACTTTACCAAGCTCGGTAAGCGCCAATATAATTTTGTTTCCAGAGAAGTCCAATGACATCGTAGTAACGTGGTCTACGTTCAACGATACCCCCAGCGTGGTGCACTACGGCGTGGGCGACTTAAAGGAATACGCTTTTGGGCAAAGCTCGTTGTTCGAAGACGGAGGGAAGGAGCGGCGCCGGCAGTACACGCATCGTGTCACGCTGCCAGACCTTCAGTATGACACTAATTATGGTGAGTATGTGAAGTGACCTTGAGCGCCGAGAAGCCAAGCAAATTTTACGCCGTCATCGCCGGTTCCTTGACTGTGATAAAGCTAAAGTAATCATCGATATTTAAATCGAAAGAAAAATATAAAAATTTGACTCGCAGCGGGAATATTTTTCTTTTGATTTAAATATCGAAGATATTTGCTAGAAGACTTTTCTGCATAATAAAAATAATTTTAAAGTAATCACTTAATATGCGCAATGATCCTTAAAATAGGTTCAAGGACTAATAAGATTATATTTAAGTCTTGTAATTTAACACGTCCTATCTTACCTCCTATCAGCCACGGATGTCCACTGCTCCCTCCGGCCTCCCCTGTAGACAGCCTTAGGGAACCCATATCAGAGCATGGGGAGTAGCCCCCCTCGACAAGCACTACTGCTCGTTCTCCGATATTTTCTGATCGCAGTTTAGGGACAATAACTGGGTCCCCATATAGACCAAGATGCCCTTAATTGTTTTTTTCTGTGGCAGTTTATAACGTGGGCTCGGAGTACGGAGTATCGGACCTGTTCTCCTTCCATGTTCCTCGTTCAGGAAACAACTGGCCCGTTCGTGCCGCCGTGTTTGGTGACATGGGGACTGAGGGGGCAAAAGTAAGTTCTACTATACTCAATACTTGACCCAAACGAGCAGTATGTAAATACTATGGAAATACGGGGAAAGGTAGTCCTAGAGATCCATTACAAATTAATATTAAACTTATTTTATTGTACAGCCACTAACTTTAATTGTTGAGCCACTAACGGTTCAAGCTGTTTCTTTTATTTAATGTTTAATCTATGACTGCCCAATGTAAGATGAACCCTAAATGGCTCAACGATTAAAGTCCCTGACCGTACCTAGTGACAAGATAGTAGGTATTAAAGTCATCTGTCAAGTCAAAAGTAAAGATAGCAGTATTGTTTATCGGCTTTAATAAACGATAATTTGTCAGGCTTTACCGTATCTTCAAGAGGAAGCCGAACTCGGCCATTTCGACTTGATTCTGCACGTGGGTGACATGGGATACGACATGGCGACAGACAACGCGCGTGTCGGGGATCAGTTCATGCGACAAATCGAACCAATTGCGACCAGGGTGCCTTATATGACGTGCGTCGGGAATCATGAGGAGGCCTAGTAAGTGTACAGTTTGGATATCGTACTATGAGTATTAAGTTGAAACGTATAAAGGCACGTGTAATTGTATGGTCGTTGCAGATAAATCGGAGCTGTGGAGGTGGTCACAAATATCTGAACATGCACACTTTATAAATATCTGAACACTTTATTGCATTGACAATAGAAGCGTTGTTCTGATATTTATATTTTGTATTGATTATGATTCTTATATGGAATATACCTATGTTTTTGCCCAAGGTCGTAAACCCACTAGTCCAGTGAGAATGATTTATTATTAAATTATACTTATTGATTTCCATCAATTAACTTCGTACCTTCGTACCTTTTTAACATTGTTGCTTGCATCTTGTCTTGTCTCAAGAGTTAGGTAATTAACCCGATCAAACTTTTTCTTTAACCCTTCAAAGATGACATTTTTTTGCTATTTTCTTCTGCCTGGTCACATTTTAACAAGCTCCAGGCATTAGTTATGTCATTTATTACAATGATTTCCTTATTTTTGCAGTAACTTCAGCAACTACCGCGAGCGTTTCTCTATGCCAGGCGGCACCGAGAGCATGTATTACAGCTTCGACCTCGGACCCGCGCATTTCGTAGCCATCTCCACCGAGTACTATTATTACATCAAATACGGCATCAAGATGATTTTTGAACAGTACGAATGGCTGAAAAATGATCTGGCTACGGCCAGCAGTAAAAATAACAGGTAAGGTGCGAACTTGACTCTGGAGTACAGTTTGATCGTGATATTCCATTTATTTACCTCTATCTTACCACTCGAAATATTTTGACCTCAGTCACACCTGATGGTAAGTGTCGAGGGTGTAGCACGCTGGTTCAGTAACAGCCTCTTCACTCTTGCATTGAAAGACCCAAATTATACCTTTCCAGGAATACAGACGAAGGGAGCGAATTCCATTCCTTAACATTAGGAAGTTAAGCGAATCGCTTCGTGCGAATGAATGGAATTATCACGACGTAAGGATAAAACCGCTCCCCTCGCCTGGAGTAATACCGAAGAAAGGCCGTTTCAACAGAATGAATGCTAGTTATTTGTTATTTTCTCTCCTGCATGTCTTCATAACTTACAAATAACAAATATATATTTTGGTCAAGAATTTGGAGGTAGCGAATTCTAATCCTTAAAAGCACCATGCACAACAAATGGAATATGGTAATGATAATGATAACAGTAAACATACATTTAATATTACAAATGGCTACGCCACCGTCGATATTTTTTTTAACAAAACGGCGCCACGATTTTTCATTGGATTGAGACCCTAAATTTGGAACTAGTATTATTTGTTTACTTTGCAAGATTTACAAAATGTAGTGCCCTTGGAGGCTTCATAGCTTAACTTTTTTATGTTATTATATCTTGTATACCTACGAAAGCAATGAATTGATAACAGTAAACATACACTTAATATTACAATTTCCGGCTACGCCGCCGCCGATATTTTTTAAACCAGAACGCCGCCATGATTTTCTTTGGCTGAGTCACTTTTGGAACTGCTGAATCTGGTGACGTCCTCAGGAAAGTACGTCCCTGGATCGTGCTGATGGGTCACCGGCCCATGTACTGCAGCAACGCCGACGACATCCCGGACTGCGCGTACGAGTTCACTCGCTTTGGCAACCCGTTTTTCGGTCATGGTAAGAAAAATAAAGACAAATTTGGGTCATACCGGGTCGTAATTATCGGTTTTTTGCTTAGACTTATTAAATCACTAGCTGTGCCCCGCGCCCTGGTCCCACCGCGAGCTAGTAAGCTATGAGCTATTAGCTATTTCATGGGCCAAAAGACAATCGCTCCCGTGTAAACAAAAGAGAGATATATATTTATCGCGATGGGACCAGTGCCTTATCCTCGTTTTGTTGTGGTAAAAACGTAGTCTATGTTTTAATCCAGGGTGTCAGCTAACTCCATACCAAATTTTATTAATATCGCTCCAGCCAGACGTGAAGAAGTAACAAACATACATACTTACACACTCACAAACCTTCGCCTTTATAATATTAGTGTAGATAAATGGGGCATCATATTGTATCACTTGCACTCATTGCGATGCAAATATTGCTTACAAGTACATAAACCAGTAACTAGTGCTAGGAAAAAGGATTTTTACAAATAAACGGGACTTAGCAGCCTATATTAACTTTAAAAATGATTATCTGCGACGTTTCGAGAACGACGTACAGTTACCGACTTTAATTGTTGAGCCACTTACGGTTCAAGCTATTTTCTTTTGTTTAGTACTTACTCTATGAAATGCCCAATGTAAAGTGAGCTGTAAATGGCCCAACAATTAAAGTCCCTGACCGTACCTACTCGTGGCCTCGTATGTAGACTTATTAATAATCGAAATTCGCAAATGTTGAATGATTGTCTCTGTCACTCTTTACGCTTTAATTGGAGTAAAAAAGAAAGGTACCCGAAATTTTCTAATTTCGATTTTTACCGTACACTGCACCGTGGATTGAGTTATTTGCTAGGGCTTAGAAATAAAAATTCAATTTCAATAGTCAAATTCATCTCTCATTGCCAACTATAGGAGCGAGCGTAACTAACGGAAGTTAATCTTATAAAAAAAACTTACTACGGCTCATGGAAGTCATGGAGGAAAAACTCCAATTTACTTATGCTTCTGTTGTACAGTAGGAAATACTGATTTCTAAAATATACAATTCAAAACCAACCTTATTACAAATGTACATAGTCCATTTGTAATAATACGTTATTCCCGCCAACGCAAGTGTTATCGATAAAATAGATATTAATATATATTACTTGTGTCTATTTTTTAATAAATCATGTTAACTGTGACATTATTATCAACACGTGCAATAGTTAAATTACATGCCTAGCTAATCTATATGGTAATAAAATAAGTATTTACTGTAAAATATGATTTGTGGAATGTGCATTGTGAACATGGTATAGTAAGTATGTAACTGATATGTGGTATAGGTATCGCCACGAGAGTTGAGGCCACGCACACATTCAACATTGCATGTAATGATAGCGAGGTTTTGAAATTAGTGTTCTTTTTTCGTACCGATAGCAAAATAGCAAACTGCAAGATTGACTAAAGATTTTTCCAGTTTATTTAGTTATAATTTATTTTTTGACAAAAATATCCGATTGAATTAAAGCAGATCATAATCCTACTAATATTATAAAGGCGAAAGTTTGTGAGTGTGTATGTTTGTTACCTCTTCACGTCTAAACGGCTAGAACGATTTTAATGAAACTTTACAATAATTTAGCTCATTTTCTGGCTGTTTGTATTACCTGGTCTATTTTTCGAAAATATATAATTCGATCGTGCACTTAAATGTCATTCACTCATTCGTTCTTTCGCTACCTTTTTTGCTATTAGTACTCTATGTAGCAGTGTACATGTAACCATTCACCTCAACTCTCGTGCCGATACCTATATCTACATAGCAGTAAAATATTGAAATAACGAACAAATCACGTCACACGAGTACGTCAATGATATACGCCATTATAATAATATGAGTGTGTGTCCGTGTTTAGCAAAATGTTTATTAAAGTTAGGTACTTTTGATATCTCGTCTTTTTAATTATTGAAAATTATAATTATATGGTATACCAGGAGTTATATGGACAATAGCTTAACAGTACCTACTTCTAAACAACACATCAAATCATTTTTTATTAAGTAGCCTCTTAAGTAGTACTATAATTACTTAAGTCTTCCTGTAGTACTAATTACTTAAAAGAAATTTGAATTTTACAAAATTGGAACAGAGTTGAATTGCATTTGTTTCTTTCAATTTTGACATAAAAGAAAATATACTTTATTTCCTACACTATAAAGAACAAATTCGACTAGCATTTTACTTGGGCCTTAGGATATTTTGATTTGCATGAATTTTTAAGTAGTAACACTACTGAATAAATTATAGTTAATAGATGACATATACTTAAGAAAAAATGACCAGCGTCCGTAACAGGATGAACAGTATTAAAGTAAAAGTTTCGTATAACTTTACAAGAGATTAGTATTTCAACATTATTTTTAAACTCGCAAAACCGATGTTGAACTTTATGCAAGTGCATGTAGGTCTATTTTGCTCTGTCTGTGCCGTCTTTGGCCTGGAAAAGGTTACAAATATTATTTCATTATTCTTGTAACCCACAGGCATCGAGCCGCTACTGAAGCAATATGGCGTTGACTTGGTGTTCTGGGCGCACGAACACTCTTACGAGAGACTGTGGCCTATATACAACAACACCATATACAATGGCTCGCTGGCGGAGCCCTACACCGACCCGGGGTGAGTGCATTA
Source organism: Grapholita molesta (assembly GCA_022674325.2). NCBI lineage: Eukaryota > Metazoa > Arthropoda > Insecta > Lepidoptera > Tortricidae > Grapholita > Grapholita molesta. Next base: position 13,891,893 of record CP053135.2, on the reverse strand, counting down.
CATCATAGTTGATTCAAATATGTACAGGCTTGCACCAAGCATTAAGAGGAAACAGTAGTATGCAATTTTCCATACAAACGCTCTCGACTGTTTCCTCCCTGGTTTTTAACCCTAGAGAAGTGATTTTTTCAGCACAGATTGATATAATCGATATCTGTGTCGGTATGTTTCGTTTTTTTGGATATTTTAGTTTTTTTAAGTTTTAGAGCTCTGTAAACATTGCTAAAAACGGCTCACTCAACTATCTCGCAAACAGTCGCTTATCATTCAAATAATATAGCATAAAACACAAAAAGCAAAACGTACCGACACAGAATAACTCTTCATCATTCTATTCCAAAAAAAATATTCGGATTAGTTAAGTTTTGGAGGAGGAAAACGTCGAGAGCCAAACCTCGATTTTTGAGATTTTTACGCGGGCTTTTTTGCCTGAGCTGCAGTTGTCCCTATCGCACTATTTTTGGAGGGGTAGGCAATCTGCTAAATACGTACACAGTCAAATATTTATGAGCAATAGTCGACATTGAATGTCGATGATCTAGTGATGTAGTGAGTTGTCGATAAACCGAAGTATTGCAATTAACATACGGCATACGTATGCAGGAGCAGTATAGAAAATATGCTATATTTATTATGCTAATACGAGCAATTAGTTTTATTTTGAGTTGATAATTTACCCAGCTCAATTAAGTAACAGAAACAACTACCGTGATGGTCTAAGAGATCTTAATCAGCATAAGGCATCAATGATTCAAATTTTGTTGACAATACCTATAAATATTCGGTTGTGTGTAAGTATAGGACTAAAATATTAATGAACAGCATAGTGATTACTTTGTGACGGCACTATTGGGTCGACAACATTCAGAAGATTGCGGGTCACTTCCGGATGAGATTAGCTCAGGACCGGGACAAGTGGCGTACTAGAAGAGAGGCCTGTGAGGCTCAGCAGTGGGCGATAAAGGACTGATATGATGATGATGATGATGATGAAACGACACTATAAGATAGTGATAAGATATTGTACGATAATGTTACTAAATGTGACGTATGAAGCCACAGTAACTCAGAGGCGTTACCGCCAAAAACGATATTCGTAAATTTCAGGCATCTTTCTTTTTTACCCCAATCAAGATGTCATATAAGAGTGATAGAGACAATCCTCCGAAATTTACGAATATCGTTTTTGACGGTAACGCCTGTGTGAAGTACCGGAATTGAGGTACCTAATTAAACGATCTTTTAGCCCCTGCCTACGAAGCGGGAAATCCTGGGTTCGAATCCTGGCAAAGCCAAATACATCTAATGGTGTATATCACGGTTACTTTGTTCTCGGGGTTATTAATGTTTTTTATATGTATATATTTATTATATCTATCATCACTTGTTTTATTTCTTATAGTTGTAGCTACGTAATTTTTACATAAAATTATTCAGTTTACTTTTCTTAGCCTAGGGTAACTAGAGGAAACGGAGGAAACATCATCAAACCCTGACATGGTACTAATGGGAGGTTCGAAGCGACAGCCGGCTGCTATACGCCTGCCCGATAGGCTCGCGGGCTAAATGTACCTAAACTGGACAGTAACACCGGGTGGTGTTACTTACTTTTGCATTATGAAATTTAGTACTTAAATAATTCCAATTTAATACGGAAAACTATTATTGCATATATATAATTATCTCTATCAATTGGCAACATCAGCCTGCAAAGCGAATAAAACATACGCAAGTGTTAAAGAGTAGGTACCTACTTACTCAAGTAACTACGAAAGGTTTTGATAATGTTGCAGCTTGTAATGTTAAAGTATAGATTTAAAATTTAATTGCATAAAGTTACTACTACTTACTCAATCGCCAAACTTGCCGACGTTAGTAATTAGTACGTACGAGTAGGTACCTACTACCAGCACGTCGTTGCAGGTAGGTAGGTATATCTATTTATTAGCTTAGCAGCTTAGCTCATTAAAACCGCATTTTGTATTATTTGTAAATGTATATATTTATTGTTATTTAGGCGTTTTATTATTTATAGGTACATATTATAAATGATGAAGTAGGTTTACCTCAATATATTGGTCAAAAAAAAAACAAATCCGAAATTGGTCCAAAGAAATCTCGAGTATCAATAAACGGAATCGTGGTCAAAATTATAACAAACAATATTTTCGCGTCGCGTGCCGGTATGAATAGAATAGCGAGTGGCTTAGTGACTTGTTGCGGCCGAAGTGCGCGGGCTCAGTCTGTGTGCGTGAGCCACACACACAGGCACGATGGGGCCGCGGGGCACTTCGCGCGCCAGCGCGACAGATATAATCGTTCAAAAATCTCAAATCTGAGAAAGGGCTTCGGTACTGTTACCTCTTAAGGTACGTCAGTATGGGCAAGTGTGTAACTATAACTATGTATAAGTCATACAAAGATCTGCTCTTAAGAACTATGTCATCGATTTTGGGGAACAACAGAAACGGTATGCCTCGGGTAACCAGAGGGCTGGCAGTTACTTCGATCAGATGTTAAGCCTGGCCATACAAAGAGGAAACGCTGCCAGCCTTCTGGGTACCATGGGTAACGAGGGGGACTTGGGGTCCATATTTTATTTATAATTTATATTAAGTCTTATAATTAAGTTTTTTTTTCTGTCAGTATAGTGCAAGTATTTTTTTTTATAAAACGGTATACATAATTTTTTCTATAATAAATCTTAATATTAAATAAAATAGACTTGCCTATAGTGACTGATGTCGTGATGTGCTAAATGTGCCATCAAATCATATATGATATTATTGATATATATGTATTATAAATCTATTAAAATGATAATATTGATAATCTCACACACGTAAAGGTAGTAACAGACATCGAATACTGATCAGATTTAGTCTCCTTACCTAAATACCTTTTAAGATAACCATCAGGCAATCTTTTTGCTCGTTTGCCACCTTAGTCATAAAAAAGGTAAAAAAATGCCTATAGCGGCGTTGTGGGAAAAAATCTTAAGGCGGCGTACTCATCTAATTGTAAGTTTTTCTGTCCATGGGTCCGTACCTCTACTTAAGTTAAACAGTTTTATAACGTAATACAATTAAAAAAACTGTTGTGAGCCATGTTACTACTACTTAGTTACAAACGGATAAACTCACGTGTAATTATCGTGTTGAGCGGTACACCCTCAACGCGATCGGTGTGTCCTGACTCGGCTTGAAGATGGGTACCAGAGCTTACCCGAAACATGTCGCCTAGTGCGATATAATTACACGTGAGTTTATCCGTTTGTAACTAAGTAGTCGTTTTATAACCATACCTGGGATAACTCGGGGCATCTATAAGTGCGTGATCAAATATTTTATCGATAATAAAATGTATCGATGTTAATGACAACATCTAAATTTTATTAGACATATAGAAATATTATTTTAATCAATATGTAAAAAAGAATTAAAACAGGTATTTAAATGTTTATTTTAAAATAGTTTTCATAATATACAGTCAATATTTTTTTTTATGTTCGTCGGTATTAATGATTATGCCCTGAGTTATACCAGTTATGGCTTATTACTATTTACTGATTTAAAACTCTAGTAATAGAAATTAGTGACATATCGAATAGTAATATATATCGACATTTTTAATCGATATCAAATGCCTATAACTAGCCCCGAGTTGTCCCAGGTCTGTTTATAACCGCTTTAGGTTTGACGTTACACATATGTTGTAATGTATTACAGAGCGCCCGTCCACATCGTGACCGGGTCTCCGGGAAACCACGGCGGGCAGGACCCCTTTACTGGTGAGTGCCACGACTTTTTTTAAAATACAAGATCGACCAGCGTTTGACCTCAATCCTCTGATGGTAAGTGTCGACGAGGTCGACGGTGTAGCACGCTGGTTCAGTAACAGTCTATTCACTCTTGCTTAGAAAATACCCAAATTATGTCTTTCGGGGAATATAGACGAAGGGAGCTAATTCCATTCCGTAGCAGTTCGCATAACCACAATAACATGCTGCAGTTTAAGAAGTATGCCAGAAAGCTAATTTGTATGATTTGCTTGCATACATTACTTCAATGGAATTTGTTTTTTTTTTTAACAGTTTTCGTGGATTTCATTTGTTTCGTTCGATTTCAAATAAACATTACGTGGTACAAATAGACATCTTATGGTATAGTCAAGGTCAAAGATATCGATATAAATAAAGTGCCAAAATATGTATACATGAACCATATTGTAACTATATGTGACATTATCTATGAAAAGGGACCTTATTGTCGATGTTCAAGATGAAACCATATAAACGCAACGCGATTCGACGTAAGTGCCATCGACAATAAGGTCCCTTTCTTTTCCTAGATAATGATATGTATACCTACATATACTGGCAGTTTAGCTGTATCGATAACAAATAAACATTATGTGGTACAAATGCACATTAATGTACGCATACGTTTCAGGAACCCACCCTCCGTGGTCGGCGTTCCGAACCGACGACTTCGGGTACACGAGGATGGTGGTACACAACCACTCGCACATCTACATTGAGCAGGTACGGTTCTGGACGGTTTTCAATTAAACCCCGATTAAAAAATAAAAACCGGCCTTAGTGGCGTCTTTTGAGCATTTCACAGCTACACTTTTTTTTTTACTACGACGGTGGCAAACAAACATACGGCCCGCCTGATGGGAAGCGGTCACCGTATCCTATGGGAGCTTGTAACTCCAGATGAGTAGCTAGATCTGTACCGCAACCGCGTTAGTTCCGCGTAACATAATTCCCGGTCACATTTTTCCCCATTCGAATTTGTTTTCATTCATGCATTTTTCCCCACACGAATCTACACATTCGGGTTTTGTATAAATAAAACAGCAGGCAAGACTGTGAGGTCATAGTGTTGGACAGTGTGGACATTGTGCTTTACAGTTTATACATTTTTGGACTTTAATTTTGTAATAAGCCCCTCTGTAAATTAGTATACGCGATTTAATCCGTTTTAGTTGTTTTATTACATGTATAATTATCGCGGCAACCGAAGACAATATTAATTAATTAAATCGATATCCATTCCAGATGTCAGTGGAGCAAAACGGCGATGTGGTGGACTCGTTCTGGCTCATCAAGCACAAACTGTCGTTTAACGACGAATGAGGACTCACTGACGGAACATGGAAGTCGCACGTTGGTTACCACTCTTGTACACCCAGCAACACTCTTAGCTGTACATTAGTGGACCTTATTATCAGAGCCCGGAAAATCCATAGCAAAACAAAAGACTGTCGCAATCAAACTAGTGATAGAAGCCTTTTTTTATCGATATCGAGAAAATTTTGTCTTAAAAAAATGATACAGATATGTTTAGGTATGTTATTTTATAAACATTTACGCCAAACTCAAAAGAAGTGGTAAGCTAAGGGTTTGATTGATATGTGTTATTTCATCTAAAACGCAACGTAACTGATATTATCAACGTTACTTAGATTACATATTAAGTAATGAACCTTCCCTTTGAGCTTGGCCGTAGTCGTGTGACAAAGAGGTAATCAACCTCATTGAAAATAATAGACACTTCAGAATATCAGTATTCCATAAGGCATCGATAAACTCGATATCGATAAAAAAATGTTTCTAACACTAGTTTGATTGCGACAGTCTTTTGTTTTGCTATGAATTTTCCGGGCTCTGCTTATTATATAAGGCATAATATCCACCGATGTACAGCTAAGAGTGTTGCTGTGTGTACACTAGGCATCAAAAGTTAAGTGATACCTTTTTGAAGTTCCAACTGCGAGAATTGTCAAACGAGTTATAGCGACAAAGTTTTAAAAACATCACTTTCTTAATAAATGTTATACTTAGAAAAGTTACCAAGCCAATCGCCTGTGTCACATTTTGTTAAACATATGTCTTATATTTAAATCATAAAAATCATTAAAATAATATTTAAAATCATAGTTTTTAATTATACATATATATACAATTATTTTCGTTTATTTATTCCAAGTACCGTAGTATACTACTCATATAATTAGTTAGCATTTCACTTAAATAATAATTAATCAAAACATGTTTAGTAGGTCAATTACATAAATATTTTATATCTCTATATCGAAATAAAAATATTTGTAAGCGGGTGTAGATACCAACTTTGCAATTGATATTATTGTTATAACATTATTATACTTTACGACTACTTTATAGGTATTATTAATTTGCATCCAGTCATAAATCTTATAGAGCTTGTTACATAATCTTGCACGAATTATGTTTCTTATTACAAATTTTGTAGTAACAGTCAAATATCAAGTTTTGTAGTAAGGTAGGCTATAGCGGGAAATGAATTCATGTTTTTCGACGATATATAACGCAAAAAGGCTGTAATAATGTAAAACTAAAAAGGGCTGTAATACTTCAGTATACGGTATAATTTTTATGTTACCTCTCTAAAAAAGTCATTCGATGTTACCCAACTTTATAAGGTTGTAAGTTGGGTAAGATCGAATACCTTACGTAATCATAGTGTTAAGTACATTTTGGTCTACTTCGTTTTCATATAGAGATCTACCTACCTATAGAGAAAATAAGTACTTACCCAAACATCTGCCACAATTTTTTCTTCAATTTGCTATAGACTACAGTTTGTATAATTCTTCCACTCGAAATAAACGACTCATTTGATTATCTACAAATCTGCATTTAAATTGGTAGTAAGCCTAAAAGACGAAGGGAAGGAAGAATAATATTTCAGGGTAGTGTAAGGTGGGGTAAGCTGGAATTAAGTTTATACATACCTAAATAGATATGAACTGGTAGCATGGTTAGCGTTTTATCGTATATGATATAAGTAATATACAAATACTTAAATACATAGGAAACACCCATAACTCAGGAACAAATATCTGTGCTCACCACACAAATAAATGCCCTAACTGGGATTTGAACCCAGGACCATCAGCTTTACAGGCCACCCCACAACAAACATGTCGTCAAAAATTTGGTTACAAAAGAATAGCTAAGTTTCAAGTTTCAACCGGGGTTTTCCAAAATTACTTTGTAGAAATTGAAAGTGAGTTTTCTTACTCGTCACTTTTATTTAAGATAATCTCCGCTCCAATTGGTATAAGATACTTTATTCGGAGTAGGTACAGCGTACAGAAAAAAACATTAGGCGTTAACGGTTTTTTTATTAAGCAGAAATGTCAGCTACGGAAACCATAGAAGTGAAGAAAAAAAATAAAAATCAAACGGCGAAATTCTAACTCCGGGATTCATGCCCGTCGCTCTACCGACTGAGCTATAGGTACACCCGATGGTTGCCAACTTCATCATACCCTTCCATACTGTAAATGTGTTCACACTATTTACCGGCCTCGGAGTCTCAAGACATATTGAAAATTCACCGATATGCCTCGGGCAGTATTTTAGAATTTCTTTATTGCTAAGAATAACAGCATCGTTTTAACCTTTTCCACGCCTAAACGTATATATATGTCCCCGACCACAAAGCAAACTAGACTTACGTGCACTTGCATAAAGTTTAACTTCAATTTTGCCATTTAGATGAAGTGGCGTGTGAGCGTTAGCTTATGCGTTAGATGGTGCCGACAAGGCCAAACTCAGTTCAAGAACAAAGCTATGTTCAATTTTTTTTATTTTTTTTAGGGCGTATGCTGTAATAAGTCAGAAAGCACGCAAAGGTTTTACTCTTCGACAATATTTCAAATTTAGTAACGTATTCCCCGTAAATCCGACTCATTACAATAGGGAACGTGGAGTCGATAGCATCGACATCCACGTCTCTCACGAAGTGCATCCCTTTATTCAGCTTGCACCCGTTTATCGATATGCCAAACTTTTGAAACAAAAATTTCAACACACTGTTTGTACAGCCAAGTTTTTTTAATCTGTAGATCCACTTGGCTCCCGATTCGGTATGCTTTCCGGTAGAAATCGCCGCTTCTTTGTCGAATCCGGGTATATCTTCTTTCGCTGTTATATTTCCTCTGAAGATGGAGCTGCCGTTGCTATTGTGACACAGTTCAACGTTAATAGTGTACGGCAACGGCTGGATGAGAGGGGGCTGTAGGTTCGGGCAGTTAGTTACACGGTCAACATTTAAAATGTACGTTTTGCTAAAACTGAAATCAAATAAAACTGACAATATAATACAAATGTGTATAGATTTCATTGCGATTATAACACACTATTAAGTGTATGAGTTAACCAAGCCGTAACGTTTTTGCTATTATACTATGTTTGCCGACTCGGGTAATTTAACATGAAAATTGGGCTTACTATATAAAAATATATATTATTGATATCATCAACAACGTGATGGATAAATAATACTTTAATATCCGTAAATTGGTTTTTAATTTCTCACCAATGTAAAGTCTATAAATTTAATTCATGTTTGGCTTTGTTATTAATAATAATAGCGGTGTGGACCGTTTTAAGGATGACTCACGTTTCACTGTTGCGTCTTCTACACGTCGCCAATCCGAGCCCGAGCCTTCCGTTGACCCACCGGGCACACAAAGGGGCGGCCCGGGCTCGACGGGCCCGACACTCGAATATTGACATTAAGACGAGCGTCGTTCCATTTGTTGCGAGTAGACGATAGTCGCACGCCCGTCGACATCACATTGCGTTCCCATCACCGGGCTGAGTCGAGCTTTTTTACATAGCTGTGACGGCCGTAGCATGACCAGCCCGAGCCCGGGCCGAGTGGCTCGGAGAAGCTGGGCGATCACGTGATTTATTCCGTACAAAATGTAGCAACGGTGGCCACGGTTCGGCGACGGGCCGCTCTAACGTGACACAACCTTTATACGTGTAAAGTCCCCTTTAGAGATAGAGGTAGCAACACCGAGAAAAATGCCAGAGAGAAAGATTAGAAGAACGGAGATTAACCACGTGTTACGAAATACTCATATATTGTAATTAAATACTATCCCATGTTTAACACTGTTCACGGAATTAACCATTAAAACAAGATTTATGTTCCTGTCTGAATCACCACTAAAGCGGCTCCAGTGGGCTACGCTCTATGATATGCGATAACAGTTTAATAAGGTAAAAAAACTGGCGATCCTGAATTAGTGAGTAGCGATCTTGGTGTACAGAGCCTTGCGCACCGTCGCAGGGTTGCTAGTTTATCTGTGTTTTACAGGATACATCTTGGAGAGTGGGCACAGGAATTGCACGATTTAATTCCGCCATCTCCGTTCCTCCACCGGACGAACAGGCGAGGGGAGCGATTTCATCCTTACGTTGTGAATATTCCATTCATTCGCACGAAGTGATTCGCTTCTACCTTTCCTAAGACTGCTAAGGAATGGAATTCGCTCCCTTCGTCTGTATTCCCGTAAATATATAATTTGGGTCTTTTCAAGGCAAGACGTGAACGTGTTACACGGTCTTACTTTAAAAACGTTATTCTACACTCGCGATCAAAAAAATCGACTCAAGCAACATTTTTTACTTTTGGTCGTTTTTCCGGAAAGTGGAAAATATTTTAGTAAAACTTTGAATGCAATTTTATTACAAATTTATTCAGCTACAAAAAACAGTAATAAACAATGATCTCGCTTGCGTAGTTTTTAAGTTATTGCAGTTTTTGTACAAAATGGCATTTTGCATGGTTATGGTATGCACGAGTTGTGCCCCCTTGGGACCAATAAAAACCGGTGTAACCGGTTATTTCTTATCAGTCGCTTATCAGAAGTTGACCAGTGCACATCTCCTCGCAACCTTTGACCGGAATCACCTTGGAAAAATGGATACCACAGAAGATGAAGCCCGCGAAGTCATCACCTTGGTGAATCAAGGATTCTCGCAGCGTTCTGTTGCTGAGCAGCTGAATTTAAGCCAGTCTGCTGTCTCCAGAGTTTGCCTTCGGTTTCATCAGTTTGGAACCTTAAAACGCAAACAAGGATCTGGCCGTCAGCGGTGCACATCGGAGAGGGAAGACCGCTTCAGCGTCACCTGCAGTCTTCGTAATCGCCACCGTACCGCTGTTGCCATCCAGCGAGACCTGATGCGGAGCCGGGTTGTGCCTGTTAGCACCCCAACAGTTCGGCGAAGACTCAAGGAAGCCAACCTGACCCCAAGAAGACCTGCTACTGGGCCCAAACTGACTGAGAGACATCGGGACGCTCGGAAAGAATTCGTGGCGACCTACGAAAATTGGACCTACGACCAATGGAGCCGCGTACTCTTCAGTGATGAGTGCAGGGTGTGTCTCCATGGCAGCGACAGAAGAGGACGGGTGTACCGAAGACCTGGAGAGAGGTTCGCCCAGTGTTGCTTCGCTGAATCAGTCATGACGGTACGACATGTACGGTGGAGGTTCCGTCATGATGTGGGCGGGGATTTCCATGGAGGGGCGTACCGAGCTGGTTTTTGTTGCTGGCGGGGGTCGAGGCGGTGGTTTGAATGCAGACAGGTACATCACCGACATCCTTCAAGACCATGTCGTCCCCTACGCCGGGTTTTTTGACGAGGGGTTCCATTTAATGCAAGACAATGCCCCTTGTCATACCGCCCGCGTCACAAAGGAGTACCTTGAAGCAGTTGGCATCCCGACTCTGAAGTGGCCACCTCTGAGTCCCGATTTGAATCCTATCGAGCACTTGTGGGATTACCTTAAACGCAAGGTTCGAGCTCGCGATCCCGCTCCGGAGACAATTTTGGCCCTGAAAGAAGCTTTGGTCGAAGAGTGGGAAGCATGCCCCCAGGATACCATCAGGAAGCTGATAAGGTCAATGAAGAGACGCATGGCATGTGTGAAAAGGGTTTTTGGTGGTAACACCAGCTATTAATGATGAAAATAAATTGTAATTCGTTCATGAAAATGTTTTTTCTTTCATTGTCAAGCTAATTTTTGTACCCAAATTTTCCACCTCCTTGGTATTATCGCTTGATTTTCAGCAACTGAAATTTTTCGCCTGAAAAACTTGCTTGTACTGAAACCTTACACTGCTAGCTCTTAAATGGTACCATTGCTTTTTTTATATCATGATTGGTTCCCGAGATATTCTACGATGAAATAAAAAAATAGTTTGAGTCGATTTTTTTGATTGCGAGTGTATACATGAGAAAATAAGGCCAGGGAACCGATTCTAACCGTAAGATAATATTTTGTAGAAATCCGAAATTAAAAATTTGAATTCTAAAAGTAACTTATATAAAAAAAATGACTTGTCGACTCCCTAACAGGGACCGGCCCGCTATCCCTTATAAAGGGTTTTGTATGGGTTTTACATAAGGCTTTACTCACCATACCCTTATTCGATGATACCCTTTCATTTTACTTTTAAAGCCCTTATAAAAGCGCTAACCCTTATAACTAAGCGCTATCCCAATACCCTAAAAAACCCTAATCATCCGCTCACCAAAACCTTACATATCGCTTATAAGCCTTATAAGAGGGCTTCCCTTTTACATACAAGCGTGCTAATTGAAATCGTCTGCCTTGTTCATACGTTGCTCTGGTCTGGCGTTTTCTTTGACTTCTTTGATTTGATGTACGCGCGCTTTTCGAACACTAACGTAGACATATACTAAACCTGTCTCTTTCACGCAAGGATTAACTACGACATTAGGAAAGGGAAAGCTTTATAAAAAGCGCTAAGTAATAAGGGTAACCCTTTTTAAGGGATATATAGGGAGTGATTGTAAAGGGCTAGTTTTATGTTTGGCTTAGTCGTACGGTAAGGGATAGTCAAATATATGGGCTAGCAGTTCAAAACTGGTAAGTCTTTCAATGTGTTAGCCGTGTTTAAGGGTTGCCCTTTTAATGGCTTTTGCCGCGGAAAGGGTTGTCCGGTCCCTGCTCCCTAAGTTTTTGTTCGATGACAGACTTTAGTTTGTGCAGTAGAGTTCAAAAAATGCATGTCAAGTTATTAATGAAATTGTTAATAAATTGTTCATGCTTTATACCTGATTATACCATCAGGTTCTTATGTACCCAGTCGAAGATAAGTCGCTAAGCCAAATAAAGCTACAAATTTAACTGTACTCGTAGTACAGGAGATGTACGAAAATTTGTAGGTGAGGATCAAAATAATTCCCACAGAAGCGGAGTTTGTTTTTTTTAGTTCTTTGTATTCATCTATTTGACATACTAAAAATATAGAAAAATACATGTGTGCAAAATGTGATTTTTCACACGGCAAAGATTTGAAAAACTGAGAATTCTCCATATTAAACCCATATTTTGTGTGGTCTCAAATTACACGAAATTACACACTAAAAACTATAATGAGGTTAATTTTATAATATAAACGTAAATAACAATGTGCTGAATAAAAAAATAAACATTTTTCAAGAAAAAAATTTTTTTTCTTTAAATTGAAAATTAAACTTTACCTTTATAGACTATACACATCAATATACATTATAAAAATAACATATTTAAAACATGATATATTATACAAAACACATAGGCTGTATGTTAATTAGCACGAGAAAATATAGACCTCACCCATAGACTGCCACATGGAGCAATCTTCAACATAATGTAGTCACTGCTACCAGCGTTAGTTTAGCGTTTGTGCCTGTGGATGTCCAATATTGCGCTTTCCTAGACGTAGTCGCCACGAGGATTTTTCTGTCTTAACGGCCATCGACTCTCCGAGTTACGTGGCCTTCCCATTGCCACATCAGCAATATATTTGTGAAAAATGCGGTCTTTTGCCCCACAAAAATTGTATCTTCGAAAATTCATAAAATTTATTAAAAATCGTGTGTGGCATCGAATTACAGGAAAAAAAGGTAAAAAAGGTTATGACGTTAATTTCTAAAATTAAAATTAAATAACCAGATGGTAGAAGATTAAAAATAAGCTTGTGCAGTTTTCAATATGTTATATCATCATCAATATTTAAGAATGTTGGTGGAGTCTACTTTTCCCTCTGCTAGCCTTATAACAACAGCCTTCTTCTTTACGTGTCTGAGATATGCATATCTTGGCCTTCCTCGGTCTGTCATCCTCTCGATCTTGGTATCCAAAATTTTAAAATAAAAGGTCTTATACCTCATCAGATGCCCTATCTATGTCTCACCTTTTATCTGTAATAAACAAATTTTGCAAGACGTCTCCTCTCCATTAGTCATGATTTCTGTCCAGCATTTGTTATGAGGTTTTTGGTAATAACAAAATTATTGTATTACTGTTACTTTTAAGGCTGAATCTATCAAAGATTTCATCATTTTTAAAGTGTCTGCTGTAACTTGTTACTATTCTCTGCAAATGGCGCAATGTCGTCTGCTAATCTTGTCAATTAATTTAAATTTCACAATTAACGTGTTCTTCATATTTAAACTTATATGCTGTTTTAGAATATGAATTCCGCCATCTTCTGCAGCTTTATCATTTGGAATATTCGACATGGCTTTCAAAAACTCTTCTTCAAGTATTATTTTCCAATCTATTACCTATTTTACTAACTATGTATACCTATCTTACTACCTATTCTATCATCTCTAATCTATTAGCTGTTCATCTTCCATATCATCTTCATCGAACTCGACAGGACTTATAAAGTTCTTCCATGTATCTTTTCCAATTGTTTAATGTTATTTGTAAATCTAATAATCTTAAATCACAGAGCAATAGAGAACATTTAAATCATTCTATGCCATATGTCGACACATTATTATCTGCCACTACAACATTACTCATTTGTATACGGTTTACGGGAGTATCGACCATTTTTACTATTAATATATTAATTAAAAATTCTAGTGTAGGGCTCAATTGACATATTGAGTAGTTGTTTTTTCCAACCCCCCTTCAAAGGCTTTCTCATAGTCCACAAACGCCAAGCATAGTGGCTGATTACATCGTGGTTCGATCGAGACATGGGCTGTACTTCTATTTCTTCACCGATCACCGATATTCAGGACCAGAGCTCTGAGCCAATCCAGCCGCACCGAGGTGTAAGACAGGAAGATGTCATTCTCCGAACCTGTTTGCTGCACTGGAAGATGCCTTTAAGGTACTGGATCAATGTTAAGAGCTAACACCTCACTCACCTTCGGTTCCTAGACTATGTCATTGTCATGTCTGAGCACTTCAGGACCTTAGTAGAGTTTCAGAACAGGTAGGGCTGAAAGTTAACATAATAAAAGCATCAAAGATGTCCTTGTCGCCATGTATACGATATCGGTTGGTAACGTTGCTGTCGAAGTTGTTGACGAATATTTGTATCTGGGACATGTAGTCCAGTTAGGCAAATTAAACTTCGGAAAGGCAATATCAAACTCGGCTGTGGAGCATTAAGGAAGACCCGTGACCGCTCGGACTATCGCCACGTAGATGCAGTTCAATGATGTTCCGTAAAAAAAAGACAGAAAAACCGCTATGGCTCGTAGAATTGCACTGTTGAAGTGGCAGTGGTGGTCGATGGCCGTTAGGACAGAAAAGTCCTAGTATAGTGGCGACTACATCTAGGAAAGCGCAATATGGGTGTAGGCAATCGGGCCGCAGATGAAGCAAATGTACACGTAGTGCTTTATATACAGTTTATTTACAAATATTTACACACATTAACACACAATTAGATATATATTTACACATTTGTTTCATATAATACTCCAGAAAAACATTACAACAGCGGGAGCAAAATATGAACTTTTTTAAAAAATTTTATAAAAACAAAAGACGCGCGCCAAGCGCGGCTTGCGTTGTGGCCAGTGCGCGCACCAACGAGGTTGGTACCATTTCCACCGTTTACAATGGGACATCCACAAACGCTAAACTAACGCTGGTAGTCAGTGGCCGCAGTATGTTGAAGATTGCTCCATGTGGCAGTCTATGGAGGAGCTCTATATTTTGTCTTGTTAATTAAAAGTCTATTTTTTGTATTATTTAGGTATAATAGGAAATATTCATGTATTAAACATGATTTTCTTTTTGTAATGTGTATTGATGTGTATATAGTCTATATAAGTTTCATTATCAATTTTAACAAAAAAAAATTAACCTTCTTTTGTGAGTAATTTCCTGTACTTTGAGACCATACAAAATTTGGGTTTTATATGGGGAATTTTCAATTTTTCAAATCTTTGCCGTGTGGAAAATCGCATTTTGCACACATATATTTTTCTATATTTTTAGTATGTCAAAAAGATACACACAAAGAACTAAAAACACCAAACTCCGGTTCTGTGGCAATTATTTTGACCCCAAACGCTATATCTCCTCTACTATCGAGGAATGGATATGGATTGCTGGCGTGTTTGCATAAATGTAACGTATATTTAACATATTTTGCTTTTTTAGTTAAGGTAATTAGAAAAAATGTAATAATAGTAAATTAATTTAATTTATGTTAGTACTAAAATTATTTATAAAGAAATAAAACAAGACTATTAAATTGACTATGACGTTTCATTGAAATTATAAGTTACTTATATATACCTTATTAGTAATTACAATCGTATTATGATAACTACAAGTACCTAGCTAGTTACAGTATAAAATCTAAAATGCCCTTGAGGCATTGTACCAAGGATGCTGGCGGCATTTCCTCGTTGTATCGCAAATTAGTTGTCACGAAAACAGTCTATGTCGGTCAGTCATGTTTGTAGGTTACATTGTTATGATTTGCAACAGGCTTTCGAGACGGTTAGCACCTAGAGGTCCTAGAATGTGGCTCGTCAGTCGCTCCCCGTGGCGACCCCTGTACCCTTACAATGAGTTGTGACTTTGAGGTTTTCGATAACGAGTATTGAGTTTACTATCTGTGCATCTCGTGCGCACTAAAATAGTACAAGCGAGATGCACAGATAGTAAACTCGATACTCGTTATCGAAAACGTCAATGTCACAACACAACTCATTGTAAGGGTACTGTACAGTGTAGACAGTTAGTAAATTAATATTAACAGATATTTAGGGACATTGAACTTTGTCTGTTTATTGTGTGAATGTTATACGAATATTAAATCAGTGACTTGATTACAATTCCTTCTGAGTAATAAACTACTCACGCACACAGCTCACACTAAAGCTTGATTCACACATAGCGCGGGCGCGGGTCGGGCGCGTGTCAAGTCAACGCGGGCCCGCGGCGCGATTGTTCAGCTAGTTTTAAATGAACACCTTCACACAGCCGGCGGGCGCGGGCGGGCGTGTGGTGTTGACACGCGCCCGACCCGCGCCCGCGCAATGTGTGAATCGAGCTTAAACGTCGATGAAACAATTTAAAAGTGACGGTACCTATCGCTAAAATTAGACGAAGAAGTCCAAAAGTAACGTTATTTCGACACGTTATCTTAATTACTATTTTATGACTGTTATATAAGAATCAACTCTATCGGTCTTATCTATAGCTTGATATGCAACAATGTTGTTTTTTATTATTTACGTGTACCTTGATAGTAACACAATAAGAAGCATGTATACTAATTAACACGTTCAGCTCCGACGACACAACGTCTGTGATCTTATTAAACCTTCTCCAATGCCAGTGACACAACGTACTTATGTGATCAAAAATTACTGAATTCCTATGCCAGTGACACGTATTTGTGTTTAAAAAGATAGTCCTCCTATGCCGGTAACACGTAAGTGTATTCAGATAAATTAACTACCAAATGCCGGCGACACAACAGTTGTGTTAAAAACGTTCGTATTCCTATACCGCTGTCATAGGAGTAAGAACTTGACTTATGACAGCGGCATAGGAATAAAAAATCGTATACTGCCAGTGGCATGCTTTGAGTGATCGAGGTAATTTCTACCGGCATATTGTAAGCGTTTAGTAAAACAGTACCGGGGGCGAACGTGTTAAGTATTTGCCGTGTGATGCCGATTGCCAGAATAGCACCACCCCATCTCATCCCGCGGGTGTCGTGAGAGGCGACAAAGGGAAAAATCCTACTGACGGGCAGTAGTATCCGTCGAAGCCCAATCTACAGCTAGTGCGGTCGCCGACCCGCCTGCCAAGCGTGGCGACTATGGCAACTACCTCCAAGATGATACGAGCCATATTTGTGGGAGGCCTATGTCCAGCAGTGGACTGCATAACTGACTGAAATGTAATGTATGTAATATATACTAATTATGGCACTTGGACCGCATCTATTTATATCTTGTACATACCAGTAAAGTTTTTGATTTCTCACCTTAAATAGCCTCGATAAATCTGACTGTATGGTTCTTTTTCTTTGTTGTTGTTATCCATATTAGTAGTGGTGTGAGCTACGCTGCATGACACGCGAAAACCTTTGTGAGGTCAAAAAAAAACTACCTACTTGAAACATAACATAAACTAGCACTAGCAAGTAATAAATAATTGTTTTGTCAGCAGTACGATACAACGAGGAAATGCCGCCAGCATCCTTGGTATAATGCCTCAAGGGCCTTTTTTAGATTTAATAACTAGTTAAGTACTCGTATTTTAATTAATGTAATTGTTTTGTAGTATCTTCATTTTAGGTAACTTATACCGGGTGCGGCCTGTAATAGGAGCAAAAAATTTAGGGATCGCTTCTACACCACGAATGTAACAACATTTCGACAGTGGAAATTTCAAATGTCGTAAGGGACATACTTTTATATGCGACTTACGACATTTGAAATTTCCACTGTCGATTTGTTCTACAACTTTACACAATGAATTAATTTATTACCTGTGAATTTTTCAAACAAACTAAATAGTTTTTTCAATGAACAGCATCCAATAGTCTAGTTGACGTTTACTGTCAGCCTACAAACTTCATAGTTTTCGCAATACATTGCTTGCTTAGAAAATCTTCTTTTATTAATATTGATTAAACTATAAGTTATTTTCAATAGTCGTGGAACAAATGTTGCTACGTTTGTGGTGTAGAAACGATGCCTAAAGTTAATGCTCCTATTACAGGCCACACCCGGTATAGTGTACGTTTAAGGATTAAAGAACTTATGAACGTCAAAGAAAAAAACACTACCGGTTCTCACCCTACACCTCTGACCTGATTATTACCGAAAGAAATTCAACGGGATTTATTTTTTTCAACATAACAGTAATAATTAAATAAAACAACTAAAACGGATTATATGCCGTATCCGCGTATACTAATTGAAATTGCATCCCGACGTTTCGAAGCCTTTAGCAGCGTTCGTGGTCATCGGGTATCCTGAGGAAAAATATTTATTTACCTTTATCCCCAAAAAAATATAAAAATGCAAACCTACCCAAATATAAATTATTAAACAATTTTTGTGCTTGCACATGATAATTGCGCACGCCAAAGGGGCTTATGAGAAATTAAGTCCAAAAAATTATAAACTACAAAGTACAATGTTTTTTGTACAATTTTTTTTAGGATGGAGGTAAATTAATATTTTTCCTCAGTCCACCCGATGACCACGAACGCTGTTAAAGGGTTCGAAACGTCGGGATGAAGTTTAAATTAGTATACTCGATATAATCCGTTTTAGTTGTTAATTATCGCGGCAACCGAAAGCAACATTATATATCGATATTTAAGTCGAAAGAAAAATAGAAAAATTTGACTCGCAGCGGGACTCGAACCCACAACCACTGGATCACTAGCCCAGTGCACTTCCAATTGTGCTATACGAGTACCGCTGATACTTGTCGAATCTTTATATCTATCCCTCGTCGTATACGTCATCATGGGTGACGTATAAACACATCTACCGCCAGCGTATTGAACACTAAACGGCATCGAAGTCTCAATTCATATTGAGAATTCATCGATAACAATGTGCTACCCCTTTCTAAATTATTTTTTGATTTAAATATCGAAGGTATTCGCTAGCAGACGTTTCTGCATAGTAAAAAATAATTTACGAGTAGGGTTATCTATAATATTAGAAAAGTTCCCACGATTACTCTAGGATTCAAAGATCAGGCACTGACTAGACTAGTGACTTCATCACATTGGTACCAATCAACTGGTATTGTTTCGCAAGTTATGAATGAAAGAGTTCTGAGGTTTGTCTATTAAAACTATTAATTATTTTCCGTGACTTTCTGTGTTCATAAGCTACAGATTATCAAAATTGTAAAAAAATACTACAGTTGATATAGGGTTACATATAATATTTGAAGAGTTCTCTCGATTAGGTACTTCTGTTTTTCAAATCTGCAGTTCTGAGGTAGACGGAGTTCTGGGGTATCAAACATCTAAAAATAATAGTCCCACTTGAGAACCTCCTCCTTTAATAACCATCGGATGCGCCCGCGGTGTTCTACTAAAGAAAATGATCGCTTGAACACAGAGGATCACCTTTACTTTAGCTGTGCGCTTGAACCTTTGCAGGTGACCTCGCTTGAGCGACCTGCAAGCGTTCAACGGCACACCGAGCACCGGGACTATAGGCACGTATTGTCCTACGTCAGGGCGGGCACCGCGAACATCGAAGTTCGTATATTTCGAGCATCTTTCTCCTTTACTCCAATTAAGGCGTCATGAGAGTGACAGAGACAATCGTCGCAGGCACGACTGGTAATCAGAAAAGTTTCTCCTTACCGACTACTTGTGGTATTTATTTACCCGCAAACATAAATAACATCAATGAAGTGGCATTCATTAAAACTTGTCTGATTTTCTCTTTACTCTATATGGGAGTTTCCAAAAAATAGTGCAAACAACTGTTAAGAAAAGTTAAAT
This sequence comes from Grapholita molesta, assembly GCA_022674325.2. Classification (NCBI taxonomy): domain Eukaryota; kingdom Metazoa; phylum Arthropoda; class Insecta; order Lepidoptera; family Tortricidae; genus Grapholita; species Grapholita molesta. The sequence continues at coordinate 13,872,267 of CP053135.2, read as the reverse complement.
CACTGTCAGTTTCGTGACGACAATTAAGCATTAAATTTCGATAAAAACTTGGTTTTGATATTCGTTTTGTAAACTTCAATAGATATGACAACATAATTAAAGGCAAAAATTCGATCTTCATAAAGATTTCATGCTTAATTGTCGTCATGAAACACAATAAATGCCTAATCATTCCTCTTAATCAACTTACGTCTCTATTCATCTACAATTTTACATCTTATTCCGTCGCGATAAGGTACACATTATGTTGCTTTAATACTTTGTTGTGATAATGATATGTAACATTATCTATGAAAAGGGACCTTATTGTCGATGGCGCTTATGTCGTTGTTCAAGATGTTTCAATACAAACCCAACGCGATTCGACGTAAGTGCCATCGACAATAAGGTCCCTTTTCCTAGATAATGACACATATGTTGTACATAATATTTGTATACTCGCGATGGTGACTACCGCGCTAACATGCCTGACTAGTACCCTTACCATGAGTTGTGACATTGAGGTTTTCGATAATGAATATCGAGTTTACTATCTGTGCATCCCGCTTGTACTATTTCAGTGCGAACGAGATGCACAGATAGTAAACTCGATACTCGTTATCGAAAACCTCAATGTCACAACTCATGGTGAGGGTACAGTCACTCGCGCTCGCATAAATTATTTGGTCGCAGTCATGGCCTCTCGTGTGTTTCGTAATTCGTTTCCCGCGATTATTTCTCGAAAAAAACACGTATGGTCTAACAACAACGTGGTCAGATCTCCGTGCCAGGATATTGTGATACCGGAGGTGACGTTGAACGAGTTTGTTTGGCGGAATTTGAATAAATGGGAGAAGAAAGTTGCCACGGTAAATAATAAATTAAGTAGTAAGCAAATAATAAAGTACCTGTAGAACTTAACCATTAAATTTAAAACATAAGACAACTAAAATCGATTAATTATTAAATAAATATTATTTGTATGTCTCTTCCGTACACGGAACAACGGTGTTCCGGACATTTGGGAGGCGTACGCGGAGCCAGATCGAGCCAACGCGCAGAGGCCCTTTCGACAATTTAATGAAATGTAAGGGGTACACTAAGCGAATGTTGCCCCTGTCCGTATCATGGGACGCGCACAGAGACAGCACCCGCCAGGGTGTAAGGACTATTGAGTTATAATGGAATGTAGAATGTACTAGGCTATTGGGTGGAAAGGATGGACTAGCTACTGGGCTATTGGATAAAAAAGAAATGATTATTATTAAATTATTATTAGCACATCTTTATACAAATTGGGTGAGCCCCACGGTAAGCTCAAGACGGTTTGTGTTGTCGGTACAGTCGCCATTAGATATGTTGAACTTATGGAGGTTACAAATATCTGAACAACGCCTCTATTGTCAAGGTGATAAATTTTCAATATGTAAATCGATATTTGTGACCTTCATAGCTCCGATATATCTGATGGCGAATACTCAGCCAACGATATCTGTATATTTAGAACATACAAATACTTAAATACATAGGAAATCACCCATGAACATGCCTCTGAGGGATAATTTAAATATCTGTGCTCATCACCCAAATAAATGTCCTTACTGAGATTTGAACCCACTAGGCCAGACTTGTCTGTCGTCCAAAGGTTTCGAAAATAAATTTGAATAATAATGCTCTTTTGGAGCGGTCCAATCGGTTAATATATTATAGTATCTAATAGAAAGAAACTTCGTCATTTTCCTTAGGTTATGTTTACTAATATAAACAAGTTTGTTGCGATACAAATAAATTAAAATATGGTATTCTGTTTTATGTAAGAGCCTTGCATCTCGTTCTTTCGTGCACGAGAGCCATAAATGTGTCTGAGACAGGTGAGCGTGGCCATGTTGGGCCTACTCAATATGCTCAAATATATGTGACCGTCCATAAGAAAAGGTCCCTTATGGCAGTTTCTAGTTACAGAGATATTGGCGTTTTTGTAAAACCCTTCAAAATTATAATTTTTTTAGTTCTATGCAAAATAGTAAAATATACGAATAGGGGTAGGTATGTTTGTACCTTGGTGTCAGCTGTGTACGTTAATTCTTTCTTTATTGAAATTGAGTTCAAAGTTTAGTAGAAAAGGTCCCTTATGGGAAATTGCATACAAAAATGACAAAGCTCAACAGATAAAATGATTAAAATTGTTTACAAGTATTTATTTTCAATTTTTGCTTATTTTGTATACTATGTCTATTATTTTGTATGTGTTGTATGTATTTGACGACCGGTCTGGCCTAGTGGGTAGTGACCCTGCCTATGAAGCCGAAGGTCCTGGGTTCGATTCCCAGTCAGGGCATTTAATTGTGTGATGAGCACAGATATTTGTTCCTGAGTCATGGGTGTTTTCTATGTATTTAAGTATTTATATGTATCTATTTATTATATATATCGTCGCCTAGTACCTGCAACACAAGCCTTATTGAGCTTACCGTGGGACTAGGTCGATTTGTGTAAGAATGTCCCGAAATATTTATTATTATTATTTATTTATTTATGTCAGTGGCAAACAAGGATACGGCCGTCCTGATCCTGATGGTACCTAAGCAGTCACTGCAGCCTATAAATGCGTGCAAATCCATGGGACTCATATCTGATATTATAAACAAGTTTAAGTTATATACGAGTACATAAGTATAATAACAAAAAGGGCTTTAGGTACCTACGATCATTTTAAATTTTAAGTTACGTGTAGGTTGGGTACTACATTCTTCGACTGACTTCAAAATATCTCTCGACGGCTTCTGCACTAGATGTTTACCTACAAAACGTGTAAAAAACCTACCTACATTTAGCTACTGTGGTCAACTCGGCCACAGGAACCGAATACGAAATGGTGTTTTCTCAAACATTCGATGAAATATTGTCTTTACATTCCTTATAATAGACTCGGAAGTATGGTATGGTAAATGGAATTTCATATAAAGGCCTAGGCCTGCAAAGTAACTTTTTATCCATACAGAGACAAAGATGGCGGGTAAGGGGTCTGACCGTGATTTTTCACCATCCCCCCATACACACCCCTACCCGGCAAGGTGAGGGGGATCAAAAATCACCTAAAATGTCCTTACGTGATTTATGAATGGTTCCTTAGTGGTAACGGACTGTTAACAGCACAGATATTGTGTTCTCTTTCGCCTTCCGGCATCATTAGGTAGGTACTATGTGAATTATTTAACGTTAACTTTAAATGAAAATTACTCATTACTGATCAATATTTTTAGAAAATTTATAATAACATTTTTTCTTCGGATTGCTGTTTTGATACAAGATTAGCAAATAAATTATGTTAATATTGTGCCGTATTGTAATTATCAATCTGTTTTGTCTGTTGATTGGTCATAAGGGCCCTTTTCTCAAATGTATGGGAGTGAAATTGTGATTTTTACGAAACTTTAATCGTGTATAAATAAAAAAGTGTAACCTGTAGAATAATAATAAGACTTTTGTGATACTCCTGTGGACTGATTAAAATATAATTTACAACATACTATACCAAATTTGTTATTCTTCTAACTTCTGAAAGATGTAACTGATAATAATAATCACATTGTAATTTAAAAAAAAATTTTCGTCGCCTCTGTGATTTTTGTTTCTATCCTAAAATGTAAGCTCAATGATGTTCTAGTTACTATATACAATGGTTCTGATTACAACATATTAAAGGAAAAGCCGAAAAAAGTATTTTCAAGAGTTTCGTCCATATGAGCGTGTTGCTATTTTCAAAGGCTGTTTATTCATGATCTGGAAGTCACATTTAAAAAACCATGACTGGGTTCCAAAGAAAAAACCCTTTAGATACGAAATAAATCATATTCTATGTAACTTCCGACGGGAACACACTTAAAATTAGTTTCAAACTTCTTTTGACGATTTCTCAAAAGTGCAGTTTTAGCATGTGTAAACTTAATGTTTTTTATAAAAAAAATATGGGACTATGAGTCATGATTTTTTTTGTATAAGATAGCTTATTTAATGTATATTTAGGATCTGTGCTTAACTCAATACCTGCCATAAGGGACCTATTGCCATGGACGGTCACATATATCACCATTCAATAAGTGGCGCTACCGCGAACAACGATATTCGTAAATTTCGGACGATTGTCTCTGTCAGTCTCATGACACCTTAATTGGAGTAAAAGGGAAAGATGCTCGAAATATACGAATTTCGATGTTCGCGGTACACCGGCCCAGTTTCAACCACAGTTGGTACCTATCACATGTTTCACATATGGGTTCGGGCGAAATAGTGGCCAGCCCTCCGGTCGCCAGTAGCCTCACTAAGACGGAACGACGTAACCGCAAAAACTGTGCGCATTTGGTCCCCATTATTTATGTCACACCTTTTCTTTTTCAGCAATGTGCTGTTACAAATAGAAGTTATTCGTACGGACAGCTATACAAGTTTAGCCGGACCTTAGCTGCCAATTTAAGACACAAATTTGGCATAAACGACAGAGACACAGTGGGCATCATATCCTTTAATTCACCAGAATATCCTTTGGTGGCACTGGGGGCTCTGGCTGCTGGAGCGACACTTACAACTTTCAACCCTATTTACACGGCATGTAAGTTAAAACTCACTTGTATGCCACCACAGCGGAATAGTTAATTTTTTTTTTGTTTTCTGAGTGGGGAATGCCTTTACCCATCATCTCCCCTGACTGCGGGGAGGCCATATTGAGGGGTATGTGGGGCTCGCCGCTTGTCTCCTCCTCTGAGGAGAGGAGATTGGCCCTACCCACTAAACCCCACTCCGGCGTTTTATCCTCTTAGCCGTTTGCGAGGGCGCCATAGGATCGCGAACATTCTACACTGGCGCCCTCCGGCGGCCCCAGCTTAGCGCCAGGGCATCCGCACAAAGGGAATTGTTAATACCTACCATCGCGATAAATCGGAACCGAACAACTCCTATAAATCCGATGGTACTGGTCTCGAATCTCATGCAGTATCTACGAATAATTTGCATGTATTTGTGTGATGAGCATAGAACTGTTTCTTCCTGAGGCATGGTTGTTTTCTATGTGTGCAATATTATGGCACCACTGATCGGATCTGATGCTGGAGCCAGGTCAGCATCAGATCCGATTCGAGGTGGGCTATAGCAACTCCTTACTTACTAAACCCGGATGTAGATAATGATTAGAGTATAGATGTAGTGTAGGGACGCCCGGCCGGACTCAGACTGGCTGTCGATCGCCTGTTGCAGTCATTCAGCCCAGTTCCCTGTAGTTGGAGCTGCAGGTTACTGTTCCGGCTGCGTTCCCACACAGTGCTCCTCAAATCTTCCAATCTTCCTGCAGAACAGAAGATATCCTTTAAGTTAGATAATGAGTAGATAGTTGATGTTAATGATGATTCTGAAAAAAAACCAAATGTCAATGTCATACCAAATGTGTCGTACGTGTCGTACCAAAGTGTCATATTTGACAGAAACGTATTTTACGTACACACAACATATAATAAGATCCACGTGTGTACGTGTTTAATTTCGATAGGTATCTATCTCAGTTCTTATCGCATATTTATGTATCTCTGATAATAGTGATAATGTAGGTATGTTAATCCGCGGCGCTACCGCGAAAAACAATATTGTCTCTGTCACTCTCATGACACCTTAATTGGAGTAAAAGAGAAAGATGCTCGACTTATACGAACTTCGACGTTCGCGTTACCACGCCAGATAATGTATTCTCGTGTCATTACTTAAGTAAATACTAAGACTATCAATTAATGTTAAGGTAAGGTCAATGTGGGTAAGACCATATATCTGGAAAGACCGTCTACCAACCAAATTCCTACATTATCCCATAGGTATTTAGTGTCATATGACGGACTTCCCTTAAAAATATAGTATGCCGCCGGTCTTACCCACATTGACCTTATATTTAAATTATTTCCTATATTATCAAACCGCGTTTAGAAAGGGAGTGAGCTCATACGTCATTATTGAAATAATACATGATATGACATTGTCAGTGGTAGAGTGTGCAGATAAATTAAATTGTTGTTTTATTACGAAGGTGTTCTAAAGCACGGAAAAAATATCAAATTATTTTATCTCAATAAGGTGACGGCACCAGTAATGGACACGGAACCAATCATGAACATTAGTGCTTATTTCAAAGGAGTTAAGTGTTGTGCATATGTTGGGACGTACCTATTCAATTTTTATGATTTTTGAAATAAGAAGTGTCCATCATTGGTGCCTGTCAGCTAAAAGTGTCCAACATTGGTGCCATTACCTTACTGAAAATAATTACTTTTAGAAAAATCATAAAAATTATTCAGCCATATCACCATCATCATCAGAGTCGTCTGTATGACAAAATAAATGGATATAGAATGGCCATCAAACTTTTAAGAAGAGCCTTCGTGTTATAATTTTCTTTTGTGAAATATGTTAGTACATTGAAGATAATTTCTGTTTAATACTTTACCACTATTCATATTTTATACACACAATTTTTTTTTAACTTTGCAATGGATGTCAGTTATGATAGTTGTCAGATATGATAATTAATATATTTTTTATAAAACATATGACAACATTTTCCGAGAATAGAGCGTGAAGAGAATATGCAAACATACTCTATAAATCTTTTGATCCTATTATCAATAAGTGTCTTTGAAGATGTCAAAGATTGATTTATGATCAGTGATCGGCACTATGGGTGCAAAACTTTAACAAAACTTGTTAAGCGGACATAAAAGACTGTATAGAGCCACAAAAACAATTATATGCTTACACCCAAATATATGCATATCGAGATTCCGATATACAATTAAATTAGACAGTAATTTGCCAAAGTTATTCGTATTTTTCTTGATGGTAAGTATTACTATACCCAGTTCAACAAGTTTTGTTAAAGTTTTGCACCGTTAGTGCCGATCACTGTTTATGATTATATTTAATCATTTATAAGTACTGTTGTGCTCACGGTACTCTCGATCCCTTTCTAAACGCGGTTTGATAATACTAAACACCGGTCTCTGGTTCAAAGTTGAAAGGACCTAAATCAATAGCAAGTAATGTTTTGATCTGATCAAAAATCCATCTTTACAGACGAAATACAGACCCAAATCCAGCAGTCAGGATTGAAATTAATTTTCGCTCAACCTGACACTATACCGACTGTGCAAGAAGCTTTAAGACTAAGCCAAAAACAAATACCTATCATTTGCATAGACTCGGGAGCTACTAGAGTTGAAGGCACGGTATCTTTCAAAGAGCTTATAGAAGACAATCACGTAGACTTAGATATTTTAAAAAAGGTAAAAATTGAGGCAAATGATGTCGCATTTCTGCCGTATTCGAGTGGGACAACTGGACTGCCTAAAGGAGTGGAGTTGACACATCGGAACATCGTGGCCAACTGCGCGCAGCAGGACACGGAGGTGAAACATTACAAACCTGATGGTGAGATAATAAAGCGCTCAGACACTTAAAAAAACCCACCTCTGATGAAAACGCAGCCTTAGGTTCCAATAAGTGATACCGTTTTGTGCTTACTGCTTCGTCCGATGTCTATTCATGATCAAATCAGCTTTTGACTACCTGCTATGTTATATACTAGCTGGAGCATTTTATTTAAAATTCATCGATGTATAATAAACGTAGATTCACAATCAGCCCCAAACATATGGCTCTAAAAAACAGCCGCTCGAGCAACTTGGGCCGCATTTAGTTCTTTAGTCATCTTTGAACCGCTGTCTACAAGTGTCAACAATGACCGAAAAGTTATTACTTTATCAATAGTGACATTTGATACTTAATGATTAGAACACTGAGCTCTTTTTTGTTTATATTAAAAAGAAGATTATAACATAGCATTATTAGCATAAACTGGTATGTGATAGAAATGTCATTTAGTGCCATATTTTTGTACATAATTTGTTCACGTGTAGGAGTCCATTTCTTTATATCAATTGCTTCCATCACATGACATTTTCTACACACACATACAAATTTTTTAATAATCCATCATAAGCCGAAGGACATTTTTTCGACAATGGCTAATGATTTCCACAACAACCGGTCCTGTACCGCCGATTCCCCGGGATTTTGACGACCTAGTTAGGGCCTTTCAACCCAATGTCCTAACTTGTCACTTTAGAAAATTACCGCTCCATCGTCCATAGGTTCTTTGACGAACGTGCCCTGCCCATTGCCACTTACCTGGCAAATCTTTAAGCCAGGGCTTGTCTTAAAAGGTTGTTAACTTTACCAAATTCACATTATACGTCGGTAAGGGTAATAACCATCATAAAAATACCTTTGTACAGTACCGATAGTACATTGTAACGATACTTAATAATATAACATTAACTGTACCAAATCAACGTTACTTATACGGGTAATTTTACTTGTCATTACAGCTCGTTAATGTTACCCAATTGACATAATCAAAGTTCGGAAAAACGCCTGTCATTTTGAAAATATAAACCTGTTCCGTACAATGGAGACTTCCTTATGATGTTGTTCCTTGTTTATTTATTAACACGTATTTTTATTATCCTTCCATTATTACTTCCATCACTCCATCCATTGACCCCAGGAGTGATTAATGTCATTATTTATTTATCGCTGATTACTTATAAAACCTACAGCGTATCGTCAAAGCTATACGTAATGAAAGGAAAAGTTGAAAATGCCTTTGTCTGGCAGTGTGACACTATGAGTTTCAAATAAAAATATAAAAAAATGTATTTTAGAACATAACGAAGTCTCCGTTGTACGGAACAGTTTTTCCGCTCCTCAGTCTCTCCTCAGTTTTATCGTCACTAAAGTAACAATATTGTAGCCAAATAAATTATGATTGATTGACCAATGAACATTTTTAAATAGCGAAAAATTGCGTTTTCATACTCATACTCATATATTTTATTGCGTTTCATGTGTGTGTTTTTGGATAATATTGAAAGCTATTCTGTACTGAAAACAGTCTACATAGACTGTTCCTACTATAAAAAGAAACGACGACGCCTGCACGCGAATGAATACTCGCTCGATATTACTAAAGATTATAATTTGAAAAAACGACAAGGCGTATGAGGCGGAATTTGAACCTGCATCTCCAGCTATTGCGGCTGACGCCTTGATTACAACTTAACTTTGCACCTGTCTTTATAACGAACCTAACTTTTTAACGGTATTTGGAGCTAGCCTTTAATTTTTTTAGTTTTTCTAAAAATATCCTCATTTTTCCTCTTATCCTCATCCCGCAGAGAAACTCCGAGTATAACTCGCTCCATTACTCTCTGACTGCCTTTGAGCCTCTTTATGAGTTCTATAGTACCACGACTCAGTGCTATACGGCATTCATTACTTACCCCTGCCTACCGTCATGGATTGGTTAAAAATTCACTTCAATTATTTATTACTGTTTTATACGGCAATTATTTCATTCATTTAGGTGCTCACTCGTCAATTACTCAATCATCACTTTTGATTAGACCAAGATAGTGACATGGTTGAATGGAACATTATTGTCTTCAGCGCCTTATCAAGAGAACCAGTTGGTGACGCTGCCATTGTACCACAGCTACGGTCTATCCATTGCCATGATCCACAAGCTAAGCGTGGGTATAAAGCTGCTCGTGCTACCGAAATTCCAGCCCGACACGTTCCTTAAAGCGATGCAGAACAACAAGATTAATATTTTGTATGTGGCGCCCCCTATAGGTAAGTTGCAGTGCTTACAAGCGTATGGTTTTTCAGTTGGGCCGCCATACAAATGCCCGTTGAATTTGGTCTCAATAGTGTATGAAATAAAATAGGATTTGTACTTTTTACTGGCTAAAGCTTGGACACCATATTGTATGCACAATATTTTGATTAGTGACTTTTTGTGTGACAATAGTATATTTTTTGAGATTTAGAGAATATTAACATGATTGACGGTTGTACCTCAAAAAGTCTTGAATTTCTATTTTTTGTTTTTTGTTCATTTGCGTTGTTTAGTGTGTAATATTGATAGCTGATTATGCAGTGATCTAACGCAGAATTGTCCAGCTAACGAAGAATTGATTTCAAAACATGTTTCACCACTATTTTGGTCATCACCCGGCAGTCCCAGGGTCGCGGCCCCCTCTTGGCTTTCTGTAAAACACAAAACAGCAAACAGCTACCTATTTACAGAACGTAAGTCCTACGACCGAACAACGTCATACTCTAAGAGCAAACTTGATATTATATTCTACTTAATTGTTGCTTTACTTGAAATTGGCGAAATCATGTATTGATTTATTGATTGAAGTTTTATTTTATTTAAAAGAAGAAGTACAAGTATTCAGTCATCTGTTCAATTGAACCGTAACATTATTAAATCGATATGTATTTTCCAGTGTTGTTCCTCGGCTCCCATCCACAGGTGACCCCGGATATCTTCGACCACATCACCTGCATGATGAGTGGTGCCGCGGGACTGGCTCGCGCTGATATCGACAAGATGTTCGCCAAAGCTAATGTCAGTAACAACACTAACAGAAATACGCAACCCCTTTTTTGAGGCCATACTTACACTAGTTAGTACTCTAATTTTAAGAATAAGGCTAGTTTTAGTGTCACGCTGACCATCGGTATTTAAAAATGCATCATAATTGGTGTACCAAGTTACGGTGCCACAGTGAGACATAAAGATAGATATAGCGGTCAAATCATAAAATTATATTTGCGTCGGGGGTTAAAAAGACAGTAGACTAGATTTCTTTTAATGTCAAACAAGGTGCTGGTAGCTGTTGGGTAGCTGACAAGATGAATACAAATACATACATCAAGACAGCACTAAAGATTTCCGGTTGACCCTCAAAATGGCGAAATCGTCTTGAGATTATATGTATATATTTTTTTTCATTAACGTTGTTTAGTGTGTAATATTGATAGCTTATTATGCAGTCATCTATTACAACTAGTGAAGAATTGATTGCAAAACGCGTTTCACCACAACTTTGGTCATCACCCGGCAGTCCCGGGACCGCGGCTGCCTCTTGGCTTTCTGTTGAGCCCAGCTACCACTTTACGGAAATTTCTTTATCCTTCGCCAAAATTACTCATAAAGCGAGGCACGCTATCAAAGCCTTTTTCAAGTCCACAAAACATAAGTACAATGGTTGACTTTGGTTTCTATGTACATTTCTCTTGAAGTCTTTTTAGCCACAAGTCAAATTGGGTCAGCTAGGATGCTGATGAAAATGTAAGAATACATAAAAGGGTCATACAGATTGATTAAAACAAAAATCGTCTTTTCTGTGGTCAATAGTTAACGACTTATATGAGTTCAAGTTATGTTTTGGTGGTATAATGTTACGTAAGAGGGGGAGTGGTTTATGTTGATATGTCAAATAATCAAAAATTAGACTTCAAAACCCTTAACTTTCACAATGTCCACAGGAGAGACGAGAACTTAATTGATCTGTATGACCCAAAATTTAATTGAATGAGGGTTTTCGCGATCGCGTTTTTCACTAGATGGCAGCACCATGGTTAGAGGACTGGCTGTAATAATGGGCTAATTAAAAAAAATATAGTATGTTAAAAATGATTAGTGGTATTATTCCCGGAGTCTGTACAGTATACGAACAGCCATATTCATGCAATAAATATTTTTGCTTTTAACTTAGCTTAAATTTATGTAGAATATATTCTCCAGCCACCAATAGATCAAAACTTGCAGGCCAAATGAGACTATACATACACATACATACATTTCAGCCGTATGCAGTCCACTGCTGGACATAGGCCTCCCACAAATATCACTTGTATCATCTTGGGGGTAGTTGCCATAGTCGCCACGCTTGGCAGGCGGGTGGGCGACCGAATGAGACTATGGTTTGTCATAACTCATAATTAAAATTCAAAATGGCAGTTAATGGTATGTCATTCCTTAACCTTTTTATTAGGATATATAATTAAACTTAATAAAGATATGACGAGGGGTGGTGAATAAAGATACAGATGATGTGAGAGGGGTGAACAATAAAAAAGAAGAGTAGTATTTACATAACTTAAAATAGTTAAAATGCTAGTAGTGATGTGTAGTATTAAAAAAACAAATTATTTTGAACTGGTGATGTAATAAATTTTATTAGGTATAGTATTGATGCTTCAAGCAGAGCTCATTGAGGGGGTGTGTTATTTTAAGGTTGTTAAAGTCTTACAATCAGCTCTGACTTGACACAATGTTTAGAATTAAAGATTTAAAAATGCTGCCATTTGTCATTGTAATGTTTACTAATAACCAGTTTTCAAGAGATTGTATTTGTTTCAGCGGGAGGTAGAATTTTCTCAAGGTTACGGGCTGACGGAGACCTCGCCGCTGGCGACTGTGAATCCTCTAGGAGCTAGGGACTACACCACAGTGGGTAGCGCTCTGCCCAACGTGGAGCTGCGGGTAGTGGATGAACAACTGAACAACGTGGGCCCTAATGAGGTAAGCAAGTTTAATCTCGTAAGGCCCACGGGCCTTCCTGTAGTACTAGTTGCTTTAAATAAATTTTCATAAACTTGGAACAGAGCTAAATTTCATTTGTTTCTTTTCATTTTCACAATAACGAAATTATACTTTATTTCCTACACCATAAAGAACGAATTCAAGTAGCATTTTACTTGTATGGTGGGCCTTAGGAGGTTAAATTAGGTGCCAGCATTTAAATTTCATTGGAGTAATCGGTGCTGCAGGTAAGGCTGTAGGCCGTAAGAGGATAAAATAAATCCTACTCTTTTTTTTTTATGACATAGGCGGCAAACGAGCAGACGGATTGCCTGATGGTAAGCAATTACCGTCGCCCATGGGCACCCGCAACACCAGAGGAGTCACAAGCGCGTTGCCGGCCTTTAAGGGGGGTTGGAGCTCTGGGAACCTTACTCACCACTCACTATGAGAAGTAGGGCACAGCGAAGTACCATCACGCTTGAGTCTGGAGAAGCCCAACTGGGGAAGTACCTCCTCCTTACAGAAGACACAGCCATAATGGCACTGCTACCTTTCTTTAGTGTTGTGTTCCTGGTGGGGAGTAAGGTTCCCAGAGCTCCCACCCCTTAAATGCCGGCAACGCGCTTGTGACTCCCTTGGTGTTGCGGGTGCTCATGGGCGACAGTAATTCCTTACCATCAGGCAATCCGGCTGCTCGTTTGTCACCTTTGTCATAATAATAAGTAATTTCATACAAATTTTGATTTTTTATTTTGCTAGATGCAATTTCTAAATGATAAAAGATATTTTATACTAATAATTTAGACTACATATTATTTGAAATAATTGAAATGTTTCAGAGTTATTTTCCCCGCATTTAGTTATTTACGTTTAATTCCAGCTGGGAGAGCTTTTCATCAGAGGTCCAAACGTGATGAAGGGCTACAAGGATAACCCAGAGGGCAACAAGCAGGTGTTCGCAGAGGACGGCTGGCTGCGCACGGGGGACCTCGCCTCCATCGACGAGACGGGGCGGGTTATCATCGCTGACAGACTGAAAGAACTAATTAAGGTGACTATGTGGTAGTCCACATGGAAAGGTACAGTCAGCAGCAAAAGTTGCTAAGCGTTTGAAGTGTTCAAAATGACCTACACGCGCTCTTATTCTCTTGACAATAGAGACGTGTTGACCTCATTCTGAACACCTCAAATGCTTAGCTACTTCTGCTGCTGACTGTACCTTATGGCGCTTGGCGCTTGCATTGAAAAGTGTCACATTAGCGTCTTTAACAATAGCGTAAGCGCCAAGCGCCATACCATACCATTCCATGTGGACTACCACATATAGTTAGTAGTGTAAGTGGTCTCCCCCATGTATCGCCACTGGCAGAAAGCTCTGAGCATAGGGCGCTCAATGGCATAATCACCATGATTGCCTTCATGTTGATCGTTGGCTATTCGATCGTTGAATGGCTACACGATGATCGCAATGATAATCGTTTTGGTCCTCTTTCTTGTGCGGGCGCCACCGTGGCCATCCTATGATCATCCCGCCGCGCTATACCTAAGCCATCCAACACCACTAATCTACACGCTGGACCATCTTATTGGGCCATCATGTGGAATTGTGCAGGAACCATATGACTCTTAAGGGCCGCTGTTGCCCGTCCGTTCCCGGGTTTACGAACCCACATACTGCTATACTAATACCTTTTCGTACTCCAGTTGCTACTATTTAAAGCTGATTGCAGTACTGTTATAGTCAAAATTAGCTGGCCGCTTAGGACTTCAGAGCTACTCGTAAATTTAATGGCACTGTTCTCTTTCCTTTAAGGCTATTGCTAATGACCGAGGATAGCTTGGAACAAAAAAATCATAGAAATAGCTACTCTATAAGCTATATTCTCTGAGCAACACGGTTGAAAATGCAATACTCAGTTAACAATTAGAACAAAACCCGACAGTAACAATGAGCGGTGGATGTACTACAACCTACAACTAAGACCGCTTTAACAAGTTTGATATTTTGGTTTATAAGCCAAAAGTCAGTTTCATAATAGCCATGCACCATGTTACAAGGGTGTGAAATAGAATAAGAGTATGTTCAAAAAAATAATTACTTTATATTTAAATTCGGTGTATGTAACTTTTTTTGAAATTTCAGGTCAAAGGGTACCAAGTGCCGCCAGCAGAATTAGAAAATGTCATCAAACTACATCCGGCAGTATTCGACGCGTCGGTCATAGGCATTCCTGATCATTACTCTGGAGAGACACCCAAAGCCTTTGTGATGCTAAAACCAGGGATAAATGCGACCGACAGCGAAATTATGGAGTTTGTCAACAAGAGAGTGGCACCGTATAAGAAGATTAAAGACTTAAGTTTTATCGATACCATACCGAAAAGTCCGTCAGGCAAAGTATTGCGAAGAGTGCTCAAAGATATGTACACTAAAAAATTATAGACGCTATATTTTGACGCTAAAATTTTGCTATGTCATGTCCTTATATTGTTAAGTTGTTATAATATTAAGAAATGCAAATAAAGATCTATATACATATCTATCTATAATAATTGGTATTTTTTTTTAGCTTTTTGGCCTGGTTATCATAAATAAATATTATATGACATCCTTAGTTGACTGACTCGAAAGGTAAGCTCAAGAAGGCTTCCGAGATCATATCCCGTGGGTTTTTATATAGCCAATTAATCCAAGCAAAGATTACAAAATCATTTTACCAACACAAAAACATAATAAAAAGTCGACTTAAACTTCATCGTAGGTTTAGTCTCCAGTTAAAAATTATGCTGACACACTCTTGTTCTCTTAACAATAAATAAAGTTGTGTCAAGCTCACTTTGATGACTTTAAACATCTCATCCGTTTACTTTAATTACTTGTGCTGCTATACTTCGGACAGTAATACCACTAATACCATATTTTCACTTAATGTTCAAAAATATACCTGATTTTGCATGGGGCCGGGGGTCACTAAATACCACCAAGGGGTGTCAAAAGATGGCCAAAAACGATCACATGATTATTGACGAGCCCTCATGTCCTTTCTAGTTTTTCCACCTTATCGTCCAAAACAGATAGCATTGTAGCCATTTTATCGCCTATCGCGCTATCCGTCATTTACGCACTCACAAACTTGTAGCAGCGTGAGAGTTCCTGTGACAAATGATAAAAACCCGATCATATTGCGCTAGCGAAAGCCAATAAACGATTAGAATGCTAGCTAACCAAAGTCCGTGTGTGGTGAACTATATACATAATGATAATGACGAAACGATTAAGGTCAACGAACCAACACAAACATTACCAATGTTATAAATATTCATTAAACACAAAACTATCGTGAAATTCCTTTGAGAATTAGAATTCTATCTATATCTAGTTATTTCATTTATCTTTGTTAGATATTAATGCCGTAAACAATATGAAAATCAAACACAAGATAAACACTAACAGATACTAACTCTCATTGTTCGCCCTTGACATTGTCTTGTAGCATTGCATGTTGTCATGGAATAGTTGGACTAACCCAAAACATATTGGACCCGGGTATGTCCTTAAACTACGTCCAACAATGAGAGGTAGGGCACAGCGATGACCATCACGCTTGAATCTGGAGCAGCCCAACTGGGGAAGTACCTCCTCCTTACAGAAGACCACAGGCATAATAGCACTGCTACCTTTCAGGTCTGTAGTGTTGTGTTCCTGATGGTGAGTAAGGTTCCCAGAGCTCCAACCCCCCTTAAAGGCCGGTAACGCGCTTGTGACTCCCCTGGTGTTTCGGGTGCCCATGGGCGACGGTAATTGCTTACCACCAGGCAATCCGTCTGCTCGTTTGCCGCCTATGTCATAAAAAAAAACCTGACAAACTTATTTAAGTCGAAAGAAAAATAGAAAAATTTGACTCGCAGCGGGACTCGAACCCACAACCACTTATTGCGAATAATTGTATAGAAGCGTTGGGTAACCGACGTCGGTTACGACATGAAACATGTCGAGTAATATTCGAAATATAAAACGTGAGTTACCCGCTTCTATACAATGAATA
Source organism: Grapholita molesta (assembly GCA_022674325.2). Taxonomy (NCBI): domain Eukaryota; kingdom Metazoa; phylum Arthropoda; class Insecta; order Lepidoptera; family Tortricidae; genus Grapholita; species Grapholita molesta. The sequence continues at coordinate 13,855,767 of CP053135.2, read as the reverse complement.
CAAGACATGGAATTACAATTTCTATAGTATAGGTACAAAGTCGCGTTCCTCTTTTTAATAGTGGCGCAACGCCATCTATGGATACATATTGAATTATTTAGCTAGACATCTTTCTGTAAACATAATAGATGTCACTAATGTGTTTGCCAAGGTGCGGGGATTCTTGATAAATAGTGTAAATTTTTAAACGACCCTGACCTAACCAAACAAGCAATAATAGGTACACCCAGCAACACTCTTAGCTGTACATTGGTGCACCTTATTATATAAGGCATAAGGTCCGATGTACAGCTAAGAGTGTTGCTGTGTGTACTTTAAATCTTTTTTTTTTCAGCAACAACAGTTAAACGATAAGGTACAGTCAAGGTCAAAGATATCGAATCAACCAAAGTGCCTAAATATGTATACATGTAGGTACCTTAAGACAATAAGTTGTATGTATACAAATTATGACACTTTGGCAGCATCTATATCTTTGATCTTGATGGTACACATTGAAATTAGAAATTATAGTATTTGAAAACGTATCTTATATTGAATGCTTTAGAGTGATTCAATCTTATATTACTTGACCTTCATATAATTAACATTATCAAAGTCATTCATATATCTGAGTAAACAGCGGTCATACGTTGTTGCTTGCATCTAACCTCATCGGATTTCAAACTAACTAGTTAGTTTCAAAACTGTTGTGTGTCGGACTAAAGTGTTGTAAATATCAATTTAATTTTCATATTTAATAGTTTCTTTACACTTCATATTGGTTTCACATGAACAATGGCATTAAAGTGTTTATTTATATCAAGTCGAACTGTAACGCTCTCCAAGAATTGTCTACACACCATTAGCAGTGTGCGAAGTATTTCAAAAACTCCTTGGACCGAAGAAGGAACTATAAAGTCGCCTTTCAAGAATATTGATATTCCGTCGTCTACGTTATACGAGTACGTGTGGCAGAATTTGGAAAAATGGCCGGATCGGACTATGGCGGTATGATTTCTTTTTTATGCTCCGGATGGTAGTCATTGGTTTAAAGATGTTATTTTTTTCCTTCCCAACATGGTTTACTTTTTAAATATGTTTATATATTTATGAAGTTTTCATGATTATCATTGTAAATAATATATAAATAATTAAATATATTCAATATAGGAACACAGGGTTGACCGACGACCTAGTTAGAGTCGCGGGATACCGCTGGATGTGGAAGGCGCAGGATCGGTCTTCATGGGTCGTTCTGGGGGAGGCCTATGTAAAATAATAATAAAATAAATATATATTTCGGGACAATCTTACACAAATCGACCTAGTCCTACGGTAAGCTCAGTAAGGCTTGTGTTGTAGGACTTGTAGGTACTAGACGACGATAAATATAATAGATAAATACATATAAATACTTAAATACATAGAAAACACCCATGACTCAGGAACATGAATCAGTGCTAATCACACAAATAAATGCCCTGACTGGGAATCGAACCCAGTACCATCATAGGCAGGGTCACTACCCACTAGGCCAGCCCGGTCGTCAAACAGTATGTCCAGCAGTGGACGTCTTTTGGCTGACATGGTGATGATGATGATATCCAATATGTTTTGCTCTGGTTTAAGTCTTAATAATGGACAGATAATTAAAAAAAATCTTGAACAATATAAACATGTTTACAAAATTCCGCGCTCCTCGTCTCAGCTCTCGTGATTTGACATATAACTTACCATTCTGCCGAAGTACTGTCAGCAAACTCGTCATTGAACGTTTTAATATTATTTCCAGGTATGTGGTTTCACGGCACGGGGCTACACGTACGCCCAGGGCTTCAAGCTGTCCTCCACGTTCGCGGCGAATCTGCGCGGCAAACTGCGCGTGCGCGACGGAGACGCCGTGGCCATCATGCTGCCCAACGTGCCCGACTACCCTGTCGTCGCCATGGGCATACTGGGCGCTGGCGCCGTCATCACTAGCATCAACCCTGTTAACAATGCGAGTAAGTTTACTTTTGCTTGTCTCAATGATCTTACTCACTGCTGTCCTCACTATGGACATCAGAACGGATAGCATGGTTGCCATTTTATCATCTACCGCGCTATCCGTCACTTTCGCACTCAGATACATGTTGGTGCGTGACAGATATTGTGACAAACGATAAAAACCCGACCATATTAGTATCAACTCTATGTCACTTACGAGCATACCTCGAACAAATCATGCGGATGACGTAAAAATGACGTAGCTAATTTTGCACACAGGATGATGTCTGTATTGCAACATCCGTATGACATATTGCACGAATTAACAGATTAACTGCATATAATTTCAAGAAATCTATACAGAATTATTTGAATGATAGGATGATGTACTTAGTGAATAAAATAAATGCTACGAGATTTGTTTACGTAAGTACAATAATTGATAATAAAAGTCAATATGTTATTAAAAAATATTTATTGACATGACATCATGTACAAAACTATTACTCCAACAAGTCTATAATTGTTATTATTCTTTTACGTCTTTTGAAAAAACTGTAAAGAAAAATCTAAATAATTACGAAGTCACTTTATTGTTCAACTGAATGACAATGTCAGTCAAAGATGTTATGTACCTACTCGGCTCATGTCAAGTGGCGATGTCGTTTTATTAAAGAGGTTGATAATTGATAAGTAGTAATTGTTTATGAAAATATTTTTGAAATCATCCTATGAGTGGTTTGACGTCATCCGCATGATTTGTTCGAGGTATGCTTACGAGTAAGTTTGCTTTGGCTTACTTCGTTGCCTGGACATGGCACGTTTTAGTACCGATCGGTCATATTCTTCTCTATGGGCATAGTTGACGAATTGTCAGCACGCCCATCGCCGTATCAACCTTATTAAATGCGAGTCAGTTTGACTTGACACGTTTTAGAATTAGCGCACTGGCCCGGTACCGCGAACATCGAAGTTCGTATATTTCGAGCATCTTTCTCTTTTACTCCAATTAAGGCAACATAAAGAGTGACAGAGACAATCGTCCGAAATTTACGAATTTCGTGTTTGGCGGTAGCGCCCCTGTTCTAAGCTTAAGTAGTCTGTCACCGCTTTAAGCCGCAGTGCACTACAGCCGTCAGCTAGTTATTATAATAGTATAGTTATAATAAGTTATAATATGAAACTGCGAGTAAGTTTACCTTCGTGGTCTTATTGACACGTTCTAACTACTCCTCTATACACGGATTTACACGCGGGCAGCGTCAGCACACTCATCATTGTTATAACCACATGAGGTTGAGCATACTATTCTCCATAAAACTTATATCGTCCATATTTCAAGTCATCTGTTCATACCCATATCTGCTGCAAATCCTTTGTATTTAAACTTACATGAGACATGTTTAATCATTAACGATTAACACGGTACTACTCACGTTTATTTAGTCACTCGCGCGACATGTTTCGGAGAACATAGGCCTCCATTTTCAAGCACTAAGAGTGCTGAGTGTCCGATCGGTTCGCCGCTCGCGTCACGCGTGCGCGACGGGCAAATTGTATGTATTACAATTTAAATAACATAAATGCTTCATTTATGAAACTAACCGAAATGGTTCAGGCGTCAGCCGCGATAGCTGGAGATGCGGGTTCGAGTCCCGTCTCGAACGCTGGAGGTCCTCGTCGCATTTTCTTAAGTATTATGTCATCTATTTCAACTTTTGCTTAATTCATTTTCTCTATTTATATTCCAGGTGAAGTCCAACGTCAGCTCTTGATTTCTAACGCAAAAGCGATAGTCACATTAACAGAGACAACAGACGTAGTCAAAACTGCTTTAAAAACCGCCAAATTAAACATTCCCATCATTGTAGTACGGACTGGCGACACTGGCGTACCACCCGGCACCATCAGGTTCGGCGAGCTAAGCGTAGATGTGAACGTTGATTTGTCGCCGTTAAAAGAAGTGAGAAGAAGCATCAATGATGTATGTTTCTTGCCTTTCACGAGCGGGACAACAGGAGTGCCAAAGGGTGTGGAGCTGACGAATATGAATTTAGTCGCCAATTGTGAGCAAATGAACGAACCTGTTATCAAAACACATAATGCTACAACAGGTAAATTGAATTATAGTTTTTTTATTCTTTAGATTAATAGTTGCTACCATAATGCTTAGAAATAATGGAGTAATGGAAAAGTACAGGCAACCAAACAAAAGGTTATTGGCTTTTTTTTTATATATAAAAGACTGACCAGCGTTTGACCTCAGTCGCACCTGATGGAAAGTGACGACGAGGTCGAGGGTGTAGCACGCTGGTTCAGTAACAGCCTATTCACTCTTGCCTTGAAAAGACCCAAATTATATCTTACCGGGAATACAGACGAAGGGAGCGAATTCCATTCCTTAGCAGTCCGCATTAGGAAGGTAGAAGCGAATCGCTTCGTGCGAATGAATGGAATATTCACAACGTAAGGATGAAACCGCTCCCCTCGTCTGGACGTCCGGTGGAGGAACGGAGATGGCGGAATTAAATCGTGCAGTTCCTGTGCACACTCTCCAAAATGTATCCTGTAAAACACAGACAAACTAGCAACCCTGCGACGGTGCTCAAGGCTTTGTAACCTTACACTCAGTAATTCAGGATCGCCAATGAGTCTGCGAGCACGGTGCTCTATTGAATCCAAAGCGGCCAGCTGATACTTGGCAGACCCGTCCCAAAGATGGCAACAGTACTCCATGCACGATCGAACCTGAGCTTGGTAAAGTGTTAGAAGCTGTTCCGGCGTGAAGTACCGCTTCACCCTGTGTAAGACCCCAAGTTTTTTAGCAGCGGATTTTGCTTTGGCCTCAATAGTGGCACCGAAGTTCAGCTTAGTAGTTAATTTCAGCCCAAGTAGTTCGAGGTGGTCCGAAATTGCTAATGAAACATTCTGGAAAGCAGGAGCCAAGTTAAAAGGGCTCCTTTTGGCTGTGAATAAACACGCCTGTGTCTTGGAAGCGTTAAACCTGACCAAGTTGGCTTCGCCCCACTCGTCAACGGCCTTCAAGGTCAGGTTCGTTCGCTCAACCAAAGCTTCCCTAAAGGATTCGGTCTCTCCACTAGTAGTTTGGGCCTCAGGAATATATCTCTCAGTCACCGTGCTGTCGTCTGCATACCCAAAGATACCGGGCTTTAGCAAATCGTTTATATGCAGCAAAAGAGGGTAGCTGAAAGAACTGAACCCTGAGGCACTCCGGCATTAATTGCAACGCGATCCGATGAGCAACCATCCACTACGACCCTAATAGATCGCTGCCTCAGGAAATCAGAAATCCAAGAGCACAAACCAGCAGAGATTCCGTACGCAGAGAGCTTGCCCAGAAGGCCGTCATGCCAAACCCTATCAAAGGCCTTGGAAATGTCGAGAGACACGGCGAGAGCTTCGCCGCGTTTCTCGATGGCCTCGCTCCAAATGTGGGTAGCGTACACTAGAAGGTCTCCAGTAGACCGCTTTCGGCGGAAGCCGTATTGCCGGTCGCTAAGGAGATCGTTACCTTCAAGATACGCAAGGAGCTTGTTGTTCAATACACGTTCCATAATCTTGCAGAGTATGGAAGTGATTGCAATGGGACGATAATTCGATGGGTCCGCACGGCTACCCTTCTTAGGCACAGGCTGCACGTTAGCAAGCTTCCACGCTTCGGGAACTTTTCTCGACTTTAGGGAAAGACGAAACAGGCGCGTCAAAACAGGAGACAACTCAGGGGCACACGTTTTTAAAACGACTGCTGGGATACCGTCGGGACCACTAGCCTTATTCACATTTAGACAGCGTAGTGACTTCAGTACTTCCCTTTGATGAATACGCACCTCTGGCATTGATACTTCGCAGCGGGGCAAAGAAGGAGGCATGGCACTACCAGCGTCTAAATGTGAATTTTCCGCAAATAGAGAGGCAAACAAGTTCGCCTTCTCTTCCGCAGTGTGGGCCAGTGAACCGTCCGGTTTCAGCAGTGGAGGTAGTGATGGGCGACAGAAATTCAACTCAGCCGATTTCGCGAGAGACCAAAACGCTTTGCTCTCAGATGGGTATGCAGCAAGTTTGGCCCCGACACGACGAACATGGAGGAATCGAGCTTTCTGCATGACCTTCTTGCAGTACTTGGCAGCTTTGTTATAGGACTGTTTCTTTACGTGTACATCCGGAGCTTTACAACTACGAGCATCAACCCATGATAAATACGCCACGTGCTTAAGCGCTTCCGCCTGAGCACACTCAGCATTAAACCACGGGCGAGCTGCGCCACCAACAGCTACGTCGGAGTAGGGGATGTAATATTCCATACCCCGACGCAACACATCAGTGACAGCTGCTGCACAGCTCGACGGATCATCACTATTGAAACAGGTTGGCAGCCAAGGATATGATGCAAAGAAATGCCGCATCTCATCCCAATCTGCTGACTTGTATCGCCACACACGGCGCATGCCCTTCGGGCTAAGGACAGGAGGTGAGTGGTGCGACACAGATTTCACCAGACAGTGGTCAGAAGTTCCCAACGGGGATGACACTGACACGTTGTAACTGTCCGGATCGGTAGTCAACAGAAGGTCCAGGCAATTAGGCGTGTGACTCGCAACATCCGGAATGCGGGTGGGTTGGTCGACCAGCTGAGAGAGATCCAGCGATAACGCAAACTTGCGTGCCTCTCTCCCTGCATGGTCAGTGAACTGGTATGGGCACAGCCACTCCTCGTGATGAGCGTTAAAGTCCCCCAGAAAAACCAATTGCGCACTCGGGTACCGTTGCTGAGCCACACCCGCCGCATCACTAAGTTGTTCAAAGAGCCTGGTTGTCTCCTGGTCACCGCTGTGCGATCGGTAAACCACGGCGTAAACAATTTGTTCAACGCCGAGGTCCACCAGAAGCCATAAAGAGGAAAGGTTACGGTCCTCAAGGTTACGGAGACGCCGATAACAGATGTCATCGCGAATATACACGCACACGCCATCCTTCTGCACAAAAGAGTGCTCCAGGGCATATCCCGGGTAGTGCAGATACGACGCGTCCATGGGACATCTGATCTGCGTCTCGGTGAGGCAGAGCAAGTGGGGCTTCTCAGTCTCGAGATGGTGGTGGACTGGCACGAGATTAGAGTGCAAGCCTCGGATGTTCGAGAGGTGCACTTTAAAGGAGAGGATGTGCTTCCGCTGTGAACACTTGCTCGATTTTTTGACTTTAGCCATATATTTAAGTGTGAATAGGCAGGGAAGGCGGCAGTTGAACAGGTGCAAAGCTGCTCACCCAGCAGCACACAAACAGTCTGCCACACATTGGAGGCCTGGTCTGGAGACTGCGGGGACGCCCGAACCCCCCCGAAGACAGCTGTCGGGTCCTCTCTCCGGTCGCAAACCGGCACTACAGCACATCTCCGGGATTTTTCACAGTTGGCGGGGCAGCCTTTCGGGGTTAGCTAAGTCCCTACTTGGGCCCCCAACTACCTGCGGTCGGCCAGCGGAGAACCGTGCTTCGGATCCCGCTACCCTCCGCGACCAGGCATCCGGTGCAACAAACAGATGGTACTGAAACCGGCTTGCAAGCAGAGCAATACCGTTCAGACCCGCCTTCCCAAAAATGGCTGCTACTGTCTTCATGCCGGAACATGATCCGAAGATCATTTAGCGACATGGCTTAGACAGCAGGGTGGTGACAAGCCGCGGCTATAAAGCCTACCACCAGAGAGTGCTGGTCATTTGGCGCTACCCAGGGGACACGTGTGGGTATCTAGAGCTAAAGCCCACGGACGCGACAACAGCTTTATCCCCCATGGCTAGTTCAATTGACACTGGAGTTGACTAAGACTAGTAATAATACTAAGCCTTATAGTCATTTTCTAACAAAACTGTGGACGTACAGTGAGCAGCAAAAGTGGCTGAGCGTTTGAAGTGTTCAAACACGCGCTCTTATTCTCTTGACAATAAAGATGTGTTGACCTCATTTTGGACACCTCAACCGCTTAGCCACTTCTGCTGCTGACTGTCGTACAAATTGTTTTTAAACTCAGACAGATAAACAGAAACTGTCCCAGTCACTACTGAGGCTCTAGTGTAAGTTTCTTTTGACGTAAAAAACGTCTCGAACGCGTAAGTGATAATGTTATTTATATGGGTAACTCTAACGTGATGGTAAAGTAATATTACGTTAAAAACTTACACTCAGAGCCCAGTCTGACGTATGACACGAAAAGTGCCGCCTTCCCGAACAGTGCAATTCAAAAATATCTCTACAAATTAAAAGTTAACTATAACATTTCCAGCGACACACCAAGACGCAGTCATGGCGGTGCTACCGTTCTCCCATATATATGGAGCAGAGGTGATGATGTTCCACAAGCTGTCACAAGGAATCAAGCTGGTGACTCTACCAAAGTTCCAGTCTGATCTGTTTCTGCGGACCCTGGAAAAATATAAGACCAATGTGCTGTACGCTGTGCCTTCTATTGGTATGTTTTTTTTTATGACATAGGCGACAAACGAGCAGACGGATTGCCTGGTGTTACCGTCGCCCATGGGCACCCGCAACACCAGGGGAGTCACAAGCGCGTTGCCGGCCTTTGCCGGGTTGGAGCTCTGGGAACCTTACTCACCATCAGGAACACAACACTACATACCTGAAAGGTAGCAGTGCCATTATGGCTGTGGCCTTCTGTAAGGAGGAGGTACTTACCCAGTTGGGCTGCTCCAGATTCAAGCGTGATGGTCATCGCTGTGCCCTACTTCTCATTGTTGGACGTAGTTTAAGGACATACCCCGGGTCCAAAAAGTCGGTTACATAAGTGGTGACCATAGCATACCCTGGGAAAAATCCAGGACCCTTCCGCACCAGACTTGATTTGTACTACTGGAATACTCCTTGAGTTTACGCTTCAAGCGAGATTGTTTGAGACGTTCCCAACCGGATCTGAGTGGTATTAACGTGGGTTACCCGTTTTAATACAGTTAATAAGATTCGCTTTTCTTGTTGAAAATTGAATGTAAAAAGTAACGCAAACCTTAGCCTGTTGGTGATACTGCATTATTGTCTTACACTGAGCTATAGTTAGGTCTCGGATTAAGACTTCTTAATCCACGAGGACAACGTCGTCTTCGAAACATCGGAGGTATATTTTTAAAGTTAATATACGCGGTTAAGTCCCGTTCATGTTTAATAATGTGTACAAGCCGTGAAAGTTTAAATCAGTATGATAGGAAGACTTTGAAATTACACATCCATTCCATTCATTCAATCAGTACTTCATATAGTTGTGTGCGTATCCATTCGCCTCAACTCTCTGGCACTACCTATAGCAATGGTGAATTGTAAGCGATAAATTGCTGCAACATTGCATCAAAAACTGCTAGCTGCCATCGATTAAAAACTTGTATTTCCTTATAGCGAGATCTATGTAAAATGATACCTAATCTGGTATCACCGGTAAGCCGGTTCCCTTTATCTGGCACAATTTATTTTGTCCGAATCTTAATACGCATACCAAGTTTCGCATAATTTATTTACGCCGAATGTTAATTTTGCTGAATTTTCATTTAGCATAATACTTTATCAACCGAATACGTACTACTTTGTCCGAAAATATATTAGCATGCTACAGTTGAGGCCGAATATCGAATATCCAAAAGTGGGTTAGGTATGGTTAGGTTAGAACTGCAACCACGACAGAAAATAGAAACTCACTCCAGTAGGCCTAGCTCAAGAGGGGCGCGACAAAAATTCTTCCTTAAATAATGCAGTTCGAAAAGGACGAGTAGTCTATCTCGGCTCGAGATATTGTCGCGCCCCTCTTGTGCTAGGCCTACTGGGAAAGAATCGTAATAATACCATTCGGTCTTTCCAAATTATGCGTACCAACCATTCGGCTTAGTTTCGTTCTGCGTAATGCGCAAAAAAGGGTTATGCGAGATCATTTTCTGCTTATATACAATTACGCCAATCCGGGTATGCGATTTAAAATGATTACAAAACGAATTATGCGTAAACAAGGTAAGCCAAGGTTTGCTGTACTAATTCTAATGTATTCCTATTCCAGTATCAGTGATGACTACACACCCTGCTGCAACTCCGAAGACCTTCCAACATCTTAAGGTGATCATCAATGGTTCTGCTCCCATAACAACCGCAGATGCCGACAGATTCATCGATAAGGCCAAGGTAAACAAATATGAATCGATAAATTCATTTGCACGCTATTTATGGGTCATTCATAAACATCATAAATAGCGAGTTTTTTTTTTCGAAAAGTCAACATACGAGGGTGGTTTGTCTTGATAAGTCAGTGACTTTTTGCAGAAAAAAAAATCTTTTTGACCTTTTATAATTTTATTTCTCTACATAATCTCCTTTCAACTCCATACACTTCATCCAACGATGTTCCAGCTTTTTCAACCCCTCCAAAAAATATTTTTTATCAAACCCTGAAAAATATGCTTCAGTTTCAGCTATGACTTCCTCATTTGATGAAAATCTTCTCCCACCGAGCCATTTCTTCATGTTTGGGAATAAAAAAAAATCACATGGGGCCAAATCTGGAGAATAAGGTGGGTGGGGCAGTATTTCATAACGCAATTCTACTAATTTGGCTGTTGCGACTGCCGACGAGTGTGCAGGGGCATTGTCGTGGTGAAAAAGGATTTTCTTCTTTGCCAGATGTGGCCGTTTTTTCACTACTTCTGCGTTGAATTTTTCCAACAATGTAGCATAATAAGGGCCATTTATTGTTTTACCTTTCTCCAAATAATCTATATAAATAACCCCTTGGCTGTCCCAAAAAACAGGGGCCATTACCTTTCCTGCCGAATTAACGGTTTTCGCTTTCTTTGGGGCCCGTTCGTTAGCAGAAGTCCACTGTTTTGACTGATTTTTCGTCTCTGGCGTATAATGGTGGATCCACGTTTCATCTACCGTCACAAAACGACGTAAAAATTCATTGGGATTACGCTTGAATTTGGCTAAGCATTGCTCGGAAGTTGTTTCACGAAGTCGTTTTTGATCGGCTGTCAGCAAACGCGGCTCCCATCATGTGGAAAGCTTTTTCATATTCAAAATGTTATGCAAGATATGAAAAACTCGTTCAGATGAAATGTGTACAGTCTCAGCTATCTCACGAATCTTAACTCGACGGTCATCCAAAACAATATCGTGAACTTTATTCACGACATCATCAGTGGTGACTTCAATTGGCCTACCAGAGCGTTCTGCGTCATTGGTAGTGGTACGCCCAGAACGAAATTCTGTAAACCACTTATGTACCATTCCATGAGAAGGAGCAGATTCCCCATAATATTTTTTTAAATAGTTTTCAGTCTCTTTAATAGTTTTTCCACGTAAAAAGTAATGTTTAATTAACACACGAATTTCGCTTTTCTCCATTTTCCAACAATTTTCCGACCGTATTTGACATATGCCTCAATAACTTTTTTATTTTCCCACCTTTTTAAAAAAAAAAAAACTGTCAGCTACCAAGGAGTTCAGAATCGTAATTAAAAAGTTTATATGTTAAAATGATTTTTGTTTTACTTAAAGTCACCGAGTTATCAAACCGCCCTCGTAATCTAGCAGAAACATGATAGTCACGATTACTGCGAATAGAAGACATGAATCACGATCAGAGGACATAGATCTCCATTTTCACTAAATGTGTTGAGCCCCTGTTTGCGTCGCTGACACGTCACAGACTGGCGCGATCCAGACCTCCTTTATGACCTAGAATTGACATGACACACATTGCGCTTCGGGAATACTATGTGTTAATCCTTCTTACGAAAATCCAGGAATCAGGAGGTCCCAATAATACACTCTAAATAAATCTTAACTTGGTATTTATTATTACCGTTAACTTTAAACCGACATGTAACATAACACACTTTAATTTTATCAAACTTTTAACACTATAACATTCCTTGTTCATCATTTGAGTGCCTGTGGCGGGACGCCGTATTTAAGTTTTTTTACGCATGCTCCTCTCCGAAAAATGGCGCCATAGCCGCCAACCAATAGGAATCAAGGATTAATAATGTCACTCAAACCATGACCAATAACAACCGTACAAAAGTCGTTCTCTTACTCTTTTTTAACTATAATTTTAACGGAAATGTATAAAATCATATTTAACAATGTTGCAACAGTAACAATTAATAGTTTTTTTTTAAAGAAAACATTTAATAAGGCTAAATATGTACTAAAATATTATATAAAAGCTAACAAGTTCGTCCATCCTGACTCAATGTCATGTCCTCATGTCTTATACAGCGTGTACTTCTAATATGAGCGATGAACATGTCATTAAATTACCTTATTCTAAATACACGTACAACACCAACATTAATTTGTTTTTATGTTTTTTTTTTTTTTGCAATTCTAACTAAAAGTCATCTAATTATATTTCTACACTAAAACCATTAAGAGCTTTGACAGTATTAGAAAAACGGTCCTGTATAATCAATGGCATTTGTTTTAATTTATAAGCTTGTAATACATTTTTGTTATTAATTTATTTTAGAGACATTGTCTTAAATTACTATATAATACATGACATCAAATATATTATTATGTAATTTTGATAATTAACATGTTCTCAGTATATTTTTAACAACATGTAACATGCATGCATTTTTTTATCAATCCTTCCATTAAGTACTTTATCCTTCATATCCTTCCTTTGAAACCTTCCTCTTAACCCTTCTAGTCTTTCCCTAAGAAGCCTTCCTTTAAGCGCTGCCGAGTAATATATATATATATATATATGTCCTCACGTTATTAAATAAGTATCCACAACATTTAATATTTATATCACTAACAATTTTGAAATATATTTTACTTTAAGCTCGTGAATATTACTAATGCCGTAACGCTGTCTATTTATTCATTAATTACCTCATCTGTTTCCGCGTCACTCGAATCACTATCCTCCATCCCCTTAAAACTTAACCACGGATGTATTCTCTCTATAGGATGTACCCCCTTATAACTTGCTTTACCCTTCCTTTTCGTTAACGGAGTATCTTCAAGCACATACCTATCGTTAGATAAGACTTCTACTACTCTATATGGTCCATAGCATTTAGCCTTTAACTTTTTACTCTTACCGGGACAAAGCGTGTTTCTCTCTACCCTTACCAAGTCACCGACCGAGAAATTACGCGGTCGACACCTACTTTTGTCAAATCTTTCTTTCTGCTTTGCCTGAGATTCTAATATATGTTGACTTACATCCGATCGAATACCCTCAAAATTAACTTCCTTTTCTTTTAACAAATCCTCATCATGTAAAACCGTAACGACCTTTCCTTCTGTCATCCCTTTCAATTTTAAGCCGAATAGGACTTCTGCTGGAGTTTTACCTGTCCCCTTATTAACTGTGTTGTTTAGTCCCCACTGTACGTCTATAACTTTGTCATCCCATAACTCCTCATCTCGGCCATGATTCATGGTAGTGAGGGAATCAAGAATGGTGCGGTTATACCGTTCCACCTGCCCATTTGCACGAGGAGTGGCGACCGCATTCATTACGTGATGAACGCCTAATTCCTTTAAAAATGTTTTTATTTTCTTTCCAGTAAATGACGAGTATCTATCTGTTATGAGCCTAGTGGGTAAACCAAACGTTCCAAAATATTCTCTTAGAATTTTCATAGTAACCGTAGCCTTGGTACTTTTCACCGGTTTCAATATAATAAATTTCGTGAACGCTTCTATTATTACTAATAAATAACGATTTCTTGATCGACTAGGGTTAAAGGGCCCCAGATGGTCAGCATGCAAGGTGTGAAATGGAATTGACAATTTTGGGATTGGGTGTAAAAAGCCAGATTTCTTTCCCGCAGGTGCTTTACTTAATGCGCATTCCAAACACGCTCCAACATATTTTTTTATAAACCTACGCATCTTTGGAAACCAATAATTTTCACTCACCTTTTCGAAGGTTTTATCTATTGAAAAGTGACCTATGTCGTCATGACACGTTCGCAAAATTTGCCATCTCACACCTCTGGGTACTAACCATTTGGGTCCATTTGGAGTAACTTTAAAAACATTATTGTGTTTCAGGCAATAGTTACCCTTGATCTCAACCACATTGTTGCTATCTGGATTAGCCAATATATTCTTTATCCTGTTAACTTCTTCATCATCCATTTGAACAGTTTTTAGCCAAAAGTCGTTTATTCAATACGGTAGGAAAATCTAAATTACTTAGTTCACCGGGCACCGGATTTCTGCTTAACGCGTCAACATGCATCATGCCCTTACCTGATTTATATTTAATATCACAATCGAACTATTGTATCAAACTCCACCAGCGAGCAACCCGTGGAATCATATCTCTCTTCGTAAATGTTGCTCGTAGCGAATTACAATCAGTTAAAATTGTAAACGGCATTCCTAAAAGATATGTCCTAAACTTCGTCAAAGATGATACCACTGCTAGCGTCTCTAACTCATATGCTGAAAAATGTTGCTCCTCTGGAGAAGTTTGACGACTGTAATATGCAACCGGTTTTAAATCTCCCGCCACTTGCCTCTGTAACAATATCCCTCCTACTCCCCATTTGCTTGCATCAGTATGTAATTCTGTATAAAGAGAGGGATTGTACAGAGCCAAAAGGGGTCGAGATACCAGTTGCGTTTTTAATTCCTCAAAAGCCTGCTGCTGTGTTTCTCCCCAAACCCAAGGCGTATTGTTTTTTAATAAGCCTGTTAATGGTTTCGCAATTGTCGCGAAATTTTTAATAAATTTTCTAAAAAAACTTGCCAATCCAACGAACTGCCTTACATTATGTACGTTCTTGGGTATAGGGAAGTTATTAACAGCGTCAGTCTTTTTAGTTCCAGGTCTGATACCATTTACGCATATTTCAAACCCTAAAAATTCAATGGACGTTTGGAAAAAATTACATTTTGCTAATTTTAACGTTAAATGGGCTGCCCTCATGTTCTTTAGTATCGCTTCTAATTTTTGTAAACCTTCATCGACTGTCTTTGAAGGTACTAGGATGTCGTCCATGTACGCCACGGCGGTATTGAATCTAAGGGAACCTAAGGCTTTATTCACCGCACGCTGAAATACTGCTGGCGCATTTGCTAAACCAAACGGCATCCTTTTAAACTCCCACTGGCCGTCTGGTGTAACAAAAGCGCTTTTAGATTTAGCCTCTTCAGTTAGCTCAATCTGGTAGTACCCACTGGTTAAATCTAACGCTGAATAATACCTATTGTCTGCCAACCGATTCATTTGATCTTCCATACAAGGTAATGGGTAATGTTGTTTGACCGTCTTTTTGTTGAGTTGCCTATAGTCTACACATAATCTTTTGTCTCCAGTCTTCTTTCTCACTAAAATTATGGGACTCGCGTATGGTGAATCCGATTCACGAACTATGCCTGTCTCTACTAATTCATCTACCATTCCTTGAACCTCTTGTCTCTCATGAGCGGACATACGATAAGGTCGGTATACTACTGGTTCATTGTCTTTTAGATCTATGTTCATTTTTTCTATATCAGTACATCCTAACTCTTGTAAACAAGTAGCAAAACAGTCACGATACTTATTAAGTAAGTCTAAAAGTCTAATTTTATCTTCTGGCGAAATGTCTCCAACATTTAAACTGTCCAGAGTAAAAGGTTTAGAGGGTTCATTTTTATGGTCAATTTTATTAACTTTGTGAATACCGAAAGACTCAAGAACAACTTCTGCCCGTGCAATGAGTTCACCCGATTTAAGATGCACCGGTTTTGATACAGGATCTACAATGACTGTACCTTTTCCTTGTATCAGTTTATAAACCCCTTCTCTTAACATATATTCTTTACCAGCTTGACCCCTATAACCTCCACTCACATAGAACATTCCAGTATAATCTGTGTCACAACTCACATCAATAACACCAGTCTCATGTACGGTGGAATCCTCACTAACCTTCAGTTCTATTTTACCCTTGCAATTATGTTCAGGTTCATCCAAAAACAATAACTTATTTCCTGTTTTTATAATTGTCACGTGAGGCTGTTCCGTAAGACTCTGACCAATTAGAACTGGATATTTTAAATACCTATCCGGCACTACTAAGCATAAGACCATGGATTTCACGTTTTGTATTTTAATCTCCACCATACATGACCCAAGTGAATTTACGAGTGCTCCACCAAACCCTACCATAACATCCATCTTAGAGGTATCCCACTGTTTGAAAATGTCCTTAGCCGCACTCTCGCGTATTAAAGTCAATTCACTACCCATATCAATAAATGCTACAGTCGAAATATTATTAATGGCGACATTTTGGATATATTTACTAGAATAAGTTTTCCGTGTTGGTATATTTATAACCATTACAGTTTTTTTAGTCTCATTATTCAAATTATTTACTTGTCGAAAACATTCAATATCTGTGTGACCAACCGCCGAACATTTGTTACATTTCTTAATTGGTTTAGGACATTTTGAAACAGGATGACCCTCTTCTTTACAGTTATAGCATCTAATTGGTGGTTTGTTTACGGTATTGTGCCTAAAGGTAGGTTTGTTGTTCCCTGCCACCTTTCTATTATTAGATTGTTCAGACTTTTGCATATTAACTTTCCGCAAATAAGCTAACAGTTTATCGCAATCATCAAATTGAGCGGCCTCAGCGCCCATCCGCACCGACCTATCATCTATGCCGTGTACAATACATTCTACAGCCCTTCTACCAGTTACTACTTCTAATCGATTAATTAAATTAGTTTTATCATAGAAATAAGTTTCTAAAGATTCGCCAAATTTTGCACGTCTGTTAAGCATATCTAACATCATCTGTCCATAATTGTCATTAGCCGGGAAAGCACTCTTTAACTTTCTTTGCCACTCAACCCAACTTAACAGAAGAGAAGGCAAACCTTCATACCATTTCTTTGCTACTCCGACGAGTTTTGGTAAAGCGTAATGTATGGTTTGCCTTTCTGTCCAGTCATATAAAGCAGCAGTCTCATTTACCTTCAAGACCCACTTGTCAACAGTTTGGTTTTTTTAAGGATGGGTCAAATTCAGGAATGATGTTATTATTTGAGAAAGTCTCTTTTTTAACCCTAGTACTATTGGTCATACATTCTATCATATCTGCAAACTTTGACATCAAAATCCTATCTTTACTTAGATCATTAACTGAAAAATCTCTGACAGGGGTACGGGACCTATAGCTTCGACGGTGATTTCTATATCGCTCACGCGATGTTTGACTGTTAATATGTTCGTCGATACGTGAAGGCCGATTATACCGCGCTACAGTGTATCGGTGCTCAGTTCCGTGCCGTGATCGTGTTTCCCGATCGCGCGACGCCCTACGTCTAACTCTACTGCGACTTCTAACATGGAAGGCTTGTGACTCTGCGGGCTCAGTTAAATTAGGCGCTAGTCTACCTTGATTGCTTCTCCCAGAATCTCGGCTATTGGACCTGTTCCCGCCTCTGCACCGTCCTCGATCTGGAGTCCGAAGTTGCCTGCGTCGGGTTACCTTGCCTCGTCTTGATTCACTCTCACTTTCAATGCCGCCTTGGAGAATTGGGCTGCGATCACGAGGCCTCGAGCGCCGTCCCTGATCCGACGTACAAGAAACCCGAAGAGACGTTCTCGATCGCCACTCTTCATCTGCCTCGCTTGAATCGTTACGGCGAGATCTCGAACGAATTATTTCATCCATTGCACTACAAACAAACAATTGACACGCCGATGAACAATTCAGGAAGTTCTGCTTGGGTCAACACATTAGTGAAAACATCAAGTTAGTTGTTTCCCGTCACATCACATGTCACCCACCAGATGTCACCCACCAGATGTCACCCACCAGATGTCACCCACCAGGCGTCACCCACCAGGCGTCACCCACCAGATGTCACCCACCAGGCGTCACCCACCAGTCGTCACCCACCAGGTGTCACCCACCAGGTGTCACCCACCAGGCGTCACCCACCAGGCGTCACCCACCAGGCGTCACCCACCAGGCGTCACATACCAGGCGTCACCCATCACACGTCACCCACCAAGCGTCAACCACCAGGTATCACCCACCAAGTGTCACTCCCCAGGCGTCACCTACCAGGTGTAGCCCACCAATCGTCAACGACCAGGCGTCAACCACCAAGCGTCAACCACAAAGCGTCAATCATCAGGTATCACCCATCAGGTGTAGCCCACCAATCGTCAACGACCAGGCGTCAACCACCAGGCGTCAATTACCAGGCGTCAACCAAATTCAAATCAAAAACTATAGTCGTAATGGATATTTATCGCAATTTAATATTTCAGCATATCATTATAAAAAGAGCAAAAAAAACAGTATATAAACATTAACACAAATAATAATACAATTGTTTATGTATTTCAGTATGGCCATTTTGATTAAGCGATGTATGTCGCCGGTCAACAAAGTAATATACTAATATGCCCATGATAGTAGGTAATATTACATTTAGACCTTTTTCAGTCAAATAAACAGTTTTATATTAATTAAATATATTCCTTTTTACAATTAATTCAAAAACTTTTGATAGTTTTTAAAATTTTACGTTAATTAAAGAGTATACATTCAAATGGTGTTAACTAGTATCTGACCCGGTACCACGAACATCGAAATTCGCATATTTTGAGCAGCTTTCCTTTTTACTCCTATGAAAGCGTCATAAGAGTGACAGAGACAATCGTCCGTAATTCACAAATATCGGTTTTCGCGGTAGCGCCGCAGTATCAATTAGGGAATCGAACCCCTGATTACCATAAAATAAAATGCATTACGTAATATAAACTAGTACCATTAATATAAATTAATCATAAGTCATAACCACAGGTCATAACTTATTAACTGTACCTTGTGAGCGTCCAGTGATCCCTGCTTTTGAAATTTGTTAATCCTTCTTACGAAAATCCAGGAATCAGGAGGTCCCAATAATACACTCTAAATAAATCTTAACTTGGTATTTATTATTACCGTTAACTTTAAACCAACATGTAACATAACACACTTTAATTTTATCAAACTTTTAACACTATAACATTCCTTGTTCATCATTTGAGTGCCTGTGGCGGGACGCCGTATTTAAGTTTTTTTACGCATGCTCCTCTCCGAAAAATGGCGCCATAGCCGCCAACCAATAGGAATCAAGGATTCATAATGTCACTCAAACCATGACCAATAACAATCGTACAAAAGTCGTTCTCTTACTCTTTAACTATAATTTTAACGGAAATGTATAAAATTATATTTAACAATGTTGCAACAGTAACAATTAATAGTTTTTTTTTAAAGAAAACATTTAATAAGGCTAAATATGTACTAAAATATTATATAAAAGCTAACATATGATCTCATAGATCTTATTATCATCATCATCAGCCTGTATTTGTCCACTGCTGCACATAGGCCTCCCCAAATGCACGCCACTGTCTACGGCTACACTTAGTCTGAGGGCGTCCTATCCTACACACTTGCCGATCCCCAGTCTGCACTCCTTTCTCTTGTAATAAAACTTACATTTACTAAATAGTAATCAAATGAACATACGAATATTATACTTTCAGAGAAAGTTCGACTTCAGACAAGGTTACGGTCTCACGGAAACTTCACCAGCGGTAACGGTGACTCCGCGAGGGAATGATAACTACGGATGCGTCGGTCTTCCAGTTCCTAATACTGAACTAAAGATTGTCGATCAGGATCTAAAAACTCTTGGACCGAATGAGGTAATGTAAATTTGAAACTTTAACTTGTCGATTTTTTTTGAAGCAAAAACAAATAATGCAGTTAACTATGACTTTTACGATCAATTAAAAGCATGTACTGAAGGTATCTAAGGTACCATTATTTCAATTTTAAAAACAAGTACTTATCACGTTATACCAAAGATATTGTTCCCTAGGTTCTTGTCACCTTTTCCAAGGTGCTGTCACTTGCATGCTTGCGGCCGGACTGAGAAAGCGGGCGACTTCTTACTGTGCCAGTTTTTCTAACTACCCGCACTTGATCTTAATTAATCACTTCCACACTAGGTAATTATGAGTGGTGATGAATGTATTTTTTAAATCGTGAATTACATTTTTACAGAAAGGAGAACTATTGATTCGTGGGCCCCAAGTCATGAAGGGCTATAGAAATAACGAGGAGGCAAGTAAAGATGCTTTTATTGATGGTTGGTTCAGGAGTGGGGACCTAGTCGTCGCTGACGAGCAGGGTATCATCACCATAGCTGATAGGATCCGATAAAGGTATTAGAAATATTTATGAATGTACAATGTAAGGTTCTGTGAACTTTGTAAAGAAAATGTATATTATATATAGGTACTCGTACAGTGTATAAAGGGTATGTATAAACGATAATAAATAATTATTTCCAATATGAGTATATTATTTTTCATAATGAAATCATACCAATATGAATCATCTACTACTGAACTACAATGATGTCTAGGATACCCGGCCATACAGTATAGTCAACCAATTTGATTTCTAGGCCACTTCGAACCTTGTCACAGTGATGTTAATAAGAGATCTTTTGCGTCTTTCATATAGCTTTCACTGTGACAAGGTACGAAGTTGCCTATACATCAAATTGGTTGACTGCACCTACCTATGTCAATAGCAAGGAACATACAAGACATGGCTGACAATGTCCACACAATCCACACCTTCCTCCGACGACGTGCAGACTATTTTTCTCATCAATTAAGAACGCATCTCCAGCTAATGCTCCAGCCGCAGAGATGCGAGTTCGAATCCTGTCTCGGAAGCCGGAGGTCCTCGTCACATTTTCTTAAGTACCTATGTATGTTATCTATTTTCAATTTATTTTTCTCTTTTTCGGTACTGTTAGCCCTGATCCACAGCCGCATCTACTCAAGTCGAATCCATGCCATTATTTGTGAATAGATGGCTCTGTACTCTCGGTTAACCATGTCTCCTCGCGCTACTAATATGTAAAGTGCACAAGGTAGGGCACAGCGTAGTACCATCACGCTCGAGTCTGGAGAAGCCCAACTGGGGAAGTACCTCCTCCTTACAGAAGACCACAGCCATAATAGCACTGCTACCTTTCAAGTGTGTAGTGTTGTGTTCCTGATGGTAAGGTTCAGCTCTAACCCCCTTAAAGGCCGGCAACGCGCTGGGTGTCGCGGGTGCCCATGGGCGACGGTAATTGCTTAAAATCAGGCAATCCGTCTGCTCTTTTCCCATCTTTATCATAATAAAAAACAGGTCCAACCCACACTTAGACAGTTTTTCTGACTGAAAATATAGCGTTACATTTCAACGCCAAACACGTGTAAGTAGATAATGTTTTATCTTTATTATTTACCTCCAACGATGCCGACGAAGTTACTTAATCATATTATAGTGTTATTATGGGATTAACTACTATCATCATGTTGAAGAATGTCCAACAAACTAAAGTATAATAATCAGGTTATCAGTAGAAAGGCTAATGCACTAACCTATATACCTACTGACTTTCTTCAGTGCACAATCTGTTTTATCAGACTGATAAAAATGTCGTATCCTCTCGACAATAATTAACAGTTTGCGTGCTTGTAAGTACAGTCAGCAGCAAAAATGGCTAAGCGTTTAAAGTGTTCAAAATGACCTACACGCGCTCTTGACAATAGAGATGTGTTGACCTCATTTTGAACACCAGAAACGCTTAGCCACTTCTGCTGCTGACTGTACCTATAAGAAAAGGAATCATTTATAGAAAAATATAAATACTTAATTAATTTTATTTTTCATTTATTTATAGGTCTATTAAGTTTATTTCATTTTAGTAAATAATATTATAATAACATTTTATTTTTTTATTTAAATCACGTTTGAATCATAGTTAAGACAGGACAACTGTCAGGTCCGCTATTATATTCAAATACATTAGATTCATAGGGTAAGGCAACGCGCGTGTGAATACTCTGGATTCACATGCGTTCATAGGCTACGATGACTGTTCAAACGGACCGTATGCTAGTTTATCACCGTCGTAGTATTAAAACGATTTAGGACCCAAATACCAGTAAGTCCGGATAATAAATAATAAATAACAAAGTATTTATTGACGTTCTGGAGGAAAGCGAACTAAACGATATCAACCTAAAGGATATCCTTCTGTTCTGCAGGAAGATTGGAAGATTTGAGGAGCACTGTGTGGGAACGCAGCCGGAACAGTAACCTGCAGCTCCAACTACAGGGAACTGGGCTGAATGACTGCAACTAGCGATCGACAGCCCGCCTGAGTCCGGCCGGGCGTCCCAACACTACATCTACATCTACAAATCCGGATAATAATTAAGTGCTAAAAGGATTAGCTTTCGTAATGTCCACAGGAAAGATAATAACCTACTTAAACCTCTGTATGACCCATCGTCCAGAGATTAATTCACATCGGAAAAAAATGTGTCTTTGTCTAATTATATTTGATTGAAAATGGCTCTTTATTGTCACTTTTAAATTAATCATAATCACATTAAGTCACCTGATAAATGTATTTCCTAGTAAAAAGAGAAAAAAGAAAATAAGCTGGTATTGAAAAAAACATTTAATAAAATAATTACGCAAACCCAAACTTAATAACATAATATTATACTGTGTGTAAGTCTAATACGGGCGAAGAATTAAACCAGACATAGGATTTACCAGTATAATCAATAACGAAAAGTTATTTCTTTAATTTTACCTATTATATATATGCAATTAATTTTTGTAAAATTTCTGAGCCGTAATGTACTGCGAACATTACGCAATATGAGCTTTTGAAACGACCTGTCAACGAGTGTTTAACTCGAGTGTGTTGTATTACATAACGGGCCGAATTGTTTTATATGGATAAAATTTTAATTGTAATTCTAAACAAAAGTTATCTAAATATATTTCTTATGTCCTATTCTACCCTCCGTTAAGAGATTCGCCCGTATAAGAATTACACACTGTATAAAATTTTACCTATACTCTCATAAGATCACAGACAATTTGAAAGTCACCTTTGTTTTTTGTTCGTTTCGTTTAACTTTAAACCTAATTATTTAATAAAGTTATTTGGTCAGTAATAAACAGGTTGTTTATCTATACAATATCGTAAAACGGGGTGAATTGGGACAAAACCGAGATCATTTTACTTATTTTATACAGACTTAACATTGTTAACACGTGCTACTTTTTTGATATAAGGTAGCTGCATTTCATAACTTCAAATATACATATACACAGAATAGTATGACCATAACCGCAGCGCAAGGTGGGGTTTCATTCACAAAAATTGTGATTTGGGGAAAATGTTGAATCTCTTTAGAATTGTGAATATTACTATAGCTCCATTAGTAATAATTTAGGAAGCAGCAGTCTTAAAAATCCCTATCCGCTCATTCATATCTCTACTGCCTTGTCGATCCCTACTCACCCCATTTTACGGTATTAAGTAGGTAAAAACAATATTTTGTATCTTCAATTATCATGTTCTCGAGAAAACAAATATGGTCAAAACAACCAAAAGAATAATTGCATTATTTACAGTTCCATAACCTTCATAACAAATGATAATTAAAGCGAAACTACGTACCTAAATATGTCGAATTGACATTTACCTATCTCCATCAATAGGTACACTGTACAGTCAGCATATAACCGTTTTAACCGGTATACAAGTGTGATTTCGGGATGAAAAAAAAAAACAAGGCATGCATTACATAAGTAGAATTCATAGGTGAAGCTAATTATGAATTCTGTTAAAGATTATTTTTTTATCACCAAAAATTATGATTATTTTTCAGATGGTATGATTGGTACCTATGCCTACAATTTGGTCACCCTACTCACTCAATGTGATTTCTTGTCGCTTCCCATACTGCGTAAGCCACAAGACATAGGTTGACCATGATTTGGTAAAGTTAAGATTATTTTAATTGAAAAAAATAAGAAGAGATAATTAACGTGAACGTGTAGCATGGTTGTCATTTTTACGTTTATCGCGCTATCCGTCACTTGTTGGAGCGTGACAGGTATTGCGACAAGTGATAAAAACCCGACCATATTAAGCTAGCAGTTACTGAGTTAGACAAACTGGTTCAGTGCCCTTACCATGAGTTGTGACTTTGAGGTTTTCAATTAACGAGTATCGAGTTTACTGTCTGTGCATCACGTTCACACTAAAATAGTACAAGCGAGATGCACAGATAGTAAACTCGATACTCGTTATCGAAAACCTCAATGTCATAACTCATGGCAAGGGTACAGGGTTACGACCGGTCACCATCACGTCTCACCGTCTACGCATACATTTTCTTCAACTCTCTCCTCAAAATCTTGCCTGTATTTGTCTTTGGTATATCATCCACAAACACTACATCTTCTATCTTCTTGTATGGCGCCACTTTCTCAGCTACGAAGCTCTGAAGTTCTTCTCCAGAGAGTTTGAAACCGTTTTTGGGTATGACGAAGGCCCTGGGTGCTTCCCCGTGGTACTCGTGGGGTATACCAATGACTGCAGCATCAGCTACTGCTGGGTGGGACCGGAGGATGCTCTCTAGTTCCGCTGGCATTACTTGAAGACCTTTTACCTGTAATTTTAAAACAATATGTTGGGAATCGGTATCGAAAATTTGACTCGCAGCTGGACTCGAACCCACAACCACTGGATCACTAGCCCAGTGCACTATCAATTGTGCTACACGAGTACCGCTTAGACTTGTCAAATTTTTCTATCTAACCCTCGTCGTATACGTCATCATGGGTGACTTGTAAACACATCTACCGCCAGCGTAAACACTTAACGGTTTAATGGGTTCGAGTCCCACCGCGAGTAAAATTTTTCTCTTTATTTTTCGATTTAAATATCGAAGATATTTCTCTAGCAAACGTTTCTGCATAATAAAAAATAATATGTTGAGAAATTGAGATTTTTAGACGAAGAATAGCACTTCTTATTTTCGGCCCCCGAAGTCTACTGAATGCTCTGAGGATTCCAACCCTGCATTGCAGTTTATTCGCAAGAGTGCAAAGTAATATAATAAAATTTTAATGTGATTTTGACTTTGGATAGACGTTTAAATTATGACATTTCTTCTCGGGTGTGGGGTGATGTATGTTTTACTTGACAGCAAAGTTTATTCCTCCTAACGTTCAAGATTCCACATTTTGATCCACTTGTTCTGCTCATGGTTCAATGTTGGAATCTTTGGTAAGCTCGGGTTTCAATATAATATAAGACTAAAATTTGCTCCCTTGATAATTAAAACCTTTTTTCTTAAAGATACAATCCTTTTCCTTGTACACACAGCAACACTCTTAACTATACATCGATAGACCTTATTATATAGGGCATAAGGTCCACCGATGTATAGCTAAGAGTGTTGCTGTGTGTACAGTCGCGGAATGAAAAGGTAGACCAGCTGATCTGTTTTTGCTTCCTCAGTATAAATTATCATTATCTGCTTTATCGACCTAGTAAATATAACACTTCACGACATGACAGATACTTAAGACCCCAAAGAGAAACTGACCTCGTTGCATTTTAGAGAGGCGAGTTAAAATTAAAAAGAAAACTTTTTATCGCTTTAATTCTTCCGTTATTTCAAGAAGCTTAAAATAAATCTTGAGACAACGTTTTCATATCTATCTAATCTTTATAAAAAGGTTTTAGTTAAATTCTCAATTGCCAAGGAACATTCGTCTTAGTAAATTTGAACTTTGTTGTCAAACAGTTAAACATAATGTTCAATACAACACTCTCGTCTATTACACAGTTCAAAAAGTTAACATGTACTTGCCACGCGTAAATGAATTTGTTTGAGAACTGGTCAACCTTTTCATTCCGCGACTGTACCTACCAGTTTAATGACTACCTTGAAAAGTAGATAATTGTGACCTATGACTATGTTTGAAAACATGTTTAGTCGTTAGTATTTAACGGCAATAATTACACGAAAACAAATAAAAACGTCTCCATTTCTCTAGAAACATCTATACAAAATGACTCGTTATAATTAATCTTGCCACACATGTCTGATCTGATGACATCGTTAGCTTAACCTAAGTTATCTAGAAATTACTTTAATTATAATTGGCTATTAGGTTCTCGTGGGAACGTTATTGAGTTTGATATCGATGTCTATAAATGAGACGCAAATATACACCGTGTTTTCTTGTTTATTTTTCTTTATTAAGTACCTACACGATCTAGGGTTAGCCAAGTAACCCACTGTCAACCGCTTATTCTATACTGTATCAGTGGCGGCGCGTTTATACAAGCCGAGTCCCCCCGGATTGACTAACTTTACTACAGTTTTCCTTGGGCTCATGAAAAAAAGACTAAGACATATCCGGCTCCGTGTTGCCTAAGAAAAAAATTGACGCTCCGCTACTGTACTGTATTAACCCCTTGACTCTCGGTTAGCCGGCTAACCATTAAGTGCACAAGTGGGCAAATGCAAACTATAGTACTTTAACTCATACTGATTTGGAGACATTTAACAAATAATCGCCGAAAGCTGTGACACTCTTGTTTATATCCTTACAGTTTTTTCTTTATTTCCTTATAACGTGTCATTTCAATGCTATTAATGATATCGGTAGACGTAATATGAAATATTAGCATTGGCTTTACTTCAATATCCATTTATTAGTACTTCTTTTCTTATGGATAGTAGAAATAAACGTTTATTTTATTTACTTTTATTTTTAGTTGTCATATGTTTTATAATCGCTGTTTTTATGAACTAAACTTTTTTATAATGACGTTACCTTAATGAGCTCCTTGATTCTATCGGTGATGTACAGCCCGACGTCTTTCTTGTAGTAACCTAAATCACCGGTCTTGTAGAACCCGTCCGCTGTCAAACTGTCCGCTGTCGCTTGTTCGTTCTTGTGGTAACCTTTCATGACTACAGGGCCTCGCACGTACATTTCTCCTAGCTGTAAAACAATATCAAAAACGCTGTATTTACCGCAGCGTGGGCAGACCATCCACAAGGTGGATCGAGGACATGGGTAAAGATTGCGGGAATTCACTGGATCGGGTGGCGTGAAACCGGTCACTGTGGGTCGCTTTGGGGGAGGCCTATGTCCAGCAGTGGACATCCATCGGCTGTTATGATGAAAACTCGGAGACGACAACGCATTGTAGTGCAGCATAGCTCTGGTGGAAAGGCACCCTAACGGCCCGGCCACGACAATGCGCGACTTGCGGCGCGAAAGCGTTTTATTTGTTCGTTGCGCGGTCAAGACGCACAATGCACTGTGGTTAGTTGGGATCACGCGCAATGAACAGACGAAACGCTTGCCGCACTGAAATTTGCGTAACGTCGTGGCCGGGCCGTTAGAGCGAGCAGCGGAACATACTGGGATCGCCTACCCGCCTGCCAGACTCGTTTCAATTAGACCGTTTTTGATATTTTTGAATATTGTAATAATTATGTAAATTGAAATAGATGAATATACTTAAGAAAAAGTGACGAGGTCCTCCAACGTCCGAGAAAGGATTTGAACCGGCATCTCTTGCTATCACGGCTGACGCCCTAACCAATTGCACCACCCGAACACAGCGGAATCCGCCGATTTGTCAAGTATACGTATGGTGACGGCGCCAACAATGGACAAGGAACCAATCATGATCATTAGTGCTTATTTCAAAGGAGTCAAGTGTTATGCGTTTGTTGGTACATATGCAATTTATAACGTTATGGTTTTTGAATTAAGAATCCATCATTGGTGCCTGTCAGCTTAAAGAGTCTAATAGTTTTTTTAGGCACGGTTTTTGGGCACCGTTTATTTTAATTTATATTTGGAAGACGCGTCTATTAAAGACCTATATACGCTGTGGAATAAAAAAACTATCTATGAAGAAAACTTAAAAAAAGAGTGAGAGAAACAAAATGCTACACTTACTTCTCCAACTGGAACTGGATTTCCAGACAACGGGTCAACGAACTTGAGCTCAATATTGCTCATAGGAACTCCGCTGGAGGAGAAGTCGATCGTGCTGCCGATCAATGGTCCTGCAGTCAATGACGTCGTCTCTGTTGCTCCGTATCCTTGGCCGAAGACTAGCTTGCCCTGTCAATCATTAGGTACCTATAGTTGAAGTACGTTCGCTTCTTTTTAAACACGACTGACCAGCGTTTGACCTCAGTCGTACTGATGGTAAGTGTCGACGAAATCGAGGGTGTAGCACGCTGGTTCAGTAACAGCCTATTCACTCTTGCCTTAAAGAGACCTAAATAATATGTTTGGGAATACAACCGAAGGGAGCGAATTCCAATCCTTAATAATAGTTCACTCATTAATGGAGATTATGTTCAAGTACATTGTCGTGTAACAAAGAAAGAAGATGAAAAATTGTATATTGTAGGGGTTAATGAGTGCTGAGGCGCTACCGCAAAATACGATGTTCGTAAATTTCGGACGATTGTCTCTGTCACTCTCGTTACGCTTTGATTGGAGTAAAAGAGAAAGATGCCCGAAATATACGAACTTCGATGTTCGCGGTACCGCTCCTGATTTTCAAATGTTGATCTCAGAACTCTGAGAAATGGTTCCCTGTTCGAGAAATATATCTCTACCTTCCTATACTACTTAAAACGTTGAGCCCCGACGACGCAACGTCTGTGCTCTTATTAAACCTTCTCCAACGCCAGTGACACAACGCCTGTGATCACAAATTATTGAAATCCTATGCCAGTGACACGTGTGTGTCGAAAAATATAATTGTGTCGCTTCACTTCACACTCGGGTAAATCCATTCTCCTTTAAGGTTGAAACCTTAGAGCAGAATGGATTTACCTGGGTTTGAAATTAAGGGACATAATTCTTGTATGCCGGTAACACGTAAGTGTGTTCAAATAAATATATACAAGCTACTACTTCGTCGCTATCTATTAAGGGATCTAGTAATTATTACTAGTACAGTTAGTTGCTAAGCGGGTCAGGTTCGCTAGGCTTGACACGCTCGTATTGACTTAACAATAAAGTCGTTACCAGCTCATTTTGAACACCTCAACCGCTTATCACCTTTTTCTGTACCCTTACCATGACTTGTGACATTGACGTTTTCGATAACGAGTATCGAGTTTACTATCTGTGCATCTCGCTTGTACTATTTTAGTGCGAACACTCGTTCGCACTAAAACCAACCAAACTTATGACCAGTGCTCGGACAAGTCATCGCAGAAACAGATATGGACATGGAACAACACTCTTATGGATCGAGACTTGGATTATTATTATTATCTAAAGCAGATATTATCGTAATTTAACATTTGACCTTTTTAGTCGCATATCTGTCATGGATTTGTCAAAGTGGCATGCTTGAAACAGTTGTCTGGTGACAATTTAAATTAATACAATTATTCGCTTAATTATGGTTATTTCCAAATATTTTAAATATGGTGCAAATAAATATAATGCAAGCATCAACATTAAAAAAATGTTAAAGGAAATACCTTCACACACGTATGGTGAATTTTGGGTTACACTAATAAATGTCATTGAAAAACAAAATGCGATTCCATTAATCTTGTTCTATTGCCGTGTTGAGATTGTTTTGCGATGACTTGTCCGAGCACTGCTTATGACTGCACTTAGGTAATTCAGATTCATGGTTCAATTCACTTTTAGAAATTAAAATAAATGCCAACTTACGTCAGTTTTCGCCATGACCAACTCAACGTCACTGGCGGAAAGTGGAGCGGCGCCGGAGGAGATACGTCTAACATTCTTCAAGTGTTCTTTAGTCACATCCGGATGCTTACCTAGTAAGATAGCTGGAAACAATACGTAACCGGTAAATTTCCGATGAGTCTAACAAACTAGGGGAGTACTAGGTATTTTTAATTAATGCTGTTATAAAACACTGGTCTATTAAAATTTAATTTATGTCATCAACTACATTTTGGGAAATGAAATGTAGGTTTCGGTAACTGACCAAAAATAAAATGTTTATTCTTTAACGCCAAAAATAGGGAAACACTATAGGTATTCCTTACGGGATATATGTAGAGTACTTGAAACCATCTGTATGTGTGAATTCGCGTTTTCATGTAACGTTAAACGCTCTCAGTTCTATACATTTGTTCTACGACTAAGCGCTCTCAAAATAAGTAAACATAATCTCAACAGATGGCGCTGCTACATCTTATACGGGAAAAGAGAAACTGCCTTAATTTTGAAGGATGCAATCTTCTATCATTATCATCAGTCAAAAAGCTAATGAATTCTACATCGGCCGGGGTGTGCCCGGGTCCAACGATTTCCCACAACCTTATATAACCAGATAGTCTCTACTCTCACAAACTAGGTGACCACCTAGTTTGTGAGTTTTCCAACTGTACGTCTTCCGATACACTTGAGAACCTTTCTACCCCATCGATCATCGGTTCTTCGAGCATTGTGCCCTACGCGATTTTGTATACATTGCATTCTACATTGGCATGTAAGTTAGCGTATATCGATACAAGTGACGAATTATTTGTATTTGTCTACTCACCAATCGGAGGTACTATGTAGAGAAGGCTAGGCTTCTGTTCTTTTAGGATATCTAAGAATAAGCCAGTTGAGAAGGTACTCATTGTTACAAGCTTGCATCCTTTCGTCAGATGCGCGATTAGGTTAATAACTAGCCCATAAATGTGGAAGAATGGCAGAATGCACGGTACCACGTCTTGGAATGAATCTGAAATCAGAACAAGTATGGAAATGTATTATAATAAACACATATAGTTATATCTCTGAAATATCACTGACACAGAAATCTAGTTCCATACAATTGTTTATTATCTCTGTGTTCCATAAAATTTCACTTTGGTAGGAAGTAGATGCTTTAAAATAGGCTTATTAACCAAACTACCACAGGGCACAGCGAATTACCATCACACTTGAGTCTGGAGAAGCACAACTGGGGAAGTACCTTCTCCTTACAGAAGACCACAGTCATAATAACACTGCTACCTTTCAGGTATGTAGTGTTATGTTCCTGATGGAGTAAGGTTCCCAGAGCTCCAACAACTTTCAGACATAGGCTATGGTAACTGCTTACCATCACGCGGGCCGTATGCTTGTTTTCCACCGTCGTATTAAAAAAAAAACTCACCACTCGCAAGTATAGGATAGCAGTTTCTTTCATCAGACATAATCTCAATGGCTGCGATGATGTTCCTATGCGTAATCTCCACTCCTTTTGGCAAACCAGTGGTTCCACTTGAAAATGGAATAACCGCCACATCATCAGGCTTCCTCTTTTCAACTTTATCCAGGAGATTTTTGTCTAGTTCACCGTTTTCTGCAACTTCTGAGAATCTAACTGCACCAGTCGGTATTGCTGTCTCGTTGTTGTCCTTTATTATAATCCTCATGTCAAGTTCGGCGTTCTTCATTGCTTTCATTATTGTGTCGTAGCATTTTGAAGTGGTCACGATTAGTTTTGGTCTGGTTAAGGACAGTTGATGGGTTAGTTCCACTGTAATAAAAATGAAATGTCAATTATCTTCGCCTATTTAGAGGTAAAATTAAGGTTTGATTAAAATTATAGGTTATTATAAGTTGTGTAATTAAAATGAACCCTTTATGTGAAAATATGATGAGTAGAAGAGAAGATTCTTTATAAATGATGATAATTAAAAATTGGGTCCTTTTTTTCAGACTTGCGTATTAAAAAATATTTATCAACCTATTCGGCCTTGTTCGTATCCGTTAAAGCTTTATTTATAATAAATTTTATAGCTTTATTTATAATAAGTTTTATTTATAAGCAACAATAAAATCATAAAACATTGATTAGGTAATTCTCTTTTCTCCTAATACCGATTACATTCGTTTTATTGTGAATATTTTTATTATGTTATCTCTATGTAATAATAAACATATGTTTTATCTATTGTTGCCACAGTTTATGTTCTTGTAACTATAAATTAAGTTTCTCGTGGACCGTCATATTCATACCTACTGTAGTTGTTAGGTTTCTAGCTCGCCCTTATGGCCACAACTCTTTGTCTATTATTCAGTAAAACCACACGTGCTACTAACTACATAAAATAAAACCGGACAAGAGCGTATCGGGCCACGCTCAGTGTTCCGTAGTTCTCCGTCCGTCACGACCGACAGTAAGACACGACCGACCACAGACAACTCAAGGCAATTCTAGCACGACAAATTTTCGACCTGAGCTCCGACCGTCATCTTAACACCACCATGTAGGATATGAGCGTTCCACGTTTAGCGACATCTATCGGCAAATTAAGTAAACTATTGCGCGCGAGCGTTTTTTTTACGCGGCGTAATAAAGTTAATGTTGAAAAAACCTTAATTTTGCTAGATATTCATTCGTAAATTTATGTTAACGAACTTGTTATTGTTTGGGTTATTTAATGGAGATAATTGTATCGTTTGACAACACTGATGTTTATAAATACTGTGTACAATCACCGTTTTGCTGGTTTCTTGACCTCTATATCTATTTGATTACTCTCTTTGACTCTTGAAGTGCTATAGTTATAGGTATAAGATAGACATACAGAAAAAAACATTAAGAAGACAAAATATAAATGAGCTATTTTCCTAGTAATTTAAATAATAAATAAATGAATGTTACATGACATCCTTCAAATTGACCTAGCTCCACGGTAAGCTCAAGAAGGCTTATATTGGCCAGCCTCAACCAACGATACATATAATACAAAAAAATTAATATAAAGAAAACACTCATAAGTGTCATGACTTAGGAACAAAATAAATATCTGTGCTCATCACAGAAATAAGTCAATGCCAGTTGGCTTCATAGGCAGGGTCACTAATCATTAACCCATTAGACCAGACTTGTCGTCATTTAGGTAAAGATAATTTGCAATTCATCCTCAATTTTTCAAAACGACCAACAATAAAATTCGGGATAATCTTACACAAATCGACCTAGTCCTACGGTAAGCTCAGTAAGGCTTGTGTTGTAGGTACTAGACGACGATATATATAATAGATAGATACATATAAATACTTAAATACATAGCAAACACCCATGACTCAGGAACAAATATCTGTGCTCAAAACACAAATAAATGCCCTTACTGGGATTCTAACCCAGGACCATCGGCTTCATAGGCATGGTCACTAATCATTAACCCATTAGACCAGACTTCTCGTCATTTAGGTAGGTAAAGAAAATTTGCAATTCATCCATTTGCCTTCCCATTAAACAATTTTTTTTTAAAGTCATAACGACCAAAAAATATCCTTACTTTCTTTATAAATTGGGTTGATGGTGGTCATCGTGCAGCCAGCCTGAACGATCCCCAGAGCTGTCACCACAAACTCGGGGCAATTCGGTAACATGATGGCCACCAAGTCGCCTTGCTTCAAACCGAACTTCTTCAGCAGCGACGTGGCGAAGATCCCCGTGTGGTGCTGAAGTTGCTCGTAGGTGTATGATTTTTTGGTTTCTGCACATTCCTGAAACAAGTAAGCGTTTGTTAATAACGGCTCTAAAAATTTTGTTATTATACGTAGTTATGCTAGCACCCTAACGTGGAATTCAGGATCCGGATAGGTCGATACACACTTTTAGAACTCAATAACATTTAAAATATAATATGCTTGTTTTTTATATTTTTGATTTTGTTGATAATATTGGTCATTATTGTTCATATGGGCGTTTTATGATTGGTAGACCCCTGTCGAATAAGAAGTCTTGTGTTCCTCTACAAGGCTAAAGACTTCTGTAAGACAAGCAAGACTTCAGACATATCTCTGACTTGACACTTGTAGGTTTGACTTAAATTTGTTACAAAATATAATGTTTCAACAATTGTCAGAGGCGCTACCGCGAAAAACGATATTCGTAAACGGACGATTGTCTCTGTCATCCTCATAACGCCTTAATTGGAGTAAAACTAGTAAAAGGGAAAGACGCTTGTAATATACGAACTTCGACTTTCGCGGTAGCAGGGCAGATATACAGTGGTTTGTAGGTATGTATTTATTGGTTACAAACTGAAACAAGATGAGTTGGAACTGCGGACATGGGTTAAGTTCGGATAATTCAATTTTCGAATGCAGACCGAGTTTTTTTAGTTTGTATTGAAGTTTTTTTTTTTTTATGACATAGGCGGCAATCGAGCAGACGGATTGCCTGATGGTAAGCAATCACCGTCGCCCATGGGCACCCGCAACACCAGGGGAGTCACAAGCGCGTTGCCGGCCTTTAAGGGGGGTTGGAGCTCTGGGAACCTTCACCTTCACCTCACCATCAGGAACACAACACTACATACCTGAAAGGTAGCAGTGCTATTATGACTGTGGTCTTCTGTAAGGAGGAGGTACTTCCCCAGTTGGGCTGCCCCAGATTCAAGCGTGATGGTCATCGCTGTGCCCTACCTCTCATTGTTGGACGTAGTTTAAGGACATACCCGGGTCCGAAGTATACCTTTTTAAGTAAAAACATTAATCAACATCAATACTTATTCTTTACTTATAACAGAACCTAAGTTATTCAAGGATGTGAACATTTGTAATGAAACTCTCGCAACTTTAGTTCAGTTTTACATAAATTACAATCGCGTGTGTATGAATACAGAAAAGTGGACAATTGTTCGCTAAATGATACCTATAGAGGACGTCTATTACTTAAACAAGTTTTTTGTTTGTAGCGTTTTTCGTACAATACGGTATTATGACTTGATAGTTGAGACTTTGTTTGTCCCCAATGTCCTGCCTCGAGCTAAGGACACATAGAGTAGGTATCAGCGGAAGCGCTGGTGGACTTGCAATTCAGAGGTCGCAACTTCAAACCCCGTTGGATACCATCAGACCGTTCCTGATGGCATGCCCGACTCGACTGCGGATGGCATTCCGCCCTAGGATGGAATGCCATCGGCAGTCGCCTACGGACTAAAACCATCCCCCTTTTGTATAATGAGTGTGTTATTATACGCGTATCCAATGAGGATTTCCTCCCCCTTCCCAAAAAAAAAAAAACTTCAAACCCCGGTTCGTACTAGTCTCTTTTCGGTGCAGGAAAACATCTTTAGGAAACTGAACTAATGTCAATAAGGCGTAGTTTAGCCGGGTTGGAAAGCAGATGGCAGTGGCTTTCGTAAAACTAGTGACTACGTCAATTCCTAGGGTCAGTTGCCAAGCGGGCCCCAGTGGCAGAATGCCGGGACAACGCGAGGAAGATGAGAGTAGATAACAGCCCGTTCATAAAGCCTATTTTCTCCGGCTTAACTACCTGTTCCACAGTTCAACAGGTCTTGCATGAAACCGTCTTGCCTGGTGTGGGATAAATTTGACTTGGCTCCCGCAAATATAACTTGTATCATATTGGGGGTCATTGCCGTAGTCGCCATGTTTGGCAGGGTTGGCGAAGGCAGTTGCTGTAGATTGGATTACGACGGACACACCCATCCTTCGGTTTTTTTCCCTTTGTCGCCTCTTACGACACACACCGGAGGATGAGGTGGTATTCTAGTCAGCCGGCACCACACGACATACATATAAAGTAGGGTCAAACCCGCTTTAACTATTGCTATCATAGATTTTGGCTTCCCAATTACATAATTGGCAGTATTAAATCAACAAATTTTGCCCATGTCGCCTTGACTTGTTTTGCCGGTATGGCCGCAATCTTTTCCTCAAACTCTTGTAAACAAACCTAGTCCTAAAATCCTTCACCTTCACTCGTTCATATACTGCCAAGGTTACATAAACAAGTATTATGCGATCACGTAAACCTCACATTATCTAACATCTCGAAATGGCTCCTAATTTACCAAATTTTCCGTGTTCTGACACTTCTGACCCATACAACCTATAATATTTGGGAGTTAACGTAATATAATAGTTTTAACGTGTTGTAGATTTTTATAATTTAAGTGAACCTTTTGTCCTACAGTTTTTAGTATATGGGTGATTTTCTATCCACGTAACTATTTTATTTTTATTAAACGTATCAAGTATCCAAGTTCCAATTTCTAGTTTACAATCGAGTTCAGAACTATATACCTCTAACTGTTTTCTTTGTTTTTTTTTATGACAAAAGCTTGCAAACGAGCAGACGGATTGCCTGATGGTAAGCGGTT
The DNA here is from genome assembly GCA_022674325.2 of Grapholita molesta. Lineage (NCBI taxonomy): Eukaryota > Metazoa > Arthropoda > Insecta > Lepidoptera > Tortricidae > Grapholita > Grapholita molesta. The sequence continues at coordinate 13,819,712 of CP053135.2, read as the reverse complement.
ACCGTAGCCCACGGGCGCAACACCAGGGGAGTCACATGTGCGTTGCCGGCCTTTAAGGGTGGTTGGAGCTCTGGGAACCTTACTCACTATCAGGAACACAACACTACATACCTGAAAGGTAGCAGTGCTATTATGGCTGTGGTCTTCTGTGAGGAGGAGGTACTTCCCTAGTTGGGCTGCTCCAGACTCAAGCATGATGGTACTTCGCTGTGCCCTACCTCTCATACGGCGGTTTCAACTTATAATAATTTCGTGGAGCTATGTTAACGGCTCCAATTTACACTCGTTCAATAAACTATTTTGTGTCACTTGTTGCCATGTCGCCTGGGTCACTCTTAAATCCACAGTTTTAATATAAACATACATTTTTGTGGTAACAATATGTCCATCACATAATGGGTCTCGTGCCACATTTCTTCTTACAAACTATGTCATTGTTTTCCGATGGCTGATGGGACAGAATAACAGATAATAGTTGTATCACCCAAATAATAATAAAAGGTAAATATCTATAACATTTTATGAAGCAGGCGTCCGATTTTAATAAAATTCCAATAGCCGTAGCTTGTCCATTCTGTCCACCCAATAGCCTAGTACTTTTTAGATTTCATTAAACTTCAATTGCCCTTACACCATGGCGGGTGCTGTCTCTGTGCGCGTTCCATGACACGGATAGGGACATCTGCTTAGTGTATACCCTTTTAAATTTTTGTTTAAATTGTAAATTTACAATAGACTCGAACTCGAAAGGGCCTCTCTCTGCGCGTTGACTCGATCCGGCTGCGCATACGCCACCCAAATGTCCAGAACACTATTATTGCGTGTATGGGAAAAAGAGGTAAATAAGATAAAAAAATGTTTATATATTATAGACCGCATTCGCTATAAGAGTATTTTTTAATTGTTTTCCATGCATATTACCCTATAACATTGACATTGGTTTAGCTTCGGTCAAATGCCGAAACCTTGGATTGCTAATCTAAATCTTGGCGACCTTCTTAAAGATGTTAGCCTGAAGTCTTAAACGGCTATAGATAAGTAAATAAGTGACGTCGAAGTTGTCCTTGGATTCATTGGTTTAGTTTAGCGAATATGATCTTAACTCGAACATTGTTCATTAGAATAGTTTACTTATATGGCTTTGACAGACGGTTTAAATTCTATTAAAACGAATATGAGCCATTGGATTCGTGCTAAAAAATAATCCAAATGATGCCAAATTGCAGTGCAAATTTTGGTCTAGGTACATGTTAGCAAAAAACGAGGCATGACATAAAATTCGCAGACGAAGCCAATTATAATATATTATAATAATAAGATAAAAAAAATAACCTTAATACCGGCCGCTTCCTCGCCCAACGTATCAGCATGGCGATATAACAAGGAAATTCCGCCAGCATCCTTGGTACAAAGGCCTTTTTTAGATTTAAGGTAGAGTAATTAAGTAATTATTGTAATGCCTACCTCCTGCGTAATTTATAAAAAACCAGTTCTGATAGTTTAAGAGGAAACTTCACATGTAACCGTCAATAAACAAACATATGTTATCCATATTTAAATCGTAAGAAAAAATAGACAAATTTGACTCGCAGTGGGTTAGCACATTGTTATCGATGAATTCTCAATCAAAATTCGAGACTTCGATGCCGTAAAGAGTTCAATACTCTTCGTTAGATGTCGCTACACGCCACCCGTAATAACGTATACCAGGAAGAATAAAGTAGAAAGATTTGACAAGTCCGCGCGGCACTCGTATGGCACAATTGGTAGTGTACTGGGCTAGTGATCCAGTGGTTGCGGGTTCGAGTCCCGCTGCGAGTCAAATGTTTCTATTTATTCTTTCGATTTAAATATCGATGATATGCCAGCAGACGTTTATGCTTAATATAAAAACAGTATGTTATCCATATTTAAACACCCAATAAAACTAAAACTTTCGTTGGCGTGTTCTAGGAAAAATTACATATGTGTCAGAGACACACCGCTACCTACCGCCGATTGGATAAACATTATTAACCTAATAAGCGGTTTTTATAGTAGGTACCTATGTGTGGTAAATAGTGTAGATACTTGTAATACCCTCTATTGTTATATTTCATCTATTGAATATAAATTACGTCGACAGACCATTGTTTGATAGTTGGTGATTAATTCAACCCACTTAAAAGAATTTCCCACAGCAAGAGGAAAAATACAGGTCGATTGTAGGTGACATGATGTCAATTGTCAACGTCATTGATACTATTTTATATTAAGCAGAAACGTCTGCTAGCATATCAAAGATATTTAAATCGAAAGAAAAATTTGACTCGCAGCGGGACTCGAAGCCACAACCACTAGATCACTAGCCCAGTGCACTACCAGTTGTGCTATACCAGCGCCGCTTAGACGTGTCAATTTTTTCTATCTTATCCTTCTTGGTATATACGTCATTACGGGTGACGTGTAGCGACATCTACCGAAGAGTATTGAACCCTTTTTACGGCATCGATGTCTCAAATTTAGATTGAGAATTCATCGATAACAATGTGCTACGCCTTTCTAAAATTATTTTATATTATTTTTTCTGTTTTTCTTTCGATTTAAATATGTCATTGATACTAGACATAGACATACCATTTACCTAGATGGAGCGTGCTAATAATAATACCACGATTCAAAGGGATGATCTTAACTTTCCACAGGTATGGCAGAGATGGCGCTATTTTCGTCAGTCCTTGTCAGTCTCGCACGTATTTGATCCCCTCCAAATTGGACGCTTCAGAACTGTCAAAATTGAAGGGGAACAAACAAATACAATTGGAGTTTTCTTGGGTTTTCGATATGGTCACCATATTGAAATTCCTCAAAATGAGAGAGTAGATGGTGCTTTTGCTGGCAGTTCCAAAAATGTCACCTCAGTACTTTGTTTTTATATATAAAATTTTATAATTTCCGAGTGCAATAGCTGAATGACTTGCAGAGAGACAGAGAGCCCTGCTAGCCAAATATGGTCGGGTTTTTATCACTTGTCACAATATCTGTCACGCTCTAACAAGTACCTACTTACGTGCGTGTGAAAGTGACGGATAGCTCGAGAAATGATAAAATGGCATGGTTTAAAATGCTATCCGTTCTGGCCGAAGTTACAAGTTATAATTACCTACTGAAGTGTCAAACGGGGCCACGCTAATAGTCTATCTTAAGATTATTAGTGTCATTACGCAGCACTTATACTATGTAAACATAATCCTACTTTGTATAAGTATGTATAACATCAAGTACCATGGTTCGGTAAATGAAGTGCACTTCTTTAATCGCCCGAGTCTAAACTGTAGGTGGATAGATATTCTTGGCAAAATACGCCGATACCAAAAAGTTGAAAAAATATGATAAAAACCCGACCATATCAGACTAGCAGACCCGTATCACCACACCGACAATTTATCACGACTCCCCGACATATGTAAAGTAAACTACTGACGTTGTATAGGTGACATACAAAAGGTTCTCGCTGTTATTGTTGCTTATTATCCATGACTACTAATTTATATCAGTCATGTTTCTAAAATACAACTTTTTTGTTTCTGGCAGAGTTTAAAATATCACTATTCGAGTACTCGAAGCTCGATGACCGGCTCCTGGCCTATTTTCTTTAGGCCATTTATGAGCCAGTTATCGCTAGTAACTAAATCGACTGTGATGGAATGATTATTATGATTATTGGTTCAAAGCATTTCCTGTTTTTTACAGAACAAGTCTCTCACTCTTGTCGGAGTATACATACCGGGTGTGGCCTGTAATATGAGCATTAACTTTAGGCATCATTTCTACACCATAAACGTACCAACATTTGTTCTACGACTTTTGAAAATAACTAATAGTTTAATAAATATTAATAAAAAAAGATTTTCTAAGCAAGCAATGTATTGCGAAAACTATGAAGTTTGTAGGCTGACAGTAAACGTCAACTAGACTAATGGATGCTGTTCATTGAAAATACTATTTAGTTTGTTCGAAAAAATCACAAGTAATAAATTACCCAATTATTTAAAGTTGTAGAACAAATGTTGTTACGTTTGTGGTGTAGAAGGGATCCCTAAAATGTTTGCTCCTATTCCAGGCCACACCCGGTATATAATGCGATCCTTCATTAAATCTATGCCCATTCAGCTATTGTGGTTGCATGATACATAATTAATATATAATTCTTTATCTACCTATTCTATTGTTTATTATCACCGCAATAAAAGACAATGCTGTATAACAGGTTCAATAGTTTCATTACGTAATTTAATAGGTATTATATACCGGTATAGTAACAATTTTATGACTAACCTTTGGCCTGTGAGCCAAAGTATTAAGGAAGCAACATAAGATTATAACTATTAACAACTATTACTTCAAATGGGATGGTTACCACGTCTATGTTAATTTGACTGAGTATCGCCATCTTCACGGAATTCATACTAGTCCATACTTCCATACTAAAATTATAAATCCGAAAGTAACTCTTTCTGTCTGTTACCTCTTCACGATTAAACCGCTAAACTAATTGGGATGAAATTTAGTATGGAGACTATGGAGATAGTTTGAGCTACGAGAAAGGACATAAGATATTTGTTATCCCGTAACCTTACTTTAAAGACGGGCATGGATATAATGGAATAGGTTTTATCTTGTCTCTGCGCAAAGCTAGGCTATATTTGGGGCTTTGTCACGAGAGTTCATTGCACATAGCTAGCTATATACATAGGTATAGATGTACCTATAGATAAACTCCACAAGAGCTCCACTCACACAACAACATGTAATGACAGCGAAATTTTGAAATTATACTGTTATTTTTTCGTACCGACAGCAAGTTCAAAAGTGTGGTACTTGAAACCAAAAAGTTTTCTTAAGAAGTATTTTTAACTAGTGGGTGTTAAGTATTATTCAGAAAGAAAATAAAGTGTATTGAAAATACTTCATTATAAAAGTGTGTGCGTTTGAATATTATTTAAAAAAAAAAGTTTTTTTATAAATATATATTAAGATTGCCTGTAACTGCCTACAAAGCGGGGGATCGGGGGTTCGAAACCTAGCAAGTGTGTTATTTTAAATACCTAAATGGTTTTAAAAATATACGTAAAATTTTTTTTACGGCGTGTTTGGCTACTTTTTGTCAAATACTAACGTATAAATAGGACATTTAATCCAATTTTTAATCATAACGGACGCACGATCATTAAGTAAGTACCTAAACAATTAAAAAATAAACTCACCACTGCAACCAACTTTTTAAAACCCGCTGAATCTATCCACACTCTATCCAACAGTTTCATATCAGGTATTTTCTTTTCCGGCAGAAAAGATTTTATGATAAATTCCTCGTCTTTCTTCAAAGACGCACTGACAGAGAGTTTCCTTTGCCATTTTATTTTTTTTAATTCACTCGTGATTAGTTTACGCGCGAAGCCGTTCATTGTGCGCGCGCAGTTTATTCTGCGGTTCGTTTACAACTGAACCGAATGAGCGGGTTTGTAAATTATGGTTTGATTATATTTTTTATGACCTTGTCAGAGACGCATAAGTAATTAAGACTGTTTAACTAAGACAGCATAGGAGTATGTCCGTGCAAAAATAATATGCATCGATGAAATCTGCACGTCTTAAACTTTACTTTATTTCGCCGCCATAAGAGCAATGATTATTTATGTATAGGTGTCTACAAGTTACCTCGTTTTTACGGACCGAGGATGAGCCACTACAGTGGGATAAGCAGGCCTCCAACCGCCCTGGAGATCGTTGGTCGGGAGACAAGCTGACTTTGCCGAAAACGGTCAGGAGCATATATAATGTTTATAAATTATAATATGTGAGTGTGTCACGTGTGTGTCCTATATAAATATATATTCTTTACCCGTACGAGACTGCCTAAACCTAGGATTGCAAAGTAGGATGTAGATAAGCGCATTTGAAAACATCACAATAAATAAAGTAAAAAACCCAAAAGTTTTCGGTGACAAAATATTAGTTAAAAAATGGCACTTTTGTGCATTTGGCAGTCTTTATTATTGATTTATCTACATTGTTTTTACCACTTGGGTACAAATACGTAATCCGGTAATAAGATGGCAATAAACCGTGACGAAATAATAGGTAGATACTTTCTTGTATTGCGTAGTAGGTATTGTCTCTATCAGGCAGTGAATTGTCTCTAGTTGTATCTGAAAGAGTGTAAGTAGGTACCTATATATCTATAAATAAATAAATATTATAGGACATGCTTGTAAAAAATATATCATACACAAATTGACTGAGCCCGACGGTATGCTCAAGAAGGCTTGTTTGTGGGTGCTCAGCCAACGATATACATAATATACAAATAATAAAACACCCATGATTCAGGAACGGGATAAAGCGGGATAGTAACCATGTATTTTTATTTTATTTATTTATTATATAGGTTCTTGAAAGGTAGGCAACGCGCATGTGAATCACCTGGAGCTGCAGGCGTCCATGGTCTACAGTAACTGCTTACCATCAGGCTGGTCGTATGCTTGTTTGCCACCGTCGTTGCATTAAGACACGCTGAAGAACTACTGTACAATACTGCTATCGACGCGCCCGCGCACTATCGCCGTGCTACCGCGTACTACCGTACCGCGGCCATGCCCAGAGACCACTGTGGCTGTCTATAGGGGAGAACTTCCAACAGTGGAAGTCCATGGCTGTTGACACTTGTTTGCTATGCGTTGACGTGTTGATCCACCGTCGTGACTGCCTTGATATCTACGAACAGTACTTAAACCATAAATATTTAATTATGTACAAACAAGTCACAGATATCGATGCGAACAAAGCGCCAAAATATGTGTACATGCACCTTATTATCTTAATACTAAAACACATGTATACATATTTTGGAATGTTTTCCGTATCGATATATTTTTACATTGGCTGTACCTACGTTATCTACAAATGATAATGTAATACAACTTTAGTTATTGTTATGTTTTATAAAAAACATGTGAATTTCTGTAAGTGTATTGTTATTGATTGGCACCACTTAAACATTTGTTTTAGAATAGATGACGAAGAATAGATGAAGGTGGACCTCGTCACTTTTAATTGAATATACAGGATGATCAATCCAAATGGGTCAGTAGGGGCAAGTCAGAAACTATGATATAGTGAAATCTGTTCTTATGAACCATGGCTTCGGTTTTAGATTTAATAATAATGGCATTCAAACTTTTTAAGAAGAATTAATTTTTGCATCCCGGAAAATGGTTACCATTTTGAACATTCATTAAAATTAAATACTTATTTCTCTTTTTGTTGGGTTTTTTAGTCAATTACTTAAAAAATATTTAAAATGCACTCATTGTGACTCATCTTTATGTTTCGTACCATCAACAATAACAAAGAAAAATCTTTCAGATTTACGCCTAACATTGTTTACAAGACTTCGATTCCCGGTTGTGTATGAGAGATTTAAAAAAAAGTTTGAATGCCATTATTCTATAATCTATAATCGAACCTATGGTTCCTAAGAACAGATTTCGCTAATTCTCATAGTTTCTGACTTACCCCTACTCAACCATTTGGGTTAATCATCCTGTATATGACATTATCTATGAAAAGGGACCTTATTGTCGATGGCGCTTATGTCGTTGTTCAAGATGACGCAATTCAAATGTAACGTGTCATCGACTATAAGGTCCCTTTTCATAGATAATGCCACATATATCATCTATTTTCAATTTATAATTTGGGGGAGAGAGGCCATAAAATTTGTGCGTAACATAGGCCATCGACTCAGGCAAAAGAGAGAAGACCCCCGCTCCGAGTCGTTTCTGGTGCAAAGGCTGTCTATAGTAATTGCCGCGAGCATTATGGGCACTTTTGCACCAGAAACTACTAGCAGTTATTAAATTTTAGGGTTAATTTAGTTTTACTGTTAATTATTTATTTTTGTTAAATTTATATTCTATTTAATGTAAATAAATTATTATTTTGTAACAAATTAAAATAATTTGGACGGTCCTCCATTTATAATTTATATATCAACTAGCTTTTCCTCGCGACTTTGTCGGTCATGAAAGTATGGTTGCGGGTTAAAAATTATCCTGTCTTTTCTCGTAGCTCAAACTCTCTCCATACCATAATATATATTATTTCATTCCAATTGGTTCAGCGGTTTAAGCGTGCAGAGGTAACAGACAGACTTACTTCCGCATTTAAAATATTAGTATGGATAGATATTTAAAATGAAAGCAAATCAAAGTATAAAAATAAAACATAGTTTGATTTATTCTTAGTATAAACATTTGTAGTTATTTTTAATTAATAAGTATATACATAATGTTAAATGTTTACGAATATTTTGTTAATTATTATTCTTGTTTCTTAGTGTAAATGAGTCAGTGTTAGTCCATTAAATTCCTACATTATATTTTAGGCTATTTTTTGATATTCCTAGTCCCTAAATAACATAAACGTCTCGCATACTTAAATTAGTTAATTTATGTTGTCTGTTTCTAACAAACATAATTGTTTAGATTGATAGATAAGGAGAACATAATATTACTGATATCCTCCTAAGGCCCACGGACACTCAAGTGCAAAAATACGTACCTACCGAAAGAATCCTTTCATAAATACGTCCTACAACCTTATTTACTGTACAATAGAGTTGCTCGGTACATATTTTTGAAACTTTGGCAGTGAACGAATTTTTACACTACATGGTACTAAATGTTTTACAAAAATTTGAATTTAGTAAAATTGGAACAGAATTGAATTTCGGGTCGCTACCAAAATTCCGGTATTATACATAGAATTAAAAAACGGCAATGGCAGCAGTTGCATGCCATAAATATAAACAAAATAAATAAACCAAATAGTTTGGGATAATCTTACTCAAATCGAACTGGTCCCAAAGAATGCTCAATAAGCCGAGTTGTAGGTATTAGAAGACATATATAATAGATAGATACATATACATTCTTACAATTTTGTACCGTTTGGCGTAGAAACGCTAGGTCCAGTGCGCACAAACTTTTTGCAGCAATCGCGAAGCGTCTGATTGACCGAAGAGCTGGCGGCTTCCTCGCACAACGTAAAAGCAGTTCGAAACGAGGAAATGCCGCCAGCTCCCTTGGTACAATGCCTAAAAGGCCTTTTTAAGATGTAATGTAGTAATTAGTTGAATAATAGAATATAGTAACTATAGGAAATAACATACAATAGATAAGAGATAAATACATAGATAACATTCATAATCCAGGAACAAATATTGGGAAAGACATTTGTCCAGCAGTGGAAATGCCTTTGTGATGCTTTCTGAAGTGATGATGATGATAAATAACAAGATATTTTCATTTCCAAAATTGTTTAATAGTATTACATTTTTGAATTGTCTTTGTAATAAGTACATACACAAAGTTTATAGTAACAACGATACAAGAGTAAGACTAGGCTACTGTCTTTTTTGTTATTATGACTAAAAATAAAATAAAAAAATGGCAGTTAAATGAGTAGAATATTGCACAAAACTCTGTTAAATACATGAACAAGCAAATTAAATTCTACAATTCATAATTTCATTACGAAAGTATTTAAATTTAAACATTAATAACAGCGATAAAATATAAAAATGGTACAATATTTGTGTTGTATTCATAAAATTTTAATTCAATACATAACTCTGTAAAATTATGAATATTTTCCATAATACCTACTTATTTAAAAAAAAAATGTTAAAACCATTGGACCCTTTATTTAACCTTAATATTAAAATAAACAGCATTTATACAATTTTGAGATAATACTAATACTTAAATGGTAAAAGTTAGTTTTTTCCAAATATATAAAATTGTAAATGTTGCATATAAAAATGGGTATAAATTCTTAAAAATACTTTACAAATTAACGCGATTTACTACATAGAAATCCAATTAAAAAATATATATATTAATTAATTTACAAGTTGGCAGTGTGTTAAAAATGGCGTCACGGAGTAATATCGCTTTGCCTTAATATAATTCAATTTGTAAATTCGGCAAACCAGTGAGACTCGAGTTTTATAGGCATGCCGCCACTTTTATGTAGCTTTGTGATGATCTACATATTTTTTTTTTTATTAAGCAGAAACATCTGCTAGCGAGTATCTTCGATATTTAAATCGAAAGATAAAAAAAAATCTATTTTTCTTTCGATTTAAATATCGAAGATGTACATAATTACTCAATATAGGTATGTCATTCCTTATAACTATAGAAATACTCGGATAAATACGTATCAGTCTTAAAATACTATCCTTAAATCTAAACCTTCCCATTCCCAAAATACCATTCAAACATGTCAGTATAATATACTAATAAACAATAACAATTAAACAATGTAAAATCGAATGTATAAAATATCTTTTTTCTATTTTAACTTTTATGAGTCATTGTAATATTTGATACAAGTAAATGATAATAAGCACTAAAGAGCTGAGTCTCCGTTCGGTTCGCCGGTCGCTGGCTCTCACGTGTGCGTGACGGGGCGACGACGCGGGCGGCGATCCGAACGGACACTCAGCACTCTTAGTGCTTGAAAATTACTAAATTAACGTGAGTAGAGCCGTTATCATTTATAGAATATAAAATATGTGGTCATTTTTTACTTATTTTTTAATAGTTGCATTGAACAGTCCAGGACATCTGTATAAAGTATAGTATACACTGTTACACTCAATTCCATTACTGTAAGAAAAGTTAACTTATGTACATCAGTACTTATGTCCATTTCGTGACAACAATTAATACTTGGTTTTGGTTTTACTAACTGTAATTATTTTTTTGGCAGTCTTCCATAAATATTTTATGGTTAATTGTCGTCGCAAAAATGATATAACTTCACTTTTCGTGTTTCGAAAATTATGATATATGCACTTATTCACGTATAAATATGTGCACACATCTTAACCTAACCTTGTTGTAATAAAGTATAAAATTGTATATTTATGTCCGGGACTGTACGTGAAATAAAATAAAAATTTCTCCATTATTTTATCTTTGAATATACAAAACCGTGACTTTGAGGTAACAATGGATTTAAACATTTCATATCTCGAATTATAAACAAAAATATTAATATTGGAATGTATGAAACGAACGTTGAACCTTGTTCGCATGTCACAGTAAAGTCAGTCTACAGAAAGTGAGAAAAATTTCCTTCGGGAAAACTCGGATCATTATCAGAATACAACGACACCCGGACTGTCAATGAATGATCGTATTAAATGAGTGACATGTTCATATGTACTAATATGAAACTTTATTGTTCGCTTTGAAACTTCACACTAAACAATAAAGTTCCATGTTAATGGGTATGAAAAAGTGACTCATTTAATACAATCATTGATTGACCGTTCGGGTGCCGTCGTATTTCGACCGAGATCCGAGTTTTCCCGATTGAAAATAGTTTTGCACTACATCTTCTTCTTCTTTAAAAAAAAATGGCTTCCATCAATAAATCAATCGATGATTTCGCCAATGTCAAGTATAATAAGTATAATAACATATAAATTTGCCCTTAGAGCATGACGTTGTTGGGTAGTAGGCCTTGCGTTTTGTAAAGTGGTAGCTGGACTTTACAGAAAGCTAAGAGGCGGCCGTGACCCTGGGACTGCCGGGTGATGACCAAAAATAGTGGTGAAATACGTTTTGAAATCTATTCTTCATTAGCTGCACAATTATGCGTTAGATCACTGCATAATACGCTATCAATATTACACACTAAACTACGTTTGAACAAAAAACAAAAAATATATTTTCAAGACGACTTCGCCATTTTGAGGTTCAACCGTCAAACCCTGCACTGCATCTGCTAGCCTAATATGGTCGGGTTTTTATCACTTGTCAGAATATCTGTCACGCTCTAAGAAGTATGTGAGTGGGAAAGTGACGATTGCGCGATAGACGATAAAATGTCAACTATGGCAGACGTTCTGTAGTCGAGTATTCTAATCTTTACAAGTACCGCAGATGAACCTCAACAAAAACTGCAAGCAATTTCTCGGAGAGTGTGCAAGGCAGTGAGTGACCCTCGCCAGAGCGGTGAACTCGGCTTGAATATGGGTACCAGAGGCGCTACCGCCAAAAACGATATTCGTAAATTTCGGGCATCTTTCTCTTTTACCCCAATGAAGACGTCATGAGAGTGACAGATACAATCGTCCGAAATCTACGAATATCGTCTTTCGCGGTAGCGGATCAACAATAATAATCACACACAAAAGTTTCTTACCCATTATTTTTGCACAAAATGTATAGTTTAGATACCCACGATTATTTATTTATATTATTCATGCTTCTTAAAACCATTTCTCCGTGTTTGAGAGTTTAAAATTTCACGATTCGAGCGTCGAGTGCTCAAAAATGCCCTGTACTCGTACCATGTCACACATTAAGGTTTGCGATAACGAGTATCGAGTTTACTATCTGGTCATCTCACTTGTACTATATTTATGCGAACGAGATGCACAGATAGTAAAATCGATAATCGTTATCGAAAACCTCAATGTTACAACTCATGGTAAAGGTACTGATCTTACCATGTCACCTAGTACGATAGCCGTTTAACCGTTGTAACAGGAATCTTTACAAGTAGTAAAAATCTAGTCACCCCTAATACCGGGTGTGGCCTGTAATAGGAGCTTTAACTTTAGGCATCGTTTCTACACCAAAAACGTAGCAACATTTGTTCTACGACTTTTGAAAATAACTTATAGTTTACTAAATATAAATAAAAAAAGATTTTCCAAGCAAGCAATGTATTGCAAAAACTATGAAGTTTGTAGGCTGACAGTAAACGTCAACTAGACTATTGGATGCTGTTCATTGAAAATACTATTTACTTTGTTCGAAAAAATCATAATTAATATATTACGCAATTATTTAAAGTTGTAGAACAAATGTTGTTACGTTCGTGGTGTAGAAGCGATCCCTAAATTTTTTGCTACTATTACAGGCCGCACCCGGTATAAGCACGTTTAAAACATTGTGTACCTCACAATTACGGTTCAAATTTTGAGTCATTTACATCACAACAAGTTAACACTTTGATTTGAATGTCTAGCTGCAACAGATGTGTCCTAGCCATGACAGTCCAATGTGCAAAAATACCGTCAAATTACTATAATATGTATATATATTTCGGTACTGACGTATCGATATCTTTGCTTACAATAAACAGCTTATGGTACTGGTCCCGCCGCGAGCTAGTAAGCTATGAGCAGACCTAGGGTTCCTTGGGGCAAATTTTGTTGTCAGGAAGGGACTTCCTATATCGACAAATTAAAATATCGATCGAAGAAGTCCCTACCTATGGCTATGAGCTATCAGCTATTTCAAGGGACAAAAGATAATCGCTCCCGTGTCAATAAAAGAGAAGAGATATATTTATAGCTCATCGCCCGGCTATGACATATATGTCTCGTTTATTTAGCTCGCGGTGGGACCAGTGCCTAAGTAGACCTAAGACAGTGGGCGATGGTATTGCACAGTAATTGTAAGGTCTGTGCGGCCGCTTCCGAACGTTTTCATATGTTTAAAATGTACGCCGCCCGCTGTACTCTCCACTCGCGTACACCGTCGACGTATAATAAAAAGATTAACAATACTTAGCCTTCAAATCTTGTCTCAGTATCTTGCCCGCCGGATTTTTTGGTATCGCTTGAATCGTCTGTACCTCTTTGATGTGTTTGAATGTCGCCAGTTTTCCATTGACGAACTCTTTGACCTCCTCAGGGGTAACGGTCTGGTTCGGTTGGAGTACTACGAACGCTTTGGGTACTTCGCCCGTCACTGCGTCAGGAACGCCTATGACGGCGCAGTCCGCGATTTTGGGGTTAGTTCGGATAATAGCCTCTAGTTCGGCTGGGGCTACTTGGAATCCTTTGACCTGTAATAAATGTTTTTTTTTTTTTTTAGATAGTAGAACTACAACTTGGTTTATTCGAAAACACAATCCCGTAATGAGGGCGCCTCTGGACGGTCGGCACCCCCTTAATTGCCGTGTACTGTCATGTATTGGTCAATTTTTACGTCGTCATCATCATATTCCTCGCTTTGTCATTTGCCTCGGCTCATGGGAGCCTGGAAACTAATCCCAGGATTTGGCGTAGGCATTCGTTTTAACGTATATTTAGAGCGTTTATTGCGAAGACACATTTTTCTCTCACAAGAGCTCGCGTGGGTAAAACTGTGTAATTGCAAAAATCACTCTAAAGATACGTCATCGTCATCACGTACAAATAAATAAAGTCGTCCCTCCTAATCTCGCCAGCGGAAAACCACCTTGATGGTACTTCGCTGTGCCCTACATTGTTGGACGTAGTTTAAGGATATATCCGGGTCCAATATAATGTTTGCCACCACCGTAGTATTATTTTTAGCTTTACCTTAATAAGCTCCTTCATTCTGTCAGTGACGTACAAGTATTTCTTGTCGTCATATTTCCCGATGTCTCCGGTTTTGTACCAGCCGTCTTGGAAGACTTCTTTGGTCGCCTCCTCGTCGCGGTAGTAGCCCTGCATCACGTTGGGACCGCGATACCAGATCTCTCCTTCCTGTGGTGAGAAAGAGAGAAAATATGTTAGTTTCTCGTGTAACGTAGACACAGATTAGGTGAAATGTCGGCACAGTCAGCGTTAAATAGCAATAAATAAATTGGGTTCCCTTTATTTAGCATAATTTGTTTTGTCCGAATTTTAATACGCATACCAAGTGTCGCATAATTTATTTACGCCGAATATGAATGTTGCCGAATTTTTATTTAGCATAATCTGTATTAGCCGAATACTACTTTGTCTGAAAATATATTGGCATACTATTATTGAGGCCGAATGTCCGAAGTGGGTTAGGTTAGGTTAGAACAGCGACTACGACAAAAACGCAGTTCCTGGGAAAAAAATCGTAATAACTCCAAATTATGCGTACCAACCATTCGGCTTATTTAAATTCTGCGTAATAGAATCCGGTGGAAAAGAATTATGCGAGATCAGTTTCTGCTTATATACAATTATGCCAACACTGGGTATGCGTATTAAAATTATTACAAAACAAATTATGCCTAAACAAGGGGAACCAAACAAATTAGCTAAGTAGGTAAGGTTACTAGCTGGCCCTTACGGAACTGTTTGTAAATTTAACCGGCCAAGCGCGAGTCGTAAGCCTGTAGGTACGGTCGACGTCAAAGATATGTACACTTTTTCACCTTATTACAAGGGATTAAGGTGAAAAAGTGTATACATATTTTTGACGTCGACTGTTCATAAGTAAAAACTAAAGTTGTATGTTTTTCGCAATTTTTCCTTTATCTGTGCTATAAGACGTTGCTTGGGTTTAGATTCCCTTGATTGTGTCGAAAATTTGCAGAATAAAAGGTTTGATTGCATTGGCTTAGAAGTTAGTTTTTTTTCACTTAATATATTTACCATCAGGCATGCTTGTTTGCCACCGTCGTTGTACCGTGTGTCTCCGAAATTGGGGCTTTAAACATTTAAAAAAGGATCGATTTTGCTCAGAAAACTGAGCTACTTTTAGTCTATAACTTTTGAAAATAACTGGATTGGTAAAAAATAATACAGTTCAAAACTTATTAGAGCAATCAATGCATTGCAAAATCATCAGTTTTTGAAGTGTGACAGACGATGTCATTTGGTTCATTGGATGTCGTACATTGAAAATAGTATTTAGTTTGTATGATAAAAATGATATCATTAAATAACCGTTATTTGACTAGTTGTAGACTAAAAGTAGTTCAGTATTATGAGCAGTGATCGGCACTATGGGTGCAAAACGAAATAAAAAAATAAAAGAGTGTATAGAGCCATAAAAACAATTATATTCTTAAACCCAAATATTGGCATATCAAGATTCCGATATACAATTAAATTTGACACTAATTTGCCAAAGTTATTCGTATTTTTCTTGATGCTAAGTTACTATACCTCAGTTCGACATGTTTTGTTAAATCGAAAGAAAAATAGAAAAAATTGACTCGAAGCGGGACTCGAACCCACGTTGATGACTTATACCACGAAGGATAAGATAGAAAAATTTGACAAGTCTAAGCGGTACTCGGATAGCACAATTGGTGGTGCACTGGTCTAGTGATCCAGTGGTTGTGGGTTCGAGTCCCGCTTCGAGTAAAATTTTTCTATTTTTCTTTCGATTTAAATATCGAAGATATTCGCTAGCAGACGTTTCTGCATAATATAAAAAATAAGTTTTGTTAAAGTTTTGCACCGTTAGTGCCGATCACTGATTATGAGCAAAATTAATCCTTACATTTAAAGCCGGAGACACGCGGTATAAAAAAAGAGTAACAGATTACCTTTCCAGCGGGCAGGGCCTCTTGCGTTTCGATGTCGGCGATCTTGACCTGCGCGCTGGGGAGCACGTGACCGACCGACGCGTGGTTGGCGTCCGTGTTCAGCCCGATGGTGACGGCTCCGTTGGTCTCCGTCAGCCCGTAGCCTTGCCGGAAGTTTATTTTAGGCTGGACGAGAGAATCAGTATTTAGAACGCTGGTAGCTGGTAGACTTGCAATCCGGAGGGCGCAAGTTCAAACCCCGGCTTGTACCAACGAGTGTTTCGGAACTTATGTGCTTATCATTTGATATTTACCAGTCGCTTTTCGGTGAAGGAAAATTTTGTGAGGAAAGCGGACTAATCCCAATAAAGCCTAGTTTAATACTGGGTTGGAAGGCCAGATGGCAGTCGCTTTCGTAAAACTAGTGCCTACGCCAAATGGGATTAGCTGCCAAGCGGACCCCAGGCTCCCAAGAGCCCTGGGAAATACAGGGACAACGCGAGGAATATGATGATGAGAGAATCGATATTTATTGACATGGTACAATTAAAACTGTTGTTACTACTACTTAGTTACTGGATGCGGCTGCCGCAAAACCTGTTATAGTGGATCGCTTTGGGGGAGGCCTATGTCCAGCAGTGGACGTCCTTCGGCTGATAGGATGATAATACAAATTTTTGTTCGGCATATTAAAAACAGTGCAAACTTTTGATCGTCATATTGAAAAGAGTGCAAACTTATATTCGTCATATTAAAAACAGTGCTAACTTATGTTTGCCATATTTAAAACAGTGAAAACTTATGTTCGTCATATTAAAAGCAGTGCAAGCTTATGTTCGGCAATTTCGGCATATTAAAAATAGTGCAAACCTAAGTTCGCAATATTAAAAGCAGTGCAATTTATGTTCATTGTATTAAAAACAGTACAAACTTAAGTTCGCAATATTAAAAAGAGTGCTAACTAATGTTTACCACGTTTAAAACAGTGCAAACTTATGTTCGCCATATTAAAAAGAGTGCAATATTAAAAACAGTGCTAACTTATTTTAACAATAGGTATTATAAACCGTGCAAAATATATATTTTTAAGCACAAACGTCTGCTAACGAAACCAAAATTCTTACAAACAAAAGAAAAAAAAAACGTTCTATTAAATGGTTTTAATTTAAAGACCAGTGCAGACTGCACACTCACGTTCTTCCTGAGCACGGCGGCCGCGTCCGCCTCGGACACGGGCGCGGCGCCGCTGATGATGCCGTACACGGACGCCAGGTGCGCCGGCTGCACGGCCGGGTGCTTGCCCAGGAACACCACTGTAGAAGTACGGATACGGATACGGAAGGCGTGTTATGTTATTAGTTAAAATTGATATGGCCCGCGGGTACTACTTAGTTACAAACGGATAGACAGTCATATTTGAACTTGTAAGTAATTTTATCTATATATCGGGTGTTTTTTGTAACAAGAGCAAAAACTTTAGGCATCGTTTCTACACCACAAACATAGCAAAATTTGTTCTACGAATTTTCAAAATTACTTATATTATAGTTCACTAAATATGAATAAGTACAAAATATTTTCTAAGCAAGCAATGTATTGTGAAAACTATGAAGTTTGTACGCTGACAGTAAACGTCAACTAGACTATTGGAATAGATGCTATTCATGTAGGTAATATACATATTTTTTTTTAAGTTATAGAACAAATGTTGCCACATTTGTGGTGTAGAAACGATCCCTAAACTTATTGCTCTTATTACAGGATAATTCCTGTAATTGTTTGATATTTTTTCTCACAGAATAACGCATGTATGTTTAGTTATATCAGAACACAAGACTTGTACAGTTATATCAGAGCAGCCAAGGTGGTCACAAATATCTGAACAACGCCTCTGTCAAGACGACGTGCATGTTCAGATATTTGTGAGTACCCTGGCAGCTCCGATATATCTGATGGATGATTATTACTTTACAGTTGTTACCAGGAAGTTCTTACCCATCGGCGGCACCAGGAACAGCACACTAGCCTGGTACTTGACGAGGGTCTGGAGGAACAGCTCCGGCTTGAAGTACGGCAGGGTCACCAGCTTGACGCCGAGGTACATCTGGTTCATCATCAGCGCGTTGAAGCCGAAGATGTGGAAGAAGGGCAGGACGGCAGGCAGCACGGCCTGGTGGGTCGCTGGAAGTTTAATATACAGGTGATCAATCCAAATGGGTCAGGGGGGGAAGTCAGAAACTATGAGAGATAGCGAAATCTGTTCTTAGGAACCGTGGCTTCGATTTCAGATTTAATAATAATGGCATTCAGCCTTTAATAAATTTCTTTAACATAACCGGGAATCGAACCTGTCAATATTCTTTATACGGCGGATGATGATGATGATGATGATGAAAAATGTAGGTATTCTTGACTCATGAATTTACGTTTCGTATCATCAACAATAACAACGAAAATCATATCTATCATAGTTTCTGACTACCCCCTACTGACCCATTTGGATTGATCACCCGGTATTATAGCTTTATAAGTTTCATAGAGCAAGGGGGATTGAATGATATATGCCCACGCCTGGCAGGCGGGTTGGTGATCGCAGTATGTTTCACTTCTCTGAAGAGATGCCCTCCTCCCCGCCTCCTCCAGTTATTTATGGCCGCACTTTAAAGACCCTTTAAAGTTGACGTCAGAGTAAAAAATGTGTTTTCTAAAATATATTATTTTTAAATAGGTAAACATAGTAACAACAAGACAGACTTGCTAACCTTGTATATCATCATGAATATTAATTCAAGGGTCACATGAGAGTTTAATACACTCAGAAGCAACTCGCCAAAATTCCTACAGAAAATGAGACGTAGGCTATGATTGTCTAATGGATCCATTAATTGAATACTATTACTATTGGACACGTATTTTTACATTGGCGTCTCACCTCGTTACAATTTTTATTAGATGACGTTATGAGCCGCTCCCAAATACTGATGTTTTTACCTTTGTATTTTTTTATTTTGCTGTGCGGTGCTGGTTGATTAGCAGAGGTCGGAATTCTTGTGGCATTTTTGAGCTGTCATAGGGACTTCTCATTTATCGACTACCGATATTCATAATTATATCGGTAAATTATAGAACATGACATATTAAACAAGATTAAAAGTAAACAACAGGCATGCAGTCTTACCGCTAAAGAGCGATCTCTTTTAGATAACTTTGGAGTGGCTGAAACTGTTAAATCCAGAATTTACTTATAAAAAACAATAAAATGTTATTATCTTAACTTCTATTTATAATATCCTATAAATGTGATCGCTCAATCGCGATAAGACTGCATGTTGTTACTTCTACTCGTAATCATATTTTACATATATTGTATTCTAGTACATATGTATAATCAGAAGTAGATAAACGAGAAGTCCCTATGACAGCTTAAAAATGCTACGAGAATTCCGACCTTTGCTGATTAAAATAGCACCACCTCATCTTCTCCCGCGGGTGTA
Organism: Grapholita molesta; assembly: GCA_022674325.2. Classification (NCBI taxonomy): domain Eukaryota; kingdom Metazoa; phylum Arthropoda; class Insecta; order Lepidoptera; family Tortricidae; genus Grapholita; species Grapholita molesta. Next base: position 13,799,883 of record CP053135.2, on the reverse strand, counting down.
GTAAGAGGCGACAAAGGGAAAATCCTACGGACGGGCAGCAGCGTCCGTCGAAACCCAATCTACAGCTACTGCGGTCGCCAACCCGCCTGCCAAGCGTGGCGACTATGGCAATTACCCCCAAGATGATACAAGTCATATTTGTGGGAGGCCTATGTCCAGCAGTGGACTGCATACGGCTGAAATGTATGTACATAGTATACCACACTATCCAATGAGCTTCAAACTAGGCTGAGCCTGTATCTTAACGGCCCGGCCACGACAATGCGCGACTTGCGGCGCGGCAGGCGTTTTATCTGTTCGTTGCGCGGTCAAGACGCGCAATGCACTGCGGTTCGTTGGGATCACACGCAATGAACAGATAATACGCTTGCCGCGCCGCAATTCGCGCAAAGTCGTGGCCGAGCCGTAAGGCTTAAGGCCCATTGGGTCGGTTGACTTTTTTTTATGACAAAGGTGGCAAACGAGCAGACGGATTGCCTGATGGTAAGCAATTACCGTCGCCCATGGGCACTCGCAACACCAAGGGAGTCACAAGCGCGTTGCCGACCTATAAGTGGGTTGGAGCTCTGGGAACCTTATTCACCATCAGGAACACAACACTACATACCTGAAAGGTAGCAGTGCTATTATGGCTGTGGTCTTCTGTAAGGAGGAGGTACTTCCCCAGTTGGGCTTCTCCAGATTCAAGCGTGATGGTACTTCGCTGTGCCCTACTTCTCATTGTTGGACTTAGTTTAAGGACTTACCCGATGTCTCTTCAATAACTATAATGTCCGGCTCAGCTATCTGCTGATTCATGGCCACCACACTCCTATGGTTCAACACCACGCCTTTGGGGAACCCTGTGGTGCCACTGGAAAATGGCAATATGGCGACATCATTTGGCCCCCGTTTCACTGACTTCAAACAGTCGGTACATAGGTTAAAGTCTTCGGCGAATTCGGCGAATTTTATCGTGCCTTCTGGAAGGTCGTCGTTGTCCACTAAGATTATGGGGATGTCTTTTTTTATGACATTAAGCGCTTCTTTTATGTTGGCGTAAGAGAGTTTAGAGGTGATTATCGCTTGGCAATCGATTTTGGATAGCTGGTGTTGCAGCTCATCTAAAAAAAAATTTTATCATATTAGACTGTTATTTAAAAACTAAATACCGAGATAACACAATATGATACATTAAAAGTCAACTAAAACTAACATAAATCTAAAAAAGGCCCCTGTGCATGGTAATGAACTCGCTGGCAGCATTTCCTCGCTGCAAAATTAAGGGTTAAATTGAATATCCCGAAAATTCCGAGGCCCCTGAACCGATTTGAAAAATTATTTCACCATTATATAAACGCCTTAATTATCGGTGATGTACAGTCGCCAACAGATATATCCGAGTTGTGGCGGTGGCCACAAATATCTGAACAACGCCTCTACTTAATACTATCTTCGGTTGTATTTGTTTTAACGCCTCGTCTACTGTCAAGGCAATAAACGAACTTTTACCATTTTTTATAAAACAAAAGACGCGCGCTAAGCGCGGCAGGTGTTGCGGCCAGTGCGCGCACCAACGAGGTGAGGACCATTTCCACCGTTTACAGGTGTAGTAAATTACATATTTCTTGGAATACAGACGAAGGGAGCGAATTACATTCCTTAGCAGTCCGCATTAAGAAGGTACAAGCGAATCGCTTCCGCTCGGTATTCCGTATACGCATAACCAGAATACCAGAAGAAGATATAACGATAAGTATAGAGCTATCGCGTTTCAAACGCCGGAGGTCTTCGTCGCTTTTTCTTAAGTATATGGCATCTATTTTAATTTGTATATTTATATAATAGTATTACTTAAAAAGAGAGACATTCAAAATTTACGAATAGGTATAGTTTTTCGCGGTAGCGCCCCAGGAGAACCGATTTGAATTCAGTAATTTTATTATTTAGTCAGTTTTTATTAATGCATGTTTCTTAAAACCGACTACGCGGTTATGTGTTGTGTATTTTTTATTATCGTAATGTCAATTGTTCGTCCAAAAGTGAAAGGAAAGGTGACCTTGTCAATTGTATAACAATATTATGTAAAATTGTATAATCATTTATTATTCTAGTACGAAGTGATATAAAGATTAATACAGCGATAAAATAAAATTCCAAGATAGTGGAATATTTTACCAAAACAATGTTAGGGGAAGAATATTGCAGTGATTGATCGTGATTGATTATTAAGTTATCATATTTAGCGATAACAAGTTTACCACACGGATACCAATATTTAAAGTAAATTAATAAGGAATATGTGCCTTATTGCTATGAAATAAAGATTCAATTTGATTTTACTCTTATGACGTTATAATGCACATTCAGCGTCATATATTAGTTAGTTGCAGTCGGTATGGCCAAATATATCGATACAGATTTTTATTATAGATTAACAGTAATGATGTGTATCGATATATCTAGCTTCTGGCCACACTGACTGCAACTAACTATATGACGCTGACTAAAAAAAACCGCATTAAATCGTTTGTCCTAATTGACTGACTGACTGACCGATCATCAACGACGAGCCGAAACCACTGAAGCTAGAAAGTTGAAACTTTCAGGGTAGATTATGTTGATAACGTCGAGAAGTAATAAGAAATATTTTTTTGAAATTCCACCCCTAAGGGGATCAAAAGGAGGTTGAAAGTTTGTATGGCGATTGTGTAAAATTAAAAGCGCAAGATTTGAAATTTTGTGTAAGCACTCCTAATTCTAATACAAGAAAAGTGATTTCAGCGTTTTTTGTAATTCATCCCCTAAGTGGTCAAAAAGGGGTTTAAAATTTTGTATGGAGATGAAGTCAAACGTCAACTAAGAGACTTTAAACGCCTTATTTAATGAAAAGAAAGCAAGAATAATAATTTCTACCGGCGAAAAACATAACTGAAGGACCATTTCTATGTAGTGGTGCAGAGAATTGATATGGAAATTACGTCGACATTTGGATATAGAACGCCGAAGTGTGTGTACAGTACACACACGTTACTACTACATAGACCAGGTGTATTAGCTAAGTTTTTCACTCATTACGCGAGTCCAAATGCAGTTTAACCTCCTAAGACCCACCATACAAACAATATCCTACTCGAATTTGTTCTTTATAGTGTAGGAAATAAAGTAGAATCTCTTTTCAAATTTCGTTATTAGTACTACAGGTAGGCCCGTGGGCCTTTCGAGGGTAAAGTGCCAAAATTGATAAATAAACATTTTCATTAAATCAGACTTCATTAAGGGTCATGGGCACTTTTGAGCCGGCTACAATTCGGGGTGGCACACTTACTTAACTTTTATGCTGTAGTTACTTAAGTTTGACAAAGCCTGTGGCTGATATTATCGCATGGTATGAGAAGGTGACGAGGCCTGTGGTCGATCATCTTTTGTATCGTTTGTACGAAGCCTGCGTTACTGATATTTATCTTTGGTTCTTGAATAAATAATTGTTTCACATTAAGGGACAAAACTCACATGAAGTGTAGGCGGGGTTCATCAGACTGGCTATGCAGCCAGCCTCCAGCGTTCCGAGGAGTGCACATGGATACTCCGGGAGGTTAGGAAGGATCAGCGCCACCTTTAAAACATATAACAATATAGCAACACATATCCTGGAGTCTTCTAGGATTAGCGAATCAGCGACAAAATTTCCATTAGTTCGATACACACCACTCAGATTCAGTTGAGACCGCCTCAACCAATCTCACTGGAATCGTTTTAGTAGGATTATTCCAGTAGTACAAAAAAACATAAGAAATTATAATTTGCGCTTTAAAGTATGTGAAGAAGCTAGTCAAGCTAACAAGCTTAACTATAATCAAAATATAAAAAAAAAAACAATATGTTCCTTATCGATCATTAAAAATAAATAATCGATTATTCTCATTATTTGTAATTAGGTATGCACCAGCTGAAAACGCAAATGTACTAGAACAGAGAGTTATAGGTAAAAAAAAAATACTGAAGGACCATGTCTATGTCGTTGTAACGAGAATTACTTAATATGTCTTACGTCAAAGTTTGAATATGGAACGCTGTCATGTGTGTATACACACTTTACTACTACATAGGCCAGCTTTAGCTAAGTTGTTCATCTTTGTTCGTTGCTAGCAGAGAAGAAAAGCGCCCACGCGAACCGATGAGTGCAAACTTACTTTGTCGTCGTTCTTCAGTTTCAGCTTAGTCCGGAGCGACGCGGCAAAAGCTACCGACATTCTGTGTGTTTGTGCATAGGTGTAGCCGTGGCCCGTTACCGCACACACCTGCAAGTTGCCAAATTAGTAAACTATTACAACTTACATGTTGTATTCAGGTAACTCAGAATGAATAAAAGCAGTATTTGCGCCCTGTGCGAGCTTCTAGAACTGCGCTTATACCTTAATTTAACATTTGACCTTTTTAGCCGCATATCTATCATGGATTTGCCAGAGTGGTATGCTTGAAACAGTGACAATTTAAATGAATAAAATTATTTGGTTAAATATTGTTAATTCTAAATTTATTTTAAATATGGTGCAAATAATTAGTATAATTACAATGCAACCATCAACGTAAAAAAAATGTTAATAAATGTCATTGAAAATTATAATTAAATAATAGTGTACGTAATGCGATTCTATTAATCTTGTTCTATATGCCGTTTTGCGATTGTTTTGCGATGACTTGTCTGAGCACTGGTAGGTAATTAACCTTTAGCGAACAAGTCAAGGGCATTGCAATGAACAATGCAACGTAAATGTGTTGTTTATTCATTGGTGAGAGTGAAATGACCTGAGACATTGGCTCTTCACAAACCATACCGACGGTCCTAGATTCAAAATCCAGTAAGGGCATTTATTTGTGTGTGGTATTTGTTCCTGAGTCTTGGATGTTCTATATGTTTAAGTACTTGTATAATACATATGTATTCGGTTCTACCTGTCTGGCCTAATGGGTAGTGACCCTGCCTATGAAGCCAATGGTCCAGGGTTCAAATCCCAGTCAGGGCATTTATTTGTGTGATGTGCACAGATATTTGTTCCCGAGTCATGGGTGTTTTCTATGTATTTAAGTATTTGTATCTATCTATTATATATACCGTCATCTAGTACCTACATCACAAGCCTTACAGAGCTTACCGTAGGACTGGGTCGATTTATGTAAGATTGTCGTGAAATATTTATAAAAGACAAATATGTATATCATTGGCTGAGTACCCACAACAGAAGACTTCTTGAGCTTACTTTGGGGCTCAGTCTTACAGAGTATTTGTGTATGATGAACCTGTAATATTTATTTATGATGTTCTCTTTTCTACTCGTAGTATCAACAGTCACTGACTTATAGATGATTTTAATAAAAAGTGCTTAGATGCAGTTCATAGTTTCAGCAGAATGTAAATGTAAGTGTTAAGTGAGTGAATATAATTTATTTTGCACCATAGTAACAAAAAATATACAGAAAAAAGTTAAGCCAATGTTACAAGAAGCTGGGGTTAAAATAACTATAAAATACCCAAATTTTAGATATCCTATTTTAAAAGTTGAAATAGATAAAATATACTTAAGAAAAAACGACTAGGACCTCCGGTGTTCGAGACGAGATATCCTATTTTGTTTAAAAAGTTTAACCAAACAAAATCTTTTAGTCTTTTAGTTTTTACCGAACCATACTCACAGTAGCGGTCTTGTCCGGCCACCGGTCTAAGTTTTGCCAAACAAACTCTGGGACAGTGTAGTTCACTTTTGGAATGTCTTTCAAAACTGATGTCAGAATGTTCTTCTCTGTAGTGCTATTACAACGCATAGCGAGCTTTAAAGAAGGTATACTCAATCTCCTTGTGGCATGGTAGGCTGATCGCCTCAATGTGCTAGCCATTTTGTTTGCTGTCTGAAAAAAAAAGTTCAACAAAGTTAAATAAGTTAAAGGAAAAAAAATTAAAACTTTAAAAAAAACAGACATGTAGAAATAGCTTAAACCTTTTTAACAATACATGTCTAAAATAGCTGAAAACCTAATAAAAAAAAAACTAAATTGGTCTACCCGTTTAACACCTTCTCTGTCGTAGTTAGTTGACCTAATAACAGCAAATGTGTTAAGAGCTACAGTGCCACTGCCAGATACATGTAATAGTCAAACTTCTCTCTTCTTTCATTTGGGTTTAAAAACAAAGTTGCCTAAATTACTGATTGTCTAATCTAATCAAACATATCTTTTGTTTATTGACACAGATACAGTAAAAATAAAAATAAATTTATAAGCCTGTTTTTCATATTTCACAAATTACCTACAAAACAAGTATTCAAAACAACTCTTAAGGTCAACAGTACGTAAGTTGGAATATTATTACCTACACACACACTTACAAAACCGATATTATTTCAAATTGCAGGAAATAAGAATCAGACACTTACCGCGCTTATTACCTAAAACACTTGTTACAATCTAAATTAGGAACACAAGATTAAAAAGAAAACAACACTGTGTAAAAGACGTAAGGGTCTTGTATTACTAAAACTGGTGTCGAAATGATTGCATTATGTGCGATACACGGGCTAGTGGACTTTGAAACTAGTCAATAGTCGACGAGTTTACAATTTTTTACACGGAGTACCGCGTTAAGTCCTTTCACAACACAACAAACAAATCAAGTTGACGTCGACGACGCGATGACAAAACGTGTCTGACAGGTGACAGCTGTCAAATATACGAATTGAGGGCTTACCGCTAAAATAGAAGATCGGAAATTTTGGACATCTTTCTCTTTTACTCCAATCAAGGCGTAATTATAGTGACAGAGACAATCTTATGTCGATATTTGTTTATTTTAAGCTGTTTTTATTTCTTATAGATCAGCCGCTAGCACATGAATCCGCTACACTTTAGTTTTGCTTTGCGTCAAAATCTGTTTTTTACAAGCTTTTATTTAACTTACACTGTTTGTACTTATTTTCGGGTTAAATCATGCAACTGAATATGACTATGAGTATGTATCCTCAACCTCTGGAGATGTTTAGCACAATTAAGTATGTTCGATGATTAAGCAATATTATGGTATTAGTATCATTGATCTGGTGCTGGAGTCAAAAGGTAGACACAGCAACACCTAAAATACACAAATTAAATTACCTACTCCCGTCGTGTTTATGCTCGTTATTAGAACTAATGACGATTAGTTAATGATAATTGTGCAAAAGAGTACAGTTAATTGAACCAAAAATGGCATCTTTGACATAAATTAAAATATTTAGTTATTTTATTTATTTATTCCTTATAAATGCAACGCGTAATGAAGTAAGTATTAGATACACAACCTCAAAAAAAATGGATTTGGAATTTAGGTGTAGGTACCTAACCACTTTTTTTTTTAATTAATTAAACATAAGCTCATTCGCAGTATGCTACCTACTTACCAAAGTATGATCCGGACCTTTGGAAGGCGTATGAGAAGCCGAGCCAACGCACAGAGGACCTTTCAACTATTCTATTGAATCTTCAATGTGATGTAAAGGGTATTAAGCGGATGTTGCCCCTGGCCGTGCCATTGGACTCGCACAGAAACAGCATCCGCTATGGCGTAAGGACAGAGATTTAATAGAATATAAAATGTACTAGGCTATTAGGTAAAATTAAATGGTATACGGTAAATGTATTATTAATTCGTTATGTTATTAACCCTACCTCCTCTGTGTGTGTAAGTGAATTCCACCTATTATTAGACGTACGTATGAGTAGGAATGAAAAATCAGACTAGTAATATTTTTTAACGCAAGCGTATTATCAGCGTCTAGCGTAGGTATCTAAAGTTTATCGTTCTAATTATGCCTACTTACGTTAATCCGGTGAGATAGTTAGGTACCTTTATTTTTATGATATAGGCGGCAAACGAGCAGACGGATTACCTGGTGGTAAGCAATTACCGTCGCCCATGGGCACCCGCAACACCAGGGGAGTCACAAGCGCGTTGCCGGCCTTTAAGGGGGGTTGGAGCTCTGGGAGCCTTACTCACCAGCAGAAACACAGCACTACATACCTGAAAGGTAGCAGTGCTATTATGGCTGTGGTCTTCTGTAAGGAGACAATACCCACCTACAATTCAAGATGGTAGGTTATTAGTTACCACTTGTTTCCATTATCATTTTGTTATCTAACTTATCTTTCGCTTATATTAAGTAAATTTAATAAAATAAACCACAGTAACGGCCGCCGACTTTTTTGTTGGTTTATTTACAATACTATCTCTAAAGACAAGTTTGGCTTAGTGGTTAGTGACCCTGCCTATGAAACCGATGGTCCTGGGTTCGAATCCCGGCATTTTTTTGAGTGATGAACACAGATTATGTTGCTGAGTCATGGGTGTTTTATACATATGATATGTATTTAAGTATTTATACATTATATGTATCATTGGCTAAGTACCCACTAACACTAGCCTCGCTTGATGTTCGCGATACCGTACTTGATGGGCAGAGCTAGAATTTTCATGGCAAAACAAAAAACTGTTGCAAACTTACTAGTGTTAGGTGCATTTTTTTATCGACATCGACATTTGTGTAATGGAAGAATAATAAATAATCCAATAAAGAAATAAAATATGAATAAAATACGTAAGTTGTAAAATTACGTAGAATGATCGACAAAGTGAAAGGATTCGGTGCGTCTCACATAAAAAAAAAGTATGTGGCGGCGACCACTAATTCATGACGCGGCAGGCGTGTCTTACGCCATATAATGCGATGACACTTCTGTCGTGTCATACGCCACACGTTAAAACCATGGATGACTCACCTGTCGTGCCATCCGCACTGAATCGGTTTATATTATGGAGTGCGTCGACGGAGATAAAACAAACTAGACACAAAATTATTATAGTTTTATTACAAGTTATAGAGTGAACAAACATAAATCAGACTTGGTATAATTTATTTCGGTTTTACACAATATGGTATGACTGGTATACATAAATAATTGCATGGAACCATCGCAGCTCACGACCGGTCGATTGGGCGATCCTGTAGAAGCTGCGGATGTCTTTTAGCAGATGATGATCATTAACAACATTAATGCACAGCTATTCTATATTTATCGGAAAGTGTCGAATGTCTTTTACGCATTGACAGTAAGTATATCAACATATTGATTCAACTTATTTTATCGCAACGAAGTTTCAAAGGTATTAGGTATGTAATAATATCGATATTCGTTAGAGTATTTTTCTAGTGACGGCTCTCTCTAGAGCGAGCAATCTTAAGCAATCAAACAGAGTGGTCGCAGTAGTCGAGTGTAAAATTATACATAGATTTCTTTGCGTTGCGTGTTAGCAATTCTGGTACATTTTACGTTTGTATGCACACATTAAGGTTTGTTTGACTGAACGAGGCCGTGACGTTATGTAAATCTTAAGGGCTAATGCTCAGTTTCCTATAAACATAGCGAGATATATTATTACAGCATATTTTGATTATAATTACTCAAAATTACCTTAATATAAAAGGAACATCACTACATTTGTAAAGCATAATCATGATGAGCTTGCAATGCGTAATTACTAAACTTATACAAATAAAAAATATATCGGTCAGTAATGAGTAAGTATGTAGGTGAAGAGTGATATATAACAATTTGCCATCTCTGTTGCACATTGTTTAATCCATATTCAGATTGTTTTATTAACTACTGAATTAATAACTTTCACTATATCATCAACCCAAAACACAGGTTATAAACATAGGTCATTTAGTAAAAATTGACATGCTAACCTATCTTAGGTTTTTAGCATCTGTCACTATAGCAGTTTCGTTTAAACAAGTATGTAAGTGCGAAACAGACGCGTAACGCAATAGGTGATAACATAGTTACCATCCTATTCGTTTGCATACAATATTTAAGTTATAGTGAAAGTTATTCATAACACAGTTAAAAAATCACTCTGTATAGGCGAATTGAATGACATAGGGCTGGTTGCACCAAACAATTTTCCTTTTACGTAATGTTTGACAGTTCTCTATGAGATGACAGTACGGCGCCATATTTAACCAGACTGACAATTCAACATTAAATATCGAGTATCAGTTTTTATGATTGAAAGTTCAAACTTTGATTGCGAACGCCATGAATACTTAAGTGTGACACTGTAAAGCTCCATATAGTTGGGGATAGTGCAAATTCGTGTAGCTAGCATTGGTTAATACCGCTTTACCAACAAATTTACTAGTAATACCTACGTAAGAACCGACCTGTTCTAACACCCGTCAAATTAGGTGTTGTGTTCAGATTTGCGCTATCCCCGATGTTATGACGTCATTGTGTTTGTCCCGTATGGCAGTCGAACGATTAAAGTATACCATAGAACATCCAACATTGTACGGTTGTTTCTCGCCTTTGGCGCTCAACAGACGAATTGACTAATAAGAGGCTTAACTGCCTGTTTGTTAAAGATTAACGTTGGTCAGTTAGTTAATACGTGCAACCTGCCCTTTGTAAATGTTATTGCTAGCTATGGCTAATAAATGCTATGATTTAACCGATTCGTTGCGTCTTCCATTTTCAAAAACTTTTGTTTCTTGCTGCGAACAACCATTTCATGACGCGGCAGGCGTGCTTTACGCCATATAATGTGATGACATTCCTCCCGTGTCATACCTACGCCACATGTTAAAAACATTGATGACTCGCCTGTTGCGCCATCCGCACTGAATCGGTTAATTTGAAAAATGTAATGAAGTCAAGGATTTTGAAATTGTATTCGAAACTGACTAGGCAATTACTACTTTTTGGTATTTCACTACATTTTATGTAACAAAGCTAATTATATTAGGTCCGACCGAGTACTTGGTTTCACGTCAAACTCATGACGGAACTAATCGGGCCGAGGTTTTCGGTCGCGAGATTACTAAAGATTGGTAAACTTATAAAGCGTTGTTACAATTCATTGGAGGACTACATTTTAAGCAGATAAATTAATTGATTTATACATTAACACATTCGCTGCCACCCCCTCCAATAATGTATGGAAATGAACGCACATGTGCGTCGGTGGCAGTGAATGCGTAAAAAGCAGTTACACACTTATATTTTTAGAATGTTTGATTTTTTTAAATGTCGGTTTAATTTTTTTTTCTCGGTCGGACCTTACCATTTAAACATTAGTAAGAATATTTATAAATGTAAATAACTAATCAATCCAGCTCTCGATCCATCGATCTTAACAGCATTCTGAATTATGATAACTTGATGTTTATCGCTATGGGTATGACCATTTATATCGATCTATAAACATCTCTAAGTTCAATAGTTGACTGGTAGACAAAGTCTTAAGGCATCTGCCATAAAACAAACAAGGCAAATAAAGCGACCAATATCTTACATAACGATTAATAAAAAAAACAAATAATAATAATTAAACCTGCTGTATTTGTAATTATTAATCTCCAATTCTAAGGCTTGAACACCTGCCTCGACCATCATACAGTCAGCGTCATTTAGTTACAGTCACTACAGTCAGTCTGGCCAAATATATCGATACACATCCTTAATGCTGTATAAATAGTCCTAAAAGTTGTGTATCGATATATTTGGCCATACCGACTGCAACTAACTATATGACGCTGACTGTACATAAATTTTAGTATGAATTTTATAGTCAATATTTAAATTTAACAGATCTGAACTATTATTACAACTCAACGGGACTCAAATAGTACACTCAACTTTATTCAACAAATAGGGTAAATCGCCAGTAACTGGCCACTTTTCAATAACTGGCCACTATACTAAAAATGAACTCTGTTAACCTATAAATAGAACACATTTTTTTAATAGGGTCTCAATCTGGCCACCCTTCAATAACTGGCCAGTTCACTGTAAAATGAATTTTAATCGCCTATAAACAGAGGTCGTATCTGGTGTAATGTGGCCAGTTACTTACAAATTGTAGAATTATTGCCAGACAAAAAAAAAAAAATACCAAAACTAGCCAATTAACATTATAATTTGGAAGACTATTCAATACAAGTTCAACAACAGTCTTATCTTTTGTAACAAACAACGTTGATTGATCGAGACTCACTCGTTAAGAAAGTAACTTAGTTTTGCAATTTCTTCATGTAGTTTATGCCCTCTGAAAAATAAAAAGTAAAAATTATTTTTTTATCAAGAAGTTGAGGTAGTCCACATGGAAAGGTACTTTATGGCGCTTGCCGCTTGCGTTGCAAAGTGTCACATTAGTATTGAAGCGTCATTAACAATAGCGTAAGCACCAAGCGCCATAAGGTACCTTTCCATGTGGACTACCACAATGTTTGCTAAACTAAGGCTTAATAAAGTAAAGACGTGTGGGAGTTTTTAGAAAAAAAAGTCGGTAATAAGCGTGACTAGAAAAGTTAACTATGTCAGTTTAGTGACGATAATTATTTAAGTCTTATTAAATTTCTATAAATACTTAGGTTTGGTGCTTGTTTGTCATGAATCCATACTCCATTATAAGTGCGAAAGTAACTCTGTCAGTCTGTTACTTCTTCACGCTTAAACCGCTGAACCAACTGGGATACAATTTGGTATGGAGAGTTTGAGCTACGAGAAAGGACATAGGATGATTTTTAACCCGCAACCATACTTTAAAGACGGGCATAGTTGGCCGTCGAAGTCGCGAGGAAAAGCTAGTTATTTCATATAATAACATTTCTTAGTACTTGATTTAATATAGATTTATATGAAATCGCTACACCTAGATATTTTTGTAGTACGAACGATGTCTTGTAAGTGATTGACAAAATAAAAACATCGACAGTCCTGTTATCGATAAGTACCATTTCAACGTCATAGGTAATACAAACATAATTAAATATAGGGTAATAGGGTTAAAAATAAATAACAATAACAAAAACTATTATTTATATTTTACACATTTCAGAAAACAATTTCGAACTATTCATTGCAAATTATAAAAGTAAATTGGATCAAAAGTGTATGAGTTACGTTCAATTTGTTCAAAATCGGTGGTACGCAGCGTCTAGGTAGGGAGCCGATATAAGACTGTGTGTACGTCTTGTTGTTGAAGTAGTAGTAAGTAGTAGATATACTTATCGATAACAGGATTGTCGATATTTTTATTGTGGCAAGCACTAAGCAAATGTCGTTCCTGCTAGAAAAATATTTAGATAAAGAAGTCACTCACCGATAATTACTGGAGATTACCAATTTCCTCTTCAAACAATCTCTTTCCGCCTTTCAATATCTTCTCACTATCCTGCCCGTGCTTCTTCATGTACGTCTCCAAACGTATTAACCATTGCGCCCAATGTTCCCTCAGCTTGTCCATAGAGAGATGGTAGTAGTCCGCCTTGGAGCCGTCAGTGTATGCGATCACCAGTAACGCGTCGCGCACGTTTAAATGCTTGTAGTTGAGGTCGTTGCACACTGCGCCGAAGTACGCCGCTAGCTGGACAGGGTTATCGTAGGTGGTCGCTATGGATTTGCGTTGTTTGTCGGATTTCTTCCATTCGATCAGGGTTGGTTTGTCGCTGGAATTAAAAAAAAAAGAAAGATAAATAGCAGTGGTGGCGGGTATCTTTTTTTTAGACGAGACGGAGCGGAGTTAATATGCCTTTATTTCGTGAGTCCAAGGAAGGCTTGTTTGGCGCGCCGCTGCTTATAAAAGTTACAGAAAATACTAGTTTTTTTCCTAATGCCTCAGATCAGATGTCCATACATTTGTCTCGTTGCAAATACGATATAGGGTAAATCACCAATAACTGGCCACCTTACACTAAAAATGAATTCTAGTCATCTATAAACTGAATTAATTTAAAAAAGAACGAGTCGCTTACCTAATACCTGGCCACACACTAATACCTAGCCACCTCATAATAAAATTATTTTTATTGTAATGGCCTATATACAGAGTTCATTTTTAGTATAATGTGGCCAGTTACTGGAGGGTGGCTAGTTACTAGGGAATTACACTGCCTGTCATGTTTTATTGAAGTTGTTTAAATCGATTTCTATTTTACTTAAAAATTACGTCACACGAAACTGACTTTTTGAACTCTTTAACACATAGGTATAGGTATTATTACAGTTAGAATTGATACCGTTATGTGATATTCCGATATTTCCAATACTACCCAGGTAGTTTTGCATTCTGTATTTTTTTATGCAGGTAAATGTATACATATATTTTTTATTCATCATTCTGCCCATTCGAAGCGTAGACTATAGGTTATTAAGTTATTATATAAGTTTTAATTTCCTGGTGCAGTCTGTCCATTGCGGTTCAAAGTGGTAACGCGGAGAGCGTAATGGGCACCTTTGCGCCTGAAGCTATGCAGGGCGACTTTAAAAAATAGTTTTTAATATTTTACTATTTATTTTTAAAAGATTTCATGAATAAATTTATATAATATTACACTAATGTATTTTATTGATGTGAACTTAAGTTGAACAACAAAACGAATGGTAAACAAAAATAAACCTTGCTCAATGATCACAAGGCGCACAATCGAAACTAGTCGCTTCAAACGAAGCAAACGCGATATATATCCGACTCGCTTTACTCGGTACTGTACCCTTACCATGAGTTGTGACTTTGAAGTTTTCGATAACGAGTATCGAGCTATCGAGTTTACTATCTGTGCATCTCGTTCGCACTAAAATAGTACAAGCGAGATGCACAGATAGTAAACTCGATACTCGTTATCGAAAACGTCAATGGTAAGGATATTAGTCTTTGCGTGTTTTGAAGTTACGACGCATTTAAGGACGAAGGTTAAAGAATATGTAAATGGGTGCAATGCACCCTTTTTTCTCTGTCTGCTGTTTTTACAATTGAACTTGACTTGAGCTGTTTATGTTTTTAATTTTTATGTACACTCGCCATCAGGTATATCGGAGCGGCCAAGGTGGTCACAAATATCTGAACAACGCATATTTAAAATTTGTATTTTCTATAACATGGTAATCATTAACTGTTATTGATTCAATGATCAGAATATAATTTTTAAGAATTATACAACTATAAATTGTAATAGATGACATATACTTAAGAATCAAGTGTCCATATACTCTGACGTTCAAGGCACCGGCCATTGAACCAGAACACCAGGTCACATTTTCTTCAGTATACGTCATCTATTTTAATTTAATTAGTAGTGTTAATACTTAAAAATCTATGCGAAATGAAAACATTTCGTAAAAAAGAATATAATTTGATGTTAGTTTAATTATATAGCTAGGATAATTTCGCCAAGCAATACTTAACCTTTTATTGCATACAAAGCTATAAATCGTCGAGGATAGTGCAATACCGCGTAACCAACAAATGGAATAAGATACAGTTTCTATGTACATTATTTGAATTTCGAACTCTACAGATATTTGTATCGATATCGATAATGATATTGCACCATACATTGACAGTTACAATTTTCAAACGTAACAATAGTTCCAAATACAAATATTTGTTACATTACGCAGTGATAGGTTAACTTTAATCAATACTCACTCATAATCTGCAATAGCATCAAATATCCCCCTATATTTCAGAACAGGGTGCACTACGTTGGATTCAATGGCTTTCGGAGTGGATATGTGCTTCAAGACCTCAGTTACAGAGTTCCAGACGGGTTCCACATCTTTCTCTATGCGGTGCTGAGATTTTGGCTGGGTGAAGTAGTCCTTGAGTGTCTTGTGGAATTTGGAGCCAAGGGCCAATTGTGCTGAAAAAAAAGTTAACAAATTACGTTTATTCATTATATTCACCGTTATTATTTGAGCGGAAAAACTGATTCATCATGTCAGCCGTAAGACGTCCACTGCTGGACATAGGTCTCCCCTAGAACAACCCAAGAAGACCGATATTGCGCCTTCCACATCCAGCAGTATCCCGCGACTCTAACTAGGTCGTCGGTCCACCTTATGGGAGGCCTACCTACGCTGCGTCTTCCAGTTCGTGGTCGCTATATCGGTAACTTTGGTTCTACTGCGGATGAAATCATTCCTGATGCGAACACGCAGACACTTCCAACATAGCCCTCTCCATTGCTCTTTGGGTGACTTTGAGCACACTGATTATGTTTATTAATTATCATATTACACAAAAATAGGTATGTCTCCAGTATTAAAACAAAATGTTGTGCACTTATAAAAAGAATACCTACTGTTACAAAAACTTTGTGCGTTTATGATGCAATTAGAATTAAATATATAAACTGTTGCGTTTATGATGCAATTAGAATTAAAAGATTCATTCTTTATCATGTTCACTGCGGAAATTAACTACTACATCAGTAAAAATACGAAAATACTTAATTTTTTCAAATATATTAATAGGGACAACTAGACCCCATGCCACAGATAATATGTTAAAACAATATTTTTAATTCTACTTCTAAGGGGAAAAGTTTGAAGGTTGTGGATAAATATAGTTGGTAGCAGCTATAACTGTTGGTACCGTGAACATTGAATTTATATATTTTGAAAATCTTCATCTTTTACTCCAATTAAGGCGTCATGAGAACCCCAGAGACAATTGTCCTAAATTTACGAATATCGTTTTATGCGGCAGGGCCGCAGGTTGATGGACAAAGTTTCAATTAAATTCAATGTTGGCCAAGATTCGTACTGAACTCATTTCCATAGACATTCAGAGTGAACTTTTATGAATTTACCTGTAGTTATGGCTACAAGTAACCAGTTATCACATTTATTTATCATTGAAATTGACATCTTGGTGCATGTATGCACAGTTGTGTTTTGAATGTGATAAGGTGGCAACTCTGATTGACCATAGGTAAAGGGTTAAGAATATTATTGCAATTTTAGTAAATTAAAACCTCAGTTAAGCATACTTATAAATAAATAAATGAATGGGGTTGTATCAATCCCGTGCCGCAGTGAACATGTTAATATGCTTTTAGGTGTGCCTGTTAATAGCTGAATCACTTTATGCTTAGCTTATGCTAAGTCTCAAACAATTTGGTACATTGAAATAGGAAGAAATATATTGGCACTAAAAGTAGAATGTTACAATGTAAGATGTATGAATGTGGCTCCAAATTCTTAAACAAACTGTTTATCTCTAAGGCAATTCATAGCAATATAGATATGATTCTTAGTTGTGGCATTGGCCACAATTTGTTATGTCATTAATGTCAATATAACTGATAAGATGCAAGGTATACAAGGGTCACTTACCCTGATAGAAGCGGTCAAACTCTTCTTGACCCATTTCAGCAATTCGTTCCTGCTTCCACTTTTCCAATGCAGCTCTAGATTCATTCGTCATAGTTTTATTCAGAATTAAAGTCACCGATGGAAATTGCTGGGCATAATCATTCCGGTACGGTTTGATCTGAAGAATCTTGTCCTCTGACACATAGCCTTGTTCTGCGGCTGTACTCCTGGCAGCATTAACAGCTGCTGAAGTCTTCAAGCCTCTTACACTCGCATTATTTAAGAACACACCCACAAAATTTACACAAGTCCTCGTATTCTGCCACATTTTTCTTTTGAAAATCTCCACTGGCAAAACAGGATTGTATTTTAAGCAGGTTATATCATTTTTCTGCGCACTACTGTCGAATTTCACTGCACTTTCGCTAGGCGCCGACGCTCCGTTGTTTTGATCCGTGAGTTTGCTATTTTTAGCTGAAAAGATAAGTATAAACTGAGAATGTGGCGTAGCTGCGCGTGTACAACTCACGGCGCCAGTAGCGTAATGTCATATGATTGTAATTGGCAAGCCTCAACTGTATGCGGTAGATACGCAATAAAACCGCCGGACCCGTGAATACAAATATAAACGACCAAGTAAACAAAGCAATTAGAGCACAGGCGCGACAAATCTTTGTTTCATGAATAAATGTGAACGTTATGTAGCTTCTCTCATGGCTAACCAGCCTATTTTTACCTTCAACGAAGTAGAAAGTGGTAAATAAATCTCGACAAGGTCGCAGAATCCTTACAATCGATTTGCACTTACCAGACTTCCGTAAATTCTGTTTTCTTTGCTTGTTTGTTTCCAATAATGGACCGAAAAGCTCCTTGTTTTCTTTGTTGTACAATTTAATCTTCTCTGCCGGTTTCAAGAGGGAAGCGGGTTGAACCACTTTAGTCCTGATAGACTCCTTCGAACAACTGGATAAAGCAATCCTTTGGCCAATGGCCGATAATGGTCGTAACATTTCGAAAAAGTATCAAATTTTCGCTTTGAATAGTTTTATTGTAAAATCAGGCAGAAATAAAAAGTAGAAAGATAGCTATTATAAAACCGATAGCTGCAGCTTAGCTTAGAATCGCAGGCATTTGGAAAACCGTGTTATAGTAATGTCAAAACGCTGTCAGATTTAACGCCATTTTTAAATCGAATTGACATTGACATTGCGAGGACACAGTATCGCAAACTATTGCAAAAGATGCATTATTAATCTTAAAATATTTTTAAATGATTGCTTTTGCACTGCAAATTAATTTAAATACTACTGGATAATCGACATTAAAAATGTAATATTTAAGTATATATTTAACCGTGTTAATCTGTAGAGCGCCATCTATTTAAAACTGTAAGCAATAAGTCACAAGTAACGTAGGTATCTAAGTATTTGTAACAAGTTTGATCTTAATCAACTAGATGGCGTAAGCGTAAGCGAGCTATAACACACTCAATTTAAATTGTTACAAACTGACTACAAAATCTTAGTAGTACCGTACTCCTAATTTTATTGTTATAATACCAAACAGTGAATGAAACAGTTGCAAAGCGACTAAATGAAATCTTTGTTTCGTCGTGTAGGAATACGGTCTAGGGTGGTTCTCTAGTTTTGGTCGTGTTATAGGCAAGGTAAACATTGGCGGGAACGTAAAGCGGCATTTCAAAAACGCCGGTTGCCGGGCTCGTACGGAATCCTCAAGTATTGAATGAGACGCGGAAAGTTCGAAATTTGAACAAGTGGCCATAGAGTAAACAATGAATGCAATTTATTCATAAAACCATAAAACTGTGAAGTGTATTCGTACACATTTTTTTGTGACTTTTTGTGCTGTTGACGAGGGCGTTTTACTAGTTGGATTTAATTAAAGGTAGGTATGATTTAATTTCGTAACGAACTATGTATAAAATAATTATTACTTTATTTAAGATTCATAAGAAAATAAGTATTAAGTGAGGTGTATTTTAAAAAAACTTAATAAAGAGGATTTATCATTCCTATGAACTCGATCTCTATTTTTTTAACAAGAGAGATTATCAGATTACTGTGTACATACTGACAGCAATTCTATTAGTATTTAATCGGATTGCATAAATAAATAAAAAAAAACCTATAATAATTCTTACAATATTGATCGTAAGCATTGGAACGATGGTTTTAAATTTAGAATCAAAATAATAAAGACATCAAAATTAAAAATGTTAAGTAATATTATAATAAGTACCTACTTATACAATATATAGAAACCATTTTAAATAGATATCTACCAATGTAGTGAGCCAACAGCTGACCATATATATTGTATCAGCTCACAAATTGATAAATTATAATTCTATTTCACGCTTCAATAAATAATAACCGGCATTACAATGTAACTCGAGAAAATACAATAATAATACAATTAAAGGATTCATTCATTTGCCCGACTACAGGTGGTGTTACTTTCTACACTTTCGCATCATATTTCACTAATGCAGAAAAATGAAACTTCCGGTTTTGAATAAATACAGTGTCTTTATTTTAGAGGAAATTATTTACTAACAAACAAGTATAATGCCTAATCTTCTTGTTGCGCATTACTAACAAATTTTATTCTTGGCGTTGCTAAAAAAATTTTTTTTTTGTTTTTACTCTTCTCTCGGTATCCGAGACTCAATAAAAACGATTTTAAATCGGTATTAAATATGAGTTTTCCAATATCAATAAACGATCGAAGCGAAAAAACCGGGAAAATATTATACAGTCCCTTTTTTGATGATTAGATTTATCTAGTCAATATAGCCGTCCGGTGGAACCAACCTCCAGTCCTCATCATTATCTTCCTCGTATTATTCCTTCATTTGCCACGGCCTATGGGAGACTGGGGTCCGCTTGGCAACTAATGTTTGAAACTAGTTTTACCAAAGCTTCCAACCCCGAGTGTAAACTAGGTTTTTTTGAGATTAGTCCAGTTTCCTCAAGATGTTTTCCTTAAGATGTTTTCCTTCACCGAAAAGCGACTGGTAGATATCAAATGATATTTCGTACATAACTCCGAAAAACTCATTGGTACGAGCAGGGTACAGGGGATTGTCGCACGCTCTTATCTTACCACTAAGCTACCTTTCAGTAGCGGTTGGTATTTTTTTTCTTACCCAAAACGGAGCCGATGTTTCATTCACTGTTTGGTATTGTAACAATATAATTAAGAGTACGGTACTACTAAGATTTTGTACTCAGTTTACAATAATTTAAATGGAGTGTGTTATAGCTCGCATACGCTTACGCCATCTAGTTGTTTTAGTCAAAGTAAAACTGTTGAACTCTGGTCGATGGTTATCGACTTTTAGGAGCGGGTAACTCGCGTTTTATATGTCGAATATTGCTCGACATGTTTCATACCGTAACGAGGAGCATAATCATGAGCCGCTCGGGTTCGCTAACCGACGCAAGTGAGTTACCCGCTTAAGTATATACAATTAATATGTTTGAATCTCACGATAGTTTTGTGTTTAGAAAAATATAGTTTGATTCTCTATGTCCATTCTCTAAGCGAAAAAAAAAACAAAAAAAAAGATAAAAGATCTTTAGTTTTCAATTTATTTAAACACGTTACAATGCACTTGTGCGCAATAAAGTAGTTGGTCTCCATAATGTTTATTCCGCTAAATAATACAAGTAATTGATTGACTACCGGTTTTGATAATTATGTGTTGTTGATTAAAATGTAGGTATGTATCACTTATTGGATATTATATAAAATGCATGTAGAAGTTATCTACTTAGATGAAGCCTACTGACTAACATATTTACAAGGACATACGAGTATATAGAAGTTTGTGTCAGAGGCGAGGATATCGTAAATCATATTTCCTTTACTGTGACTGTGTTTATAGAATTAAGAAGTGAGGCTCGATGTAAAAACATGACTGATACAGGTGTCTAGGCGCCAACTACGAATTTGTAGCTTTTGGCGTCGAGACACTCGGTCCGTGGGCAGGGCGCCCGCGGGCTCCACAAGACCTTAAGGAAACGTCTGCGGGAGACCAGTGGTGACTCGCGCGGGCGGCTTTCTTGGATTTATCTAGTCATCATAGCTGTCTGGTGGAACCAACCTTCAGTCATCATCATCATCTTCCTCGCATTGTTCCTGCATTTGCCACGGCCTATGGGAGCCTGGGGTCCGCTTGGCAACTAATGCTTGAAACTAGTTTTACCAAAGCTTCCAACCCCGAGTGTAAACTAGGTTTTTTTGAGATAAGTCCGGTTTCCTCAAGATGTTTTCCTTCACCGAAAAGCGACTGGTAAATATCAAATGATATTTCGTACATAACTCCTAACTCATTGGTACAGTCAGCAGCAGAAGTAGCTAAGCATTTGAGGTGTTCACAATGAGGTCAATACGTCTCTATTGTCAAGAGAATAAGAGCGCGTGTAGGTCATTTTGAACACTTCAAACGCTTAGCAACTTTTGCTGCTGACTGTACGAGCAGGGGATTGCAAGTCGCACGCTCTTACCACTAAGCTACCCTTCAGAGGCAGTTGGTTTTTTTTTCTTAGCCAAGACGGAGCCGATGTTTCATTCACTGTTTGGTATTGTAACAATATAATTAAGAGTACGGTACTACTAAGATTTTGTACTCAGTTTATCTACTCAGCCATCTAGTTGATTTAGTCAAAGTAAAACTGTCGAACTCTGGTCGATGGTTATCGACTTTTATGGAAACGCCGCCGCTGCTTACCTTCGACGTTTTTAGATTGCTTGATATACTGGTATTATCAATAACGGGAATAGCAGAATCATGGAATTGTTAATTAAAATTAGCTGAATTACATTGTAACTAGTTGTTGAATACACTGAATATTCTAGAACACAGATCAGAAAAATATATATTAATTGTATAGAAGCGGTTAACTAGCGTTTTATAAATCGAATATTGCTCGACATGTTTCACACCGTAACGAGGAGCATAATCATGAGCCGTTCGCGTTCGCTAACCAACGCAAGTGAGTTACCCGCTTATATACAATTAATATGTTTGAATCTCACGATAGTTTTGTGTTTAGAAAAATATAGTTTGATTCTCTATGTCCATACTCTAAGCGAAAAAAAAAAACAAAAAAAAGATAAAAGATCTTTAGTGTTAAATTTATTTAAACACGTTACAATGCACTTGTGCGCAATAAAGTAGTTGGTCTCCATAATATTTATTCCGCTAAATAATACAAATAATTGATTGACTACCGGTTTTGATAATTTTGTTGTTGATTAAAATGTAGGTATGTATCACTTATTGGATATTATATAAAATGCATTGAAGTTATCTACTTAGATTAAGTCTACTAAATAACATATTTACAAGGACATATATAGAAGTTTGTGTCAGGGGCGAGGATTTCGTAAATCATATTTCCTTTACTGTGCTGTACTGTGTTTATAGAAACTAAGAACAAATCACATTATTTTTTATGAGATATTTTGGTTTGCTTTGATTTTTAAGTAGTAATACTACTATATAAATTAAAAGTTGAAATAGATAACATATACTTAAGAAAAAACGACGAGGACCCCGGTGTATACGAGTGGCCAAATTGGTTAAGGCGTCAGCCGCGATAGCTGGAGATGCGGGTTCGAATCCCGTCTCGAACACCGGAGGTCCTCGTCGTTTTTTCTTACGTATATGTTATCTATTTCAACTGTGTTTATAGAATTAAGAAGTGACGCTGGATGTACAAATATGACTGATAAATATAGATAAGATTTTATAATTTCGAATGTAACAAAACTGGTCTTTCTTCCGGGAAAAGTTTTGGGGTGATTACAATCAACAAACAACTAATTCAATGTTCGAGCGGGAACAATAACCATTCATAGGAGCATCCGTTGAGAAACTGATAAACTTTTAACTTTTATAATTAAACTCTAACCCAGTTCATTTCGTGGTTCGTTATCGACTGGCGTTATTTGCATCTCTTCACTCGTCGTCAAATGAAGTGAATTGAGATGATGACACATGTTGAAATATGCTACGATTTCTAATTAAATGGATAGAAAATGTGCAATGTATCTTGAAACAGTGAAAATTGGAAGAATCGATTCAAATGATCCAAAGATACAAGACCTCAAACTTTCAAAATTTTTAGATTTTTCAAAATGCAAAATTAAAGAAAATAAAGGTAAGTACCATTTAATTTCTTACATTATACTTAAACAAAAATTGTATTAGAACTATATACATAAACGCAATATTTCACGGTCAAAATAGCAAAATCATTACTTTTCTATACTTTAAAGAGGGCGACAACGTAGCCGTGACGTCACCTTTAAGTATAATTTTGTAGGGAGTGTTTCGAGCGGGTAGTGCAAATGTAAGACTTTGACTCTCATTTCTGACTTTTGGGTAGCTTTTACGCCATAGGTCCCATACAGATATTTGATCCCCACAACGAAACTAATCAATTGATACCATAATTAAAAATCATTTGTCTCGCCTATTACAATATAGGGTCTAATCATGATAATACTAGTGAGTCTTTTCAATGTAAACTGAGGAAACGGAGCATATTTGTGGTAGTGACCGTATAAGTATAACATATCTCTATATCTTACTTGCCGTGTGATGCCGGCTAACTAGAATAGCACCACCCCACCTCCTCCCGCGGGTTTCGTAAGAAGCAACAAAGGGAAAATTCTACGGAAGGGCAGCAGCGTCGTCGAAACCCAAACTACAGCTACTGCGGTCGCCAACTGGGAGGCCTATATCCAGCAGTGGACTGCGTACGGCTGAAATATATCTCCTACTTAGTTACAAACGGAACTCACGTGTAATTATATAGCACTAAGCGACATGTTTCGGGTAAGCTCTGGTACCCATTTCAAGCCGAGTCAGGAAACCTAGTGCAATATAATTACACGTGAGTTTATCCGTTTGTATCTAAGCAGTAGTAACATGGCTCACAACAGTTATACTAGCTTTTCCCCACGGCTTCGTTCGCGCAGAAGAACCCCCTTTTTGACCACTTAGGGGAAGATTTTATTTTATTATTTTCATTTATTATTATTTCTTTATTTTTAATAATCGATTTATGTTAACGTCTGCAATTCGGCTGTTTCTAAATACTAAATACATTTTTTATGGCTCGTAACTCTAACAATAATAGTTAAGTGTCATAAAATTTATATGCAGATTTTAGAAGTCCTATAACTTTGATAATATTAAACTGTCCAAACATATGGTCCATAGATTCGTCCAAAGAGGAAAACGGAGGCGCTACCGTAAAAAAACGATATTCGTAAATTTCGCCTCATATAGTAATTATTCTCATGACGCCTTAATTGGAGTAGAAGAAAAAGATGCTCGAAATATACGAACTTCGAATGTTCGCGGTACCGGGTCAGAGGCGAAGTTTGTATCTAAAAACTCTTCTTCCATTTTGCCCTTAATCACTTTAACAGGTCATTATGCAATTGTTTAAGACGTGTTGAAACGTTGATCCTTGGATTAAAAAGCGGCTTAAAAGCTGAACTAAGAGTATCTAGTGTATCTACACTCTTAGTTTCATGGCAAGAATTAAGCATAGTGCCTCTTTATTAGATTACATACTACCAACTTAAATTAGGGCACGCATTACCGGTATTTTTAGTACGCACAACACCGGAATACTGGTACTGTCTATGCTATTAATACCGGTATTATATTCAGAGCAACACCCCAAAGATTGGATAAGTAGTTTATAAGTCAGGTTTGTTTGACTAATTACTTTTAATATATTGTAGTATTATTTTTAGTAAGCACAATACCGGAATACTGGTATTGACTAAGCTATTAATACCGGTATTATATTTAGATCAATACCCCAAACATTGGATAAGTAGTTATTTAAGTCTGGTTTGTTTGACTAATATGTACTAATATGCTGACTGCGCTGAGACTGATAAAGTTAAAAATATTTTTAATTTAGGCACGTTAAAATGCTCGTGAAAAATATACTCATCATCATCATCTATCTCGCGTTGTCCCTGTATTTTGCCACGGCTCCTGGGAGTCTGGGGTTGGCTAGGCAACTAATCCCAGAATTTAGCGTGGCACTAGTTTTTACGACAGCGACTGCAATCTAACCTTCCAACCTAGAGGGTAAACTAGGCCTCATTGGGATTACCTCGTTTTCCTCACGATCTTTTCCTTCACCGAAAAGCGACCTGAAAATATCAAACAATATTTCGTACCTAAGTTCCGAAAAACCCATTGGTACCAGCCGCGGTTCGAAACTGATATAACTAAATAACAAACAGAAATTTCGGAAAAGATTATTAGATTTGAAAAGCGTTTTTTTATAACAATAGATATATATCTATAGCTTTGTTAATAACATTAGATATAGTTCACAAGAAGGTCAACGATAACTCACTAAATTATAGTTTTCATTCAGCTATTTGTTATCAGTGACGAGATAAACGTATATGCTTTTTAAATAATAAATGAACATACAAATTCAAATTTTAATGTTTGGTATCTAGACGATGGCACCCTGGGCGGTGATGTGGATGTGGTGCTAAATGATCTGCAAGTACTGGAACAAAAATTTGCTGATATGGGTTTAGTTTAAAATTTTAAAAAATGTGAGTTATTTTTTAACAATACGTTTACTCAGAAGGAAATGGCATTATCACAGTTTCGTACATTAGCGCCAAATATCAAAATTATTGACAGCACATCTCTCTATTTGTTAGGATCACCTGTTTTAGATGAATCTTTTCCGGACTTTGTCAATCAAAATTACCAAACATTTTGTACTTTTTCAGACCGTTTGTGCCAAATTAATGCCCATATGGCTTACAGTATCATGAAATACTGCCTCTTCATCCCAAAATTTACATATGCACTGCGTTGCAGCCATCTCTGGATGTACCCTGACCTTTTGGAGAAACTCGATAACATAATCAAAAACACTCTTTCATCTGTCGTTAACATTGATTTGGATAACAATCAGTGGTCCCAAGCCTCCCTTCCCATCAGGCATGGAGGCATTGGGATCAGAAAAATTTCTATCATCTCTTTACCTGCTTTCATTTCATCAATTCACAGCACCCAAAACTTAGTAACTAAAATTCTTAAAACCTCTGTTAATCTCAAAATTTCATTTTTAGCTGATGCCGTGGATTTTTGGAGGGCACTTTGCCCAGGCTCCGATTTACCCGCAGCTCCCTCATCGCAGCGACAATGGGACGAGCCGCTCTGCGTGCTGGTACGGGATCACCTGTACGAAACGTTTACCAGCCCCGCAGAGCGTGCTCGTATCCTTGCCTGCTCCAGGTGGGAATCCGGAGCCTGGCTACAAGCTTTGCCCTCCAAAAATCTGGGTACCCTTCTGAGTAACGAGACTTTTCGGCTTGCGCTCGCACTACGTCTCGGCACGGTTTGTGTTGCCCCACACCAATGCTGCTGTGGTGCGAACGTCACTGGTAAGGGCCTGCACGGCCTGTCTTGCAGCAGGAGCGCTGGCCGCATCTCGCGGCACGCCAGCCTCAATGATATCCTGCGGCGGGCCTTTACTAGTGCCGGAGCACCAGCAGTCCTAGAACCTGCGGGCCTGGCCAGAAACGATGGCAAGCGGCCGGACGGCATGACCCTCGTTCCTTGGAAGTTGGGAAGACCTCTTGTCTGGGACGCCACATGTGTGGACACTTTTGCGCCTTCCCACCTTCCAAGGACCTCGGTCAATGCTGCAGCAGCAGCTGAGGCAGCAGAACAACTCAAGCGGCTCAAATATGCAGTTATCGATTCTGGCTGCATATTTGAGCCTTTTGGAGTTGAAACCCTTGGCTCATGGGGACCCGGAGCTCACATTATTTTTAAGGAGCTAGCTAAGCGCCTTGTGGATACCACGGGTGACCAGAGGGCTGGCTCATTCCTTGCGCAAAGAATTAGCATCGCTATTCAGCGCGGGAATGCTGCTAGCCTTCTGGGTACCCTTCCATGCGGCGCTGAGTTAGCTCCTATTTTTTATTTGTAAATATCTGTATATACCTTGTTTTAGTTTTCTTTAGTCCTTAGTTTTATTTTAATTCTAGTTTATTTACTTTTTTTAAGTTTATTTATATTGAATTGTATAATGTTTATCTTTTTGGGTGTTTAATAAAGGAGTGAATTCTAGTTGTCTTCATCAATACAAGTAATTAAAACTAGTAGTGAGTTCTGATACTAGATTACAATGCTGTAGCCCTAGTAAAAACGATATAAGTTTCATATAATATAACTAATATGCCCTACTACCTACTATGGCCTACACCTACTACAACACACAACTAGTATGTAACTTATATCGTTTTTCACTACTGCCACAATAGATGAACCCACCTGAGTGATGCACCTTGACTCAAGCCCTGAGTGTAAATTTTTAACGTAACAAAACCTCACCATCGCGTTAGAGCCACATAAATAACATTATCACTTACGCGTTCGAGACGTTTTTAACGTCAAAAGTAACTTACACTAGAGCCTCCCAGCTGTGCTTCCTAGTCCGGTACCGGGCGCATCGAAGTTCGTATGTTTCGAGCATCTTCCTCTTTTACTCCAATTAAGGCGTCATGAGAGTGAGGTGTCACTCGTCCGTTTACGAATATCGACTCGTCTTGAAAATGGGTATGTCCTTAAACTACGTCCAACAATGAGAGGTAGGGCACAGCGAAGTACCATCACGCTTGAATCTGGAGAAGCCCAACTGGGGAAGTACCTCCTCCTTACAGAAGACCACAGCCATAATAGCACTGCTACCTTTCAGGTATGTAGTGTTGTGTTCCTGATGGTGAATAAGGTTCCCAGAGCTCCAACCCACTTATAGGTCGGCAACGCGCTTGTGACTCCCTTGGTGTTGCGAGTGCCCATGGGCGACGGTAATTGCTTACCATCAGGCAATCCGTCTGCTCGTTTGCCACCTTTGTCATAAAAAAAAAAAAATGGATACCTATAACCTGTCGATGTTTACCCGAACCATGTCGCCTGGTGTTATATAGATACCCGGCGATATCGAGCCGTTGTAATTGAGTACTGGAATTGGAACATATTCTGGCCAGTCAACTATGCATTTAGATTATTAACCTCTAGAGTCTGGCTAACCAATTATTACTCGATTGTTACTCTTAAAGTTGAAAAAATAAACTATACTCATCCCTTTTTTTGGGGTCGTAGTGCAAGCGAAAGAAAGAGACGGTATGATTCAATCGTCTATGCTTTAAGTGAGTAAACCATTTTTTTTTCACTGGCCAAACTCTAGCCGCCCAAAGATCAAAACTTGCAAGGCCAAATAAAACTCTGATGGCATTCAATTGGACATCTTTTTATAGGTCTCTGGGCGGCTAGAGGATATGGATGTGACTCCATAGTAGAAACATGAGCATGGACTACTGACGAGAGTTACCCATCATGGGTAGGGTGACATGACATGACAACCAGAATCCGACGAAACAAAAATTGGTCGAGACAGGTATTTTTTTATACAACGACGGTGGCAAACAAGCATACGGCCCGTCTGATGGTAATAAGTTACCGTAGCCTATGGACGCCTGCAACTCCAGAGGATTCACATGCACGTTGCCTACCCTAAAGATATCTGGTCGCTGGTAAGATATCTGGCGAGTAGGGAACTATTCAATCTTTTTGTTGGAATGTGACAAGATCTAATATTTGTTGTGGGAATAAGGGAGTAAGTAATTGGGTCTTGGAGATAAATATTTGTCCCGTGTGTCTATACCACCAGACAGGTTAGGTATTAGATATTAAGCTTTCGCGGCTGACTCGCGGGTTCAAATCCTGTTTCGGGCACCGGCGGGACTAGTCACTTTTTCTTACGTATGTCATAACTACTTATATTTCATTTTAAAATCTACGAGTACATAGTAGTTTTACTACCTAAGTAAACACCAAAGCAGATCAGAATATTTCATTAAGCAATTTAATTTGTTCCTAAAATCTAAAAAGTTCGGTACCCCAATTAAATCAAATACTAAACCTTAAATGGGCCAATAAACTCCCTAAATTAGGTTATATTTGTTACTTCATTATCTTCAGTGGCCCTACGGAGCTATAATAGTTACTTCAAACGGAGTAATCAGGTTGGTCAAACAGTGTTACGATCCAACCGGCACTTGTTGATTCTCACGCACTCGCTAAACGAATCGTGTCCTAATATTGGCTAAACTGTGTGTTTTATCGAACTGAGGCTCTAGTGTAAGTTTCTTTTGACGTAAAAAAACGTCTCGAACGCGTAAGTGATAATGTTATTTATATTGGTAACTCAAACGCGATGATGACGTTTTGTTACGTTAAAAACTTACACTCAGGGGTCAAAGGTTTTTGAATCGAGATGAAAACAGTTTTTAATGATTTTACAATAATTTTTGCTTAGACAAGGTTGAGGCAATATAGCTTTGCTTTTTCTTCACGAGTGCAAGAGTAAACTGTTGTTGCAGGAAAGTTTTGTATGGAACTATGGACGCGATGCCGCTGGTATACGGGTTGCGGATTTTACGGCAAATAAATACCTACGTTAATAACTATTTTTTACTAGGTATAAGATGAAAAGTCGTCGCGATTTTTTGTCCTTACTTTATTGAAATGCAACTGTGCAACTCTGTTGGTGTTTGAACTGAAAGCGGTTTGAATTTCATTTAACTTATTTTGTACTGGGTTGTATTAGAACCGAGGCCGAGGTCCGAAGTTAAAATGGGTCGGGTTCGGGATGTCTGTTGTTTTTTCCGATTTGGAAAATTCATCAAGCGGGTAAAACGTAGGTACTTATGGGTATTACGTAGTTATCAGTGGCGGCGAGTTAGAATTTTTCTTAGGTCAGCCGCAACTATTGTAAGTGTATAAAGTTTGACTAGCTAGCGGATGTAGGTATAAAGGCTGACTAGGATTGTCTTAATTAATTAGTGGGTAGTGACCCTGCCTATGAAGCTGATGGTCCTGGGTTCGATTCCCAGTCAGGGCATTTATGCAGGACTAGGTCGATTTGTGTCAGACAGAGTCCCGAAATAATTATTTATTATTATTTATTTATTTATTTATAATATAGATCAGGATGTGTGGAGATGGGAATGTGGACCGATCGAAGACCCTATTCCCTGTTGTAGGTAGTAGCCTACACGAACCCTGTATGTATACAGAGTTCTACAAAGGACGATCAGTGATTGAAATAGGGCAGAATGTATACTTTTTAAACTGCTGACGCCGTTTTCTCTTTGTACATAAAAGAAAAAACAAATTGAAATTTGTCTTGTACCTAGCAGTCCGGGATCTCGTAAATTCTGACTGACCTATTTAAAA
This sequence comes from Grapholita molesta, assembly GCA_022674325.2. Taxonomy (NCBI): domain Eukaryota; kingdom Metazoa; phylum Arthropoda; class Insecta; order Lepidoptera; family Tortricidae; genus Grapholita; species Grapholita molesta. Next base: position 13,769,378 of record CP053135.2, on the reverse strand, counting down.
GACTTGCTATCTTATCCACAGTTTAATAGTTTTCCCCGTTTTGCTTAAGAATAAAATTGGTACCACATACGTCAGGTGACAACCAAAACTAACTACTAAAAAATAATTAAACAAAAATCAACCTTATTTAGGTACCAATATGATTCACTATGCCTATTAACTTGTGGTAGTAATTAGTGTGTTTTGGTTGTCATCTGACGATATATACTATCTTTCGCTCGCTTCGTTCGGCTCGTACCGATGCGTTTTTCAAAACATAGTACGAAATATCATTTGGTATTTACCGGTCGCTTTTCGGTGCAGGAATTTTTTTTTGAGAAGATGATGATTCGATCTCTGATTCTGATATACCAAATTCACGAAGGCACCAGTTTGCTGCAATGCGCCTGCATTTTTTAATTAAAAACGCCAGTTACGTTACGGTCGGAATTAATTACGGTTCCCTTTTGTAAATTCATGAATAATAGTTTTTAATAGTGGCGCCGGATAAAATCGTGAAGCTTTTAAAAAGGATTGCGATATAAACTACCGTATGTATGCCTGTGTTCTTTGTACGTTTTTCGGCTGATGATGATGACAGAAGACCAATTGAAAACAGGTGAATTCCATAAGTGCAGTCTTCATCAGAAAAATCGGGTCAGTCAAGGTTACCATCACAACGTCTCTATTGTAATGGCGATAAAGTGCATGTTTAGTTCACTTCATGTATTGATCAACTCCACAATTCCGGTATGATGGCAACTGTACAAAGTTGTGCAAAATTAGAAAATTATTGGTGATGAATTATGTAGAGTATTTGTATCTTAATTTATTTCATTACTGAAAACACAATCTGATACGCTGAGCGTAGAAGAAAGTCTGTTGCGGCATCTCTGAATCTTTGACTGGTTAAGTTATTAATTTTTATACTCTTATACTTAAAACGATGGTTTTATGCCCCAGTGCTCATCGGTTTTACGTGCGATAAAGTGTGTAAAGGTTCTCAACCTTTTTTTTTTTTTTTTGCTGTCGGAGTGGGGAATGCCTTTACGTATCGTCTCCCCTGACCGCTGGGAGGCCATATTGGGGGGTATGTGGGGCTCGCCGCTCTTGTCTCCTCCTCTGAGGAGAGGAGATTGGCCCTACCCACTAAATCCCACTCCGGCGTTTCATCCTCTTAGCCGTTTGCGAGGGCGCCATAGGATCGCGAACATTCTACACTGGCGCCCTCCGGCGGCCCCAGCTTAGCGCCAGGGCATCCGTACAAAGCAGGGAGAGATCAGAAACGCTTGATCTCCCCCAAAGGTTCTCAACCTACCAAATATATACAGTCAGCAGCAGAAGTGGCTAAGCATTTCAGGTGTTCAAATTGAGGTCAACACGTCTCTATTGTCAAGAGAATAAGAGCGCGTGTAGGTCATTTTGAACACTTCAAACGCTTAGCAACTTTTGCTGCTGACTGTACGTATAGTTAAAAAAGTTTTCCTGATGATAAAATTTCATATTTTTTACGTGTCACCGTAGCCAATATGCTCCTAAATATTCGCTACACGTTTGTACCCGTTTAGTATTCTTTTGATATTCTATTAGATCATCTAGCTGTACAATAAAAATGGCTTTCCCGAAACAAAGTAAAACAATGGCTCTGCAATATGAGAAATTTACGGTTTTTGCATACTAATGCAATTGTGCGGGGAACTTTTTGAGGGCATTAAGTGTTTTAATAGAATAACGCGGTTAATAAAATGATCATCATCATTTGAGAGCATGGCTCTTGTCGGTGGAGTACAGACAGTTTTCACCGTCTTTGACGAGGTTTATGATCCTTTAAAGACCAGCGTCAGGGTCCTCATAAGGGTCCCTTGGCATGAAGCTGAGTGGAGACCCTTTCAGTTACGCTTTATAAAATACAATTTGTGTCAATGTAATTGGTTAAGTGTTAATTAAGCGTTTCTGAATAAAGTTCTTATATTCTATTCTATTCTTCTATTCTTTAAGACTTGACACCTGGGCCTTTCGTGCTTTCTCTTTTACTCTAATTAAGATGTGGTTAAAGTGACAGAAACATTCCTCGAATTTTATTGTAGGCATTCTTCTGTTGCTTTCAGTTGTACATGTATGTACGTTTTTCTTAGGCAAAGCAAAGCCAGCATGGCGTTGTCTTTTCTTTAAGAATCTATGGAAAACTGTTGAGCTGTGGGAAAGTTAGTCAAGCCGGTACGATTCGGCTCGTATGGATCCGCCGCCGCTGGTACTGATCAACATCAGAATTCATGACAAAGTAGTCTATAGCTTGTCTAACCACACCATATTACCATCTGTGAATCTTGCTTTAGTTACCCTTAAGATTTTAACATTCTCTTCAAAAGCTAGAAGATTTTTTAAACATTTTACATAATACTTACTCGTACATTTCATAAATGACAGTGTCGCACCTCACGGCGTGCTCGCGTATTCTCACGACCATTCTTAAAGCCGTTTAAATATGGAACGTACCTTCTGCATGTAAAGTCGAGAATCCTTTAATAAATCCCTCCTGAAACCATTTGATATGAATGGTACAGTCCCTGTGATTTACAACCCTTACTAGCAATTTCGACACAGCGCCCATAATACCCTGAGCTCTGTTGACACATAATTGTTAGACGAAGCTGGCTCTTCTTATACTAGAGAAATAGTATTTGGGTCAGCAGAAATTTAACTATTCAAGACTCAGGTGCACTCTTAGGCTATCTTATCTAGTCAGTTTACTTAAGTACTAAAGCTAGACATTTTGCTAGCGGACCTGAATATTTAACGGGGTGCTAAGGCAAATGTATGTAAATTGTAGTATTATCTGGGAAATCTTAATATGGGTTTAGGAATAATCTGAGCATACTAAAACTTACTTATTTATGGTAATTTGATATCTGATGATATCACTGATACAAATATGTCGCTTGAACTAATATACAAACGATTAATTGTATTGGGTGAGATGAGCAGTCTAAAAAACATTTTTTTGAAGAATCTCTTGCAGCTCGACATAGTACTAATCTTGTATTGTAGGAACTAAACGATACTTAAGCACAGTCAGCAGCAAAAGTATCTAAGCGTGTTAGGTGGTCAAAATCACACCTTTATTGTGAAGAAAATAACGGCCCAGCCAGGATATTGCGCGAATTGCGGTGCGGCAAGCGTTTTATCTGTTCATTGCGTGTGATCCTAACTAACCGCAATGCATTGCGCGTCTTGAACGCGCAACGTACAGATAAAACGCTTGCCGCGCCGCAAGTCGCACGTTGTCGTGGCCGGGCCGTAAGAGCGTGCCAGGATCATTCTGAACACGTGGTTCGTATACATCGACGTAGATTCATAATCAGCCCCAAAAATGGCTCTAAAAAACAACCGCTCGAACAACTTGGGCGGTACATTTAGCTAGTCTTCTCTGAACCGCTGTCAGTGCAAGTGTCAACAATGACTATAAAGTTATTACTTTATCAATAGAGAAGTTTGATACTTAATAATTAGAACACTGAACTCTTTTTTTGTTTGATTATATTATCTAAAAGATAGCATAAACTAGAACATGATAGAAATGTCACATGGGGTTATTTAACTTCTAGCCGCCTAGAAATCAAAACTTGCCAGGCCAAATGCAACTATGGTTTGTCATAATTAAAATTCAAAATGGCATTCAACCGGAGACCTTTTTATAGGACTCTGGGCGGCTAGAGGTTAAGTGGAATATTGGTAATTAAGAGAAAATAAGATGTTTACACGAGAACTATATTGAACTCAACGAGAGAAATTATGAGCAAGGATCGGACAAACGCCCGTCATTTTGAAAACATAACCCTGTTCCGTGCTACGGAAACTTCCTTATGTTGTAAAACATTATTATTTTTAACATTTTTATATCATAATTCGTAAGTATACAATCAGCGACAATTAATCAATGAAGCTGGAATGGTAAGTGGGGTTATGTGAACTGTCGTGGGTAAAAAAACGACTAATTGTTTCTATCTTTTGACTTACGCGATAAATGAAAGGTGCAATTGACTTCAGGACGGATAATAAAGTGACGCGTTAATTAATAAAGAATATAAAATATAATATAGTAGCATCACAAGGAAGTCTCCGTTGTACGGAACAGGGTTATGTTTTCAAAATGACGGGCGTTTGTCCGATCCTTGATTATGAGACATGAAAAAGGAAGTGAAAAATGTGTGAACAGAAAGGAACCTTACTGTTACAACTATATCTGTGTGATAATCTTCACGTGAATTTAGAATATCTGTGGCCCATTTAATAGCATTTGATGCCCTGACCTATAACCGTCGGTAACATGATTTCGACCATCGCCCAAGGCGCAGTGTTATCGAATTTCCCCGATATGGGTCATATTCCTATTGCGTTCCTAGCTCACGTTTTGCACCAAAAGGACAATTTTGATTAGATATTGTTATATTGTTCCATTGACAATTGACGACCGGTCTGCCTATGAAGCCGATAGTCCTGGGTTCGATTCTCAGTCAAGGCATTTATTTGTGTGATGAGCACAGATATTTGTTCCTGGGTCATGGATGTTTTCTATGTATTTAAGTTTATATGTACCTATCTATTATATATATCGTCGTCTAGTACCTACAACACAAGCCTAGCGTACCGTAAGACTAGGTCGATTTTGTGTAAGATTGTCCTGAATATTTATTCATTATTTATTTATTTACTTACATAAAACCACAGATAGCACTATTCCCTTCGTAGTGTCGGGTAAGTTAGTGAGATAGAGAGAGACAGATAGCACTAAGACCCTTCATAGTGTGGTCTGCTTGCCAGTATGTTAGGTCGTCAGAGAACCCAGAGCCTAAATGTAAGTTATTGTATTAGTCCTTGATCTCGTTAACAATATAAATTAAAACATAAAAAATATAAAGGTACATAAATAATCTTTTTTTTTTCATTTAGACACATTACAATGCATTTGTGAAAGTAAAAAAAAAACTATAACAGCTTCTAATGTATGTACATTGTAATAGGTAAGGCGAGGATTACCTTTGACGTTCATAAATACTTATAATGTGCCTAAATTGAAAAATAAAGATCTTTTATCTTTTCTTTTCTTTTTACCTATTATATGTCCAAATTCCCATTGAGGTAAGTACGCACAAAAACAATCGAATTTACAAAACTAAATATATTCGCTAGCAGACGTTTCTGCATGATAAAAAAAAAATTACAAAACAAGGATTGAAAAAAATTGTCACGATATAAAAAAAAATGGTGTACTGTTTTTATGTTTACGTATCGAAAGGCTAATTTACCCTTTGGGGTTTTACACTATGGATCGGCCGTATGTCATCAGGCTATATCTCGTAAACCGTGAGAGGTAGATAGTTGAAATTTTCTCAGAGAATATGTTTTTTTTTATTTGATAATATTCATAATTATCAAGTAAGTAAAAATGGCGGAAAGAAAATTTACACCTATAATCTGGAGATCACATGTATACTGGTTTGAACTAGTTATGGCTTCGAGCTCGATTTGCGAAATGGATACACAGCTAGCTATTTCAAATGCTATCCCTCTATTTCCAGGTTCAGTGCAAGCGATTTTTAACTCTATTCACATACGATTTAAGTCCACTTATGCACTATGGTATTTGATCAGGTGTGGTAATTTTTATGATCGCTATGAGGTCAGATGTTTTTCCCGATTTTTGAATTATTCTAGTTACTTACCTTGAAATTTTGAAATGAAGGCACTGGAAAAATTGATAGACTGTTTCGAAATTGCGTTTGAATAAAATGAAATCATGTTTTTTAGTGGCAGGTGGCAAAAACATATATCCTGCCTGATGGTAAGCAGTCACCTTAGCATATGGACGCCTGTGACTTCAGAGGATTCACACGGATGTCCTACTCTTTAAGGCTATAGCCAACTTTGAGTCGTCCAACGACTTTACTCACTTTTAGTCGCCATTGACGCGAACGGGGCTTTGAACTCTTAACAACCACAAAAAAAAACTCACTGGCTTGGAAAGTTTGATTTTGTTCTTTAAAATAGATAGTAAAATTACATTATTAGACGGCAGATTTGGCCTAGTTGGTAACTAGGTAGGTACCCAAGCAGCAAAATTTGCTCCTGTAAATAACCTAAGACCATGAAATTTTCAGTCCTATAGAACTCCCAAAAACGTTTATAAAACCACAATTGGGCGCTTTTTATAGGATTAAATAAACCTATAGTCGTTTTATTACAGTCTTATAAAGTGCAATTCAGTTTTAATATCGTCATATTAAATGCTCTTGCAGGATAAGTTGCTCCTATAAGTGTCTAGTAAACGCAACTAACAAGCACAATTAGTCTTATAACGGTCTGGTGCATGCTGGTACTGGAGTAATCATTCCTATAGTGGCCAGTGGCTTATCTCCCGCTCGGCTCCCGTGGTGATGTGTATGTTTGTGCTCTAATAAAGATAAAACTAAACTGGAAAAGGGTATAAGTAAATGTGCTATTAAAAGGAATTGTTTTTTAACAGTGATTAAGAAGTGAATTAGAAAAAAATAACTTGCAAAATAAATTTTATTGATAAAGTAATAATCATAGAGACACATATTTTAACGCCCCCTTTTAAAAATACATAATAATGATCTGCTTATTAATTATTTATTGGTTAAGTATTACAAAGTGCTGACACTTGCCATTGCCATTGTGGATTTTCAGATCGCCTCCTTTAACAGTTAGTATCAGAACGTTAATAATACCATTCATACTAAGCCAGTGCTGTTAAAAGACAAAAATTCCTGCCATTTTTATTTTTAGGTTTCCTTTAAATAATATTTTTTATTTTGTTTCAATCACTCTTATAATGACAAGCATAAAACCCTTATAAGTCCAAAATTACGTATAATTATCAAACTTAATGCTAGTTTCATGCTAGTGATCTATTAGAAGTAACCATCAAGTCAGATCAGTCATGTATTTTTTTTGACCTATAACGAGTAAAATCAATAGCCTTTATAGGATTAATTGTCCCATTACAGATAGATATAAAACCTTAATAGGAGTAGCGGTTCTTATAAATGCATTTATAGGATTAAAATATGCGTACTTATAACAGCTATATAAAATGTATTTATAAGACTATTTGTGTTTGTAAGGGTCATATAAATTTATCCTATAAACGCTTTTAAGACTAAATTATAGGATCAATTCGTCTGAGGATCAAATCGTCTTATATGATGTTGTTATAAGATTATTGGTCAAAAACGTGACTATTATAAGACTTCTATGAGAGCTCCGAGCCGGTAGGTCGTGTCAAAAACGTTTATAAAACTACTATAAGAGGTATTAGTCTTATAATTTTTTCTAATAGGAGAATTTTGCTACTTGGGTAGTGACCCTGCCTATGAAGCTGATTGTCCTGGGTTCAAATCCCAATAAGTGCATTTATTTGTGCGATAACCACAGGTATTTGTTCCTGAGTCATGGGTGTTTTCTATGTATTTAAGTATGTGTATATATCTCTTCCGTACACGGAATAATGGTGTTCCGGACATTTGGGAGGCGTACGCGGAGCCAGATCGAGCCAACGCGCAGAGGCCCTTTCGACAAATTTAATGAAATGTAAGGGTTACACTAAGCGGATGCTGCCCGTGTTCGTATCATGGGACGCGCACAGAGACAGCATCCGCCATGGTGTAAGGACTATTGAGTTTTAATGGAAAAGAATGTACTAGGCTATTGGGTGGAAAGGATGGACTAGCTACTGGGCTATTGGATTAAAAACCGGACGCCTGCCTAATAAAATGGTATATTATATTATTAGTAATTTTAATATTTCTTTTATACATGTTATTTTAGCCTACATGACTAATAGGATGTTATTTAATCCTATCCTTTATTCATGTTAAATTATACATATTAGTAGGAAATCTAATAATATTAATATTTAATTCTATATTAGGGAAATTGGAGCCGCGTGACATTATTGACGTATATTTTATTTTTATTTTATTTATTAAAATTAATATTATTGGTAATTTAATTTAATTAGAATCTTAATTATACTTAAATTCGTGTTGTATTGACGAGGATATTGTTGTTGCGATTCCCTGTATGACAAATTGATAGTATTGTGTTGTATTTATATAAAATTTCATGAGTCATTGTAATATTTTATAAATGATAATATCGGATTTACTCACGTGTCACGTCATGCGTGCGTGTAGGGCCGGCGACGCGATCGCACACTCAGCACTCTTAGTGCTCGAAAATGGAGGCCTATGTTATCCTAAACATGTCGTGATAAACGTGAGTGATTATAACGTGATTATAATTTATAAAATATTGATAATATTGATTAGTTATTATAATTGATAAAATATTGATAATGTTGACTACCACATTCGCCAACTTAACTACAAACTTAGCTATAACTCGCATTAAAACTGCGTGTGTTGTGAGCTATTTAAGGGATGTATTTAATGAACACGTCGGCGTAATTTAATAGTGTTTTAAAGTAAAAGTCAAGAATAATAATAAATCAATATTACAGGGCATCATACACAAATTGACTGAGGCCCACGGTAAGCTCAACAAGGCTTGTGTTGTAGGTACTCAGTCAACGATGTATATAATATACAAATGACACCCATGACAAATACTTGTGATCATCACAATAGGCCTTACTGGGATTCGAAACCAGGACCGTCGGCTTCATAGGCTACTACCCACTAGGCCTGTCGACAAAAAAGCATGTACAGTCAGCAGCAGAAGTAGCTAAGCATTTGAGGTGTTCAAAATGAGGTCAACACGTCTCTATTGTCAAGAGAATAAGAGCGCGTGTAGGTCATTTTGAACACTTCAAACGCTTAGCAACTTTTGCTGCTGACTGTATGTTAACTTAGTTTTCTTTATTCACGCATTATTTAGGTCGGGATCTAACTCAAAGGTTATCTGAATCAGGGCACTGTTCACAAAACCAACGACTAAACAAATCCAGCATAACTAAGTCTGCAATTATATTCATTGCTGCCTATATTTTATACTAGCTTAAGGGTCATCTTATACTATACTATTTCACGCCTACTACGATTTAGAATAGGAAGAAAATATGTGTGAAATGATGTATTTAACTTTGTTTTGGATATCGTAACATTGCGACATAGGCGTAATAAAAATTGGTTACATGTCCAATTTGTCTTGTTACATCAACTAGTTAGCATCTAAGTCGTTAAACTGGTGTCCCATATGTGCATCTGCGTTTGGACATCGCTACTAGACTGAACTCTCTTGACTTTCTCATCAATCATCATTCATCATACCATCTTAGGGGGTAGTTGCCATAGTCACCACCGCAATAGCTGATGTAGATTGGGTTTCGACGGACGCTGCTGCTCTTCCTTTTTGTCCCTTTGTCGCCTCTTACGACACACGTTGTAGGAACTAGCACAGCACGGTGTGATATGCTAGTTACCCGGCACCACATATCGGCTCTTTGGACTCTCTCGTGACAGATTATTCCTAATTTTTTATTATTAGCCATAACAGACGTAAGGGCCGTAGCTAAGATGACAATCTATTATAGTAACGCAATCGAAACGATAATGCCCGACCAAGGCAGGCGCGGACTGATGTGCGAATAGAAGAGAGGCGCTACCGCGAGGGACGATGTTCGTGGATTTCGGACGATTGTCACTGTCATGACGCCTTAATTGGCGTAAAAAAGAAAGATGCGAAAGATGTGAGAAAGATGCTCGAAATATACGAACTTCGATGTTCGGGGTACCGGGCCAGGTTTTCATTTAGCGTGTATTCTTTTATTTTTTACTTATTTTTCGTTCCTTTCTTTTTTTGTTTTTCTTGTGTATATGTGTCACTTGTCGTCATGGCACCTGATGGTCTCATCGGAAGACCAGTGCTGGCAATTGCTGAGATGAGGCCATTTCGTGGCACACGTCGTTTGTGTAATGTGTTTTTTTTTGTTGTGGTTATTATTATATGTGTGTGTGTGTCATGAATAAATGTTTCTATCTATCTATAAAAATTGCCTGGAAAATATCACGTCACTTGTCGTTGGATCTGTCATCGTAATTAAAATTGAACGTTTTAAATTTTCAGTGTAACTCGGTCGCTAACGAAACCTACAAACGGATTTAATATAGGGGAGATGTGAATTAAAATACTGGTTACGAAATACGTGTATGGTCTACACAGGGTTGCCACACATCGATTTTTTAATTCGCATTGACCTAACATGTTCTTTTTGTGTTTTGAACAGCATAGGTCTCCATTTTGAATAAGCGTGCCGAGCTACCGTTCGCGCCGCGCGCACGTTAACAACTCAATTAATTAATAATTGTCGTGTCACAAACGTCTGTTGAAACAAGTGAAATACCACGAACGCCTGAAAGGTCGGTTAATGAGATACAAATTACAGCGTTAATTAAAACTTTGGTAATAAACCGCTTTTAATGAACTGGATGTAGGGTTTTGAAGCTTTTGTGAAGGATGTGTTTTTGTTTTGTTTGTAACTGGTGGAACAATTTCGTTTTACTGAGCGGAGAAGGCTCAAGTTTAAATTGTCACTCAACTTCATTCTAAAACGTCAAACACCTAATGAAGAACAAAACTTGTACCGCTCAAGTAAAGCGATGACTAAAATGAAGGTTTTTACACCTGACAGTGGCAGCGCGTAAATTTTTTTTTACTCTACACGGAGCCAGTGTAGCATTAACTACACTAGAACAAACAGCCCCAGAACAGATGCAGGACCAAATAGGAACTACCGTCAATATTTAGATTATTACTAGTAACGAGCCCTACTGTATATACACAATTCCAACTTGAGCCACATTTAATAAAACAAGGAGATATGTACTTTTTAATAGCATGAAATATTGCTTGTCAGTTTTACGCACCTAATAAATAAATATATTTTCATCACACTTGCTCGTCAATGGCGTTGTTACTTGCGAGAGTACAGAGCAGTTATAGCCGATTTAGCTCACACGGGCTGTTAAGTTTAGTTTTAAAAATATATAGAACTCATACTTCACTTCGGACTGAGGATGTTTCCAAACAGCCAAGGTGTATTTCATATCTTCAAAAGTTTGCTACAACCAACTTTTAATATGTATAAAACATATCTTTATATTCAATTTGACTGCAATTTAATGTTTAGTATTTATTAAAAATAATTGTTTTATATTTGATGTTGATAATTGATACTATTTGGCAGGATGATCTGTCAAATTCGAAAACAAAACGCAGTTGTTAACATTATCTGTGGAAGACATTGAAAAAAGTTGACATTGTTGACAATCTTTTTTAGTGGATGAGGTCAGATTGTAGTTTTCAAAGTGTATTTTGATTTTAAGCCTACATAAGTACTAACTAATATTTTACCAACGAATTTATTTGATTTCCTCGCAAATGTGATGAAAAACATTGTGTGTACCACGGGTGGTAAGTGTATAACAAACTTGAGTCATTAAAAGCCCTCCGACTTCGTCGTCGGGCTTCTAATAGACTCGCGTTTACTATACCTTACTTACCATCCTCGTTGCACAATGTACTATTTCATCACACTTGCTCGTCAATGGCGTTGTTACTTGCGAGAGTACAGAGCAGTTATAGCCGATTTAGCTCACACGGGCTGTTAAGTTTAGTTTTAAAAATATACAGAACCTACACTTCACTTGGACTGAGGATGTTTCTAAACAGCCAAGGTGTATTTCATATCTTCAAAAGTTTTCTACAACCAACTTTTAATATGTATAAAACATATCTTTATATTAAATTTGACTGCAATTTAATGTTTAGTATTTATTAAAAATAGTTGTTTTCTATTTGATAATTGATACTATTTGGCAGGATGATCTATCAACTTCGAAAACAAAACGCAGTTGTTAACATTATCTGTGGAAGACATTGAAAAAAGTTGACATTGTTGACAATCTTTTATAGTGGATGCGGTCTGATAGGTAAAACTACACTACACTAGTAACTAATATTTTACCAACGAATTTATTTTATTTCCTCGCAAATGTGATGAAAAACATTGTATGTACCACGGGTGGTAAGTGTATAACAAACTTGAGTCATTAAAAGCCCTCCGACTTCGTCGTCGGGCTTCTAATAGACTCGCGTTTACTATACCTTACTTACCATCCTCGTTGCACAATGTACTATAGCATATGCATAAATATGTTAGGTACAGACACCTAACATATTTATGCCCTGTGGTATCCTTACACAAATTGACTGAGACGATAGTCACAAGAAGGCTTGTGTTATGTATACTCAGCTAACGATATAAATAATACATAAATACTTTATAGAATACACTCATGACTCAGGTACTATCTGTGCTCATCAAGTCATCACACAAATAAATACCCTTACTAGGATTTGAAATCAGGACCATCGGCTTCATAGGCAGGGTCACTAGGCCATACCGAATATCAAACAACAAACAAAGAAAGAAAAAAAAAAGACAGTATCCCCATTGTCACACAATTGTATTCTGGAGATTATATAACCGGGCGGTGACCGGGCGGGACAGAATGCAAATGAGAAAGCTGGAAGATGAGGGCTGCTGTTTAAGTCTTAATTAAGAAAATTGACGTTTATTGTGTCTCAGTTCCTTAACAACCTTCTCTAGTTCCATGAAAGCTTGGGTGATTCCATTTTGTTTAATAAGAACCGTGAAATGTCAAACTATCTGTAGTACATAAGCATTATGAGTAAAGGTTATTACTCACATATCAATTCGTTACCTAAGCGAACTTGTTCGTTTACGAGTACGTGCTGCTTGTGTATATGTGAATATATTGGATAAGTGAGAAAATGGATGTGTTGCAAAAAGCTGGGTTATGTATTTAGAGCCTATAAGGTGTTCCACTGCTGGGTATAGGTCTTCCTCGTACTTTCACTTGTTTCACCGGTTCAGAAATATCTTTTATTAAGCTCAACATAGCTGGCTAAAACTAAATAAATGAAATAAGTTTCTGTCAAGAATGTCATTTTTGGTACACCCTTTTATTGCCGTCTGTACTTTTTTTCTTCATCTACTCATTGATATATCTCTATATCATTGTAACGAGCCTAAACACAAAGGGTGTGACTTGTGTGTTTTAGGAGTCGGTATGGCTAGCTTCTGGCTTCAGCATCAGATCAAGTCAGTGGTACCATAATGTTGCATTGTCACCAAACAACATTTACATCAATTTCAGCTCAATCGGTTAAAGATGTCTGCTTCAACATTGGGTTGTGTATTTCATTCGAACGCACTTACATATTTACATACATATATATAACATACTTACATTGCAAGTTATAAAAAAGCTAGTAATAAAAATTGAGATTGACCGTCCTCTGGCAATCGCAAAGTTAATCAATTTGTTAATACAAGGTTAAGTGATGCCAGATTGAAATATTTTTTGAAGGAGAATTTTAGAGGGGGATTAATATTCTCCGTTACATTAAACGCGATTTTCTTTTCCCTTGTAAAAAAAAAACTTAAATGCTTCCCCATTTTATATTACCAATAATCTGAATCGTATCTAGACCGAGTTGATACGTGTGCTTTGACCTTAAAACATTTGCAAAGTTACCAACAAGTTCATAGTTTCCTCGTATGAGCTTGCTCTACTCGTATATTTAATTAAAGCTTAACTACTTATTTTACATCGGGAAGTTTTCTGATACACTATGATTTATACTATATTTGTTAGCTAGTACAGACATCGTCATATAGTTGGTAGCATTGGAAGTAGTAAAATTAATTATATTGTGCACCAAACTTTTTGAGTACTTTGGATGCTTCCAATTATATTTTATTTTATTTTTTATTTTTTTTATTTTTTTTTTATTATAATAATTAGCACTAACAGTAATATGACGCTGACGTATCAATATTTCCAGACGTGACATACGAATATAGAAAATACGTTAGATAACGTGCTTTAATAAAACTATTTTCAAGATCCATTAGTAAAATGACGTGATGTGTCACAATGTTTTGTTCGCTACATTGCGTTGTGCAATAGCAGATATGAGTGTTGACGAGTTACCTATTTTTGCTTCCGCCCACTGAACCTTCATAGGTCAACTACATGTCTCTCACAAATAAGTAAATATTCGCACATATCACACACACATAAACACACACACACACACACGTAAACACACACACACACATCTGTTAATTCTGTAATTCTGTAATCTGTTAATTCTAAAATCTATTATTGTATTGATATTGTTAAGTTTAGTTATTAGAATAATGAATTCAACAGCAATATCATAACTTTATATAACGTCACCTAACCTAAGGAAGAGCGGTGTCTTCCAACACAGGTATTTTCTTTGCCTAAAGGGCGACTCCATCCCTTAGATTATGTATACGTGTTTTTATAAGAAATAAACAATATTTTTCACTATGCAGAAACGTCTGCTAGCGAATATCTTCGATATTTAAATCGAAAGAAAAATAGAAAAATTTGACTCGGAGCGGGACTCGAACCCACAACCACTGGATCACTAGCCCAGTGCACTTCCAATTGTGCTATCCGAGTACCGCTTAGACTTGTCAAATTTTTTCTATCTTATCCTTCGTGGTATACGTCATCATGGTCATACGTCATCAAATAAATAATAAGCAAAATAAGCAGCGGCAGCGGTATGACTACACCACCAGATTCCCGTCGGCTTAACTAATTATCTCATAATTCAACAGGTTTCTTTAGGTATGAAGAAGACAAAGACAACTTACCCACCACCTCTTTGCGTCTCCTTTTGGGATTCACGAACCCTTTGGGATATATATCCAGGTTCAAAGACATTTGAACGGCATTTGAGGATACAGATCCTTTTTTGTTTCTTAATTTAGGCTCTATAACCCGTTTGGAATGATGGAGCGGATGGACTGTGGGGGAAAGCAGTCGGAAGAAAATCCAGAACCCTTCCGCACCAAACTTAATTTGCACCACTGGAATATTTATTCCTATTGTGTTTTCGTCTCCAGCGAGATTAGTTGAGGCAGGCTCAACCTAATTTGAGTGGTAGATATACATAGATGCAACCCCAGAGACCGGTTTGCTATACAATTTTGGTACATTAATGGATACCAGTGATCCAGTCCAAGCAGGCGATGGGGATTGTAAATAACATATAAAAGAGTGATTATAATGTTTTAGACAGAAAACTCTAGCTGATGACAGAACACGACAGGCGAAGAAATAACAACTTTGAAGATTTAATGTATAACGTATCGTTTTGGTATACGAAGTTTATTTTATTCTATCCCTCATAAGAAGTCATTCAATCTTACCCCGCTTTACGTTTCTCACAAATATTTTTTTTCTTCATTTGTATTTCAAGCCTGTTTTAAGGTTTCCAAAAAAATAAACAAAGTTCGATGGCCTCGTCAAACGTTATTTACTCAATTGTGCAACAGTATTTGAGCTATTGACTCGCCATTTTTGCCGCCCACTTCAAGTCAACAAGCGAAATCCTAAATAGAAACATTTGACATCACCGAATGACCTCAGAACTCGAAATATAAAGTTGAGCAGTCTTTCCTTTTACGACATATCTATGTCAATAGAAAAAAAGTATCGGTTTCATACACTTTGTATAGAACTTGTGCCCTTTAGTATTATAGTCAAATGTTTATGGTCTTCCTTTTAGTTTGTTGATGGTGTCAGTTGACTAATCATAGTCTCTATTCCATCGTAATAAGGTCTTCAATTGTTAACCTAGTTTTACTGTATGTAGGTGATTTACAAACATAGTTTTAATGTAGGTTAGCAGATTAAGCTGTAAATCAAAGTTGTCTTAAGTGCTTGTTTTAAGAACCCACGCGTTTCTACTTTTTTGTTTAGTTTTTAGTAAGGCTATAAAAACTAAGTCTTATAAGGCTGAAAAGGTAACCGTTCGTCATTTCGGCGGTTAAGTTAACTTACCAAGGTACCTAATTAATTTTGCATTAAAGAAAAATTCCCTCCCCTTGTCCACCCTCAGACTAGGTGGAGCGAAGATCTTTTCAGGGATGAAAATGGTCGCGGACCGTGCTGATGCGCGTGCATTTGGGGAGGCCTATGTCCAGCAGTGGACAAATACAAGCTTATGATGATGATGATGAAACAAAAACTTCTGCTGATCATGCCATACTCATATCCTATCAGCATTGGACATCCACAGTTGGACATAGGTCATATAGATAACTACAGGGAGTCTCTCAGCAACGGTTCAATCTCCACGCTAGGCAGGCGGGTTATCGCAATATGTTTTACTCCCATAAAGGGACCCTGCTGCCCGTCCGGTGGTTCTAGTCGTACTTTCGGGAGAATATACACGGGACTAAGTATACTATAATCCTTACGTAAAAACAATACAGAGAATGCCTGGAAGATAGTTTTGCATATTTTTGGGTCTTTCCCGCGTTGTCCCGGAATTTCGACACGCCTCATGAGAGCCTGGGACCCGCTTGGCAACTAATTCCAGCATTTGGCACGTAGGCACTAGTTTTACGAAAGCGACTGCCATCTGACCTTACAGCCCTAGGGTAAACTAGGCCTTATTGGGATTAGTCCACAACGAACTAGTAATACTATAGAAACCTGACTCGAGCTCAAAAATGACCCCACGGCTAGTGTGCCGCGAACGATCGACTGAGCCGCGGCGGAGTTTGACAGCTTTAGTAGTACAGAAGCTTTCTATGACATAAGATGTCAGCTAATATAAAATTGTTAAATTAAAAAACCATATAAAATGCCTTCTTCTGCGGTAAAATGGTACCTAAACAACACCACAAAAATACAAGAAAATCGATGGGATCCATTGGATTGTGTAAGTTTTACCCTGAAGATGATAAACAATTATTTAAAGTAACATATTATGTATAGACTAATACGCTGAAACAAATGTCGTAACTCTATACTAGTTTCATAATGACTTAGGCCTTTATGATACTGAGTGACAGAATGGGGATGATGTTATGAAACATTTCTACTAGTAAGTAAACTATTCATTTTATTTTAAAGTAAAGAGCAATTCCTTAACTTGCTTTTATTAAAAAAAAGCAAATACCTACCCTATAAATGTAAACTTTTCGTCATAATTATTGTAGTTTCCCGGAGGCCGCGGAAAGGATTTATTATAAATTATATTTTTCACGGAATTTCATTTCCTGCCCAAATGGGAAATCATAGAAATGTCATTAAATAGACAGTCGTGATGACTTAAGGTCGAAAATTGTATATCAGTAATAGGATTGAAATACTTATTATCTGTCATTGCATATTGCAATTAACCTCTTTGTGAAAAGTTACCTTTGTGAAAAGTTAAGTGTGTTAGTTAAGATAGTTAGAAAATAATTTTCTTTTCTAATTCTGAAAGCGTGTCAGCTTCTTCGCGAGTTCTTTACGACTCTGTCTACTGCGAACGTGGATGAGCGAAATTTCGTTATTTATGTTACTATCGTTTGAATATTGCAAGAACGAAAAATATGAATACTTGACTTGGTAGTCTATTGTTGGCAAAGTGGCTTGACGTCCCAAAGTTAAGTACTCCACGTCGATGTTGTTAATCTGTTGCCTAGTAAACAAAACAATGCGTGCTATATGTCAAAGTAACCTCTTATTCTAGCTTGCTCTTATGGTGACAGTTTGCTATAGGATATTGAACCTAGCCCACCTACGTTGGAAATCAAAGTCCTTGACTGTACTCACAGTATTACGTATATTCTAAAATACATATGCACTACACATACTGTATAAGTATGGATAAAAGTAATCTTAATAGCAAAATTGTGTCAGAATAATACTTATATATAAATTGGTTCCATCTCGGTTAGTATCATCCCTGTAAGTTTGACAACGCCATAATATTGTAACGCCGCGCATGAGGTTTGACGCTTAAAACTTTTATTAACCAATCACAACTTTTTTTTAATAGCGCGAATTTGTCTATTGGATAAACTCCAACCTGCTCTGACATATTTATGAAGAGGGGATCGCTGTCAGTGTCAGCGTGCCAGGGGTCAATTTTGGGAGGCATTTTTGTATGGAGAGCTGCGTCTATATATATTCAGTCACCGTTAGTCCAGTTTCCTTGCGATGTTTTCTTCACCGAAAAGCGACTGGTAAATATCAAATGATATTTCGTACATAAGTTCCGAAAAAATCATTGATTCAAGCTGGGGTTTGAACCAGCGACCTCCGGATTTCAAGTCGCACGCCGTTACCGCTAGTGCTTATTACAATAATATACTAGGTTATGTTCCGTTTTAGTTTTAAACTACAGCGCTCTGCAAGGCTGCATATACATTGTCATCAAACAACAGAGCAATGACCGCTCCACTGCGGCTGACAGCAAATGTTTATCTTGCGCTCGTCATTCTAATTAAAATAACTATTTACTCCATTTAAGGCCTTATGAATATTTAGGCGCAAACACTTTAGAATTTACTGTGAATGTATAGTAGATACATCTATTGTTGACCCAGGCAAAATCCGTCGTGGAGTGGCAATATCCGACTAGCATGGACTACCCTACCTCTTCGGGAAAACCAATGTCAACTTCCGATAATAATGTATACCTATCTATCAGCCACGGATGTCCACTACTGAACAGAGATCTCCAGAAGAACTACCGTGAAAAATTCGCAAATTTCGAATGACTGTCTATGTCACTCTAATTACACTTTAATTGGATAAAAGAGAAAAATGCCAGAAATTAATGAACTTCGATATATGCGCTAGGACACTGCAAGCAATTGACCTTCTGTACGAGGTCGTACATCCATCTAGTTTGTGGATGTACTCGGCAGGTAACCCCTTCCTTCCCGGCTTCTATACAATTAATGTTCTATTGATCACCGATGAAGCGCGTAGTGTTATTTTACTTCTGTTCCTGCCGGTGAGGAAGTTCGCCAGATATCACAGATCCTTAAAGGGTAGGGAACACGCGCGTGAATCCTCTGGAGTTGATGGGTCCGACGCCTTCTTACCAACAAGCGGGTGCTATGCGTGTGTGCCACCGTCGAAGTATGTAAAAAAATTGAAACTTAAATCGATTCAGGGGTAAGTTCTAGTGTTAAATTTCTTTGGTAAAGTCTGTTGAACTTCGATATTCCAATGATGAGAATCATCTTTCCTTGTGAGTCACCTTTGATCAATTAATCATTTGCAACACAAACAAATTGCGGTATATTTTGGGTTGAGCGATTGCAAAGCAAATGGTTTGGTCAAACGTTTTTGACCTACAATTCTATTCTCGAATTGACACATGGCTGACAATCCGTCATCTGCTGAGTCACAAATTAAGCAAATGCACTGTCATTGTTAGTGTTTACCGTTACAGTCTTGAAATTTAGAGAAAGAAGAGAAATGGAAAAAGATTAAAGAAAATCAATAAACAAAAGAAAACAGTTATTTTTCCTCAGTCTAGTTTGTGTCCCACTGGCTCTTCTCTGCCATTAATCAAGGTTTATTATTATTATTATTTATTTATTAAACATACTACAAAATTTTTACAATTCAAAGTCCTGCAAAACTGTTTAGAGGAATTTAAACTGTCATAGTTTAGAGGAATATACGTCTATATCGTCCCGTTATCTTTTCTTTGCACAGCCTTGGCCAAATTAAAGGTCCACTCGGTTACCATTTGGCCCATAAATCAGATATTGAAATAAAAAGTTGCAGACTGCATGTTTATTTAGAACTTCATGGTAGTCCAATGGAAAACAAAAATGCGTCTTTTATAATAATTTGTGTATAACAAATGCGTCCAAATTAAAAGCTTCTTAAGATGCCGTTCTTGTAATTATGTTTAAATTATGAGTATGACTTTGTCTTAAGTAGAATTATACTGACAAGTTTACAACTAGTCTTTCCAGTGGAGACGCGTGAATTATGTTTCTTGTAGATACTTATTTAAATATGTTTCTTTTTCTTTATGAGATGTAGATGATTTTCTCAAATGTCAACTAATGAGTCAAACTGTAGTCTGTAGATGAACGCGCGTTTTTAATTCATTTCAGCCTTAAGTCGGCCACTGCTGGACATAGGCCTCCCACAAATATGACTTGTATCATCTTGGGGGTAGTTGCCATAGTCACGCTTGAAAGGCGGGTTTGCGACCGTAGTAGCTATAGATTGAGTTTCGACGGTCGCTGCTGGTGATCCGTCGCTTTTAAGACATTTTTTCACTTTATAACACAATCACACATAATCACATGAAACCCGTTTCAGATTTTACAAAATGGCCGGCGCGTGCCTTTCATGTCTCTCCTTCACTTAGAATTGGAATCGGTTGTGACCTGCCGGATTCCTATTGGTCGATGTTTAAGTGATATAAGTTGATTTAATCAACCAGAATACCGGGAACTACGAAACTCGAAATTTGGTCGTGATAACTCTCTTGAATTCGCAAGAGTGACAGAGACGCAGATTATTAATTTTTGTGTTTCGATGTTCGCGGTAAAAATCCAAGGTATCGTGACTTTGTGCACCGTTTCACCTAGGCGTTTGAAGACGATGTGTATTCTGGTTGTTTCACCTCATATTCATAGGTTAAACTGAAATAGGATACCGCCGAAATGTTCGATTTGTACCTATACGCTGATCAGATGTTGGTGTTTTTTTTATATTGTTCAAACAACATTTTAAGAAGATTACATACTTATGAGAGGACAAGATTATTAACAATATATAATTAGTGTCTTGAACCATCTTTTAAGTTAGTAATGTTTAGAGACATTTTTTTCAATAATTAATTTTAGTACGTTTTATAAACTTTGTTCATTCAATATATACTCTGCAACCTATTGGAATGACTCTGCCTGTTTCAAGATACGAGTATCTACAGAAACATGTATAGCAAGTGTTCAACTATGGACTATATCTCTTACACAATAAGGTTGCTTCTTTAGAGTCAAAATAGCACAATGTCATCAGAGTAATTCACAAGAAAGCTCTACCGAACCACTCAAACTATAATCTGCGCTATGCTTGGTTGTGAAGAAAGCAGAGGTCAAAATAGACTGGGGAAGTGAGGGTTGAGTATATGTTCAGTAAATAGACAAGCCTCTAGGGACTCGGGACCCTGTGTCATCCCATCTGACAGTTGTCCTGTTTCAATCGGCCTAAAATCTTATCTGAGGTCAGGCCTTAACTGTGATAGATTCTTTTGGGGCTCTGTGGGTCTCTTGAATGAGCTGTCGTTTTATTTTAGACGATAGTGAACGTATATTTCTTTACTGAACCAATTCCTTTTGACTTCTTGTTTTTTTTTGTTTGCTTGCGTTGCCACAATGTTTTGGCTTAAAAATATTTTGTAATGGATTACCTTAGGAGACACTCGAACTCACGACTTTAGAACACTTACACCGTTCTACCTACCGAGTTAGCCATTCTATCTGAGCGTTTAAAAAATTAAGACTTTGTGTTGACAGTTTTTTTTATGACATTAGCGGCAAACGAGCAGACTGATTGCCTGGTGGTAAGCAATTAACGTCGCCC
The DNA here is from genome assembly GCA_022674325.2 of Grapholita molesta. Taxonomy (NCBI): domain Eukaryota; kingdom Metazoa; phylum Arthropoda; class Insecta; order Lepidoptera; family Tortricidae; genus Grapholita; species Grapholita molesta. The sequence continues at coordinate 13,747,887 of CP053135.2, read as the reverse complement.
ATGGGCACCCGCAACACCAGGGGAGTCACAAGCGCGTTGCCGGCCTTTAAAGGGGGTTGGAGCTCTGGGAACCTTACTTACCATCAGGAACACAACACTACACAGCTGAAAGGTAGCAGTGCTATTATGGCTGTGGCCTTCTGTAAGGAGGAGGTACTTCCCCAGTTGGGCTGCTCCAGATTCAAGCGTGATGGTTATCGCTGTGCCCCTCATAAAATTATTTTATTGCTACTCAGAGTCATGAGCTCTTTTCAATCCAATTGAAAAATTATTGTCCCCAAAATTTTATATATATTTTTTAAAATTTTCCATATTAATGTTTTTAAATTCCGTAGGTGCAAAATTATATGGAAAATGATAGCACAACAGAAAAGAGATCTAAGCACAAAATAACGCAATTTTTAAAAGTGGCATATTTTTAAGAAACTTATACGACAACATAAGTAACCTGACCTAACTATAAACGTTGACATTTTTTTAGTTTTCTTATCGTTTTGCCACGGCGGTATGACTACGGTTCGCTCAGCAACTAAAGCCTAAGACCAGCGAATAGTAAGGCACTCGATTAAAAAAGGACTCATTTACCCCCATACCAAATGTACGTAATTTAAAAACACATAAATAACACGTAGATAGTGTTGACTAACGTCCTTCCACACGCTCCCAATTAAAAATGTCAACTCAATTAACACCCAAGGGACGGAATTATTAAATTTATGTTCGTTTAATGAAGGGCTTACAGTACTTGTCTTGGCCCAGATAAAATTAAAAGAATTAGTAGGACATTATGAAATAAAATAGCCGGCAAAGAACAAATCTAGACGAAGTACTTGTGTTAAAGATAGCCCACTCTCAAAATGTATTCCTAATCGTTCGAAGGGGGGTAATTTTATTAAACACACAAAAAGATAAACATATACAATTAAATATTATTAAATATTTACAAATAAAAAACTGGCTCTAGCTCGTTCGAATGATTTTTATCTCACCAGAAACATAAATGTAAATAAGTAGAGCCAAGTTCAGTACAAAAAATATGCTTATCTGTGGGATTCGCCGTGAACGCCAAGAATGGAAATCTAAATGAGTGCCAAGTTTTATGCAAAATCTAAATAGTATTTATAGGAACAAAATAACATTAACAAGTATTAAAATCTATTTCTTTGCTTTATTGGATACCTATAATAATTGCTGCAATAAAAAAAAGACATTAACCCAGCGTGATAGGGAGAAACTAGGCGCATTTGAAATGTGGATTTGGAGAAGAATGGAAGGAATAAGCTGGAGAGAAAGAAGAACGAATGAAGAAGTGCTGAATATGGTGGGAGAAACAAGATGTCTGCTAAAAACCATTGAAAACAGAAGAGGAAATATGTTGGGGCACCTGATACGTCATGACGATTATATAAAAACTATTATAGAAGGAAGACTAGAAAAATGCAGAGGTCGTGGAAGACCACGACGTGCGTTTCTAGATCAAACCAAAGAAAAGGTCAACGTCATGACGTATCAAGAGCTCAAAGAAATAGCGGAAAATAGAACGGAATGGCGATTACTCCACCGACAAGAGCCAGGCTCTTAAATTTATGATGATGATGAAAAAAAAGTTAAATCTTAAAGTTGTTTAGTTAATTTTTATCCCGCAACGTTCCATACTTTAAAGACGGGCATGGCTAGCCGACAATGTCCCCAAAAGTAAAATACCCTAAATTCACATCGTAAAATTGAATTGTATAGGCGATCAATTTTAATTGACATGCATGCTATATGGACAGTCGCCATCAGATATATTGGAGCTGTGGAGGTGGTCACAAATATCTGAACATGCACTTTATCGCCTTGAATATAGAGGCCTTGTTCCGATATTTGTGACTACCTCCACAGCTCCGATATATCTGATGGCGACTGGACAAGTAGAAATACAGCGGTCAAATGAAAGTGGTATGCGTTATTGTGAGTGACGTTTAGTGACCGCCATGTTATGCAACCACTTATGCAGTTGGGTGACACAGTTTCTGTTTTAAATGATTTGTAATGATGAGTGTCACTCTCACTGAACCATGGTGCATTTATTGACGTTATGTTTAATGTATGTGTGTAGCGGCGCGTCAATTTATATCCTAGACAAGCCGGGAAGCCTGAATTATTATGATAATCTTTTTCTTCATGGACTGCTCTACTATCTGAAAGTTAGTGAAGCCGGCAGGAATCGAGTTCTAAGGAAGCGCAGCCACTGGTGTGTACGTATAAACTTTTTATGTACACCATAAACAATAATTGTATTTTTAGTCGTTATGTATGGATTTAATGTACTAATTGTAGGATCAGGTCTATAATTGTAAGATAAAAAAAAAATACATAGTATATATAATTATTAGTATTCGGAAAAAAGGCGGGCGCAGCCGCTACTAATATTACATTCGCACATAGATAGCCACTGACTCTACCTACTTCCATGCTTGTCACCTACAGAGAACTATAGTTGATTATATTGAGTATAGTACACTTACTGATATATTATATTTATATATAAAAATATGTTTAGATAAACGTAATTCAAATATGTATAATACGTGAAAAACATAACTGAAGGACCGTGTGTATGAGTTGTGTAGATAATTAATGTGGTACTTACGTCAACATTTGAATACAGAGACTCTAGTGTAAGTTTCTTTTGATGTAAACGTTATAGTACATTGTGCAACGAGGATGGTAAGTAAGGTATAGTAAACGCGAGTCTATTAGAAGCCCGACGACGAAGTCGGAGGGCTTTTAATGACTCAAGTTTGTTATACACTTACCACCCGTGGTACATACAATGTTTTTCATCACATTTGCGAGGAAATAAAATAAATTCGTTGAAAACACTTTGAAAACGACAATCAGACCGCATCCACTATAAAAGATTGTCAACAATGTCAACTTTTTTCAATGTCTTCCACAGATAATGTTAACAATTGCGTTTTGTTTTCGAAGTTGACAGATCATCCTGCCAAATATGATACTATTTGGCAGGATGATCTGTCAACTTATTAAAATCAAATAGAAAACAATTATTTTTAATAAATACTAAACATTAAATTGCAGTCAAATTTAATATACAGATGTGTTTTATACATATTAAAAGTTGGTTGTAGCAAACTTTTGAAGATATGAAATACACCTTGGCTGTTTGGAAACATCCTCAGTCCAAGTGAAGTATAGGTTCTGTATATTTTTAAAACTAAACTTAACAGCCCCTGTGAGCTAAATCGGCTGTAACTACTATGTACTCTCGCAAGTAATAACTCCATTGACGAGCAAGTGTGATGAAAATGTTATTTATATGGGTAACTCTAACGCGATGGTGAAGTAATGTTACGTTAAAAACTTACACTCAGGGCTCTGACGTACGTACATAACGTGTGAGTAACTTTACGTCACGAACGCGTTTGCGTTTCCCATATGAATAACATTATCACTTACGCATTCGTAAACGTTTTTTTAAGTCAAAAGAAACTTACACTAGAGCCCTAAGGCACTGAACGTCGACATGCGTGTACACACACGTTACTATCCGCCCATAGATCAAAACCGGGCAAGTATAATGCAATTTTAATTAGTCAACATTAAAGTTCAAAGCAAAACGAAATGAAAAACCTTTCTATAGAGCTACAGGATATTTTACCAACAATAGGCTCGGGACGAGAATCTAACAAAAAATGAACGTGACTTTAGTCCAAGAATAAAATATTACTTTCTCTCTAACAATACAGGATTATTCCCAATGATTTACAAAGGAATAAGTAAAAGTGGGTCTAGTACTGGCAGCTGAGAAAAATTCAAGAGTACAACAACGTCTACGGGAAGACACAGCGAAAAGTGGAAAAGAGCACTGAGAAGCTGATGTTTGGTTTAAAATGGTAATCCATTTGATATCAACTAATAGGCGTAGACACTAAAGGTCCATGGGTTCCCAAGACACACAAACTTTTTGCACAAATCGAGAAGCGTCTACATGATGCAACTGCTGACAGAAGAGCTGGCGGCTTCATCGCGAAACGTACCAGCATTGCGATATAATGAGGATCGCCAGTCGTCAGCATCCGTGGTATTATGACCACAATTAGAAATGGATTGAGATAGCTGTCAATCTATATGGATTTTGACAAGTGGAAGCGTTGGTCGCAGGTTCAAACCACGGCTTGTATTAATGAGTTTTTCGGAAGTTATGTACAACCCCCGGGTATGTCCTTAAACTACATCCAACAATAAGAGGTAGAGCACAGCGAAGTACCATCACGCTTGAGTCTGGAGCAGCCCAACGAGGGAAGTACCTCCTCCTTACAGAAGATTACACCCATAATAGCACTGCTACCTTTCAGGTATGTAGTGTTGGGTTCCTGATGGTGAGTAAGGTTCCCAGAGCTCTAACCCCCCTTAAAGGCCAGCAACGTGCTTGTGACTCCCCTGGTGTTGCGGGTGCCCATGGGCATACCATAATTGCTTACCATCAGACAATCCGTCTGCTCGTTTGCCGCCTTAGTCATAAAAAAAAACAAAATTACATTTAATATTTACCAGTCATTTTTCGGTGAAGGAAAACGTCGTACAGAAACTGGACTAACTATAATCCCAATAAGGCTTAGTTTACCCTCTGGGTTGGAAGGTGAGATGGTAGTCGCTTTCGTCTAGCCCCAGCCCGTGCACAGCGGACCCCAGGTCCCCATGAGCCATGGCAAAACTGCCGGGACAACGCGAGGAAGATGTTGGTTATGGTATATGTAACTTCTAATCCCTTTCTGATAGCGCCATGGGAATACAATGCTTTAAGGGTCTTTTTTAAAATTTAAGGTAAAATAGTTGTTGTAATACTTAGCTTAGCTAGCTGTCCAATGATCATCTAATCTGATATTTTTAATAGGTTTCGATAAATTAGGTTATAAATTATTTTTATAGCCTAATTAAATTTTGATTAGGTAGCTGTTCAGAGTTACCTTTACCATAGAGAACCTTGTAAATATGACTGTTGTAATATTCAATAGATTATATATATTGCCGGAGGGTGCTGACCTTGAAATAGTAATTAAACTCCACAAACATTGGAAAAGGCGACAAAATTAATTTCGCAATTTATGCCCAGTAGTCTTTGGTTGGTAACAATATAATAAAAACTATTTTCTCAAACATGCAATGAAATGTCTTCGTTACGTGCGTCATAGTAGGCTTCGAAGTATCACGTTTAGGGCGGATCGACTCCAGAGGACAGGTAACGAATTTCATATAAAATTGAAGGCCTAGGCCGGGAAGTATTTTTTTTTTAATTTTTATGTATACCTGGCGTCTGTGTTTATGAAGCTTGTTCAAACAGCTGAATTATATTTTTTTATCATTTTTAGTGACTAAATGATTAGCGGGCTAAAAAATAATCTCGCTTATTTCAGACGAAATGGTATGAAGAGATTTATTTTATTTATCATGTAAATGAATATTCATATCATCAGGTTATTACATTATTATATTTATTATTCATGCTCTCAATTTTAAAATTGTATTGGCAACACCAAACACTACTCCACGCATGCGCGTTTTTGAACGCATTTTTGAGTCAACCAATCACAGGCCACTTTTACTTGTTTTGTTTTAATAATGGCGGAATGGAAAAGTTTCTCGGCGTGTAAAACTCTGTTTATTTAGACTAAATAGTGGTAAATGGTGTGATTCAATGCTTTTGTGACTTAGATATACTGTTACGGGTGTATAAAAATTGAATAATCTAACCGGGCCCGGTTTTATTTATCTATATTTTGTTATTGTGTACCGCCAAAGGCAGATGCCGTAGCGCCATCATTTAAAAGGTAAGTGCATTCTTTTTTGGTGGTTTTTCTAAATGTTGTATATAGTAATTATAGCCAGACTATTTATGATAGTCATTAATTATTACATCGAAGGCAATAATACTACAAAGCGGGATTGGAGGGAAAATTAAAAAACTTATGTCGTGAAGCTGTTTTGTTCAGTGGTATTTTTTTATTTATTTCATTGCATTAGTTTGAGAAAAGCACTATACATGCCTAGCCGTGAAAGGGTCTTGAAGGCTTCGTATACTATCCGGCCTCCCTACCGGTCGGCCGTATATACAACTCAGCCTTCAACCCCCTTTTTCCCGGCGGCTGCAGTAATGTACTATTATAGTCTCTTTCCTGGGGTCGTACTAGGTACTTGTATAAGAAAAAGATAATATGGTTATCTTTTTCGAAGCTTTTATATTTTCTTATTTTTGTGGAGGCGAATTTTCGCAAAGCGATGTAAATAAGAGCACAGTCATATTGTGTAAAATCCGTGACCGACCGCTTACAAAAAGCTACTTAAATCTCGTGAAAAATACTTTTATAAAAGCTCTGTTTATAGAGAAAAAGGACGAGTTCCCAGGTAAAGAAGGAACTAGCGCTTTCTGACTTCGTGGAGAAATGCACGGAATATTTTGGTTTATATTATATACGGGTTCAGCTGAAAAGTGTCAGAACTGTCACTGTGGAAATTTATTAAATTTGTGTCGAAATTGAAATAAGACACAATTTAATATTTATTTTTGAAGTTTCTGTTATACTCGTATCGTATTTGAATCTTTTAGATTGAGTGTTATTTGAAAAATATATTATTACTTTTCGAAACTGGCTACATATGAATCGATTAGGTTTTTTCAGATCTTTTCCAAGTAGGTCTAATCCAGTAAAGGTTTTTTCAGATTTTGATTTTGTTAAGATTTCATGCGTCGAACGTAACTTTTTTAAACGACAAAAAACAAAAGAGGTTCTCAAATTGACGCTTATACATATACCGGGTGCGGCCTGTAATAGAAGCAAAAATTTTAGGGATTGCTTCTACACCACGAACGTAACAACATTTGTTCTACAACTTTAAATAATTGGGTAATATATTACTTGGGATTTTTTCGAACAAAGTAAATAGTATTTTCAATGAACAGCATCCAACAGTCTAGTTGACGTTTACTGTCAGCCTACAAACTTCATAGTTTTTGCAATACATTGCTTGCTTGGAAAATCTTTTAATTAAACTATAAGTTGTTTTCAAAAGTCATAGAACAAATGTTGCTATGTTTTTGGTGTAGAAACGATGCCTAAAGTTAAAGCTCCTATTACAGGCCACACCCGGTATATCGGGTGTGGCCTGTAATAAGAGCAATAAGTTTTAACATAGTTTCTACACCACAAACGCAGCGACATTTGTTCTAACACTTTTGATAAAAACTGATAGTTTACTAAATATTAATAGAAAAAGATTTTCAAAGCAAGCAGTGTATAGTGAAAAGTATGAAGTTTGTAGGCTGACAGTAAACGTCAACTAAATTAATGGATGCTGTTCATTGAAAATACTATTTAGTTTGTCCGAAAAAAAGACATAAATGACACAATTTTTTAAAGTTGTAGAACAAGAGTTGCTACGTCAGTGGTGTAGAAGCGATCCTTTAAGTTATTGCTTCTATTACAGGCCACACTCGGTATCCTTATGATCAACTGCAAATACGTTATTTTTGCAATCTCCCGGCTGACTATTTATGAATCTCATGCATTAAGAAAGGCAGTCGTAGCAATCTGCCCCGCATTGCGATTGGATCCACTAAAGCTAGTCATTTTCTTTCATGTCCGATTGGAATTTTTTCGTTTTTCGTGGCTAAAAGACGTTGCTCGAACTTGCAACCAAAATAATGTTCTGATAGACAATCTTCTACTTTTTAGGAAAGCTAAAAAAATGTTTGTTTTGATCCATTGAATTTATTTGGTACGTATCATTATAATATGTATTTTATTATATATTACGCAATTTTTATCGATTCAAACGTTATGATTATCACCAATAAATTTATTAGACACCTACTTGAGGGGACACCTTTATCCATACTAATATTATAAATGTGATAGTAACTCTGTCTGTTACGTCTTCACGCTCAAACCGCTGATCCAATTGGGATGTTGGTATGGAGAAAGTTGGAGCTACGAGAAAGGACATAGGGTAATTTTTATCCCGCAACCATACTTTAAAGATGGGGATGGCTGACCGACAAAGTCGCGAGGGAAAGTTAGTACTAAATAGTTTCGAAAATAATGGTCAGACATAAGATATTGTCCACTCAAATTCATAAATCTATGAGCAAATCCGAAGCTTCAAAAATAATTGAGCATAGAAAGGTACTTATACATCTGAACAGATTTACCAATGATAAATATGTACATATCACATGTCATATTAATCTGAGCAACTCTCACAATAATATGTAAGCAACTGGAAACTCATAAATATCTGTACTTCTTACGATGTTAGAAACAATTCGAAATTTTTAAAATCGATCTCGATATTCGCTTATTAGGTGTTTGAACTGTAAAAGCTCTCATTGAGGATTTGATATGTATTAAATAATAATTTTGTACTAAATGTTATAAGAAACATTTACTAATATAATCACCTTTCAGCATAATATCAAAATGTTGTTGCAATATCTTGCGGATTATCCGGCAAGAGAGTATAAGCGACATGTGGAAGCCAGATTTAGGTGAGCAAGGAATTCAGGCCAATGTACATGTATAATATTTCAATAATTTTATTTATCAAATATAATATAATTGCTTCAGTAAATCCAAGTGATAACAGAATACGTGCGACGTAGATATTATCAATAAAAATCCGAGAAAACTGATTTGATTCAATCAAGCGATCTGCTTGCTTGATATATCAGTTTCTTGTAACGCGTTGCCATGTTTACTGTCCCCTGGGTTACTATTGAAAACCTTTTTACGGTACATGAAATCATCAAATACGGCTTTTTTGACAGTTCTCAGCCTGCCATTACTAGCCATTACCTAAGAGTGACATGCGTGTTAGTTTAATATAATAACATATCTAACTAGGCGCTTACTGTCTCCTGGCTCACGGGAAACAATAAAACATAGTAAGTTGTTAGCGGTACTGTGCCAAAAATATTAACTTATCAATCTATAATATTTATTGCCGTGTGATGCCTGCTGACTAGAATAGCACCACCCCATCTCCTCCCACGGGTGTCGTAAGAGGCGACAAAGGGAAAAATCCTACGGACGGGCAGCAGCGTCCGTCGAATCCCAATCTACAGCTCCTGCGGTCGCCAATCCGCCTGCCAAGCGTGGCTACTATCGCAACTATCCCAAGATGATACAAGTCATATTTGTGGGAGGCCTATGTCCAGCAGTGGACTGCATACGGCTGAAATGTGTAAAATGTAATCTATAATAGGTTTTTAATCGTTACATTTCTTGAATATTAATAGGTTACATACATTCCTGTTTGATCTCGGATATTTCTGATTTTGTTTGTTAATACTTATATTTTTTGGAGGTTTTTATAATATTGTAGATGTAGTGTACGCCCGGCCGGACTCAGGCGGGCTGTCGATCGATTTTTATAATATTACATGAGTTTTATACAATTGTAGGAATGCAGTAACTTTCTGAATACTAGGCAAGTGAATAGGGATCGAGTCGAATATTAAATAACTAATAAAGTTCCGAGAAACAGGAGTGTTAAAATTGGATATTAAAACTGGATAATACAGTGTGTAATTCTTATACGGGCGAATCTCTTAACGGAGGGTAGAATAGGACATAAGAAATATATTTAGATAATTTTTGCTTCGAAGTACAACTAAAATTTAATCCATATAAAAAAATTCGGCCCGCAATGTAATGCAACACACTCGAGTTAAACACTCGTTGACAGTTCGTTTCAAAAGCTCATGTCGCGTAATGTTCGCAGTACATTACTGCTTAGAAATTTTACAAAAATCAATTACATGTGTATAATAGGTATAATTAAAAAAAAACCTTTTGGTTATTGATTATACTGGTAAATCCTATGTCTGGTTTAATTCTTCGCCCGTATTAGACTTACACACAGTATACATTCAAGGTTCGCTAGAACCGTGTATTAATATTAACAAACTTGTAATAAAATTCGAAATGCAAATGACCTTTAAAGATTTCTAAATGTATTGTGTACGCTACACGACTATAAAATTATGCAAATGTCACAATACAATAAACATATATCATCTTAAATACACGCAGTTTTGTAGGTATTTCGTACTTTTGCATGCGCAGTCGCCATTAGATATAACGGAGCGGCCGAAGGTGGACACAATATCTGAACAACGCGTCTATAATCACAGCGGTATAATCAATCTACAGAAAATGTTCAGGATGGTGACTATATTACCCGTCTTCAAAGTAGGAAGTGGCAACAGGGTCACAGCCCGAAAAGTCGAGGCCCGTTGGGCAGGAAAGTTAGTGGCGACCACGGATAGGAATGCGCAGTGTTGGACTCCCATAGACCTGGACGGATGACCCCGTACGAGAGTCGGAGTCGGCGGCTGTAGTGTACATAGATCCCAGTTCATGAAGAAGGCCCAGCAGTGGACCTCTGTAGCTCATAAATAGCATGTCATAAGAAGATTGATAGGGAGTGAACATCATTAATAAATTCCGCTGCTGTTGTCTTTTGGTCAACAACAATGAATAATTGTATCACTAATTTGTTCTTGATGAAATAAAATCCCATTGGATCACCTAATAAAATCATATTTAATTTGGGTCTTTTCAAGGCAACAGTGAAGACGCTGTTACTGAACCAGCGTGCCCCTCGACCTCGTCGACACTTACCAACAGGTGTGACTGAGGGCAAACGCTGGTCAGTCTTGTATAAAAAATACTTCAAGTACCTACAGACTAGTTAATTCAGATCTATAATTAGACCTATGCCAACGTCAAACACCCGATTTACATCACAATTTCCTGTCAAAGTTGTGAATAAACCAGTGATTAACACCTCTGACTCATTGTTTACGAAACGCTATAACTCAAAATTGTAAAAGACACGTCCGCGAGTAATAAAAGAATGACGTGAGACTGCAGGGCTTTATGGATGTTTAGTGAAATAGGTCGGGATGGATCGTAAAACTCAGGCCGTGGGGTCCCGGACACGAGAGATTGACTGTACGCCATCTTAATATTTGGGGCATATCAGTTAGGAATGTGCTGGCATTACTGTCATCGTGTGGGCAAATAAGGAAAAAAATAGATAAAACAGTTCAGTTCTTTTAATACTAACATAATTTTTTGCGTTGTTTCAGGTTAGTAAATCAGAGCGAGTTTCAAAGAATCGAAGTGTAAGTAAAACTGGCCATAATTTGCGAATGGCGTTGCTTGTCAACCAAGAAGTCTAACCTTCATGAGTTTGATGAACACCTCCTCGGTTTGCGGTTTGTGAACTTACCAATCACTGGACGCACTGCTGGACGCCAAATACTCGTAGGATGACGCTTGCAACAGTGTCGAAATATCTTAAACTCATACAAATTAACATTCATTCGCACGAAGCGATTCGTTTCTACCTTCCTAATGCGGACTGCTAAGGAATGGAAAGCGCTCTCATCGTCTGCAGTCCCGGAAAGATATAATTTAAGTATTTTGAAGGTAAAGAGTAAATAGGCTGTTAATGAACCAGCGTGTTACACCCTCGACCACATCGACACTTACCATCAGGTTTGACTGAGGTCAAACGCTGGTCAATCTTGTATAAAAAAAGCATACATTTTAACTATACCGTTTTAAGTAATTAGTTGTAAAACCTCCCATACTCATAGATGCCTGTTGCGATCTATGTGGAAGGCCTAAGTCCAGCAGTGGACGTCTGTGGCTGATGGGTACCTTACCCATTTCCATTTGAGGGGCCGAGCTTTATTTAATCGTTAAGATCTCGAGGCTTGCATACCCGGCGGTCAGATGGTTTACGAGGTTAGAGTTTTTAGTCCGGCTGCAATTGCCGGCGAACTTCAGTTCTCTTTGTTACGTGAATTGCGCGGCTGGAAGCTAATGGAAGTAGTCTTTAATGGGGAAAGATGTGGGATAAACGGAAAGCCGGACAGCCTTTTAAGATACATTAATACTACATTTTTGGCATACCGAATACCGGTGAAAAGGGAACTCTCAGGGTGTGACTTTATGTTTTTGCCTGGCGAAATGCTAAATATATTGAGAAATAGTTACGCCAACATTTTTTTTTATTTAACGCGCCGAATTCCAGGCGCAGGTATGATGTATGCTATGATATAGAAATAGTTATCTCTATATCATAACGTGTTATAAGTCACTTCGGCATGTTATGATGTCTTATACGGGTACTATCATCTTAATTTAGTTATTTGTAAATCCAAGTGTGTGTTTTGTAGCGGTTTTATGGTTTTAAACATACACGTGTGTTTTATTATTCCTGCTAAATGTTACGATATCTGTCACGCTCCAACAAGTAGGTAAGTGCGAAAGTGACGGATAGCGAGATAGACGATAAAATGGCAACCACGTTAGCCTTTCTGGTTTACTCGTATCGCTTTGTGTTTAATGTATGTATGTTGTTTTTCATACACAAAACTTTATTATTAATTGTAAAATGCCCTTTAAAGATATTTTAATGCCAATGTTTCCTGTTATGAATGATCAGCTAGGGCTCATATTATTAGTGTCTCTGATGCAAAATATCTGAACATGCAACAATAGAGGCGCTGTTCAGATATTTGTGACTATGTATCTGTGGCGACTCGACTGTATCTATGATCGTTTTAGTATTTGGAAATTACGTTATCGGGATTAGTTTCCTAGCTTTTATTAAATTTTAACACAAGCATACCAGAATCCGCGGTTCACTGACATAGCCCACTGTGCCGCATCCACGTGTGTTAACATGTTTATATTACACAAATGTTTACATTCTGGATGCTGTTCTATTCATGTACAGTCGCCGACAAAGATATCCATACGGCCGGAACGCCAAAATATCTATACACACACCTTAATATTGAGACGGTGAGGTGCATGTATACATATATTGGTAACTTAGTTGTATCGATACCTTTGCTCTCCGTTTGCAGTAGGTGCTCGTGTTGCGTAAGCGTATTTAAGGAAATGAGGAAAATTGGTGTCTGTTGCGGTTTGAGTTATTTTTAACTGGATTCGTAAAAGTTTGGTTTCTTTTTATGGTGCTAAATGCTTAATGGAATAGGTTTAATTAAAACAAATCACGGAGTGTAAGTATGTACATTAATTGAGGGATTTTTAAAGCTTATTAAACGTAACACGTCTCTGATAATCGGTTGTCGCTGTTTTAGTATATTGATATTAAATAAATGTCATTTATGTTAGATTAACAATCGATATTTTACAAATCAATTAAAATTAAACTAAATTATTAAAAATCGAAAATAAAATCATTAATACAACTGAGAATAAATCAAATATTATATAAATTAAAAATTGAAATAGATGACATATACTTAAGAAAAAGCGTTTGTGTCATGTATATGTCATCTATTTTAAATTTTCATTAATACAATTTATAAAATTAAATAATGAAAAATTATAAATTAACTACTTGTAAGTAAATTACATTTTCTATTTATAGTTCTTAGTTTAATTTTTTCCTAATCTTTAGCTTTAAATTTTTGGGGAAAAAAACATTTATTTCAAACTTTTCAAAGTAATAACATAAAAAAAAAAATTAAACATTAACACGGCTCTACTCACGTTTATTTAGTCACTCGCGCGACAAATAACATTACAAATAACGATATTAAATACAAATAACATAAAAAAATACAGAGATTAAAAGAAGTGGAAGTCCTACCATAATATAATATCGACCAGTTACTGACTTAGAAAAACCTACTTTTGGGTAACGACCCAGAACACGCCCTGTATATCAAGATTTAACAAATTTAATACGTGCCAAATTCAACGTGTGAGTTACATAGTTAACTATCACAATACAATGTTTACTTGTCCTATGCACTGTATGTTTGTTTACACTCGGCCTGTAGCTTTGATTAAACAATTGACTAGCAGCGATCATTGTTACGAGCATGCGATATTGTAGTCCGAGATTCGACAATAAAAACATTATGTCATCATTGTTACAGTTGGATGTATAGTGAAGTTATAACCTAGCAATTCAGGTCACACAAAGGTAGGGTTGCCATCTCTAAAATTTGAAAAACAGGACAAGACGCGTGAAAACCCCGGATTTTAGAGTCTGAAAGCCGGACATATCAACAAGATCTTTTAAACATATTCAATGTAATAAAAAACGTGGTGTGCGAGCATAGTGCGTGTCTCGCGGGCGGCCCAAATTTTTTTAATGTTTTAATTTTTTTAAACTCGGTCTACAAATGAAACCTTCGCCGGACGCTCCCCGGATGCCCTCTATACTAGGACAAATCCGGGGAAACCCGGACGGATGGCAAGCCTACACAAAGGCATGTACTGTCAGCGATAAATAGTAGCAACCGAAGCGAATGAAATAACAACGCAGTGTCCTAAAATACGACTTTATACCAGGACAGTTCATCTTGTGAGGCGTATGACTACATTACTTAGTATTGGTTAGCGGTAGTCACAAATATTGTAAAACACCATACATTTTTGGCACAGAAATAAGTAAGACTCGGCTTAAATACGGCATAGCCATAGTCATGCTTTGAGCTACACGTCATAAAAAATAGATTTCTATGAATTCGTGTAAACTATGAACTAATTGGTAATATACTGGGTGTGGCATGTAATAGAAGCAAGCAAGAGTATAGCAACAGTTCTACAACTATTAAAATTTTGTCATTTATTACTTGGGATTTTTTCGAACAAACTAAATGGTATTTTGACGAACAATGAACAGCATCCAATAATCTACTTGACATTTATTGTTAGCAAACAAACTTAATAGTTGTCACAATACAATACTTGCTTGAAAAATCTTTCATTATTAAAATTTTGTAAACTGTAAGTTATTTTCAAAAGTCGTAGAACAAATGTTGTTTGTTGTGTAGAAACAATGCCTGAAGTTATTGCTCTTATTTCAGATCTCATCCGATAGGTGGATCTCGGACTACCTCAAGGGTTTGAGTGCTCAGATTGAGTGATTTAAAGAGGTTGCGTTACATCACTCAATTGTAATAGGACTGACACTGATTGACTCAACTGTATTAGTCGAGGAATTTATAGTTACTGAATTTATATTGCTGAACACGACTCGTCGAATTCTAAGAATATCAGAAGCTCTACAGTGGAAAATCGAAATTCGAATGATTGTCTCCGTCACTCTAATTAGACCCTTAATGTGTGTGAGTAGTATAGTAACATCGCAACTGTTTTATTTATATGACCCTATTAGTTTATTTTTTACTATGAAACTTAATAAACGTTATATGAGTACGACCAAGAACTTAACCATTCAAAGAAAATTCGAGTACCCCTTAAAGCAAAGTAATGCATTTGTGCAATTTGCTAGTCCTTCGGTAGAATTAAATGCACCTCCCTATTTCTTGTTAGGGGTAGAAAAGGGGTGGGTTGTATTATGTTCTAGAAATATGCTGACATATTCAGTATAGTATATGCATAGGTACATACATACATTTCAGCCGTATGCAGTCTCCCACAAATATGACTTGTATCATCTTGGGGGGTAATTGCCATAGTCGCCACGTTTGGCAGGCGGGTTGGCGACCGCAGTAGTATAGTAGTATAGTCCACTAAGGCTAATACTAGGACGGCGTCAAATAAAAACCTTACTCACCACCAGGAAAACAACTCAAAAAAAAATTTGTAGCTGTCACAACCACTGGATCACTACTTAGCCCAGTGCACTACCAATTTGGCAGTGGTTGTGGGTTCGAGTCCCGCCGCGAATCAAATTTTTCTATTTTTCTTTCGATTTAAATATCGAAGATATTCGCTAGCAGACGTTTCTGCATTAAAAAAAAATAGTAGCTGTGTTATGATGGCTGTGGTCTTCTGTAAGGAGGTATTATACCAGTCGGGCTACTCCAGATTCATGCGTGATGATTCGCTGAGCCCTACCTTACATTTTTACACGTAGTTTAAGGACATTCCCGGGGGCCTATTGCAACAACTTGTAACTTATAATATTAGCGGAAGTCCCTTTCCAATTCCTTTTATTAGAAATAGAGCTCCGCTAATATTATTAGTTGTAAATTGTAATGCAATGGGCCCCTGATCCCGTGATCTATTCCATACATGATTTTTAGTTTCAATTGATTTTCTACAATCGATTCGCATCTAGGTAGGCAACGCCCCGAGATTTTTATTTGTTTCTCAGTAAGGATGTTTTACAATAGGTTATGAGAGGTAGGGCATATCGATGACCATCACGCTTGAATCTGGAGCAGCCCAACTGGGGAAGTAACTCGTCCTTACAGAAGACCGCAGCCACAATAGCACTGCTACCTTTCAGGTATGTTGTGTTGTGTTCCTGGTGGTGAGTAAGGTTCTCAGAGCAGACTTAAAGGCCGGCAACGCGCGTGTGACTCCCCTGGTGTTGCGGGTCCTCATGGGCGACTGTAATTGCTTACCACCAGGCAATCCGGTCTGCTCGTTTGCCTCCTATATCATAAAAAAGGTACATTTCACCACGTTAATGTCGCTAACTATATGATGCGGAGTATAGTAACATTCTTATAGGAAAATGTCAGATTTGTGATTGCTCCAATCCAAGGGTAGTGAACAATGACTTGGCGATTTTTGTTCCAGCAATAATCTTATATTTGGAATGGGCTATTATTTGCAATGGTTTCGCCCACTTGGCCACAGACGGCCAAATATAGGCTTTCACACGGACAAAAAAGATTTCGTGAATTGGAATACCAAAATAATCAAATACAATTTTGGTCTAATTTTGAACAATATCTGACCTTGTGGATGCTGATTATGAAAATGTTGACAGTTCAGTATACATCTCGAGTCAACTTTTATATCGACTTACATATTATATCCTAGAAAGTCTATAAGGAAATAATTATTTCGTTTGTATTTTATATTTTGTGACCCATTATAATATTTTAAGAAAAATGACGCCCTCACATTTATTAATCACTCGCGCAGCATGTTTCGGAGAGCGCAGCGCATTTTCAAGCACTAAAGAATGCCGAGTTCCCGCTCGCATCGCTGGCACGTTACGCGCTCTAAATAATGAGGGTGATACCGTCATTTTTCATAAAGTATTAAACATTTCTACATATATCTGTGTTCACCATGAGGAGCGTATGGTTAAAAATAAAAACTGTCCAGAAAATATGACGTGATTTATGAAATAGTCATAAGAAGGAAAATCATAGTAATAATTACACAAGAATGAACAACACAAATAATGTGTATAATTATGTATATGTTCCAAGAAACCTGTATAAAGTAATACTTTTATTAATAACTCATGAATACAATGACTGATGGTGACATCATCAGTAAAGTTTTGTCCTGGTTTTGGTTCTAGTAAAACTAGTAGGTCCTAGGTTATTGAACCTAGGATCCACACGGCAGCTTAAACATAAAAATTAGTGCATCTGACGATCTAGTGATTAGACAGACAAAAATTAACTTACCTGAATTTTAGGAACAGAGGTGGGCCAGAATTATGTCAACAGTAACAATTGACTTGTACAATTGAATGAAGAATGGATTTTAAGATTCAAGATTACCAACTGTTTATGTACATAGCATATTTATGCAAATACCTAATTTATGAAACTAGAAACAATTTTATTTTAGGAAATATGTTGATTTTTAAGATCCTGTCTCGGTTGCCGGAGGTCCTCGTCGCTTTTTCTTAAGTATATGCCATCCATTTCCATTTGTAACTAATTATGACATATAATTAGTTATGAATTATAATTATGATTTATAACTATTAGAAAATCGTACATGCTTGTAACTACCCTGATGTTGCGGGCGCCGATGGGCGACGGTAATTGCTTACCAACCAATCACCCTCACCAACCCGTCAGCTCGTATGCTGCCACCTTTATAAAAAAAAACACAAACACTAGTTCTAATGAAGTTCTAGAAGACTTGTGTAGTATAGTTACATGGAGGGACGGTACTTATGATAATTATGGACAGATATTTGAATATATACAAAAAAAAGTAATAAAATTACCTAAACTCGTAATACCCGAGATCTTCTTCAAGTCACTATGGGCTCGGCTAGGCAGCCATTTTGACACACCGAATTGAATTAGCTCTCAATCCTAGACCAGAAATTGGATTGATATCTTACGAACTAGAGCCTTTTGTGAAACCAGCATTATAGATTGCCTCGCAATATCAAATGATAAATTTCCCCACTTTGGAATAAGTTATAGTCTCATAGGCGCACCTGGGACCAACTTGAAGTAATTTTACAAACGTATTGAAACAGTACTAGTGTTTCAGTGACATCAGTCATGTTTTATTCTGGCATATGTTGATACTTCGGTCGAAGCTTAATATAATTAAAACTGCCATGTTACTACTACTTAGTTACAAACGGATAAACTTACGTGCATTAAGGTTGACTCATGTTACACCGGCCCGCGTCCGAGCCGCGGCCACCGTCGTATTTTGTATGGAATGAATCGTGACCACTGAGCCGTCTGAGTCACTCGGTCCGGGCACGGGCCGGTCGGGCGACGGCCGTTACAGCTATGTAAAAAGGTTCTGCTCGGCCCGGTGATGGGAAGGCGACGTTATCCACGCGATATTGCGGGCGTGTGATGAGCGTTGTGCAATAAATGGCTGGATGGAACGACACTCGTATTAATGTCAATATTCGAGTATTGGGCCGCTCGAGCCCGGGCCGCCCCTGTGGGCCATGGTGGGTACGGGCTTGTGAGGTCGACGTGCCGGAAGGGTGTTTCGGGTAAGCTCTGGTACCCATTTTCAAGCCGAGTCAGGACATACCGCTCGCTTTAGAATGTAAATTAGAATAGTTTATTTATTTGTTAACTTAAGGCCATAATTCTCCTGGCTGTAGCCTGTTCATTGCCACTTCAACTGTAATTTTGCGAGCTATGTTACTTTGGTTCTATCTTAATTTCTGATTTCATCGCGTAAACTCTACAGATAATATATTATCGATAGATGTTACTTAGCGGAGATGAATTGTCGAAGGGAACGATTCATCACGTTTCGACAGTCATTATATTCTCATTGGTTACTGGAGCGGAGATTATTTTTATGATCTTGTAAACCAGTGAGTAACAGAAAAAAGTTGGTTACGAGTATTAGCAGTAATCGTTTCAAGGATGCAATTTGGTATGAACGACCTGAAACGGTATACTGAACATGGATGTGACTCGGGATTTCCCGGGATTTTGGAAAGTTGATTACTGTTAATTAATAAATTGTGTCGAGGGTTAAGATATATAAACAAGATGAAATAGATCGCCATCTACAGGTAGCGACCTATAGATAGCGACCTATATGTAATTTTTTATTTTAATTTAATTTTATTTTCTATTTATAATTTAATTTTATTTTTTATTTTTTATTTTAATTTTTTCAACGCATCTGTCTCGCAGTTCAGCGGGTTAACGCAGCCAGCGTCTTCGGCACCATGCCGAAGGGACCTTTTTTAGATTTGGTATAGTTAGTTTTTAGTCCTATTTTTGTATTATTTTATTATTTGAGTTAATGTTTATATACTGTATTTTTTATACTTATGACAATAAAATAATATTTTCTAAGAAAAAAAAAAAATTTTTTTTATGTGATACGAAATATATTTTTCGAACTCCATAATCAACTAGCAAGGAAAGCTGTAACTCTTATGAAGATAGCACAATTTTTTTATGTTTATACGTTTTCTTGTTGTATTTTATACTTGTAGAGGATATTATGATATTAAAACAGATTTTTAAGATATTTAAAATGTTAAGTTAACTAAAAAACTTTTCAAACTAGCATAAATCACAAATAAATGTAATTAACAGTGATTATTCAAACAGTCCATTCAAATTACTAATTTAAATAGCCTAATGAACCGTTACAATATCCAGAAACAGCTGTCAAAACAAAAAAAAAATACAAAATAAATGTCTGATTTCAGCGAGAGCATTCAATTCTTTAATTTACATATAAAAAATACTATATCAAAATAACTAAAGCAGAAGTGACCACGACGAGTTACCACTTACCACTTTTTAATGTACATTCTTTAGATATTTGGTTTTATATAAAAGTTACCGCTGGATGTGGAAGGCGCAGGATCGGTCTTCTTGGGTGGTTCTGGGGGAGGCCTATGTCCAGCAGTGGACGTCTTTCGGCTGACATGATGATGATGATGATGATATAAAAGTTTGGTTATGACCGGATCTAGCTGACATTGGCATGAAACCCTTACGAGTCTTCTTAAGTGGCATACACTAGGGCGTTGCGTTGCGTTTAATTGGCTGTGTCTATACTGGACGTAGGTAATCAATTCTATCGGTCGAGGAAACTCTTGTTAAAGCTGTAACGTGTGTATATGGTGTACGTTTGAAAATAATGAAAACAGGTGTTATGTTATTTCAGAGGAGTGAGGATCAATAATTCGTTCGGTTAGTATGTTCAGTTAATCCCACAATGTGCGGAGTAATAGCACGAATAAATAATTAAGTCCTACATAAAGAACGTAGGTCATATGCAACTAGGCTTTGCATAGATGGCAGCACCATCTCTCGAGCTATATCAGAAACCCGGACGTTCAATTCATATAGGATAGCTGGAGATGCGGGTTCAAATCCCGCCTCGGAGGCCGGAGGAGCTCGTAATTTTTTCTTAAGTATATTCATGTCATCTATTTTCAACATAGGCTAATTCAAAATATTAGGCAATTTCACAGTTTTTTACTAAATCGGAATTTTTAATCGGGATTCACCCAAGGCGTCAAGTCGCTCATGTCCGGCAAGCGCCTAGAATAACTTGAATTCAAGTTGAATAGTGAAAATTATTTGCACCTGAATAACAATTTTACGTTATGGAGAGTACGGTACCCTCACCATGAGTTGTGACTTTGAGGTTTTCGATAGCGAGTTTACCAACTGTGCATCTCGTTCGCGCTAAAATAGTACAAGCGAGATGCACAGATAGTTTCACAACTCATGGTAAGGGTACGGATTACGAGTATGTTTACATAATGAGTATTTTCCACATGAGTGTAGGTAGTTATTGTTGAATCATTTGATGGAGTTTCGTTTAGATGAATGATACACGACAAAATAATTTTCTGTGAAACTAAGTAAAAACCAAATTGGTTAAGGCGTCAGCCGCGATAGCTGGAGATGCGGGTTCGAATCCCGTCTCGAACACCGGAGGTCCTCGTCGTTTTTTCTTAAGTATATGTTATCTATTTCAACTTTTAATTTTCTGTGGTTACAGCTAATTTATGTATTTTTAAAAGAAAAGTAATCATCATCATCATATCAGCCGAAGGACGTCCACTGCTGGACATGGGCCAACGATAACAACATAAGCACAAAACGACCCACAGTGCCCGTTTTTGCGCCCGTGGATTACTATGTGCGCCTTCTGGTACGTGGTCGCCAATAGAGAACCTTTACGCCCCAACGGCCATCGGTTCTACATGTAATGTGTGAACACAGTGTAAGAGAACCACTCATATGTATTAATTAGCATTGGCGGCAGGTCAATTCGCACGAAGCGATTCGCTTCTACCTTCCTAATGCGGACTGCTAAGGAATGGAATTCGCTCCCTTCGTCTGTATTCCCGGTAAGATATAATTTGAGTATTTTCAAGGCAAGAGTGAATAGGCTGTTACTGAACCAGCGTGCAAACCCTCGACCTCGTCGTCACTTACCATCAGGTGGGACTGAGGTCAAACGCTGGTCAGTTTATAAAAATAAAAAGTTTTTTAAGCAAGACGGAGCCTATATGGCTTTGTCTTTTGTTCATGAACCCGAGGAAAGCTATTGCACTGCGATAGTAAAGCCGGAAATCGTCTTAAATGGCTTATGTTAAAAAAAACTGCGCACTTATGAATAAGCTACGATCGTTATGTAGTCGTAAATAGGGCACAAGAACTAGCCCATAGTCGTAAAATAGCGCTCTTGCTAAATGGACTGAGTACATTAACGACAGTTTTATGGCGGCGACCTGTAGGTCACTTTTGTTAGACGAAGTATATTAGGACACTTGTGACCACTAATTAAGTAAGAAAGTAGTGCATGTTTGAGAAAATATTTACTAACATTTACTGCATCAGTATTCATTTTGATAGTTATAATTGGACCTGTTAATAGCGTGTCTAAATTCAAAATTTAGACCCAAATGTCCTTAAACTACGTCCAACAATGAGAGGTAGGGCACAGCGATGACCATCACGCTTGAATCTGGGGCAGCCCAACTGGGGAAGTACCTCCTCCTTACTGAAGACCACAGCCATAATACCACTGCTACCTTTCAGGTATGTAGTGTTGTGTTCCTGATGGTGAGTAGGGTTCCCAGAGCTCCAACCCCCCTTAAAGGCCGGCAACGCGCTTGTGACTCCCCTGGTGTTGCGAGTGCCCATGGGTGACGGTAATTGCTTGCCAGCAGGCAATCCGTCTGCTCATTTGCCGCCATGTCATAAAAATAAATATATATATATATATATAGACAAGTATGTTTTATCATTAGTAACAGGTTAATTATTCAGTAATCATAATTAATAATCCTTCTGTAGTATATTCAGTCATCGATTGACACATGAATGCATCATAAAATCAACACACGCTTTTCTTGGGCTTAGTGGTAACATATTATGAATGTAATTTAAAGTAAAGATATTTATTTTAGTGTTTGTCAGTATTGTGAAATGTATTAATTAATTACCATTCATCTGGCACCTAAATACTGTGTGTCGCCGTCATAGGAACTTAAACGTTGGGGATCGCTTCTGCACCACGAACGTAGCAACATTTGTTCTACGTACGACTTTAGAATATAACATTTAGTTTACTTTATATTAAAAAATTTTTTTTTTCAAGCACGCAATGTACTGCAAAAACTATGAAGTTTGTAGGCTGACAGTAAATGTCAACTAGACTATTGAATGCTGTTCATTGAAAATACTATTTAGTTTGTTTGAAAAAATCACAAGTAATAAAAATAAATAGAATATTTTTTTAAAGTTGTAAAACAAATGTTGCTACATGTATGGACCCGGGTATGTCCTTAAACTACGTCCAACAATGAGAGGTAGGGCACAGCGAAGTATCATCACGCTTGAATCTGGAGAAGCCCAACTGGGGAAGTACCTCCTCCTTACAGAAGACCACAGCCATAATAGCACTGCTATTACCTTTCAGGTATATAGTGTTGTGTTCCTGATGGTGAATAAGGTTCCCAGAGCTCCAACCCACTTATAGGTCGGCAACGCGCCTGTGACTCCCTTGGTGTTGCGAGTGCCCATGGGCGACGGTAATTGCTTACCATCAGGCAATCCGTCTGCTCGTTTGCCACCTTAGTCATAAAAAAAATAAATCATTCGTGGTGCAGAAGCGATCCTCAAAGTTAAAGCTCCTATGACGGCGACACACGGTATATAACAAATTGGCGCCGAGGATGCGATAAATGATGAAAGGGGTTTATGAAAATATTAAAATAATTGAATGGCCAAAAATATATTTGGTTTCGTTTTTCCCGAAAATATTGTAAAAGTAATAAATCGAAACAGATTTTGTTATTTTTCCATTCGGGGTCAAAACAAAGGAGGTCCGGTTTTATTCGGCTACGCATAGTGGAAAATAATGTTGCGAGCAAAAGTTCCATGAATTTAATTTAAAAAAAATAGAGGCTTTACAATGTTACTTCAAACTGGATAGTTACCATATGTTATTTGAATGAGTTTCCGATATTTCGCCACTGTCATGGAATAACTGTAGTACTGCGAGATTAAGTGGTCAAACCACACTCCGTAGCGATCTACCCTCATTCTGATGCGCTTTGTTTGTGGATATCATCTTCACTACTACCCTTCGCATTCCCACTCGAGATTCGATCGCGTTCACTCGTGTTCAATTCTGACTGTAATTTCAAATGTATTGGCTTTAAAACAGACACTTTGTGGTTTGAGAACTTACGAATCACTAAGTAGTGTAATAATTTGTAATGTGAACGACTATATTAGCTTAAAATTAAGGCTTATTCTACATATGACTCATGGTATTATGCGTCTCATACTTTTTATACTCCTGTCAGACACTGCTGGACATAGATCTCCCTATATACGACACAGGGAGCGATCTCAGGACATGATCACGCTTACTTATGTCATAAAAAAAAAATGAGTTTAAT
The DNA here is from genome assembly GCA_022674325.2 of Grapholita molesta. Lineage (NCBI taxonomy): Eukaryota > Metazoa > Arthropoda > Insecta > Lepidoptera > Tortricidae > Grapholita > Grapholita molesta. The sequence continues at coordinate 13,723,710 of CP053135.2, read as the reverse complement.
GCCATAATCGCTACTCTCGGCAGGTGGGTTGGTCATCGCAAATGTTTAACCGTTATACGGAACGCTGGGTCCGTCGTACGGTGGGATCTGGTATATATGAGTATATACCAGTACCCACGGTTTTTATAGTCGCTTCCCAACCAATGTCTGGTAACCTCAATTAGGAAACATTAATGACCAATTAGGAAACAGTAGTAAATTAACAGAAGAACATGTCGTGACTTCCAACAGTTGTTGTTTGAGGTCGATTTCGCGGCTTTTGGAGCAGGTCATTTGAAATATAGGTCGATAAGTGGATTATGGAGATTAATTTAAAAGACAACACGATGGATGGTTACCTTACATAATAATGACGACTGGTCTGGCTTAATGGGTCATCATCATCATATCAGCCAAGACCTCTTGGACATAGGCCTCCCTCACGGAGACCCACAGTGACCGGTTTTGCGCCATCTTTACCATGTTGTCGGTCCACCTTGTGAGAGATCTGCCCATGCTGTGCAGCCACTCCATAACCGTTACGCCCCAACAACCATCAGTTCTACGTGCAACGTGCCCCGCCCACTGCCACTAAGTTTAGCGATTCGGAGGGCTATATCGGTTACTTTGGTTCTGTTGCGAATGACATCATTTCTCATGCCGTCACGCGGAGGCACTCCCGGCATAGCCCTCTCCATTGCCCTTTGGGTGAGTTTAGCTTTCTTAAGAGGCCCATAGTAAGCGACCACGTTTCAGTGTTATATTGCTACTGGCAACATACACCGGTCAAAGACTTTCGACTTGAGACACTGCGGAATATTAGAAGGAAAGATGTGTCGGAGGTTCACGAACGCTGCCCAGCCGAGTCCATTCATGAAAGCGAGGTGTTCAAAACGAGCTTAATGTCTTTATTGTTAGAAGAATAAGAGCGTGTCTTTTTTTATGACAAAGATGGCAAACGAACAGACGGATTGCCTACTGGTAAGCAATTACCGTCGCCCATGGGCACATTGGGCACTCGCAACACCAAGGGAGTCACGAGCGCGTTGCCGGCCTTTAAGGGGGGTTGGAGCTCTGGGAACCTTACTCACCATCAGAAACACAACACTATATATCTGAAATGTAGCAGTGTTATAATGGCTGGGGTTTTCTGAAAGGAGGAGGTACTTCCCAAGTTGGGCTTCTCCAGACTCAAGCGTGATGGTACTTCGCTGTGCCCTACCTCTCATTGTTGGACGTATTTAAGGACATACCCGGGTCCAAGATCATTTTGAATACCTGGCCCGTTTAGTAATTTCTACTGCTGACTACATTTTAGCGCTCAAATAAACCAATTATCGATGTCCCGTTTTTTTAATACCGTAAGCTCTCATTTTAATTGAAATCAGCTGTTTCCATAGCGCCAGTTAAACCTGAAGCAACATTTACAAAGAAAACAGCCGTTAATTTGATTGGATCGATCGGATTCGATTCCGGGCAATCAGTGTTTGAATTCCGTGTGTGTTTGCTTCCCTGGAGATTGTTTCACATTAGGGTTGTCAGTCAGTGTCAAGATTTGCATTTACGGATTTGAACGGGATCGAGAATTCATGATTCCTTCTGGGTACTTGTATCTTTATTCAATAAAATTGATCAAATTAATTAAACTGAAAAAATTGCCGTGTGATGCCGGCTGACTAGCACCATCCCATCTCGTCCCGCGGGTGTCGTCAGAGGCGACAAAGGGAAAAATCCTACGGATGGGCAGCAGCGTCCGTCGAAACCCAATCTACAGCTACTGCGGTTGTCAACCCGCTTGGCAAACGTGGCGACTATGGCAACTACCCCCAAGATGATACAAGTCATATTTGTGGGAGGCCTATGTCCAGCAGTGGACTGCATACGGCTGAAATGTAAATTAAAGAATTGAAACTCTAGTACAAGAACTCTAGTAGTTACAATTTTAAGTAGAAAACAAAAAACGCTAAATAAAAATAAGGACAATAAAAACGAAAATGATGTGTGGTAAAGCCGTGAGTTGTCGTTCGATTTGTCATTTCGATAGACTTAGTTTCATTTCTATTGCGTTTTCTATAAACTATTGACATCTTGGCTACGGCCCAGGTACCTATACATTTTATTACTAGGTTAAGTCGCTTTGCATGTGATCACAAATTTTTTATGCTCCTTTTAAAATTGTTTTATTATTTAGAAATTAGGAGAATTATTTTATTGTATGTACATTGCAACAATTATGTTTAGTAATATTTTCTCTCTTATTATGATTAAATAAATGGGTTTATTTTTTATTATGCAGAAACGTCTGCTAGCGAATATCTTCGATATTTACGATGTGACTACACGTCACCCATGATGACGTATACTACGAAGGATAAGATAGAGAATTTTTACAAGTCTAAGCGGTACTCGGATAGCATAATTGGAAGTGCACTGGGCTAGTGATCCAGTGGTTGTGGGTTCGAGTCCCGCTTCGAGTCAAATTTTTCTATTTTTCTTTCGATTTAAATAGGTTTAATTTACTAAAAATATATGATATTAATATATTGCTATATTGTTCGTTATATAACCAACTTAACACGTTTATCCAATGCAAGTTACTAATATCTGTCCTTCCGTTTCCCCTTCCTATTCTTTAGTCCTTTCATTTCGCTATATTTCTACATTTGAGTAAAGTTGAGATTCATTAATATCAGATAGATACCGGTAACCATAGTTTACATACATTTTTCAAATTCATTTTCATATCGCTCACTACATGTCTCCTACTTAGTCTTATTCGCCTTGTTTATTGAATAATTACAAAAAAAAACCCTTTTTTTTTAATCCTAGCATTTAAAACCTAGCAAAATAGTTGAGATCACAGCTATAGTTAGTCAGGTATGTCACAAAAGATAGCTCGGTTGTTTAAAATAAAGTTGCATTGTCTTTCCTAGGATATAATAAAAAACAATGGTATTTTATTGAAGCTAACGTGTTGGTGGCAAACAAGCACACGTCCCACCCGATGGTAAGCGGTCAATGTAACCAAATGGACACCTGCAACGTCAGAAATTTACATATGTCCGGGAATCGTGACAATTGTCGCTGTGGTGAAATAGGGGCCAGAAATATACAAATATATATGTATATATGTTTATTTTAACACAAATTAATTATAAAATTAGGCACATACCTACGTATCAGCCACAGGCGCCCACTGCTGGACATAGGCCTCCCCCATAGACCGATCGCTGAGCATGGGAAGTTCAATGCCAATTATGGCAGATAGTGGCGATTAGCCACGCTAGGTAGGCGGGGTGGGGATCGCACTTTACATTCTAAAGGGTTGCTACTGTCGGTCCATAGGTACATTCTGCTCGCAGTTTTAAGGATTTAATTAGGCACATTTAAAATATGACAACCCTATTCTAAACAAAACGAAATTGTAAAAAAATCATATGTAAACATAATACCTACGAAAACAGAAATACGTGGTGAAACGGAAATTAAACTCTTAAGATGGCCGGGTTTGAAGATTAAATGTCAGAAGAATTTCCTTTCATACTTCCGAAGCGGATCTTATGAAGATTTATGTTTCGTACATCATTTACGGCAGGTTTTAAATATGTTATGTTCTTCGTAAATATGCAGCAGAAGCAGCTAAGCGGCTGAGGTCTTCAAAATAAACTGGACACTGCTTTATTGTTAAGAGAATAACGTCAAGATAATTTTGAATACCCCGCGCGGCAACTTTTGCTGCTGATTGTACCTTACCTATATTTTTGATGCATGTGATTGAGCAGTTGGATTCAGAAATGAGAATGCTTTGTGCCATGCCAAGAAAAAATATAAACGTGAAAAGAGCGTACGACTTGCAATCCGGAGGACGCAAGTTCGAACCCCGGCTTGTGCTAATGAGTTTTTCGGAACTTATGTACGAAATACCATTTGATATTTACAAGACGCTTTTCGGTGAAGAAAAACCTCATGAGGAAACCGGCCAATCCCAATAAAGCCTAGTTTTGGAAAGTCAGATTGCAGTCGCTTTCGTAAAACGCCAAATCCTGGGATTAGTTGCCATGCGGACTCCACAGGCTCCAATGAGAGGCTGTGAAATGCCGGGACAACGGAAAATCAATGGCATTTTTTAATACTCAATCTTTTACTCCGATTCCTATGTTCAACCCCACATATAATAACTTCTATTATATTATAAAAAATGAACGTGACAAAAACCAGCTTACATATTTCGCGAATTTCAGCCGATTTGTGTAATTTGTCAGAGTAATGAGCACATTCGCGCTTCGAAACGGTTCTTGTTTTATTTCACGTATCTCGCTAGGTAGATAATTTAATATTTACATGCAATATTTTAAAAGTTATGACGAATCCTTTTGCGGATCCCATCGTTAGTTTGTGTTGGACGAGGCCTGTTGCTGATTTTGTACATAACTTCCAAAAAACTTTTTATTTTTTTAAGATTTTTTTTATTTTTTATTACCATGGTATTCGAGGTATCGAATATTAAGGACTTGTTTAATAGATTAAATACATACTTGAAGTTACAAAATATTTGTGTACAAAGTAAATTTGGAAAATACTCGTATTTTGGAAGTATGTATTAAGGTTAAAACGCCCTGGAAAAATTCTCAGTGAAAATATTAAAAGTCAAAGCTACAACTTAAGGGGAAGTCAGTAAAGAGTATAGCGCTTGGAAATGTCAATCGTGTACTTCAATTTCTCGTTAACTACAAAATTTTATAGAAACTTCTGGTTACGATACCATAATGAAAGGAAGAACTAAGATTATTTGGAGGCTGCCTGGTATCCAAGAGTGCCAGGGGTTACTTAAATATATTTCGTATAATGTTGTGTAAGGGCAAGTGTTCCAAGTATATTGTCCCTAAACTGAGGCCAGAGACCACAGGAAGACGGGCAGCAGTCTCTCTTAAAGCTGTGGCAAATTGCCAACCCGCCTACCAAGCGTGGTGATTACGGTAACACAGTAACATACTATTATGGGGGAGGTCTATATCCGGCAGTGGACTTCTGTGATAGATAATGATTAATTAAACATTATTAATACTTATGAAACTTGAAATAATGTAAATATTTTGTCTCAATAGACATTATTACAAAATAAATGGGTAGGTGGTTTCGGATAAAGACTTTCTTACGAGCAAAATGTCGTTCCCGAAACGTCGGAGGTAAATTTTTAAAGTTATTATACACATTTAAGTCCCTGTTATTTTGTAAAAATGTTTAAAAATCGTGAAAATTTAAATCAATAGAAAAATAACTTACCTACCTGTATTTTGCTTTTGCTTTAACCAAAGCTATTTGATTAATACTTTTTTCTACATTTAGATATTTCTATAATGTTCTTTATTTTATACGTTTCCATCATATATGAACTCAGTGTGCATTTAATCCATAAAAATGTTTCAGTAAAATTAATGACAGTAAAGCAAAAAGCGCAGCAAAATCCCACTTTACACATTATTCATTCCTAACTGACGTGGCCTTAAGCGCAGAGCAATTTTTAACTCGTATTCAACTCATTTGAATTTATGCGTACATTTTGCATATTGAGGGAATACTTTGTAAAAGATTGCATTTTCTGAAGATCGTTTGAAAGTAATCTCTTTCATGTGTTGGTATGAAATTGGAGAAAAATTGCGCGCAAAATAAAATTTCCGTATAAAATGATAGTAGTTATTCTATTTGAGGTATTAAATGGAACCAAGATTAAGTAAGTGAGCTAGCATTGCTATTATTTAATTTGGTTATAGTATTTTCATTAGCTGACTCAAATCGCATTTTGCTTCAGAGGGCTACCTCGAAAATGGAAGTTTGAAAATTTCGGGCACCTGTCCCTTTTACTCCAATTAAGGCGATATTAGTGACAGAGATATGGCACTCTGGACACGGTAATTATCACTTATGGTGATAATTACTAAAGAAACTCGAAAGTTATAAAAATCAACTAAATAATCTCTGCTATTCGGTTTCCTTAATAATTAAACCAACGGAACAATTACCCTTAATTATTTCACCGCCATTGATTCGATGTAAAGTCAGTACATTTCCACCACACCACAATTTCACATTAAGTCCTGATTTTGCTCAGTAGGTACTCATGCGATTTTTGACATGGCATTGATGATGATGACTCAATACTTTATTAACGTGTACCCTTATCATGAATTGTGACATTGACGTTTTCGATAACGTGTATCGCGTTTACTATCTGTGCATCTCGTTCGCAGTAAAATAGTACAAGCGAGATGCACAGATAGTAAACTCGATACTCGTTATCAAAAAACGTCAATGTCCGCATCCAGCGGAGAGCGACTAGAATTGTCGGCAGCCAGGATATCTCGGACCGGCTTGACTCCTTGGCACTGCGTAGAGATGTGGCCTCACTCTGCATTTTCTACCGCATCTACTACGGAGAGTGCTCCGAGGAATTGTTCGGGTTAATCCCAGCTGCTTCCTTCCGCCAGCGCTCAACACGACAACACTTCCATCATCACCACTTAGATGGTTGGCAGTCCTCAACTGTGCGTTTTTCTAGAAACTTCCTGCCTCGCACAGCAAAACTGGAATAAATTGTCGTGTGCAGTATTTCCGGACCGATATGACATCCAAACCTTCAAGAAAAGAGCGTATAGGGATCTTAAAGACCGGCAACGTACTTGTGACTCCTCTGGTGTTGCGAGTGTCCATGGGCGGCGGTAGTTGCTTACCATCAGGCAATCCGTCTGCTCGTTCGCCTCCTATACCATAAAAAAAAATGTCTCAACTCATGGTAAGGGTGCAAAAGGTTAAGAATATGTGGCATTACGATTCTACATTACTTTACACGACTCTATACACAAACAGGACTCTGTCTGTTAAGTCATTTATTTCAATTAAATATTTTTGAAGATGGATCTGTTTCGCTAAGTTGGGGCACATTAGTGTTTCTGTCCTGCTGTTTCTTGGCGTCTGCATGTATAACCGTAAGCTGTGGTAGATGTCGCATGAACCGACGAAAAAATCGCCGGGAAATCGTCGAGTGGTCGCTGCTAGTGTGTACGGGTCCTCAACTGCGTCCAAATATGAATTTGAGTTTAGGTTGTTCGTGTGAATAAAAAAGAACTTATAACAAAGATTAAAAACATGGAATTTCCTAAATATGAAATACATTTGTACATGGTAGCATCAATAACAGTTTTTAAACCTGAATCCTCAGACTTCAACACAATGAGAGAACCTTCGGGATCGTCCGTAAATTTAATTTAAAACTTTGGTATTTTTACAGTGAAAGGATATTGGATAAGTTATTTTATCCGTTCAATAGAACGGAGTATTACGATTCCAATAGATTCCTCGATTGTTCAGTTATCATTTTGAACAAGAAGGAACACAGATAAAAACTTTTAGTAATCTGGTTTAGTTAAAACAAAAGAAAGTAACTTGTCTTTAAATGATTGCACACAAGAAAACTTATTTCACAAAAGGCGAACTCGATGGCTTAAGGCATTATGTATCAGAGAATATTAGAGCAAAACGGAAATTGTGAAAAAAAAAAAATAGGTACAGTCAAGTGCAAAAATACGTACCGAAAGAATCCTTTCATAAATACGTCCTACAACCTTGTTTACTGCACAATAGAGTTGCTCGGTACATATTTTTGAAACTTTGGCAGTGAACGAATTTTTACACTTGACTGTACTTGTAACTAATAATACGAAAGCATATCCATATTCATACTTAATTATACATACTGATATTATAAATGCGATAGTAACTCTCTCTCTCTGTCTGTTACCTCTTTACGCTTAAACCACTGAACCAATTAGGTTCTTATAGAGCAACGCGCATGTGTATCCTCTAGAGTTACAGGCGTCCATAGGCTACGGTAACTACTTACCATCAGGCGGGCCGTATGCATGTTTGCCACCGTCGTTATATAAAAAAAATGCTATGGAGAGAGTTTGTGCTACGAGAAAGGACATAGGATAGTTTTTATCCCGCGACCACAAACTTTACAGACGGGCGTGGCTGGCCGACGCGAAGAAAAGCTAATATATCGGCTGGATCTGCCGCTATTACTAAAAATACTCACAGAGAAAATTTAAATATGTAAGTTAGTTCAATCCGTATGTAAATGTAACGCAAATGATTCTCGTATTACATTTCCTGTGTCCAATTCTGGAGTAAAATGTTGAGCCAATCTTATAAGCTGACACCTGTCAAGATAGACGAACAATTTCGTGCCCAGGCTGACAGGTTGAAAATCAGAATGAAATGAACATTATTCATATTATGCTTTCGCTTCAGCGAAACCGAACCTACGTTGGAGTTGATTTTGTAAACTTACTTCAACTAAGCCCGCTGCAGGAACAGTGCCCGGTCGGGTTTGCGGTCCTTGGGCGAGGTTGACCAGCAGTGGACGTCTTACATGGTGATGATGATGATTTCAATTATAAGTATAGGTATCCACGAAAGTCGAAGTCATGCACACAACAACATGTCATTTAATGATAGGACGATTTTGGAATTACTGAGGCTCTAGTTTAAGTTTCTTTTGACGTAAAAAAACGTTTACGAATGCGTAAGTGATAATGTTATTTATATGGGAAACGCAAACGCGTTCGTGACGTAAAGTTACGTTATAAACTTACACTCAGGGTTCAGTTCTTTTTTCATACCGATAGCAAGTTCAACAGCGATTTGAGTAAATACAGACCAAATATTTTTCTATTAAACCTCTTCGAACATGACTGAAGTAACTGGCACTGGTTACATTTGTTTTTATTTACATTCACTCATTCATTCCATTCATTCACTCTTTTTGCAATCAGTACTTAATGAAGTTGTGTGCGTAATCCATTCTCCTCAACTCTCGTGGAACTACCTATATCCTCTAGCCGCTCAGAGATCAAAACTAGCCAGCCGAAATGCAAATATGGTTTGTTATAATTAAAATTCAAAATGGCATTCAGTAGGAAACCTTTTTATAGGTCTCCGGGCGCCTAGAGATTATGAATAGGTATAATAACGTGTGCAACATTGAGACATCTTCGTTGACTAGCTTTTTTTGCTCCATTTCGTTGGATTCGCTTTAACTCCATCTCTTCTCCCCTTAACCGCGTTGTTGTTTATCACGCTTGCACAAATTTCAACAAAACACAATCCATACTTTTTTGATCAGCTAAATAGTCAACCTTAACGCATAGCTTTAGGGTTCAATTTTCTTTTACCCTTCCGTTCACGTCAAACGTCAATTAATTTAATAGGTCACAGAAAATGTTAACGCGCGATTAACTCTTGAATCAACTACATAGTTCGCTGATTCTAAGAAGCACTAATTGTTTGAATAATTGTAGGCGAGTGTGCCCAAACATATGGTATTTCTTTTGGCCCAAAAGAAATACCATATAGAAAATGCGTACACATTGGCCATGTTGAAGAAGGCATTAATCTCCTGTGTTTTAAAGTAACGAAGTAATATTATTTCAATAACTGACTAACTTTGTCCCACAACGCGTAAGAGCAATAAGTAAGTAAATTGTTGTAGGAACCCGTGAAATTATTTTTCATCTCACTAGCTCGGAAACAACTGTTTTATTAAAAAAAAAAAATTCGGGACAATCTTACACAAATCGACCTAGTCCTACCGTAAGCTCAGTAAGGCTTGTGTTGTAGGTACTAGACGACGATATATATAATAGATAGATACATATCAATACTTAAATACATAGAAAACACAACAGAACAAATATCTGTGCTCATCACACAAGTAAATGCCCCGAATGGGAACCGAACCCAGGACCATCAGCTTCATAGGCAGGGTTACTTACTACCCACTAGGCCAGGCCTGTCGTCAATTTTTTAAAACACGACAAACATTTTGACGTTCACAGGTTGAATGTTCTTCTTCATTTAATGGTTTTGAATGATATGCCAAAAATTTTGATTGAATTTTTAATTCTTAGTTTTAGATGATAAAATTGACGATAAAACTGTTTCGTTCTACTGTGTTGTCGTACTTATATTGAGACCCGAGATAGCGAAAGATTCTAAAACCACGAGCATAGCGAGTCTTGAGCGTGGGGAGGGTTTCAATATCAATATCACTAACTTTGCTGCCTTGTGAAACAAATAACTATTATTTTTATTTAGAGCTTACTTCAAAGCCAACCAATCCTGACTGGCAATGAGTTTTTCGTAACTTAAACCAAAAATGTGATTAACACAGGTTAGTGGAGATCGTCAAAAACAATATTGAATGAAAAAAACTTATTGTCGGATCACGGTAAGACGACTTCAATACCTATCTATTTCTTTCCAATAAACCAACATGCAATTCGGTTCACCTGGATACCTAGTTTTAGTGGTATAGACATATATAGTAGTCAATTTACAATACCCCTCTTTTTGCGTCGGGAGTTAAAAATGTAAATCACTATGCGCATGTCGAGTAAAACCTTCTAGACTCACTTTATTTTAATATAAGGTAAACCGTGCTAAATGATGAATGCGCGCCTTTCAACAAAGTTCCCATTTTACAATCCGAATATTACAAGCATTGTACACGCAGAGAATCCACTCTGTATGAAACCTAGTACAAGCAGGTACACGGGGTAAACGGTACCGAAAAACCGTTAAAAACATGAGTTAACGTATAATTGACAATTAACCTATTGTCAATTATAACACGACATCCCAAACTTTTTTGATGCGATGCCCTTGGGCTACCTCTATTTTTTTGCGACGCCCCCCTCTAGTCTAAAACTAACTACCACAGGGGAGTACCCAGAGGAGGGTTCCGGTGGTTTGCTTTCCTCTCGAAACCATGAAAGCTACGGACATTATACGTGCTGCGACAAGCATTTTGTTGGATTTTCACTGGGTATAGTTACCCTGCCCATGAAGGCGACGGTCCCGGGTTCAAATCGCAGTAAGGCAATGGCCTTACTGCTCACCACTCAAATAAATGTATTTGAGTGGTGAGCACATATGTTTATCTGAGTCATGAGTGTTTCTTATGTATTTTTAAATGTGTCATCATCACCATCATACAAGTGTTCGATATTTATAAATCGTAAGAAAAATAGAAAAAAATCACTCGAAGCGGGACGCGAACCCACAACCACTGGATCACTAGCCCAGTGCACTACCAATTGTGCTATCCGAGTATCGCTTAGACTTGTAATTTTTTTCTATTTTATCCTTCGTGGTAAGTCATCATGGGTGACGTGTAGACACATCTACTGTAAGCGTATTGAACATTTTTAACGCCATCGAAGTCTCAATTGAGAATTCATCGATAACAATGTACTATCCCCTTTCTAAATTATTTAAAAAAAAACATAAATGTGTCATATCAGCCGAAGGACGTCCACTGCTGGACATAGGCCTCCCCTAAAGCGATCCCCGTGACTGGTTTTGGCGCTACCCGCATCCAGTGAATTACCGCTATCTTTACCATATCGTCGGTCCACCTTGTGGGAAGGTCTGCCTACTCTGGGTACGTTTTCGAAAACATTTTAAATGGAATCGGAATCCGTGACCTCCAGATTCAAAACTGCAAGCTGACCATTTTGTCACTAACACATATTAACTGTACTTTACAGTGGGCTTTCTGTGAGTTCTAGTATGCGGTCCGAGGGCTTAGAGAACATTGCACCCTGCAATATTCATGTGGTTCCGCTGCTTAATTAGAATTCCATTCAATTTGACTTTTCGTATAATTTGTGGAAGTTAAGCTGGCGAGTGAATATTTTATCGTTCAAACAGCTATATAAGTCTAGACGGGAAGCTAACCCGCGTATTCGTAAACGAATATAAAACCTACATTAGTTAATTTACGTTATGTCTACGTCTTAAGAATAAAGGGGTGTGAAGCCTTAAGGCATCAATCCCGCCATTTTATATTGTTCAATGTTACCAAACGTAAATAGTTATTTGTGCCATAAGAGAGGAAAGTTAGTTTTTCGTGCCAGTGTTGATTTTAAGCCCCGAGTAAGTGAAAGATTCTAAGTTAGAATTTTGAGCGTAGCTCAATATTTAAACACGAGATTTAAAATAACTTTGCTCTCGTGTCACACATACAACTTTTCACCTCAGTAGTGACAACATACCTATTTTAAAGGTTGAAAAATAAATGACATATACATAAGAAAAAGCGACGAGGACCTCCAGCGTTCGAGACGGGACAAAGCAAATCAAAATATTTCATAAAAAAATAATTTGATTTGTTCTTAGTTTCATACCTATTAAAGGTTAATAAAAATCAACATAAATTGGTTAATTTAGGAGTTTCCGTACGTGAATGGTGTTTAGGGGAGGGGGTCTATTATTAAATTTGAACGTCATATTATGAATCGACCTATTCCTATCACTTTCTGTTTTCTGAACGAATATAATCGGATAGCGAATGAAGTTCAAATATATATACAAATTTGTAATAGACCCCTAAGTTTGAAATAGCAGTTGACGAAAGTTGCACTTTCTTCACTCCCTGGAGTGACGAAAGTACTTTCGTCACTGCTTTTCCACATCGAAGTAGCCTTATTCGAGCTTCTGTGGTGAAAAAATCTAATTTATTTGGATGGATCAGATGGATGGATGTTTGTTTCTCTTTCATGAGAAAACAACTTAACAGATTTTAATTAAGCTTTTTTAATAATATAGGTATTATTAAATATTAAAGTTATTGGCCACATTAAAGACTAGTCGATTACTAAACTTGCAAAGAGGAAGTCAGAAGCAGTACACTCGGACCATGCTCAAGTCTCAAGTCCGAATTCTTAATGCATTTAGCACGTAAGTAACCTGCAAAAGCAATATTTCAGAAATAATTAATAACGGCTTATTGCCACTGCCAACAGAAGACAAAGTGAACATTAAATTAATGCCAGGCAATAAAAGAAGAAACAACAGCGTTCACTTGTGAATCACGTGCAAAAGTAATCAAAATGAACGATCATAGAAAGTTATGTCTTTATATTTAGTCCGTAGTCTCTTATTTGCGACGTAAATTACTTTATTACCATTATAATTAGCACTAACAGATAAATCTTACGTACTTATCAATATTTTTAAGACTTAATGACTTAACCCATACATAGTATACACTACAAATAAATAAAAAAAATATTACAAGACATTGTTACACAAATTGTCTGAGTCCCACGGTTAGCTCAAGAAGGCTTTTTGTGTGGGTACTCAACCAATAATAAATACCTACTTAAATACACATATTAATGATATCAAACACCCATGACTCAGGAAAAAATGTCTGTGTTTAAGATTTTTTTGTATACTGTTTTGAAAAAATAAGTCCCGCCGAGTTTCTTGTCGGTCATAAAAGTCAAAATACTTCTCGGGTCAGAGGTGTAGGGTTAGAACCGGTGTAGTTTTTATTTTTCTCTTTTACTTTTGTATACTCGACGTGTAAAAGTGCCCTTGTGGCCTACTTATTGAATAAACGTTTGCGTTTGAGTTTTGACTACACCCCGTTATCTTTTGCTCAGTTTAGGGGCAAGTGATTGGGCAGTTACGATAATAATTAAGTCGATAAAAATTAAGTTGACTTACTCACTCAATAACATGTCAAAAGTTCTCGGGTCTGATTTTTGAAATAGTCACCAAGTGATTTCCATAGAGAATGAATGAGAATCTCTATGAAGATTACTTGGTGACTATTTCAAAAATCGGACCCCAAATTGACGATATTCGATATTTATAATTGTCGCCCTCCGATCTGATTAAAGAGACGAATGAATGTGTTATCTCTATAGCTTTACCAAAAGAAGAATTTTAGTTTGCCAAATAACTTTTTTAGATAAATATGAATCGACTCATTATGTGAAGCAACATCACTAGATTGCCCCCAAAATGAGCATTAGATAACGGGGTGTAGTTTTGACAAATACTTCAGGACCTCACTGAGATTTTAACCCAGGACCCTCGGCTTCACAGGCAGGGTCACTACCCACTAGACCAAACCTGTCGTTGATACACTGATATTTAAAAATGAAAGATTTGATTGCTTGTTTGCTGCTACTTCAATAGGCTCCGAAACTACTGACACGATTTTAAAAATCCTATATTATTTTTAAAGAATATAAAATTTAAATCATTAAAAAAAAACGGGAAAAATTATGCCGGGCCGGGCTGCTAGGACAAAATAAAGACAGACACAGAAAAAAAATCTTGGAACCTGATTCTTAACTTATATAAATCTTGTCATTCTTGATTCCTTTATTTCTAAGAATGTTGGACTAAGATAATCTCATTAATCGTTCAAGAATAATTAAAATCTAAATGTAATGTCTTGTGACAAGAATATTGTTACTATTATAAGGTTCAAGAAATATGTCTGCAATAAAAACCAAAACTGATCTGTTATTTTATTAAATTGTTATTACATGCATCTCAACTCTTGGCTTAAAATCTATTAGGTTAAGTTCAAGCTCCCATATTTGAATGCGCGTGATTTGAAGTTAACTAAATCAGTGAAAGTTAACTATATCAGTTTTGTGGCGATAATTAATCAATAATTCTATAAATACTAATATTTGATGCTCGTTTCATAAACTATACGCAGTAATACAGTGCAAAAATGGCAAAAGATTTCCATACAAGTTCATGCTTAATTTAAGTATGTACTTACTTTTATTTTAGTACGTATTCTCATGAAGCGAAATGTACAATTTCTTATGAGAAATAAAGTTCTTTAAACACAAATAATTTAACTTTTTTGAGGTCGCGTTAATTGAGAGCACTTTTTCTGAAAACACCTATCAAAATTTAAGTTGAATTTTTATTCAACTGATACAGGCTGTTGAGTCCTAACTTTGAGGTATGACAATCAGAATGAACGGTACCGCTTGCTGCAAGCCACTGTATGTTTCCAGGCTATAAATAAGAGCAAAGCTCTAACTGTTGTCTAGAACTTATCCGCCTACCAAGAAATAATATCGGTCAAGGCGAGGCTCATATGATTGTTTATGCAATTCTCCAATTTTTGCGCGATCATTCGTATAGTCTGTGGAAGTGGGCGGGATTCAACTGTTTTTACAATTCTGTGGCGATGATAAAAAGGGTGTAAATTGCATACTAGGTGTATGGGACTTGTGCCGTTTTTTACTTGATCCGCTGAATTATTTTTGAGTTCGAGCTAGATTCTGGATTGAAGTGTTTGTTTGATCTTTTGAAGTCGAACGAGTAACATCTTTAACTGAAATGATAGATGATAGGTTTCATATAGTTAAAAAAAAGTATTTCTATTCGTTATATTCAGGGTACTTACACCAAACATGTATATAGACACAGAGCAGGAAATGAGTCATCTGAATGATAGTTATTCTCCTACCTATAGCCACTGATGTCCACTGCTGGGCAGGTCTCCCCCAAAGACCGCCATAGAGAGAAATGTCTGACTATGGGGGGTTCAATGTAATAATCGTTTTGATTGGCAGCTATTATCTAGCGTCCGTCGAAATCAACAGCTACTGCGAACGCCAACCAAGCGAAGCGATCATTGCAACTCCTCCCCAAGATGACAAGTCACATTTGTGAGAGGCTTATGTCCAGCAGTGGACGTCTTACGGCTGTTGAAGTCATGATGATGAGTTCGTGGACTTGAAATAATTTAAATTACAAGGCGTGACAATTTACAATTTACAAGCGTAAAGCATTGTAAGTAATGCATCTATTTTATTGCAGGTGCGTCATTGTCAGTGATACAACGATCATTTCGAGCGGTGTTTTACGTTATTTTTTTTATTTCTTACCGATTTGATATCAATTTGATATTCCTTTGTCAAAGCGTTTCGATTGTAAACAAATAGTGATATTCTGATATTTGCATTTAAGATTTCAATTTCGATATCGTCGGTGATAGTGCACAATTCAAACAATGTACTCGTACAAAGAAACTGTATCTTATTGCATTTGTTGGTTACGCGGTATTGTACAGTCGCCATCAGATATTTCAGAGCTGTGGAGGTGGTCATAAATATCGGAACATGCACTTTATCGCCTTGACAATAGAGGCTTTGCTCCGATATTTGTGATCACCTCCACAGCTCCGATACATCTGATGGCGACTGTACTATCCCCGACGATATGTTGGATATTGTTGCACATTCTTGGATTCTATTCAGTTAACCCTGATAATATAAAATAAAATAATGCATTATCCTTACTTAAATATGAAGTAGCGACATATCTAACAGGTACTTCATTGTTTAGTTTCCCTCTTTCCTGTTGACAATCAAGATCACTAAATTGCTTGACGTAAGAAGCCCTCAACCTTTTTTGACGACTTCATGAAATTGAAAATCAATTGTTTTACATGTAAATTATAAATATATTGATGTATATGAATAAGTTACATTAGTCAGGGCACATTGCACGTAGAACTGATGGGTGAGGCTTAGCTGACGCCCCACAAGTGGACCAACGACAATGCAAAATCGCAGGAATACACTGGAGACGGGTAGCGCGAGCCCAGTCACTGTGGGTCGCGTTAGAGTGGACCGGACGACGCACTCACAGCGACCCTTGAAAGATGGGCGGGTGCGTGCGCACGCACAGCGGGTGCGTGCGCCGTCCCCCGCGGACACAACGCGTACACTTCGGGGCTCCCACCGGCGGGGACGTCCACCACGCGACAACACTGACACATTCAGTCCTTTATCAACCCGGTACCGCCGCGTACCGGTTAGAGTCACTCCGACAGCGGTCGGGCCTGCTGGGTTTCTTGCTGGAGTCTTTACCAGCAGGCTAGGGGTAGCGAACCAGCAATAAAACTCCCATTAGCTCGATACCATTACATCAGATTCGGTTGAGATCGTCTCAACCAATCTCACTGGAAGCGAAAACTCAGTAGGAGTATTCCAGTAGTACAAGTCAAGTCTGGCGCGGAAGGGTCCTGGATTTTCCCCAGGCTACCTTCCCCCCACACAGTCCGCTTGCTCTATCGCACAACACATGTGCATAAAGCCCAAGTCAGGTTAAAAAAAAAAAACAAAATTATGAGCAGTGGACGTCTTTCGGCTGATATGATGATGAAGCCAAACGACACATTAATATGTCGGATCCAGTTCAATGTCAGATTAATATCAAACTACGATTCTTCGCATAGCTCTCCGTGTTGCAGCGATGGCGTCATAGTGCGTCAGCTTTATTTCCGATGCGGTTATTAGACTGCGGGGCGTGTTGACTATAATTAATCTAACCGTTCGGATAAGCAGTTTAATTGTCGACTATTATTAGGTCACTTGAAACATGTTTATTTATATTCAAGTTTAATAGAATAGCAATATTAGGTTAACAAATATGGCCGACTGACAACTGAATCTCTAAGAAAATGCATTTGACACATGACGAAATATTATTATTTAAATTCGTTTTTAATGAATGTGGAATTTTTTGCAAATAACATTGTAAATTGTCTCATCGGAAGACCAGCGCTGGCAACATGCTAGCAATATGCTGAGATGGGGCTATTTCCTGTAATGTCTCTTATCGTCTGTTGCATGTTTTGTGTAAATAGCATTTGTTTATGAATAAATAATTTCTATTCTATTCTAAATTATAAATTCATGTGTATTTCTTCGGGTATGTCCTTAAACTACGTCCAACAATGAGAGGTAGGGCACGGCGATGACCATCACGCTTGAATCTGGGGCAGCCTAACTGGGGAAGTACCTCCTCCTTACAAAAGACCACAGCCATAATAGCACTGTTACCTTTCAGGTATGTAATGTAGTGTTGTGTTCCTGGTGGTGAGTAAGGTTCCCAGAGCTCCAACCCCCCCAAAGGCCGGCAACGCGCTTGTGACTCCCCTGGTGTTACGGGTGCCCATGGGCGACGGTAACTGCTTACCACCAGGCAATCCGTCTGCTCGTTTGCCGCCTATGTCATAAAAAAAAATTGAATTATAATATTCTAAATTATAAATTCATGTGTATTCATCGCGGGAAAATTTGTTAAGCCGAGCCGGCGCGGCGGGATTTGTTGCAACTTATTATAAAGGAACTATAAATCCTTGCACTGTATGCTACTAAATTTTATGAATAATAATTCAATATCATCATCAGCAGAAGTTCACTGTATTCTTCTTCTAAAGCGACCCACAAATACCGACTTTGCTCCACCTGCCTCCATTGGATTCCCACAATCTTTACCTGTTAGTCAGTCCACCTTGTGGGGGTCTGCCCTCGCTGCACCTTCAGGTACGTAGTCGCCACTCGAACCTTTACGCCCCAACGGGCATCGGTTCTACGTGATATTTGCCCCACCCTTCAGCTTAATAAAAAATACAATTTCAAAAACATTTAAATTGTGACTATCCTAAAAGTAGAACTGCATTACCAATCACAAATCGTGGCAAAATATCACATACAATGCATTGCATACCAACGGTTAACCTTAAAAAGCTCTTATCAAAAGCCATCAAGTTATTGAAAACACAACCTTAAGGTCAGCGTATAAGGCTTAAATTACAATTCGATGCAAAGTAGTACAATGATGTTATAGTTTGATAGGTTAGGATATCTGGGTCAAATGCTTGCCGAATGGCCGGTACGTGACAAACATTTTATGGGCTCTAAGCGCGGATGTTGCGTAGTTTCTAATTTGAAGAATAGTGATGTCATGGCTGTGTGTGGCCTGCGATTGTTCAGAAATAAGTTAAATTAGCTTCTTATTTTCCTTGAACGTAACCCTTTATGAATTTGCCACTGAATAGTTGAGGTAAATGCCATGTGGTGCCGGCTGACTAGAATCATCCCATCTGCTTTAAATATTATGGGACGAGGCGTGCGTTGAGATTCCTTCCCTATGTTGTGGATATTCCTTCAACCACAACAAAGCGTTTTGCTTCTACTTTTCTGATTGGCACAGCTAGGGAGTGGAATTCTCTTCCAGCTGATCTTTTCTCGGAGCAATACAACCTGGGTATCTTCAAGTCGAGAGTGAATAAGCACTTGCTAGGTAAGCATGCTCCATCATCGGCCTCATCGTCACTTACCATCAGGTGAGATTGGGGCCTAATGCTAAACTATCATTTATAAAAATAAAAAAAAATCTGCTTCTGCGGGTGGAAAAAACCAGCAGCGTCCGTCGAAACCCAATACACAGCTACTGCGATCGCCAACCCACCTGCCACTACAGCAACTACACCCCAAAATACCAACATAACGTCGGAATAACTGTTCCCTCTTTGCTCGAGTGCTGACATTCCATTAAGAAGTGCTGCACTGCACATCCTCAACTGTTCCGCAGTCTTCTAATTTCCGATTTAAAAACAGAGTTACTCGTTTATTACATTGAATACGTGGTAAGGCTATTATTATACTTCTTAAAAGACTTGAAGACAGGAAGACCTCAAGTACAAAGATAAGATAAAGTTTCAAGAACGAGACTAAAATAAACTAGTAATTACCTTTATCTACGTACATATCATTAGTGCTCTAAAATGCGTTCATAAACCGTAGGCAATGACCAGTATTACCAACCATTAGAAGTTAATGGAGATGTAAAGTTAACATTACCTCCTGAAAACAGTAATTTAGTTTAGTTTATTTTATTTTACGAAAGATAATTTACATTATAAGTTTGTCTTATTTACAATAATGGATATATGAGTCGCTTAACTTCAAACTTAGATAAATCCATTCGACCCTCTCTGCAAATATCTACCCTATTACCTTTTCATAATACCAAAATCGCATGATCTGACAAATGGATTTACCTGAGTTTGAATTTTATCGATTCATATGTATCTCCCAATAAGGATCGTCAAACAAAATATAAAACATCATATTAAGTAAATATGTAGGAACATACTTCAATATTCAATAATTGTAAATATTGTCATAGCATTACCAAAATAACTAAAAGCTAGTATTATATTATTTCGGAGTTTGTCAAAATCTGTGTAAAATTTAATGTTGTATTCATTATATGAGATTATGCAAAACTGAACTTTGGTATTGACTTTCGCGAAACAATTCTATGAATTAATCATGAGAGTTTACTGCCTCTCATCACTGGGAATCAATTCGGTATACATCGTTGTTTTCAGCTAGTGACATGACTTATCTTGAGTTAAGACGTACCTAAAGCTAGGCCAGAAGATCCTTCGGGGGGGTGCAAGTCCAACCCATTGCACCCCCCTTAACGGCGAAGACGAAAACGCCGCAGGGTTTTTAGTGGGTATTCCCCTCCAATGTGGATGGGCGAGTCCCACATACCTCCTGTATGACCCTTCCCCAGGTCTGGCGGGAAGCATAAATGCATTTTCCCTGCGTCAAAAAAAAAGCCAGAAGATACTTAGAGAATATTATGTTCGAGTGTTGCGCCCTCGGGCCCGGGCCGCCCAGGTGAGTGCCCGGTGGGTTGACGGTGGCCTTGGACTCGGAAGGTGAGTCATCCTTAAATAGGAAGAATTGTACTGTTTTTATCTTACGCTAGAACTAGCACCCGAATCTGGGTACTGTTCTTAAACTTCAACCAGAAACTAACAGAAGACAGGCAACAGGGTTTCTTTAGAGCGGTGGAAAATAATGCGATTGTCAACTCGCCTGCCTAACGTGGCAATTATAGTTTTGAACGCCTGTTTAGGGAAGGCCTTTGTCAAACAGAAGTTTTTTTCCACAAAATGTTCACGTAAAATGCTGCTAAGATGAGACCATATGACTGACAACGTCAAAAAGTTATCAAATCTTATGTAGATCCAAGCTACTTACTCTGCACCACCTAACTTTAGAAGATTAACAAATTTAAATTCTATGACATTTCGCTACTTTTTAGATGGGCGTAGTGAGAAATGTTTTCACTATTCATTTCTTTTCTGTTAAACAATAGTTTTTGTCACAAAACTTAGTTTGGCTAAAGTGCAGAATTTTTCTATACTGAGAAGCAACTCATAAAAATCAACATAAATGTATTAGCGTATAATAACTTTAAAAATTACCTCCGACATTTCGAGAATGACGTCCTCGTCCTATCCAATTGTAATAAAGACTGTGCAAAAACCGTGAAAGTTTTAATAAGTCTTGGTAGGTAATATGCCGTGTGATGCCAGCTGACTAAAATAGCACCACCCAATATCCTCCCGCGGGTGTCGTAAGAGGCGACAAAGGGAAAAATCCTACAGCAGCGTCCGTCGAAACCCAATCTACAGCTACTGCGGCCGCCAACCCGCCTGCCAAGAGTGGCGACTATGGCAACTAGAAAATGATGCAAGTCATATTTGTAGGAGGCCTATGTCCAGCAGTGGACTGCATACGGCTGAAATGTATGTAATGTAGGTAATAGGCGCAAAATATAACCCTATTTTGACGTCGACTGTGAGATATAAAAAAAACATATCTCTTGATGTGACGTTGAAATGAGCAGATTACAAAGAATAAACCCTTGTTTCAAGATGGATACTGTTATTTACTCGTACTCAACATTCATGGCATACATAAATAACAAATACATAACAAATAACTAATTTGGAAAAACATAAAGGACCCTAATAAATCTCTAAGCTGCAAATAAGAGATCACATTGAGACGGAATTATCTATTACATCACCTGATATATTTATAAAGGAAATGCAATTATGGTGATGCACTTCTTTGGATGTATGAGTCACAATGCAACGCCGTTATAGGAAGGACCATCCGTGTCCAAGAGGCCGATTCGAAGTTACGAAATCGATGACGACGACGAGATGCGTATCAACATAATAATATCAAGTAGATATTTTTGGGTTTCAAATCAAGGAGACTGCTGATACTTCTCATTTAGATGCAGTGCACGGGTTGAAGTCTTAACTTAGGTTAGGTCAGGCTAGTTATTTTTTCCCTATTGTCCTGATAAAGCAAGACTAACTGCTGAAAACAATTTATAATTATCAATTTGAAACAAAAAACTATTGTGAGTTTTTTTTAATACAACGACGGTGACAAACAAGCATACGGCCCGCCAGATTGTAAGCAGTTGTCGTAGCCTATGGACGCCTGCAACTCTAAAGGATTCATATGCGCGTTTCCTACCCTTTAAGAACCTACACACTCCTTTTTTGAAGAGCCTCATACTATAGTCGCTAGGGAAAACCTCGGCAGGGAGTTCATTCCACAGCCGGAGCGTTCGCGAGAGGAAATTCCTCTTAAACCGCTTAGTGCGCGACCTTTAGGCTCCAGGGTGTGAGGATGAAGGCACTACCGGCGGCTAGCGGTGCGGTGGTAGAAAGCGGCAAAAGGTGGTAGATTCGATCTTATTAATCGTGTAGAAGCGGTAACTCACGTTTTATAAGTCGATAATTGCTCGACACGTTATCTCCGTCGGTCATTTAACCCTAACCGCTCATAATTGTGCTTCTCGCAACTGAGTGATCATTGGAAGGGTTTGATTTTATACGGATAAATCTTTACATCATTGTCATGGTTACGAGTACATCCTCTTAGGCTTAAAAACCTGTACTAAATACTATTTTGAATTAATGTGATTTGAGATATGTTTTCATCGCCCTGAAAATCTTTACTAAGATTTTTTTATGACTGAGACATTTTACACAAATGAAAATAATAATTATCTGTTTTCCTAACGGGTCAATATCAATAAGCTGATTTATTATAAAATTATCCTTCGTAAAGTAGTCATTTAAAATAATCGTTACAATTTCGAAACATTTTTATTAAAATGTCCGTCAAGTTTTTATTCCTTACTATAACAATCGACTTTCAAAGTCTATCTTTGATCACAAAACATCATATTCTCAGGCATTTATATTACAGAATATTGTTCAGTAACAAATATTACAGATAACATACTGTACAAAGTAGCATTTTATATTGTCTTTGTAATGTTCCAGCATTGAAAACATTCTTACTCCATAGAGATTACTGCCGCCTATTCACTATTCATTTTGTTTCGGTAACGTCTATAGTTTATACTTTTAGGTAGTTATAAAAAGACAAACAATCTTGACATGTGCTTTTATTGAAAATCAGTTTTGAAAAATAAATCATGACAAGTATGTGATAATTATGAATCACATATGGTTATTTACATTATTTTGCTTTCGTAAGTAATAACCACTGATTTTTAAAAAGCGTTTTTCAATAAGACACGTCAAGATTGTTTACCTTTTCTTGAATACCTAAAAGTATAGATTATGAGTGTAGGTAGTCTAGCATCTAGTTACGATAACATGTGTGAGTTAGAATCTCAGCTCTCTCAAATGGAGTTTCAATACGAAAACTGTTTGTCTGAAACGTATCTTCGAAATATCATTTGATTTGTTCCAATTGCAATAAAGGAAACCTAGCTAATTCTAATAATATCTTGTATTTTACTTGGGGTTGCAAGGGCAGATGGCAGTCTTTTTAAGTACATATAAACTAGTCGTCATCATCATCTCAGCTAGCCTCCCCCTTGGACCTCCACATGCACCGGTTGGAAACGACCTGCATCCAGCGTCTTCCGGCGAACTTGATAAGGTCGTCAGTCCATCTTGTGGGTGGGCGTCCTACGCTGCGCTTGCTAGTTCGTGATCGTGGTGATAAAATAGTGAATAAGCCAATTCGTTGGATAAAGATTACCGAGCGGTCCCCGGGTCTCGACCTTAAAGCTTCAGCCAGTAATCACAGGCGAACAGTACAGCGTTATACCAATTGCGATTGCCAACCCGATTGTCAGGCATGGTGATTATAGCATTTAACTCCGCATGCTCAGAGGTCACTCTGAGGCCGTCTATGAGGGAGGCTGTATCCAACAGTAGAAGTCCGTGGCTTATAGATAGAGTAGATCCCAGGTTCCATTGAGCCGTGGCAAAAACTCCGAGACAAAACGCTAAAAAGATTATTTTCGAAGTATGCTAACCCACTGCTGGTATCAATAAAAAATTCGGAAGCACTCCGCTCAAGATGCTCCGAGCGGTAATAAAAGATAGTCAAGCAAAGGAAGCGTCATGGGGACATGATTCATGATCCTCAGCTCTCAGAAATGGTGTGTGTTCAACAGTGAAAATGCTTTCCGCTTGTAACAGAGGTAGCTGGTAGAGGTAACTGGTTTACTTATAACAAATTGAACAAACTGGTGAATTGCCAACTCGGATTGAATATGCCTTTTTTGTGTTGTAAAGGAAAAGTATACCCAATAGACGTTCTTTAGGCTAACAACAAAAGGTAGACTGTCAGTCGAGATAGAAAGAGAAAGAATGACGATCTAATAGTTTTAGGGTTACGATACATCGAAGAAACGGAAAAACGGAATCTTTATACTCTTTGTCTCCGACTATCTTATATATTTATTTAATCTTTATTGCTCAATACAAAAGTTAATGTCAGTCTGTCAAGAATCTGGTTCTCATGAACGCGTGAAGTTATGATAGTTGACCGGGAGGGATTGTCTTTTGTCCCTTGAAGTAGCTGATAGCTCATGGCTTGCTGGTTCGCGGTGGGACCAGTGCCTTAGCATAATAAGTACCTAACATTAATTTTAATTAGCGCGATCTCGCCAACAAACTGCAACCGTAGTTTGACGAGTAACTTTAAGATGGAAACTGTTATGTACTTTCTTGTTAAAAAAAAAATCAAGCTGAAAGTCATACCAAATACTAATGTTTACTGCCCCATAGAGCTGTGAAAAAATCAAATTTCTAAGCCAACGCCAATGAAAAGATACGGCCGTAGGTATATGCCGCTTTGCTATACTCTCAAGAGAACCAAAACCTCCCCGTGAACTATTTCGCAAAAAATACTTAATGCCTACAATCCTTGACAACCTATAAATTGTGAAATTAACTTAAAATATAATTAACTTGACGAAATGTATACTTGTGATACGAATTATAAGTTTAATCTTATATTAAGTGGTAGGAGCGTAAATTGAAGTCAAAAATTTTATAACCTCTTAAATATCCAATGTTGTGTAATGAATTTATAAAATTTTCTAGTTAATTATTCATCGACATTATAAATATGTAACTGTAGTCAGACTCCCTACAAGGTGGTATGACGACCAGGACCTTGCGGGAGACCACCGGATGGGGGTGGCGTCATTATGGGTCGCTTTGGGGAAGGCCTATGGACATAGTAGACGTTCTTCGACTAACATGATTTTGACTTCTGTAGGTATGTTTTTGAATCTCCTTTTAAAAGTACAGTCAGCAGCAGAAGTTGTTAAGCACGTGAGGTGATCATGATTAACACGACTTTATAGTTTAGAGAATAAAAGCGTGTCCAGATTATTCTGAACACGTGGCCCGCTTAGCAATTTCTGCTGACTGTACCGTATCCGAGCCACAAGCGAAGTCTATTCGACATTCCTTTGAAATACCTAAAACTAAGCCCAAACCCCGGCGGGGTCCGTCGTTGTGGTTTTATTGATTGAGCATACAGATGCGAGCCTAATAGCATATCGGTCTCAGTAACTTAGTAGTAACCTTGCAGACAAAGTTGTGGGTCCTGGGTTCACATCCTGGGAAAGATAAAAGATCTTTCCTCTTAAATTTAGGCACATTACAAGGCACTTAAGAACGCCATAAAAAATTACCGGGTGCCTGCCGTTTTACCAAAAAGACTTTGGTCAAATTTCATTACCCAAACAAATTTTAGCAAATGTTTTATTCGTCAATGCTATCTTTGGCAAGTTTACAATACGCATATTTTCATTTGGTCAAATTTTCTTTAAGCAGAATATTACTACGAAAATTAACATTTAAGCATTTGGTCATTTGCTAAATGTTTTATTAAGGCAAAACAAAAATACATAAAAAAACATTTAGTCAAATTACTTGTTACGACAAAACATTATAAGGACAAAAATTGGAGTTTTAGTGTAAAATAACTTTGCCAAAATAAAATTATTACAACGGCATGATTTCATAAATAAAACATGTTTGTATTTATTTATAATAAGTGTATTTGTAAGTTTGATGCAATATGTAAAAAAAAAAAATATTTTTACAGAAAACGAACAGCTTTTACAGTAGGTTTAGGTTAGGTTAGAACTGCGACCCCACAGAAAACGAACGGCTTTTCCAGTAGGTTTAGGTTAGGTTAGAACTGCGACCCCACAGAAAACGAACGGCTTTTAAAGTAGGTTTAGGTTAGGTTAGAACTGCGACCCCACAGAAAACGAACGGCTTTTAAAGTAGGTTTAGGTTAGGTTAGAACTGCGATCTCACAGAAAACGAATGGCTTTTAAAGTAGGTTTAGGTTACGTTAGAACTGCGACCCCACAGAAAACGAACGGCTTTTAAAGTAGGTTTAGGTTAGGTTAGAATTGCGACCCCACAGAAAACGAATGGCTTTTAAAGTAGGTTTAGGTTAGGTTAGAACTGCGACCCCACAGAAAACGAACGGCTTTTAAAGTAGGTTTAGGTTAGGTTAGAACTGCGATCTCACAGAAATCGTAAATCGTAAATAAAAAAATCGTAAATAGTAAACATTACTTACACATAAATGGAATGTGGACGATATAAATTATTTGCCTTATTTTTATTAGCGTAACAAATGTTTTGCCAACTGAAACATTTTACTTAATAAAAATTGGTCAAAACACTAGTTGGTAAGTGATTCATTGCTTTAACATTATTAAACTAAATAAAACGTTTGCGTAAAAAATTTTTGGGAAAAATAATATTGGCAAATCTTTATTTGGCAAATGAAATTTTGGGAAACATTTTTTGGGATCTGAAATTTTGGCAATTTCTTTTTGGTAAAACATTAGTAACCCAAAATTACCACTGCTTCTAATCCTACACTTCTGACACGAGAAGACTATTAACGGTAAGACACTCGGCGGGACTTGTTTTTTCAAAACAGTGTGATATATCAAATCTTAAAGTAGAAAAATGTTACTTAATTATTAGTAGTCCCACAAGAAAAAAGCCTCATCCTAATAAAGACATTCATTTTTGACGAGATAAAGACTAAAAGTTTATTAAAGTAAAATAAGTATAGAATATATTATAAAATTAAAATTTAACAAAAATATCAAATTATTTAATGAAATATTTTTTTCCTACTTTCTATTTGACTTGATGACAGGTTTGGCCTAGTAGGTGCCCTGCCTATGAAGCCGATGGTCCTGGGTTCAAATCCCCTTACCATTTATTTGTGTGATGAGCATAGTTCCCGAGTCACGGGAGTATTATATATGTACGTAAGTATTTGTATATCATACATATCGTTGGCTGAGTACCCACAACACAAGCCTTCTTGAGCTTACCGTGAGGTTCAGTCAATTTGTGTCCAATGTCCTGTAATATTTATTTATGTATTTTTTTATTTACAAGCTTGTTTACGACTTTTGTACTAAGACGAAAAGAACCCACATACCCCCCACTATGGCCTTCCCGCGGCCGGGGGGACGATGCGTAAGTGCATTCCCCACTACGTCAAAAAAAAAAGGACGAAAAGAACCCGAATTATTTGAATCTGTAAGGGTACCTACATTCAAATAATTCGAGTATCGGTTAAGGTACATTTTCTATCACACCCAAGCCGGGGAACTTCATCTGAATTGCTTCGAAAATCGAATAGACGGTCCGCTCCTCGATACGTTGATTGCAGAAACACAAAAGCGGATCCAAGTGCAAATGTGTTCTCACAATGTTGACGCTGGCATCTGAATTCAGGGCACCTATATCTGTCCAGTTGTTTTGTCGTACTCGTATCTGTGAAGTCATGTACAATCTGCAATTGGCAGGTGCCAATATGACTAAGTTTTTCTTATGCAACGTGATTTATGTGTTGTCTCAAGGCGGACGGCGTAAATCGAAGTTGGCTTATTTCGGTCATCTTTTTGTTTTCCTCAAATTAGAGTGATAGAGATTTTCTTCGCGGTAGGCCTTCTGAATAATAACATTACGGAGAGAGTAACATTAAGAGATACGATTGTCGGAAGAACTCAATTAAAGTGTATTGATTGTTTGTTATTATTTAATGCAGATATTTTTCATTTTCTTTATTTAATACCATAGGACAACAACTTACAAAATAGTTGTCTTTTACTAAGTTCCCATCGATTACAAACTGTGAAAGAATTAACATCATAATCATCATAACATGAAATCGTAAAAAATAAAGGAAACATAGACAAATCAACTGTTACTGGCAAGGCTCGAACTCACGGCTCCAGGAAATATGCCCATCACTCTACAAACTGAGCTACAGGGACTCAATATGACTCCGAATCCCACAACCATATCATTCAATATACCTAGGAGGCACCTAGCGACATGAGAGGTAGGGCACAGCGTTGACCATCACGCTTGAATCTGGGGCAGCCCAACTGGGGAAGTACCTCCTCCTTACAGAAGACCACAGCCATAATAGCATTGCCACCTTTCAGGTATGTAGTGTTGTGTTCCTGGTGGTGAGTAAGGTTCCCAGAGCTCCAACCCCCCTTAAAGGCCGGCAACGCGCTTGTGACTCCCCTGGTGTTGCGAGTGCCCATGGGCGACGGTAATTGCTTAACACCAGGCAATCCGTCTGCTCGTTTGCCACCTATGTCATAAAAAAAAATCTACCGAACATGTGTCAACACTTTTAACAGTATCGGAGACTTCATTGAGAATTCACCAAAATCGATGCGCTATTCCATAATTCATTTATTTCTAAGAATTATGGTTTCGTTAGCAGACGGCTGTTATTTTAATTTATTTTTTATAGAAGACTGACCAGCGTTTGACCTCAGTCGCACATGATGGTAAGTGTCGACGAGGTCGAGGGTGTAGCACGCTGGTTTAGTTCAGCCGATTCACGCGTGCCTTGAAAAAACCCAAATTATATCTTTCGAGACGGAAGGAGCGAATTCCATTCCTTAGCAGTCCGCATTAGGGAGGTAGAAGCGCATCGCTTCGTGCGAATGAATGGAATATTCACAACGTAAGAATAATCAATTCTTCACGCCCGGACGCCTGGCTTAATATCAAAATATTTATCATAACATTAATTATCTAACTTCAAGGATCTAAACTATCCAATAAATCGGTAGCCGACCTTAACATCTGGCTCAAAAGTATAAATACAATGATCGCCTCTCATACTCGTAAGTCGTAACTTATGAACTTTTAGATAACGCCCATAAGTTAAGAGATAAGTTGGGAGAAGTTACAATCTTTGTTTGTAATGTTTTGGTCGTGAGAAAATGTATTGAGGACAAAATAGTTTGAACTCCTTTATATAACTTAGGGCCGGTTGAACCAACTAACTGTTAAGTGATAACGTCATAATAAATACATAGTCTTTAATTGCCGTATTATTCATAAAATAAAACAAATGACAACTATATTATATCAGATGTGGCCTGTAATAAGAGCAATAACTTTAGGCATCGTTTCTAAACCATAAACGTAGTAACATTTGTTCTACGAATTTTGAAAATAACTTACAGTTTACTAAATATTAATAACACAAGATTTTCCGAGCACGCAATGTATTGTGAAAACTATGAAGTTTGAAGCTGACAGTAAATGTCAACGGGAATATTGGATGTTCATTGAAAATTGGACCCGGGTATGTCCTTAAACTACGTCCAACAATGAGAGGTAGGGCACAGCGATGACCATCACGCTTGAATCTGGGGCAGCCCAACTGGGAGAGTACCTCCTCCTTACAGAAGACCACAGCCATAATAGCACTGCTACCTTTCAGGTATGTAGTGTTGTGTTCCTGATGGTGAGTAAGGTTCCCAGAGCTCCAACCCCGCTTAAAGGCCGGCAACGCGCTTGTGACTCCCCTGGTGTTGCGGGTGCCCATGGGCGACGGTAATTGCCTACCATCAGGCAATCCGTCTGCTCGTTTGCCGCCTATGTCATAAAAAAAAAAAATACTTTTTAGTTTGTTCGAAAAAACCCCAAGTAATAGATAACACAATTTTTTAAAGATGTGTAACAAATATTGCTACTTTCACGGTTTAGAAGCGATCCTTAAAGTTATTGCTCTATTACAGGCCTCACCCGGTATGTAATATACTATACTAAACTAACCTAAACAAAAAAATTAAGAAAAGGAAATACACACTAGCGGCGATCACTCGACGTTTACCCGGCGATTCCATAGTAAGGCCGACTCCGCAACGTTCAATTTTATATGGGAACGCCAACAAAACGCGGGACTGGAAGTCTAGTGTGCCCACATCTAAGTAATTCTAATGGATACAAATGCAACGGATGATTATAAATTTCATAGCGTGTTTAATAATTTTTTGTTACCTTTTATTTTGTAATTCAAAGTTTATATAGGTGAAAAAGTTAACTGAAGGACCATGTCTATGTAATTGTGCGGGAAATTGATAATTATAGAACTTCGTTTAAAATTTGAATATAGAATGCCGACATGCGTGTACACACACGTTACTACTACATATACGGGTGATTTGTTTTTCACCTATAGAAGACTAAGAAGTCTTTTCTGCTTTATACTATTAAAATCATACAACTATTACTTAAAACGGGATTGTTACCATGTACAAGTACATTAGTTATTCCGTGAGGATGGCGCTTGCAACAGTGCCGAAATATCAGAAACTTATTTTTTTTATATACGACGTCGGTGGCAAACAAGCATACGGCCTGCCTGATGGTAAGCAGTTACCGCAGCCTATGGACGCCTGTAACTCCAGAGGTGTCACGTGCGCGTTGCCGACCCTTTATAAATCTGTACACTCGTTTTTTGAAGAACCCCATACTGTAATCCCTCGGGAAAACCGTGGCAGGGAGCTCATTCCACAGCCGAAGAGTTCGTGGGAGGAAGTGCCTTTTAAAGCGCTCAGTACGCGACCCCGCAGGCTCTAAACTAATATAAATAGTAACTATACCGTTATAAGTAATAGTTGTAATGTGATTGAGCATGTTAGCTTAAAATCGTAAATAAAAACCTTATTATATTATATATTACCGATATTTCATAGCAGTAGAAGAGCGTAGGCAAGCCACTAAAAATCGGTATATGCTCCTACTGTTTACAAATATTCGTGCGTACGGCTTCTTCTAATTATTCATTGTCGTTAACTAATTTTAACTACTTGTTAAATATTAAACACCCATTAGCTGGACAACCCTAGCGCTAGGGCTGTCTCCGCTTAACAGTAATTAATTATGCGGGCTCGTTTACAAATGACCCACACAGGGTGTTACCCGTAACAAGGGACAATGATGTTATCAGTATGGAAGTTATTTTTTAAACGGGGTTGGCTTAATTAAAAATGGAGTATTTTTTAATAAGCAAGTGGCAAGAATGTGCAACTAGTAATCAGGAGGTCGCAGGTTCAAACCCCGGCTTGTACTAATGAGTTTTTCGGAACTTATATAAGAAGTATCATTTCATATTTACCAGTCGCTTTTCGTTGAAGGAAAACATTGTTAGGAAACCGGATTAATCCCAATAAGGCCTAGTTTACCCTCTGGGTTGGAAGTTCAGATGGCAGGCGCTTTCGTAAAACTGGTGCCTACGCCAAATCCTGGGATTTGTTGCCAAGCGGACCCCAGGCTCCTCTGAGTCGTGGCAAAGTGCCGGGAGAACGCGAGGAAGGTGATAAATAAGCACCAAGACTTCAGTGGCGTCAGTCTGGCAGTCCTTTCATATGTGGCATTATCTAAGAAAAAGTACCTTATTGTCGATGGCACTTACGTCGATTCGCGTTGCATTTATATTGTTTCATGTTGAACAACGACATAAGCGCCCTCGACAATAAGGTCCCTTTTCATTGATAATGTCACATGAACTTATCATTGAGTATATTATTGAAGGAAACCTCCACAATGACTGATGACAGTGACATACATACATACATCATACATTTCAGCCGTATGCAGTCCACTGCTGGACATAGGCCTCCCACAAATATGACTTGTATCACCTTGGGGGCAGTTGCCATAGTCGCCACGTTTAGCAGACGTGTTGGCGACCGCAGTACCTGTAAATTGGGTTTTCGACGGACGCTGCTGCCGGTCCGTAGAATTTTTCCCTTTGTCGCCTCTTATGACACCCGCGGGAGGAGATGGGGTGGTGCTATTCTAGTCAGCCGGCATCACACGGCAAAGGATTCCATTCTATATTTTTCAGAACTTGCAACGAAAATAAAGTTGCCTTGTAAAGATGAAAATTAATTACCGTGGGTTTGTTACAAGCTAATAAGATCTTCTAAGGAGCAAGGCTTTTCAATTACAGCCCTAGAATTCGCAAAATTAAATTATCGTAACCCAGGGGTGGAAGAAGTTACGATTGTAATAAGTTTACTTTGGTCTATGGGTACAAGGTATAAAGATTTATACGAATATAAACCTTTTTTTTTTATGACATAGGCGGCAAACGAGCAGACGGATTGCCTGGTGGTAAGCAATTACCGTCGCCCTTGGGCACCCGAAACACCAGGGGAGTCACAAGCGCGTTGCCGGCCTTTAAGGGGGGTTGGAGCTCTGGGAACCTTACTCACCATCAGGAACACAACACTACAGACCTGAAAGCTAGCAGTGCTATTATGGCTGTGGTCTTCTGTAAGGAGGCGGTACTTCCCCAGTTGGGCTGCTCCAGATTCAAGCGTGATGGTCATCGCTGTGTCCTACCTCTCATAAACCTATTAAGAAGCGGCAAGAGCATGTCTTTGCGAACCAGAGATTGCAGGTTCAAACCCCGTCTTGTAAGAATGAGTTTTTCAGAACTTAAGTACGAAATATCATTTGATATCAGTCGCTTTTTGTAATACCCAGGCATTATGAATAA
Source organism: Grapholita molesta (assembly GCA_022674325.2). Taxonomy (NCBI): domain Eukaryota; kingdom Metazoa; phylum Arthropoda; class Insecta; order Lepidoptera; family Tortricidae; genus Grapholita; species Grapholita molesta. The sequence continues at coordinate 13,691,014 of CP053135.2, read as the reverse complement.
TGACTAGCTATACTGGGCCAAGTGGCAAGTGACAAGCTAGACTTCAATATTTATCACATTGTCTGGTCATTGTCATTATGAATGCTGCTACATCGTCGTTGGGCACTTTGGTCGGGGAGAGAAACACACTCGTGACACGTGTTAACCACAGTTACCGATGGATGCAACTGCAACTGGCACAAAGGCCTACAGCTATTTCTAAACTGATATTTTTTTTTCTTAGCGAGGCGGCTGTGTTGTGAACGCAAAAAACCTAACACTCCTCAAGGGAAGCTAATCATCAGTCATAACAAGGCCCAGTTTATCCTCTAGGTTGGAAGGTCCGATGACTGTCGCTTTCGTAATACGCCAAATCCTGTGATTTGTCGCCAAGCGGACTCCAGGCTCCATGAGCCGTGGCAAAATGCCGGGACAACAATGATGATATGAATCTAAACCATTATTTAGTGGATTATGTTAAAGATTTGTAATACATATTTCTGGTAAATCGATAGTTTAGTAGTAGAGAAAATGGGCTGAAAACTAAAAGGCCGACTGTGTCCATCTAAAATTGAATGACAATTCTGTAAAACAATAGAATAACAAAAAATACAGACTACAAAACCAGAGACAATATTAAAAGTATAAAAACCTCGTCGACAATATTATTAATAGGCACAGTTTGAAACTGTGTTACTGGATGTTGCATTACGTAATGATAACAAAACAGTAACTTGACTTTTAGTTGAAACTTTATTTGTGGCATTACCTAGGAAAAGGTACCTTATTGTCGATGGCACTTACGTCGATTCGCGTTGCGTTTATATTGTTTCATTTTGAACAACGACATAAGCGCCATCGACAATAAGGTCCCTTCATAGATAATGTCACATTTGAGTCGTCAAAATTCTAAGGTCATAAGACATGACAATATAAATACAACTGATAAGCTTAGCGAGTTACTCTCTATATTAGCGTTGCCCCAAACTAGAATACCATAGAATGTTTCACTATGAAAATAACTATGATAAACTCAGCGAGTTGTCTATATGTCAGGGACCAGTGATAACTTGGGTATTATTGAAAATGCCCGGGCATTATGAAAAACGCCCAATATCAGAGGGCAATTCGATTATAAATATTCAAATTATTAAGTTGACCGGGCATTATTAATAATGTCTATCACCTATTGGGCAGAATACTAAGCTAACAATATCGACCAAATGACAGATGAGATATAGTTAGAAAACTCCCGTTCATCATTTTTTTCATACAATTAGTGCTGAGCTTGGACAATCATATTAGGGCAAAACAGAAATTCAGTCCCAGAGTCACCGGTAGGTACGACGACGAGCGAAGCGAGAAGGAGTGTTAGGTTTTTTGCGATCACAACACAGCCGACTCGCTAAGAAAAAAAAAACAGGTTAGAAATAGCTGTAGGCCTTTGTGCCAGTTGCAGTTGCATCCATCGGTAACACGTGTCACAACGACGATGTAGCAGCATTCATAATGACAATGACCAGACAATGTGATAAATATTGAAGTTTAGCTTGTCACTTGCCACTTGGCCCAGTATAGCTAGTCATTATTCATAATCCCCGGGTATTACAAATAATGCCCGTCTTTATCACTTGGTCCATAACATATATACTAGTTGATTACCTAGTTCTCGTAATGACGAATCGGCTGTACTTAATCTTTGTGTGTATTTCTCTATGTTGTGTAGTAATTAAAATAGATTCCCTTATTCCTCTTTTTTTTAAGGAAAATGGCCGTAATCGACCCAAGTTGTTTAATAACTAAAGGAACCTCTCAGTTAGTAGTTACATTCTATATCATTGTATATTTAAATAATGACTATAGAGTTATTATTGCTGCCATTTAAATATGAAACGTAGCCGATGTAAATAAGGATCAAATTCCTTTGACGCTGGTCAGTGCGCCGAGAGCGCCCTTTTTATGCGATCCCTGCATAAAAATCTCGACTTTTATCTGTTGTTGCACTCTCATCCACTTGCTTTATGAGTTCAACCATATACTAGCTCTTAAACAAATTACATAAATCTTTTAAGACTTGTCTAGAGAGTACTTAAAGTTGTATTTTTAGCTAAGATGAAATTAAATATTGTTTTCATTCATGTGACCAGTGTGGCCTAGTGGGTAGTGACCCTGCCTATGATGCCGAAGGTTCTGGGTTCGAATTTGTGTGATGAACACAGATTTAGTTCTTGAATCATGGGTGTTGTCTGTGTATTTAATTATTTGTACTTTATCTTAATAATATAAGGCCTAATATACAGACCTTAAGCTTACCATGGGGCTCAGTCAATTTGAGTAAGAATAAATTAATTAGTTTCAGCATGTTTCTGTCAAAAATGTAATTTTTGGTATAAGCTTTTATTACCGAGATCTAACTGGGTCCGTGATAATGCCAACCTGTTAAAATAATCTGAAATAAAATGATATAAGTAATAAAAAATAATTTGATTTGTTCTTCTGATATTTATTTATTCATAAACAATACAGTATTGTGTTTGAAATAAATGTCTTAGTTGCATAGATGACAGTACCGTTTTTCTATAAGTATCAGAATCCCAAAAGTGATTCATATAGGAGGTGCAATCACTGTACTGTTTCGCCTTAGAAATGGTAACATTTCAGACGTATGCAGTCCACTGCTGGACATAGGCCTCCTACAAATATGACTTGTATCGTCTTGGGGGTAGTTGCCATAGTCGCCACGCTTGGCAGGCGGGTTGGCGACCGCAGTAGCTGTAGATTGGGTTTCGACGGACGCTGCTGCCCGTCCGTAGGATTTTTCCCTTTGTCGCCTCTTACGTATGAGATGGGTTGGTGCTATTCTAGTCAGCCGGCATCACACGGCACGAGATGCCCATGAACCACTTACAAAAACATGATTGCATATACTTGAAAAAATTTGACGAGTTACGCTGTGTCCGGGTGGTTCAATTGGTAAGGGCTTAAGCCACGAAAGATGAAGATCAGATACAGGTTCAAATCCTACCTCGGATGCCGGTACTTGGTCACTCTTTTTAAGTATGTCATATATATGAATTTTGAAAACTAATTCTTAAATAAGCTTTCAACCAGGAAATACTGATTCGAAACTGCAATTAAGGTGCAATTATAAACCCAAGCCTGGAGTCATAAAACGCACATTGTTTTGTATGCACAGTCGGTAGCTATTCTAATCCATACTTGATTACTGGTAAAGACATATAGGTTCCTTAGTAGATTACGCATTTGCATTCATATAGTTCACTTTTATATTCTTATTGCAATTAAAGTCATTTTATCATCGTTATCATCATCATCTCCCCCAAATATGACTTGCATCATCTGAAGTTGGAATATTCGCCACGCTCGGCAGGCCGGTTGTGGACCGCAGTAGCTGTTAATTAGATTTTGATGGACACTGGTACCCACCCGGCATTTAAAGACATTTGCGTCCGTACATATATAATCTATAGTTCAAAATGTATAGGTATGATTATATTACAGGTTTTTTTGTTGATATGTAGTTTTTTAAGGATCTAGATTATGGCTAGAACATTTCACTCGAGGAACACTTTATTTTGTACATAAATGAAGCTCCTAGTTTACTGTAAAATTAGGAAAAAAACATCGTCGATAAACAAAGACATGTTTTTAGAAAAACTTTTTAAATGAAAACTAGTAACATTTTACTTGGAAATTATCGGTAGTTCTATTCTAACACTAAATACCGGTTTCAACTTCACAAAATCGCCTGTAGGTTTGTGTTCTACGCTTTGTGGTATTCAGCAAAAAGTAGAGAAATGGCGACAAAAAATGCAAATGGCTACAGCGAATGGCAAGATGGCCGAATAATTTGGACTGTCTTGTTTTTTTGGTGGAAAATGGACTTCTTGACTATTTCTGTGGTTTTTTACTTTCGCCGTATTTACGTTAAAAAAACTAATTTAGACAAAGAAGTATATTAATATAAATGTTTCTAAAATGTACCTAAGGCAGATGTGTTAGTGACCAAAATTTATCTGTTTTTTCTTTTCGAACATATCGGTTCCGTACCTTGGTTCATACCGCTGTACGGAAAAACTTATTTTTTCACATACTTATTTTGGGTACCGGTCTCTTTCGGTAAAGAAAGACATTTTGTGGATGAAATAACAATTAGGCCATGTCGGCTTCGTTAGACCTCTACATAGTATAGAATCATCATTAATCATTACATCATTATACAATATAAAAATAAAATTACAAAAGCAAATCGGGAAAATTCCTACGGATGGGCAGTAGCATCCGCCGAAACCCAATCTACAGCTAGTGCGGTCGCCAACCCGCCTGCCAAGCGTGGCGACTTTGGCAACTAACCCCTAGATTGTACAAGTCATATTTGTGGGAGGCTATGTCCACCAGTGGACTAAATACGGCTGAAATGTATGTATGTATGTTTGTATGGAGGCGAATACGCTGCGAGTCCGCCGCGTATGAGTTTTGTATATGTAGAAATCGCTTATAAATCGCTATGTGTGACAATGCTATTCGGTGTAGTTTCTGCGGAAATGGTGACACTGAGGCGTTTGAACATATTCATTTCAATGCTCAAATAAATATGAACAATGTTACTAAAGGTTATTTACATATATATATATATTCATAGGGCCTTAGTGTGGTCCAAAAAATTTTTTTTTTAATGTTGCATCTCCACAAGGATTTTTTTACTGCAAAACTCATAAAAATCACATACACCAATTTTCATTACAATCAAACATTATTTAGAGGTCGCTCAAAATTGATCACTTTCCCAACAGTAAAATCAATGGAAATAATTTAAGCAAAGAAAATATGCTACCTGGGGACATTTTAATGGTTTAATTTAATTTTTTTCATAACAACATAAATATCAAACCGGCATTTTTATAATTTTAGGATACATTTATTTTTTTACTATTGTATGAGATATCATTATTTCAGTCATGTTGGGTGACCAGTAAATTACGAGCAACCGAGTTAAGATTTTGCACATAGACATCCACTTGCTAGTAGAAAAAAAGGAGCCTTGTGGAGATAACATCCAAAACATTTTTTTTACTTCATACAAACCTGGACCGCCCTAATAGGGCATGGAGCGGTACCGCGAAAATCGAAGTTCGTATATTTCTAGCATCTCTCTCTTTTACTCCAATTAAGGTATCACGAGAGTGACAGACACAATCGACCGAAATTTACAAATACCGTTGTTCACGGTAGCGCCCATGTTTCGAAAAGCCGTGTGCTCTCCATTTTAAAGAGCGCCCAGTCCCATTTGAGTTGACTGCATCATTGAAATTGTTTCTGTGCTGCTTTTCTTCCGGCAAGGATTCCCCATCGAACCATTTCCTATTCACTCTATTACTTTGTCCTTGTCTCCTTGATAAACTACAATGGTAAATTAATTGCCGTTAGGAAGCCACAAAGGGTCCCAAATGCATACCTACACCAAATCAATGGAATGAAGGGTCTTGAAGTACCTGTAAAACAGTTGAATTTAAATACTTTAATTGGTTTTCTCTTAATTATTTGCCAAATTAATTAATTTGCATCAATTAATTTAGCTTAATAGGCCGTAATTAACAACGACATGAGTAAATAATTTTTCAGTTCGGAATTAATTACCGGGTAAATAGTAAAAACGCCAATTTTGTGGTACTTTATATCGATCAAATTATAATTACAACGAAACACATTTATTAGCATAAAAAGTATTACTTAGTTACAAACGGATAAAATCTCGTGTAATTATATCGCACTAGGTGACATGTTTCGGCGACAGCAGCGATTAATACAACCTCACCCTGAGTGGTGTGTCCTGCCTCGGCTTGAAAATGGGTAGCTTAGGTAGTAACATGGCTCATAACAGTTTTAATTATATTATAGCACTAAAAGTATTATATATACGCACAGGTGGAGCGAGCGGTTTGCGTTTTAAACAAAGGCAAATGTATAGCAATGGCCACACTGCACGCAGCTCCAACCGCTCCGCTCGTCGCCACGCTGCAAGCCCTGCCACACGCTCTGGCCTGATTCCGCGAACATCGAAGTTCTTACATCTTTCTCTTCTACTTCAATTACGGCATAATGAGAGTAACAGAGACAATCGTCCGATTACGAATATCGTATATCGCGTAGCTTTGAGCATCTTATATAAAGTAGTTAACATAAGTTGTTGTATGTATGTCTAAATGTCACACCTTTGATGCCGGAGATAGATGTTGCTACCCGTCTTTCTGAGAGCGTAAGGTATTTCTCAGCGTTCCTATATAAAATTGCACGCTGCGAAAACGCTTTCACGCGGTGTGTCGCTTACTAAGGAATCGCCAGGAGAGCGTCGAGTGGCTGCCGCTAGTGTGCCGAGGCCCTCAGGACGTAAACAAATTAATATAACAAAGGAAAGACAGACAGAGCACCATACACTGGATCGCGTAAGCGACGCTACCGTCGCAACCTAAAGCACAGCAGACCTATATCTGTTGGTCGAGTCATCGATTGGTTGCTAAACCTGTTTATATTTTTTCACCTAGCTAGCTCTGGAAGAACTGTTTTATTATTTAAAAGCAGATAGCAAAGTTGCATTTCATTCACAAGAGTGCAAAGTATATATTATAATTTCATACAAATTGTTTATTACTAATCAAATGTTTTTTTGATGTTAGCTGGTTAGATGTTCTATTATTTAATGTTTTTAAATGATAAATGAGATTTGCCAATATTTTTTTAAGTTTTAGAGTATTTTTTTTCCTCGCGGTAGTGAGGTGAAAAATTATGTGTTTCACTCGGTAACAAAGTGAGTTCCCCTCTCGTGCTTTGAAACCCTCCCATTGCTCAAGATTCCACTCTTTGAACTACTCGCGAAGCTCGTGGTTTAATTTTGGAATCTTTCGCTGGCTCAAGTCTCAATATTAGCACGAGAAGGTAAACACTAACTTTGCTCTCTTGTAAAACAAATAACTATTTTCTATTTTATAAAAAGCGAAGTAGTCCAACTGATATTACACGGCTCGAAGCCCGAGAGCTACCTTTTATCCGCATGAAACCTTATAATGCTTCATCCCCCTAAACGCGGGCTAAGAAATTCAATTTGCTCTCGACTCCTATCCTGGAAAATATCTAGGTAAATATAAGGAGACAGGATACTCAGAATAGTTAAACAGAGCTGATTTTGTGCATAGTTTGTGTCATAAAAAATACTGTAGACGGTGTGAAGATTTGTATTAGAGTATCGTAATAAATATACTTCAAAATTATCATTTACTCTATGTACTTACTAATATGTATGTATGTATGTATTTTGGACCCGGGCATGTCCTTAAACTACGTCCAACAATGAGAGGTAGGGCACAGCGATGACCATCACGCTTGAATCTGGGGCAGCCCAACTGGGGAAGTACCTCCTCCTTACAGAAGACCACAGCCATAATAGCACTGCTACCTTTCAGGTATGTAGTGTTGTGTTCCTGATGGTGAGTAAGGTTCCCAGAGCTCCAACCCCCCTTAAAAGCCGGCAACGCGCTTGTGACTCCCCTGGTGTTGCGAGTGCCCATGGGCGACGGTAATTGCTTACCATCAGGCAATCCGTCTGCTCGTTTGCCGCCAATGACATACAAAAAAAATGTGTGATGCCAGTGATGACATATGGCACGTGGTCGCTTACTATGTGGTCTTATAAGAAGGCTGAAAGTCACCCAAAGGGCAATGGAGAGGGCTATGCTGGGAGTGTCTCTACGTGTTCGTGTCAGTAATGACGTCATTCGTAGCAGAATCAAATTAACCGATTCAGGCCTACGGATCGCTAAACTTAAGTGGCAGTGGGTATATTACAAGCAGCACCAATGGCCGTCGGGGCGTTAAGGTTGTCGAGTGGCGATCACGTACCGGATGACACCAGTGCCAGTGCAATAAGCCAGGATAGGAAGCGGGTTGTCGATCGCAGTATGTCCTACCGCTCTAAAGGGACGCTACTTTCCCTTGGTTGTTTCTGGTCACAGTTTAGGGACAATACCCAGTAGGTTAGTATTAAATCGATAGTATTTAACAGGTATGTAAAGCTGTATACAGAATGTGGATTAATGTCCGTATCGACTATCGAGCTATAATGCCAGTTGCAATCCGGACATCCAATTTGTCATTCCACCAATATTGCCGCTCGAATCAACACCTGCATTGGAAACCACTGATCCGAGAGCGCAATGTAAATCAAATTGTCCATTGAGCCGCACATGAACATATGAAAACCGATCTTGACTTGATATTAAGAACCTACTCGGTGCATGTCCCTGTCATATAATTATAATATTTAAGATCGATAATTTCTAGGGTATAGATGTTATACACTAGAAATTATTTTATATTCAAAACACATGCATAAATTGCTCTTTAGCAGTATACGAACTCCAGACCTTTGCCTTTTTAAGCAGTGTAGGGTAGGGTATATTACAAAATAATGATTTAATCTAAAAGTCTAAAAGAGTCCGCAATAAAATATAAGAAAAAAATATTTACAACAATCGAAATACTGCGTAGCAAATGTACCTACCCAATTTTAATGTGATTTTGTAATATGTGATTGTAATGTGTATTTCACTGATTTCCATTTAAATCTTGAATTGTAATCCTTTCTTGACTTGTAAAATACACATTGAATATGATTGAAATTGTAAAATGAAAGAGAAAACAGTCTTTAATAAATCCCACAGTGTAAAACAAAAAAAAAATTACCACAACAAACATCCTATTAGTTCCATTTTTTTTACCTATGAAGCCGACGGTCATGGGTTCATATCCCAGTTAGGGCATTTATTTGTATGGATACTGTGGATGTCCTGTAATATTCATATTTAAAGGGTAGGGTAGGACGTATATTCGCCTTTGAAAGGTAAGTTTTGATAACCCTGCATACTGATTCGACTCATACGACCTTAATATGAAAAATTAATACATATTACATCAAAATCGGATTTATAAAGTTTGCTCAAATATTTACCCTAAATCGCCTATCGAACATTCGGTAGCACACACTAACCAGTATAAGAGGGGTCTCCGCGTATTTAAAGTTAATACAAATCTTTAGGCCACTTCATACTGGTTATTGTTAAACCTCAACAAACTTCTTCAACTCTGAATAGTCTTATGTTGACGGGCGCTTGCAAGCTAATAAGCCGTTATTTCTAATTTGAAGGCCTATAGATAAGCGCTACAGCTGAAATAACAACACATCTAATTGACTGTTGGCATACCTTAACCCATTGCTATTAGGTTGGAAATTGGTTTGAGGATAGTACGATTTTATAGCTTAAAACAAAAACGGCGCATGTGTCAAGATTCTGGTAAAGAACTTGACTTATCGAAAGTGCAACAGTTATTAGCAGTATTATGATTATCTCAGACTGAGACAGGATACAAGGGATTTTGGCTGCAAATTTTGCCGTGCTGTATACTAAATGTACAGCTCCCTGTTCTATCAGATCAGATCAATCAAAATAACCAGTGAAACGTCAAAACTTCGGATTTCAAAGTAAAAAAAAAATGCGATAACTAAAGGAAATCTTTCTCTCTGAGTCTCTTCCTAAGCCCGGTGTTCAGATACTGAACGCGTGCGAAAATACGGTACACTCCGCCTTAAACTATCGTGAGTTAAGAGCATTCTATTTTTTTTTTATAAAACACCACGTTTAGCACGTTTAATAAAATCAGTCACACGTTCTGGACTGCACTCTTAGTGGTTGAAAAAGTTGGAAATGGGGACTTACTTAGTATTTCGGGCGAGTGGTTAAATGCGGTAGTCCACATGGCAAGGTACCTTATGGCGCTTACGTTGAAAAGTGTCACATTAATATTGAAGCGTCATTAACAATAGCGTAAGCGCCAAACGCCATAAGGTACCTTTCCACGTGGACTACCATATATGAAGTTGAGTTCGACAAAGAGCCTTATACAGTGTGTATTTTTCATACGGGCGTATATTGTAGTGGCGATTAGTATTGGACCTCAAGAACCTATTTACATTCATTTTGTTAAAAAAAATAGGTTATTTTTATTTCATACATAAAAATTAAGCACGCAATGTATTGCATCCATAGTAATTAACGTACCGATGCGTCATGTCATGTCAGTAATTACTTGTCATGTCAAAATAAATTGAAGTTGGACTTAAAAAATCGTTACAACTATGTTATAACAACATAATACGAGTCGTATTACTGGATACTGTATGGCAAACTTATACGCCCGTATGAAAAATACACACTGTATAATTAAAACTGTTGTGAGTCATGTTACTACTAGTTACAAACAGATAAGCTCATGTGTGATACTACCTCACCCCGAGCGGTGTCCTGATGAAAATCGGTACCAACCTTACCCGAAACATGTCGCCTACTGCGATATAACTACACGTGCGTGTGAGCGTCAACGTTTGTAACTAAGTAGTTAAGAGGCTTATATTTTTTTTTAAGCAGCAACGTCTGCTAGCGATACTTAAGTCTCATAACACACGGCACTAACACCCTGTTTTCACCATGTCGTTCTCGAAATGTCAAAATTTACCTAAGTATCTTTGTTGTGAACGGATTTTCCCACGGAACTCTAAACAGCTTTGCTAAGTCCCTTATTTCCGCTGGCGTAATTAAAAGTGGAAAACTCATTTCTCTTCGTGCGCTGATGGAGCTTTGTTTTGCCGGGATGTGTAATTTTGTTCTTATAACCGCACTATCCTTATAAGATATAATAAATGGTCAAAGCTGTACCCTTAACATGAGTTGTGACATTGAGGTTTTCGATAACGAGTATAGACTTTACTATCTGTGCATCTCGCTTGTACTATTTTAGTGCGAACGTGATGCACAGATAGTAAACTCGATACTCGTTATCGAAAACTTTACAGTCACAACTCATGGTAAGGGTACAGTTGATTTAGGCACTGGTCCCACCGCGAGCTAGTAAGCTGTGAGCTATCAGCTATTTCAAGTGACAAAAGACAATCGATAAAAGATAAAAGACAAAAGAGATCCCGTGTAAATAAAAGAGACATATGGCGATCGTAGTTCATCGCCGGGCGATGAGTTATAAATATACTATACTCTTTTATTTACACGGGATCGATTATCTTTTGTCCCTTGAAATACCTGATAGTTCATAGCTTATAGTTCGCGGCGGGATCAGTGCCATAGGTTGAGCTTCGCTAGCGCATCTGACGTATTTTGGTAACTGTATATAACGGTACCTACAGTTTTTTTTGGATACCGTTTTCATAATTACCGTTATGATTTCTTAGTCTTTATGATCGGCGCTAACCCGCTGTCATTACGTAAAGTTTGTGACAAAAGCCAGCGATACGTTTATTTGATACTATGTTACGCTAGTTAGGGTTCCATAATCAACAAGGCATTGTTCCGAAAGATAAAAAATGTCCCTTTTACGTTTGGACGAGAAGCCCAAGAAATATGAAAAAAAATCGTGAAAGTTTAGTGTAATAAAATTATCTAGGATTTTTTTTGAACTTGATCGGTTCAACCATTTTTGAGTTGCGGATCTAAAACTATGAAACCCTGCACTGAGCATGACCCGACTAGCTTTTGGCCGTTTTTTTTACTATACCACAAGCTTACTTTATGAAGTTTGACGGTTAAATTCTTCGCCGACGAAAGCCTAAGGTTTTCTTTGATCCCTTGTGTGTCCCTTCGTGGCTAACGACAAAATGGCCGTGACGGGCGCTCATATCACGGTTCAATAGTGTTCTGTAACACAGCTGGAAAAATGAGGTTTAAGAATAAGTCTGTAAATCAAATCAGATTTACAGTCAATTGCTGAAAATAGCTACGTTCAAAATACCTAAAATCTCAATACCTAATGATTGAAAATACCTACGTACGAATTACATAAATTTAAAACACGTATTGGACTAAATACCTAAAGTTTAAAATAACAGCTATAACACCTAAGCTTGATACACTAACATGTATTACCCAATGGTCAATATACCTAAAATGATGCACTTGCGAGCAGCAACACCAAAAAGGGGGTACTTTGAAAACCATACAGGTCGCGAGCGAAGCGAGGAGTGTGTTAGGTTAACCGCGATCTAACAGCGCCAGAACCAACGAACATCGAACAATCAGGCAATCCGTCAGCTCGTTTGCCTCCTATATCATAAAAAAAAAGAACAGACTCGCTTTACAATCATCATGATGACAGTTGACCATTTGAAGTTCTATAACATACCGCTAGACTTTTTGAGCTTTTGGTATTTAACCATTAGGTATTCAGAGTTTAGGTATTTTAAAGTAAGTTATTTCAATTTTAGACATTCCGATACTATTTTTTAAACTTTGCGTATTTTAAATTTCGGTGACATCATCGTTAGGTAATTAGATTTGAGATATTTCCAACGTTAGGCATTATAATTTCAGATATTCTGATACGTACCCCCTGAAATATGTTAACATATTTTAACTTTGACCTATTGTAATAAGGTTTACAAAAATACAGTAAAATAAGTTTTGGAACCATTTTTTGCTATCTAAATATTATGGAAGCCCGAAGCAAATGTGTTTTTAATATTAGGATTTTTTTCTATTACATATTATAAACGCTTGAATCTGGGGCAGCCCAACTGGGGAAGTACCTTCTCCTTACAGAAGACCACAGCCATAATACCACTGCTACCTTTTCAGGTATGTAGTGTTGTGTTTCTGATGGTGAGTTGGGTTCCCAGAGCTTCAACCCCCTTAAAGGCAGGCAACGCGCTTGTGACTCCCCTGGTGTTGCGGGTGCCCATGGGCGACGGTAATTGCTTACCAGCAGGCAATCCGTCTGCTCGTTTGCCGCCTATGTCATAAAAAAAGCGGGCAATCGTTTAGTCGCTACAGAAAATTAACACACGCGTTTAAACTCACCTTAAACCATCTAAACTCACCATTTTTAATCGTTACAAGATTGTTTAAGAAGTAACAAATTAAAATCCGAATTCCAAAAAAAGTTCGCAACGTGTTACACGTCAGAACTAACCAAGATTTATCTAAGTAACAACTTCTTGTTTGCATTGACTATCTTATTTTTAGAACAACGTTTTACTAGTATTACTGAACCTTTAAACTCTTAACAAATATACGTGACGAGGGTTCATGATTATACTGGTTGTAGGAACGCGATGGGTAGATGAGTTCACCAGCTGGTAAGGCTGAAAGTTTATGACAGACGAGTGGTGAATGTAGAATTAGATTTATGTTTGTGGCTGCTGTGAACTCCAACGTCAACCATGGTTGACATTTTATCGTCTATCGCGCTATCCGTCACTTTCGCACTCACATACTTGTTAGAGCGTGACAGATAATGTGACAAGTGATAAAAACCCGACCGTCAACACTGTTTCAATAGGCTACCGGACTGATACTTCAACTAGTAATGTTATTTGGGTGAAATTATTTTGTTTTTTTTATTGTGTCCCAAATGGCAATTCCTCCATTGGCCAACTGGATAGGCCAGAACGCCATTTTTTAAAGAAAGAAAGACGTATGGACTATCGACTGTATCCCATCAGTAACGAGAAAAGAAATAGGTTGTTAAAAGAAATGTGGCCCCACATTTCTTTTAACAAATAAGTTCTATTCATTACCTTGGTAGCTGCACCAGTATGGATAGGAGATTAAGCTATAAGAAACATGCATGTTTTGTGTATTTAGGTGCACATTAAATAGTTGATTGAAACATTTTATTATCTTTGATAATAGAGTATTTGGTCCAATCAACTAGTACACTCGTTCCCATGGCTTTTCTTTGGGCCTTGAAATAAAACTGGCTACGAGTTTGGACTTGTCCTTCATTAGGCATAACTTTTAGAAAAAATTGGGACCTGCGGGCGGCCACAACAGAAATATGAATATAAAATATAAATATCGAAACAATATTAAAATAATAAAAGTCTGCCTAATCAAGTTATGCAAAACTTTAGGCACTCCTAAAAAGTAAAATAAATAAATATTACAGGACATTTTTACACAAATTGACTGAGCTCCACGGTAAGCTCAAGAAGGCTTGTGTTGTGGATACTTAGCCAACGATATATTCATATAATATATGAATACAATAATACATATACTGACTCAGGAACATATATCTCTGCTCATCACACAAACAAAATGCCCTTACTGAAATTTGAACCGGCTTCATAGGCAGGGTATTGACCCACTAGGCCAAACCTGTCGTCAGTGTCGTAAGACTATTGATTTCGCCATTTTGAATTATTATTAAAAAAATATGGCAATACAGGGTGAACACGAACTCGACTTCGGTCTTAAAACAGTGACAACATGCTAATACTAATATAACCTTGCTTTAAAAACTAATCTAGATATGTTTGGGCGGTGCGTAGGAGTTGTGCATTCCTGCCGCATAGATACATCGCAATTTGCATCTATTTTTACTTTTATGCTGGTTCACTATTTATTATTGCGGCGGGGCATAAGCTATGAACTTTGTACTTGTGAATATCAGGATCTTATATTTTTTTGTGTAGCCACAAGCAGATGAGATGAGATATTGAAATGATAGATCGAACGACAAGACACGTTATTTTTTTATATCCAATTATGTTATACAGTCGATTGGCATCGTGGATACAATCCCAGTAATGATAATTATTTCATATCAATCTCCATGAAATTCTATACCGCAGTTTATTATACCTATTTATGACATGTAGTAGTAATGTTTATTGTATTGTTTCAGGTTGGTAGCATCCTTCGCAGTTTGTAAACAGGAATAGTAAGTAATAATAGAAAAACTTAAGTTACAGAACTAACGACATAAAAAAAAATCTTATAATATTTATTTCGCTAAAAGTAAAATATCAATATATGGAATGCCTGGCGACTTCTAGATTGCAAGTCGCACGCTTTTACCGCTAGGCCACCAGCGCTCTTTAAGGATGACATTCAAATCCACGGTATAAAAAAATCTTGACACTTCTCTAGAAACACCCTGGAGCCAAATGTTACATTCACATGAGACCAAATATGTTTTTATGAGCACTATCCAGAGCAATAAAGAAAACCCCGCCGAGGGTTGGGTGACCATATTCATAGCAATTTATAAAAAAAATGTAGGTACTTTCATGAAAAATATGTTCCGCATTGCCGTACAAATATGGAAAAACGTGTCGCACCTCATTCTACGTATATCTTCGACGCCCCACTTGGATCTGTAGGGTTAATAAATTCACCTCACTGTAAGCCCCACGGTAAGCTCAAAGAGGCTTGTGTTGTAAGTACTCGGTCAACTATTTATCGGGTGTTTCCTGGAACAAGAGCAATAATTTTAGGCATCGTTTCTACAACATAAACGTAGCAATATTTGTTCTACTATTTTTGAACCCGCTTCTCCAGCTATCGCGGCTGACGCCTTAACCAATTAGGCCACCCGAACCCTTGTGTCACTTTTTGTTAAGTATATAGAATATTATGTTTATTTCAGGTATAAATCCTTCATATGTAATAAATATGTTGTCTATTTAATATATATAGCGCTATTGCTAAATAAAAAAATATTTTGTTTTGTTAAGTACAAATTATTACTTAATAATTATTGTAAATAAAGACATTATAATAAGAAACATAAAACTATACCTAAAATAAGAATTATTACTGTCAGTTTCCATTTCCAAAATACTTAAAATAGAAGACACCCATGACTCAGGAACGAAACGTGTTGTCATCACACAAATAAATGCCATTACTGGGATTCGAAAAGGATAGGCAGGGTCACCCACTGGGCCAGACCTGTCGCCCTATTATCCTTTACAAACAATTAGCACAACTCCATTTTATTCACAAGAGTGCAAAGTAATTTCATACAAATTATAAGTAATCTTTTTAACTTTTGAATAATAGATGACCAATTATTTTGATAAAATAGTTGAGTTAGTATTTTCTAGGAGCTAGTGTGGTCAACATTTGTGATATTATCTATGAAAAGGGACATTTTATCGATGGCGCTTATGTCGTTGTTCAACATGAAATAAACGCAACGCGAATCGACGTAAGTGCCATCGACAATGAGGTACCTTTTCCTAGGTAATGCCACTTTTATGTACTTCTCTTGACAGCAAAGTATCCCGCGAGGCCCCGACGGAAGACCAGCGTTTGCCCCCAGGTTAGCACCATGCTGAGTCGGTACCATTTCGTGTCACCCTAGTTTAGTCTGCTAGTTCTAAGTATGTAATTGTGTACGTATGCCTCGAATGTTTCTTCTTCTTCTTCCAAAGGTCCACACTCCACTTTATTTCCAATTTTGAAATACTTCGCTAGCTTGAATCTCAATATTAGCACTTTTCGTACAGTCGCCATCACTTTATCGCCTTGGCAATAAAGTGTTCAGACATACCTACACAGCTCCGATATATCTGATGGCGACTGTACTTATAAAACCAAATAACTATTAATAGATAAAGGACAAGTTACAGTTGAGCTACTAAATGGTGTAGTCGTTCCATAGTAACAGCATGCTCTCAGATCAAACTGCTTGTTATTTTATTTGTTTGTAATGTTATCTCTTTGATGTTGGCGAAATCATCAAATTATATTTGAGGGCCATGTTTCAAAGGAAGATGTACTAGGCAGGATCAAAGTCAAGACTCTATATAGGTCTTTAGTAACTTTCAGAGTTAGCAATTTCTCAGAGAAAAGTTTAAATGCGGTTTTCATCAATACACAAAGTGAAAAAGGAAAAATATTTAGTGGGTACTTAGAATTAAAGGAATATTTGAAAAATCGACTGCCTCTGCCGAGGCTCGAATTCCGCGAAGAATACCTATCGCACTACGTGGTACTCGTACATCGCACCATGTCCTACAATAAGTCCCGCCGTAGTTTCTTGCCGGTATCTTCACGGGTCAGAGGTGTAGGGTTTGAACCGGTGTAGATTTTTTTTTTGACGTTCATAAGTGCATGTAATGTGCCTAAATTGAAAAATAAAGATCTTTTATCTTTTTTATCCTGTGAGGCGCCTAGCGACATCTACCGTAATTGTGTCAATACTTTCACCGGCATCGGAGTCTCAAGTCATATTGATAATTCACCGGTATCGATGCGGTATTCCATAAACTTCTACTACCGAGACCATAATTCTTATGAATAAAGGAAAATTGGAAAATCAACTGCCTCTGTCGAGACTTGAACTAGCGACTCCGGGTTACATGGCCATCGTTCTAAAAATTGAGCTAGAGAATAAATTTTTTTATATTTCAAAAAACATAGTATTGTTAGGATGTTTCTGCTTAATATTAAGAGGTTTAATGTACAATTATTATCTATATTGAAATTATTGAAATTCCTACAAGCGAAAATAACAGATATAGATAAGTTACAGTAGTATAAGTAGATATTATAAGGATGTGGATAAGTTCTTAAAATAGTGCAAAATAATTATAACTGAGAAATAAGTTTTTATATTAAGCAGAAACGTCTGCTAGCATATCATCGATATTTAAATCGAAAGAAAAATTTAAAAAAATGACTCGTTATAGCACAATTGGTAGTGCACTGGGCTAGTGATCCAGTGGTTGTAGGTTCGAGTCCCGCTACGAGTCAAATTTTTCTATTTTTATTTCGATTTAAATAACTGAGAAATATAATTAAAATTGTTGTGTGCCATGTTACTACTACTTAGTTACAAACGGATAAATTCACGTGTACTTATATGGCACTAGTGTCCTGACTCGACTTGAAAATGGGTATCAAAGCTTACCCGAAACCAGTTGCCTAGGGCGATATAAGTAACACGTGAGTTTATCCGTTTGTAACTAAGTAATTCTAAAGGAGAAACTAATATTCATAACACTTTATCAAATACCGGGTGCGGCCTGTAATAGGAGCAAACATTTTAGGGATCGCTTCTACACCACGAATGTAACAACATTTGTTCTACAACTTTACACAATTGGGTAATTTATTACTTGTGATTTTTCCAAACTAACTAAATAGTATTTTCAATGAACAGCATCCAATAGTCTAGTTGACGTTTACTGTCAGCCTACAAACTTCATAGTTTTCGCAATATATTGCTTGCTTGGAAAATATTTTTTTATTAATATTTATTAAACTATAAGTTATTTTCAAAAGTCGTAGAACAAATGTTTCTACGTTTGTGTTGTAGAAACGATGCCTAAGGTTATTGCTCCTATTACAAGCCACACTCGGTATATTAGGGATGATCTTATAAGGAACGAACTCTGATCATTTGGTCAATGATAGGAACCGATATTTGAGACTCGCATTTTAAAAACTTTGAGGACGAAAATAGTCGCACTCCAAAGTTTCTGACCATTAATATTTGCACAAAATGTAGCGTTTCGATACCTACGATTATTAATTTTTATAGGTAATTCATGTTCTTAAAATACCACTTCTTTGTTTCTGACTGAGTTTAAAATGTCGTCATTCGAGTACTCGACGCTCAAAAATCGGTTCCATGGTTTGGAAATTACCGCGAAATGACTAACGAGTCTAGTGTTGAAATGACAACGGATAATCGTAACCTCAGACAATGAGCTTGTTTGTAAATATTACTAGTTAAATGTTTTGTCTAGTACAGGACGATAGTTTAATAACAATAGTTTAATTGGTAGCATAAGCATACACAATGTACATATTATTTACAAAACATAAACCTTTAAGGATGACTCACGTTATACCGTCGCCCTTCCTACACGACGACCGCACGAGCCCGACCCCACCGTCGTCCCACCGGGGCGGCCCGGGCCCGAGCGGCGTGACACTCGAATATTGACATAAACACAAGCGTCGTTCCATACAGCAGCCATTTGTTGTCATCTGCCATCTGTCGATATCGCGTGGAAATCACTTCGCCCAGCTGTAACGGCCGTCGTACGACGGGCCTGTGCCCGGGCCGTGTGACTCGGGCGGTTCGGTGGTCACATTTTTTTTTATGACATAGGCGGCAAACGAGCAGACGGATTGCCTGGTGGTAAGCAATTACCGTCGCCCATGGCCACCCGTAACACCAGGGAAGTCACAAGCGCGTTGCCGGCCTTTAAGGGGGGTTGGAGCTCTGGGAACCTTACTCACCATCAGGAACACAACACTACATACTTGAAAGGTAGCAGTGCTATTATGGCTGTGGTCTTCTGTAAGGAGGAGGTACTTCCCCAGTTGGGCTGCCCCAGATTCAAGCGTTGATGGTACTTCGCTGTGCCCAACCTCTCATTGTTGGACGTAGTTTAAGGACATACCCGGGTCCAAAAATTGAACATGATTCATTCCATACAAAATGTCGCTACGGTGGCCTCGGCTCGGATGCGGGCCGGTGTAAAGTGAATCGACCTTTAAGCAATCGGTCCGCCTAAAGCAAAGCTGGATTTAATTTGACAATAAAATATTACGCGTGATGCACAGATAGTAAACTCGATACTCGTTATCGAAAACTTCAATGTCACAACTCATGGTAAGGGTACAGCTAAGAGTGTTGCTGTGTGTACAGTGTACATAGCTAGCTTATAGACGTTGTCCCGATTAGATGTGTCACAGCGTGCGATCGACAGCGACGCGTAATTAAGTCACAGCGAGATATTGATGGGCGCGTATTGTAGAGACAGATGGTACAATTTCTGTCTAATATCTGAATTAGATTTGCTAGTTAGGAAAATAAGTAAGCAAGTAAGATTTGTATATGATACATTAGTGGTTAAAACTATAAAGTTTATGCATCTTAGGAACCAGACCAACTTTGGCGCAGGCACCAGGCATTTTTGGACCCGGGTATGTCTTTAAACTACGTCCAACAATGAGAGGTAGGGCACAGCGAAGTACCATCACGCTTGAGTCAGGAGAAGCCCAACTGAGGATGTACCTCCTCCTTACAGAAGACCATAGCCATAATAGCACTGCTACCTGTCAGGTATGTGTTGTGTTCGTGATGGTGAGTAAGGTTCTCAGAGCTACAACCCCCCTTAAAGGTCGGCACCGCACCGTATCTAATATGGCTTTCCTAAAGGAGCCGATGAAATACCGCCCAAGTATATGAAAATTAGTCAAGCCGTTGGGAATTTGATTCCACAGACGCTCCGCCACTGATATATATCATACTCTCTCTAGTATTTCTAAGGTACTAAACGGTATTGATAGATTGTAACAATTATCGAATCATCGAGGTTCGAAAATTTCTAGCATCTTTCTCTTTTACTCCAATTAAGTTGTAATCAAGTGTCTGTCACGATTTTTCAATCGTCCAAAACCACTTGAATAGTTAACGCTTAGTTATCATTGAACGAGCTCAGCGCTTACCGAAAATTTCACTATGCACCTCTTTATCGCTCTTATTTGTTAGTGAGAGAGAAATAGATAATAAAATATCTATTTTCGATGTTTACAGTATGCCCTCTGTTGCGTAAAATGCTTTATTCTTGTCTGTTTGTTTATGATGCAGGTGAGAGGTGCACTCGTTCTTCATACCTACTCCGTGAATACCAATACCAATTTAAGTAGAATAATAGCACTACTTAGTCAGCCGGCACCACGCGGCACTCAGCCGGCATCACAGCACGATTTCTGCATACAATATCTTATTTGTTTATGTATATTCATAGATTTAAATCTCGTTTTGAAAATGTAGGCAGTGCGTTGCCTCACTTACGCTTGACTAAAGGCTTTGGCCATAGACGCGTACCACCATGACCATCCGACCATCTTTCGACTCTCATGTACTCCAATCAAATGAGAGTGACAGAGGCAATCGTCCAAAATTTACGAATATGGTTTTGTGCGGTAGCGCCGCTGGTCACCGAAGAGCTAGCGGCTTCCTCGCACAATCCACTTGCTTCGTAGATAGGGACACTACCGACTTGACCTATTTAGTTATAATTAAATATTTTAAAGCTATTTGATTAACCTGTAAGTGGAAATGCGACAAAGACTTCCATAAACTGATTCTGATTCAGAGAAAAATAAGCCAAGCTACACACTGTTACAGTTACACATCGTATTGGTGAATAACCCACAAAATTCAAGGCCTATATCTAAAAATATTGGACAGAAAATGAAAAACGCAAAGTTACAATCAGTATCCCCAATATTTTGTTTAGATAAGCTGGCAAAATTTAATACTGACACGTATCTGTAAAACCCGAAAATCATTTCTAATCCCACTTAAATCACGCGTTACATCTGAACTAATAAACAAATTAAAAAACATGGCTGTCAAAAATAATTTTCTATATTTCAAAAGTAACGTTTTAATTCTAGCATCGATCTCGCCTCCCACGTCTTACCGGGAATAAAGACTTTAAACACTGTTCATTGATGTTACCAATATACTGAGTCAAATATATCGATGTGTATCTCGGCGTCCAGCCCGGGTTACACTTTAATAGCTGCTGTATTTAGTTAAGATTAGATTAAACTTTTAATTCCATGAATAACTTTGTTTAAGAGTTATTCTTTTTTTTTTTTATGACATAAGGTGACAAACGAGCAGATGGATTGCCTGATGGTAAGCAATTACCGTCGCCCATGGGCACCCGCAACACCAGGGGAGTCACAAGCGCGTTGCCGACCTTTAAGGGGGGTTGAAGCTCTGGGAACCTTACTCACCATCAGGAACACAACACTACATACCTGAAAGGTAGCAGTGCTATTATGGCTGTGGTCTTCTGTAAGGAGGAGTTACTTCCCCAGTTGGGCTTCTCAAGACTCGGGCGTGATGGTACTTCGCTGTGCCATACCTCTCATTGTCGGACGTAGTTTAAGGACATACCCGGGTTCTTCTTTAACAGACCGTAGCTTCATACTAAAAATGCGAGTGGTTTGTATCAATTGTTCTTTAAAATGTTCTCTGTGTTTGAAACGACTTTTAGATGTAGTGTTAGCACCGTACTTAAACTTATACAGCGTGCCCCCAAGTATGGAGCTATAAACTCAAGGCTCGATTCTACACACTATACCGATAAGTAATTGTCAATTGCGTATTGAACTGATAAATAGTAGATTGTTTGACAAGGGGCTAAAGTAGGCCATAGTACCACGAGATGGTTATTTTCCTGAACGAAGTGAGGGAAAATTGTTCGAGGGGTAATATGGCGTTTAGACCCGAGTTATGCATACTAGTTTTCACTTCGATTGCGAGAAAATAAGATAAAATAACATTTCAACAATTAACAAATACAATTTTATTCACCCGCAATGAATTCTGAGTCAAAAATGTTTAATTTGGCTGTCTTTGTATTTTTTTTACTGCTTTGATACAGATAGGATATATACGCCGTAAATAAATGCCATAGACAACGTATAATTGGGGCTTCAAAGAGTTTGCCAACGATTTAAACTTTTTTTTAATGCTTGTGAAGTAGGAACTAAAAAAGACCTAATGCTTTGACAATTTGATTGCGTTTCCTCATTGATCGATTTTAATATTGTGGTATTGTCTGATTGGTTGATACTTTATACAAAGTTTTGTTTAATGATTTCACATTTTTAAACAGTATTCGCACCAAAAAAGAATCTAGAGTTGCGATTAACTTCGATATCTGTCGTGATTGGTGGATTTAATACGATGAAGTGTTCTGGTTGGTCAATTTAAAACGTTTTGTATATCATAAATATGTATACATTTTTATTCCGCCTTGGCAAGCATAATATGACACACTTTTAGAGCATGAGAAGTGAAAATAATATTTCATTTGTGTGATAATAATACAATTAAGAATAAACGTGTTTCTTAAAAGTTGCTGGACAAAATATGTTCAATATGGGGAGAAAAATCAGTCAATGACAACCCTTTTTACAAGCTTTTATTTAACTTACAATGTATGAATGTTTTTTTTGATGGAATCTTGCAACTCAATTTTGAAGCAGACATCTTTAACTGTTTGTTCCGACGTTTAACACACTTATGTAAGTTCGGTGACAATGCATCATTATGGTACCCCTGATCTGATCTGATGCTGGAGCCAGAAGGTAGCAAAAGCAACTCCTAGCAGGTAGCAAACGCCAAAACATAGTATTAAATTTACCTCATTGTAAATCAATTATTGTACTTAGGTTTTACTAGCTGTGCCCCACGGTGTTACCCGCGATTTATTAGGAAAAACGTAGCCTATGTGTTAATCCAGGGTGTCAGCTAACTCCATACCAAATTTTATTGAAATCGCTCTCATTCTCAGCCAATCAGGTAATTCACATGCCTAAACTTGCCGCTCCAGAACTGAAGGTGATTGTCAATTGTCTATCGCATCATGCGTTATTTTCGCAATTACGAATTTGTCAAAACGACACAGCCATGGGACGATAGTAAACGATAAAACAAGGACACATGCGACAAAAATTCGACCAGCTAACTAAAAATATAATATACCTACACGCTTGAAGTGATTTATTTTATTTTATTACTTGCATAAAAACACGGAGTAGGAATACCCGATTGTAAGTATTCTAACGAATTAATCTAGCTCAATGACCTGACTAAATTATTAATAGCTCTTGACGCATTGTTCAAACTCATAAACACAGTTTAACTACTTTTTTAAGGCGTCGAAAATACTTATTAGTCATCTAAAAGCAGTTTTTAGACCAATCCCGCCAAACAGAGCCGTTGCCCGTTCTATGCTAAAAATGAAAGCAATTAACTGGGCTGCATGTTGATTTTAACACGAACTACGCGTCATCATATATTTAGAGATTTAATGTATGAACGTGTTTCTCTCTACGATATTTAAATCGAAAGAAAAATAGAAGAATTTGACTCGCGGCGGGGATCCAGTGGTTGTGGGTTCGAGTCCCGCCGCGGGTCAATTTTTTCTATTAATAGTAAGTATATAATTTTCAACGAGGTCGAGGGTGTAGTACGCTGCCTCAGTAACAGCCTTTTCTTTCTTGTCTTGAAGAGACCTAATTTTTTTTTTAATTTTTATTCTAGTAAACCTAGCAACAAGCACTTTCGAATAGTCAAATACAAATATAATCTTAATCTAATAATTAATTAATTAAGTAATACAGATCAATTCATTGGTAAAATTATTACAATGTAATATTTATATGTTTCCGGGAATACAAACGAAGGGAGCGAATTCCAATCGTTAGCAGTCCGCATTAGGAACGTAGAAGCGAATTGCTTCGTGCGAATGAATGGAATATTCACAACGTAAGGATGAAACCGCTCCCCTCGCCTGGACGTCCGGTGGAACGGAGTTGGCCGAATTAAATCGTGCAATTCCTGTGCACATCTGTACATCATTATGTGTATGTACATCGATGCTTTTCACTTTACCCCTGTTTGACATAATATCTGAATTTGGAAATGCGATACGATAAAAGTAACGTTTGGTTTATCAAGAATACCCTTTTCTTGTTATCATTGGATATGGAGTTTTATGCTAAAAGAAATCAAAGATTGCTAAACGTTGAATACATCAAACGATCTAGTGACATTCAGAATCATATTTTGTTTTGATGTCGTCTGTTCGAGTTAACTAAAGAATAAAGGAAAAATGGGAGAATGCTTCTGTTGAGACTCGAATTTGCGACTTCGGGATAGCAATCCGCCGCTCTGCTAATTTAAATATCGAGACTTAACCGCGGGCTGGTATTTCTGGAAATTATGGTATTTTTAATAACCATTCCTGCTTAATTTGTTTTATATCATTGCTGCCTAGCCTCTTCAGTCTAGTTCTCTGAATAATGGTTAAAAAGTCGTCCACACCGCTTGCCGTTTGGCAGTGCATTCGTCCTCACACCCTGGAACCTAAAGGGTCGCGCACTAAGCGGTTTAGGAGGAATTTCCTCCCGCGAACGCTCCGGCTGTAGAATGAACTCCCTGCCGAGGTTTTCCCTAGGGACTACAGTATGAGGTTTTTCAAAAAAGGAGTGTGTAAGTTTTTAAAGGGTAGGTAACGCGCATGTGAATTCTTTGGAGTTGCAGGCGTCCATATGCTACGGTAACTGCTTACCATCAGGCGGGCCGTATGCTTGTTTACCACCATCGTTGTATAAAAAAATGAGTTACTTTGGCAGAGGGATCATTAATCCTGATCGGAGCATGTTAAGAAAGACCTGTTTTGCAGTGTCTGGCAGCAAAAAGGCTCAAGCCATCATAACATTTCAGATAGTAATCACTAACCCTTCAGATTTGGTTGAGACCGCCTCAACCAATCTCGCTGGAAGCGTAAACTCAGTAGGAGTATTCCTGTAGTACAAGTCAAGTCTGGTGCGAAAGGGTCCTGGATTTTCCCTAGGCCACCTTTCCCCCCACACAGCCGACCGCTCTAATAAACCGAACGGTTTATACAGCCTAAGTCAGGTTAAAAAAATAATAATCGCTAAAACCTTTAAAATGGGAGACAAGGTCGTTAAAACATTTTTAGAAGGATGGCCGACACTGACATTAATCCTGAGGACATGTTCAGCGTAGATAAATGTTGATATATTAGCGTGAAGTAATAAATGGTCAGATGCGTCGCTGGATGCTAGTGATGTCCCTGATTACGGGAAGTACCGCCACCAGCCGGCACAAGCAGAGCACTGCATCATATTGTGTGGAAAGCTATCGTGACGGCGTATCGTGAAAATCGATTCAATGATCGATACCGATACTATGTAATATCGATTGAAATGTTAGATTTTTGCGGGTAGCCAATTGAAAAAATACAGCTGACATTCGAATTTTTGTGCCATTTTTTTATCTTTGTACACCTGAATAGTAAGAAATGAAATCATTTGATTGAACATGTGTTTGTTTTTTTACATTTTGCAACTCTTTAATAGATTATCAAATTTATATAAGTCATTTACTAACCCAAAATTACTGGCGTCTTAATCTATACCTAACCCGTTAGCCCATGACTTTTGAAGTATAATGCAATCCTTGTACCGTGACTTAAGACACCACAGTAAGTTTTTCTTGAGCATATGACTTCGCAATTAAAAACAATTAAAAACATTTTTAACCGACAAAAAAAAACGGAGGAGTTTAACAAAGTAGTTCGATTTTGATAATATTTCTTTTATTTATTAAACATTTTGATTTGCTTTGGTTTTTAAGTATATGTCATTTATTTTCAATTTCTCCAGGGCCCCAAGATGTACTCTACTAGTTTGGGTTCCGTCAGACATCTTGCTTATGTTTTACGTGTACTGTTAAATAAATATTTTTATTTTATTTTTATGACTTCGATTTCGTTTTATCTAAATCTTAAGTTAGCACCAAGTATTAACACTAAGTATTAATTAGCAATAAGTCTAGACCAGGTAGCTACTTCACTTTTGCATTTTTTAATCGACAATATTGCCGGCAATATTCCTAGCACATCCCTAGCCATTAGTCAAATGTAATCGGCCGAGTCCGTGTCGGCCGTCTGCTAACGACGTGTCACATCTCGGGTGGTTGCTCGGCCTAATTCACACGTTTTATATACATATTCCAGTTTA
Organism: Grapholita molesta; assembly: GCA_022674325.2. Lineage (NCBI taxonomy): Eukaryota > Metazoa > Arthropoda > Insecta > Lepidoptera > Tortricidae > Grapholita > Grapholita molesta. The sequence continues at coordinate 13,664,570 of CP053135.2, read as the reverse complement.
AAAAGACCTCAACGTACATCGTTGTTAACTTATTTGACAGTTCATTAAATACTGGGCGTTTAATGATAGTGAAAAACATGGAAATATGGGGGTAGAACGTTCCGGTGATTCAAATTTTTCTGCTTCGGCGATTTATGAACTGTGTCCGTTTGTTTAGTAACAATGTACTCGTAGTAATTGACTTCCTCCAAGAATATCAGAGTATCCGTTTATTTTCATTTTTGTTACTTACAGCAACAGATAGCAATGTCAATACGATATCTGATGAAAATGATTTCATTTCTTACTTACTTACTTTGTCATGTCATCATAATTATGTGTAGTAGCTTTATGAATGATGTGATTAGCGAATATTTTTTTTTATGTATAATATACCTTCTTATGTATATATATATGCTCCTAGTTTCCTACTTTAAAAGAATGCGAGTGCATACGAGTAGTAGGTGACACATGAAAGGTGCATAAGAATCAAATTTACAGCTGGCATGTATCATATGTAACAAAAGGTTCTTTACACTGACAATTAGGAGAGACAACTATGAGAGGTAGGGCACAGCGATGACCATCACGCTTGAATCTGGGGCAGCCCAACTGGGGAAGTACCTCCTCCTTACAGAAGACCACAGCCATAATAGCGCTGCTACCTTTCAGGTCTGTAGCGTTGTGTTCCTGATGGTAAGTAAGGTTCCCAGAGCTCCAAACCCCCTTAAAGGCCGGCAACGCGCTTGTGACTCCCCTGGTGTTGCGTGTGTCCATGGGCGACGGTAATTGCTTACCACCAGGCAATCTGTCTGCTCGTTTGCCGCCTATGTCATAAAAAAAAAAAAAGGTTCTTTACACTGACAATTTATGACTGATTATTCATTCATAACTTGTCCATGCACTTCTGAACCCTACTGCCTACGAGGATATTGACCTCGGTCACGTTCGGACAAGTCTTAAGTTGAAGTCCAAATACTTTTTTGATACAACACCAAACTATTAAGCTCTCTCGAGCGTCGAAAATCGAATTTTGACTACAATTTCTTGAAGGGATATACGTATAGAGGATGGACCCAGGTATGTTCTTAAACTACGTCCAACAATGAGAGGTAGGACACAGCAAAGTACCATCATGCTTGAGAAGCTCAACTGCGAAAGTACCTCCTCTTTACAGAAGACCACAGCTATAATAGCACTGCTACCTTTCAGGTATGGAGTTTTGTGTTCCTGATGGCGAGTAAAGTTCCCAGAGCTCCACCCCCCTTAAAGGACGGCAACGCGCTTCTGACTCCCCTGGTGTGTGGGTGCCCATGGGCGACGGTAATTGCTTACCATCAGGCAATCCGTCTGCTGCTTAAAAATCTTATACAGAACGCGTTCTCTTATCACCTGCCGTATCCATCCATCTCCACACATCTAAGGACTAACAATTAGAATTCACTATCCATCATATAGTGTCATCTTATCTTTCTCCCTGTATTCAAATATGGACCTTACTGCGTTACGTTAATGACTATAATAATGTAGACGAGAAAGATGAGGGCTGCTGTTTGTATAGCCTCAATTTCAATGGTTCATACATAAAACGGGAGTGTTTTATTAAGTCTTTTGAATGGTTAGTCATACATGATTTATGATTTAGAGCTATCGATCTTAACCTATTAGCGATTATGGGCCGCCCATAAAAAGGAAACAGTGACCCTCGGACATAGGCCTCATATAGATCACCAGAGGTAGCGGTTCAAAGCCATAATCACCAAGCTTGGCTGGCGGGTTGGCGATCGCATATTCAACCGCTCTTAAGAGGGACTCCAATAGTTTCTTGTCTATAGGGACAATCTGGATCATATCTAACCTATCTAGTTGGAATGAATGATGATCGACACATACCAGCATATTTAAATTCCACTTCCATAGTGTGTGTGTTATTTAATATGTACTATTCTGTCGTATCGAATGCTAATTCCCTATTTTTATACAACCATGGTGGCAAACAGGCTTACGATATTATATTGAGCAGTCACCAAAACCGATAATAAACATAAAAAAAAAACTATTCAAATGGTTTTAGGATCTCATCCTCATGGAATCCAGTCATTAGTAAATGCCGGCGTCAAATACCACAAGTTAAAAATACCGATATCGTTAGTGTAGTGTGTCGACCGAGTGACATCCCTAGTGCGCAAAACGTTCAAGTTGATAAACAAGATCAAGTGCGGGTAGTTCGAAAAACTCGCGCTGCTAGATGTTGATGTGAACTTTAGCCAGTCTTAATCCGAGACCACGAGGACAACGTCGTCCTCGAAACGTCGGAGGTAATTTTTAAAGTTAATATACGCGGTTAAGTCCCGTTTATAACTAAATGATGCCCACGGCTTTGCCCGCATGGTTAGAGGAAAATGTAACATATTGAGTCTTGCCGTGGGAATGAGTTGTTTCCCCGCTGGACATAGTAGCCTATATCACTCGCCATCCCTTCAACTACTTCCACTTGAAAAATCATATCAATTCGTCGCTCCATTTTGACGTGAAAGACAGACAAACAAACACACTATCACATTTTTAATATTAGTATGGATAATTCAAATAACTGTTCCAAAACTGTCTAGAAAGATCTGATTTAAAAAACGTTAAACAGGGTGGGTAAAATCATAAAAATGTCTATGTCAGCGACTGCCATTAACAGCCCGGAATACGCCCATGGCGATAATTAATCAGGAATGAACTATGAAATTTCAATATCGGCGTCTGCTGGGACTTGGGGAATTCATAATGAATCGGTTGAAGTTCGACAGACGGGGCCAGGTGATATTGATTGTCTTTTTACACGCTGCTTGTGTCTGAGAAATCCTTTTCTAAATTAAAATATATATAAATAAATATATCGGGACAATCTGACACAAATCAACCTAGCCCTACGGTAAGCTCAGTAAGGCTTGTGTTGTAGGTACTAGACGACGATATATATAGTAGATAGATACATATAAATACTTAAATACATAGAAAACACCCATGACTCAGGTGTAAATCTGAAAGATTTTTTTGTTGTCATTGTTGATGATACGAAACGTAAATTCATGAGTCATAAATATATTTTTCATCATCATCATCATCAGCCGTATAAAGAATATTATCAGTTTCGATTCCCGGTTAATGTATGAGGGATTTCAAAAAGTGCTGTGATGATGCCATTATTATTAAATCTGAAATCGAAGCCATGGTTCCTAAGAACAGATTTCGCTATCTCTCATAGTTTCTGACTTCCCCCCACTGACCCATTTGGATTGATCACCCTGTAAAGAGAGAATGTCAACTCTGGTCTGGATAAATATCCTATTTTACATACAGCGTCTGAATTTATCTACAAATTAAATCACCCGGACATATTTAATGTCTCAATTTTGATTACTATTGTACGATTGTATCCACTTATCTCACAAGAGTAATAATCCTCTTAATCTAGCTATCTCGTAAAAGATCGTCGCCCACACTTTGATTTGTTTGCTAATGATTTTTATGGCGGTGTTCCACTGCAAGTTACATTGAAAATATAGAATCATAGTTCAACCAAGAAACTAAATTTTATATTGAGCAGAAACGTTTGATAACGAATAAAGGAAAATGAAAAAATTACAAATCAACTGCTTCGGGCGAGAATCGACCCCGAACTCTCCAAGGCGGATGGACGTATGTGTTGGATAAATTCACAGCTGTGTATTTTCGGTAGCTCAGTAGGCAGAGCTACGGGCATATCCTGTGGTCACTCTAGGCAGTTGATTTTTAAATTTTTCTTTTATTTATAAGAGTAATACCAAAGACTGAATACCTCTCTTTTTTAAGCCATTCCTTGCCGTCACTTCCCGTAAAGGTGAGATGCTCCACCTAATGACAAAAATTCCTTACATGTTATAAAAAAATCTGATGTTCAGTATACCAGGTACGTCTAAAAATCAATGATTTATAACGAAACCAATGAAGGGGCGTAGCCAACATTGTAGAAAAATTAGAATACTTGAGACTTGTCGTTCTATCTGTCATTTAAATACATTTTTTTCTGTCGCGATTGAGTTTCTACAATCGATAAGTATGTTTTGACTTAAACTTACACATACTTATCGATTGTAGAAACTCAATCGAAACAGAAAAAATGTATTTAAATGACAGATAGAACGACAAGTCTCAAGTATTCTAATTTACGCTACGCCCCTTCATTGGTTATATATATATATATATATATAATGTTTATAGTTACGACATATTACTTTTTGTCGCTTTACCCTAAAACAAATTGTTTAAACTGTCGCGTTTATGATCATAACAAAACCTCAAAATAAACACAACAACTTCGAAATAAAGGAAACGTTACGATGCGACTGTTTACAATATCTACGCATGCACTGGGTCACCAACCCACCTAGTCTATAAACAGTAGTCAACATCTGTGCTGTGGACTATTTTTAACGATAATCGGGCCGTTAATAACACCTGCGACCGATATGCGGTCATTCGTTCGGGAATTTCTGAAACTGACAGATAAATTGTACTTTGAGTAGGTCGTTGCCTTTTGTTTGTAAATTATGTCCCAGAAATAGGTGTAATTTGATGTAACTTTAGATAGTATTTTGGTGTAAGCTTGCAGCATTTTTTATGTTACCGGAGATAAATGAACTTTCAAAATTAAGATTCAGGCATCGGATTAAACTGAAAATTTGACGTGACAATGAAATATTATGGTGACACAAGAGTTCCTTCGGTAGAACCCTGTTGGCTTGCTCGTTTTTGTAATATCAGGACTCTTTTGGCACCTGTAGAAGAACTGTGTTGTGGGTATTCAGTCAACGATATATATAAAATATGTCCATAATAGGTACTTAAATACATAGAAACTACCCATGACTCTGGAACAAATATCGGTGGTTATAACACAAATGTCTTTACTGGGATTCGAACCGAGGACCATTGGCTTCATAGGGCGGCCCACTGCCAGGCCTGACCGGTTGAATCTTATAGAAAATCATTTACACTCTCACAAAGCGAATAGCTTTCGTAAAATGAATTGAAATAATTAAATTATACTTAATGTCTTTGAAGGTTCGTACGGCCGATTACACATCACGATTAGGCACACACTTTAAACGTTCAGGTAATTTCACTCGGTACAGTCAAGGTCAATAATATCGATACGGCTAAAGCGCCAAAATATGTACACATGAACCTTGACACTGAGTTAATAAGGTGCATGTATACATATTTTGTCACTTTGGTCGCATCGATATATTTGACCTTGAGTGTACAAAATGGCTGTTTGTTTAGGCCCGACAAACATTGGCCCGTTGGCTCCAATGGTGCCAACTGCCAACGTACAGGTCGATTCACAAGAGTTGGCATTAGTTTTGTACTCAAAACTGTCAAGATTTATATAGATAGACATACGGCGCCAATTCTCGTGAATCGACCTGTATGGTCACCGACTTTAATTGTTGAACCACTTACGGTTCAAGCTATTGTCTTTTGCTTAGTACTTAATCTATGAAATGCCCAATGTAAAGTGAGCCCTAAATGGCTTAACAATTAAAGTCCTTGGCCGTACATATATTTGTTAGACTAATCAAGAAAGACATTGTTTCATTGTTAGAAACAACCATTCAGTGTTTTAGAAATATGATACTCGCAATATGAGTATGTTTGGTTTTCACAAGTTATTGCTTTACGCGTGTATCACAAAGAGTACATTTTTTTGGTTGTGTTACATTGTTTCTTTGTTACGAGGTTTCGAGGATTTATTTATAAATGAAAAAATTAAACGTGGTTAAGAACTTATATATATATATATTTTTAGCTGACCAAGGGCGGGTTTAAATCCAGCAAGCTGTACCCGTACCCTTTTCATAACGAAATCTTTTTAAATTTGTATTTTGTATCAACTAACACTAACTCTATATATGAAGTTACCTAACATGCATTGTAAAAGTAATGAAATAAACGCATTTGTATTTGTATTGTCTGGATTATAAGCTAATAGTTGTAAGCTCATTAAGTTAAGACTCGTGTCATGGCATAGCGACTAAATGACGGCAGATAAGAAAAATAAAAGTTGTTTATGTAAGACATCTATCATTTTTGGCTCTTTTTATGTATTTCGGGACATTTAATCTTAAGACATATATCTTAAATACTAGACATATTTAATTGACCTCTCTTGTTATTTCCAATATTACAGCAAGTATAAAAACTTTACCGTTGGAAGTCTTTTGGAGTCTTCTGGAGAGGACCACAAACCATGTTGCCATGTGACACAAATTATTCATCTGACTACCCCGAGGAATACTATCTCAAAAACATTATAAATCAATATGATTGGTATTTATACTGTGTGGAAGTCTAATACGGACGAAGAATTAAACCAGACATAGGATTTACCAGTATAATCATTAACCAAAAGGTTTTTCTTTAATTATACCTATTATATACACATGTAATTAATTATTGTAAAATTTCTGAGCAGTAATATACTGCGAACATTACGCGATATAAGCTTTTGAAACTAACTATCAACGAGTGTTTAACTCGAGTGTGTTGCATTACATTGTGGGCCGATTTTTTTTATATGGATAAAATTTTAATTGCACTTCTAAATAAAGTTATCTAAATATATTTCTTATGTCCTATTCTACCCTCCGTTAAGAGATTCGCCAGTATAAGACACACTGTATATCAATCAATAAATGTCAATCCAATAAGCTTAAGTCATTTTTTTAAATATTTTTTTAAATTTCTTTGCACTCTTGTGAATAAAATGCAGGTTTGCAAATACTCGTATTATTAAAGAATATATGAAGGCTTTCCGAGATAAAGTAATAAAAAGTGTATATCTATAATCAGACTTTACGTATATTGTGATAATAAAGTGCTGTATGAAATAAAACAACTGAAACGAATTATATGGCGTATACTAATTAATGTAAAATTGAAATTAGTATACCGGGTGCGGCCTGTAATAGGAGCAAAAAAATTAGGGATCGCTTCTACACCACGAACGTAACAACATTTGTTCTACAACTTTAAATAATTGGGGCTTGTGATTTTTTCGAACGAACTAAATAGTATTTTCAATGAACAGCATCCAATAGTCTAGTTGACGTTTACTGTCAGCCTACAAACTTCATAGTTTTCGCAATACATTGCTTGCTTGGAAAATCTTTTTTTATTAATATTTATTAAACTATTAGTTATTTTCAAAAGTCGTAGAACAAATGATGCTACCTTTGTGGTGTAGAAATGATGCCTAAAGTTAATGCTCCTATTACAGGCCACACCCGGTATATGATATAATCCGTTTCAGTTGTTTTATTTCATGAATTAATTATCGCGGCAACCGAAGACAATATTAAAGTGCTGTATTTTGATAGGGGTATCCACTTTCATACATGATAATGTATATATCATATATGTTTAGGGCCAATGTTTGCGGTGTTGGAACAATGTTCGGTGCCCTTAAACGCAGGCACAATGCTAGTAATGGGCTATCCACACTCATTGTTGTACTAGAACCGTAATTAAGTTGACTTACCCAATTTGTATGTTACCAACACCGACCGTTAAATGAGAAAATTGGTTACAACGTAGTGAGTCAAGACTTTTTGGACCCTTGTCCTTAAACTACGTCCAACAATGAGGTAGGGCACAGCGAAGTACCATCACGCTTGAATCTGGAGAAGCCCAACTGGGGAAGTACCTCCTCCTTACAGAAGACCACAGCCATAATAGCACTGCTACCTTTCAGGTATGTAGTGTTGTGTTCCTGGTGGTGAGTAAGGTTCCCAGAGCTCCAACCCCCCTTAAAGGTCGGCAACGCGCTCGTGACTCACCTGGTGTTGCGGGTGCCCATGGGCGACGGTAATTGCTTACCACCAGGCAATCCGTCTGCTCGTTTGCCGCCTATGTCATTAAAAAAAGAGCACTGGTGGTCTAGCGGTAAGAGCGTGCGACTTGTAATCCAGAGGTCGCAGGTTCGAACCCCTGCTTGTACCAATGAATTTCTAGGAAGTTATTTACGAAATATAATACGGCAGGTTAGCTTTGTAGGCATACTACTTATAAACGTTATTTATTTATAAGTTAGGTTTAAGTATATTATGTTATTGTTTTCTTTTTGTTATTCTGTTTTTAAAAAATAAATATTTTCTTGTAGTAACATTTTAGTCGGATTACTAAATTGGGTAAGTTTAAATTCGTTCAATAGCGCTTCTGTCTCTGTCATTCAAACGGGGATTAACAGAAATAGAAGAAATGATGTCGCTTTTAGAAATACCTCGTTTATACTAGGCAACATAATACATTTTAGTAATATTGAGACGTGTCTATGCGTTAGAGAACGAGAGAGGTTTGTAATAAAGACTGCACATTCCAAGAGCTACGTGTCACATAGTTGTAAGTACCTATTGTGGACAGTAGATTAAAGTTATGACTTTGCGACAGTTCTGACGTCGTGTAGATAATAGCAAATAAAAATGAGGTCGATTTTTATTAAACATATGAAAGTTTAATGTGTTGTATAATGTGTGTAACTCTAATACGGGAGAAGAATTTACCAAGATAGAATTTACTAGTATAATCATTAATTAAAAGGATTTTAATAATACCTGTTATACATATGTAATTAAATTTTGTAAAATTTTTAGCAACAATGTAATGTAATGTTCGCAGTACATTAGTACTGCGAATATAACGCGATATAAGCTTTTGAAACTAACTGTCAACGAGTGTTTAACTCAAGTGTGTTGCATTATCATGCGTGCCAAATTATTTTGTATGGATAAAACTTTAATTGTACTTCTAAACAAAGGTTAGTTAGTTAGTTTTTAATTGTGTGTAATTATATATAATGTTAAGTACTTGTACAGTAAAGTTATCTAAATATATTTCTTATGTCCTATTCTACTCTCCGTTAAGAGATTCACCCGTATAAGATTTACACACTGTATTTATTATTAGTGGTTGTAACAGAAATACATGTTGCATAAATTCTTCAAACTTAAAATAAACAACTTAATAAAATTTAGTTTAAGCTATTCAGCTTAAACTAAATTTTACAACACTGACGTATGACAATCATGAGTCTATATTATTATAGGTCTTTAGTAGACGTTAAACTCAAACCCCTGTCAGTTTGGATTTAATAAGACTTAATTTCTATTTTCAGAATTAGAGCTTAAACGAGGCTTTAATTAGTTAGTTAAAAATGTATCAGTCATTAGACTTGATGAAGTTTTTAATTGCTAACTATCCGTACAGACCTACTTACTAATTTTCCCTTCATATATTGTTGTACGGGTCTTGATATTAATTGTTAAACTTAACGAACTATGAGTTGTGGGGAAAAACAGCTACTCAGTGGGAGCCTCGAACTCAAAAACCTCAAACCAAGGAGTTGGTACACCCCGGTGGTGATGGCAGGATGAACTAGACTCCTTTTTAAAGGATAGCCCATAATCGCCCATGATCGGGATGAATGGAAAATTTGAGAGGAGGTCTTTGCCCAGCCATGGGTCACTATGGGTTCCAAATAATAATATTATGGGTACTTAAAATTGTGTGTAGTAAACACACAATATTCAATACTTTCTTTCATATAATGGCTGATTTTTTACAAAATAAAATAAAATGAATGTAATAGAAGATCGGCATATAACTTCATATAAGTACAAAATAAAACTGTGTAAAAATAATGAACAAATCAAAATAAAATTATAAAATAACACGTTTTATAATATAAATATAGAATATTATCAATATTCTTCGCCTTTCATAATCAGACTTGGAAATTTTTAACGGAAAATTTATCCTTACGATGTAAGTGATATTTCATAGTAAACCTAATACATTCTTCAGTTTATATTGCTTGCAACCGCGTTGGCAGATATTATTTATTGAAATCCACTGGGAGCTCACCGTAAGATAATAATGCAATAATGCATTATCACAGGTAACAACTGGTTATATTACAGGTAATAGTAGTTTATGTATCTGTGCATAATGAAGGGCATTACAACAAGAGTGTGGGTTTATGAAACTCGCCTTCGGCTCGTTTCATAATAATATCACACGATTGTTGTAATGCCTAATTATGTATAGTAACATACACTACTTTATATTACTAGTGTTACTTGAAACATTAAAAAGTCAACGATCAAAACAAATGACAGCTTGGAATGGCGGCGTTGCGTAGGTATTTCATATCTCAGTCAAATATTTTTTAAACCATAGACAAGCGAATGAACTCCCTATTCTATTGTCACTCGAGTTCTTATGTCGTTCGATTTATATTAAAAAAACATAACGAATTGGCGTTTCGTATCAATGACTGTTTTAATATCTATAGATACTAGAATAGACACCCCACTCGAATTTGACAGCTGTTCCAAATTTAAACTCATAACCTACGGATTTCAGTAGGTAATGTTAACATTACATCTCCATTCATTTCTGATGGTTGGTAATGCTGGTCATTGCCTACGGTTTCTGGACGCATTTTAGAGCACTTATGATATGTACGTAGATAAACAACTTAACTGAAGGACCATGTCTATGTAGTTGTGCAGAAAATTAATATGGAACTTACATCAAAATTTGAATATAGAACGCCGACATGCGTGTACACACACGTGCCTACTACATAGACCAGGTGCTATAGCTAAGGTTTTCACCTATACTTATGCCACTTTTTTAATTCAAATTATATTAATATCGTTGGGAAGTCCTTAATTTTTTTTTATTCGTGCCACAATCGGCCAGTCTGTGAAGTCAATTAATAATTTAGCTCAGCCAATGATTTCTTAAATCCTCTTCATCATAATCATATAGCGTAATTCGGGACATTACTAGTACCAAGAAATTTACTCAAGCGAATGAACAAACATATGTGTCACCCGGCCATTCTCGATACATCCATTATGTAGCTAATTCCGTCTACTTATGTCACCGTTATAAACTCACTCAACCTAAGCTTAGTACCTACAGTCTGAAAGGATACTATATATATATCGTTGGCTGAGTAACCACAACACAAGCCTTCTTGAGCTTACCGTGGGGCTCAGTCAATCTGTGTAAGAAATATCCTGTAATATTTAGTTACTAGCTGTGCCCTGTGCAGTGTTTGCCGCGGTTTATTAGGAAAAAAAACGTAACCTATGTGTTAATCCAGGGTGTCAGCTAACTCCATTCCAAATTTTATTAAAATCGCACCAGCCGTTTAGACGTGAAAAAGTAACAAACATTCAAACTCACTGGGATTTGAACACAGAACCACCGACTTCATAGGCGACCCACCGACCCACTTGGCCAAACCTGTGGTCATGCAACTAACTTTAATACTTTTCTGAAACTCTATACCTACTTATAATATTTTGAATAATAATAACTTGATAAAGCGGGATACAGTTTCAGATTAATTATTCAGAGCAAATTTCAGTGTTTTCATTACCTTGGCAATGGGGAAACGTGCCTTGCACATCAAGTACTCAATTTATATCCTCTGGTAATGCTAAGTAGTCTTACCGTTCCGACTCAAGTATTAAATTTGCAAAACAGCTTAGATGAAGTAATATTTTCTTTAATATTAACATTTACATAATCGACGGTTATAAATTTGCGACCAAGTTTGAAAGCGGAAATCTCATGAGGTCGATCAATAATCGAGTGAACATAACAATTTTTCCATGTCAAAAAATTCATTCAAATCAGTTGGACAGGTTGATATCAGATGTAATTAATATGTTTTTTTTATTCTTATTCCAGATTGAGAGCAGAGAAATAAACCGAAAGAACGATGGCGCTTTGGATAACGTTGTCTCTTCTCTGCATAACTTCTTGCTTCGGAGCAGAAATACTCCATAAAAGAGATCGCACCATATGCGACGTCGATTACAATAACACCATGCAATGTCTCTGTAACAAGGATCAAGTAAATGAAGTCATACAAAGCGCAGATTGCTACATTACTTCTGACACTATCCACCCCGATGACCCGATGTGGGACCAGTTCTCTATTTTGAAGAGCATCACAAAACTAACCTTATCTAACGCCAGAGGAAAATCACTTAAATATATCCCCACGAGGGCTTTACAAAAAACTGTCACACTAAGTAAGATTGACATCAAATATAACAATATACCAAAAATTGACAGTTATGCGTTTGCCAATCTAACTGAATTAAAAGAAATCTTCATAAAAGATAATAATGTTGAAGTTTTGGAGGTGAAAGCATTTGCTCATCTCAAAAAGTTGTCCAAAATCGTATTGGATAAAAATAACATTGTTGAAATTAACCGGGATGTCTTTGTCGATCTGCCGAATCTGCAAAAGCTGTACTTGACGACTAATGCGATTACAACGATACACGACAGAGCATTTGTCAATTTACACAATTTAAGACTTTTGGAGATCGATAACAATCGGCTGTTCAGTTTAAACAATGAAACTTTTTCTGGTCTGAGCAACTTAGAAATATTGGACTTGAGCGGCAATAGTTTGGAAGTAATTGGAGATAACACCTTTCTGCCTCTTAAGAATCTGCGCTCCCTAAATTTAGAAGGAAACCAAATTCAGATGCTCGATGAAAAAGCTTTTAATGGACTTGGAAAGCTTAATTCACTTACATTAGCTAATAATAAGCTGGCAAACATTGAAAGTGTAAAAATATTTGAAACATTGAAGAAACTTATATCTTTAAGTCTAAGAGATAATCAGTTACAAGAACTTAAGGCAGAGGTCATGGCGCCTATTCTTAGTAACTTCTATGGTGCGAACAACTCTTTGGACGTAGAAGGTGAGATCCTCTTTATATGTAGTTTTTAAGTTCATTATTATTAACCAAGAACACAATTCACGGTTGAAATTTTGATTTCTTATAAGGTTTTTGAAACTATTTGAATTTATAAGGTGTATTGTGCTACGACGATGTCACAAGCACCAAAATACTTACCTTTGTGTGGAGGCTAATTATTATACGATATTTACTTATTTATACACATAATAAATATATACGAAATATAAACACATATTAGTTATAAAATGAAAAATAAACACATTAGTATGAACAAGGTTTCAAAGATGCCTCATGCCATAGTGTACTCGTATATTGAAACTATGTAGAGTGGTTAATACAGACAAAGAATAAAACTATAAGCACGATGTGTTTGCATAAATCATAAGGCTTACATTTCTAAATAATAATTATAATCTAATGTTTACAGGAAATAACTTCCCCTGCGATTGCCGATTGGATTGGTCTACAAGATTGGTCAATAAAACACAAAATAAGAATCTCCGAATAGCTTTAGAAAATCTTAAATGCACCCCAGATGCAAAGGTAAAGGAAACATATAACAAAGCTATAGAAATTGAAAGGAGTCAAACTATTGAAGAAGACAACCAGAACAGCGATTATGAATATTACGACGACACACAGTTAAACGGACAACTTTTCTACATCGACTTAAGAATATTGATGAATTGCACTAATGATACAGCTACAGATACTAGTCCTAGTTATGAACCTAGGCAAACTATACCAGAATCGAAAGTAAATACAATTCTTAACAACGAATTGCTACATTCACGCGGACAGAAAGATAAGGAATTCAGAAACTATAACACAGTCGCTAAGCCTACTGAGGTTTCAGTGAACAAACCAGACATTTATACTACTAGTCGACTTGCTACTGTTTCTGCTAAGCCTATAGCAGAGAAAAAGGCTTATGATGATCGTGAAATGGCAGCCGATGAAGCTAAGCCTGATGAATTAAGAGACCAAAGTCAGGGGCATATGTCGGGCAATGCTCAGTGCTACCGCTCTATTCCTACGATGGCTATGGCTGCTTTAGTTTGTAGGCTATTATTTTAAGTTATATATGTAACGCTTAGTGTATGTTATTGTAATTTAAGCTCTCACAGTCATTATAATAAATAAACCAATAGATATAAGGACTGTGGTCGTTTGAGATTATTTTTATTTCTGATTACCCATATGAAACCCTGTCCAGAAATATAATTAATATTGCCACGAGCGTTTTTATTCAGAGTATTTACATTGCAACTGTTCAGTATAGTCAAAAAGTATATTATTCTTTATTGTATATTGATGCCGTGATTATCTGTTAGCATTGATGTTCAATTCAGAAATGTTTGGAAGCGAAAAAGTTTACTTACCCGAGCGTTTCATATCAAGCGTTGATTATTTACAATGTTTCACTTTTATGCTTGAATAATTTCGGGAATTTTATGTAAATTATTATTTATAATCGAACACTTTTTCTTTTTCTTATAAAATATGGCACAACCTATCAATTGCTGATTTCGCCAATGTCTAGTGAAGTAACAAATAACTAAAGTAACATATCAAGTATACTTTTAGAGCATGACGTTTTTCAGTAACTAGTAAGCCTTGAGTTTTCTGAATTAATAAAATAAATTAATTATAACAATAATGCTGTAATTATAATAAGTACCATACAAGTAAACCGCCGCAATGACACTGACTACACAGACAGCTGACTAAAATTATTGCCAGCGGAAAAAAATTGTTCCAATACTTTTAGGGGGAATTTTATTAAACACACTTAAAGATAAACATATACAATTCAGTTATAAATAGTATTACTAAAACTAAATCTAACTTAAAAAATTAAATATTATTAAATATTTACAAATAAAAAACTGGCTCTAGCCTGACGGACAGGTGCCCAGAAGGCTGGCGGAGTTACCACGCTGGATGGCGATGGCAATGCGCTGGGCAAGGAATGAACCAGCCCTCTGGTCACCCGTAGCATTTAGCATTAGTAAATAAATAAATATTTCGGGACAATCTTACACAAATCGACCTAGTCCAATGGATTTTCGAAAACTTCATGGCGCGTGATCATATATTTCTGGTCAGGGCTTACCTGTATCCGCAGCTTGTAAATAAGAGGTATCAATTTGTGGTAAGGCGAAGAAATGCTAAAACACATACATGACTGAAATATATGAAGGACTTCATGATGACCAGCTACTATGGAAACATGCAAATTCTGGTTACTCATTTAGTTCCAGGTTCGAATCCTAGGAAAGGCATATAGGCATATATATGTGTATGTCGGCAACATACTTGTGACTCCTCTGGTGTTGCAGGTGTCCATGGGCGATGGTAGTAGCTTATTATCAGGCAATCCGTCTGTTCGTTTACCTTCTATATCATAAAAAAAAAAATCTTTGTTCAGTCAGCAGCAAAAGTGGCTAAGCGTTTGAAGTGTTCAAAATGACCTACACGCGCTCTTATTGTCTTGACAATAGAGATGCGTTGACCTCATTTTGAACACTTCAAACGCTTAGTCACTTCTGCTGCTGACTGTTCCTAGGTTATAGATGTTATTATAAAATCGGGAACAGAAGATTGTATAGAGCATCTACGTGGGTGAAGTCGCAGGCCAAAACTAGTAGGTACAATGACTTAAAGTCTTAACGCTCAAAACCAGTATTATCTTTCAGTTTCCCCTTTTTTCAAAATAATCATATGAAAGTACATATTGCGACTCAAATATTCAAAAGCTCTCTCAGCTTAGCGAAGGAAACATTCATACATTATTCGCATAAAATGCATATAAATAAGGCTGAGTCGCTGAAGAAGTATTACGCTTCAACAAAAAAGTTTGGTTAAACTTTTTCAAAGAGGGAAAAATAAGATAAACGCGCTTATTGTTAGATTAAATATTCATCATTTGTTTTTTCGGTATTTGACAGAAAATTATTTCCCAAAACGCTTTCCCTATATTTTTATTATACGTGTTTTACAGTGAATGCGCAATGATCAATTTCGTTTATCATCTTGATCGTCTTGATTAAATTATTTGGTAAATTTTGGTATGGTGAATCTTCAATAGAAATGTTTTTGAATAAAATTCTGTTTTTATTTACCCCAAGGAGTTTGTTAAAAATTGTTGAGATACAAAAGCTTTGGAAATAATTATGCCCAACGTTTAAACTTTATTGCACAAGAGATAAACATAAATTGTGCATAAGGAGGAATTAGCGTGCAAGGAAGTAGCGAGGCCTATGTCCAGCAGTGGATGACTTTCGGCTGACATGATGATGATGATGATGAATATAAATAGAGGACGAGTGAAGTATGCATAATGACACCACGAAAACTAGTACAGAAAAGCTCTGGAGTCGAAAAGACAGTCAATCGCACTTCTAAATGAGGTTTGACGATGACATTTTATTTTAATCAATCAAATTATAGATGTAGCAATGATTACTTTTTTCTGATAGCTGAAATGTTGTTATTGGATACTATCTAAATCCGTGGAACGGAATAACTATCAGCAGAATATTGGGCTCATTTTTGGGAGACATGTTGTACTGGTATAGGTAGTTGGTTTATGTATTATACGGGATAGTAGAGTACATAAGTCTTATAGGCACTTATATGCCTCAAGTACAGGTGAACACATCACCTTGATATAAAATTTGTGTCCTGTATTAAACCAGTAATATCTCATTACAGATGAGAATTAAATAAAAAAAACTACTACGGTATCTTAACATAATATATCGAAGCGAAACATTCCACCTTCACCCCCCTCGTGACTTCCGTCCATGGCGTGTTTGCATCACAGATGAACTCATTTGTCAAACACAGGCGAAGCCCTCACAGACCGCTGGAATAAGTCGCTCAGTACGGTACTGGGCTGGCTTAGAACAAGAATATGCACTGCTATCATTCAAGCCACCAGCATGTGCATACGAGGCACACGTCACAAATTCAAACCTGCAGCGAAACTGTTGGGGTTTGACGACGGAGCAGCCATTCCCAACACCAGCTATTCACCTACTTATTACTCATAGTATTGTAGTATGTATTGCCAAGATGTAAATTATTTTAATTTGTTTTGTTACACTTTATAATTATTGATTTTTATGAATAAATACTTATAGTAATATATTATATCGAAAGATGGCCTTACTATCATGTTCGCAGCATAGTTGCAGTTGCGGGCAACTTTTCTAAAGCAGGCCGTAACCAATATGGTTCTAATTTTCTGCAGGCAAAATTAAATAAGCCACTGGCAGTCGGGTTCTATGGATGCGTCGCCACTGCATTGTTGAATAATAAAATCATTATTATTTTAATCAACTCGAGATGAGCTCACTTTGAGTTGTCTTTCTCGTCTGGATTCCAACTAGACCCAGATCTGCCTTTTTTTTATTTATTACATAGGTGGCAAACGAGCAGACGGATTGCCTGGTGGTAAGCAATTACCGTCGCCCATGGGCACCCGCAACGCCAGGGGAGTCACAAGCGCGTTGCCGGCCTTTAAGGGGGGTTGGAGCTCTGGGAACCTTACTCGCCATCTTCCTGATGGCGAGTAAGGTTCCCAGCACTACAGACCTGAAAGGTAGCAGTGCTATTATGGCTGTGGTCTTCTGTAAGGAGGAGGTACTTCCCCAGTTGGGCTGCCCCAGATTCAAGCGTGATGGTCATCGCTGTGCCCTACCTCTCATTGTTGGACGTAGTGTAAGGACATACCCGGGTCCTACTCTTACGCCTTAGGTACAACTCTGAATAAGAAATATATGAACGTGCGCCATGCCGTTTCTCGGAATTACATAAAATGTAAGTTAATAATGTAATGTATTTTATAATATGTATAAAAGTTTTGACTGTAATAAATAATAATAAATATTTTGGGACAATCATACACAAATCGACATAGTCCTACGGTAAGCTCAGTAGGCTTTGTTGTAGGTACTAGACAACGATATATATATTAGATAGATACATATAAATACTTAAATACATTAAAAACACCATGAATCAGGAACAAGTATCTGTGTTCATCACACAAATAAATACCCTAACCGGGATTCGACTCCAGGACCATCGGTTTCATAGACAGGGTCACTACCAACTAGGCCAGACCGGTTGTCAAATAACAAATGACAAACACTCCCTAAACTTTGCATATACATTAACATAGTTCTTGCATGGAATATCCTAAATGGTATAGTCAGTCACATAACTACTAATTAACACATAGCAACTATTAGTAGGGAAATATATCGCCAAAGATCTTTACTACTACAGCAGTAAGGATGTTAGGTACGCTATAACTATATTCCGCCACTTAGTAATATTGTGCCATGTACACCCTTGCGTACCTGCTTAAAAAAACGTAAAGCGATGTTTTCAGAAGTGCCTACTAGCGCCATCTATTGAGTGAGCCCTGAACGATGTAGTGGCGCAACTTGCCCACTGGCAATGCTTTCAATAATCTTCGTCACAAGCTCTGTAAGAGGTTTTGACTGTTGAGTAAAGATGGCAGCTAAAAAGTGTTTTATGGCTACTTAAAAAATAAAAAAAAAGGCTACTTACTTCTTATAGTACTTTAATGTTACTGCTACATAAAATAAGATCAAAGCGGCTAAGTCACAAATATCGGATCAACGCCTCTATTATCAAGGCGACAAAGGGCATGCTCCGATATTTTTGAATACCTTGGCTGCTATATTTGAGGGCGACTGTACTTTGTTTTTCAGAGACGTTCGAAATTTTATTGTCATTATTATATCGAATATGATATAATAAGTAATTATAATATTTACACAGATAAGAAATATGTTTTAACAATGGGTCATTTTGTGTTTTTGAACGCATTATAAACTGGTTATGTTATGTATGTAAATAAAATAACATAAAATGGATTTAACACGACAAATTAGCTTGTATAAATTCTAAAAAGTCCTAGCCCAATTAAGGTCACGTTGAATTGTTTAATTTATTTATGTATTTATTTAATTTATTGTATGTATAATTTATTTAATTTATTGTATGAATACCACAAAAGGCCTCTGCTGAACACATACCTCCCCCACAGGTAGAGATTCGATATAGCGAGGGGTGATTATAAAATATGGAATAAGATGATACATAGAAGCGGCTAACTCACGTTTTATAAGTCGAATATTGCTCGACATGTTTCTCTACGTAACGAGGAGCATAATCATGAGCGTTGGCTGACTGACGCAGAGAGAGAATGAGAGAGAGGGAAAAAGGTCGTTACGGGGGAAACATGTCAAGCAATATTCGACTTATAAAACGTGAATTAACTGCTTCTATATATAAAATTAAATCTTTGAATCTCACGACAGTTTTGTGTAATAAGATGATAATACAAAATACAGAACGTAATAATAACTAATAGTCCTTACACCATGACGGGTGCTGTCTCTGCACGTACCATGTTACGGACAGGGGCAACATCCGCTTATTCATAGTGTACCCCTTACATTTCATTAAATTGTCGAAGGGGCCTCTGCGCGTTGGCTCGATTCGGCTCCGCGTACGCCTCCCAAATGTCCGGAACGCCATTGTTCCGTGTACGGGAAAGGTATGTAATTAAATCATAAATATTTACATAATTAAGTTCATTGTAACAGTGCGGAATAACGTATCGATGTGTTTCCGCTTCGCTAGTCTAAGTGTTATCCTAAGTGGATGCTCCAAGCGGAGTGATCGATGAGGCGAGCAGCGCATGTCGAACTTCCAAGAAATCAGAAATCAGAATTCGTTTATTGTTTACCATGTATAGGATATAACCAATATGGAGTAGCCATTAACAGGCGTTCCCCTCTGCCAAAATTACTCGGCCGCCGGTCATAGTTCTTGAACTTGTGTGAATATAGTTTATGCTAGTGTTTGATAATTTTGACGTGTGCGTGTGTAGCGACGCACGTAAAAAATGCATTAGTGTTAACATTATTTATGTGTTACCTCACCCCTACGCCGAAAACGGCAGAATTTTTCCGACAGAAATTAGTGCGTGTGTCGGCTCCATATTGGTTATATTCTCCTAGTGTAAATGAGATGTTACAAAATATGAATAGGTAACAACGTAATCCATTTCGGGCATACAATAAGTATTATTGATGAGTAGGTATTTACAATCATACCTTGCCACTGGTATAACAAATACAACTACTAGTAACTAGCAGAGAGAACCGGTGTAGTTTTTATTTTTCTCTTTTACTTGTATACTCGACGTGTAAAAGTGCCCTTGTGGCCTACTTACTGAATAAGCGTTTGAGTTGAGTTTGAGAGAATAATCTATATTCTATTCAAGGGATGGGAGCAGCGTGTACTGTGGCCGTTTTCATACAGTAGTATTTGTTTAATCCGCCCGTCGCACGCGCCGTCCCTCTCCACGAGAGGTTCGAGGATCAAGGGTTGGCTAGCTGTCATGTTCTATCGTGTATATAAGAGTGAAAGTGACGCATGACGCGTACGCAGTTGAAATGTGACATTATCTATGATAAGGGACCTTATTGTCGATGGCGCGTACGCCGTTACTCAAGATTCCGCAATACAAACGCAAACGCGGTTCGACGTTTTGGACCCGGGTATGTCCTTAAACTACGTCCAGCAATGAGAGGTAGGGCACAGCGATGACCATCACGCAGGAATCTGGGGCAGCCCAACTGGGGAAGTACCTCCTCCTTACAGAAGACCACAGCCATAATAGCACTGCTACCTTTCAGGTATGTAGTGTTGTCTTCCTGATGGTGAGTAAGGTTCCCAGAGCTCCAACCCCTCTTAAAGGTCGGCAACGCGCTTGTGGACTCCCCTGGTGTTACGGGTGCCTATGGGCGACGGTAATTGCTTACCATCCGGCAATCCGTTTGCTCGTTTGCCACCTTTGTCATAAAAAAAAGCGCCATCGACAATAAGGTCCCTTTTGCTGGATAATGTCACAAACGGGCATCAGATGTGGCACTTTAGACAGCTTTCATTTCACACACAAATGGTGCTGGATCTTGACAATCTCTTGTAATAGTGTATAAACTTTCGTAGGAGGATTGTAGTGCCACGCCACAATCTTTTTTAGTGTTTTCTTCTCTATTATTCCACCATAATCGATAAAATCCACTGTCGAACTTTTGACCTGAAATAGAAAGGGGAATTTAGTTGCAAGGTATAAACAAACATGAGCCAAATAAAGTATACTAACCATTGATCGTGTAAAAATCACCACCAGGTGATAGTCTATGAAACCCAATAAAATATTGACCATCGTGCAATTTAGACTTGATAATTTTAGCTTCCACCGAGTTTGATATGGCCACCTTCCATGAAGCACGTGTACATTGCTTCAGCCCAGGTCTTTTGCCTCCAATTTACCTTGTAACATTTGTTTATTTCTTGGTGTATAGTGTATTCTGAAATTTTACATTTTTTAAATCCTTTAATTCAAAACTCTGAACTTTACATGAACTTCTTAACTTTTTTTTTTTTTTTTTATGTCATAGGCGGCAAACGAGCAGACGGATTGCCTGGTGGTAAGCAATTACCGTCGCCCATGGGCACCCGTAACACCAGAGGAGTCACAAGCGCGTTGCCGGCCTTTAAAGGGGGTTGGAGCTCTGAGAACCTTACTCACCATCAACTACTTAATTAAATCTAAGAATGGCCCCTGAGGCATTGTATCAAGGATGCTAGCGGCATTTTCTCGTTGTATCGCAATGCTGATAGGTTGTGCGTGGAAGCCGCCAGTTCTTAGTTCACCAGTTACGTCAACCAGATGCTATGCGATTACTGTACAAAGTTTGAGTTCGCTGGAACCTCATTATTTAGATTCTAGAATGTATAGGTGAACTTAACTTCAACCTATTTAGTACTACAATAGTATTGCTTTACTTAGGTGACTGGGTTCGAGGAAATATAATTAAATTCGGTTTCGAATCTGAAAATCATGCAAGTAAAAAAGGTAGTTTTCGTCGGGTTTAGTTTGCAGAGGTCCTAATATAACCAAATATTTTACAGTGGCAATAAAATTTTACATTCTGTTAAAATCTTTTATAAGTCAAAATGTAAGTGTCATAAAATAAAAATCAAATTTACATTACAAACATAATATATATCCTGCAAAACTGTCTTAACAGTTTGACGACGAAGCTACTTTCGTGAAATATATGTGGAGCACATATTGAGAAGTATCACATTAGTATTGAAGTGTCGTTAACAATAGCGTAAGCACCAACCGCCATAAGGTACATTTTGCCGCGGACCGTCACATATATATAATAGATAGATACATATAAATACTTAAATAGGTACATAGAAAACACCCATGACTCAGGAACAAATATCTGTGCTCATCACACAAATAAATGCCCCGACTGGGATTCGAACCCAGGACCATCGGCTTACTACCCACTAGACCAGACGACCGGTCGTCACAAGAAAATTACATTAATATTATAAAAAATATATGGAAATTGTTCGTAGTTCGATCTCCCAAAATTATTTTTAATACTTCTTCGTTGTTCCTTCATGACTGAGGATTGTGACCAATTTGAAAATGTGATAGTCCACATGGAAAGGTACCTTATGACGCTTGGCGCTTACGTACTAAAATGTCACATTAGTATTGACGCGGCATTAACAATAGCGTAAGCGCCAAGCGCCATAAGGTACCTTTCCATGTGGACTACCACAGATCCTTCCTTGTGACCCGTTCGAGGTCCTAGGGGGCTGTCCTCTGCAAGGAGCCACATGTCGTCCTGATGCTATTACATCACATCGTGGTGGTTTTGTTTCCACCCACGGATGTCCACTGCCTGGATATTGGTCTCCTCGACGTCCTTCTTTGGGTTCTGGTCGTAGTTGAAGGACAGTCCATGTATTTAATAGTAGGCACTTCAACATAGACTTCGATCTTGTGCCAAAGTGTGTATGTATATTTAAGTGAGCTCATACTTTAAAATTATGTTCATAATTTTGAATAGGTAAGTTAATTACGATTAGGTATTCCACGATATTGAAAATCTTTGGAATTATGCCCAACTTTTTTTTTAGAATAAATTATACAATACAATACAATAATATAAAAATGATTTTTTTAAATTAATATCGACGGGTGGAAAGAGTTTCAGAAATTTCCTTACCATGGTCAATGGTAGGACAGGATGGCAATTCGATTCTTTTACATACAAAAGGTCTTGGGGCGTCAGTTTGACAAGCCTCCAAATAGTATGCTCCTGATTCCACATCCATCATAACGCATGTGTCTGCGCCATTCGAAGCAGGTTGGTATTCGTCCATAAGAGGTAATGGCGTAGGCAGCCCTGAATTTGGAGAATAAAAATGTTGTGTTATTCAATTGTTGATCTTATTAAATTCAATATAGTCTACCCATCTTTAATTAATATAGTTAGAAAAGGACGGGTATGTTGCCTCCAGACCATAGACATACCATTAACCTAGACGGAGCGTGCTAATAATAATACCACGATGGAAAGGGATGGTTTTATGTAACTTTCTATAGATATGGCAGAGATGGCGCCGATATTTTCATCCGTCCTTGTCATAGTTTCACATGTTTTTGTTCCCCTCCAAACTGGTCCCTTCAGTACTGTCAAAGTTGGAGGGGAACAAACAAATACAATTGGAGTTTTCTTGCGTTTTCAACCAAAGTTGCGATAATTAATACAGAATAGACTAATATTTTTGTTACAAAGAATGTCCTGTAAAGCAAAACTATAGTGGATTGTTT
The DNA here is from genome assembly GCA_022674325.2 of Grapholita molesta. Classification (NCBI taxonomy): domain Eukaryota; kingdom Metazoa; phylum Arthropoda; class Insecta; order Lepidoptera; family Tortricidae; genus Grapholita; species Grapholita molesta. Next base: position 13,640,999 of record CP053135.2, on the reverse strand, counting down.
CATTTTGGGCCACAAAAGCCAAAATATCTTTATCCCTTACTGGAGCTCGCGGATGCGTTCTTCAGTCATTATTCCTCCTAGCTCGAGACACTGTCGCGCCCAAGCTTACATCTTTTTATTTTTATTAAATACTTGTGGAGTCAGAGGTTATCTTCATATATAACTAAAAGTCGTTAGTTACGCTATTTATGACTCAAGAAAGGGTGGAAAGATTTTGTTTAAAGGTATGAAGGTACCTGGCTGATTAAAATTTTGGCTAATTTAGTCCTGATTACCCAAAAACAGTAGGATAATGTTTTTAGTGTTAACACTCGAAATGTATTTTTAATTACTAAGAAGCTTCTTAAAATACGTGTTTTTATAGAATCAAATTAATTGAATTGAATATAAAACTAACCTTCAATGGTGATAAATTCTCCCATGCCAGTGTCATCATGTATGCCAACTAGGATAGCAGATACATTAGGTTTTAGTGTGGCCAATGTTTTGGCAACGGTCCATTCGTCGTTTGTTTTCGGGTAGAACAGCACTGAACCTTCATCGTCGCAAGCTTGGAAGGAGGAGATCCAAGAATTTCCGCCCGAGGTTAGATGGAGCTTGTAGAAGGAGTTGAATTGTTCTACGTAAGTATAGTCCCTTCTGAAGAACGGGACACGGCCTGACGCCAGGCTGAGACCTGTATTCAGATATTATTTTAGTATTACCTGTGATAATCGCTTAGTTCTTCAATTTACTATTTTTATTATTTTATGTTGTATTCATGTTGCAGAATTTTCTCGAAATTTTCGCACACTCGTGGAAATTGTTAGGAGAATATTTTCTTGAACATTGTTATTGGAAGCATTCTCTTAAACCCAAGAAAATCATGTACTATTTCAAGCGCTCTAGCGTTCGAATGAGTATATGGTTTATTTTTGAATTAAACTTATATATAAATATATATTTAGTTATATATTTTATTTCTCCCTGTATGACCTCATGGACTAGCGTTTTGTTAGTGCTTTACTATGCGCAATGTTCTTAATGATTTTTAAAATGCCTTTAACTTACTTAACTTACGGGGGTTTGTATCACAGTAGCAAATTAGTGCCATGAAAATTGATATTAAGGCTTCAAAATAATCGTGCGATATGCAATACCAAGAACGTTCCATGAGAAGAAACAAAAACAGTTTTCGTTTCGTTTTTAATAAAATAAGTTTCTGTCGAAAATATTTTTTTTTGTACAAGCTATTGCCTGTGTGTTCTTTTTTTTACGACATCAGTATCATCTAACCGATAGAATTCTAACGAGCCATGAGGTAACTTGTGTATTTTAGTTTAGTTGTTATAGCTACCGTCTGGCTCCATCATCAGATCAGGTCAGTAATCAGTACCATGCATTGTCACCGAGCTTAGATAACTGTGCTAAATTTCAGTTCAATTGGTTCAAGATATCTGCTTCAAAATTGAGTTGCAAGATTTTAACCGAACATGCTTACATATTTTATTTTTATTTTATTTTCTTTTAATTTTATATTCTTTTAATAGGGAAACAAACAGTTTACATTAATACAATATATAAAAACTTATTAAGTAATACATAATCCGAACAGTTTCCACAGCTGAAATAAAGCATTATTGGTCATAAAAGACGTAACATCTAAGTTCAAATTACACATTTATTCAACAATTGCAAACAGAGGAAATAAATTTCTAAGGTACTTATTACTAGACCCCGCTATCGGAGGTGCAAAATGGTAGCTGTCGAGTTCTTAGGGACGGGTAACCAACTAATCATATTTGTGATGTCGATATCGATACTCGATTTTTCAATACCAGTACCATTTAAATAAAACTAATACAATTTACCTTTTTTTTCAAGAAATAATAAGAAAAGTATAACCAGGGATGGTCACGAGGTTCTGTGATTTATACGAATACAGCAATATCTGTTGAAAATCACTCACATAAAGAAGATATGAGGTTGTCGTGTACGTCGCATCTCGAAAGCAGACGAAATCGGACTGTTGACATTGCACACGCGAGATGATTGAGTGATTGATTAGAGTGAATGTAACTGATGTATGTAAAAAGGTTGAGGTGTGTGCGTAAGGTTGTGTATATATATATACATATATGACTGTGTGGTGTAAGGGCAGTGCTACAGGCTCCCCCTTCGGGCCGTGGGGACGTCCTCGCCCATGGGCCGACTCACAGGTTGCTTCTTGCGCGGTCGTCCTCTCTTCTTTACACCAGTTGTTGCAGATGGAGTAGGCGTAGCATGTGTCTGCTTCGGCGGTCTGCCTCTCTTCCTCTGTGGCATCACAGGTTCTGCAGGTGTGTCTTCACTCCTCTGATGGTAAGGAATTATATCTGATACATGATATTTACCAACAGTATCACCGTTGTTTGATAATAAATAAGTAGTCGGACTGACTATCTTTGAAATAGCGTATGGTCCATCACGTCGGGGTGCGAATTTGCTAGTTATACCCTTTGATTGGCTGCTCAGGACGTGTGTCTTTAAAAGGACCTTGTCTCCGACATTGTAAGTTTCGTGTGGTCTACGCTTTTGGTCTGCGTAGCTTTTCCTGCGGTCTTGTTGTTGCATGGTGTGTTCTCGAGCTTCAGCTAGATTGTCGCTCAGTTTCAACAAATAAGGTGTTATCTGAGGTACAAAATTCTCTGCTTGAATAACTGCTCGCAGGTCATGTCTGGTCTCGATGGGTGATCGCATCTCTCTCCCAAAGGCGAGGTAAGCAGGCGATTTTCCAGTACTTTGGGTGTAGGCACTATTCATGGCGAAGCGTATAGCAGGCAAAGCAGTCGGCCAGTTAGTGTGGTTACCTTCAACTATGATAGCAAGTTGACTCTTAAGGTCTCTGTTTTTTCTTTCTACTGGATTTGCTTCTGGATGGTAAAGAGGTATAAGATTCTGTTCTACTCCTAATGTGTGCATAGCCTTCTGCATCACTTGGGATACAAATTGTACTCCATTGTCAGATATGATTCGCCTGGGAAATCCATAGTTATCTGAGAAAAATCTCCTCTACTAGGGTTTTAGCGCAAACTTCTGCAGTGGCTGTGGTTAATGGAAAAAGCTCAATCCACTTTGTTGCAGTGTCCTCTATTATAAATATCCATCTTTCTTCGTTTTCTCCAGTAGGCAATGGGCCAAACAGATCCATAGCAAGTACTTCAAACCTTTGTGCTGGTGCAGGAGTCTGTAGTAAACCTGCAGGCTTCATATTGGATGGTTTGTAACGCTGGCATTCATTACAATCGCGTATGTATTCAGTGATGTACCTTTTCATACCAGGGAAGTAATAATTTTTACTTATTCGTTGATAAGTCCTTTCAATTCCAGTGTGACCGGCTGTAGGAGCGTCATGTAGTTCCTTTAGAATCTCCTTTCTCATGGACTGTGGTACCACAAGCTGAGGGTCATCACTCTCGACGTCAGGGTTGAAGTGATATAGTACTCCCTGTGACATATAGTAACCTCGCTCAGTCCAGCGTGTAGCAGCCTCAATGTTGTTGTTTTCAAAGTCCTTAGCAATCTTCCAAATTTCTGGGTCTTCTGCTTGGGCTTTCCGTAGATCTGTAGGTGTCTTGTGAGGTAAATCTATTATGACAGAACACAGATTACAAGAGTCCTTGGTTGTTTCATCACAAACAGGTCTGCTTAAGGCATCAGCAACAACATTTTTCTTTCCAGGTTGGTATTCAATCTTCAGGTTATAGGCCTGTATCTTTAGTGCCCATCGCGCTAGGCGTCCTGTTGGTGTCTTTAAGGTTAAAATCCATTTTAGAGGTTGGTGATCAGTAGCGAGAATAACTTCTGAACCTTCTATATATCCACGGAACTTATCAAGGGCCCATACTGCAGCAAGGGCTTCACGTTCTGTCGTCGTGTAATTCCGTTCGGCACTCGTGAGTAATCTACTCGCATATTCAACAGGTCTCTCGTCATAGCCTTCACCTTGAAGTAAGGCAGCACCTAAGGCATATCCACTTGAGTCAACCCTCAGGATGAATGGTAGAGTGTAGTCAACCTGTCGTAAAATTGGAGCAGTAGTAAGTCGCTTCTTCAACTCTTTGAATGAATTTGACTGGTCTTCTCCCCATATCCAGTTTTGATTCTTTTTTAATAACATAGTTAGCGGTCTTGCTATCTTAGCAAAATCCGGTATGAATTTCCGGAACCATGAGCAAGTCTGGATGAAAGTCTTCAAATGTTTATCATTGTGGGGTTCTTTCATATCATTGACAGCTTTGATCTTCTCTTTGTCAGGTTGTATTCCGTCAGCTGACAAGATGTGTCCTAAGTATTTCACTGATTCACAGGCGAAGGTACTCTTCTCTCTATTGACACGTAGTTTAAATAGTTTGAGTCTCTGGAAAACGGCTTCTATATCTTGTAGGTGTTTCTCAAAACTATCTGAGAGGATCAAAATGTCATCCAGGTAAGCTAGTATTGTCACTCCAGGGAGGTTGGAACGAAATCTGTCTACGAGTCTTTGGAATGTAGATCCAGAGTTACGGAGCCCCATAGGCATACGCTTAAAGCGGAATGTTCCTAATGGTGTCACAAATGAAGTTTTGTCACGATCTTCCACTGCAACTGGTACTTGCCAATATCCAGCTCGAAGGTCCAAGGCAGATATGTACTTATATTTTCCAGTACTGTGTAGAATGTCATCTACTCTTGGTAGTGGGTAACAATCGGGTTTGGTCACAGCATTCAGTTTTCTATAATCAATGCAAACTCTTATGGTGTTGTCACGCTTGGGTACTAGTACCACAGGTGCCGACCATGGAGATTCACACTCTTCAATGACATCATCTTTCAGCATCTTTTCAAGTTCTAGTCGCAGCGCCTCCTTCTTCGGCTCTGGTAATCTGTAAGGTGGTACAGAGATAGGTTGAATATTTTTGTTAATCAACTCAATGTGATGGACAGCATAAGGGGTTGGCTCTCCCCCTAAATTAAAAGTGTCTCGGTGACGGTCAAGGAGTAGAGTCAGCTTGTCCTTTTGTACTGCATTGAGTGTAATGCCTTCATTATCTCGAAGAGTCTCAGTTGGTTTGCATGCAGCTATGACTACAAGATCTTCTTCATACTGTAGATCATACTTAATATGGGGTTCACAACCAAAATTCCAAGTATGCTCATAATAGTCAGTTACTAACCCTGATGTAAATATAAAATCCATCCCTAATAGGGTTTCATTATTAGTAGCTTCAGGTAACACTAAAAAAGTTGTAGGTATAGACTTTCCTTTTAAAGTAACAAGCGTCCTTATCGATAGTACATCCTCTAATCCGGGACGTCCATGGGCATATTTAATATTTAAAGTGGAAGAGTTAAAAGACTCACCGCAGTCCTTCATTAATTGATAAAGACTTGCACCTGCGATGCTCCTCTTCGCGCCCGTGTCGATAACTGCACGACCTTCGCGTCCGCAGACAGCGATGGGAAGAATAGGTCGTGGTCTGTCGCTTTGTTGTTCAACAAAACAAATTTCAGTGGGAATGGGTGTGTAAGCGTGTTTGTGTGTCTCGCGTGTGCATGTATCGATATTGGATGTAGTAGTCTCCGTCGTCGTAGTTGGATCGTCCGCAGAAAATGCGCAAAATGCAGCACCAGCGCCGCTTCCCGCAGCGCCTGAGCCGCTTCCCGTAGCGCCGGAGTCTCCTTTGCATCGCGAGCAGTTGGCGCGCACCACGCCCGGTGCGCCGCAGCCATAACACGAAAACTTCTCACTTTTTGTTGTATCGTTGTTATCAGTAGAGGTAACCGCTGTGTCAGAACGTTTTGCAAGTAACCATTTGCAATTGTCTTTATTGTGTCCGAATAGTTTACAATAATTGCAGAACCGACTTTGTTTAGGTTTCGTAAAACTGTTCGTATCGTTTGGCACGTTGGTTTCGTTACTGACATTTTGTCGAGTGAAATTTTTCTGTTTTAGTTGTTTATTTTCAACAATCGCATTGTTTGTTGTTTTATTTTCAGAATACCGGTCGTTGTTTTTCGTATTTCGATTGACAGTTCGCCCGTTGACAGCGTTGACATTAGATGCGTTTATGGATGTCGTTCCGTTCATTTCGTTCACTTCAGCCAGTGAATCTTCGACCGATCGGGTTTTTCGTAAAAGATCGTTGAATGATTTGACATCTTCGCGTGGAACGCGTTTTCGAATTCTTCTGTTCAGTAAACCATAGACCATATCAATTTGAATATTTTCTTCTAGCGAATATGGTAACTGCGCTATCAATGCACGAATTTTACATATGAAAATTTCTGTCTTCTCGTCGTTTTGTTCAGCATGAAATATCTCTCGAAATATGAGGAAAGGAGCTTTACGCTTGCCGAACGCATGTTGTAGGTCGGCGATCGCTTCGTTCCATGTTTTAACGTTTTTACGAACTCCATTCCACCATGTTGCTGCTAGACCGGTTAATAAAAATGACAATCCGCGTAATGCATTTTCGTCAGATATTTTAGCACAATCTTTGTATGTCTGAATGCCGTCAATGAATATTTCTAACGCGTCTTCGACCGAATCTTCAGATCCGCTAAAACTGAGTTTACAATCGGCGAAGTGTCTGTAGTGTGTAGGAGTTGAGGCTTGCGTAGCTAACAATAATTTTTCGCACAACTCGACGTGAGATAATTGCATCTGTTGCAATAAAATTCGCAGATATTCTTCAGGCATCGTCAAATTACAAGATGTCGCTGATGTCAAAGGTGTACTTCTCTCCTTTGTACCGGTTTCGGTATTTGAATCAGCGGCGGCGGCCATATCTTTTTTCGGTGGCATTTCGTACACAAAATATCAACTAATATGCCGTTTCGACACACAATCCGAACGTTGGGCGCCACGTATAACCAGGGATGGTCACGAGGTTCTGTGATTTATACGAATACAGCAATATCTGTTGAAAATCACTCACATAAAGAAGATATGAGGTTGTCGTGTACGTCGCATCTCGAAAGCAGACGAAATCGGACTGTTGACATTGCACACGCGAGATGATTGAGTGATTGATTAGAGTGAATGTAACTGATGTATGTAAAAAGGTTGAGGTGTGTGCGTAAGGTTGTGTATATATGACTGTGTGGTGTAAGGGCAGTGCTACAAAAGTATTTAATAGCAACCATCATTTTTTTGTTGTACTAATAACGATTTATATTTTCAATATCATAGATCCAAAGATCCAAAAAAAAAGTTTAATTATATACAAATAAATGGTACTTGTACATAAAAAAAAAAATCGAGTGTCGATATCGACATCACAAATATGATTAATTGATCACCCATCCCTAAGAACTTGACAGCTACCATTTTGCACCTCCGATAGCGGGGTCTACTTATTACACAATTTTGAAAATAACATTATTTAAGAAGCTAAATTATATTATGTACAGAATCAAACAAGTTACTGAGGTATTATTTGCTAAACACAAGAATATATGCAACGGGTAAACAGTTGCGTTTTAATTTTTAATAATGACTAACTAATTTACCAAGTTTCATGCTAAATAAATCTAAGTTTATTATACAGTGCGTATTTTTCATACGGGCGTATATTGTAGTGGCGGTTAGTATTGGACCTCGGGAACCTATTTCAATTCAGTTTGTTAAAAAATTTGGTATTTTTTTTTTCATACATAATAATTCAGCACGCAATGTATTGCATCCATAATAATTAACATACCGATGCGTCATGTCATGTCAGTATTACTTGTCATGTCAAAATAAGTTGGACTGCGTACATTGCCCCGGTCAGACTTAAAAAAATGGGTAATACTATTTTATGACACTATTTAACAAAATTATTAACATAATACGAGTCGTATTACTGGATACTATATGTGGACAACGTATACGCCCGTATGAAAAATACACAATACGCTAGTAAAGTAGTAGTAGCGGTCAGCGCTAGCTACCCGGGCTAACATCATGCTGAGTCGGAACCATTTCGAGGCAGTTTTGTCGAATATGTTTTAGTTTTTTATTTAGTTTTATTATCTTTGTTGTTGTAAACTGCCTTGAATAAATGTTTTCTATTTCTAAAGCTAGTAAAAGAAAGAACTAGGCATAGAATTTGCGAAGCAATACATTATTTATAACAGTAAGTATTATCGTATGGCAAAATAACAGTTTTAAAAGTCAATGACACATATATAATGTTAGTGTTTATACTCACAAAACAAAAACACCACTATTTTCACTATCATTGTGACCGATCGGGTCCGCAGGAGTTTATGAAGTGTAATAAAATTGTACGTTTTTGGTATCTTAGGTACTCGTTGTAGGTCTAAATAAGGTCAACGATAAAGTTGAAATACTGTTAATGTATGTGATAATGGAGAAGTACAAACAATAACACAATTAACTAAGTATATGAACCATATTTTGTATCATATCACACACGTTCCCTTTACTTTTTACAAACACTTTCATGTAAAAGTAATTCAGATTCAGATTTAATATAATTAGGCTTAGGACTTTTCATAGCATACCGTGGTTCTGAAATCCTTGGAGCCGCCATATGTGAAATTTTCGAAGTCAAAGTGAATAAGTATTGTGTCACTGAGTTCATTTTAATCCAACGTAAATATATTTTATCGTAAACAAATATAATTATACCAATTACTGGTCACATGTCATGCTACAATATTAATTATCTAGTTATGCATCCTCTTAAATGTCCGTGTTTAGTGAGTAGTACCAATTAATTCGCAATTTAAAATTAAAAAATATTGACATAATTGGTTGACACTTTGTATTAGACTTTATGAAATTGGTTTTTGATTTTATTTAACATGAACAAACACCGGATTTACGGGGCAAATCTGAACTGACGATAGTGCGAGGACAAATTGAATTACTTGATATCGATAAAAATTACGCACAACCATTGTGTAATTTTAAGAATATGAAATAAGAATAAAATTTCTTGTAAAAGGAAGTCGTATCTCTATCTTCTATATCTGAATGGTCAGTTTTCCATGAAAATGAACGATCTTTTTTCTTGCGAGACATTTTAACGGACTTCAAAAAACAAAAAGGTAGGCGTAATTCATTGGAATGACAAATAATATTGTTGTACTGAATTCATTATTCAATGTAATTTCAATACATGTCATACAAGTATAAATGATAGGGGTTTAAACACAATTAAATGTATTAAAACTTAGACATTATAGCTATTTTGATAATGACGGATAAAATTGTTTTTTACGATGTCAATAGATTTAGTCGATTTTTAATTAATCACTAGCAGTGGTGCACTTCTGCCCCCGTCAATTCGGTATTTGAACATGCATGATATTACAATTCCCGAGGTTAAATACTGGATAGAACCTTATAAGGAACTAAAATATAATGAAGAAACGTGTAGTGTGCATTGTTCTTATGCGATGTGTATTTTACGCCAGTAAAAATAATTGTTTATTGTGAACCATATGAATAGCATTATCTCATCAAAATAGGAGTGATGAGAATAGTATAATTAATATAATTAGTATAATATATATATTTTGTCACATGTATTATTTTACAACTAAATATATAATATATAAATGTAGAGTCTAAAACCACTATGGTTCCAAAAGTCCTAAATCTTTCATACCATAACATCCTACTTTTTAACTTTGACTTCGAAAATTTCTCATATGGCGGCTCCAAGGATTTTAGAACCACGGTATGCTATGAAATATCCTAAGCCTAAATATAGTATTCTAATTTCGGTAAATAAATAAATATTATAATATTAACAAAAAAAAACGATGTTTGACTATTTAAACCACGGGTGGTTATTACTTTAGTCAAGGATGCTGGACACTGCTGGCCTCTGATAGACCGTGATAGGGTTTATAACTGCCACAACTGACAGGCGGGTTGGCGATCGCAGTTTGTTCCACCGCTCTGAGGGACGCTGCTGCCCATCCTGCAGTGGTTACTGGTTGCAGTTAGAGTCAAAGACCAGACCCTCATATTTATCACTGTTTTCCTTTTTTATTTAATATTACCGATTTAATTAATATTTTTTTTTGGATTTGTTGCAATTGTTGCTTATATAATCCATTATTATGCTGTTAAATATATTATCGTTTATCATAAACTCTGCCCCGACAAAAGTCACACGTGTCATGTAGTTAGGTACTTCATACAATGTTGCTATATATATAGGTATTATAAATAACGGGGACTCCCGTTTAATTGGCAACATTTTGACCTTCTGAAGTTAACGGCCGTTTTCTAGAACAAGTAAGTGTAGCCATGGTTTTTTTTTTTTTACTTCTATTTTCTATTTATATATATAAAGTGACCAATTTTGTGTAATTTCTTCTGAAAATTAAAAGTGTACTAATTTAAATAATTACAATAGTGTATTCAGTTCTTAAGATCCTAGGGTGGTGACCCTTTACAAGCGCAGTGTCAGGGCAGGTTCGTAAATTTTGAGCTTCTTTCTCTTTTACTCCAATTAAGGTGTCATGAGAGTGACCAGTATAACCGTTAGTAGAGCCGCTGATGACTTCTGTGTCGCTATTAAGGCTTGGGCACATAGTCGGTAACTACAATTTGTAGAACCTTGCTCCCTGTGGCAGTTTATAGGGAGGCCTATGTCCAGCAGTGGATCTCTGTAGCTGATGAATAGATAGATTCTAGTTCTTAATTTTTCACTTTGAGACGGTTTTCTTATAAAGTGGATGTAAATGGTAGTCGTAATCTTGACATTTTAAGATACTTTTTAACCGACGAAAAAAAAGGGGGAGGTTCTCACGTCGACGCGTATATTTTTTTATTTTTTATTATTTAATTTTATATTCCCAGTCGTTCTGAGTAGAAGTAACCCTAAGTTTAAATACAAAAATATTGTGCAATACATTATTTTGAAAAGTTAACAAATCTGTCAAAAAATTAATGTAATCAGTCAGGAGTTAATTGTATTTTTACATTTTCAGGAGTCCAATTGATATTTTACAATTCATATGGATGATATGGAAAATTTGTATTTGCTGTTCCCTATTCTCCACTCTTGGAAATGTCAAATTTGTTACATCTTTAATATTTCTTACTGATGTGTACCATTACACTGTTCCCGTTTTATGTTTTAATCGGGACATCCGCTTTATGAAATGGCTACTGTAGTCTGTATTTCTTGATAAGCACACTTTGGGTCTCTTTTAAAAAATACTATATTGACTGTTCAGATACATAGTTCCATACAATAGGGTATTCACTTCTCACCTGGTGAGACTAGGTTCAATAAATGGCCTGTTTATGGAAGTTTTCAGATGGGAGTTTTAGTGTACTCGATTAGGGCGAGTTGTTTAGAAAAAGTAAATAGCTGTCAAATTTGTTGATTAAATTTCAATAAAACCGTTTAAGGTTTTTGTGGTTCCTTGATTGCAATGTCAAAATAGGTTTTATAAAAAAAAGTTTTATATAAAGCTTTCATGCTTAATTGTTACGAAATTGATACTGATAAAAAAATTCTTGACCACTCACGCTAACTATTTATCTAAAATATTATAATAACTACGAGTACTTAACTACTTACTATAAATCTAATTAAGGCCCTTAAGGCATTGTAATAAGGATGCTGTTGCATTTCCTCGTTGTATCGCAATGCTGATACATTATACGAGGAAGCCGCTAGCTCTTCGGTCACCAGCGATTTCTGCAAAAAATTGCGCGCGCCGGGGCCCCATGGACCTAGCGTCTCTACTCCAACCAGTACAAAATGGTACTCTCTGCCCAGGCTACGTTTAAACATTTCGGCGCTTTCCACCGCTACACCTGCTTTTACATTAGTTTGTTCGAGATGGAACGGGCGCTAGTGTGTCTACGCAGGTAGCATCCCACACCAGCATCCGTCCCAAGCTCCAAGGAACCAAAGACACTCACACTCCATCAGGCCACTTGCCATCATCTCTGACAATGCCGGTCGGCTCAAGAAGAGCAGACACATTGATGGTGACTACAGACCGACGGATTACGCTATTTTCTAAAATCACATATAATGAAAAACTGTGTAATAAATTCTAATTTTCGGTTTAAGCTGGCAATATTAATACATTATAACACAAGGCCTGAACACAAAGCGGCCTATTTAAGTGCAATTGAGATAAGTTTTGCGATAGTTTATATTTCGTTCAGTCGGGACTGCGAAGGAAGAAACATGTGCCAACGTCTATTCCTAGTACTAATTGGTATGTATCTATTATGTAATAGAAAAGTTTTTTTTAGAAACACTACTACAATGCTCTATCTAATAGTATAAATACAAAATTATACATGGTTTTCATTAGTGAATCTGGTAGATAACTCTGAATGCCTGTATCTTCACATCGGAATTCAAGTTTCTTTTCACTTGTGTTTTTAATAATTATTTAAAATCAAAGAAATAACTATTAATCGTAGCCAACCAAGAAATTAAGCTTCAGATTTGATAAAGTTAATAAGCATACATCTATAGCTAATTGATTACGTAAAGGGCTAAAGATAATAATAAAATATTTTCTGATGAGTAAAACACACCCATCGCAAATTTTACTTACTTGTGGCTAAAGATTTTATCAAAAATGTTAAAAGTATTCAGTTTCTTTTTATTTTCATTTATTTATGGAGCTTTTTTGGTGAATCGAATGTTCATTTGTAATTGGATAAAGTGAGAGCCCATATAAAAATAATCAGAATCCCTTTACTTTATTCTTATTAAATAAAAGTTATTTTGGATATTTAGATATCTATTTTCAAAGTGATGAGATCATATCGACGCTGAAAAGCAAACACGTAGTAACCCACAAAAGTCAAATTGTCCACCAGAGCCGAAAAACCATTACATTTTTGAAAAAAAAATCGTAGTTTTTGTATTTATGCAGATAAATTAATGAAATTTGGCCACAATGTGTAATTTTTTTAAAGCTTTAAATGCATTTTGTTTGAAATAACCTTAAGCCATTACACACGGAGATTTGTGGGTTACTACATTTTGATTTTTTTTTCACGGAAAGCAAACATGTAGTAACCCGAATCACTAAATGTATGGGACTGCCGATTTTCATCAATTTTATGAACAGCATAAGTGCAGTAACCCACGTGAACTGGTAAAATGTTAACCAATATAATGTCATAAATGTTGGTTCTAAGACAATTGTAGAAAACAAAATGCAGTAACGCTAATTATTTTTGTTTTATAACTCATTTAGTATGCGTTAAATGTATTGTTAGCAATTCTTATACACCCCTGTAAGTGACGTTAATGGTATGATATAGAAAAACGCACGACTTTTCGTACGTTTACCTAAAATAGTACAAATATTTTTGGGGTGTTTTGCTTATTGTTCCCATGAAAATAATACCAACTGTTAAAATAATCATCGATTTATTTGCAAAAAATGTAATAACTATTAAAAATGTTCTTCAATCACATGCTGATCCATTTATTATAAATAAACTTTTAACAAAAAATAAAACCGACTTCAAATAGGTACTAAAAAGCAACAAATAATTGTTTTCTTTATCACTTGATGGGTCTTTTGGACTATTTAGAACAAATCAATTTCTTAGGACAATTATATACAATTATTTTTGGTTTTGAAGTCCCCAGGGGTTTGCCTCAAGTTCCCAGGGGCCCACGATACCCTAGTTACTGTAGCGGCCAGTGTACCAACGAGGTCAGGTGTGCGAAGAATGGCGCAAAATCGGTCATTGTAGGTCACTTTAGGGGGAATACATATATGTTCAGCTTTGGCCGTCCTTTGGTTATGATGATGATGATAAGAAAGTTGATACCAAAGTGCATCACATGGCAACTCCATTAAGCCCAAAAACGGCTACATTACACTTTTATATCATGTGGTTCCGTTGCCAGAAGGTGGTACTTCTGAACATAAATGCTTGATCTGTTGCCGAAAAATTTCATTCGTTATACGTTTTTATTGCATTTTTTAAGAGTACCGAATGACGTAGTTCGGAGATAATGCACTAAAAATAACATGCAACCGAATTTATGTACCTTCTCCTTTTTAAAGTTGGTTAAAAATATGTGCATGGTTACCAAAGTGCATCTCATGACGATTCCTTTAAGACTAAATAGGACCCCGCTAGACTATTTAATCATGGAGTTCCGTTGCCTACTTTCCAGCTACAATCATCAGATGAGGTTACTGGTAATATTTCATCAGTAATCCCTAAATTAACTTCGTCATAGTCACTTTAGTATCTCAATCTAAATATCTCACCACCACCGAGGAAACACTAGGAATTTTGTAGGACCACCTATGGTCTACTTCATTTGTTCTTCACCACCAAATCCTATTTTCTAAATTCTATTGTTTGACTTATAACCAACCTTGTAGTACAGTGCCTGGCAAACTTTTAGAACATTTTCCTGTAATTTTAGTGTTATTCTAATAAAAATATAAACATTATATTATTTTTTTCACTTGTGTACCATGTAGCATTTATCCCAAGATTTAAAAATATTGTGTAACTTTTTTTGCCCGTATGTGTACGATGCGCGAACTTTGTATATGCAGTCATACTACGAAAGAATTTACCAGATTCGTTCATAAAAAGGAGGAGATTGTCAATTCGATTGTATGTTCATTTTTGCTCGTTACGCAAAAATGAACATACAATCGAATTGACAATCTCCTCCTTTTTTAAAGTCGATTAAAACATTTGTTAGGATTATAAGACTGCATCTCATGACAAGTCCACTAAGTCCAAACACGGCCACTCTACACATTTTTATCTCTGTGTTCCGTGGCCTGCCTCCCGGGTCCAACCACCAGATCAGGTTAATGGTAATATTTCGTCAGAAATATTCAAGTTGGCTTTGTCATAGTCGCTTTAGTATTTCAATTGAAATATCTAAGCGCCACCCAGGAAACACAATGAGTTTCCTATGACCACCTATGGTCTTCTTCATCAGTTCTTCTTCACCAAATACTATTTTCTGAATACAAATGCTTGACTTGTCACCGTATATACTAAAATCGTTATACATGCACCTATAAATTTTGAAGAGTTCTCTTAATTCCTCATGGATCCCATCATCAGATCTGAATTCTGGTAACAATGGGACCAACCTTGAAGTAGATGCTTTCAAACAACGAAAAATTGTTTGAAATCGGTCCATTAATGACGGAGTTCTGAAGGAACACACATAAAAAAAAAACAACATGCCAACCGAATTGATAACCTCCTCCTTTTTTGAAGTCGGTTAAAAATTAATAATGATAGTAATACACGATTGGAGTTCGCAGGTACATAAAATCTAGTAGCATAAAATAAAATTTCACATTTGCGTGTTCGCTTTAAAATTAAAATAAAATGTCTATTTTTGACACGATAAAAATAAATATAATTGAAAATCGAAATCTAGTGCTGGCTACAACGACGTTTCCAATATATAAAGGGTAGTTTCTAATTTACTATTTTTAATATTGTGTACATCACGGCCCATCTCACGTTTATTTAGTCACTCGGGCGACATATTTTTAGCAGCTAGGTCTCCATTTTCAAGCACGACGCGTCACGGACATGCGTTGCGTGCGTCCTAGTGCACGGAGATCAGAACTTTTAGTGCTCGTAAATGGAGATCTAAGCTAAACAACACACTAAACATGTCGCGCGAGTAACTAAATGAACGTGAGTAAGGCAGTTATGTCCAAAATATTATTAGAATGCTTCACAAAAGGTTACAATTATTCAGCTTGGTTTTTTTATATTTTTAGTTATAAAATAATATGGATCACAAACACGTCAACCCACTTTCGCTGCTTGTGCCTCACTGCGGGACGGCGCAAACATCAAAGTAGTGGCAGCGACGGGCACGTTCAAATGAAATAAGCCCGCGCAAGTTTAAATCTAAGTCCAACAATAATGAAGTAACATTCATTATTAAATTATAAGTGCTCCTTGTAAACGTAGTAAAAGGCATGTGTCTTTATATTGATTACTATGTAAATTTGTGGTAAATACTACTTGCTTACAAAATATTTCTCGCCATATGGCGTAACTGCGGATCACTCACAATTCATGAGCAGCAAACGCGTAGTAAACCACACTAGCGGCAGAACTGTGGACGTCGTAAATGACATAATTTATTTTTTTACAAAAAACGTAGTGCTGTAACTACAATTGTATAAAAAAACTAGATTTTATTGCTATTTACCGCGTATTTGCGGTGCCAGTTTTAAAAAAACACTAGAAAATTTGAGTTCCTATTTTTGTCGTTTTCTATTGTATCGGCACGTGGATTAGACCATTCGACGCAGAAAAAATGACTGATTCTAAAAATGCAAAAAAAAATTTTTTGACCTTGTGTGGGTTACTACGTGTTTGCTTTCCGGCGTCGATATGTAATTCAAGATGTCGGCTCTTTTTCGCAATATCGACTTCGGTTTTATGTTACCGTTTTCTCTCTTCAGATCCTTAGAAATCAATTTTAACAATAGATAATCTAATAAAAATTTCAAGATATCGTACTGCTTATTCAGTTTTGTCCTCAGATACATAATAAGAGTCCCGTAGAGTATTAGTAGGCGCTAAAAAGTTAATTTTAATATTTAAAAAACTATTGAGTAACAAAATGCTAGAATATGAAAGTTATATAATATGTACAAAGTGAGAGAAAACCTTTTTATCCTTTTTTGAATTCGTATATATATTCTTTTATCTTACAATTTTACTGTCCGATATCATTGAATCATTATAATTGTTAATTTTAAAATTTTCTCCGTATTAAGATTATACAGCGAGGATATATAATTGTGCGCCATATCGCATTTAAGACAAAGTAACGATACAGTGCGTGCTGAATTATTATTATAAAGAAATTAGTTAATAGTTGTTTTCATGGAACAGGTTCATAGCACTAATGCTTATGTCTGATTAAAATTTGTGGTAACATTAAAAATACACGCTGTATTATATTCCTCATCATGTATCCGTTGAACATCATTTTGTTAAACAATATAACATTTTGTGGTAATTCTCATCCCTATTTTAAGGTATAGCAGTGGTTACCTCAAGGCGGTGCACTAAGTTCTATCGTAAGGATTACAGTTACATAGACCAGTTTGATGCATTTTACAAACTACACTGGGACCAGGCTGGACAGACTTGGAGCTCGGCTTTCTTAGCCTGTGACGAAGAAGGAGCAAGCCTCTTCTACCCGAAGACCACAAACGAGTGGACTGTGGTCAAGGGTCTGACCTCAACGATGAAAAATAAGCCTAATGTAACGGAGATTTTTGTTGGTATACACGATGAGTTCGGTTTAGGCGAATTTATGACAGTAGACGGTAAGTCCTTGCGAGTTAACAATTTACCAAGCTGCGACTGAGTAGGAATTTTCCAGAAATCAAGTCTTATTCGGAAGGGTCCTGGATTTTTCCCAGGCTACCTTCCCCCAACACAGTCCGATCGCTCTAATAAGCCGAAAGGTTTATTGAGCCTAAGTCATATTAAAAAAACTTAGATGCGATTTTTTTCTTTATATACTCTGGTAAACCAAATTTTCCAGTTGCTGTGGTTTCTATTTATATTTCTTAGTTTCACGGTTTTTAAACATTAATTAAGTTCACTTGTAATTGATGGATATTTATTATTTTTTGTGTTTGATTAATTAATATTATTTCGTGATAAGAAATGTTCAATATTATGTACAGTCAGCAGCAAAAGTTGCTAAGCGTTTGAAGTGTTCAAAATGACCTACACGCGCTCTTGTTATCTTGACAATAGAGACGTGTTGAACTCATTTTGAACACCTCAAATGCTTAGCTACTTCTGCTGCTGACTGTATGTTAAATAACACTGAAAAATTTTCAAACTGGAAATTTTTATACATAGCGACTGTTCAATTAAAATTCGCAACTCAGTAGTGCTACCAGTCAATAATATTCTTGTATGTTTTTAAGGTCTGTGATATTGATCAAGAACCAAATAATGAATTTTGATGAAACTAAATAATATGTTAAAATTATAGGTCTGTCAACGCCATCTCCTTTACCAGAGAAGGACAAGCAACCGGGTGACGCAAATGCATGTGTGACTATGGACATTGACACTGATGCATATATCCTGACCTCATGCGACACAGATTATACAAAGCCCTTTGTTTGTAAAAAGGTTGAGAAGGCCGAGCCGGCCTGTCCAACTATCGATCTTGGTGGGTATCTCAACACTATACGTAGAGAGAATATCTAATAGAGAGCCTGAGTTAATTGTAGATTTTTTATATTTATTGGTACTTGGAATAAGAAAAAAGATTAATCTCAAGGTGATTTTTACGAAATCCTGAGAAAAATACTATAGAATAAATATCGTAGGTTAAATCTTAATTAAATCTTAATGACACAAATATATCAATGGTAGACTTGAGACCAGGTTTTATCATCACAAGATTTAAACTATAACGTACACGTCAGTAGACCCTTTAGTTCTAGTGTCCTTTAGTATAATAAATAATAAAACAAATGTTTAGCCATTGTGGATAACTGTATTATAGTTATAGGTAAGGTAAAAAACTTAGCTAAAGCACCAAGTCTATGTAGTAGTAACGTGTGTGTACACGTATATCGGCGTTCTCTATTCAAATGTTGACGTAAGTTCCATATTAATTCTGTGCACAATTACATAGACATGGTATTTCTCTTAAATTTTTCACCTATAGTTAATTCGTCTTAACATGAATTGCAGAATATACTTACTACAAAGAAACCAAGAAATGTTACAAATTCAGTCAACGCAAGAAGTCTTGGACTGATGCTATGCAGACTTGTTTTATGGAAGGTGGGGTTCTAGCAGTGATCACTAACAATATCGAAGCTCAAACCATTTCCTATAATATGGAAAGTGGATTGGATTATTTCGTGGGCTTCAGAAGGCTTTTCCCGAACGGTGACTTTTATACAGTCAAAGGTAAGTGTGTTATTGTGTCGAAAATCAATGTCTTCCTGTAAAAAGTAAAATTCGACTACGGTATTTATTTGGACATTACCTCCGATGCTATAACGAACCACATGGATTCTAAATTAGTGAAATATCAAAATTTTTGTATTTAAACTTTCGTGAGACATATCAGATAGATTAAACATTAACACGGCTCTACTCACGTTTATTTAGTCACTCGCGCGACATGTTTCGGAGAACATAGGCCTCCATTATCAAGCACTAAAAGTGCTGAGTGTAACGGTTTTGACATCAAGAGCGGCGTGAGCAGCGCGGCGCGCGTTAATGCGCGACGGGCCGGCGACGCGATCGCCGAATCGAACGGACACTCAGCACTCTTAGTGCTTGATAATGGAGGCCTATGTTCTCCGAAACAAGTCGCGCGAGTGACTAAATAAACGTGAGTAGAGCCGTGTTAATGTTTAATTTATCAAATATCAAAATGTTTATAATTTTGTTCAAGTTTTGTAACCAGCGAAGCAGCTGTATGTAAACAGCTAACTATATTCCTACAAGCTACATGTTAGCAGTCGTCATATAACATAATGTCTGATACCTTGATTTCTAAGAAACCGCTAAAAAAGATGGTATCATTAGCAGACGATTCTGCTTAGCTTAATTACAAAATTAAAGTGTTTTCTGCGTAAATGTAGTATGAAATAATCTTACGTAAAACAAAAAGCTACCTTCTTTCCGTCCCTTACCACAGATTAGTAAATCCCTCACTAAGAATGGGCACATTTACGTAGTGCATAATGTTTACCTCTAGGTCTAACAAAGTTGTATCCAGTATTTAATGTGTTTTAGGTCAACAGTATGACAACCGCTTCTTCAAAAATTGGAGGGAGAGGGATGATGAATACCAAACAGGAAAAGATTGCGGAGTCATCGAAAAAGGCAACGACCTACCATATACTAGCACTAGGAACTGCCTCCAACCCACGGCTTTTGTCTGCGAAATGCCGGTTAACATCTAAAAACATTATAACAGTGTTTATGTCTTCATAAAAAAAATGCAGATTGTATCTAGAATTCTGAGTATAGTAGTGCCTACAATAAAACATGCGCCTTTAGTGCTTTTTCATAACATCCTATTTCTACATTTACTTTTTTTTTGTCTACTTAATTGATTTACATAGCCCGAGAGCGCGGGTAGCCTAGCGGTAAGAGCGTGCGACTTGTAATCCGGAGGTCGCAAGATCAAATATGCGAAATATCATTTGATATTTACCAGTCGCTTTTCGGTGAAGGAAAACGTGAGGAAACCGGACTAATTCCAATAAGGCCTAGTTTACCCTCTGGGTTGTAAGGTCAGATGGCAGTCGCTTTCGCAAAACTAGTGCCTACGCCAATTCCGGGGATTAGTTGCCAAGCGGACCCCAGGCTCCCATGAGCCGTGGCAAATGCCGGGACAACGCGAGGAAGATGATGATGAATTGATTTACATAGCCAAAGCCGGAGTGAGTTATACATATAATCAGTGATACTCGGTGATTTGGTGATATTGTATTATTATTTTACAAAGATCTCGTTATGAAGAAATGGTAAAAGTTATAGAATTGATGGAAGCTGCCAGGGTTTGATGCTGGTTATTTGGTTAGCAGCAATTATTGCTTCCGATTCACCATTGAGACCTCTGAGTAGGATATTATCTCATGCAGTTTCAACGAATTACCATGTAACACCGATAAGACAAGGTTTGCCCTATTTTTAGATTTAAACACGTCATTTCTTCTTCTTCCTCGCGTTGTTCCGGCATTTTGCCACGTCTCA
This sequence comes from Grapholita molesta, assembly GCA_022674325.2. Lineage (NCBI taxonomy): Eukaryota > Metazoa > Arthropoda > Insecta > Lepidoptera > Tortricidae > Grapholita > Grapholita molesta. The sequence continues at coordinate 13,620,262 of CP053135.2, read as the reverse complement.
TGGGAGTCTGGGATTAGCTTGGAAACTAATTCCAGGATTTGAACTAGGCACTAGTCTTTAAGATTAAGCGACTGCCATCCGTCCTTCCAATCCAGAGGGTAAACTAGGCCTTATTCGGATTATTCCGGTTTCCTCATGATGTCTTCTTTCACCGAAAAACGGCTGGTAAATATCAAATGATATTTCGCACGTAACTTCCGAGAAACTCATTGGTACAAGCCGGGGTTTGAACCTGCGACCTGTGGATTGGATTTATATCTATCTATAATATTTTCATCTCAATTGGTTCAGCGGTTTAAGCGTCAAGAGGAAACAGACAGACAGAGTTACTTGTGCATTTTTAATATTAGTATGGAAGTACGGATAGTGATTGCACATCGGCACAAAGGGACCAGTGTGATTAATTTTCATGTTGAGTCAGGTCTGGCTAATCTGGTATCAGGTCGGAAGTTTGTCATCCTGACTGCAATCACAGCCTCCACTCATCACCTGATGCAGAAGTAGCACATGGCGGTCGCTAAACATCAGTCTCGCTTTTTTTTTTTCTTTTTTTTTTTGAACCTGACTTGGGCTTTGTGTTGTGCTTTAGAGCAGGCGGACTGTGTGGGGGGAAGGTAGCCTGGGGAAAATACAGGACCCTTCCGCGCCAGACTTGACTTGTACTACTGGAATACTCCTACTGAGTTTTCGCTTCCAGTGAGATTGGTTGAGACGGTCTCAACCGAATCTGAGATCAGTATCGCGATATACTCACCGCTTCCGCGTGACACTCCTCAATGCGTTTCTGATATCATCACCTGAATGTTACCGTGAATGCTTATGGTTTTGTGAGTTGATAGATGATGGGCCATCAACTCACAAAACCTTAATGTAAATAAGTTGTATTTTTTTTCTTCCCTGCTGCTTATTTGATTATGTATATATATGTTTAGTTTCTCAGCGCCATGGTATTTGGTATATATACCAAATACCAAATACCATGCTATATAATGCTGAGTTACATTGTTCTTCTAAATAAATAATAAATCTAATTTCTTGGACAAAATCATTGTCCAGTCACCTTACATCGAAATTATAGATTTTGAGACACGAATCTTATTTTTTCTATTTTTATTCATACAGTTTGTGTTAGAATGTGCGATTCTGGCTGCACAGAAGGCTGTGATAAATAATAAACCAGCTGTTATACTGCATACATAACTATACATAAGTAGAACCAACAGCATCACCGAAATATTAAGCTCTAGTTTAGCTAATAAAGTAATTTCAGCAGAAACATTTTAGCGTAAATAAAACCGGTGCAGCAGATTAAGCTATAAATATGCCGCTGAATAATGCAAAAGCCTGCAGTGAGCTGATAAGAAGAACGGCCTTTATTACACGCACTAGTCGCCCAGGGCACGATTCTGGATTCTGGGACCAGTTTAATAAACAGTAACTTGTTTATTTAGTCATTCGAGCGGCGTGCAACATGTTTCGGAAACATGGTATGCTCTCCGAAACATGGTGCGCAAGTGAGTACCTAATTAAGTGTATGGGTCTGGTCTCGGCTCTGAATACATTTTTATGCCATTCGGAGTCGAAACCCTAGGCCCGTGGGGTCCCAGCGCCCATAACATGTTCAAAGACCTTTCCAAAAGGCTCGTCGACTCCACTGGTGACCGCAGAGCTGGCAGCTTTCTCGCGCAACGAATCAGTATCGCGATACAGCGGGGGAATGCTGCCAGCATACTCGGCACCATGCCAAAGGGGCCCAATTTTAACGACGTTTTTTAAATTACTTTTATTATTTTTTCGTTAGTCTTATTGTTTACGTTGCATTTTTCTGTAAATAAACTTCCATTCAAAATAGATTAATATATAAAAAACCAAAAAAATATATATATATATATATTAAATGTATTTGATAAAAATTTAGAAAGACAAGGAGTTTCTAGCACATCTAGCACTCAATATGGTTAATTTTGAAGTGGTTCTTATATTTAAATGAACTTCATTATATTAAGGGGTATTGTTTACTTTTAATTGTATTAATATGTATAAAGGCAAGAGTTGAAATAGTGATTAATAACTCGGAGCCCGCTAATCTACATTAAATCTAAAAAAAGGCCCTTTAGAAATTGTCCTGGCGGCATTTCTTCGTTGTATCGCAATGCTGATACGATCTCCAGATCTTCGGTCACCAGATACGTCGAACAGACGCTTCGCGATTTTTGCAAACAGTTTGTGCGCGCTGCTGGGATCCTATGGACCTAGCGTTAGGACTAAGTATTTGTAACGGTTAGGGCCTGTACTCAAAACTGCAATGCGACGTCGCATCGCAAAAACCTCCTATAGCCTCATATGGCGAATTCGCATCGCATCGCATCGCATCGCAGTTTTGTGTACAGGCCCTTAAACATGTCGGCGCTTTCCGCCGCTGCGACCGCTTTTACATTAGTTCATTGGAGAAGGGACGGCGCTACTGTGCCTACGCAGGTAGCATCTCACGCCGGCAACCGTCTCAAGGTCCAAGGAACCAAAGACACCTTATCAGACATCTTGCCATGATAATGAAAAACCGATGTCTCCCTATATAGTATTACGCTCGATTTGGATTACAAGTTTCGAACATAGGCCAGTGGCTCAACAATCCTTGTACGTGAGCAATTCCGAACAAAGCTCTCCTTTATCGAACAGCCACTGGTAAATTTCATATTTCATACACATGCGTACAGGCCGGGATTTGAACACGAGACCTCCGGATTAAAAGTCCGATGTCTTACCGACAGGCTGCCTACGATTCAGTAAATAATTAAATCCCTTTAACTCAAGTCAATCTACATAAAGTTACTGTGCTGGGAACCTGAATGCGAATACCCGGAGCCGGTAACTAGGTTACGTACTGGAAAACGCAATTCCGGTTCAAACCGGTTTTAACCAGTTTTTCCAGCTATCGTCCGTAATCGAATCGTTTGTTTCGATAGTTTATTTTTAGCAGTGTGATACCCCTAAATCTTTAGTTGATTTATTTAATCTGTATGGTTGAAGCTAATTCAACAACTTAGTACAAGTAGGTATAATAATATAGAAGTTATACATTTTTCTGTTAGAGTTAAGTACTAGAAATATATAAATTTGTTGAGATAATTCCCCATTTTCATTTTTTTTGGACGGCAATTGCTATTGTGCGCCAGTTTTAATGCGTTTCATAGAATAGTCCCGCAGCTAACTGCATATTGTGGTTAGAAACATGTACAATCTGGTACTTGTAATTAATCTACTTTCTAGCAGCCTTCGCGTTAACTGTCTCAAACAAACAAGGAAAGTTATTGACATTGGATAATTAATGGGGCTGGGCAGCGTTCTGGAAGCTACGGCACGCCGTCTCTTCCAATATTCAGCAGTAGGAAAGTCTTTGATCAGAGTGTTCCAGTGAGAACATATGGCACTGAAACGTGGTCGCTGACTATGGGCCTCATAAGAAGGCTCAAAGTCATCCAAGTTATAGTACCATCACGCTTGAGTCTGGAAAAGCTCAACTGGGGAAGTACCTGAAGTACCTCCTACTTATTTACGATTCCCACCGGAGTCGGCTGGAGCCGCGTCGAAACGGGCGCTCGGGCAGCCGGCGGAAACCGACGGCGTCCGGTGACCAGGTCGGGCGGAGTCGGCTGCCGCCACGTGTCAGCGGCTGCTCGAGCGCCCGGCGGTAGCCAACCGCGTCACTCGGGGCGAATAAATCTATCGCCGATCGAACGTCATCGGATGTGCCCGCGCCCGACGGCGTGCGGGGGCGCCCGGCGGCACTCGGGGGTGGCCTAACGGAGCCGATTATGTAGTGTTGTCTTCCTGATGGTGAGTAAGGTTCCCAGAGCTCCAACCCCCCTTAAAGGCCGGCAACGCGCTTGTGACTCCTTTTGTGTTGCTGGTGCCCATGGGCGACGGTAATTGCTTACCATCAGGTAATCGGTCTGCTCGTTTCCCACCTTTGTCATAAAAAAATCCTAAGGGAAATAATATGTCAAATCAACCAATATAGCTCTCCTGATCGCTAAGTGCCAGAGTGCGGGGCAGATTTCAGACAGAGACCTATAGCCGCTGGGGCCTAAAGGTTCTCGAGTGGTTACCATTTATTTTTTATTCGTGATTACATTAAAATTACTAAAATGTAACATAATACCATTACTGTACCATTAATGCCATTACTGTATAAAAAAAGTGTAAATTAATAACTTTACCACGAAATGGACCAGTCTCAGCATAATTGCTGACCTGCGAGTCAGCGCTGATCTTCCTGCGGGACCATTTTTGTTCATGTACTGGAAGTTGCAGCGAGGGCAGACCAACAAGGTGCTCCGACAACCTGGTATAGACGATGATGATGATAATTTTTCAAGGTCTTTACAAATTAGTTGTAACTATATCTAAAAAGTATTAGGGACTATATTAGAATTAAGGTGGAACTCCAAAAAAGTGATCTACTTCACGGAAATACACAATGCTCACTTACTAGAATTGTTTACGTTCTATTACAATTCTTAATATTAACTCTGTCATTCTAGATATAAATGAACATTGGAATAACTGCAAAAACATACCTGTAAGCAGGTGCCCTATTAAGTCCCTTTGCCGATACACTAGGCTCGCAAGATGGATGGAGCCAATAAACGGTTCGTTCCCAGAGGGCCTATAGTGCCTCTCCATCATTCCCTTATGGCCACTACTGTTTATAAGCTCCACTAAATAACTAGCCAACTAAGTTTAGGAACAAAGTTACGTAGCGCGGTTTTTGCTGAATTTTCGTAACTTGTATTTCTTATTAGATCGCTTCTTGGCGAGACGGCAAGAATAGTTGTCTATATTCTTAAAATATGTCGAAATGAGATAGTTTGTATTATTTGGAACAGTATATGAAACAGCTTTTAATTATAAGTATATGCAAGAATATGCGTGTCGGCCAGTCGATTAGAATTGGGCTTGGCAATTTTAGTGATAGTTATAATCCAGGGCATTTCCGTACCAGACTTGACTTGTACTACTGGAATACTTCTGCTGAGTTTACCCTTCCAGCAGGATTGGTTGACGCTGTCTCAACTGAATCTGAGTGGTACGTGGTACATAACTATGGTGAGTTGAACAGTTTAAAGCCTGGATTAAACATATTATTTTGGGTACATAAGACGGGTCACGGAAGGATGGTAATGCCACTTTCAGATAATGATCTGTACTTTTGGTATTTGGTTTGAAACCTTACGAAAACGACAGTTCGCTTAATTTCCTTCGTCCACGATTCGTATTATATTGTTTCACCTCTTGTCCCGTAAGTCAGAAATGTTCTTTTGTCCAAAACACTTTTGTCCTATAGGTAAAACATTTTTTGTACTTAATACTTTTGTTTTTTTTTTTATGACATAGGCGGCAAACGAGTAGACGGATTGCCTGGTGGGAAGCAATTACCGTAGCCCATGGGCACCCGTAACACCAGGGGAGTCACAAGCGCGTTGCCGGCCTTTAAGGGGGGTTGGAGCTCTGGGAACCTTACTCACCATCAGGAACACAACACTACATACTTGAAAGGTAGCAGTGCTATTATGGCTGTGGTCTTCTGTAAGGAGGAGGTACTTCCCCAGTTGGGCTGGCCCAGATTCGAGCGTTGATGGTACTTCGCTGTGCCTTACCTCTCATTGTTGGACGTAGTTTAAAGACATACCCGGGTCCAATAATTAGGAAATTGTTGACAAAATCACACACCGTACTCCCGTAAATTAGAGACCATGTAACAACAAATCACAAGTAGATAAATCAAGGCAAATCAACTTGGTAATATTAAAATTAGTTAAAAAAAAACAATCTTCCCAGAAAACGTCCTCCGGCGGCCACCGGCGCCGAGCGGCAAAACGTCAGAATTAATTTAAATCACTCTTATTAGCATCAACTTCATTAGCAAACGATTTCCACTCGAATTTTTGACTGAATTTATGAATTAATCAGTGTGCCTTTGGGCTTAATTAACCGCTTCGCTCAATAAGCAGGCAAAGTTAGGAATGAAAATAAGGTCAGATTACGAACTAATTTTGTCGGAGACATTTTGGAGATTAAATGATTTTGTGAAAGTGACATGAAGGAGGTAGCTTAGAAATGTTCACCGACGTACCTATTCAGAAATATATAATATTCTCTAATAACTACTTTTTCTCTATTCGTTTTGCCCTAGGTGCCTAACCTAGGGCAAAACGGTTAACATGTCACGGACAAAATGTCGCGGATATTATACATTTTATAATATATTATGTCCGTGACACATCCTCCTCTCAAGCGATGTGTTCGGACTCGCCTTAAAAATGGGTACCAGAGCTTACCCGATAAGTCGCTTAGTCTAGTGCGATATAAGTACACGTGAGTTGATCCGTTTGTAACTAAGTAGTAGTAACATGGCTTACTACAGTCTTACACTAATATTATATATACCCCATGCTACGCTTGCTAGTACTTCTTATGACCGAACAATGTTATTTTCTAAGAATATGTAGGATTTATCCGTTATTGCGTGATTGAGTCACAAACATATAAACATCTTCACAACATTCACATTTATAATATTAATTAGGATTGATATAATTATGTTTCATTATGTTTAAAAAAATTGTACCTGGAGTGTTCTACTAGTAGGTAATTCGGAATGAGAATACCTAAGGGCTACTTACCGAATAACTTTTATGTTATATTAAAAATGTAGTCTTAGATAAGACACTAAATCATATATTTGTAATTTCAGATAAATATATAATTAAACAATAACGATATAGACATACAACTATAATGCGAGTATTCATTTCACTCTTATTATACAACCTTATTACTATTTTACAATCTACATTTTTATAGATAGATTTGTAATAATAATGCCGTATCACCAAATTACCAAGTATCACCGAGGTCAAGACTCAAGGTTTAAGGTAAACGTACCAGTGCTCGACACGCTAATTCCCATGGATACCATTTTGTCATCTCTATTGCCAATGACTTACGATTGGAAGTGGCATCTATTGGGACGTTTTCGGGTACCGAGACGTTTACGTTACCCTACTAAAAAAAATGTGTGTCTCTTAAGTCCTGGCGATCATTTCACACACGAAAGCAGCTGACTGCAGACAATTCTTCGTGTCCGTGAACAGGTCTCTGTAGTCATACCGTTTCGATACCGTTCCACAATCGTTATTCGATTCGTTATCCGCATTGTTCCCATTGCTTCGCCAGCGCTTATAGAATGTGTTGTCGAATTGTTGACCTAAAACAAGTAATCAACTGTTAGAATCGCACACGGGAAAATAACGAGGATTCCTTTGAGTGCCGGTGTACAAATACCACTCCAATACCGTTGTTCACCTAGGGGTGAGGGGTTGTTCACCTAGTGTGGTCACACTAGGGTGTAAAAAGGTACACGTTTCTTGTAAATTGAATGGGTCTTTTACCCTTTTGTACTTCAGCTAACTTGTACAGTCAAGTGCGTAAATACGTTTGCACTTTCATCCTACGCGATTGGTGAAAACTGTATACATATATATGCCCTTGACTGTACATTGCTAGGTAGGGTGCAGACGGCAACGCTCCCAGAGGAACCTGGCCCCGCGGACGAGTCACAGCTGTCTTTCCAGGCCCTGAGGGCATCATCCGTGTCGCTGACGTGCGCATCCTGGCAGGTTTCTTGCGGCGGCCTCTTCGGAAACTGGTGAAGCTGGACGTGGCACGTGGCTAGTTCCTTATAAAAAAGGGAGGAAATGTACATGACGCACCTCTTTTTATATTATTATTACTTTTTCTACTTTTGTTTAAATATTGTTGCTTAGTTTTTTTCTTGATTTTGATATTTTATTGTGTCATCAGCCTCCAAATAAACCACATCATAGAAACCCGTGCCTATAATTTCCCACCACCAACATTTTCGGTCAAAATATTTATAGTCAAGCAGGAGTTTGGATATCTTTTGCCCCATAAACTGTAGAAAGCGTCAAGCATCTGGAAATCAGGGAAACAACTTTCTGGACTCGAAGGCCTGCCGTGAAATCGAAATTCGAAACGTGACTGTCTCGTTCTATATTGTTCTTGATACTACGTGCAACAGAGAGGCAAATAGATGCCCGGTCAAACGACATGGATTGCGTCTTTGTACCGATATTCAGTTATTTTTATTTCGATTTCGAACATCGTAGAAATAAAATGATAAAGATCTGAAAATGGTTTTAGAAATTACTTAAATGTATTTGACAAGTACTAATGAATGTTTCGGTTCATGTCAGTAACGTATTTTTCGTTGAAGATGTATCTCAGATAATATTGTATATGTGTAGTTCTTTAAGCATTTATGTTTAAAACGCGCGAAGCCGGTAAATTGACACATTATGTATTTATTGTGTTTTTGTTTATGAAAACATTTATTGTTGATTTGTTTTAGTTTAGTGTCATCCCATGTTACACAAACAGCTATAAATATTACATTAATAGCATACAAGACTAAATGAAGAACATAAGTAGCAACTACGACATAATTATTAATACCAAAAAAAAAAACAAAGACCTTTGCCAAGATGCCAATTTTTTTTTTTATGACGAAAGGTGGCAACGACGGATTGCCTGATGGGAAGCAATTACCGTCGCCCATGGGCACCCGCAATACCAGGGGAGTCGCGGAAGCGGCGGGGAAGCGCGTTGCCGACCTTTAAGGGGGGTTGGAGCTCTGGGAGCCTTACTCACCATCAAGAAAACAACACTACATACCTGAAAGGTAGCAGTGCTATTATGGCTGTGGTCTTCTATAAGGAGGAGGTACTTCCCCAGTTGGGCTTCTCCGGACTCAAGTGCGATGGTACTTCGCTGTGCCCTACCTCTCATTGTTGGACGTAGTTTAAGGACATAGCCGGGTCCAAATCTATTGTAGAAACGCTAACGAAGTGAAAAATAACCCAGGACCACCGGCTTCATAGGTAGGGTCACTACCAACTAGGCCATACCGGCCGACAAAAAATAGTAAATATACGTATATTTCTTAAAAACAATATTTTTTACAAACCTTTCACAGTATAAAAATCCCCAGGCGGAAACAGTCTCCTGAAGCCCACAAAATAATCTTCTTCATATTCCGGCAGCTTCTGGAAGATGACAGCAGCTTCATCAGAATTCCTGATCACCGCCAGGATGCCACCTTCCATGAAGCAGGTCTGCATGGCATCTGTCCAGGGTTTCTTTTTCTGGTTGAGCTTGTAACATTTCTTGGTGTGTTTGTCGTAAGTATAGCCTAAAGGAATGGCAATAATATTAAGTGGAAAATACGTTAAAGATTTTTCAAACTTCAACCGACTTGAAATTTATTGCAGGAGAGGAGAAGAGAGGAACAATCATTCAACTGTATACTCTATAGTTTTATTTCGCCTACTACCACAAACTACTTCGCATTCGTTCTTCGCCTAATACCATTATTACGAGTGGGCCATATTGGAAATTGGAGAATTAGGGCTCCAGCAGAGGTTCAGTGGCGATAGTTCAAAAACAAGTTATCGTGGTGAAAGATATATTTTGAGTGACACAATAACAAACAATACTAAAATATTGTTCTATGAAACATTTCAAACTTATGTCATAATACGTCGTATGGATTAACTATAAAACCGGCATACGCATATGCAACCTCCAATACGCCCTCTTAATCCATTACGTACATAATACTTTAAACATTTGTACTTCTCTATACTCGGTACATAAAACAAGTAATAAAAAATATCAAAACTTTTGTGTCTGACTGTACACAAGTAAACACAAAACAAATCGTCCAACAGATTGCATAAAGAAAGATTCTAGAAAAAATATTCTATTACATCAACAAAACACCTAAATCATAAAACACTATCAAACATCTAACTATCCGCCCTCTTAATAGGATAATTTGACAACGATATGTCTTTCAAAAAATCTTTTAATTTCGGGCCAGAAACACTTTTAGTTAGAATGTCCGCAATCATTTTATCAGTTGACATGTACCTAATCTCGACCTTATGAGCAAGAACACACTCCCGGATAAAATGATATTTAATGTCAATGTGTTTCGTCCTATTATGCATCATTTTGTTGGCTGCAATTTTATGTGCCGACTGGTTGCCATTAAAAATGACTACAGGTTTACTATCCACAGTAGTTAAACTATTCAGTAAACTACGTAAATAAATCGCTTCCTTGGAGGCTTGACTCAATCCAACGTACTCGCTCTCTGTAGAGCTTAACGAAACTGTTGCTTGCTTGCGGCTTTCCCATGAAACGACGTTATTACCTAATTTAAGAATTAAGCCCGTGAAAGATTTCCGATCGAGCGCGCCTCCCCAATCTGCGTCTACATAGCCACGTAAGTCTAGATCTTTTGTTTGTCTAAAAATTAGACATAGATTAGACGTACCTTTTAAATACCGTAAGACCCGCACTTGAAGTGTATTTCATCGTAGCAAGAGTTAAATTGAGAAAGTACACTTACTGCGTGTGCTATGTCTGGTCGCGTATTACAAGCTAAATAATTAAGACAACCTAACAAATTTTGATAAGGTAGGTGGCAGTAAGGCTCGTTCGATCTTTCTAATTTCATTCCTACTTCCATCGGGGTAGTAACCGGCTTAGCATCTGTCATATTAAAGTCACTTAGACAGTCTAAAATAAACTGCTCCTGATCGAGATATATTACTCCTTTATCTCGTCTCAGCCTCATGCCTAATACATGTCTAGCCGCGCCCAAGTCTTTCACTTTAAACTTGTCAAGCAAACCCAATTTTAATCTTTTCTTTTCAACCTCACAATTGCCGAATACAAAAAAATCGTCAACGTATATCACGACAATTAATTTCTTGTTACCTTTAAGCTGTTTTTGATACAAACACGGTTCTATTTTTGATTGTATAAAGCCTAAATTTAACATTTCTTGATCCAATTCTTTAAACCAAGCATTAGAAGCTTGTTTTAAACCATAAAGAGGTCGCTGCAACTTACATACTTTGGTTTCTTGACCTTTGGCGACTGCTCCTTTCGGCTGAAGCATAAAAATGTCTTCGTTAATCTTTCTGTACAAAAATGCAGTCGTGACATCCCATTGGTCAATAAACCAATCGTATTCAGCAGCTAGCGAGAACAACAATCGTAGAGTAGAGTTCTTAACTATTGGAGAATATGTCTCCGCATAATCTACACCACGTACCTGAGTGAAACCCTTTGCCACGAGTCTAGCCTTGTACTTCGTTACCTTGCCGTCGCTATCTCTCTTGATCTTGAAGATCCATTTGCACTGGATTGGCTTCTTGTCAGCTGGTAGATCCACTAATGTCCACGTCTGGTTCTCGTTCAATGACATAAGTTCATCATCTATCGCTTTTTGCCATAGCTCGCTATCTGGTCTAGCCAATGCTTCCTCAATGGTTACTGGATCACCGTCCGGATTGCTTTCCTTGGCATACATAACGTTACAACCATACCGATCAACTTGTCTACGTTCTCTCTGAGGATACCTCCTTTCTGACAGGTCAGGTATTAACACATCTCCATTAGTGTCCACCTCATTATTAGGTATGATCTCGTTTTCAATTGCTTCAGGTCCATTCACTTCTATGTTCTCATTTACAGCGTCGCGAGATGTACTCTCGTGCGCCTCCAACATTTCAGAAACACCCGTGGATCCATTTGGTAAACAAGACTGAATATCAGAGTCCGTATTCAGGTTAATGATAACTTGCTGTGACTTTTCCATGTCTTCTTTATGTAGAAATACATTTTCTAAAAATTTTACATCTCTCGCTGTTACCACTTCCCCGGTCTTTGGATTCATTAAACGGTAACCCTTCTGGTTATCTGGATATCCAATAAATATCATCGGTTCCATCTTCGTATCCAGTTTACGTCTCTTTTGCTTTGGTATCAGTCGATAAGCCACACAACCAAATATTCTCAGATGACTGACATCCACCTCCTTTCCAGTCCAAAGCTTTTCTGGTACTGTATTGTTCAAAGCTTTCGTTGGGCTCCTATTCTTCAAATATACAACAGTATTTACAGCCTCGGCCCAATACTTTTTACTTAAATTCGATCCGGCCAGTAGTGTTCTTGCTTTCTCCATAATTGTACGATTTGCGCGTTCAACGACGGAATTTTGCTCAGGTGTGTAGGGTACTGTCGTCTGATGTTTTAGTCCTGCAGACTTCAAAAAATCATTAAATTTTGTTTAAATAAACTCTTAATTTTTAATTAAACTCTCCACCACCATCAGATCGTAAAATTTTAATCCGTTTACTCGTCTCATTCTCAACTTCCGCCTTATATTCACGGAACTTTTCAAAAGTTTGACTTTTATTTTTCAAAAAATAAACATGAGTCTTTCGAGTATAATCGTCAATAAAAAGCAGAACATACCTCGAACCTCCGAACGACGGCTCTTCCATAGGACCGCATACATCACTATGCACGATTTGCAAAACATCCTTGGCTCTCGTACCTTTGTTTTTAAAGGGACTCTTGCACGTCTTTCCTTCAATACACGGAATACACGGTTCGCACAAATCTGAATTTTTAAATTCCATACCAGTTACGATGTTTTTCATTTGTAACATATAATTTCGACTTAAATGTGATAAACGTTCATGCCAAATGTTCGAAATGTTTTCATTTTGTTTTGACAATGTCAAATTTACGACGTTGTTTTTCTTTTCTGACAACTCGTAAATACCATCGACTTCTTGACATGTTGCAATAATTCCGTTTTTATTTTGAATAATGCAACCTTCTTCGTCGAAAATAATTGTACATTTCTTCTTGGTCAAATCACTTACCGATATTAAGTTCATGGATAAGTCAGGAACATGGGAAACATTTTCTAAAATCAATTTTTCTTGTTCGCTGACTTGGGGCTCAGCATTCCCTCGTCCTTTTAATGATAACTTCGCACCGTTAGCGACTGAGATTTTCGTGTTGCCTTTTTCAGGTTTATAGGACAACAACTTACTCCTGTCACGGCAAAGATGGCTGGAGCAGCCACTATCTAGATACCACTTATCTTTATCTATAGCCTTAGTGCCGCAGCAGACATTCGCGATCTTCGCTCGCTCTTTGCAATCAGACGCCTTATGCCCTTGTTTATGACACTTGAAACATTTATACACGAACTTCTTGCGATCGTTAGCTTTAGTTGTAGATTTGGCAACGCTCGACGCTTTGTGTGTCACCAGTGCTTGCTCGTAGTCACTATTCAACTTGCTTTGTCTACCTCCTTCTTGCAAAAATTTAGTATTTATTTGCTCCAACGTGATTGACTGACCACTGTTGTCTACAGCCATTATGAGAGGGCTGTACTCTGGGGTCAAACCACCCAGCAAAATCGATATTAACCAATCATCAGGAATTTCGGCGTCAATATCCTTCAATTGTTGTGCAAGGAAAGTAATCCTAGATAAATAGCTCTCCATGGAACTGAAATGGTCTAACTTACAGTTAAAGAGCTCTCGCTGAATGTGGATGCGTCTACCCCAACCTTTATCTTCATAGGTTTTCTGTAAATTGTTCCAGGCTTCCTTTGCAGTTTTTGCATTGTAGACATGGGTAAAACACTCTGGTTCCAACAACAGGCAAATAGTTGTTCGTGCTTTTCTGTCTGCATCAGCATTTTCTACATTTTTTGAAATTACGTCCCACCAGTTTTTATATTCTAGATAGTTACGCACCAGGAACTTCCAGTTTGGGTAATCCGACGTACCCTTCAGCTTTTTAATACCACTTATGCCGTTTTCTTCTGACATATTTTACGCAAGTTTCACTACTACACAAAAATTATTTCACAACCACTTTTTATAACTAACACTATCTATGCCTGGGGCACATAACCTATTGGAAATTGGAGAATTAGGGCTCCAGCAGAGGTTCAGTGGCGATAGTTCAAAAACAAGTTGTCGTGGTGAAAGATATATTTTGAGTGACACAATAACAAAGAATACTAAAATATTGTTCTATGAAACATTTCAAACTTATGTCATAATACGTCGTATGGATTAACTATAAAACCGGCATACGCATATGCAACCTCCAATAGGCCAGTGTGCAGTTTTTCTAAATCTTTCCACTCCAATTTCAACCTCTTGAAACTGGTGAAAAACCTTATTAAAAAAACCATGTCTATGGAGTTGTGCGGAAAAAAAATATGGAGCTTATGTCAACATTTGCAGATTCAGAACATTTTATGTTCAGAGCCTTACAGGCTGATGGGCACTGTGCGTGTGAATCCTCCGGAGCTACAGGTGTGACTAGCCTATGGTAGCTGCTTACCATCAGGTGGGCTGTATGCTTAGATACCACCGTCAAAAAATGTATAGCAAATAGGACTGAATATGTTGTTTGAAAATTAAACGAAACAAAAGATATACAGGTGTGCGTGTGTTTCCGTTCCGATAGAAAATATTTATTGTTTTAAGTAACATTTTGTATTTATACTATAGGTGAAAATTTTTGCTAAAAGACTGGTCTATGTAGTAGTAACGTGTTGATTCAGGCATCAACTCGTCACACCACAATTTTGTTCTAACCTGTCACTCTGCAAAAATCAATGATATTTGTTTCAACCCGTCACAAGTAAATTTAGTTCTATTAGGTCACATAGTAATTTTGTAGCTATTGGTCACAGTGAAAATCTGTTCTTATTCGTCATCCCGTTAAAAAGTTTCAACTGGTCACAATGAGGATAACTATACAATTTTCACACTGCCCAACAAAACGTGTGGCACTTCTTTCTCTATTTTTTTTCTCATGATGATCACGTCGTGATAGAGCTAATTTATGTACAGTCACCAGCATAAATATATGACTGTGAACAGCCACGCAAAAATATCTGATAGCACCTAATGCTAAGGCCATAAGGTGCTGTCAGATATTTTTGCGGTCTTGAAATCGTATGATATTATTGCCGTTGACGCATTTTGGCGACTTACAAGAAATCTTTGGTGCTAGAAAAATATCTAGGTATAGTCATTTTGTAAGTTCCCTACAATACTGGCCGTAAATAATAAATTTGACAATATCACGATTATGGGATACAATAAAAAAAAACTCACCACGGTCTATGGTAGGACAGGATGGTATAACTTCCTCTATCTTTTTGCAGACAAAAGGCGATATGTTGTCCGTCTCGCAGGCCTCTATCTTGTAAACGCCCGTTTCAATTTCCATCATAACGCAGGCACTCTGGCCCTCCAAATCTTGGCCTTTTTCTGGCAAAGGAGATGGTGTGGACATACCTGAAAGAGTATAAATTAGCTATGTGATTAGGAAACGAAACTTGAGTACATCAATCATAACAAACCCTTGTGGATAAATATGGATTCCGGTTGCAACTGTTCATGAAAAAAAAAAACTAAAAATGGATTACGTCGGATCATTGTTTAGAACATCAGGATCATTCAAGCTCAGCATACGGGTCAAAAACTTGAAGATTTTATGCAAATGTTTAAAGTGAAATATGGTAAGATATATCAGTTTGTCTTATTAATTACAAATATGAAACCACTGTCAATCTTTCTAACTCTCGGGCATTGCACTGTCAAAGTATAAAGAACATTATACGGTCGAGACATGGTCATATAGACATATACATTTTAAATACACCTCTAAGTCATGATCATCATCATCATATCAGATTTTAACTATGTTGTCGGACCACCTTGTGGGATTTAGCCACGCTGCGCTTTCTGGTACGTGGTCGCCATTTGAGAACCTCCATGCCCCAACGGCTGTCGGTTCACGGGCAATGTGCTCCGCCCACTACCACTAAGTTTAGCGATCCGGAGGGTTATATCCGCTACTTCGGCTGCGAACCAAAGTAACCATATTTTCGATAAATTTCCTATTATATACCGAAATAAAAAAGGAGTACCATCAACAGTCATAAACTCTCCCAGCCCAAACTCATCATGGATGCCAACAAATATCTCCGTAACATTAGGTTTGTTCTTCATCGCTGCGACCAGGGTCTTCACAACAGTCCATTCATCTGCTGTCTTCGGATAAAACAGGGTTGCCCCCTCATCATCGCAGGCCAGGAATGCCGAGCCCCAGTTCAACCCGGAGAGGTCCCAGTGGAGCTTGTAGAAGGCGTCGAACTGGTCGATGTAGGTGTAGTCTTTTCTGTAGAAGTGTTCACAGCGTGCGGCTGCTGCGAGTTTGAGTCCTGTGTACAAAGTAAATACCTACAGATGTACCTATACAAAAGAGAAAAAAAATACTCAAAAGAATATTTGTTTCAAGATTACTTATTCTCTGAACTCGAATGACTTCGTCCAAGAAGTGAAATGTCTCATAAGAGTGGTTTCGCACTACGTCCGATCCGAATCCATGAAAATATGGATCTAGAAAACTCGGACTGAACTCAGATATTGCTTAAAGTACTAGTCCGATCTAAATCCGTGAAAATATGGATCTAGAAAACTCGGTCCGGATGACGGAGATCGGATCTAGTGCGTGAATTGCCATATAAATAATTCTACGGATCTATTTTCATGGATTCGGATCGGTTTCGGATTGGACGTAGTGCGAAACAACTCTAAGTGTTTTATGGAGTTTTGGCGAAATACGATTTTTTTTTTATTGAAAACAAGAAAAGGTCAGTTTTAATTTAGAATTAACATTTTGAAACTACAATTTATATTATTGACACAAACATTTTAAACTTGAATTTTGAAAATTCAACATTCTTGAACCGTTAAGTAGTTTATTTTTATTCAAGGTATCATCAAGATAAATCACTAATATCACTATATCAGTTAGAGCTAGACATAGTTCTTATTATAGTTTTCTTATATCTTGTGTGTCCGCAAATAATCCCTTTATAACCCGTTTAAATTGTGAATTTCCAAAGTTATTGTGTACTTTGACGAATATATTGGTATGTAGTATTTACAATATTTCTAAGACTGGACATAGTGTGTCGGCATGTAACGCGTATATTATCAGTCAATGAACTCTTTTAAATACTGATATGAGTCTTACTAGTTTAGTATTCTTTTAAGTTTATGGTTAGAATACAATCAAGAAATATAAAAGTTTTGTATATGTTTGCAATTTAATTAGGAGCCTAATTTACAACAACGTTCTTGTAGAAGGGTCATTATTTGAGGTGTAAGATAAATGTTACAGAAATAAAAACACACATTTTGATGTGGTCTGTTTTATTTTGAACATAAGGGTATATACCGATAACATACTTTATATTATCAGAGATCGATAAAGTTTATTTTGGTTAAAAAAAGCAAAATTCAAATTTTAACGGTAACGAAAATGAGCACCATGACCACGAAAAAGAACATTTTGTTTATTTTTAAATGTTATAATTGTACTATTTGAATGAAAATCCGATGATAATGAGAAAACGAATAAGCATTATTTAATTAATCAGGTATCAACAGAAATAGACAATCGATATCTATATATAAAAAAAATTAAAACTTGACCACGAAAATGACGACTTCAAATTGTCATTTTGTAACCTTTAAATACTATCTAGAAATTATTTGATTAAAGTAAGATTAATAACTTCAACTCACAAACAAAAACAGCTTTCAATACCTCTCTATCTTCAAGAATTATTTCACACGTACATTGTGTGAAATGTATATATCTAAATATTAAAAAAACTACGTCATTTAGAGGAACATTTTGTTGTGTTGTTTCGTTGTAACAAAATTTCGTTGGGGTCTACCGTAGACCTGCACGGGAATATAGTAATATATATATCAGTGCAGGAATAAAAGTAACAATATCGGAAATATCGATATATAATTATTAAACGGTCCGGTACTTTTCATGCCGATTACATCAATTTAACGTCACGCTGCAGATGATCCCAAACAGTTACTAATGATAAGAAGTGTGAAAACTTACTTTATCAGCAAAACTGTATTTATTATTGTCATGTAAGTAAAAAAGAAGATTAGAAGATTTTTATTTAATATTTTATGTTTTCCATTGTAACGTCTCGTAACGACGGCATAACGGCATAAACGATTACATTGTAAAAAGCAGAAAATTCTATAAAAAGTGTTCTGTATTTTTTCTACTTGTAGGGAAAATCATCTTTTTCGTGGTCTTTTAATCAGTTTCGTGGCCCATAGCACCACGAAAATGATGACCACGAAATTGAAAACTTCTTACTTTCGCGACTCTGCAGTAAATATCCTATAGGTTTGAAGCAAATGAAATCAATATGGAATATCTTAACTGCAAACTTAACAGCTCCAGTAAAACATTATATTTATTTACCCAATACTCACCAAGTCGCAACCGTAACGAAAATGACGCTCGATCTTTGACGCAAATCTAACTTGAACCTTTATTACATTAATTATAGATAAATAATTATGGCTTGCGATAAACATTATACGTCATATTGATGCAGTCTTATTTTCAAAGTTGCTTATAGTTAAAAAATGATTAACAGGAGGTTTGTCCTCTTTTTTTGTTTAAAATGTTACTTAATAAGTGTGGCAACGAAAGTGATGGTGTATTTTGGAACAACGGGAAATGTAGAAAAAAAAAGTCTTATCAATGTCCTAATTTTTTTATGTTTGCATGCATGGTATATCATATTATGAACATTCAATCCATGTTTTAAACAGCAAGTATTTCTATACCTTGTATTTTTTACAATACTACAAAGTAGTCAGGGATAATCCGAACCTGACCACGTAACTGACTTATGTGCAGAAAATTTAAGTTATTGTGGAAAAAAAGATAAAATATAATAAAATGTATTTACCACAAGTTTCAGTGATAATATCCTAAGCAACCTAAAAACAATGAACGATATATTTCTAATTTTGTAACTGAAAATTTGAGTCTGAACACAATTGAACCTCTCGAAATAATAACCCAGAAAACGCCAGAAATGAACTCCTTCAAATTCTCAAAGATTCATAATGAAAATGAGTTAAGTATACCTTAACTACTTACCGATTATAAGCAGGAGTGTTTTCAACATGTTGATTCCAGTGTTCCTTCTTCGAAACTATCTTTATCAAGCAATATGTTTCTTTATAAGGACAATTTGGAAGTACGAGCGTTCTAAAATTACACGGTTCCGTATAGGCTTGGTACCGCGAACATCGAAGTTCGTACATTTCGAGCTTGTCTCGTTTACTCCAATTAAGGCGTAAAAGTACTTTTGCAGATATTTGGGACCACCTTAACAGCTCCGATATATTTCATGGCGACAGTGCTAGAGGCTCAGGCAATCGTTGCCATGGTTATGGCCCGCTGGGTCACTCTCAAAGCTACCTTTTTATACATGTAAAGCCAAAAAAACAGACATGTTTGTGGAAACTCAGGAAAAACTATCTGTGGTCATCACACTAATAAATGCCCTTACTGGGATCATCTGAGGGCACTAATTATTTTTACAATCTTTTTTATTTTATACAGATCAGTCAGTTATTTGATATAATCCTCTTACCTTTTCACACTCGGTCGCTGTACAGTTTTATTTATAGTTCCATAAATTATCCTCATATTGATGGGTGCGATAAACGGAGCGGGGTCAGACGCGCCGTAAATAATGGAATAATCGCCTTCTGATAGCCGCAACATCTCCACTGCCACTTTAGGGTCCCGTAGGAAAACTATCTATCTAAATAACAGTAACTAACCACTTTTCAATAACTAACCTAACCTTATACTGAAAATGAATTCTGTTCATCTATAAATAGAACACATTTTCTAATGGCATTTCAGTCACTTGCCCAATCTTCAATAACTGGCCACCTCACACTAAAATGAATTATAATCGCCTATTAACAGAGTTTGGAAGGAATGGAAGGCGCAGGATCGGTCTTTTTGGGTCGTTCTGGGGGAGGCCTATGTGCAGCAGTGGACGTTTTCGGCTGACATGATGATAATGATGATTAACAGAGTTACATTTTTATACATGTGTCCAGTTATTGGAGGGTGCCCAGGCTACTAGCAAATTACTCTATCTGTGTTAATAGGGATAAACTCATGTATTATATAAAGTGAGCTTTGAGATATTTTTTTCACAGAAATTCTTCTCTTGCTGATACTCTGACCATGTCATTGCCTTAAGCCCCATTTAGACCATGCAAGTACTTGTATACGATTTTCATTACATTGCGGGGTTATGTAAAGCGACCGAATTCGCCGTACGCCCACAACCCGCAATGTAATGAAAATTGTATACAAGTTCTTGCCTGGTCTAAATGGGGTTTTACAGATACAGTTGCCATCAGGTAAATCGAAGCGGTGAAGGTGGTCACAAATATCTGATCATGGACTTTATGGTGTTGAAAATTATGTGTTCCAATATTTGTGACCACCTACACAGCTCCGATATATCTGATGGCGACTGTGCTCATATTCGATAACATTAAAATAGAGTGTCGTACAAGTTTTTTTTGTATTTTCGTGTTTTTTTGACACAGCATCAATACTAGCGTATGAAACAGCGCACCCAAAGTATCTACGCTTTTTTTAATTGCTTCACAAAAAAGAGATAGATTTCTGCGTATTTATCATTTAAAATGCGATAAAAACTTTGAAACGCGAAATGTAGAAAATATCTTATTTGTAAGTTCGCCCGGCTATGACATGTATGTTCCTTTTTATTTACACGAGAGGGATATCTTTTGTCCCTTGAAATCGCTGATAGCTCATAGGCTCATAGCTTATTAGCTCGCGGTGGGACCGGTGCCTAAAACCTATCATCATCGTCTTCCTTGCAGTGTCCCGGTATTTTGCCACGGCTCATGGGAGCCTGGGATCCGCTTGGCCAAGAATCCCAGGATTTGGCATAGGCACTACTTTAACGAAAGCGACTGCCAACCCAGAGGGAGAACTAGACTTTATTGGGATTAGTTCGGTTCCCTTGTGAACTACTCCATGTTAAATCTAAAAAAGGCCCTTGAGGCATTGCAGCTAGAATGCTGGCGGCATTACACGTTGTATCGCATTGCTGATACGTTGTGCGACGAAGGTGCCAGTTCTGGTCACCAATTATCCAATGAATATTTTTCGCGGTACAGAAAAGAATATTCCTACTCTGCTTAGGCGTTCGCGCGCCTAAACGTACAGCAATGTGAATTGGGACCCGTCGATTAGGGAGGCTCGAAAAAAATCAAATAAATTCCCATCCGCTACAGGGTGTTGCCGTTAAATGAATAAGGTAATTTAGGAAGGGACTGCACAATGAAACTCGGTGTATGGATATGAAAGTATTTTTTGGTAGTATAAAGAATTTCGTTTATTTAAAACATTAATATTTATACACGAATCATAAATATGTACGGCCCGGTTGCATAGTAAGCGACGAGAGTCGTGTTTTTACATGTTTACGCGTCTAGCCAGCGAGGCAGAAAATATATGATATTACATTTCAGCCGTATGCAGTAGCACACTGCTGGACATAGGCCTCCCACAAATATGACTTGTATCATCTTAGGTGTAGTTGCCATAGTCGCCACGCTTGGCAGGCGGGTTGGTGGCTGCACTTGCTGCACTCCTTAGATCGAATTTGCCCGTCCGTAGGATTTTTCCCTTTGTCGCCTCTTACGACACCCGCGGCAGTCATAATATTGTTTAAAAAAAGCCATATATTTTTTTTAATGGCGGGAATTGCGTACTCGTATTAGATAATATCTCAAGCCGAGGAAGGGGGTTAGAGAATCTGTCAGTAGAATATGGGGGTTATTTTTGGGAGAAATTTTGTACTGGAAATGGAGTCCATTGTATATTAAATGTAACCTTTTCCAGTAATTTTCATAGTCCATGTAAATTTTTCGAAAGGTTTGGGTTTATTGATCTACCATCTGGCACCGTTTGCATAATATTCCTTCCGATCCGAATCAGGGGCTAACTAACTTTATTGGATGTCTTATTACTCAATTATGCAGAAAAGGTTAATGGTTCTTGTTTTAAAAATGCCGTTATCTGAAACTTCGTGTTGCATTATGTTGTGCTACGCAAAGTATAAAATATTTACTCTTAATTCGACACGTTGCTTTATAACAGGAACAACCTATATAGCTTTTTGTTAAATTCAATATTTTTTAAATATTTAGTTTTTTCATGTTGCTTGATTTGTAACAAGTATTAATAATTTATATAGCCGTACTCTTTAAAACCTATACCCTTACCATGAGTTGTGTTATTAAGGTTTTAGATGACGAATATCGAGTTTACTATCTGTGCATCTCGTTCGCACTAAAATAGTACAAGCGAGATGCACAGACAGTAAACTCGATACTCGTTATCGAAAACCTCAATGCCATAACTCATGGTAAGGGTGCAGGGTCTTTCATGATGTGTTTTTTGTTTTTATTTTTATGTAAAATAAAAATAATACAAACATATACAAAAAAAAAAATTAAATGAAATTAAATTATTTACAGGGATCGGCATCAAGATGCCATTACTGATAGCACAAACTCAATCGAAGCGAAAAATAATGTATGGAAAGGATCACATGACTGGTTATTACACAGGTAATTGTACCCGGACCTTGGACCCGGGTATGTCCTTAAACTACGTCCAACAATGAGAGGTAGGGCACAGCGAAGTACCATCACGCTTGAGTCTGGAGAAGCCCAACTGGGGAAGTACCTCCTCCTTACAGAAGACCACAGCCATAATAGCACTGCTACCTTTCAGGTATGTAGTGTTGTGTTCCTGATGGTGAGTAAGGTTCCCAGAGCTCCAACACCCTTTAAAGGTCGGCAACGCGCTTGTGACTCCCTTGGTGTTGGTGTGCCCATGGGCGACGGTAATTGCTTACCATCAGGCAATCCGTCTGCTCGTTTGCTACCTTTTGTCATATAAAAAAAAGGTATATCGATAGGTATCCCTATAAAGACACGGTACTGAGTTCAAAGAGATTTCACACAAATAAAAGCCCTAATTGGAAACCTTCCGCTACCATGAGGTCTAGCCAATTTGTGTAAGGATGTCCTGTAATAGGTTTTATGTGTATTACAATACATCGTTTTATCGTTTCTATTGCGTTTCTACAATCGGTTGATATCATGGTGAGGGCTCCATTGCTTTTAACAATAGTCGTATCCACATAAAGCTGTGTTACACGAGTTAGGATAGGCCGGCTTCACGCGGGATAATGTTGTCACAGATCGGCCGAGTACAAAAGCAGCATTAGGACGAAGTACTTGTCCAAACTGCGCTACTTGAAATGCTACAATTTTTCATTTAATATAATGCATCTGGGGGAGTTGCCATAGCCGGCGTGTTAGCGACCGTAGTTGCTGTTGGCTCGGTTTCGATGGACAATTCAGCCAATCCATGGGTTTTTCCATTTATCACCTCTTACCACACCTATGGGAGGCGGCCAACATAATTATATAGTTGTGAACACAATTCATATGGAACGCATGTCAAAATTCAAAAACAGAATACTACCATGCTTTTACAATATCTGTCATTACTTGAGTCTTGAAGTAGTATGATGAGGGATTATGGTAATTACTCCCCAAGATGACACAAGTCATATTTGGGACATTGCTTCAGCAGTGGACATCTTACGGCTGAAATGATGATGATGAATGCAAAAGTAACGCTGTATGTCTCCCTGCCTTTTACCTCTTTAAGCTTAAACCGATAAACCATTGGACAGAATATGGTATGATAGTTTGATGCCTGGAAAGAACGTAGGATAGTTCTTATCATAGAATTCATCCTTTGTAGTGGTGAAAAGGGGGGTGAATCTTAGTAGGAAACGTCGAATTTGAAGGATTGACCAAAATCAGCCCATAAATGAGATGACACATAAGTGACATAAGTCATCCCTCAGTGTTGAAATAGGGGATGAAATTTACTAGGAAATTTGTTGTTATAGTTACATAGGCTGGGTTTAAATCAAGATTTTCAGCATCTGAAGCCGTCATATTTAACTCTGATAACAAACGAGAAAATTACCAACACATTCCCTTAATAATATGTATATTATAAATCACGTGGAACACGAAACATGCCCAACTTTCGCCTCATCAGAAAAAGTTTGCTAATTCGGACAGGGCTAATTCGCTGGCCCGAACCGAACAATAACTGAGATTTATGAATCATTCCACTTTTGTTAGCAACAGTACAGCCCACGGGAGAAGTTGCCTACTCGAATTATAAAAATCAGATCTCGATATACAGCGGTTATGCAGTCCCGAGCAACGTAGACTAAGACTATAACTTCGGGTTCAAGAAAATTATTATCTGAAAATAAATTTAAGTTTCGCTTTATGAGACTTACTATTAACATGATTTATATTAATTGCATCAGTGAACTATTACTTACCTAAGTTTCTAGACATTTTTTTTTTCTAATACAACGACGGTGGCAAACAAGTTTACGGCCCGCCTGATGGTAAGCAGTTACCGCAGCCTGCAACTCCAGAAGATTCACATGCGCATTGCATACCCTAAAAGTTGTTGGAGCTCTGGGAACCTTACTCACTATCAGGAACACAACATACATACCTGAAAGGTAGCAGTGCTATTATGGCTGTGGTCCTCTGTAAGGAGGAGGTACTTTCCCAGTTGGGCTTCTCCAGACTCAAGCGTGATGGTACTTCGCTGTGCCCTACCTCTCATTGTTGGACGTGCTTTAAGGACACGTCTGCATTTTTGTTTACTGTTTGAACAACACTATCAAGTACTGAAACAACCTCTCTGAGAACTTCAAAGACGCATTTTTTGCTATATCTAAGTAAGAAAAGATTATGTTGTACTAACGTGTAGCAATTCTCAGACGAGACGTTTTCAAAGTTACGAAATTTTCTCCCCAAAAAGTATTTAAGGTAAACCCTAATTCAGTTCCAAATACATATCTAATGATAAGAGACTTTAGAGTTGAAATTTAAAAAATAAGTCACTGAGCATAGCTAATAGTACGAGAATTACATTAAAAATTCTTAAAAGAAACTTCCTATATGTACAATTACTTTAAATTATCGTGAAAATTCTCGGGGATTTCTGAAAACTTTCTCGCATTTTTGGTGTTGCGGGTGCCCATGGGCGACGGTAATTGCTTACCATCAGGTAATCCCTCTGCTCGTTTGCCACCTTATGTCATAAAAAAAAATTAAAGGATTACTAGCAATTTGTATGTTGCTAGTAACAATTATAATTGTTACTAGCGTGAGTCAACATTAATCGTCCCGTCGCCGAGCCGAGGCCTCCGTCGCGACATTTTGTATGGAATGAATCACGTGACCACCGAGCCACCCGAGCCACTCGGTCCGGGCACGGGCCGGTCGTGCGACGGCCGTTACAGCTATTTAAAAGGCTTGACTCGGCCCGCTGATGTGAAGGCGACTTGATGTCGACGCGATGTCAACGGGCGTGTGACGATCGTGTACTCGCAATAAATGGCTGGATGGAGCGATGGCTCGTGTTAATGTCAATATTTGAGTGTCGGGCTGATCGGGCCCGAGCCGCCTCGATGAGTGCCCGGTGGGTTGACGGTGGGCGACGACGTGTAGGAGACGCGACAGTATAACTTGAGTCATCCTTTAAGTGGCATGAAGGAACCTCTTGACGTAGAATATCGGACTACTATTATGCTTCAAAGGTTACCTAAAAGAGTAAATTATTATTTTCACCTCACTCGCTCGGAAAACCTTTCTTTATAGGGCGAAATCTGCGTGGAAAAGCCTATTTTATCCGCTAGCGTGGAAAAGTCATTCGAATTTCGAAGCCGATGATTGTAATTCTCTGTGGTGCATGTAACTTTTTTTTAAGCGTGACTGGCGCGCTGCCGCGAAAAACGATATTCGTAAATTTCGGACGATTGTCTCTGTCACATTCATTGGAGTAAAAGAGAAGGATGCTCGCAATATACGAACTTCGACGTTCGCAGTACCGCGGTGAGTTCATAATAACCATAGATAATATCCAATCAGAAGATGTTTATGATTACAGATTTTTAACTTTTTTATTTTTACCTACACTTTATTTTATGTCAAATAGGTTTTATTCTATATACTAATAGTATTTCAGTTAATTTACATATTTTGACTAATTAATCCATAAAATAAACCACGATTTCAATGTTTATTTGATAAAGAAATGCACCTTTGCACCTTTGCGCCTGGAGTGACGCGGGGCGGGTTATTTGACTAAATATGATTGTATTCGTTTTTTATGTTTTATTAAATAAATTATTATGATTCGAAATAAATAATTTGAATTTGAATTTGAATTTGAATTATTGTATTTTTAATGTATATTAAATTGTGTAAGTTAGTAAATATTACAATGTTATTAGGTAATTACAATTTTTATAAAGAAATTGAAATATAGGTTTACTGAACATTGTAATTTCTGAACGCAACCGAAAAAAATTGTTTTTAAAGTTTTAAGTTATCACAATTCACGTAAATTTGTCGGATTTGTCCTGTGCTAAGCTCTTTGAACTCAACGTATGAACTATAAAAATTAATGATTCTAGTAGCGATGCCCATATGATTTCCCTGCAAAATCGCGCGATAAGTTTTGTTTTATTGTTTTTCTTACCGCTCGAATTTTCCTCGCTGTAGTGAGGTGAAAAGTTGTGTGTTCCGCATGACTGCAAAATTATTTGGCGTCTCGTGTCTTGAAAGCCTCGCTACGCTCAGGAATCTATCTTTGAACCATTCGCTTCGCTCATGGTTCAATCTTAGCTTCCTTCGCTTGCTCAGCTTTCAATTTCAACACTAGCGCCAAATAACCACTTTGCAGCCTTGCATAACAAATAACTATTTTACGTTTCTTCTGCTAGCGAAATCATAATTCTTAGAAATAAAGGAAAAATCAACTTTTCCTTCCTTTATTTGTAAGAATTGTGGTCTCGAGTCTTTCTCAGGGCACTTGATTTTTTTCCATTTTTCATTATTTCTAACAATTACTTAGAGAGTATCATTATAATCATTTAAGTCGTCCACTGCTGGAAGGCCTGGCCCCCAAATACTTGTATCATCTTAGGAGTTAGTTGCCATAGTCCCTCATCACAGAGTTCATGCTGTTGGGATCCATCATGGGCGCGTGCCTATGATAATAGCTTTAGAGCACTAAGGTATAGATATAATGATAAAAGCATGGTAGCGTTCTGTTTTTGATTATTGCATACTCGTACATTCCATATTAATTATGTTCACAACTAATATAGTCGTAATTAAAAATAGTACTCGTAGTAGGTACTATTTAGTTACAAACGGATAAACTCACGTGTAATTATATCGCACTAGACGAATAATTTAATTGTAATATCGTAGTAGGTAGGTTAGGTTCGTTAGGTTGTTTCAGATGCCCGAAAAGTATACTTACCAGAGAAGGAGCCCCATCGAGGTTCCGTCGACTCTGGGATTAAAAAATGTTTTTTTTACATTTAAGGATATGAAGTCGTTTTATGATAATGGTGGACGTTACGATCGGCCGCCAACGTATAGGCGTAGCCATTTAGTTGAGTTATTTAATTCTTCTCTTTATTCATTTTACATCTCAGGTTTTATAACATTTTTATAAAAGTAAAATATAAAAAATATCTAAAACATATCAAAACAATAAAAACATTATAAAAAACCTAACCTAGAGTGCCGCCGGCAACGGGGCAGGGCCCAGGCTGCCGGTGGTTAGGGCTGCAGAGAGAGGAACCGCCGGACTATTCGCGCCGTGTCCAGGATTACCGCCTTCTGAATCTGATCCTTGATCCAACCACAACCACGTAGCGAGAGTCTCTCAAGATGTTGGTCGAGACTCTTCGCTATGAGACCGTTCGCGGAAACAACTATCAGTACATGATCGCCGAATCAACTATTCAATTCTTATTATTAATTATTAAGAAAGGGATTCGAGAGTCCCGTGAGCAGAATCACTACTTATAAATATTTAATTATAATCATAAGTCAATCTGTGACATCTTCATAAGTGCAGACACTTATTGATAATATTAGGATCTAAAGGTTTACTTTTTCCATGCTTAGAACTTAATGGTACTAAAACAACAATTTAAATTATCTGCACACTACCACTGAATATGCCATAAATACTCGTACCGCTTGGTAAGCAACTGTGTCACTTTAGTCACAAATACACGGGTTGTTTCCATTTGTGTACTACATTTTTTCTATATATATCAGAGCTGTGGAGGTAGTCACAAACATCTAAACATGGTCTTTATCTCCTTGACAATAGAGGCGTTGTTCAGATATTTGTGGCCTCCCCCGCAGCCCCGATATATCTGATGGGGACTGTACACAAAGGAAATGCTTTTATTTTGACTAACGCATGTTATGTCGTTAAAATTTTATTTAACTTTCGTAGGGGTCATTAGGAGCACTTTATTTTCTTAGCTTGGGGTTTAACTTTTTTGTGTCATAAAACATTTTGATGGCGACATGTTAAAAAAATGTTATTTTTACAATATACATTTTATCATATTAAATATCATACTTAATTTGTTTACATTTTCGTCCTTAAACTACGTCCAACAATGAGAGGTAGGGCACAGCGATGACTATCATGCTTGAATCTGGGGCAGCCCAACTGGGGAAGTACCTCCTCCTTACAGAAGACCACAGCCATAATAGCACTGCTACCTTTTAGGTATGTAGTGTTGTGTTCCTGATGGTGAGTAAGGTTCCCAGAGCTCCAACCCCCCTTAAAGGCCGGCAACGCGCTTGTGACCCCCCTGGTGTTGCAGGTGCCCATGGGCGACGGTAATTGCTTACCACCAGGCAATCCGTCTGCTCGTTTGCCGCTTATGTCATAAAAAAAAAACATTTCAGCCTTATGCAGTCCACTGCTGGTCATAGGCCTCCCATAAATATGACATGTATCATCTGGGGGGTAATTGCTATAGCCGCTACGCTTGGCAGGCCGGTTGGCGGCCGCAGTAGCTGTAGATTGGGTTTCGATGGACGCTGCTGCCCGTCCGTAGTACCTATTCGATTTTTCCCTTTGTCGCCTCTTACGACACCCGCGGGAGGAGATGGGGTGGTGCTATTCTAGTCAGCCGGCATCACACAGCTAATTGATTGAAAATGACCAATGTATCTACAATACTATAATATGCTTAATGCCTAGCAACTCGCGTCAGACATAACCTACATATCCTGGCACCTGTACTAATTTGCAGAACACGTATTATAGTCTGGAAACTTTTAGAAACAAACACATTCAAAGTAATATTTGTATTCGTAAAATATATATATATATATATATGTCTATAAGCATAGCACTATAAGTCTCAAGCGATTCCTTAGTTGTAGCTTTAGTTTTAAGTCACTCATCATAGGACCCACTGAAAATCAGCGTCGTGGCCCCGTGCCTCGACTTATGCTGAGTGGACTCCTTTTTTGAGACAACTGACACAACATACCTACTTTTAGATTTAAGAATTATGTTAACTGTTTTGTTGTTGTTGTTGTTTCGAAATAAATTTTATTCATTTTATTTCATTTCATTTCACTATACTGTCGCTTATTTTCTAAACCACTTAATTAGTTGTGAAATTTGTGAATTTGAAGAATTATTACGAGGCTGACAACCCATTATCTCAAATTAAAAAAAAAACTAAACTAGCAGGGCCATATAAACAGTAGACATTTTGTACCTATTTCATCTTTGCTTTCTGTTTCTTTAATAATCACAAATAAAAAGTATCTCTCACATTTTATATTAGACAAAAGCTTATAAATTACACATTTCTATTTTATTTTATCATACATTTTCGTCAGCTTCTTGATACATTTTCGTTGAAATATTTTTTTCTAGACAGAAAGCATGAGCGCTCCTTGTATTATTTCTGCCATAATAATAAACAGCTGGCAGCGGAAATAACAGAAACTTCCAGAAACAGTTACATAACATTCTGCTTAAGTGCTTTAGCTTTATGGAACATTTCTTATAAAACTGCCTCTATATTTGTGTACTTACCATTATGTTACTTTGTTCCAGTGCGTGAAGTTTCTGGACTAAAAGATTGTAACATTTCAGACTAGAATTCACATTTACACTATTTTACGAATAATAAAAAAAAGTCTGGCCTAAATAGTGGGTAGAGGACTTGCCTACGTAGCCGAAGGTCCTGGGTTCAAATTTCGGTAACAGAATTTATTTGTATGACGAGAACATATATATATTTTGTTAATGAGTCATGGGTGTTTTCTATGTATTTAAGTATTTTGCTTATTATATAATATATATCGTTGGCTGAGTATCCACAACAGAAGCAATCTTGAGGTCTCCGTCTTGAGCTTACCGTGGGGTTCAGTCAATTTGTGTAAGTCTAGTATTTGTTTATATATGGACCTCAAAAGTATAACTGACGCTTTAACTTTAGCTTTGAAACAAAGTTGTCATTATTTATTCTCAACAGATTTGATTAATAATGAATACTTTGTTTTATTTTAAATTGTAGGTATGTTTTGTGTTTTTATAATATTGTGTTACATGTTTGTTACTGTTGATTTAGTCAAGTATACACTTTTACAACATACCCAAAACCTTGGGGCCGATTCAATCCTCGACTAAAGAACCGTTCAGCGGTGAATTGTAGCCTCATAGGCACCTTTCCGCAAGGGAAAGACTTGGGGGACTTAGTTTAGTATATGTATATTTATTTTTAAGTATATTTAATACAGTTTTTGATAGTGTTTCGTTTATTTAATAAACCATAAACAATTAAGAGTCATAAAATACTAAACTTAAGGAACATTGAAAAAATAACTCAATTGAGTGTGTTGAAATTGATTCGAATTCCTTCGACCTCTACTGTTTGACGCTGACTGTACTCTTATTAAATCTAGATCAAATTCAATACAAAGCGGAGCTTCCGAGCAAGACTTGATAAGCAGCTGTTTTAAAAGTCAAATCACCAATCACAAAATATTCAAAGCTACGCTCGAGACCGTTCCGACTTGCAAATTTTACTTCACGTGCATGTACCGTTCGTGTGGTTAGTTCGTTTCTACTGAATTATGTATGGATGGACGAATAAATAACAACAAACCATTTCATCATCTCTCGGTATTTAACTATGACATTGTCGTTTGTCGGCATTTTGGGTCAGCGCTGGGTCAGTGAGATGGCCATGCGATGGTTGCCACGGTACACACGATAGCGTCTTCTAATCGTATGACCCACTTCCTTTATGTGACGTTTTGATTTTAGATGTATGGAGGACAAACGGCCCAGAAATAGGAGCCCCGCAATGCGGGTCTCCGTCGAAATCGACAAATGATGACAACATTTGTTGCAACTAGTCTCATACGAGGAACTAATATCTATTTATCGTAACTGGTTTCGTATGAGGGTAAAAAAAAAAGTTTAGTAAATGTTTACATCCTCCGAATAGCTAACATTAAGTGGCAGTGGGCGGGGCACATTAGACGTGAACCGATGGCCGTTGGGGCGTAAAGGTATGGCGTCCACGTATCGAAAGGCGCAGCTCGGGCAGATCCCCCACAAGGACGAAGACACGGTAATCGTGGTTAGCCACTGGGTGCAGGTGGTGCAAAATCGGTCGCAGTGGGTCGCTTTGGAGGCCTATGTCCAGCAGTGGACGTTCTTCGGTTGATACGATGTGCTGTACACGGTCGTAAGGAAAAAAGCAAAGCCATATTGGCTCCACCTTGCCTTAGACCAGGGCATACCCTGCTCCTTAATGGCACGCGACACAATATTTTGGGCACGTTGCCGATCATAAAACATGTGTAAAAAACAGACACAACGAGAGCTTCTCAAGATGTTGGTCGAGACTCTTCGCTATGAGAACGCTCGCGGAAACAACTATCGCTACAATGATCGCCGAATCAACTTCCCACATGACGGTTACCTCGTGAGCCAAGTCTTAAGTTGATAGTATTTATTATTATTAATTTTCCAAATAATCAGAAAGTCAAAATTATTTCATGGCACGTCAATGACCCCATTTAATTTTTTTTTTAAATGGCATGTTGAAGCATATAGGTTCGCCTACCCTGCCTTAGACCATGAGTTTAATATGCAGAGTTAGTTACTCACTTTGACAGACCTATCGTCAAATAAAATTACATGAATATGTTGCTATTCTATGCCATTTTTGAAGACAAATGTTCCCATGGAATCGATTGACTGCCTTTTCCAGGGTATAATGATTCCGGATCTGTAATTAATATTATTAATGGCCCGTCTTTAACATGACATGCTGGGCTCCAAGAAATTATGTTTGACGACCGGTCTGGCCTAGTGGGTAGTGACCCTGCCTATGAAGCCGACGGTCCTGGGTTCGTTTCCCAGCCAGGGCATTTATTTGTGACGTGCACCGATATTTGTTCGTGAGTCATGGGCGTTTTTTATGTATTTTAGTATTAATAGTACCTACAACACAAGCCTTACTGAGCTTACCGTAGGATTACGTCGATTTGTGTCAGATTGTCCCGGGCGACCTTTAAATATATATAGCAGCAGAAAGTGTAATAGAACGTTGATTGGAAAGAAACAATGTTTTTTCATTAGAAACATAAAAATTCTAGGAAATAAAGGGGTGAAAACTTTCATAAAATACAGTGTGTAAGTCTTATACGGGCGAATCTCTTAACGGAGGGTAGAATAGGACATAAGAAATATATTTAGATAACTTTTGCTTAGAAGTGCAATTAAAATTTTATCCATATAAAAAAATCCGGCCCGCAATGTAATGCAACACACTCGAGTTAAACACTCGTTGACAGTTAGTTTGAAAAGCTCATATCGCGTAACGTTCGCAGTACATTACTGATCAGAAATTTTACAAAAATTAATTACATGTATATATAATAGGTATAATTAAAGAGAAACCTTTTGGTTAATGATTATACTAGTAAATCCTATGTCTGGTTTAATTCTTCGCCCGTATTAGACTTACACACAGTATATGTTATAATAACAACAGTGATATATTACTGTGTATATATGGGTGGGTCAAAGGAATTGCAATATACAACTGTTTCTCAGATACCTACTAGTAGTATAATAAACGGACCATCTTATAAATATATGACTGAAGTATGGCTCGACTGGTTATAGAAGGTCTCCAATTTGTTGGATTCCTGGTATAGCGGGTTATTGAAATATCTTTTAAAAACAACAGAAAAAATATGCCGTACGAATTCGGGTTCGATTTAACACAAAAACAAAACAGCGTGGGCACTTTTCGTGCTAATTTTGTATTCTATCGGCTTCCACAACCAAAGAGTAATGATATGCTTATAAGCAAAGACAAAGATAGAGTATTGCGACAAATTGAACACTCCAAACGTTGAGTAACATTCTACAAGAGCATAAATATGTATACTTATAACTTATTCCATTGAAATAAGGTTTAAAACTGTCTACATATTTATGAAATGCTACAGGCCCGGGCCTCTCCGAGATATTATTTGCTGTCGTGTGGACTTGTTGCTTTACGTAACTTTTTGTGAACTTTTTCCTTTTCGGTAAAGAGTTCCTTGTTGTACGCTCATGTTAGGAATGTTACGCAATTTGTAAGGGTTACGAGTTGTTGATCTGTTTAATTTCAACGTGGAATATTACGTGGTTTGTACCTTATTTATGTGGAGATACGATTGTTGTCAAGCTCTGTTAATATAAAACACGAGTGGTAGCGCGGTACAAATTTAAATATTTTTATTTTTGCTTGGCGAATTTCTTCTTCTTCACCTGAGGATTGTGATCAATAACAATGTCCCTCCTTAACGCAATCAAGGGCTATGTGGGTTGCCCTCTGCATGGAACCACATGGAATATGACCATATCTTGTAGGCGCTTGCCTAACTTGCCCCAGTATAATCTCAAGATGCAGACTGCGTGTATGCCATAATCTGGGAACCAGTGGCAGATTGTAAAGAATTACCACATGTTTATTGTTAATATCCATTGTGAATATTGAAAGATTGTTTTTGATCCTATGATGTTCCATAGATGACAATGCCGATAACTCTAGGGTATGAATGTTTGGGGACAGACTCCTTTCTGCCCTCTCTCTATCTCACTAAGACAAGGAGTGAAAGGTACAATATAAGAAAATATCCAAATTATTTTCCAGTAGGACTTAACAAAGCCGTGCAGCACCTAAGCTCTCATCTATAAATCTTCTTCTCTTTCGGACACTCTTGGCAGGGTGATTATGGTTGTGAAACGTTTTGTCCGTTCTTGAGCTGGTTTCGCGATTAGTTTCCATTTGCTTCTGTTGTTTGTATTCCGGGGGCATTCCGTCACAGGGTATTGTGTGGCTTATTTCATAAGGTCAAGCCATTTTGTTGGGGATTATATCCGTGGGACCGTTCACCTTTTATGACACTTGGATCACCAACCGTTCCATTGATTTATTTTTAGTTTTAGTTCTAGTTACATGTCCGAAGAATTTTATAATTCGTAGCCATACAACAGACGAAAGTCTTTGTTTTATTCGTAGTAGAAACGTTTGTACTTATACGGAACCGTTTCTGTATCTTTAAGTAGTTAATGTTTGTAATCGCATATATCAAAACGGGAACATACCCCTGGGATTATATTTGTCACGCACCACCTTACCACGCATACATAACAACTGAAATATAGTTCTCTTGAGTGTGGCGTAATGTATTTCCTTATTCAGCATAACGAAAACGTTATCGAATTTTATGTATAGTTATTAGTAACGTCACTGTCAGAAACCTTAACGACAGCAAAACTGTTTCAATAGCTTGACTTAGGTGGGATTTGAAACATAATAACTAATGAAGGCCTTTGTGGAGGCTCTGTCGACTCGGCTGGTGGACACCACGGGGGACCCCAGGGCTGGCGCGTACTTTTCACAACGCATTGCCCTGGCGGTACAACGAGGAAATGCTGCTAGCGTAATGGGTACTATGCCGCATGCGGATGGGGTGTTCTTGTTGTCATTGGGTTGTCATAGTTACCTAAGTTAGTTTACGTTTAGTTAGTACATATGATTATAATCCTAATTTATAAAACCTTAGAATGTAAAAGATTCATACCTAGTATAAAATTTCTAGACATTGTTAAATATAACAATTTATACCTATCAGCCTCGGATGTCACTGCTACACCTAGGTCTCCTCCATAAATTACCGCAACAATAATTATAGCATTGAATCCCTATTTTCAGAGATCGAAAATAGGGGTTCAATGCTATAATCATTACGCCAGGCAGGCGGGTTGGCGATCGCAGCGTGTTGCAACGCTCTAAAGGGTGCTGCTGGCCATCTTTCGGTAGTTTAAGGACAATATCCGATTTAATATTATCTCTACATATACATATCTTACATTTTCTTTAAAGGATACGCAAGTTTTGTTCAATGTCATTTCTCTGTGCTACCAAGTTGTCGGACAGCTACTATTGAACTATTAATTAGCAATGTTAGCACGTCTTCTAGATAGGAAAGAGGCTTACAGGTAAGCCTTCCCAAAAACAAAAACACCTATTGAAAATCAATGCTAACCGGACTCCGCAGTGCTTACCGCTTGGCTTATCTACTAATTTTAAAGTCAAATTCTTAATCCCAGCAAGTATGCGGTCCTCGTCGTCAAGCCTGTTTTGCAACGCAAAATAGCACAAGGGGTTGTTTATTATAAAATTAAGTTTAACACTAACTTGGGTGACAATGACGTCTTATTTGGAAAAGTGGAGTTTAGTTTGAGTCGTTAAACTGCGCACAAATAGTGCTCAGTGTCACACAGACGGAGTATTATGAGTCAACCAATTTGAGTTCTGTGACGTTTAGTACTTTATTACTACACCTCGTTATCTTGTGCTCAGTTTAGGGGCAAGTGATTGGGCAGTTACGATAATCTAAGTCGATAAAAAATGAAGTTGAAATACTCACTTAATAACATATCAAAAGATCTTAGGTTTGCTCTTTCAAAAATCGGACCCCAAATTAACGATATTCAATAATTGACGATATTCTATATTTATAATTGTCGCCCTCCGATCTGATAAAAAAAAACTGAATGAGTTATCTCTCGGGCGTTCACTAAAGAAGAATTTTAGTTTGCCAAATAAGTTTCATCGATAAATATGATTCGACTAATTATGTGAAGCAACATCGCTATTTTAGCTTGCCCCCATAATGAGCATTAGATACCGGGGTGTATTTATTACAGTGAAAAGATAAATAAAAGCCGCAACAAATCTCATACAAATGTCACTGTGACAAGGTACGAGGCGACGACGTACATTCTACGTTAAAGATTTATATGTATACACTTTTTCATCTTAATCCTTTGTAATAAGGTGCAAAAGTGTATACATATCTTTGATATCGGCTGTACAAATCGAAATGGAGAGATGTCTTCGCTACTTACTTACTTCCTTGTATGTCAAGTTATTGCAAAAAAAATGTTCTACATCCTTGTATTCATCCACCCGCAGCTTAGATGAAGCTGAAAATTGGTGTAGGAATATAAATAAATAAATAAATATTT
The DNA here is from genome assembly GCA_022674325.2 of Grapholita molesta. Classification (NCBI taxonomy): domain Eukaryota; kingdom Metazoa; phylum Arthropoda; class Insecta; order Lepidoptera; family Tortricidae; genus Grapholita; species Grapholita molesta. The sequence continues at coordinate 13,583,794 of CP053135.2, read as the reverse complement.
CAGGGCAATCTTACACAAATCGACCTAGTCGGTAAGCTTAGTAAGGCTTGTGTTTTAGGTACTAGACGACGATATATATAATAGATAGATACATATAAATACTTAAATACATAGAAAACACCCATGACTCTGGAACAAATATCTGTGCACATCACACAAATAAATGCCCTGACTGGGAATCGAACCCAGGACCATCGGCTTCATAGGCAGGATCACTACCCACTAGGCCAGACCGGTCTTCGTGTATTGATCAAGTCGATAAAGTGACACGTGCATCAAACATAGCTCTGGTAAGTAAACAGAATTATCAGTTGAATATGTGTGTGCCGCTTTCTTCGGAAAGCGACAGCTAGAGCAAAGCGAAAGCCAAGGTAGTCACAAATATCTGAACAGCGCTCTATTGTCAAGGCGAATAATAAATGCTCACAAAATAGTATAAAAAAGGAGTTTTCATTAACTTTTTTATTTTTGACACTGATAACATTCAAACTGCTGACAAATGTCATCGCCCAACATTGAAGTGATGTTCAATTGTCACAGTATTATTGTAGACGTATTGTCAAAAACACAGCCAATGATTATTTATTACTTTTGTAATGACTGTGGACAGTGTGGACATTTGTGCCGTGTGATGCCGGCTGACTAGAATAGCATCACCCCATCTCCTCCCGCGGGTGTCGTAAGAGGCGACAAAGGGAAAAATCCAATCCTACGGACGAGCGGCAGCGTCCGTCGAAACCCCATCTACAGCTACTGCGGTCGCCAACCCGCCTGCCAAGCGTACTGCCTACCCCACAAGACGATACAAGTCATACTTGTGGGAGGCCTATGTCCAGCAGTGGACTGCATACGGCTGAAATGTATGTATGTATGTAGTGTGGACATTGTACTTTGTAGTTTATAATTATTTGTACTTTAATTTCTAATAAGCCCCTCTGGCGTGTGCAATTATCATGTGCAAGTACTAAAATTGTTTAATGATTTATGTGTGGGTAGGTTTGCATATTGTCATTTTTTGGGATGGAGGTAAATTAATATTTTTCCTCTGTCCACCCGATGACCACGAACGTTGCTAAAGGGTTTGAAATGTCGGGATGAAGTTTAAATTAGTAAACGGGATAAAAATCCGTTTTAGTTGTTTTATTTCATGAGAATCATGAGTAATTATCGCGGCAACCGAAGACAATATTTAAAAAAAAAACGTTATCACATGCCCGAGACCTAGGCCCGGCGTGTGATTTTAGGGTTTGCCCAAACGCTAAGGACACACTGCTACCCTCATACTGGCATATTGCACAATATTTGCAGCACAGTTCCTCGTTTCCATGGAAACCTTAAGGCTTAGTTAGATTAACGGCTAAGCCAAGACAAGGGGCAAATAAGAAAGTACCTAATTCCCTCCCGCGACTCGCATACCGATGAGGGCATTAATTTAATTATCATTTCCCGGCGGGCGGTAAATAGTAGTTTCCTCGACGACAGTTATTTGCCCATGGGACTTTTTATTTCTCGCATACTAATCAAGGGTGGTGTAATGAATTTAGTAACTGGGAAACTGGGGTAATTGTGTACGTGTTTTCACAAATATTTTTTAAATATTAAATGGACCATGTGGCGATGGAAAGAATTAATATGGAACTTAAGTCAAAACACGGATATAGAATGCTAACATGCATGTACACACACGTTACTACTACATATCTAAATATATAAAAGAAGAAACTGACTGACTGACTGACTGACTGACTTACTGACTGACTGACATATCAACGCACAGCCCAAACCGCTGGTCCTAGAGAATCCAAATTTGGCACGTAGGTTCCGTATAAGGTCTAGGGGTGCACTAAGAAAGGATTTTTCAAAATTCACCCCGTAAGCGGCTGAAATGGGGGACCAAAGTTTATATGGAAAAAACAATAGTTGACCTTTTTCATGTGAAATTTCAGAGGAGTATTTTTAACAATACATCATTAAACACGTGTTTGCGGATTTTGCAAAATTCAACCCCTACGAGTATATATGGGTGAAATGTGATGACAAAGTCCAAAAATCCACATTGGTATTGTTTCTTCTATATATTGGTCCGCTAATTACAAAAACAATGACAATTATTAAATACAACGTGTGGACGTGAAATTCCAACCCCCTGTTGGAGGTGGAATGGGGTTGAAATCTCAAAATATCGATATGGGTGTCGTTTCCATGATTTTTTGCGACACTAATTACGAAAATGGCATCGATTTTGTTGTAACATACACACTGACTCTCATTGATCCACACGTGTTTTTTTTTATGATAAAGGTGGCAAACGAGCAGACGGATTGCCTGGTGGTAAGCAATAACCTTCATGAGGGGTAAATGCCATAATCGCCACGCTTGGCATGCGGGTTGGCGATCGCAGTGCTTCCACCGCACTGCGGGGGATGGCCCCGGTGGTCTTGGTCGTAGTTTTAGGACATACCCGGGTCCAGTCCAGTGTGTGTTGCCAGTGGTGACTTATGGTGCTGAAACGTGGTCGCTTACTATAGGCCTCATAAGAAGGTTCAAAGTCACCCAAAGGGTAATTGGAGAGGGCTATGTTGGGAGTATATCTGCGTGATCGCATCAGGAATGATGTCATCCTTAGTAGAACCAAAGTTACCGATATAGCCTCCGGATCGCCAAACTGAAGTGGCAGTGGGCGGGACACATTGCGCGCAGAACCGATAGACAATGGGGCGGAAAGGTTCTTGAGTGGTGACCACGGGCTGGAAGACACAGCGTAGGTAGGCCAAGGACCAGGTGGACCGACGACCTGGTGAAGGTATCGGGATGCTGGATGTGGAAGGTGCGGGACCGGTCTTTTTGGGTCGTTTCGGGGGAGGCCTAAGTCCGTAGTGGACGTCTTTTGGCTGACATGATGAAGCAATCACCGCCGGCTATGGGCAACACCAAGAGGGTCACAAGCGCGTTGCTGGCCTTTAAGAAAGGACCTATACTTTTTTCTAAAAGGTCGTATCGGTTCGCAAATATCGCTGACGGCAAATCATTGCACAGTTTGGATGTGTGAAGCAGCAAGTTTCTAGAGAAAAGCACACAGTAGAGGGTTTCCAACTATCCAGGTGGCGGGGGTGGAAATGTCGGAAGGAGCTAGGCTGCAGGGATTAATCTGAGCAATACTTCAGATCCTTTCCGTTGTAAATGCGATAGAAGATGCAGAGCGAGCTAGGCTACATCTCTACTCAGCGCTAAAGGATCAAGCGGATCTGAGAGGTCCTGGCAACCGACGATTCGAACTACTCACCGTTGGATGCGGTCTCTGGTTACCCGAGGTCTCTATCAGGCGCGTCGACAGATCTTTATATAGTCGGCGCGCTAGGGCTGCACGGCCTCAAAGTTTTGACGCTAAACGCCGCAAATATGTAGCTACTTCCCAGAGTGACAAACTTGCGGCGTTTGAAGTCTTCTGCCGAGGTTGCCGTAGTACAAGCATTAATTTTAGTGCTTGGAATATAGGACGGTGCCAGAGTATCAACGCAGGTAGCGTCCCAAACTAGCGGTCGGCCCATACTCCAAGGCACCAGCGTCATCCCATCGGGCCTATTGCCACCGTCTCTGGCTAGAGCACTCGGCTCTAAAACTTCACGCAGTTTGGCGTTGACAAGGGCCCTTCCAGCACTGCGGACACATGAGAGGCCGTGGCCCAGACTGTCCACCACGGCGCGGCATTGACATGGATGTGGATGGTTTGTTGATGCCCCTAAACGTAAACTGGCTACTAAGCGGAAGGTGGTATTGTTTAAAAGAGTGCCAATATTGGGGGAAATGAATTTTAAACTATAATACTATTTTTTTCTTTTTCGTCTTTTACTTTTAAACTATAAGAGTACTAAGTACTAGACATTTATTACGTTATTGCTTTATATTTAATTAATATACTTATGTAAGAATATCGTTGTTGGAAAGGAATTGTGAAAGATAAACCGCACGCGTGCCATGTTGTTGGCGAGATGTGTGGTACAGACGAGTCCATAAATATCTAAACAATATTGGGCATTATTCAGTGGCTATAAGAAATAAAAAGTTTGCTTATATATGAAGTCGAGTGTACCTATATAGATATAAGAACTGTCACATGTAATAATCGATGTGTTAAGCAAACCCGGGGGTATGTCCTAAAACTACGACCAAGACCACCGGGGCCATCCCCCGCAATGCGGTGGAAGCACTGCCATCGCCATCCCGCATGCCAAGCGTGGCGATTATGGCATTTACCCCTCATGAAGGTTATTGCTTACCACCAGGCAATCCGTCTGCTCGTTTGCCACCTTTATCATAAAACGCGTGTGTATCAATGAGAGTCAGTGTGTCTGTTACAACAAAATCGATGCCATTTTCGTAATTAGTGTCCCAAAAAATCATGGAAACGACACCCATATCGATATTTTGAGATTTCAACCCCATTCCACCCCCAACAGGGGGTTTGTATTTCACGTCCACACGTTGAATTTAATAATTGTCATTGTTTTTGTAATTAGCGGACCAATATATAGAAGAAACAATACCAATGTGGATTTTTGGACTTTGTCATCACATTTCACCCATAATTATACTCGTAGGGGTTGAATTTTGCAAAATCCGCAAACACGTGTTTAATGATGTATTGTGAAAAATACTCCTCTGAAATTTCACATGAAAAAGGTCAACTATTGTTTTTTCCATACAAACTTTGGACCCCCATTTCAGCCGCTTACGGGGTGAATTTTGAAAAATCCTTTCTTAGTGCACCCCTAGACCTTATACGGAACCTACGCGCCAAATTTGGATTCTCTAGGACCAGCGGTTTGGGCTGTGCGTTGATATGTCAGTCAGTCAGTCAGTCAGTCAGTCAGTCAGTTTCTTCTTTTATATATTTAGAAGATGGGGGTGGGGTTTTGCTATTGAACTATAGAAAGCGGTTTTTGTGCCATCTCGATCGTCGTCAGTGTACCTAGGCGAGTGCAGGCGGCGCACGGGAAGAGGTGTCACCGGAAAACTTCCTGTACTGTACTGGTAACTCCTGTACAAAGTACATTCAAGGTGTTGCACGAAGGTGGTTTTTTGCTTGCTCTTTATATGTATTCCAAAAGTGCATATTTTTCGCATTAATTGCAAGTTGAAACAGTGGGAAAGCGTAGAATGAGTTCGCCATACCGCCTCTAAACTACATCACTTCCCAGCTGTTTTGCCTCTGTGATATATTTACCACATAAAACACGTACGGTGTGCATATACAAAACATACGGGTCTAACAGATAAAACCTCTTTTTTGGAGACTGTTAAAAATTACGTTTACTACGCGAGCGAAGCCGCGGGCAAAAGCTAGTAATGGAATATAATTGTTATTTGCCGTAATGTCACGCTTGGTAGATCGGTAGCGGACTCGAAGAGTTTCGATTGCGATACCAAGCGATCATCGGAGTGCGAAAAGTGATCTAAGGCCCATTTAGACCAGGCAAGAACTTGTATACGATTTTCATTACATTGCGGGCTATGGGCGTACGGCAAATTCAGTCACTTTATACAAACCCGCAATGTAATGAAAATCGTATACAAGTGCTTACATGGTCTAAATAGGGCTTAAGTGTTTCAGTGTTTTTGTGTGATCACTGAGAGCGTCCAAGCTGTGTTAAAGTGTATAGTGTTTCAGTCCGTTATTTATAGTGTTATTAAAGACAATGGTCTATCTAACTAATTCATTTTTGTTAATTTAATTAATTGAACGATACCAATGGCTATTTTCTATCAAACGAATCCTACGGCTCATATTTAACAATAGCTAACATAATGGGAACTACAATGGAATAAAACATGACGGAATGGAATTGAAAGCTAAAAATAGCGCAATTATAATGAACAGTAACCAATAGCAGGAACATAATTAATAAATCGTTAATTGTAGCCATAAATCCATCGCGAAGTAAGAGCCAATTACGAGGCTTCCAAGTCAATCGAAACTCCAATTAAGTAGCAAAAGAATCACGACGCTGCGACGAAAAGGCAAATAAATTGCTCCCATATATCGGGCTACCCAATCTATTAAAACCTTTTAAACCGGTTACCCGGCTAAAGTACTACTAAGTGTCCCGGGCCTCAATAGATCCGGGTAAGTTGCCCGTAACTTCTCCAATATCCGGGAGTTAACCGGAAAAAATCGGATTAAAAAGGTAACGTTAATGGGGGCAGTGAAAAGTGATGCAATTACTATAAATCGAGGCTGGCCTTTGTTCTTGCGTTTGAAGTATCGACGGTTATCTAGGTTCTTACCCTTCTTCTATCAAGGGAGGGATAAAACCGGGTATAGAAGGGCCGGAATAATCGGGTAACTCGGTGAGTTACGACTTTGTTGAAGCGAGATGAGCACGAAGACGTTTTCGAAGTTACTTTCATATTCTTGCGGTTCATAAAAGTATTTTCTGTTTATGATACGTTTATTGGGTAGATGGAATTATTTCTTATTTCGGCAACGTTGTTTACTAAACGGCGCTCGTATTATGTAATTGATTTAATAATAATGTGTTTATTTATGGTGCTTAAAGGTCGTCTCTGTATCAACATGAAACATAATTGTTTGATCGCGGGAATCCACTGGATGCGTCACAGTGGGTCACTTTGGGGAAGGCCTACGTCCGGCGGCAGACGTCCTTAGGTTGATATGATGATGATGATTAATAATTTAATTATAAGTATGACAGCGCCATATGCAGAATTCCAATCATATTTGCTTCGTCCAAAATCCCAACGCCAGATGACAAAAGAGCAAGATCTTCAAACGGCTCAAGCAATTATATAAGTACTGTATGTGATAATCATTACCAAAAAACTCACTTCATTAAAAAAACTGCAAATTAATCACTACGCCTTTTGGAACAGAAATAGCGGTCAAACTTAAAATAAAAGTTCTCCTCCTTTAGTGCCAAGATTTAAAAAAGATTACTACCAAAATCCTTGCAATCTTAGTCTTCCAAGCAAACGTCCTGCTGCTCCCCGAACGTGCTGTCTGTTCGAATTTCCTGCGATAAATATCCCTGGATTCCTGCCAAGATCAGATGCGCCCTATTTCACCCCTATTTCCTGAAAAGACTTAACCGCCACGCCATCGCAACTGTACTAAACCCTTTTGCAATAAAAGCCGTTTGCCCTTACACGCACGTGAGATGAATAATCCGGGGATAAATCTTTTCCCTTTGATGCCACAAATTATTTTCTGCTCTGGAATTTGGTATTTCACCAACTACTGATATTAGGTGTGATGTTGTCTTTTGGGATTTTGTTAGTTGAGAGGTGAGAATCTCGTTTGTACATGAAGGTAAAGTTTACTATTTGGATGGACTTTTTATAATGAGAAGTGGTCTACGCTCGTGTCTTAGTCGGTATATTTAGATAATCAAAATGTGTGTTTAATTTCAATAGCCCTTTCCTTGTGATCCCGTAAACATGATGTCCGTTGTTTTTCTCTAATTGCTCAAAGCTTAGCTGGAAGAGATTCCTTATAGGGATAAGTTTGCCTTTGTACTTTGTGATTTTTCTTCTATGATGTTTGTATTGTTTACTCTCTTATGTATAATAAAGAGTTTACATACATACATATGTACATGAAGTGATTTTTAATCTACCAGAGCATAAGAGGAACCTAATCGCTCTCTGTGGCGGTGTAAGGGGGAGGCCTATGTTCAGTAGTGGACATCCGTGGCTGATAGGTAAGGGCGAGGTAGGTACATAGATCCTAAGATATACCATAAATATACTATCCCTAAATTAAAGTATAATAAAATTCACAAACAACATTATACACAAAGACTCTTTTTTACTCCAAAAGAGTAGGCAGTACTAGTATAGTTTTTCTTTTACTTTTTCCTCCGTCATACTGACATTTTTGTTATGGTCTTTATAATAAATAGGTGAAAAACTTATCTGAAGGACTATGTCTATGTAATTGTGAAGAGAATTAATATGGATCTTACTTCAAAGTTTGAATGTAGAAAGTTGACACGCGTGTGTACACACACGTCACTACTACATTATATCAGGTGCTTTAGCTAAGTTTTTCACCTATAACCTCCTATTTATTCTTGTACTTCACATGGAATGTGTTCAATTTTAATATTTTGCAGTACATGGTTCATTTTACCTAATGTTCTATTTTTCTTTTTACATGCATGTAATGATAAAATTCTCTTTGACTTGTAAACGATCCAGTCTTGTGGTTCTCTAGAAAATAAGTAAGAACAGATAAATTATACGAAAGAGATAAACATGAATGGTTTATTCTAATTCTGTTAGAAATAAGACAAATTTATTTAACCTAAGTAGAAATATAACGTAGGTTTTTACCTTTATTTTATAACTGAAATCCTTTTCAGATTGAAATTGTAAAGATAACACTGTTCACCTACGATATTATTCAAAGTCTTACCCTCTGTATTTCAAATTAACCCATTTATTTTATATATCAGTTGTTATCCAAACCATATTTCAAGGTGGTGTATCATTGATAAAATAATTTGGGGCACATTGGTGCTCCAAAATTAATTAATTCTGAGCACGAAACGACGGATGCCCCTTGGAATTTTTTAAGGTATTATGGACTTACATAAATCGGACTAACTAGAAATAAAAATCCAAATAAATTGCAGCTATGAAGTAGGTAGTAGGTTATAATAGTTTTTGAATAGAGTGCTGAGTGTCCGTTCGATTCGCCGATCGCGTTGCCGGCCCGTCGCGCACAGAGACGAGACGGGCCGGCGACGTGTGAAAATGGAGGCCTATGTTCTCCGAAACATGTCGCGCGAGTGACTAAATAAACGTGAGTAGAGTCGTGTTAATTTTTAATTTATTTAATATGTCTCACGAAAGTTTAAATAAAAAAGTGGGGTCTTATTATAATAGAATACGGATTTATGCACATACTTGTATAATGCATTAAATATTACCCAAAAACGCGTATGGATGAATTAATATAACTTTTGGTTAGAAGTTGCGGCGCTGCCAAAATAAATGCTTGCCAATCAATAAAACCACTCGTTTCAAATACGATATATTATAAATATTTTATATTGCTAAAAGTAATGTGCTAGATAAAAAGTAAAACGTCTGAAATATGTTAAATAAATGCGTAAAGAGTTTAAGCCATTCTGATACGAGATGGGTCGCTCATACCCATTCCAATAAAATATTTGCCCAGTCTAGATAGGACGAGAGGAGGGTAGATTACAATTCATTTATCAAGACATTATTTTCATTAAGTACCTATATTATTCTTTAGGGGTTTATGGGTGTGGGCACGTTTTAGCTGTTATTTATTTGTTGTATGTAAAAAAATAAAACACTTTACAATTTAGGCATTTTACAATGCCCTTATGAATGCCAAAGAAATCTACCACCAGTACTAACTCTAACCCTACACCTCTGACCCGAGAAGATAGCAAAGAAACTCAACGGGGCTTATGTTTTCAAAATAGTAATACATCAAATCTTAAAGTACATAATTATACGTAGTCCCACAAGAAAACAGAGGACACAGTTTAATAGAATACAAGATACGAGTATAACAAAAAATAACAACATGTGAAAATAATAATGAAATAAAATTTGGCTACACGAATTAGATATGCTTTGATATGCTTTCTTTCTTCAACGATGTCATTTCAATATTCTGGCAGTATATATACAACAGATCAATTAAATACTAGGTGGTGTAGTTATACTATATTTAATATGTATGATAATTGAAGTATGTTTTAAAAAATGTCGCATAAAATTAGTCATATTTCTGGTTAGCATAACTGGTTCTGTTATGATTGTCAATGATTATGTATTTACGTGAATGATTATGATGAGAATAATATTTTGTGATCAGTATAATGATAATTGTCACAACTTTGTTGCGCATATAACTTTTGAATAACTATGAATCGTCTTAATAATTGTTTGCATTATTTTGCCGTGTATGAAATTTGACATACATGATTATTCTGGCGATCATATATGTCCAGCAATGGACGTCTTTTGGCTGATATATACCTCTTGCTTTTCTGTAAATAAATACATCAAGACCTAATATTTTGATTTTGCTTTGACGTAAAATTTTGTCTACGGCAATTGGACCCTGTTGAAAAGTGATTATTATGAACACAAATCGGTAGTGACAGTCAATAGGAATAAAAAAATATGTGAGCTGAAATGGATTCTTTTTTTGTCACCTCTAAAGATAATATAGGAAGTCCTGTCTTTGCTGATTAGTGTCTGTTAAAAAAAATAGCTGGACTGGAATCCGTTTATTTTGATCATGTCCACAAACGCGAAAGAAATTTGGTTTTTCCCCTATTTGCCAATAACGTGTTTGCGGTCAGATCTCCGACGGACTAATCTGATTAGTGGTCAGATTTATCCGACAGTCAAATCCTAGAGAAAATCGTACGTGTATTGTGTAGGCCCTGTGTCCATAGGCCCTATGTTTCTTATTGTAACCGACACATAAAAGTAGACAGAAACTGTGGTTTATATTTACAAGCTACAGTCTTGCCTTTGTGTTTGTACATTGTAGAAATATTCAGCGTATTTTATACACTAAATATACTGCCATTTGTATAAACTAAACATACTACGTTTAACATTACTTTGTATAAAACTCCATATGATTGTACACTCTTATCACAACACAATACGGTTGATTTAAGAATGCGGTCTAAAATTCTTATAAGATTTTTCTGAACCGTCATATTTTTCAATGTCTCAGATGACATCGTTTGTATTTTGTCGCTAAAATACTAGAAAAATCTAGGTAACCTTTAACAAGCGCACCTGAAATTGAATGTAAAAGGCATGTCAATATATGATCATTGATCTCCGACCAGTGTATACCGAGAAGAACTTACGTACGTTAACATAGATACAAAGGTGTATTTTATTCTGCCAATGCTTAATGTCAAGTGATATACAGAATACATGGATACCGCCTTGTAGCTTTTACAGTGCGTGGTAGCAAAGCAAATAGCAAATCACTACGAAATACGACGATTCAAAGTGACATCCTACACGTTTTGTAATAAAATTTAAAAGACTCGTCCGTATCACTCCCCGCCGTAGTCTTGAACAATTGAAAATATAGGCCGGCAAAGCGCTTGTGACTCCTCTGGTGTTGCTTACCATCAGGTAATACGACTGCTCGTTTGCCATCTTTGTGATACAAAATATATCTAATTTACATAAGTAGGTACGTACAGATAGTATAAAAATAACTTTTAAAATAGTTAGCCAATTTTGGCTAGGTATATAGTAAAACATAAATGAAACCTACTTGATCTCCTCTTTATCTACAGCTTTATGAAAAATTGCTAAAGTATACAGATTATATTTTGATAATATTGTACAACAATTAAAATTGAAATGAACTGTATAGTATACTTTATTTACATTATATATTAAAACAACTGTTTCGGGGCTGAAAAGAAGTAATCAATCAAAGCAACCAATCTTGCAAGTACTAACTACTTGACAAAACAAGTACTGTAAGAAAAGTGCGTGTTTTGCAATAACAATACTTCCTCCTCCTTGCGTCGTATTCCTCATTACTGTCGGAAAGACTATACTAATTTTGTAACACATTACCAAAATGCTTTTCTTTCACTCATATTTGTAAAGGCAGAGATGGCTATGGCTTTTATCAGTCACTTAAGTGTAAACAACGGCATAGCAACATTTTAAACGCCAGCAGAAACCCCAGAATTGTTTAACGCTCTCTGGTTTTGTTACAAAAATACTGCTCAGCTACCTGTAGTAGGATTATTTAATTGCCCCCGAGAGCTAAGGGTACAGCCTTAATTGGGTACAATTAAAAAAGCTACGGATTCAAAAATATAACTGACAGATGCCTAATCACTGGAAGATACTTATTTATAAAATACCGATATCGATAATTTTCTGGTTTATTTTTTTGAATACAACATTTTTACAAAGCCTTATAACAGCCGTAACTGCTTTTAAAAAACGGATTTATCGTATTATCTCGTAACCAATCTCTAAACTACTGGGGAATGTGTGTCTTTTTAATGCGGTGGAATACATTGCGATCGCCAAACCGCCTGCCGAGCGTGGCGATTACGGCATTGCATGTCCCATGCTCAGAGGTCGCTGCCCGTGGCGGTCTATGTCCAGCATTGGACATCTTACGGCTGAATTGATGATAATGATGATGATTCTTCTGTACAATCTTACAACGAATCTATGTTATATCTAAGCGATAAAATAAATCTACAACAAATTGACCTGTTGCAAATTTTCTATGCAATCACCGCTAAGACCAATACATAATCAGTTTAAAGTAATTGATTATATGTCATCAGAAAAGATGTGAAAACTACACTAACATCTTATAAAAAACTATTCAACAAAATTCACGCAATCTGTTATTTTTGGAGTCGGTGCCTGCTTCAAAGAAAGTTGACCACCTAAGTGAAGAGTTGAACGCAACAATTAGAGAATCTCCTCCGTTTTTTTCGTCGGTTGAAAAGCAAGCACCAAGGCAACAGCAATCAACACTGGTACTGACTGTAGTTACCATCGTCGAGCTCTGGCGAGCTAAAGCAACACCGGACCAATAAACCACAGGCTACACAGGGCTCATCTATATCCATTTTTCGGGCCAGATTTTGCCTGCGGCTGTAGTTTGCTGCCCGTATCAAAGCTTACCTCTGACACACGTTTGGCTGTGTAGGCGTAGTCATAGACTTTAATTCTCAACAGCCATTTTCCTTTCATTAATACTTATTACATAGGGCATGTAAAGGCTCAACAAAGTCCCTGACCGTACTTAAGGTGATTAGGCTGTCTTTCTGAAAAGTAGTGAAAGAGAAGCACTGTGTACCGATTAGAAAGTTTGAATTATTTTCTTGATAACCCAACATGCCATTAACAATGGTATAATATCTAATATCTTTCCGTCTTCAAAAGAAAATGTATTTGTTGATGACTGATATAATTTATATTATGTATCTAAAAGTTTAAAATTCTATTAATCGTCCAATCCTATATGTAATACAGCAAGTCTTGCAAATGTAATAATTTTAATCGATTAGACAATACTATTTTCTGTCCTTCATATTATACTGCTCTCTGTCTTTACTACTCATCTTCCTTTTCTGTCTTTCCTAATTATTTCTGCCTTTGCTAATAATTCTCCTTTTCTGATTAATTGGTTTCTGTTAAAACATCTTACAGTAAGATCAATGGAAGGGTAATCGACAGGTGATATTATAATAGCAAAAATCGATGATTCCGAGTTAATAACAGCAAATTCCCAACAATCTAATAATGAAATGATTGGTTCGAGTTTCAAGCGTGTATCACGTACGAGTGGGTGAGCTCTTATTATTTCCTTCTGCAAAAGGTGCTTATGATCAGAAGTATCCCCGAGTTCATTTATATCTCAAAAGGAATTGCGTGAAAATAGTCTAACAGGCACACCGATTTTTATAAGTTTTTAAAAACTTTTTTTTCTTTAGCCTTTAGTGTCCCACTGCTAGGCAAAGGCTTCTCCCGTGAACCCCCGCGATTCCTGGTCTTGTGCTTCCGGCCAAGTGCTGAGGAAAGCATCTAGATAGTTCCGCCATGTCTGTTTAGGCCCCGTCCGCGCCTCTCTTGTGGCATCCACTTGGTGGCTACGCATGCCCACCTATCCGGATGCATGCGACAGACGTGACCGGCCCAATCCCACTTGAGCCTAGCAGTCATCCGACCAACGTCAGCTATGCGTGTTTTGGAGCGCAGCGTAGTGTTCCTTATGCGATCCATCCTTATAGAAACTTATTTATTATATTTATTCATCATATACTTACTGTATAAACTCGTGTAGAGCAACTTTGTTGAATTGAGCAAGAGTGTTGCTAAGGTGCTAGCAACATGGTGCGGGCAACACTGCGTTTTGCAGAGTCACTGCATGCGGCCACAATCAAATAATTTTTTTTTAACAAATCAATGTCTTAACAGCGAAATCAGTCAAATGAGTAACGGATAAGTGCAAAGCTTTCTACTCAACAGTGAGACACAATCGGCTCGTGTCTCTAGTTTACGGATTATATCCATTTTTTTTATAATTAACTCGCAGCGGGACTCGAACCCACAACCATTTGATCACTAGCCCAGTGCACTACCAATTGTGCTATATTAGTACCGCTTAGACTTGTCAAATGTTTCTATTTATCCCTCGTCGTATACGTCATCATGAACATGTGTTTTTTCTATCGATTTTAATATCGATAATATTCACTAGCAAAAGTTCTGCATAATTTAAAATAATATACATATTGACTCTTTAATACAAAAAATTGGTACAACAAAAGTTAGAGTTAAAATTATAAATAATAAAATAAATTAAAATTAAATTACATTAAACCTAAATAAATCTAAAATAAGGTACATTAAAACTAAATAATCTAGAAGAAAAATTCAATTATGTATAAAAAGAAAATTTTTATGTTTGATTTTTATTATCAATAATGTAAGTTGCTTCCCATTAAATGAACTAGTTGTAGGTATTCCTTTGGTATAAGTCTTGTATATGCTCCAAAATGAAAATATCGAGTTCTTTTTTTTTAATAACCCAATACTGTCATTCATTCCTGACATTTCTAGACTATCTCAGTTCTTCGTTCCGCTCGGATACAGTTAGTCTGCCAATTTAGCAAGTTCAAATTATTTTGCGAAAACCGGGGTGTAAATATACTAATTAGCCTAGTTATACACAGGATAACTAAAAATCTAGTGTAACGTGATCAACATCATGTAAACGGAATGTTCAACATATAGGTACATTCGTATAATTAGTAGGAGTCAGTGACGAGATAAATATATAAGTAATATTAGTATGGTAAGATTTGAACTAGGTATATTTCTCTGGTTTTTCTGCAACTAACTATTTAAAACCAAATAAATAGTAATATCAACATATTCCTAAACAAATTCAATGTAATTCGGCCTTTCTTATCCTCGAGAAAAAAAAATGCTAAACCCGGAAAGTCAAATCAAGTTTTGTTGTACATTTAGGTCAATGGTATTTCCAAAAAAAAACGTAATTGATCCATACTTAATATTATTCAATATTATAAATGCGAAAGTAACTCTCGCTGTCTGTCTGTCTGTCACCTCTTCGCTCACGCTTAAACCACCAATTGGGATAAAATTTGGTATAGAAACAGTTTGAGCTAAGAAAGGACATAGGATAATTTTATGGCTGGCCGACGAAGTCGCGAGGAAAAGCTAGTTAATTATATGTTGGCTAAAATGCAGTTTTCATACTAAAAACATAGTACTTACAAAATATTAATTATCAGATCTCTTATGATTACATTAGTGGAAATTAGTAATTTAAATATAATTTCAAATTCTAGGTTATTTTGTGGGGATTAAATCATAATTGAATGAGAATCTCTTCCGTTAAGAATATTATTGATGTCACTAAAATCGTACTTTCTCCCGTTAGAAACCACTCATTTACAACTCATAAACAATTAAATAAAGACATCGAAAGAACTTTGCAATCCCCATAATATTAAACTGAACCAGTGCAAAATAAATACTCCTATGTAATTGAGTATTTAATCGCAATAAACATAAACCAATATTTGTACTAATAAAACATTTATAATTAACTATTCATAACAATTTTATCATTTCAATTGCAAAATTATTTACACTTTCGTGTTGAAATAACCATAACGTGCCGCGGTGATAATTATGGCATAATAATGCCATATTAATAATTCACGCGACACAGTATACGCACCTTCATTAGAACATGAACACGTGCTAAATAAGCTATCATTATGATTTATCGGGCCGTGGCACGCTTGCCGCTCATTATGCTAGCGGCGGACTGAGGACGAATTCGAAGCTACCACCAGTCTTATGTGAGCTTTAGTTTTTTTAGGTTGCGTATTCAACTAGGTAACCTTATTACGCCATGTCTGTTTGACTGTCTATCTCTGGCTATGCTTAGTGACCGTTAGTTCCTGAAAACTGTAATTTGGTACAAATATGTCACTACGATTCGGCGCAGACTGGCTCAACCAATCTCGCCCCTCAGATACGGTTGAGACCGTCTCAATCAATCTCGCTGGAACTGAAAAGTCAGTAGGAGTTTTCCAGTAGTACAAGTCAAGTTTGGTGCGGAAGGGTTCTGGGTTTTCCCCAGGCTACCTTCCCCCCCACACAGTCTGATCGGTCTAATGTGCTGCAATGGTCGTAAAACCCAAGTCAGGTTCCAAAAAAAGGTACGAATGTGTAAATCAATCATAGTGATAAAAGGGATTTTGTTTTGGGTACCTTCCCCTACATGTGAAGTAAGAGGGGGTCATGTTTTTCGGCTCAACCGTAAATTTTGAGATGTAATCAGATCGGTATGTGGAATTGGGTTTGCTTTAAACATTTCTTGAAAAAATGAATATTTTTAGAATTATTTCGCTTTAGTTATCTTTTAAGATAAAATATATATTTCTAACTATAACAGCTATAGATACAAGCATATGTAGATTAACTGTCTTAATCTAAAACAGCCACGCTGCTACAGGCAATTTCCTCATTGTATCGAGGTGCAGTTGTGCGAGGAAGCAGCTAGTTCTTCGGTCACCGCAGTCACGTCAACCAGACGCTTTGCGATTTCTACAAAGAGCTTGTGTCCTGGCATGTAGAATTCCTTTCATTTTTAATTAATAATAAATAAACTTTTAACAAAAAATAAACCCGACTCCAAATATGTACTAAAAAGCAACAAATAATTGTTTTCTTTATCACTTGATAAATACTTTTGGACTATTCAGAACAAATCAATGTCTTAGGACAATTATATACAATTATTTTTGGTTTTGGAGTCGGTGCCAGCCACACTACTCAACATACAATTGAAACTTAGATTTTTTATACCGCTGTACGTGTACGTGCATATCAGCTGTTTTGATTTTGATTTGTTGACAAATGGACTAAGAAAATATATAATACGAGTACATATATATCGTCACTACTTTGAAAAACTCTTGTATCTGACACAGATACTGTAAGTTGAAACGCAGTAACTCTGTACTCATCCCATACATAGTTACCTACTTCATTTTTTTTATTGTCAGTATGACTTACGAGATTTTTTCAAGGTAGCGACGAATTATAGTGCAGAGTGTACCGAGAGGAAAGTGAAATATTGTAACTGAGGCGCTACCGCCAAAAAAAATATTCGTTAATTTCAAACGATTGTCTCTGTCACTCTCATGAGGTCTTAACGCATTCACTGCCACCGACGCACATGTGCGTTCATTTCCATACATTTTTGGAGGGGGTGGCAGCGAATGTGTTAATAGGGGTAAAATAGAAAGATGCCCGAAATTAACGAATTTCGTTTTTCGCGGTAGCGCTTCAGATATCAATTTATTCACGACTGCCGAAGGCTTCGGAAACGAAAAAAAGTGGCAGGCACCGACTCCAAAACCAAAAATAATTGTATATAATTGTCCTAAGAAATTGATTTGTTCTAAATAGTCCAAAAGTACTTATCAAGTGATAAAGAAAACAATTATTTGTTGCTTTTTAGTACATATTTGGAGTCGGGTTTATTTTTTGTTAAAAGTTTATTTATTTTTAGCCTTTTAGTTTCTCATTTTGTCACTGATTTTTAATAAACGAATATGGGCAGACAGTGTCTTTTCTGCCAAACGAGGAAATATTATAATAAAAGGAATACATATAAACGTTGCAAAGAGTCAAAATGTATGTCTAATTGAGTCGTGTTCGAAGCTTAGGACCGATTTAGACGCTAATAAACTGTCAAACCGAACACTTCACTACAGATCCTTAATTTAACGGAGATGATGAGACTCGAAATCGTCATCTGATACTTATCGTGGCACATAACTAATGCAACGACAGACACAGGCAATACTGCGATCGGGAATGTGGTGGAACACTACGATCACTAACCCGCTTGCCAAGCATGGCTATGGCATTTACCCCCATGCAAGCACACGAAAACCGTGGCCTCGACTTCCCAGGGGCCCACAAGACCCTAGTTACTATAGCGGCTAGTGTAGCGGCGCAAAATCGGTCATTGTGGGTCACTTTAGGGGGAATCTATGTTCAGCTGTGGCCGTCCTTTGGTTATTATGATGGTGATTATGGTTATGATGATGATGATAAGAAAGTTGTTACCAGAGGGCATCACATGGCAACTCCATTAAGCACAAAAACGGCTAACTTACTCTTTTATATCACTCGGTTCCATTGCCAGAAGGTGGTATTTTCTGATCATAAATGCTTGAACTGTCGCCGAAAAACTTAATTATTTTTACGTTTTTATTGCATTTTTTAAGTGTCCCGAATGACAAAGTTCGGGGATAATACACTAAAAAGAACATGCAACCGAATTAAGAACCTCCTCCTTTTTAAAGTTGGTTAAAAATACATGCATGGTTACTGAAATGCAGTTCATGACGATTACATTAAGCCTTAACAGGACCCGCTACACTATTTTATCATGGAGTTCCGTTGCCGGCTATCCGGCTGCAATCATCATACTAGATTCTGGTAAAAACAGAACTAACATTGTAGTATAAATATGCAGTCAAACTACGAAAAAAATTACCAAATTAGTTCATAAATGATGTAGTTTTAAGGTAACACGCAAAAAATTAACATACAATCGAAATTATAATCTCCTTTTTTAAAGTCGGTTAAAATATTAGTCAAGGTTATAAGACTGCATCTCATGACAAGTCCATTAAGTCCAAAAACGGCCACTCTACACTTTTTTATCTCTGTGTTCCGTTGCCTGCCTCCCGGGTTCAACCACCAGATCAGGTTAATGGTAACATTTCGTCAGAAATATTTAAGTTGGCTTTGTCATAGTCGCTTTAGTATTTCAATTGAAATATCTCAGCGCCACCCAGAAAACACAAGGAGTTTCGTATGACCACCTATGGTCTTCTTCATCAGTTCTTCTTCACAAAATACTATTTTCTGAATACAAATGCTTGACTTGTCACCGAATATACTAAAATCGTTATACATGTACCTATAAATTTTGAAGAGTTCTCTTATTTCCTTATGGATTCCATCAAAAGATCTGAATTCTGGTGACAATGGGACCAACCTTGAAGTAGATGCTTTCAAACAACGAAAAAATTTTTGAAATCGGTCCATAAATGACGGAGTTCTGAAGTAACACACATAAAAAAAAAAAAAAAACAACATGCCAACCGAATTGATAACCTCCTCCTTTTTTTGAAGTCGGTTAAAAATGAAAGGAATTCTAGATGACAGTGAATCAACTATTTATTGTTGTTAATCTGTCCCATCAGTCAGGGGACAACTGAAGCATAGCTTGATACAAAAAATGTGTCCCGGTGTACTACTGACGCGCTTGGTAGGTGACCCATTATGGAAGGAACATAGCTTCTACAAATATCTATGTTTTGGGTATTAACATGCAATTAAACTGTGGTTTGAAGAGTGACCCAGAGAACGTAACCATGTCAACGAGGCACAAAGAATGGTTGATTGAGCCAATTGTCAGATGAGGCTAGGAGGCTGTTATTGTGAGATCTTTGTCTGCATGTCATCGTCAATGATTAATTACATTTTATTTCGTTGTCACAGAAAAATGAGCTTACAGTAGACATAACGTTGAAAGGCTCATTGTTATCGCTTTTGAATTGATAATATACCTTATTTAGTAAAATATATCACATTTTTCTTTTAATTATTTTCCATGCCCCCATCAATCCAAATGATTTTTCAATGAACTCCAAATATACCTAGTAGTTAGTTTTTGGCTAGTCAGTCATTTTCAATATGAAAATACAGTGGTCTCGACGTAGAATACAATTTTATTCCGTTCGACGTCGTCTTAAGCCCCATTTAGACCATGCAAGAACTTGTAAACGATTTTCATTACATTGCGGGCTATCGGCGTACGGCGAATTCGGTCGCTTTATATAACTCCGCAATGTAATGAAAATCGTATACAAGTTCTTACATGATCTAAATGGGGCTTTAGTCTCTTTAAAAACATGTCAAAGAGACCCTGATGCTAGAGGAGACAAAGAGTCGGCAGCTTTCTTATTAACAATTTATCGTTATTAACTGGTATAGTATTTTAAACCCATAGACATACCATTTAACTAGACGGAGCGTGCTAATAATAATACCACGAACGAAAGGGATGGTCTTATGTATTTTTTTATAGGTATGGCAAAGACGGCGTTATTTTCATCCGTCCTTGTCATAGTCTCACATATTTTTGTTCCCCTCCAAACTGGTCCCTTCAGAACTGTCAAAGTTGGAGGGGAACAAACAAATACTATCGGAGTTTTCCTGGGTTTTCGACCAAAGTTGCGGTAATTAATACAGAATAAGCTAATATATGTGTTATAAAGATTGTCCTGTAAAGCAAAACTAAAGTGAATTGTTACATTTTGGGCTACAAAAGCCAGAATATCTTTGTCCCTTACTGGCGCTCGCGGATGCGTTCTCCAGCCATTATTCCTCCTAGTTTAAACTCCATTTCCTCCTGCGAATGTCGTACGCTGGCTGTCGTAGCACGGCTAGACCGATAAAAACGCCAGCATTATGTAAGCGCGCCGAATACTCCTGCTGCTACCATGATATATGCACGGTATTACGTTTGATAAAATATGTTCGATAACGTACTTTACTATAGGTGTGGTTTCCACATTTTGACTCACTGGAACACGAACAAAGAGTAAACTAATAATAAATAAATAAATATTATGGGAAAATCTTGCACAAATCGACCTAGCCCTACGGTAAGCTCAGTAAGGCTTGTGTTGTAGGTACTAGACGACGATATACATATAGATAGATACATATAAACACTAATATTACTGTGTCAAATCGCTTAAGTCATAATATGTAAGCTTCCCCACGACACCCATCTCTTCACGCGACCCCCAAGACCCCCAAGATAATACAAGTCACATTTGGGGGTAACCTATGTCCAAAAGTATTTTTTAATTCCCTATATTCCATACTCGTGAAGCAAATACATAATACAAAATACGTTAAAATTGTAATTAATTACAGTAATAACTTAAAGTAGAATGTTCATAAATATTTTCAAAGATTCATCATTCAACAATCATTGCTATGTAAAAGCTGAAAAATATACCAAGAACGTACGCATAGCAAAGCCGAGATTAAAAAAGTTTAGGTACTTCTTAGAAATGGGAAAAATTGAAAATTCATCAGCCCCGGGCGAGAATCGAACTCACTAATCCGGAACACAGCATGCCCGACGGTCTACCAACCGAGCTACAGAGGCTTGCCCAAAGGCTGCGAATTTTTCCACCATATCCTTCAATGCGCTTAGAAGGCTCCTAGCGACATCTACCATTAATATATTGACCCTTGATTGTTGAGTTAGGCAGTTGATTTTCCCTTTATTTCTTAGAATTATGGTTTTGTTTCATTAGCAAAAGCCGCTGACTAGAATAGCACCACCCCATCTCCTCCCGCGGGTGTCGTAAGAGGCGACTAAGGGAAAAATCCTATGGACGGGCAGCAGCGTGCGTTGAAACCCAATCTACAGCTACTGCGGTCTCCAACCAGCCTGCCAAGCGTGGCGACTATGGCAACTAACCCCAAAATGATACAAGTCATATTTGTGGAAGGCCTATGTCCAGCATACGGCTGTAATGTATGTAATGTAGCAGAGGTTACTACTTAAAAATAAAATAAGTGTACTCATAGAGACGCTAGGTCCATGGGGTCCCAGCATAAACTTTTTGCAGAAATCGCGAAGCGTCTGGTTGATGTAACTGGTGACCGAAGAGCTGGCGGCTTCCTCGCACAACGTATCAGCATTGCGATACAACGAGGAAATGCTGCCAGCATCCTTAGTATAATGCCTCAAGGGCCTTTATTGGATTTTATACAGTAACTAGTTAAGTAATTGTAGTTATGACAATACGATTGTAATTTTTTAGTGTACTTACATAATATATTTTTAGTCTTAGTTGTAATCTCTTATTTTTATTGTCAGGAGTCGGTCCAAACCATAAATGAGTTAACATAAAAAAATCTTCAAAGAATACAAAATTAAACATTATTGTGAGCTTGTGGTAGCATTATTTAATTAAGCCCAAATTGTCAGACAATAAAATGATAACCCCGGGCGGCAGGGCCGTCACAGCAAGATTTTAATAACGACTAAATGACCCACAACGACAGAACAGTATAACTCAAGTTTCAGAGTTTATTGAACGTCTAGTGGCAACACAGACTGTTTCAACTATTAGATATAAAACACAACTTTTAGTTGCTTACTTACTTTAGCCAAGTTATGCTCAGAGTTTATGAGAATGTCTTAGCGTGCGCTTTATTCCTTGAACTTTCATCTAGTTTTTTTTAAATTAAGAAAGTAAGTATCTGCGTTTTAACCTTCCGACGACTAAGTTTCATGCTACCGCCACACATTCGCACGAGTAGCGAGGCGAAATGCGAGCACGCATGTGCACGCGGACGTCTCGCTTTTCCTCTCGTCCCTCGCATCGCGTTTTGTATAGGCAAAGTCTCGTCGAACATTGCGACGAATAGCGAGGCGAGTGACGAGCCAGCATGTCTAATCGCGGAGTCAAAGTTTGCCAGCGTAAACTCTTTTTTAACTATTACTTTTTTAACTATTACAAAAAGTCTTAATTTAATTGGAGCTTCTGTACTACTTGTATATGTACACACACTACTGTATGTGACACTCGTCTTCAGGTGGTTATTTCTTAGAGTTTTGCTTCAGACCAATGGAGCCTGGGATCCACACCACAACCCGATTCGGAGATTTACCATAGATATACACAATTTATAAATACGATATAAGTATATATCGTATTTATAACTTTAGGTAACACAGAAAATACCCATGACTCAAAAAACAACTACCTGTGGTCATCACACACATACTTAAATACCCTTACTGGGATTTGAAAAGGTGGACAATTTAGAATGGTTCACATGTTGTGTAGTCTGTGACAGAAGCTTGGAAGTAATTTAAGTAAGTACCTATTCAATAAATATTAATAGTATCATAAATGTAAATTCCACTCAATCATATAAAACTAATCTCTTGTTATTCAATTACGTAGAATAAACATAAATACTGAAAGTAAGGTTTCAGACATTATTTTCATAAAAGCTGTATTTTAAGGATATAGCGTTTTCACACTGCGCGGCAGATGATAAAGTTTGGTCGTAAACCAGTCAAGAGTTACATTTCTATTTAAGAACATTAACATAACAAGATTTTATAGACTTTTAATGTGAGTAGCTTATTTTTAACAAGGAGAATGATTGACGACCAGCCTTGCCTAGTGAGTGACCATGTCCATGAAGCCAATGCTCCTGGGCCCTGAGTGTAAGTTTTTAACATAACAAAACGTCACCATCGCGTTAGATACCCAGATGATTGGCAGTCCTCAACTGTGCGTTTTTCTAGAAACTTCCTGTCTCGCACAGCAAAACTAGTGACTGAACTCAAAATTGTCGTGTAGTATTTCCGGACCGATGTGACATCCAAACCTTCAAGAAAAGAGCGTATAGGGATCTTAAAGGCCGGCAACGTACTTGTGACTCCTCTGGTGTTGCGAGTAGCGGTGCGGTAGTTGCTTACCATCAGGCAATCCGTCTGCTCGTTTGCCTCCTATATCATAAAAAAAAATATTTAAATATCGCATTCGAGACGTTTTTGTTACGTCAAAAGAAACTTACACCCTCGGTCTCGAATCCCAGTAAGTTGTGTGACTAGGACAGCCATATTTGTCGTCGAGTCGTGGGTGTATTCTGTGTACATTCTATTCTAGTATAAGAAAGTAATACTTCAGACTAGAATTCATTTCAATAAGAAATAGGTATGGCCTATATTTGGACCCGGGTATGTCCTTAAACTACGTCCAACAATGAGAGGTAGGGCACAGCGATGACCATCACGCTTGAATCTGGAGCAGCCCAACTGTGGAAGTACCTCCTCCTTACAGAAGACCACAGCCATAATAGCACTGCTACCTTTCAGGTCTGTAGTGTTGTGTTCCTGATGGTGAGTAAGGTTCCCAGAGCTCCAACCACCCTTAAAGGCCGGCAACGCGCTAGTGACTCCCCTGGTGTTGCGGGTGCCCATGGGCGACGGTAATTGCTTACCACCAGGCAATCCGTCTGCTCGTTTGCCGCCTGTCATAAAAAAATAAAAAAATGTGGATAGAAAACATGCCCATGAAGACAACGGGTCGCACGATCTCGATTGTCATAAAACCATCATTTGTCATAATTCATCATTGGTTCAATGCGATTTTATCAGTACATGTCAAGATTTTTATAAAACAAATCTAACCTCATGTATGAAACAGTATTATACCTTAAAAATGTCCTGATAATTCCCAGTTTCTGAAAAAATACATTATGCGAAATGATGAATTTCATTTAATAGCTAAGAATAGAGAGAATCATGAGAACCTTCTACCAGAACTTCCCAGGGTCGACGATCTAAATTACTCCAGATCACTAGGTGCGTATTGCGTACGTTGCGATATTAAAAATCGAAAAATATCCTTGCAAAACAAGAAATATTAGAAAACTTTATTTAAATCGAAAGAAAAATTTAAAAATTTAACTCGCAGCGGAACTCGAACTCACAATTACTGGATTTCGATTTAAATATCGAAGATATTCGCTAGCAGACGTTTCTGCATAATAAAAAAATAATATTGGAAAAGGTCTTCTAAAAATCGTCGTTCAGCTGATATGATGATGACGATCAAATTGTTTCGGCTCGCCTAAGATGCAAATTTCTTTAAAAACCGCAACTTGGCCCTTGTGTTAAACTTGACGGAGTTAAGATATTGTTATCAAGAATTAATTGGGGCGCCGCTAGAATGCCGCTTAGTCATTCTACTCACAAATTGCGCAGTACACAGAGTTTTACTAAAAGTATCTCTATTTATCAGTCAGGAACATCCATTCTCCACACAGGCACCCAGGTAACTTTCTACTTCGTAAAAAGATAAAAAAAAATTACAGGATACACAAATTGAGTGAACCCCACGGTAAGCTCAAGAAGGCGTTTATTCAAGGCGGGTTTCAAGAAGGTTGTGGGTACTCAGCCAACGTTATATATAATATACAAATTGTTATATACATAGAAGCCACCAAAGCAAACAAGTACCTGTGCTCAACACACAAATAAATGCCCATCGGCTTTATAGGCAGGGCCGATAGGCTAGATCTGTCGTCAAAATGCATCGAAAAACTTTTCGAACATAATAAAGTATACACCAGTGATACCTATGTCTTAATGATTAATGAGACACAAAACAGACCATGGGGTTTCCAGGGAACATGTCATTAAGAAGAAAATATCTAACAGTGGTTAAAATACTGTCTAATAAAATTTACTGTGACAACATCTAACAAACAGCAAACAAACAATTAAATCACAAAGGGTTCTAATTGTCCAATTTCGGGATATTTAAATCAGAAACGCCATTTGCTTTGTCTGTTATGACAATGAGAGAAAATTGTTTGTAACGCTGGTCGGTTTTGTGGCAAAATATATTTTGACACCTTTAGGTTGATTTTGTGGCTAGAATGGTCAATTAATAATAAATCAATATTACAGGACATTTTTACACGAATTGAGTGAGCCCCACGTCAAGCTCAAAAATGCTTGTGTTGTGGGTACTCAGCAAACTATATATATAATACTAGCTAATCCTCGCGACTTCGTCGGCCAGCAATACCCGTCTTTAATATATGGTTGCGGGTTGAAAAATATCCTTTGTCCTTTCCTTTGTCATATCTCAAAATCTCTCCATATCAAATTTCATCCCATTTGGTTCAGCGGTTTACGCGTGAAGAGGTAATAGACAGATAGAGTTACTTTCGCATTTATAATATTATTTAGTACAGTTATACAGAGAGAAAAAAATCATATTTTTTAATAGTTAGTGTTTTTATGATAGCTTATCATGAAACAATCTAACGAACAACTCTAAGGCTTTGGTCTCCTATTTTGTGCTACACGCGACGCCTGACGTCAGCGTCAACGTTCTTGAACAAATGACGCCAACGATGACGTGTGTACATCTCTATAGGCGGCAATAGTACATCTCTATAGGCGGCATTGTGACGATGAAGCGTTTTATCTGTTTATTGCGTGTAATGCCAACTAACCGCAGTGCATTGCGCGTCTTGACCGCGCAACGAACAGATAAAACGCTTTCCGCGCCAGAAGTCGCGCATTGTCGTGGCCGGGCCGTTAGTAAGAGTTAATGTCAAAACGCGTCTTTCTACTCTTTGTTCCACACCATCCGAGTTACCATCAACAGCTATTTTCACTTAACTGTATACCTATAACGGCTGGTTACCATTACTAAATTGACCATCAATCAAACGTAAACAGTAACCAACAACTTATGAATTGGTACTTGGATAGATAATACCCAAACCGTAGTCGCATTGCTAGTTAAGGTACTAGCGCCATCTAGTGTTTCACAGCCATAATAGATTTAAGTTGCATTTGGCGCAAAGTTACTACACACGATAATCAACATAATGGCGCTTAGTGCACTTAGTACAAAAATATACGTTTAGCCCGCAGTTCAGAGGAACGTGGTTTTGTACAGGCATTGTCAATTCCTCCTTGACATCAACTTAAGTCTATTAAGTTACAAGCCTCGTGGTTATTTATAAATCCCGGCTATCACCACACAATTCAACGCTTTATAGAACGGCGTCCGGTAAGAGAACCCGGACCCGGACTAGGACCCGGGTATGTCCTTAAACTACGTCCAACAATGAGAGGTAGGGCACAGCGAAGTACCATCACGCTTGAGTCTGGAGAAGCCCAACTGGGGAAGTACCTCCTTCTTACGAGCACAGCCATAATAGCACTGCTACCTTTTGTTGTGTTCCTGATGGTAAGTTTCCAAGAGCTCAAATAACTTTTAGGGTAGGCAACGCGCAAGTGAATCCTCTGTAACTCCTTATAGGCGTATGCTTGTTTGCCACCGTCGAGAAACAGAGAAAATATAATTTTATTGCCGATTAGAGAAGTTAGCTAAAAGAATATTTGCAAATAACACGGACATCAAATATCCCGTTTTGTGGCCGACTGCCAAACGATGTTTCTCAAATGACTTTTTGAAGTGAAAGTTTTAAGCGTCCCAGTAAAACATTGTTCGTTTTTCAAACAGCCCACAACAAACGGGGACCCATGATTTATTCACAGAATATTCTGCTACCGTCAAATGGGAAAAGGCTATAACTATTAGAAACAACTGATAGCATGGATGCTGTTTTATTGTTGTCTTTCGCGTCACTGCATCCGTCACTGGCATACTTGTTGGAACGTGACAAATATAAATAAATAAATAAAATAAATAAATATTTTGGGACAATCTGACACAAATCAACCTAGTCCTACGGTAAGCTCAGTAAGGCTTGTGTTGTAGGTACTAGAAGACGATATATTTAATAGATAGATTCATATAAATACTTAAATACATAGAAAACACCAATGAGACAGGAACAAATATCTGTGCTCATCACACAAATAAATACCCTGGCTGGAATTCAAACCTAGGACCATCGGCTTCATAGGCAGGGTCACCACCCTACTAGGCCAGACCGGTCATGTGCCCAAACATCCCTTTTTAACTGACTTAGGTTCGGATTACTGGAGGCATCCGACTGTATGAGAAGGTATCCTGAGAACAAATCCAGGACATATTTTACGGCATTTTCGTTGTCAAAAGATGTTTTGACAATTTAGTAGCAACAAAACATGTGGTGATATATTAGCGTTACTTTAAAATTAAGAGCAGTTCGTCCTATTCTTGTTAGAATTACTTGTCTCAAGTAAATTTGAGTTACAGTGTTATACCATCCGACGTCAGATCTACCTGACTCATGGCGTACCGCATCATTATTCTTAAATTTTTACTAATAAAGAAAAGTCCAAAATACACTCTAGAGCGAACATTGAGTGATGGGTTGACATTTATTTCCTAAATACATCACTGGCTATTGTTGGCTTCCTTTATGAAGGAAGATAAAATATTCCCTCGAAGCAGGGCATTGTAGGGAAATGTCGTAGGTCGGCGGGATAAGTTATAGGCGACTCCTTGTTTCTTTAGACTAACACATACTTCATATTTTTTATGTGAAATGCCATCCCTACCTATGAAACATCTCAAACCTCAAGTACAAATATAACCTCTCTTTGTAACAAGCAATAATTTTCCTTGTTAATATGAAGCAATGACAATAGAGACACTCGATAATCAAAGAAATTTTAGGCACAAGTAGTTAAAGAAAAAGTCGATATCCGTTTAACGTCGTGCTCGGTGTTATGTTCTGAATAGCAAAAGGCAGATAAAAATTTCGTTGATGTAATATTTTTTTATGTCACACTGGGCGGTAAGAGAGATACCGCCCTAGGGCCCGACGGAAAATCTTACTTTACACCCAGATGAAGACGTATAAAACTATATACGCACCACGGGTGGTAATAAAGAAGACCTCAGATCGCTTGTTTATGGCGATACCAGCATCTTAGCCATTCTTTGTTTTACCGCCCTGGGTACGTATTATACTATTTTATAGAATGATCATCCAAATTAGCCAAAACTTCCATACAAAATCGAAAATAAAAATCTTCATTAAACATGATACGCCGTTAAACGTGAAACAACAGAACGCAGGCTTTATTACATCGTGTCCAGTAAGTGCAGTCGCCTGTACACAGGGCGAGGGCCTTAGGGCCAGGGCATTAGGTCGAGGGCCTTAGGGAGAGGGTCCAAGGGCGAGGGCCTTAGGGTGATACTCTCTTGAACGCTTGCAGGTGGCTCTAGCCAGCAAAAGTTCAAGGAATAATTTTCTTAAGGGAAACACTGCAAGCGCAGGCGATGGTAGCTTATTTTTTTATGGCCAATAAATGTGATAGAAAGACGTCCACATACTCATTAATATACCTAAATAAGGGTATTGTTACAAAAGAAACCTTTTGTTCGACGAATTATTATTTATTTGTTCTTTGGTTAAACTCAACCTTCCAGATATTTTGCTATATTTTGGATTTTCAAACGCGTGTTTGGTATGCTTTTAAAATAATCCATGTTTTTTTAATAAACTCAACTGCATCTATACAATAATCCTTATAAATATCACTGGAAAGCTCGTAAAGTATTTTTTCCGACCGACAGTCTCTTACATTTAATGGAAATTTACATATTACAGTTTACGCCAGAACTACCGCATAAAAGGAAGTTCTAAAACTTTTATTAAACTCACAAATGCGAGCATAGTTAGTCGGAAATTTTTGGGGTATTTTTGAATATTAAACATTCCACAAAAAGAGTCATTAAAAAAATATATGACTATAGCAAGCAGCAAGTAAATTTAGTTGAAAGTTTTTATAATATTGTTTATCTACGTACATATCATAAGTGCTCTAAAATGGGTTCAGAAACCGTAGGCAATGACCAGCATTACCAACCATCAGAAATGAATGGAAATGTAATGTTAACATTACCTACTGAAATTCGTAGGTTATGAGTTTAAATTTGGAACAGCTGTCAAATTCAAGTGGGGTGTCTATTCTAGTATCTATAGATATTAAAACAGTCATTGATACGAAACGCCAATTCGTTATGTTTTTTAATATAAATCGAACGACATAAGAACTCGAGTGACAATAGAATAGGGAGTTCACTCGCTTGTCTATGGTTTAAAAAAATATTTGACTGAGATATGAAATACGCAACGCCGCCATTCCAAGCTGTCATTTGTTTTGTTCGTTGACTTTTGTATGTTTCAAGTAACACTAGTAATACTGCAGGTCATTTCCCTACGGTTCCTGAACCCATCTTAAAACATTTATGATATGTGTGTAGATAAAGTAGTGTATGTAACTATACATAATTAGGCATTACAACAATCGTGTGATATTATTAATAAACCCACACTCCTGTTGTAATGCCCTTCATTATGCACAGATACATAAACTACTATTTGATTTTCAAACGCGTGTTTTGTATGCTTTTAAAAAAAAACATTTTTTTTTCTTTAATAAAACCGAGTCCATCTATACAATAATCCCTCTAAATATCACTGGAAAGCTTGTAAAGTATTTTTTCCGACCGACAGTCTCTTACATTTAATGGAAATTTACATATTACAGTTTACGCCAGAACTACCGCATAAAAAGGAAGTTCTAAAACTTTTATTAAACTCACAAATGCGAG
This sequence comes from Grapholita molesta, assembly GCA_022674325.2. Classification (NCBI taxonomy): domain Eukaryota; kingdom Metazoa; phylum Arthropoda; class Insecta; order Lepidoptera; family Tortricidae; genus Grapholita; species Grapholita molesta. Next base: position 13,553,492 of record CP053135.2, on the reverse strand, counting down.
CATGGTTAGTCGAAAATTTTTGGGGCATTTTTGAATATTAAACATTCCATAAAAAGAGTCTTTAAAAATATATTTGACTATACGCAGCAAATAAATTTAGTTGAAAGTTTTTATAATATTGTTTTCAGTTGCAACGACATTTATTTAATATATAAAATATTACATTGAAATTATACGCTACTATAAATCCTTTTGTAATTTTCAGTTACAAACTTTCTAAAATAGTTAATTGTTTTATAAAAATGTTTTATTATTCTGTCTGATCTCGCAGTTTGTTGGTCCTATTTCTATTTCTATCGTTGAGCGAATAATTTAGTCTGGAAAAATATGTTTGTAAGTAAAACAGAAATAAACTACGAGTATAGTCATCTCCTTTTTTAGGAAGTCAGTAAATATTTGATTTATTGTCTTTTTCTTTACGGTATGACGCAGTGTGAAACACTCGCGGACATGTCTTTTTTAATCGTCCTAATCTTGTTTCGAACAGCAGACCAAAATATGAGAATCGTGAAGTACCTAAATGAATAAATAAACACTATGGATATACACATAGTCTCACAAGAAGCTTAAAATCGTCAATGTACTAGTACATTACTTACATATGCATAATATGACAAAAATAAGTAAATATGTTTGTAGACAAAGAATAAAATGACGTTTAATAAACGAGTTTGTTCCTTTCGAACTCAATAAAATTCATATTTATGAGAAAAGGACAAAATTAAACAACGAAATCCCTGTGTCCCAACGACGTCCCTGCGCTTTGCCCTGTGGTGCTGGCTGACTAGAATACGACTACTCCATCTCTTCCCGCGGGTGTTGTAAGAGGCTACAAAGGGAAAAACCGAAGGATGGGCAGCAGCGTCGAAAGCCAAATTACAACTACTGCGATAGCTAACCCGCCTGCAAAGCATGGCGACTATGGGAACCCCCCAAGATGATACAAATCATATCTGGGGGAGACTTATGTCCAGCAGTGAATTACCTACGCTCTTTTTTACAAGTCAGAAATTCTTTGTAGCTATAGTCTATTATTAACTACTTACTTAACTATACTAAAACTAAAGTAACTCCATTATACCGCAAATCTTCCGGATTCTACTGGGCCGGGTAAAAGCATCGGGAAAATAGTTGGTAACGTACAAGTTTGTTTTGTGTGTTTTTGGCCAACTCCCCGGAACTCTTATTTGATTTAGAAGTGTTATAGGATGTATCCTTTGTTTGCTAAATAGGCGGGAGTTTTTCGATTTGTTCAAAAGAATCGAGTAAATAGATGGTCTTGGAAGTTACGTGACGAATTATAGACAAGTGACAGTAATGGCAAAGTTGATACAAATATTAACCTCAAAAAACCGGCCAAGTGCGAGTCGGACTCGCGCACCGAGGGTTCCGTACAAACCTGCAAGGTTTACAAAGTTCGTTCATTACGACAATCGAGTCATAACTATGGTATTTTTAGGGTAAAGTTATAAGTTTATATTTATTAAAAAAACCGGCCAAGTGCGAGTCGGACTCGCGCACCGAGGGTTCCGTACAAACCTGCAAGGTTTACAAAGTTCGTTCATTAAAAAATATATATTTTGTAATGTAACTAAAAATTTAAGGTTTTCGGAATTTTTCCTTTATGTGTGCTATAAAACGTTGCTTCATGCCAAATTTCAAGATTCTAGGTCGACTGGAAGTACCCTTTAGGTTTTGATTCCCTTGCGAGTACTTGCGAGTTTCAAAATATGCAGCTTAAATTGCTGTTTCTTTTGATTGCGTTGACATAGAAGTTTGATTTTGCTACAGCTTAAAGGTATTATAGACCTGAGTATTTGGTATGAATTTCAATTTAAAACCTCTACGCGTTTATGAGGAAATGGGTAGTAAGTTTAAAATTATTAAAAAATATATTATGTGATGTAACTAAAAATTTATGGTTTTCGTAATTTTTCCTTTATCTATGCTATAAGACGTTGCTTCGTACCAAATTTCAAGATTCTGAGTTCACGGGAAGCACCCTGTAGGTTTTGATTCCCTTGCAAGTGTCGAAAATTTGCGGCATAAACGGCTGTATCTTTTGATTGCGTTGGCTTAGAAGTTTGATTTTTTCACAGCTTCAAGGGACAGTAGACCTGAGTAATTGATATAAATTTCAGCTTCATACCTCCACGCGTTCCTGAGAAAAAGGGTCTTGACAGACGGACGGACGGACAGACGGACAACAAAGTGATCCTATAAGGGTTCCGTTTTTTCCTTTTGAGGTACGGAACCCTAAAAATGAAGTAATCTAAGTGGAAACTAATTTTCAAAATCTCAAACATCAAAACGATTTTATGCTTATTTGAATTACGAGTAGTATATAAAAAGATCATTTAGTATTATACTAAATCATCTTTTTACACTGTAGACAGATATTTTTTTGCATAACCTTCTCATAGAATACCTTAGTTTTTTATTTGTTATAGTCGTCGTGCAATTTTTACGAAAACAATTTAAAAGCAAATATAACTATATTTGCCCCTTGTTTTCTTCATCAAAGTTAACAATGGAATCTTAAATCGAGATTACTGAAATAACTTTGCAAAATCTAACGTTATTTTTCTAATCTTAAAAAATCTAGGTACAGTCGCCATCAGATATATCGGAGCTGTGGAGGTGGTCACAAATTATCGGAAAAAGGCCTCTATTGTCAAGGCGGTAAAGTGCATGTTCCGATATTTATGACCATCTCCACAGCTCCGAAATATCTTATGGCGACTGTACAGTATGGAAATAATGAATTCAAAACCAAAAGAATTAGCTAAATTCCTTTTCCACTAATAAGACTTTGTTGAGACCGCCTTAAACAATGTCGCTACGAAAACTATGTATGAGTATTGCAGCAGTATAAACCAAATCAGGAGCAGAAGGTTCAGAATTTTCCCCAGGCTACCTTTTCTTCACATACCTTGCGCTAACACCACTGCAGTAGTTCTGAGCCTAAGTCTGATATTGATTTTGGACCCGGGTATGTCCTTAAACTACGTCCAATAATGAGAGGTAGGGCACAGCGTTGACCATCACGCTTGAATCTGGAGCAGCCCAACTGGGGAAGTACCTCTTCCTTACAGAAGACCATACTAGAATAGCACTGCCACCTTTCAAGTATGTAGTGTTGTGTTCCTGATGGTGAGTAAGGTTCCCAGAGTTCCAACCCCCCTTAAAGGCCGGCAACCCGCTTGTGACTCCCCTGGTGTTGCGGGTGCCCATGGGCGACGGTAATTGCTTAACACCAGGCAATCCGTCTGCTCGTTTGCCGCCTATGTCATAAAAAAAATATGTATATATATATATATAAAATAAGCGAGATAATCTTATAGAATTTTCGATAGGTATGGCAGAGAAAGATTCACTGTTGTATTGTCAGCCATTTTGTGACGGGTATTCAAATTATTCGCATTACGTGAGTTCAAGAATCATATTCTAAAATTGTTCATTATCTTTAACAATGTTGTGAACCTAAATATAAAAAGTGGAATAATTTCAATATAAATATTTAAACATTTCATTTGTTTTTTTGTACGAAATTAGAAGATCCTTTATTTAGTTTTTTTAAATTGTAGTAATTTACATTGAAAGGAATTGAGCATTGTGATGGAGCATCTTATGAGGCTTAAATGACAGATGTAGAATCGCTCCCGCTCACTCCTTGCATTATCAATTCTTTCCTCAACCTTTATACAAAGGGAAACGCCGACGTCAGTACCTAAATTGACGAATATTTATATCCAAAACTGTGCCTATTGAACAGAAGATGTAGTGTCGTGCAGCTGTAACATTTCCTTTTCTGGGACTTCGCGGGATTTTCCCAATAACTCTGTTACTAAGAAGCAACTGAACTGTGGGATTTAAGTCGACGACTTATATGGACGGGTTGTGATCATCTCCGAATCGTACCTGGTTTAATAAAACTAAGTGGCAATGCGGCCAGAGTCATGGGTATTAAGTCGATTTTTGTCAGGGGTGGAAGTGGAAGTTTTTACTGTGTGGTTAAAAGGATTGCCTAGCCTACAGTTGAAGATGACGAAGTCTGTAACTTACTAAATTTGAATTTTATAAAATAACCTAAATATATAAAAGAAGAAACTGACTGATTAGGTTAAAGTTGAAACAGTGGGAACGCGTAGAATGAGTTCGCCATACTGCCTCTAAACTACGTACTTTTCATCACTTCCCAGCTATTTTGCGTCTGTGATACATTTACTGCATCAAACACGTACGGTGTGCATATACAAAACATACGGGTCTAACAGAGAACCTATTTTTTGGAGACTGTTAAAAATTACATTTACTACGCGAGCGAAGCCGCGGGCAAAAGCTAGTAAATACGTAATTATAATGCTATAATGTTTGTATGTCCTTAGTTTAATGGTTCAATTTACAGTGTGCTCTGTACGTTATTTAAGACACAAACATTTCTAGGATGCAAAAGTCTCGTATGCCAAATCCCGGGTGATTGAAACTGGCTGAAAACCAATTTTATCAATGTGAAGATTTAATAGACAGACATACTTTCGCATTAATAATAGTGTACGCTTTGTAATACGCATATTAATCTTCTATTAACATTTTATATGAGCACAAGTATGAGTAAGAAATTTAGTAGGTATCTACAGTTTTATTTTTTTATGACATAGGCGGCAAACGAGCAGACGGATTGCCTGAAGGTAAGCAATTACCGTCGCCCATGGGCACCCGCAACACCAGGGGAGTCACAAGCGCGTTGCTGGCCTTTAAGGGGGTTGAACCTCTGGGAACCTTACTCACCATCAGGAACACAACACTAGCTGAAAGGTAGCACTGTTATTATGGTGTGGTTTTCTGTAAGGAGGAGGTACTTCCCCAGTCGGGCTGCTTCAGATTCAAGCGTGATGGCCATCGCTGTGTCCTACCTCTCATTGTTGGATGTAGTTAAAGGACATACCCGGGTCCAAAAAGGATAAAATAATTTTCTCCAAATCTCGCGACCGGAACGTCACTAGTACGAGGCTCTGCGACAAGAAGGTTAATTTGGTACCTGCAAAGGATCGTACTTTGATATCGTCAAGATCGCCGATTATAATATTCAAAGGCTTTGCTTATCGTGCTCTGATTGAAAATGAATACTTTAAAATCACTTTAAGAGATAATTCGGGGATAAGTATTCATAGAATAAACAGTTTTAGCTGCGCGTTAATTCTAATTGGTTCAGCTTGTCGTGATTTTATGATATTCAACAATAGACCATATTATCATTAAAATAGAACACTAAAGGAAGAAAGCATTTAATTACTTATTCACTTTTAGTTGTAGGTTCATCATTCATCATCTTTATTTAGTAATTTGTCGGCCATTGTCAAGCGACTATTTCATTATGCCACTCATCTAGTCTCGTCCAGTCGTGAGCCCGAATTTTCGAATGTCTCTTTCGGACTTATTTCTTGCGAAATCGGCCAGTAACCTTTTCAGTTCACCTGCCTTTAATTTGCTCGGCAATATAGCCTGCTTATAACATCTTTATATTTTGTTATTTTGTTATGATCTTCACAACTTTAAGAAGATTCGTAACTGTTCGGTTTATCAAAGTAAAACTGTAGTAATTATGTGTGCGTATTTAGTGTAGCGGTGTACAGTCAGCAGCAGAAGTAGCTAAGCATGTGAGGTGTACAAGATGAGGTCAACACGTCTCTATTGTCAAGAGAATAAGAGCGCGTGTAGGTCATTTTGAACACTTCAAACGCTTAGCAACTTTTGCTGCTGACTGTATGATATGATATTTCTTTCCAAAATCCTTATTTGGAATAAAATAATTGTTGTGTTGAAAAGTTAATATGAAGTATATTGTTGCGGTAGGTATATAAAATCTCTATGCAATGTATTTGGATTACAGAGCGTCAATGAAAAATGAAAATACTTCGCATGAAAAAAACCATGAGAAACAGAAATCAACTTTACTTAGAAATATGTGAGACATAGCGATTTCGTATGATTTAAAAATCATAGAAATGAAATGACCGAAATCAGATTAAGAAACTTTTCTCTGCAAAATAAAAATCCGAAGATAAATTGCAAGTGCGAATTCTTGTTCGTCATTTTTCCTCATCGATACCAACTTCGGATGGAGTTGCTAAAGCCGTTTGAAATTTTGACAGAACTGCCCGATAAGATAAGGACCGTTAAATCCCATTGAGAAGTTCCCTTTTCCATATTCCAGGAAAAGATTACGAGAATTCTTTTAGAGTTTAAGCCGGTTTTTTGCGTTCATTTGACGCAAAACAAATTTGCCACGCCTGTGAGAATTGGGTAACTAATTGTACAAAAATATTTTTTGTGTTTTTGTGTCAAGGTAAAACTGGTTTTAACGGCACGGCGAGTAAAAATAAACAAATGGTGGTTGATATTCCTTAGATACTTAATCCCGGGGTAGTTCGCCATAGGGAAGAGATAGCCAATAGAAGTGATTTTAATGGACCAGCATGTGTTGCTAGATAGTTAATCAGTTTTGTATCTTGTTTCAAAATTAAACAAAAACAAGCAACACTCAGTCAACATTTGCATAAATAATTTTATTGGCCAACTAACCCGGACTCTTTACCATTAGATTCAATTATATTGACAGTAATTAATAATAAAATAAAAATTGATAATTATTAGTTTTAATCTCTAATGTTCAAAATAATAGTGAGTCTTACTTCCGCACCAATTCTAATGTATCGAAACTGGCCTCTGATATTACAAGCTTTTATTTAACGTGGAATGTAAGTAGGTAATCTGGCAACTCAATTTTGAAACATAATTTAACCGATAGAGCTGAAATCTGTACTTGACACTTATTTACATAAGTTCGATGAAATTGCAATTTGTAGATATGTATGTAGTAGATTTTGAAAACTGTATTAAATATTTTTACTATTTCCCTTTTATATGTTTACTGAAATGGTGCAGCAATTGTTTTTAGCAACTATTATCTGTAGCACTTTGGGAAAATGTTAAATGTAACGAATGCGTCGAAACTTCAATAGTAGGCTCCAGTGAGCTATTTCTAGCTACTTCTGACATTCAGTACACATACATAGCTTTGTTACAACCAGCTTAAACTTGACCCTCAAATTCATATAGTTGTTTAGAGCTCTGGGTCAAATTACAAAGGATACAAAACTGAAGTGTAGAATTAATGTTCCGCTTGTGGTTTTACTAATGTATCGCAAACTTTGGATTGAAAAGTGGTTGTATTTTTAATGTTGGTCCGCAGTTTTTAGTATAAAATAGAAAAAAAAAAACAATAATAAATAAATAAATATATACTGAGCCTAACGGAGCCTAACGGTTATCTCAAGAAGACTTGTGTTGTGGGTACTCACAGCCAACTATAATTATATCCATATATCATATAATTATTATACAAATAATTAAATACATATATAAAACACTTAAGTATGTCTCAGGAACAAAATATCTGTGCTCACCACACAAAAGAAATGTCATTACTGCGATTTGAACCCAGGACCATCGACTTCATAGGCAGTGTCACTACCCACTAGGCCAAACCTGTTGTCAAATAAATACACACATATATATATATATATATATATATATATAATATAATATAATATATATATATATATATATATATATATCTAAACGTGAAAGTCCTGACTGACTGCCGCTTAACCATAGCTGATTTTTTCACAATAGATAGTTTATATACCGTAAGGACCCACTAAGAGCGGATTTTTGGAAATTCCACCATTGAGGGGGTAAAAAGGGAGTTGAAAGATTTGTATGGGGATTGTGTGACAGGCGAGAGACATGACATTTTGTGTAAACACTCCTTATTCGAATATTTCGAATACAGTAATAGTAATTTCAGCGTTATTTGAAATTCATTCCCTAAGGGGTCAAAACCCGAAAAAAAGAGAAACACAAAAAATTTACTCTTACTTCACTATTGAGACCATGAAGTCCATGCGGACTTAAGCAATATTAAAATAAATAAATTCTTAGTGCAATAAAGAATTTTATTTATTTATTTTAATAGTGCTCCTGCCTTCGATACTGGAGGTCCTCAGTTTGAATCCCAGTAAGGACATTCATTTGAGTCATCATTTCGTTTCGGCATTTTGCCATGGATCAATGGAGCCTAGTTTGTACTGTCATGTGACCTTCCATTTTGCCGTGCGATGCCGGTTGACTTGAATAGCACCACCCCATCTCCTCCCGCGGGTGTCGTAAGAGGCGACAAAGGGAAAAATCCTACGGACGAGCAGCAGTGTCCATCGAACCCCAATCTACAGCTACTGCGGTCGCCAACTTGCCTGCCAAGCGTGGCGACTTTGACAACTACCTCCAAGATGATACAGGTCATATTTATGGGAGGCCCACGTCCAGCAGTAGACTGCATACGGCTGAAATGTATGTATGTGACCTTCCAACACAGAGCGAAAACCAGCCTTATCGGGATTGTTTCTGGTTCCTCGTAATATTTTCCTTGGCATAAAAATATTCACTACTCAGCGTTGAGTGGTAGTTGATTCAAACCGAAGGTAGTTGGATGGATGAGCCTGTGCGTACGATGGAATAAAAAAATGGTATTTAACACGACATCCAAATTTTTAGACATCGATGTATAATACGTAGATTCACAATCAGCCCCAAAAAAAATGGCTCCAAAAACAGTCGCCCGAACAACTTGGGTGGCAAATTTACGAGTAGTTAGTCTTCTTTGAACCGCTGTCAGTGCAAGTGTCAACAAAGACTGAAAAGTTATTACCTACTTTATCAATAGTGAAGTTTGATACTTAATAATTAGAACACTGAGCTCTTTTTTGTTTCTTTATATTATCTAAAAGAAGATTATAAATTTGCATTATTAGCATAAACTGGAACGTGATAGAAATGTCATTTAGTGCCATATTTTTGTACATAATTTGTTCGCGTGGAGTCTATTTCTTTATGTCGGTGTTTTTAAACCATGACAAAATGCTACAAAAAATTTCATAATTTTATATCTCACAAGTGTGATTCCTGAGCAGTACGAGGCCAGGATAAGAGCTGCGTACCTAATTGGCAAAACAAATTATTCACAAGCACGAATCCCAGATGGGAGGATGTACTGTTTTAAAATACTTTTCATTACAATCCAAACGAATTAAGCGACAGGCATTTGGTGAGGTTATGTGTCTTTTTGATTTTGATAAAAGTATGTTCTCATGTAACTAAGTATACTAAGTCATTTTACTATTATACAAAAGCGCTTGTAAGGATAATTTCTGCTTTATTAAGTGTTTTACATTATTTGAAGTAAAGAATATTTGTATTATCATCATCATCTTCCTCTCGTAATCCCGGCATTCTACTGCGGCTCATGGGAGCCTTTGGTCCGTTTGGCTTGGAAATGTCGTAAGTACTTGGTTTACAAAAGCGAATTCCATCTGACCTTACCAGGATTAGCCCGGTTTCCTAACAATGTTTTCCTTCACCGAAATGCGCTTGGTAAATATGAAATGATATTACATACATAAGTTCCGAAAAACTCACTGGTCACAAGCCGGACTTTGAACCTTCGACCTCCGGATTGCAAGCGGCATGCTCTTACCTCTAGGCCACTAGTGCTTCGCTTATATTTGTATTATATTGTGTGTGAATGCATGAAATTGAATACGACTAAACTCAAGTTAGTATGGTTTGAAAAACTCTATTAACCGTTTTATATTTTAAACTATATGATATAAATAAGTGTTTTCTTTATTCATAAATATTTCATATTGTATTTTTAACTTTTGTCTACCCACAATCTTACAATATATTATTTTAAGTTATTTACAATTTTTCTCAGAATTTTATTAGCCAACTAATAATAAGTCAACACAGTGGAAAATTTCACAATATAGAAAAGAAAAACTCTATTGAAAAAGAAAACTTATAAAGATTTTTCATGTCAATGGCTCGAGCAATTATAAAGAGTGTCTCGAAAAGTAGTAAATTACACTTGTTTTTATTTGAGGTTTACTAGACTAAAACTTATCTATATTTTCTACAATAATTATTCTTATAAACCGACTGGAAAAAAGGCGTATAATATATTCAATTTTCAGGGTGTATTTTTTATAGGTTAGTTGTTTTTAAGGTAGACTTAGTTGTACTTTCCTTATCGGAGAAACAAAAAGACGTGACTGTTAGAGTTAAAAATACGAAAACTTGATTTTTCAGATTATAAAAATTAATTTGTTAACGAAAAATTTCTATATTTCTTGTAGAATTTCTTGAAGCTTTATGATTTCAGCCATAACTCGTCTACGGCTCCCCCAAATAAGACTAAGACTTGTATTGGGGGGAGTTGCGTAGTGCCCAGGCTTAACAAGCGTATTGGCGATCGTAGTAGCCGTTGATTAGGTTTCGATGAAAACTGCTGCCTTGATTTTATTCCCTTTGTGGTGACAAAGTGGCTGTCATAAGAGGTGTATTATGACAGCCGTTGGCGAAGATGAGGTGGTGCTGTTCTCAGCCGACACCAGCTACTTTATTCCCAAAAATGGAACTTTAGTTCAAAATTCGGTTGAAAAAACCGATTTCTACAATGGTGTTGTAGAATATGTCTATATAATTATATTTATAATGTGAAAGGGATTCTTATAAAAAACACCAAATGCAGAGATCCATTTTTATTTGACAAATTTATAAAAAAACTAATATTCTAAGTCGCCTGTTCGGCAGCGAGCCACCAATGAGGTTTTAATACCGAACATTCTCGGCCCTTTTAACGAAAGTTAACTTACTTAACATTAAAACATTATTATATTATATTAAACATTAATATATCATTATTAACATATAGGTAGCAAAATAATTTTGTTTATTGGCCTAACAAAAATACCTTTCTGGGTTTTGACTTCAACTGACCGTATTAAATTATCAGATTTATTTTTATTAACTGATATTATTTTACCCAGCGGCCAACAAGCAGGTGGAGTAGCTTCATCTTTTAATAAAACAATTTGTCCAATTTCTAAATTGGTTCTTCTCTGGAGCCACTTGCTTCTTGGTTGCAGCTCACTTAAATAATTATTATAAAACTGTACCCAAAACTTTTGTTTAATTTGAGTAATTTTTTGATACATATTTAATCTATTCTCTGCTTTATCAACAAAACTAGGTTCAGGCAGATCTGAAATTGGAGACCCAATAAGAAAATGAGCTGGCGTTAAACAAACAATATTATCATTATCAGGAATGTCAAATACAGCACATAAAGGTCTAGAATTCAGGACACCTTCGAGCTGAACAAGCACCGTGTAAATAATTCATATGTTAATCTGACATTACCTAAATATCGTTTTAGTAAACTTTTAACAGACTTTATTCCAGCCTCGTAAATTCCACCCATATGACTAGCAGGAATCGTAAACTTCCATTCAATGGAATTACAATTACAGTAGTCAATTATTTGACTACATGAAGAATCGTTTAAAAACAATCGATGCAATTCATAAAGCTCATTATTTGCTCCTTTAAAGTTAGTAGCATTATCGGAGTACAAATGCGTGCAGTAACCTCTACGACTGATAAATCTTTTCAAGGCGCAAATAAAGGCTTGCGATGACAATTCTGTTACAAGCTCTAGGTGTATTGCTTTAGTTGACAGACATATAAACAAACATATATATCCTTTTGTGTATTTACAATTTCGAAGCGTAGAACTTCGAATATATATTGCTCCACTGAAATCAACACCAACATGTAAAAAAGCTCGTGTTAAAGTGACTCTAGGTGAGGGCAAGCTAGCCATCTGCTGCTCACAGGCTTCAGCATTGTATCTGACACAGCGAACGCATCTATGTATGACTTTTCTGACTTCCATACGACCGTTAATTGGCCAATACTTTAGCCTTAGCGCGAAAAGTGTACCTTGTATGCCTATGTGCAACAAACGCACATGAAAGTTTTCAATTAGCAACGTAGTCACGTGATCTTTACTCGGTAACACTATCGGGTGTGCTTGACTATATGGTATATTCGAATTTTGAATACGACCACCCGCACGAATAATGTTATCGTCATCAAGAAAGGGGTTGAGCTTGCGAAGGGGGCTCGACTTAAAAGTATATAAATTGTGAAGTTCAGTTTTATTCTCACTACTAGTACCATTCGAGTCTATCTTCGTATTATGTGTGTTATGTGTGGACTGTATATTGTGTAATTTCAAAGTGTGTAACTCTTGGTACTCTTTAGAGAAACGAACACGTTGTATTGTTTGAATAATCATATTATGTGCATTTTTCAATTCCTGTGTTGTAAGATAAGATTTAGTTTTAGTCGAATTACGTGAGTTATTTATAAATCTAAACATGTATGCTAAAACTCTAACTAATTTATTAAAACTCGAATATCTTTGTAAGTATGTATAGAAATCATCTAGTGTATTATGTTGAGTCACAGCGTGCGAAGTGCGTGGCTCGATCACTTCAAGCTTCAGATCATCGTTAGTGATCACTGGTAATGACATCATGGGCCATGTTTTGGATTCCTGAAGAAGCCAGTAGGGTCCATTCCACCACACTGAATTGCTCTGTAAGTTCTGGGGATAAACTCCTCGAGTGAGTAAATCTGCAACGTTATCTTTTGTATTGATATAGTTCCACATTTCAGACTTAGTCAGCTCTATAATCTCCATCAGTCTGTGAGACACAAATGTGTGAAGTTTTTTATATGGAGAATTAATCCAGTGTAAGACGATCTGAGAATCTGTGAATAATACAATGTTATGTATTTTAAACTTGTCTTTGAAAGCTTTTTTAACCTTGTCGACTAACTGTGCTAACAGCAAACAGCCAGAGAGCTCCAGTCGTGGCAATGATTGAACTTTTATCGGCGCTACTCTCGTTTTTGCCATGACAAGACGACAGGTGGGTTCTTTGTTGAGATATGTAGCTCTGAAATAAACAACAGCACCGTAAGCCTTAGCAGAAGCATCACTGAAACCAATCAAGGTAATCCGCGACGGTATATCTGTAAAGTAGTATCTAGGAATTTCAATGTTGTGTAACTTTGGAAAGTTGTTTTGAAACTCCAGCCATGTTTCTTGTATATTTTCAGGAATTACCGTGTCCCAGTCTATCTGTGCTTTCCAGATGTCTTGCATGATGATTTTTGCTATTATGACCGTTGGCGCTAGTATGCCAAAAGGATCATATATTTTTGCTATTGCAGATAGTATATTCCGTTTTGTGAGTACAAACTATTGTAACTCTGGAATAGCTGTAGTAAGCATGTCATTTTGTGGTATCCACTTTACTCCTAGCGTCTTGACAGCTCCATTAGGGGTAAAATCATAACTGTCATTATTGGCAGATAATACAGGGTTGGGCAGATTAAGTGTCCTAGCCTTATATCGTATATTTATTCTTAAGTAATCCTACTTTTTTTACCGTATATATATGTTTTTAAAAAGGCAATATATTCATCTTTATGATCGCTAGACTTCAACTGGACTTTTTTTTATTTTCTATTGTTTTCAACAATGGACGCGAAACGTGAGCTCGTTGTCGATTTGTTCGTGAAACATTTTCGCCCTTGCGAGATATTAAGAAAGCTGAAACATTTAAATTTCAATGCAAGGTTCATATCGCGCACCATCAAGCGATTCAGGAAAACAGGGTCTTCCCGAATCAGGCCCTAACCTGGACGCAAACCATCTGTCCGTATCAAAAAAGTGGTCAAAAATGTTCGTGAGCGTATTAGGCGAAATCCGGCTCAGAGTGCAGGTAAACTCGCGAAAGATATGTAAATATCCCGACGATCCATGAGTCGTATATTGCGACATGATCTTAGATTATAAGCCTACAAAAACAAAAAATACGGATTAACGGACACCCAGAAAAAGCTAGAGTCACAAAATGCAAGGAGCTACTAGCATGGCACGAGGGTGATGACATTATTTTTCGGATGAAAAACGTTTCTATTGCAAGATAGCCACAATCAACAAAGTGATCGTGTGTATGGCGTATCATTGAGGGACATACCAGTGGACAAATTAGCTGTGCAGCGATTTCAAAGTGCGTCGGCTGTCATGGTTTGGGGTGCAATATCGCCTGGACGCAAATTACCACTGCTGTTCATCGATCGAGGAGTCAAAATCAACCAAGATTACTATATTCAGAACGTATTGCAGGGTCATTTATTAGAAAATGCCCGAAAGTTATATGGGAGTGATTACTTTTGTTTTCAGCAAGACAGTGTCCCATCTCACAAAGCCAAACGCACTCAAGACTGGTGTCGAATGAATTTGACGGACTTTATACCTTGGCAAAAATGGCCTTCTTCGTCACCAGACTTGAATCCGTTGGATTTTTCAATATGGGGATTTATGCTAAGTAATATAGGGAGAACACACGACATGAATTTAAATTCATTCAAGCATCGGTTAGTGAAGATATGGAACGATATTCCAGATGAGGTAGTGCGTGCCGCGTGTAACTCCTTCTATGGGAGAATGCGAAAAGTAATTAAAGCCAATGGAGACAAATTTGAACTAATGAATTATTTTAGTAATTTACAGTTACTGTTTTATATATTTACTAAAAAATATTTGAAATCTATGGAGATGTTGTCATTTTATGAAAATTTTAAAGTGGGACACTTAATCTGCCCAACCCTGTACAGTACCTGTAAGTATTTCAGGCTCGTTTGTAGTCCATTTGTGAAGTTTGAAGTTTCCTTTTTGTAAAACTTGTATAAGTTGACTACAAACTCGTCGCGCGTTGTCAAGAGTGTCCGCGCCAGATAGGAAGTCGTCCATGTAACATTCAGACTCTATAACATCAGCGGCTTCTGGATATTCTTGTTTATGTTGACCAGCCAACATGCGCAAAGTCCGGCATGCTAGATAAGGTGCGCATTTTGTACCGTAGGTTACAGTATTCAACTGAATGCATTTTAAAGGCTCTGACTTCGAATCTCGCCATAAAATTCTTTGTAGCGGTCTTTGATCTTCTTTAACTAAAATGGTTCTAAACATCTTAACTATGTCACAAGTAAACGCATATTTATACATTCGAAATCGCAGTATTATGTCAAGTACGTCATTGTATATGTTCGGTCCGTCTAACATTATGTCATTGAGAGACAACCCCGACGACGTCTTGCTACTAGCATTAAACACCGTTCTTAATTTTGTAGATCGGCTGTCCGGCCTTAAAATACCTAAATGAGGCAAATAGCACTATGCTTCTTGTGTTTGTTTAAAGTCATCTATAAACTCAGCATGTCCTAGTTCGACATATTCATAAGTAAATGCCTTGTATAGTGTAAAGAGCATAGGGTCTTTTTGAAACTTAGACTCAAGACTTAATAGGCATCGGTATGCTTTTTGAAACGAATTACCTAAATCTTGAATTCTTTCATTTTGTATTGGCATTTCGACTACGAAATGTCCGCTCTCTGCTTGCACTGTTGTGTCAAGAAATAGTTGTTCGCAATGTGTTTGCTCCGGTATGAACACGACTTTAGGACTTCATCATCATCATCATCTCAGCCATAAGACGTCCACTGCTGAACATAGGCCTCCCCCTTGGATCTCCACAAGTACCGGTTGGAAGCAACCTGCATCCAGCGTCTTCCGGCGACTTTAATGAGGTCGTCTGCCCATCTTGTGGGTGGACGTCCTACGCTGCGCTTGCTAGTCCGTGGTCTCCACTCGAGCACTTTTCGACCCCATCTGCCATCTTCTCTGCGTGCAATGTGGCCTGCCCATTGCCACTTCAGCTTGCTAACCCGGTGGGCTATGTCGGTGACTTTAGTTCGCCTACGGACTTTAGGACTTACCTCCTCTTGTTGCCAAAATCTAACTAATAAATCATCTGTCGTAGGCGAGTCAACAATATGTAAAGCTACATGAGCGCTATGTTTTTTATGTGTGCCCGATAAGCATGCTTGAAGGGGAACTCCTACGACCCAACCTAAAACTGTTTCAACCAGTAAAGGTCTATTTGGCCCGAGGCTAATTGTATTATTTAATAACAATGAATAGAAATATTCACCTCCTATAAGCAAATCTATCTCGCCAGGTTCGTAAAACGTAGGGTCCGCAAGCAATGTGCGTTGCTTCGCCGGAATGTTCCACGAATGTGTGTCTATATAAACATGTGGCAGTGGCAGGGTTATTTTATCCATAACAATAAACTCCAGATTCGCATTAAAGTCAGAATGTCTAGAAGCTATGTTCGCTTTCATACATAATTGCGTTTGCTTACCTGATACTCCAACGCCGAATAATTGGTTACTATCGTAATGTAGCTTACTGTTCATCCTCTCGAGAAGCCTGTGAGCAACCATATGGACCTCACTGCCATTATCCAAGAGAGCACGCGCAGAATGCCATGATCCTGTATCATCCTGAACATTAATTATCGCTGTGGACAATAAAATCTGTTTACTAGAGTTTGACACATGCAATGTTGTAGGCGTCAATAGTTTTTGTTGACATTGTGTATGTGTAATGTCATTGACAGATGTCGACTGCTTAGAGGTTTCTGTATTATGTGTCAGCTGTTGCTGTGGCTGCTGTTGCAGAGAATGCTGTTGCATTGAACTCGAAATAATATGTTGCTGCTGTTGAGCTGTAGGTTGTGTGGCGATAGTAAGGCTCGCGCGTTTAGGGGGAGGGTTAGCAAGGTGAATTAAACTGTGATGTTTACCGTTACACGTAGAACATGATCTTTTAGAACATTTATGTTTGGCACTGTAAGGTTGTAAGCAATTGTAACACAAAAACTTGGACTTTATGTAGTTTATGCGTTTGTCAACTGGCATTTCTAAAAATTGTATACATTTAGCAATATTGTGTTGCCCTTGGCAAAGAGTACATATTTCATTACTATTATCAGATGTCGACACGTGAACAAGTTTGGGGGTTGATTTGGATAAAGAAAACTTATCAG
Source organism: Grapholita molesta (assembly GCA_022674325.2). Classification (NCBI taxonomy): domain Eukaryota; kingdom Metazoa; phylum Arthropoda; class Insecta; order Lepidoptera; family Tortricidae; genus Grapholita; species Grapholita molesta. Next base: position 13,536,555 of record CP053135.2, on the reverse strand, counting down.
ATTGAGATTTGTCACTCATAAGCTCGAATGCTGTTGCTCGCAACTTAAGAAAATCTAAAAGCTCCTTTATAGTCGGAATAGATGTGTCTTTCCGTGTCAACTCCCATGCCGCTCTCAGTGAGTTGTCAAGTTTCTGAGCAATAATATAAACCAAAAGTACATCCCATTGCTGCACTGGCAGGTTTAATGAACTTAAAGAATCTAAGCTTTGTTGTAACACATTTAAAAACTCTTTTATGTTAGCCCTATTGAGTACAGCAAAACTCATGAAACTCTTTAAATGAAAATTTACAATAATAGTTTGATTCTCATACCTGTTTTCTAATATACTCATCGCCTTAATGTAGTTTCCGTCAAGAATAAGAAGGGAATTAACCAAACCCGCAGCTTCGCCCTTGAGGCAGCTCTTGAGGTACTGCATGCGCTGCAGCTCCGGCACGGCTCCTCCGTCCATGGCGCACTCGAACAGGTTCTTGAACGCAGGCCACTCGCGAATATCACCGCTGAATGTCGGAAGCTCTAATTTCGGCAGTTTATAGGGTAGGCTTTTTGCCTTGACATCCTCTTCTTTCTTTTTTTCTAGCAATGTGTTAATGAGTGCTCTAGTCTGGTAATATCTAGACTCCATAATCGATCGTTCCTCATCGGCTTTCTTCTCGTCTTGTTCTAAGAGCTCTATTGCCTGTTGAACTTCATCGAACTTCTCCATTTGTGCAGATAAGTCAGTGCATCGTAACTTTATCTCCTCTACGTTCAGACTATCTTTGTCAGACGTATTTAATTTATTTATATAATTAACTATTCTAGTTACCTTTCCTTTAATTATACTTCTTGTACTTTTCAGTGTTTTATATTCTTCCGTGTCCGTCATTATGTGTGTAACTGTTGTCACTTGTGTAGATACGAAATATTCACTTACACTTTCCTGTAGGCTCGTGAAGGACCAAAAATGTTGTAGAATATGTCTATATAATTATATTTATAATGTGAAAGGGATTCTTATAAAAAACACCAAATGCAGAGATCCATTTTTATTTGACAAATTTATAAAAAAACTAATATTCTAAGTCGCCTGTTCGGCAGCGAGCCACCAATGAGGTTTTAATACCGAACAAATGGATTAAAATGGTTAATTCGGCGATTTTCTCTTTCCTAAGGTATTCGCTCAGAAATTGCAATACGTACCTATCTACGAAGATAAATCAGTGGCCTTAGTCAAAACGGTCCAAGTTTCATACTAGTTGTTCGCCACTTGTATCCTTTTTCACCAGGGTCACAGAAATATTTATTGACCTCGTCTACATACCAATACATTTATTACTGTATCGCCGTCGGTCTGTATCGACCGACCGTATTCATTTAACGGTGCCATTAAAATCGGTGCTTCTCCAGGGCTCGCATACATTTTCAATTTCTTTTTATGGCCAGCAGTAAAATAAGCTTAAGTGCAAATCAGACTAGTTGAATAATTTGCTTTTGTTTATTTTTTTGTGTTTCGAAAAGATGGTTTAGAGTTAGAAAAGTTAATGGTCACATATTCTCGCAATCTGCCTGTAGCGATTAGGCATCGACTACATTGACATCTTAATATGAAAACCTTATTTAGATAAATATACATTACATGACATCATTACACAAATCGACTGTGCCCTACAGTAAGCCCAAGAAGGCTTGTTGCGGGTACTAAACCAACGATATATATATATATACAAATACTTAATAATACTTGGTCATCACACAAATAAATTCCTTTACTGGGGTTTGAATCCAGGACCGTTGGCTTCATAGGCAGGGTCACTATAGTGACTAGGCCATTTTATTTGGTAAATTCTTGGAAAATAATTGGAATAGGCATTGCTAGATCGCTTACAAAATGATTAGAAGTGAGCCGATGTATGAGTTTGTAAATACAACTAGTGGCTACTACTCAGTACGAATATATTCTTTGTCTTATTGTTGTGACAATATTGTATTCAACTTTTGACTACAAGATTGGCCTAGTGGGTAGTGAACCTGCCTATTAAGCCGATGGTTCTGGGTTCAAATCCCATTAAGAGCACTTATTTGTGTGATGAGCACAGATATTTGTGCCTGAGTCATGGGTGTTTTAGGTGTGTATTTAAGTATTTGTATATACATACATAATATACCGCCGTAAGTTAGCTTACCGTGGTGCTTAGTCAAATTGTGATAAGATGATGCCCTGGAATATCTATATATTTATTTAAAAAATTATCGCTGCTTTCAAAGTACAAAAAAGAATCGTTAAAAAAGTGGAATTGTTCATCAAAATGCCTTTATAATGTTATCTTAAAAACTGATAGGCTTTTAAGATTCAGCAAGATCAGCATCATAAAAATATTAAATGTTATATCAAGTTTTATCTATCGCTTAGGGAATACTTCCAGAAAATTGTTCGATTAGGTTTACTTATACTTTACCTAGCTAAAACAAGTTTTAATGACTGCTAGGTCGTTATACTGTTAGGAATTATAATAATAACATTCATTTTGTTCTTTAAGGGATATTCAACCTAGGTCATGTCTGGACGGGCAATCTAAAAATTAATATTTTCAGGCAATATCAAATATCTACAGTTTCAAGGTTGTGTAATTTGTTATTTAATAGTTTGGTTATATACTTACCTATTGTATTTAATTTGTGCTACATATCTACTCGTAATTCTGAAAGATTTGATGGAATAGCTACCTTGAGCGTATCAGCCTTACGATTCAGCGAGGAAATGCCGCCAGCGTCTTCGGTACCACGCCGCACTTTATATATTTCATATAATATTTCATTATTAATAAATGAAATATATATTTAAAAAAAACTAGTGATGACTTAAATGTATTTGGACAATTATACTATACTAGAAACTGTGAGTTATGTTTTATGGCAATATCTGTTCTCTTTTAGAAATAAAAAAAATATATTGATTTATTCTGCAATGTAACTGATGAGATATATAGAAATGTAGAACTGGCTGTACATACCTGGTATGTGTAGTAGATGAAATAAAATTAAAGGATTTATGTAATATTAGTAAAACTATAAGAGTTACCTCAATTATACTTCTTATAGTTACATAAGATAAAGCTATAAAAACCGTCATATAATTTGAACCTGCAAGAATTACCTCACCAGTAAGTGGTTTAAGTAATTTGATACAATCACGTAATAGCTGAACTAGACTTCCTTAATACCTAAATTAAATTTCTACCCTGCAGCCACTAGAACAATTTCTTTGGGGGGTAATAAAAGTTTTATCACACTGCGCTTAGTGCACAAGGGAGCGACGTAACATTTACGGCCCATATTGGCCGAATTAACTTTTGTCACATACAATTTAAGGTCATGCATAGCTTTTAATATAGAACCAAATAGATGTTTCAATGTTGTAAATAAGTCTCGGCGATCCAACAATGCCGCAAAACCGTTGTCACATTTAAACTAGATTGTCAGACAGCGGAAAAACACCTGAGTATGAACATTGTTCACCAAAATATTCAGGGTTTTTCCAGCAAAGAGTTAGAAATAGGTTTATTTTTAGATAATAATAATATTCATGTCATGTGCATTACTGAACACTGGCTCAAACATGGTCATATGATGTTTGACTTTGTCAACTTTAAATTAGGCAGTTCTTTCTCAAGAAAATCTGCCATTCATGGTGGATCCCTTATAATTGTTAAAAACTGTATGAAATGTAAAGAGCGGACGGATGTTGTCAAATGTTCCATAGAAAGAATTGTAGAACTGGCATGTGTAGAATTGGAAAGTTATATAGTTATCTGTGTGTATAGGCCACCATCAGCTGATTTCGGCACATTTGAAAGTACCATGGAAAATGTACTGAAATTAGTGTCTAGGAGCCAAAAACATGTTATAGTCTGTGGAGATTTTAATGTTAACTTGCTTGAATCGTCTAGTAACACTGTCAAATTGCTATGTTTGTTTAAATCTTTTAATTTACTCAATTTATTTTTTGAACCTACCCGGGTAGGAGCCACCAGTGCGACATGTCTGGATAATATTTTTGCAATTGCGAATGTTTAGATAAGCAAATTTTTAATTGTTTTAATTCGGATCATAGTGGTCAAAGGGCATCATTTATAAGCCTTGGACAGAGAACTCCACAAACAATAACATTTAGACCCATTACTGGTTATCGTTTGGAATTATTCCAAACCGAAATTCAAAATCGTCTGTCTTCATTGCCCTCTTCTCATTTTTACGAATCAAATAGTATGTATAAAGACCTGTTTGGTGTAATTCTTCATAGTTTTAATAAAAATTTCAAATTGAGGACTATTAGTGGGTCGAAAGTAACAACTAAAGCAAAGTTTAGTGAATGGGCTACTGTGGGCATTCACAGAAGTAGAAAGAGGCTTTACGAACTTTATGGGAGAGGGAGCACAACAGGAATGCTGGTTTTCTGGACTATGTTAGGAACTACTCCAAGATCTTCAAGAAAGTGTGTTTAACTGCTAAGGCAAACTTTATTAATTCTAAACTCAAAGTGTCGGACAATAAAGTAAAAACAGTTTGGAATATTATTAACAGAGAAGCTGGTAAATGTAAATCACGCATTACTCATGTGAACATTGTCTCAGATACTCAACAGGTAGTGTCAAATGCCGATGTTGCCTCGGCATTTGAAGATTACTTTTCCAACGTGGCTCTAAATACAACACAGTGCCTACAATCATCATCGCCTCAAGCACATTCCTTACTTTGCGCTAATATTAAGAAATGTAAAAATATGTTTGAATTTGAATTTGTAGACTCAGAAAAATTGTAAAGACATTCAAGTCACTCAACTTAAAGAAGACAGAAGACTTGTGGGGAACGTCAGTCGCGGTCATTAGTCATATTATAGAAGTTATAGCGCCTTATTTAGCTTTAATTTACAATAATTCCGTTTCAGAAGGCGTCTTTCCAGATCTTATGAAATGTAGTAAAGTCATTCCTCTTTGTAAGTCAGGTGAATCGAGTGATCTAACTAATTACCGTCCGATTTCAATACTCCCTGTACTAAGTAAAGTTTATGAAAAGTTAATGTTAAATAGTCTGCTGAGTCACTTTAACAGACAAAGATTACTTACAAGTAATCAGTTCGGTTTTACAAAGGGACGTTCCACAACCGATGCTGCTTCGGTGCTTATTCAACACATTTACAGTATTTGGGAAAATTCTTGTGATGCCATTGGAATATTTTGTGATCTTTCTAAAGCTTTTGATTGTGTAGATCATGGAACCCTCATTCTGAAACTAGAACATTATGGCCTATCAGAAAATGCCTTAAACCTCATGTCCTCATATCTTAGCAATAGAAACCAAACAGTCGTTGTAAATAACACCCAGTCTAGAGGAGCCTTAGTAAAATTAGGAGTACCACAGGGTTCTATATTAGGCCCGTTCCTGTTTTTGGTTTATATAAATGATTTACCTTGTATAGTAGAAAACCGTTGTGATATAGTTTTATTTGCCGATGATACGTCATTAATTTTCAAGGTTGGCCGGCAATCTACAGATTTTAATGTAATTAATAACACACTAGCTGATGTTCTCAACTGGTTTACTACTAACAATCTGTTGCTTAATGCTAAGAAAACAAAATGTGTTAGATTTGCTTTGCCGAATGTTACACCGGTGGATACTAGAATACTTTTAAATAATGAATGCTTAGAGATAGTAGATAAAACATTGTTCCTTGGTTTAACATTGGACAAAAGTCTACAGTGGAGTCCTCATATAACAAAACTCGCACATAGATTAAGTTCGGCCGCTTTCGCCGTTAGGAGAATTAGGCAACTGTCGAATATTGAGACAGCTCGATTAGTTTATCATAGTTATTTCCATAGTGTAATGTCATATGGTATTCTGGTTTGGGGCAAAGCAGCTGACATACAGACTATATTTGTATTACAAAAAAGAGCCATTCGTTTTATGTATAACTTAAGAGCAGGTGCATCTGTTAGAAAACTTTTTAAAGAAATTAATATATTAACTGTAGCTTGTCAATATATATATGAAAATATTATGTACGTTATTAAAAACCTTCAGTTGTTTACCAAAAATTGTGACATCCATACCTATAACACTAGAAATAAGAATAAGCTTGCTATTAGAAAGTGTCGTGTGCGTAAAGTGTATAAATCATTTTTGGGCAATGTATTCATTTATATAACAAGTTACCTGATGATGCCTTAAAATTACCCTTCCCAATACTTAAGAATTACTTAAAAAAGTCTTTGATGTCTAAGGGCTATTACAGAGTAGAGGATTATTTGACAGACAAACATGCATGGCCCAAACCAGAAACTAACAAAACCGCCTAGCAATTAATTCAACAATTGTATGTACTGCCAGATAATGTAAATGACACAGTTCAGATAAGAAAGCATATTAAAGTATGTCTATTTTGTGAAGTCGAATTTATTTATACATTATTATTTTTACTTTTATATTTTAGTATTTTCTTATCTTGTAATAAACTGTTTGATATGTTTTCTTATCGGACTACGCATAATTATGTAAGTACCTACTTTAAGATTTGATGTATCACTGTTTTGAAAAAATAAGTCCCGCCGTAGTTTCTTGCCGGTATCTTCACGGGTCAGAGGTGTAGGGTTTGAACCGGTGTAGATTTTTTTTTGACGTTCATAAGTGCATGTAATGTGCCTAAATTGAAAAATAAAGATCTTTTATCTTTTTTTTTATCTTTTTTTATCATGCCTGGTCTCTCGTGTACCTATCAAAGGGCCAGTTTATTTAAGTTGTATACAACATGTTTTTTTAAATGGATTTTTGTGTACTTTCTACTAAATCACGGAGCTCTTTCGATTCTGATACGAAAAAAAAAAGTGTCCGAAAACATTAATTTTTTTCCTACCAGTCCGTTACCATATTAAATCTATGAAAATGTTAACGGAATGGTAGTGAAAATATGTATGTTTTTGGGTGAATTTTTATATGACAACTATAAACATAGTAACGGAACAGAAGAAAAAAACTTGGGAATAATTTTCTCTGGATTTATAATCTAAATCGATCTCGTATTTTTTTAATACAACAACGGTGGCAAACATGCTCACGGTAAGCAGTTACCGTAGCCTATGGACGCCATCAATTCCAGGGGATTCACCTACCCTTAAAGTTGTTGGAGCTCAAGGAACCTTACTCACCATCAGCAACACAACACTACATACCTGAAAGGTAGCAGTGCTATTGTGGCTGTAGTCTTCTGTAAGGAGGAAGTACTTCCCCAGTTGGGCTTCTCCAGACTCAAGCGTGATGGTACTTTGCTGTTGTGACCTCCTGATGGTAGGGGAACCCGGGGCATTATAGGCACCCGGGGCAGTATGAGTACCCTTTCTCCTTCTACCGCCTGTTCGCTAAAGCCGCAGGCGAACGCCTAGGCTGGTGTCTATTGGCCCCGCGACCACGCGGTGAGTGGTTATATCGAAGTGCGCGCGTGTCCCAAAAAGTCAGCAACAAATTTACGTAAGTACGATATTTTATCTAATTTTACTACATTTTGTGTAATCTAAATCTAATACATATATGTATCATTATTTATTCCAAAATATCGTTTCAACAAGTAAAAATCTTGTACTTTTATACGAGGCAAAGAGTAGTTTTAATTGATTGAAAGTTTACTGGTTTTTCGGTGTGTTTGTTAAAATTACACCATGGGGCAAAATGGGCGGGGTATTATGGGCAGGTGCCCATATTGCCCCACTGAAAAGAATGAATGCCCATTAAGTCCAGGGTTTAGGAATCATGAGAGAAATAAATTATATTTTTGTTGCAGGGTCAAACATGGTTAGAAACGCAGTAGTTGGGACAAGAAAAAAATGCAGTTAGCCATTAAAGATGTCACATGTGGTAAACTTAGTTGTAAACGAGCTTCCCAAACGTGATTTACAGGTGCTTTGAAGCTTGGACATAAACACTGCAATAGATGTTCAGTTGGCTAAAACTCCACCTCCAGTTCCATCATCTTTCTTTAATGTGTAGCACCTAGTAAATGCCCCAAGCATGTGGCCAAAAAAGAGTGACCAGAAAGCGCGGTAAGACAGCGACTACTACAAGGTCACCATACAAAAATGAATTAGAAGATGCTAAGGCCAAAAAAATAACAACGAATAATTTGACAAAGAACATAAACCAAAAAGCCAACAAATTTGTTCTGTTTCTGCCGTATTTTAGAGCATTTATGTACGTTTTTGTTGTGCCCATAGTGCCCCGGCTCGTTATGCCCCAGGTATGATCATTATGCCCCAGGCACGGGGCAATATGAGCAAAAATATTTTATTTGTTTTTCGTCAATAAACCAAAGAAGTGGCATACTGAGTTAATTATTTTGTTATATAATGAAAGACTGTTAATTATTCTAATAAATGATTATCCTGGATATCAGCTATTTTATTCAATTGTCATGTTATCATGACATATCCTTAAGGGGCCTATATTGCCCCGGGTTCCCCTACCTCTCATTGTTGGGCGTAGTTTAAGGACGTACCCAGGTCCAAGCGTGATGCTTTATGGAAGGCTATAGCAAGTAAAAAATGTAGGACGTCGTTTTCGAAACGCTTATCCGACCGATGAAAACGACGTTGTCCTCGTGGGGAGGTATTTTTTAAGTTAATATAACACGTGGTTAAGTCCCGACTGTTTGTAACAATACTGAGAGGTGTCTCTTACGCAGCCTAAGTCGCGGGTACCATCTATTAGAACATACGATTTAAGGTCGATTCACACACAGCGCGGGCGCGGGTTGGGCGCGTGTTAACGCGCGCCCGCGGCGCGATTGTTCAGCTAGTTTTAAATTAACACCTTCACACAGCTGGCGGGCGCGGGCGTGCGCGGGCCCGCGTTGACACGCTCCCGACTCGCGCCCGCGCTGTGTGGGAATCGTGCATTACGTATAGCAGATTAGTATATATCCTCCTAAGACCTGACCTTTTTAAAAAATAGTTGTTATAAAGACCGAGATAGCTTTTAAAAGGCTAAAATGTCAACCACTGTTAAGTCCTGACGATTCGAAAGCAAGAGTTGTCATTAAGCACGAGATGCCTTTTAAAGGTACAATATCATTTTTCGAAATTTACCGCGATATTTAAGACCATAAAGTCATTATCTTAAGGTTTGTATGGTCATCCCTTTCGCACGCATAGAATGGAACCATAGCAAGATGCCATATTTATTTGCAATAGCCAGCAACAGGCCATAATGGCAGCAGGTCGGAAACAACGTAAGGAAATCCATTCATATTTTAGCCAAATATTGACATTTACTTTCATCAAAACTGTGTTTGCACTTATAAATTCATAAAGTATACCTACATTGTCTTATTTTTGATGATCATGCGGCGTGAACGGTGATTTTTCAAGGTAAAATAATTTGTCCTTTTAAAAGTGTGTTCGGTCTTAGTGCCTAAAGTAAAGTTGTATAGTGTTTTGTTATTAGTTATCTTTTTGGCTTGAATTTAATAATGTTCTTATTAAGTTAATTTGTAAATATTACAACTGTGTTACAATAATTAAATATAAAGTAACGACACGTGTTGTGGACACTGCGACAATTGTGAAAAGTATCCATTACTGGCTTTTCAGGCGTCCATAGGCTACAGTTACCACTTACCGTCGGGCGGTATGTGAGCTCATTTGCAACCAAAGTTGCATAATACATTTCAGCCGTATGCAGTCCACTGCTGGACATAGGCCTCCCACAAATATGACTTGTATCATATTGGGGGTAGTTGCCATAGTCGCCACGCTTGGCAGGCAGTAGCTGTATTGGGTTGGCGGGTTGGCGACCGCAGTAGCTGTAGATTGGGTTTCGACAGACGCTGCTGCCCGTCCGTAGGATTTTTCCCTTTGTTGCCTCTTACGACACCCGGGGGAGGAGATGGGGTGGTGCTATTCTAGTCAGCCGGCATCACACGGTTGCATAATGTTAGAATTAAAAAATAATTAAGATTGTTATTGTTACGAGTACACGTATGTATTCTGGTAAATATTTTTGATAAGTTTTACTTTTTAGGGTTCCGTAGTCAACTAGGAACCCTTATAGTTTCGCCATGTCTGTCCGTCCGTCCGTCCGTCCGCGGATAATCTCAGTGACCGTTAGCACTACAAAGCTGAAATTTGGTAGTAATATGTATATCAATCACGGCGACAAAATGCAAAATAAAAAGTGGAAAAAAATGTTTTCTTAGGGTACTCCCCCTATAAGTAAAGTGGGGAGTGATTTTTTTTTTCATTTTAATCCTAACGTGTGATATATTGTTGGTTAGGTATTTAAAAATGAATAGGGGTTTACTAACATCATTTTTTGACAATGTCAATATTTTCGGAAATAATCGCTCCAGAAGTAAAAAAAAGTGCGTCCCCCCCCCCTCTAACTTTTGAACCACAAGTTTTAAAAATATGAAAAAAATCTCAAAAGTAGAACTTTACATAAACTTTCTAGGAAAATTATTTTCAACGTGATAGGTTCAATGGTTTTTGAAAAAATCTATATATACAAAAATGAACCCCTATTTCTCTTGGTCACGCTATAACTTGCGAACGGCTTTACTGATTTGGCTAATTTTGGTCTTGAAATATTTGTAGTAGCTGAGGGAAGGTTTGAACGGTGAGAAAGTATGAAAAAAGATCGAGTAATATACTAAAACACTAAAATATTGTTCCCCCATACAAACTTATCAACTCGAAAAAACTGTAAGCGCCGCAGGATTTCATACATCTTACGCGTTTTTGGTAAAATGGTCTCTGCTTTCACTCGAGGATTGCATATATCTTAGGTTTTATTGCGAGCAAAATAGGTACTTTATATTATTCCAGCACTAAAGTCGTTAAGGCGATAGTTTCTTAGACATTGTTAATAAATTAGCCCTTATTCGCTAAGATTATGTCTGTCAAAATCTCTATTGAATGACAAGTCACACTTCGTCACTTCAGGCCCGGTACCGCGAACATCGAAGTTCGTATATGTCGAGCATTTCTCTTTTACTCCAATTAAGGCGTTAAGAGTGATAGAGACAATCGTCCGAAATTTACGAATATCGTTGTTCGCGGTAGCGCCGCCGTTTTATGTATAATTTCGCGTTTAGTTTTAACCGTAATTAAGAATCTACACTAAAATTCATCGCCCAATGCGACCGTCCCCTCCGTTGTCTTACTACTTCAGATATGTACTGAGTGTGAGTGAAGTAGTGAGATAAATACGAACATTTCCGAGAAAATACGATAGGAAACGATTATTCACTACATCTGAGCCCCGAGTGTAAGTTTTTAACGTAACGAAACGTCACCATTTGCGTTAGTTACCCATATTATATCAGTATCACTTACGCATTCGAGACATTTTTTACGTCAAAAGAAACTTACACTAGAGCCTCTGTACTTTAAGCTCGCGCGCATAGTTTACTTAATTTGCCGATAGATGTCGCTGGCTGGTCATCACTCCATGTTACAACCCCTTCTTACTACTCGTGGTGGGACTGAAATTGACAATTTTTTTTCGAATTTTCCATGTACAGTTGGGATCTATAACTCTTTCTTTAGTTGGCAGCGTCCTTTGTGGACCCGTTTTTAGGGTTCTGTACTTAATATTAATTTGTCAACAACAATGTATCAAATAGCCCATTTTTAACTCTTAAGTGGGAACACTTACTGTGACGAACGAAAAACTACGGAACCCTACACTGAGCGTGGCCTGACACGCTCTTGGCCGGTTTTTGATTTCTTGTTTTAGTTGTAATTAGACTGAATAAAACTAAAGGTTGTAACCAACGTCCTTTTGTTTATTTACCTACTATTATTATGTTTCCTGCTACACACTAAAAACGAGAGTCCTTTAAAAAGAACAAAAGTATGGATTAACTGACTTAGTACAAAATAAAGTTTCTTTATTACTGAATAATGTTTGTTCTAGGTAAAATGGTATAGTTGCGTATAAATTAGATTAAATTGCCGCTAAAAGTTCAGGACTCAATGACTATAGGCCTTTTAAAAGTTCTTTCGGTCATAGTCACATCTTTTTTTTTCAAAACTCAGGACTCAACCATGAACGCCATTTTGTCCTTTTTAAAGCTATTTGGGACTTAGGAGGATATAACAGTTTATAAGAATGCACACAAGATTAAACATAATTTCGACTCCTTAACCTGCGCTTGAAAAATTCATACAAACATGAGTCCTAACACTTTTTTTATGATAGCTGACCCAGAACATGCTCTTACTACCATATTAAATGTTTCTCATAAACTCGTAAATGTATATGAAATAAAAGAAACAGGAAGCCTTGTTGGCGTGAATTACGAGTATTAGGTTACGCGAAAACGTTTGTTTGATAAATTGGATTTTTGTAGATTATGGTGGCATTGCGGCATTAGAAATGTGATTTTAATTATTTCCTTGTTGTGTATTATATTGTTTATTGGAGCATGAAATGTGGATTCATGCACCATTATTAACATTTTGAAAATATTTTTTATGTTGGCGGAATTCTTAGTTGTAGGTACTCGAAACTGTACTAAACCTATGGAAATATTATAAAATAATCACGTTGTTATGCTGCGTAGCTCACATCTAATTTTCTAAAGTGGATAATAGCAGCTATCGCTTCATAGACAAGGATTTTATAATAGCTGTTTATATTATACGTTCTACGTTGAAACGGTTTAACAGAAGCGTTTAGAATCGTGATCGTTGTGTCAGTTACATAGAGGTCAAACTATTGTCCAAAACGTGCAAATTATGCTCCAAAATACTACAGAACTAATCTTTGATCTATTCTGAGATAACTGATTACATATGGAAGAAAAAACTTAAGATGGCTAAGAAAAAAATTTCGTTAATAACGTAATTAACGTTATGAAGTCATGGATTTTTGTTGCAGTACTGGACTGATTCTGGGATTGGGAAGTTTAACGGTATAGGAACACAGTCATCAGTTTCTGTAAAAACGTTTTACGAAACGTTAACGAAAAAAACAATCAGCTCTAATCGTTATAAAGTGCTCTCTTTATACTCGTTAGCTCCGCTAATGGAAAAACCACATTTGTGTGCCTCCAAATTTCGCTTAAAACACGAACATATAATTTATTTCTATATAAGCATCACATTTAATATCGCGAGCATTATAAAAGGCGACATCATCATTGTTTTCATAAGTATCTTCGGTAACAAAATTATCTGGGAGTTCTGCTAGTTGAATTTCGATCTTATTTTAATTTTTATTATGGTTTTCCGAGTGCGTTAAGTAAGTTTGTAGCTCAAGTGGCATGGCACTGACAACCTTTACGAGTATGCCATTGTTTGCGGCACCTTTGTCTGTGCTCTTAACTGCGAGACTTGCGAAAGATTCAGATAATTAAAAAAACAAGCCTAGTGCGAATTCCTCTAACATAGCGAAGTTATTTGAAATGTTATTGTCAATGTACTTAAACGGTATCTATATTCTTTGTATCACAATAAATCTATAGAATACTCGTATTTCAATTATTCAAGACACGAATTCTAAAAGTCATCTAATTTAACTTAAAACTTGTAGAACGGGTCGATCGCGAATTCGCGAATTAAAATTTAATTACCGCGAATTTAGTTATCCGGTGCAACCCTCGTCGAGACGTTGGTACTCAACATAATTAAATTTCGCGATAGACTATCTCTATATGTATTTGAATATACATTCAACCAAGAAGTTGTTTTGGCCACTTATCACAGGTTAACAAGAATAGTATAACTTGTCCGCCAAATGCTAGCAAAATGTTACGTAAATATGTAGTCTTCGTATTCATCGTAGTCCTGGTTCAAAAAACTATGGTATATATTTTTAATTGCCTATTCAGCTACAACACAAACGCACGACTACGGCGATTTTTGGGCGTAAAGAGTACTTCTTGAAACACATGCAAACCGCGTAAGCATTTTTGTTATCAGCTTCCTAGTGTTTTTACCGGCGTTTTGGCTCTGGTATCCACTCAGCTCAGATTTACCAAAGCGTTGAGTTTAGAGTAAAAACTAAGTCTTAATAAAGTCCGGTTTCTTCACGATATTTTCTTATCACCGAATAGCGATTATACACAAGATTATACAAAAGAAATTCCGTATTATGAGCCTTATAATATCTACCCAAAGCTTGACTAAAAGAGATCACGTCTAAGCGATAACCACCTGTTGTTTACCATCTACGGTTACTTTATCCAGTCCCTGTATCTGCTGTTGTATTGTATTGTATCAGTTGGGATTTGGTGGTATGACCTTCGGACTTAAAGTCGCACCTCTACATGTCCCTAACGCTTTATATACCATCTTATATTCTCCTTATGCTTTTATATATGTTAATTTAGTTTTGACATCTACAAACAAGCAGCGGAAGCCTTCTAATTACATAACCATCTGAAACTACCATCAAAGATTCCGTTTCCAATCTCATTCGTATCCTAATAGTCATGGAACCTCTCACTACAACCTATTACCGGCTTTGTCCCCACATGGTTCATTATTCCGTTTTAGCGCTGAAATGGACGGCGTACACGCCAAGTTGCTCTATAGAATTGGCGGTTTGCTACACGGTTTTACACAGTGGCGTTAGCACAGCTGTTCCAGTTTAGAAAAGCCTATAAAAACTGGTTATGCTTAGTACGGAACGGGTGTCGGGTAACGTAGTTGGCGGGTATAAAAAGATTGGAAACTTTTTGCGATGACTCAGTCGATTTGTGTAGCCACTTTAACAGAAATTTAATTCACCCCTTTTAAATCTAATGGATGTACTATTGTTCTTAGATTTGACGACAGGTTTGTCCTAGTGGGTACGAGTAGTTACCCGCCTGCCTATGAAGCCGATGGTCCTGGGTTCGAATCCCAGTAACAGTATTAATTTGTGCGATAAACTTTTTTGTTCCTGAGTCCTATGGGTGTTTTCTATATGTTTTTTTTTATAATAAGTATTTGTTTATTATATATATCGTTGGCTGAGTACGTTTTTTTTTTTTGGAACCTGACTTGGGCCTTATGCACATGTGTTGTGCCTTAGAGCAAGCGGACTGTGTGGGGGGAAGGTAGCCTGGGGAAAATCCAGGACCCTTCCGCGTCAGACTTGACTTGTACTACTGGAATACTCCTACTGAGTTTTCGCTTCCAGTGAGATTGGTTGAGACGGTCTCAACCTGATCTGAGTGGTGTGTAATGGTATCGAGCTAATGGGAGTTTTATTGCTGGTTCGCTACCCCTAGCCTGCTGGTAAAGACTCCAGCAAGAAACCCAGCAGGCCCGACCGCTGTCGGAGTGACTCTAACCGGTACGCGGTTGGCTGAGTACTCACAACACAAGCTTTCTTGAGCTTACCGTGGGACTCAGTCAATCTGTGTAATAAAATCCTGTAATATTTTTTTAATTTTTTAACCCACCTTTATTTATTCAAGCAAATATGTACAATTTTTGCTGATTATTTGTTCGTTAAACATATACGTTCTTTAGTAACCACATCTATTATTAATGTACTTAGTTAATGACCGTCTTAAAGAACAAAATCTCTCATCTAGCCCTAAAATTGTCCAACAATGAGGTAGGGCACAGCGAATCATCAACACGCTTGAATCTGGAGTAACCCGACTGGAGCAAGAATACCTTCTCCTTACTGAAGACCACAGCCATAACAACACTACTACATTTTTGTATGCATTGTTGTTTTCCTGGTGGTGAGTAATATTCCCAGAGCTTCAACACATCCCCTCCTCCTTGAAGGTCGGCAGAGTGTGACCTCTCTGGTACTGCAGGTGTCCATGGGCGGTGGTAATTGCTTACCATCAGGCAATTCTCCTGCTTGCTTGCCTCCTAATTTCATAAGACCTCCCTCAATGATTTCCAAATTGACCTTCTAGCTGCTGCATGGAAAATGCACCTACAAGATGGTCAAGCGATTTTTTTTGATGATACTCAAGTCATCAAGATGTGAACATGGACACTAAGCCAGCTGTACCACGACGTATAGCCGGGACTATTCGAATAACGGCCATATTAACCGGGATTCCTTTCTGATTGGCCCGGGCCGACCCTCATCACTTTGGACACTGTCATTACGCATTGAACAATTCCCTATTCCCGTACTGGGTAAACGGGAATAGAAATGTAATCCAATTAAAAACTTTAATAGTTTTGATGCAAGATTTTAAGGAATCGAATATTTTTTTAAATTTGTCTTAGTGATAACATTTGTCCCGATTTATTTCCAGTCTGCCCTAAATATGCACGGCTTTGTATTATTCTCAGACCGTCCCAAGTCAATTTCAATTAATGGAGACTAAATGATTTTAAAGCCATGTTTTAAGATAATCGCTGTAAACCGGGAATTAGAACCGCGAAATCGAATGTTAGAAAAGCACCACCTCATGTCCTGAGTGTGGTAAGAGCCAACGAAGGAAAAAAATATCCGGACGGGTAGCAACGTCCGTCAAAGATTATTTAATAATAGTTGAATGCAGTTAAAATTATTTCAAAAACTAAATGGAATCTTACTTATTGTAAGATTATAGGATTAACCAACTAACTCGAGGTACAGTCAGCGTCATATAGTTGGTAGCATCCAAAGTACTCAAAAAGTTCGGTACTACTAAATACTAATTATATGGTGTACCGAAGTTTTTGAGTACTTTGAATGCTACGAACTATATGACGCTGACTGTACACAACGAGTATTTTTAATATTACCTCAAACTATACCCAAACGTAGGTTTGCACAGATATTGCAAGGTAATTTTAAATTGGCCTTAACTACTACAGCGTTATTAATTTTTGAATTACTTTCGAGTAGCAATGTATTGCGTACACTTGAAGCGACAGTTGTGACGTCATGTCATCACAAGTAAGACAAAGTAGCGATATAGGTATTGCATGCTGAATTACTTTATAAGGAAAAAAAAGAAATTAGTTGTTATCATGGAACATTGGTCCATAGCACTAATGCCTACGTCTTGTTATTTGAGGTAATATTAAAAATAGACGCTGTATTCAACCCTTAAATCGGGGTTAGTTGGCTAACCCCGGATGGTGTAAGTTGGCCTAAGAAATCTAAGCGTACAGACATTCTGAAACGATTTTGTCTTATATATTTATTTGCGTAGGCACGTTTTAGGCGTACCTTTCCCTCAGGGAATATTGTGTATTACTTGAATTGGGTCTGGTTTTCTTGAAATGCTTCCCCTTGCTCACAAACGAATTGTAAATATAAACACGTACAGATATTTTATAAAGGCATAAATATAGGTCAATAAGGCTTGTGTTTTAAATACAAGACGACTATTAATATATTTAAGCAGAAACGATACCATACTTCTTAGAAGTAATGGAAAGATGGAAAAATCATCTGCCCGGTCAAATCCCCTTGCCTCCGGTATGCTGCCCAGAATACTGGCGGCGTTGCCCTTTGGGATTGCCAGACTTAGTTTTGGGGCAGGAAGTAGGGGCCAACTATAAGCCGGGACGACATTTCTTTTACAAATTTTATTTTAATATAATATCAAACTGTACCTATATGTTTAACACTAAGTTATGACTAATAAAACGGTTGGTCTTATAATTATAATAAGACAACAGGTTAGATTTTTGAATTGCCGCAATAAACTAACATTCTGCCCGGGAGAAGACTTTAACTCGCGATTTTATGATACAATCTCATTGTCCAACCAAATTAACTGCACAGGCTTACCCAAAGGCTTCGAATGGTCCATAATATCCTTCAATGTGCCTAGGGTTTGCAATCCGGATATCCGAATATCCGTCGAATTTAGAATCCGGATCCTAAGAGCTCCAGGATCCGGATAATACGGATCTAACGGATGTTCAAAAATTTAAACTAAAATGCTTGATTTACCTTTTAAAATGGACTTAATGAAATCAATGACATTGTGACGATCCGAATTTTGTATGGAGTCCAGACTCTCTTAGCCAAATATGTTAAGGAAACCACCGCAAAATTTGAAAACGCTGCTGAGTTCACCCATAACCACAACCGACCGGAATAAAAGATGACGTTGATGGTTATGGTCGATGATTAGATATTAATATTAAAAACGCAAGAAACCTTAGTTGCTTTGGTGAAATCACCTTTTTGGTTTAGTCTTATTTGGTTTGGTGAGATCACCTTTGGCTTTTGCTGTAACATATTTCGTTAGTCAGACCAGAGCCTCTAGGCTCTGCGTATAGTTAATCTATAGGTGAGGTAGTGAGAAAAAATCGACAAATTAGTACGTGTCATATAGTTACTAATACTACTTTCCATTAAATACTTTTATAAATTTAACCTTAGATTTGACAGGTATTTAATTCATTGTTACTGGAACTTGCTAATGTGGGTTGTAATGAATGACCAGTGCCTGACACTGGCGAAATCATCACAATTTATGGAAGCCATATTTTTAAATCTATTCATCTATCTTAAGATACGTGTCTAAATCTCGTATAAGTACTCTCCTTAGTAAAGTTAATGTACAAAAAGTTTAAATAAGTGCCTCGAGGAGTTTATACTGTTATATAAATAGGAAGAAGACATCAAACATGCAACGCACAAAATTATCACAAAACTTAAATCACATCCGTGGAGTTCGGGTGGAAATGTCAACATCACGTTTTTCCCTAAGGAAACTTTTTCAATAATGTCTTATCATATTTTTGATTCCGTCAAGTTTCTTGTTAATGTAATTTATAAGTTTAAATAGGTATTTGAGGAGTAACTTTTTATACGTTGATACTTAATTATTTTAAAGCAGAAACGTCTGTTTAGACCAGTAAAATTACCAAGACCTGGCCATAATTCGATAACTGTAATTTTCTTTTTCTATGAAATAAAGTATTGTTAGTTCTTTTTAAAACATAAAAAATTTAACATTTTAGGGTTCCGCATCAATGTAAAAAACCCAACACCTTGGGTTTAACATTAATAGTAATATTATCTATTCAATTACATTTTGGCGAACTTAATGAGGTCGTCTGTCCATCTTGTGGGTGGACGTCCTACGCTGCGCTTGCTAGTCCGTGGTCTCCACTCGAGTACCTTTCGCCGGATGCAGGTCGCTTCCAACCGGTATATGTGGAGGTCCAAGAGGGAGGCCGCTCTAGCAAGTGAGTTACAGAGGCTTGCCCAAAGGCTGCGAATTGTGAATGCGTTAGGAGGCGCCTAGCGACATCTACCGTAAAAAGTGTTGCACTTTTTACCGGCATTCCTAGGCGCATTGATGGATATGGTGGGGAATTTCGCAGCCTTTGGGCAAACCTCTGTAGCTTTGGTAGGTCGCGAGTTCAAGTCTCGCTCGGGGCAGTCAATATTTCGTTTATGTATTTGGGTCAAGGCTGGTGAATGCTCTTGGTTCGAAGCCATCATAACCGGTATAGAAAACGCCGATCGAAACGAAACTACTCAACTTATGGAAAAAAATCAAGTGACTTTTCGTTCTTCCTGTTATTCCGATACATTATTATAGTTATCATTATTCGAATACATGTCTGACTTAGTGGGTATGAAGCCGAAAGTCAAATCGCAGTAAGGGCATTTATTTGTGTGATGAGCACAGGTATTCCTGAGACATGGGTGTATTTAAGTATTTCTTTATTATATCTTATTGAGTACCCACAACATATAAGATATAGAAAAGTAGGTATTCCTCGCAACTTCGTTGGCCGGCCATGACCGTCTTTTTAATTAAAAATTATCCTATGTCCTTTCTGATAACACAAACTCTCTGCATGCCAAATTTCATCCTAACTGGTTCGGCGGTTTAAGCGTGTAGAGGTAACAGACAGAGTTACTTTCGCAATTATAATATTCGATATTTAGATATTATATTTATTTGACGACCGGTCTGGCCTAGTGGGTAGTGACTCTGCTTATGAAGCCGATGGTCCTGGGTTCGATTCCCAGTCAGGGCATTTATTTGTGTGATGAACATAATATTTGGTCCTGAGTCATAATGAGTGTTTTCTATCGGTATTTGTTTATTATATATATCGTTGGCTGAGTACTCGCAACACAAGCTTTCTTGAGCTTACCGTGGGACTCAGTCAATCTGTGTAAGAATATCCTGTGATATTTTTTCATTTATTTCACCTGATATTTGTTCCTGAGTCATGGGTGTATTCTATGTATTTATATGTGTCTATCTATTATATATATCGTCGTCTAGTGCCTACAACACAAGCCTTACCGAGCTTACCGTAGGACTAGGTCGATTTGTGTCAGGTTGCCCCGAAATATTTATTTTATTTATTTAGTATGGATTTTAATATGTTTAATGTGTTACTTTCCAAAAGTGTTTCAAGCGTAATAATAACCCGACGATACACTCGCGGCAGCATTGCAGGCGGGGCCGGTTTAAAAAATAATTATACGATTGGAACCGACGTACCATAGTATACAATTAACAGCATTGTACCGAATATGAATGTCACCTAATAAGCCCTTGGCTTTACAATATCTGGGTATATAATTAATAAATCTGTCCTTATTAAGCAGCTATAATTATAACTTCGATATAATTGAAGGTATTGTTTCTTTTTTTACCATAATGTCCTAATTCTTTTGACGACCGGTCTGGCCAGTGGATAGTGACCCTGCCTATTAAGCCAATGGTCCTGGGTTCAATCCCAGTCAGGGCATTTATTTGTGTGATGAGCACAAATATTTTTTCCTGAGTCATGGGCGTTTTCTATGTATTTAAGTATTTATATGTATCTACCTATTATATATATCGTCGTCTAGTACCTACAACACAAGCCTTACTGAGCTTACCGTAGGACTAGGTCGATTTGTGTAAGATTGTAACGAAATATTTATTTGTTTATTCTGACAAGACACCGGTCGGCTGTTACTGGTTGGTAACACGAAAGTAAAAATTTGTAGGTAATACTTAGTTACAAACGGATAAACTCACGTGTAATTATATCGCACTAGGCGACGTGAACGTATCCGTTTGTAACTAAGTAGTAGTAACATGGCTCACAACAGTTTTAATTATATTAATTTGTATGTAAATATGTATGTAAGAATTGCAATACATTTTACAGTAGATACTTTTATTATTATGAAGAATTTCGTATCTTAAACAAAAATATCACAGAGAAGTTTGCATAATCAATTGGGAGAACAGAAGATTAGAGATTACAGAATACCACAGCCATAATAGCACTGCTACCTTTCAGGTCTGTAGTGTTGTGTTCCTGATGGTGAGTAAGGTTCCCAGAGCTCCAACCCCTTTAAAGGCCGGCAACGCGCCTGGGACCCTGGTGTTGCGAGTGCCCATGGGCGACGGTAATTGCTTACCATCAGGCAATCCGTCTGCTCGTTTGCCACCTTTGTCAAAAAAAGATTTTTTTTTTCTGATGCCCTTTCTCATATTCGATTGGTGTTGTCTTTAAATCATTGCCATCGTGGTTGAGCCCTAGTAAAAGATGCAAGTATTTATAATATGTGGTACAAGTAGGGTAGTCTGATATAATTATATTACCTATCTTAAAGTTCCCACACGCCCGTCAGTAAATTTTAAATCCAATTACACAATTCTACCATAACCGCTTTAACAATGAAGCGTTAACACCGAAATTCCAAAATTATATTACATGTGTAACGTTACTGTCTCTTACTGTCAGCACGATAACAAACGAGATAGACATGTGGAAGGTGTTTGTTCGATCCTTGAGCGATTGACTTTGGTTTGCTCAAGGTCGGGCAAACATATCTGTCTTACCCTCTTAATGATGCGTTGTAATATTAATACTGATTGATTTACAACACACAGACGTGTGAAAATAAGAGACTTCTTCTTTTTAACTAATAACTGGTTGATTGTTTTTTTTTTTTTTAATTCTATCAATCGATTAGTTTTGTTCTAAGGATCAAATGTCTGCATATAATATGTTTGGACCCGGGTATGTCCTTAAACTACGTCCAGCAATGAGAGGTAGGGCACAGCGATGACCATCACGCTTGAATCTGGGGAAGTACCTCTTTCTTACAGACCACACAGCCAAAATAGCACTGTTACCTTTCGGGTATGTAGTGCTGTGTTCCTGATGGTGAGTAAGGTTCCCAGAGCTCCAAACCCCCTTAAAGGCCGGCAACGCGCTTTTGACTCCCCTGGTGTTGCGGGTGCCCATGGGCGACGGTAGTTGCTTTCCACCAGGCAATCCGTCTGCTCGTTTGCCGCCTATAAAATAAAAAAAAACGTATTTTCCGCGCAAACGCTCCCTTACAAAATGATGAGAACTTATGATATCACTTATTTCTAGCCACTCTTCAGATCTCTTAAAGATCTTTTAAAATATGGAAAATTATTGACATTGCTTTTTGCACCGAGAAATACTGCGTTCAATAGTTCGTAAATAGTTCGTATGGCCATTCATTGTTGAGTAACCCGTGAAAAGTCAATTGGCACCAAGGTTTTTTTTTAATTTCGCAAATTAATAATCTGTTCTGTTTTTTTTTTCACTTGTTTTTTAATCGTTTCAGCGAACGGTAAAATTAACAATTTGTTCGTGTTACGTACAAGTGACTGTCATTGTGACTTTTAAAAGTTAGATAATGATAAAAATCGTTGTAACCTTTACCGGGTATGCATTCCACACGGATACTCCGTTTCCCGTACACACCCAGAATACCTAATATCTTGTTCCTTTTACGAAATTGGCCGAAATTCTGCAGCCGCGCTGAGATGGCGTGACAAATGGAGCTGATGAGTTAACACTTAAAAATATTAGCCGTGTAACGAACGCCTTGAACTGGTCCGGTCGTCGCAGCCAATGTATGATGTTAACCAAACGCCAATTAGCATGCGGCCATTTGGCACTGGCTATTGGTTGACAGAAGACCACAGCCATTATAGCACTGCAACCTTTCAGTTATGTAGTGTTGTGTTCGTGATGGTGAGTAAGGTTCACAGAGCTTCAACCCCCTTAAAGGCCGGCAACGCGTCTGTGACTCACCTGGTGTTCCTTACCATCAGGTAATCCGGTTGCTCGTTTGCCAGCTTTGTCATAAAAAAAACATTGGACAAGCTTGACTTTTTTGGCCTACAGATCCGCTATCGGGCTCTACGGTGGAGCAACGAATGGTGACCATAAGTGCGAATGAAAAGTCGAAACGTGTTATCTTTCTTTCTCCCGTCACTCGAAGACATTGTCGGGCCGTTAGTCTTTTTTTTCGTCGCCAATTATTGTTTTAGAAGTCTTTATTATTGCTTGTCTCAATAGAGATTAAGATCTATTTGTTGAATTGAAAGTTTTGATCATTACCGTATCATGTTTCTAATGGATTTGTGATGGAATCTGACAACACAAATACAGACAAACAGACTATCGAAACACTACAGACAGTTTTGTGTAAATAAATTTATATTTCGCTTTCAATTTTAGTTCAAAAGTAAAGATTTACCAAAAAATAAATACATAAATGTTCGAATCCCAGTGCTAACTCGCAGGCTATGCTATAGCTAGCTATATATGATATTTTTTCCTGCTGGGTTATGAACGTTATCTATGTAAGTATTTATATATAATTAAATTAATATATTCTTATAAACGATATTAAACACTTAAACTAAAACAGATTAATCACATAGTGATGATTTCAAAAATGTATCATTTCATTAAAAGTATCTAAACTTTAGTATCCCAATTTTGCATCTAAATACATAAACAACTAATATTTATTGGGTTGATGAAGCAATTATAACATTTACAATTTTACACAGATAAGAAATTTGTTGTAACAAAATAACTATTTATTAAAATAGGTTTTCACTGGTGGACAAAGTAACTTCGTAGGGTCAAAGTAATCCGACTTTACGGTATAACTACTTATATTGTTAGATCGGAGTACTTTGACCCTATTAAGTTACTTTGTTCCAGATAAGTATGTACCTATGTACAATTGTACATACTTACTATTTCAAATGATTTAACGTCGAATCGAAACCAGCTACTGTATTCCAAAGAACCAAAGGAAAATACTGTTAAAAATAAACTTTTAACTAAAAATAAACCCGACTTCAAATATGTACTAAAAAGCTACAAATAATTGTTTTCTCTATTACTTGATAAGTACTTTTGGACTATTTAGAACAAATAAATTTCTTAGGACAATTATATATAATTACTTTTGGTTTTGTTGTCATTGGTTCTGGTAACCTTGAAGTAGATGCTTTCAAACAACGAAAAAATTTTTGAAATCGGTCCATAAATAACAGAGTTCTGAAGTAACATACATAAAAAAAAAAACAACATGCCAACCGAATTGATATAAACTCCTTTTTTTGAAGTCGGTTAAAAATATATCAAGAAACAAACTTTTTCTACCAGATTCTTTGTCTCACAAAAAAAGACAGATTGTCTCAAACACCCACATATTCAGTCATTAATGTAATGCAGTGCTTGATTCATCTTCTCGAGACGTTGAATAAGCGGTCGTGGAGTGAACGAGGGTGTAGGACAATTAGGGAAATGGAGGTTAATAGGAACGAAGGGTAGTTCGCTATTGCAGTTTGATGTGTTTACTTAGCATTAAATTTCATTGGTCGATAATATACGTATTAAGAGGAAATATTGGTCGTTATCTTGAACATACGCTTTACTGGCTTCCTCAGTAGTTTGTTGGGAAACCCCCTGTACTCTATTAATGAGTACATGAAAGTGAAATATTTGATTTTTGGTTATTTTTGTTTATATAGGTATTAAAGTACTTTAAGTTGATATACAGACATTTAAATTGTATATTAAGGACTTTTTAACTAATTTTTTAAAAATTTTAGGGATCGCTTCTACACCACGAACGTAACAACATTTCGTCGCCGTAGAGCGAAAAGTCACTAAATCGTTAATTGGTCATTTTGAGTTATGAGGGTTTAAAGAAAAAAATAATTAATTATTTTTTACTGAAATTATCTTAAGATGAAATTATGGTTTTGTATGTATTTATTCATTAGAAACTGCTATTCTTTGGGCTAAAAATGGATTTATACTATTCACACTAACGATTTAGGAGTTATAGGCGATAATTAATTTTTGCCCTTAAATATTAAATCTTAATTATCAATTAGTGATTTTTTGAACGAAGTTAATGATTTTTTGCCCACATTCTAGTGCATCTACATTTAACTAAGTAAAGTTAGTTGCATTATGACTGCTACGATACAGTGAAAATACGTGTTAGTTAAAAACTACTTACTATATATATTTTTTGAATTCTTGTTAATATTTAAGGATCGAAGTAAAACACGTCATTTTCTGCGAACACTTTATTAAAATAAAATGAATAGCAAATCAAATTAAATCAAGTTGAACTACAAATCAAATTACAAGGAACTTAAACACAAAAAAACTTCAGGTATTCAAAACATGATCTTAGTAAAATATAGCGGTCTTTACGCATCACAGTCACTCTTCGACCTCTTCGTCCGTTTCTGTGACATCAGGCTCACACAATCTGTCAATAACTCTCTCGAGGAATTACTGCTTTAAGAGATCTTTTGCATAAATTGAAGAGATCTTTTTTTTTCGTCTCAGATATACTCTCTCCACTGGTTTGTGCTCTGGTATTTCTGATTTCCTGAGGCAGCGAACTATTATGGTCGTAGTGGATGGTTGCACATCATATCGCATGGCAATTAATGCCAGAGTGCCTCAGGGTTCGATTCTTTCTGCCACCCTCTTTTTGCTGCATATAAATGATTTGCTGAAGCCCGGTGTATGCGGACGGCAGCACGGTGACTGAGAGATATGTTTCTGAGGCCCAAACTACCAGTGGAAAGACCGAGTTCTTTAGGGAAGCTTTGGTTAAGTGAACGAACTTAACCTGGAAGGCCGTTGACGAGTGGGGCGAAGCCCATTTGGTTAGGTTTAACGCCTCCAAAACATAGGCGTGTTTATACTCCGCCAAAAGGAGCCTTTTTAAATTTACTCCTGCTTTCCGCAATGTATCCTTAAGGATTACGGACCAAGCTCTTTCATCGTCTCAAGCTACTTGGGCTTAAATTTACCACTAAGCTAACTTCGGTGCGACTATTGAGGCCAAAGCGAAATCCGCTGCTAAAAAACTTGGGGTCTTACACTAGGTGAAGCAATACTTCACGCCGGGATAGCTCCTAACACTTTATCAAGCGCAGGTTTGATCGTGTATGGAGTACTGTTACCACTTTTGAGATGGGTCTGCCAAGTATCAGCTGGCCGCTTTGGATTCGTTAGAGCACCCAGCTCGCAGACTCATTGGCGATACTGAGTGTAAGGTGATTGAGCCTTGAGCATGGTGCTCCTAGGTTGCTAATTTGTCTGTCTTACAGGATATATTTTGGAGAGTGTGCACAGAAATTACATGATTTGGTTCCGCTATCTCCGTTCCACCACCGGAGCGGTTTCATCCTTATGTTGTGAATATGCCATTCATTCGCACGAAGCGATTCGCTTCTGCCTTCCTAATGCGGACTGCTGTGACTGTAATAACCAACCAATACTAGTGAATGGAGAACCAGTCGAGCTGGTGAATAAGATCACATACCTGGGTAGCATTATGGATCCTCAGGGAGGAGCAGAAGCGGATATTAAGGCGCGCATCAAAAAAACTCGTGCCGCATATGCGCAGCTGAAGCCCGTTTGGTCATCTTCAGTCATCACGCGCCGCACAAAAATAAGGGTGTTCAACTCTAACGTCAAGTCGGTCATCTTGTATGGGTGCGAGACATGGCTAGTGAAATCAGATACCACTAGTAGGCTACAAGTGTTCGTCAACAAGTGCTTGCGGCGAATACAAGGTGTCTTCTGGAAATGTACCATCTCAAACGCCAGACTATGGGAGTTGACCGACCAGACCCCAATAGCGAAGGAGATCCTGAGCAGGAAATGGTGGTGGATAGGTCATATTTTGCGTAGACCAGCGAACCACCTATCCAAGCAGGGTCTGGGGTGGAATGCACCCGGAAAAAGGAAGCCAGGACGACCTCGCACCATCTGGAGGCGCACGGTTGTCCATTGTCACGAACAAGAGAAAATAGAAATAATTCCTCAATCTCCAATGTCTTTGTTGCTTAAATAATTCTGAAATAGATGCAACTTATTAGTTACTAAACCAGTTTGGGGTCAAGTTGGATTAGTAACGTTTAAGGGATGGTCACGTTAGAACGAGGACTTAACGAGGCGAACTGATTGTTATATTTGAGTAAATAAAAAAACACCCACAAGCTTTAGTCATCACACCGATATAACAAAATTTTACTTGTATCGTTACAGATAATCCTGTTTCTTTTGGCTTGCCCCATAAACTGGAACCTATAAAATAGTATTTGATTTTATATAAAAAAGTTATTGATTAAAAAAAATTACAATTAAATAACAACCTGATACCAAAAACACTTACCTCGTTATCCAAATGATCTTTCTCTTTTACCAAATCCAAAATTACCTTGGTGCGTTTCAAACTTAATCTCGGTACACGCAATTGTTATGTAGCAAATAGTAAATACACTTATGTATCACTGTCGGCCCATGCGCAACGACTGGCAGGTCAACGCGGCGGAGGGAGTCGCAGCGGTCGGCATCGGCACGGTGGCCAGCGGCACTGGGCGAAAATTCACTAACTTGCGAGCAAAATTCATTCAAATCACGTCGGCGTACAGTACAGTCTCTATTGTAAAATTAATTAAATATGATTAGTTATTGTATTGTACATTTTTAATGTAGGGTAAAACTCATTAAATATGTTTAATTAATTATCCCTTTGGTTAAATGATGTATATTGCCTTACAACTATGAATAAAAAATAACTAAATAAAGTTAGTTAATTTTCGCTTTCACACTTTTGACATACCAGGTATTCAAAAAATAACTAAGTAAATTAAGTGACTTTTTGAATGAGATGCTTCGTGGTTAAACAGTTTAGTAACATTTAGGGAAAAAATAACTAAAATGACTTAGGCACGCTCATAAAAAAGTTACAAGAAGTTCAAAAATGTATAACGGAATTAGGTATTTTTTGACTAAAATATTGAAACCGAAGTGGGTTTTTACTTAGTTCTTTAACTTTTTAAAATTGAAACTATGAACGCTATTGCTACGGCAATAAGCCTGAAATTTGAAGAAAAAAAATGCGATTTTGATGACATATATAAGTCAATTTTGGCCATTTTGTGATTTGGTGACTTTTCGCTCTACGGCGACGATTTGTTCTACAACTTTAAATAATAGGATAATTTATTACTTGTGATTTTTTCGAACAAACTAAATAGTATTTTCAATGAACAGCATACAATAATATAGTCTAATTGACGTTTACTATCAGCCTACAAACTTCATAGTTTTCGCAATACATTGCTTGCTTGGAAAATCTTTTTTCATTAATATTTATTAAACTATTAGTTATTTTCAAAAGTCGTAGAACAAATGTTGCTACGTTTGTGGTGTAGATATGATAGAGATATGAGGAGCTTTAACTTTAGGAAAGTTAAAGCTCCTATTACAGGCCACACCCGGTATAATACTTTTTTTGTTGTTAAATGACGATTCTTATTGGGAGATATGATTTATTAGAAAAATTGCATGTATCCAAAATATTGGATTGTACACAATCTAATCAATACCCCCCTCAAATTTATTGTTAGTTTTAATTAGTTTTAATGATTTATTGTTTTTTTACGTATTTAGATGTTTTAAATAAATGACAATTTTATATCAATACATACTTTCATTTAAAAACGTTAAATAAAAGAACATCTAACCAGCTAACATCAAAAAACACTGGATTAGTAATAATTAATTTGTATGAAATTACCTTGCACTCTTGTGAATAAAAGGCATTTTGCTATCTGTTTTTATAAATAAAACAGTTCTTTCCGAACTAGTGAGGTGAAAATAAATATTTTCTGATGACATGTCGAGTACTCAGACGTGTGTCGTCTGTGTAAGAATAAGAATATTATTTATTGCCAAAAAATACTACGTCTACATATAGAAAAGATAAAGAACATATAGAAACATATGGACCCGGGTATGTCTTTAAACTACGTCCAACAATGAGAGGTAGGGCACAGCGAAGTACCATCACGCTTGAATCTGGAGTAGCCCAACTGGGGAAGTACCTCCTCCTTACAGAAAACCACAGCCATAATAGCACTGCTACCTTTCAGGTATGTAGTGTTATGTTCCTGGTGGTGAGTAAGGTTCCCAGAGCTCCAACCCCCCTTAAAGGCCGGCAACGCGCTCGTGACGTGTTGCGGGTGCCCATGGGCGGCGGTAATTGCTTACCATCAGGCAATCCCCCTGCTAAAAAAGAAAAGAGAAAGATAACCGGTGGTGACTCAGTGCTTGATCCATCTTCGCGACATTGACTAAGCTGTTTGGGACGGCTTAGGGTGCCCGTATGTGGCTATTAGAGGAAGGGGTGTAAATCCAAGGGAAGTTGCTATGGAACGTAATGAAAATTATAAATTGAAACAGATGACCAAGGATCGGACAAACGCCCGTCATTTTGGAAATATAACCCGGTTCCGCAGAGACTTCGTTATGGTAATAAAAAAATAGTATTTTTATACATTTATTGGACCATAATTTATATCCATTGACAAATTAATTTATGATTGACATTCCGAAATTCACTTTCGCCAATAAAATAGAATGAACATTTTTTTTTCTAAATTTTCAGTTGTGAGCCTATAAGGCTGTGAATTTAGGACCCATTTATGCGTAAAAAAAATCCGTTCTCAGTCTACGGACGTCATAGGCGCATATTAAATCGTTGACATTGGTATACTGTTCTTACAAACTATTTTAACATCATAAAATAAGGAAGTCTCTACTGTACGGAACAGGGTTATAATTTCGAAATGACGGGCGTTTGTCCGATCCTTGCAAATGACATATCCTCTAGCCGCCCGGAAACCTTTAAAAAGGTCTCCCATTTAATGCCATTTTGACTTTTAATTATGACAAACCAAAGTTGCATTTGGCTTGGCTAGGTTTGATCTCTGGGCGGCTAGAGGATATAATTAACAATTAACACGGTTCTACTTACGTTTATTAAGTCTCTCACGCGACATGTTTCGGAGAACATAGGCCTCCATTTTCAAGCACTAAGTGTGACTAAATAAACAAAGATGTCGCGCGAGTGACTAAATAAACATGAGTAGAACCGTGTTTATTGTTAATCATTATACTATGTCCCACGAAAGTTTAAATACAAAAGATGACATATACTTTAGACAAAGTGACCAGGGGCCCATTGAATAACAATTTACAACAACTAATAATATTAGCGGAACTCCCTTATTAATAAAAGGAATTGGAAAGGGACTTCAGCTAATATTATAAGTGGCAAGTTGTTATGCAATAGACCCCAGGTCTCCGGCGTCCGAGGCAGGATTTTAGAATCCATTTCTCCAGCTTTCGCAGCTATCTACAAGGCAACTAGGTTCTACCGCAAAAATAGATGTTCGAAACTTTCTGCCATCTTTATCTTTTACTACAATTCAGGCGTAGAGTGACATAGACAATTTTTTTTATACAACAACGATGGCCCGGTATACGGCCCGTCTGATGGTAAGCTGTTACCGTAACCTATGGACGTCTGCAACTCCAGAGGATTCACATACCCTAAAACAAACAACAATCTACAATCGTTTGAAATTGCGATTTAGCGATGTCCGCGGAAGGCTCTCTGAACTTCCCGGGTACAAATCCTCGTAAGGATATTTATTTGTGTCCTCAGTACAAATATTTATTCCTGGGTCATGGACATGTATATAAGTAAGTATGTATATATCGGAGTCTACGAACTGTACGACTAGGTTGATTTGTATACAAAAAGATAAAAGTTCTTTATTTTTCAATTTAGGCACATTACATGTCATGCCCTTATGAACGTTCAAGAAAAATCTACACCGGTTCTAACCCTACACCTCTGACCCGAAAAAGACACCGGCAAGAAACTACGGCACGACTTATTTTTTCAATACAGTTATACATCAAATCTTAAAGTATATTATGCCTAGTCCCAGAAGAAAAATATTTATGATGCTTATCTGCTTACAAAACATTTATCTTCTCTGGTGAGAGAGAATAATCTTTTTTGGTGTAAACTCTTTTTTCCTACTTAAAATTAGTTCTCTGAAATCGTTTGGCTTTCGAGTTTTCACTATTTAAAACTACTTCTTCGCCGTGGTGAGAAGTAGGTTAAAGAAAGTTTTTTCAGTCAAAACTACGTTAACTAGTTTTAATGTTTAATTATTTATTAAAGCTCTAGCTTTCACGGTGTTTTCGGGCAATTTTAAGTATAATTTCCACCAAACAGCCGGCATCGGATCGGATCGAAAAGAATTTTGTGGTCTTTAAACGATACTGAATCATATACGCCATATGGTCACTGCCGGCGACATGAAATCGTACGCTGTGACACGTGACCGGCTTCGTTCGCTTGTCGTCGTTTTCCACGGCACGCGATCGGCGCCGTTCGTTTGTCGTCGGAACCGGCTGTCGACGTCGCGTCATGGCGGGATCGGCCAAACCTAGTCAATTGAATGAATACGTTCGCAAACAACGGTGCCGAACGTCGACGTCGACATCCTGCCGGCCGCGTTCGGCTGTTACCGCCCGATCGTATGCGGCGACATACGGCCGATGACGTTCGGTTGTCGCCGCCTCCGTTTGGTTTCTTTTCGATCCGTTCCGTTGCCGGCTGTTTGGTTGAAATAGTACTTTTGAGTTCCGTAGACATAAAACACCCTTTAGTTCTATAATGTCCGTCTGTCCATATACAAGCATATAAGTCGTAAGCTATGAAGTGAATATTGATAATTTTTTTATCATGCGTCTTCTACATGCCACTACTTAGTTTTGTAGTGAAGTACAACTAAAATGTATGAAGAATACAGAGATTTGGAGAGCATAGGTCTCCACTTTCGAGCACTAAGAGTGCCGAGGGCCTGTTCGCGTCGTCGCTCGCGTCGCTGCGCTGGCACGTCACTTCCCGCGTAATCTACACTAATATTATAAAGGCGACGGTTTGTGAGTGTGTATGTTTGTTACTTCTTCACGTCTAAACGGCTGAAGCGATTTAATAGAATTTGGTAAGAAGTTAGCTGACACCCTGGATTAAGACAAAGGTTACGTTTTTTCCCTAATAAACCATGGGTTACATGGTTGCCGCGTGGTCTGCCGCGGGGCAGTGCTAGTAGCTGTATAAAAAGTGCATATTCGCGTGGAAACAGATTGTAAAGTCGCGCGAGTGACTAACGAAACTTTGATTGCAAAAATCTATTTCATATCGTTTAATATCACTAGCGTTATCCAGGGTTAGCCAACCAACACAGAGTTAAGGGTTAAATATGTATTTAACCGGTTTACCGGATTTAACCGGTTAATTTCGTTTTAGTTACCTAACCCTGTTTGGTGCAAGTGGGCCTAAGTGGCCAACAAGCTACAGAACGCTAGCAATATTATCGCACATTTAAATTTAATTATACAATGTAAGTATACAAATGGTTAATTTAGTATAATATGTTACTATGTCATCATCATCATGTCAGCCGAAAGACGTCCACTGCTGGACATAGGCCTCCCCCAGAACGACCCAAGAAGACCGATCCTGCGTCTTCCACATCCAGCGGTATCCCGCGACTCTAACTAGGTCGTCGGTCCATCTTGTGGGAGGCCTACCTACGCTGCGTCTTCCAGTTCGTGGTCGCCACTCCAGCACCTTTTCGCCCCAACGGCCATCGGTTCTGCGCGCAATGTGCCCCGCCCACAGCCACTTAAGTTTAGCGATCCGGAGGGCTATATCGGTAACCTTGGTTCTACTGCGGATGAAATCATTCCTAATGCGATCACGCAGGGACACTCGGGTTATTATTTCGAGAGGTTCAATTGTGTTCAGACTCAAATTTTCAATTATAAAATTAGAAATATATCGTTTATTGTTTTTAGGTTGCTTAGGATATTATCACTGAAACTTGTGGTAAATACATTTTATTCTATTTTATCTTTTTTTCCACAATAACTTAAATTTTCTGCACATAAGTCAGTTACGTGGTCAGGTTCGGATTATCCCTGACTACTTTGTAGTATTGTAAAAAATACAAGGTATAGAAATACTTGCTGTTTAAAACATGGATTGAATGTTCATAGTATGATATACCATGCATGCAAACATAAAAAAATTAGGACATTGATAAGACTATTTTTTTCTACATTTCCCGTTGTTTCAAAATACACCATCATTTTCGTTGCCACACTTATTAAGTAATATTTTAAACAAAAAAAGAGGACAAACCTCCTGTTAATCATTTTTTAACTATAAGCAACTTTGAAAATAAGACTGCATCAATATGACGTATAATGTTTATCGCAAGCCATAATTATTTATCTATAATTAATGTAATAAAGGTTCAAGTTGGATTTGCGTCAAAGATCGAGCGTCATTTTCGTTACGGTTGCGACTTGGTGAGTATTGGGTAAATAAATATAATGTTTTACTGGAGCTGTGTCATTTGCAGTTAAGATATTCCATATTGATTTCATTTGCTTCAAACCTATAGGATATTTACTGCAGAGTCGCGAAAGTAAGAACTTTTCAATTTCGTGGTCATCATTTTCGTGGTGCTATGGGCCACGAAACTGATTAATAGACCACGAAAAAGATGATTTTCCCTACAAGTAGAAAAAATACAGAACACTTTTTATAGAATTTTCTGCTTTTTACAATGTAATCGTTTATGCCATTATGCCGTCTTTACGAGACGTTACAATGGAAAACATAAAATATTAAATAAAAATCTTCTAATCTTCTTTTTTACTTACATGACAATAATAAATACAGTTTTGCTGATAAAGTAAGTTTTCACACTTCTTATCATTAGTAACTGTTTGGGATCATCTGCAACGTGACGTTAAATTGATGTAATTGGCATGAAAAGTACCGGACCGTTTAATAATTATATATCGATGTTTCCGATATTGTTACTTTTATTCCTGCACTGACATATATATTATTATATTCCCGTGCAGGTCTACGGTAGACCCCAACGAAATTTTGTTACAACGAAACAACACAACAAAATGTTCCTCTAAATGACGTAGTTTTTTTAATATTTAGATATATACATTTCACACAATGTACGTGTGAAATAATTCTTTAAGATAGAGAGGTATTGAAAGCTGTTTTTGTTTGTGAGTTGAAATTATTAATCTTACTTTAATCAAATAATTTCTAGATAGTATTTAAAAGGTTACAAAAATGACAATTTGAAGTCGTCATTTTCGTGGTCAAGTTTAAATTTTTTTTATATATAGATATCGAGTGTCTATTTCTGTTGATACCTGATTAATTAAATAATACTTATTCGTTTTCTCATTATCATCGGATTTTCATTCAAATAGTACAATTATAACATTTAAAAATAAACAAAATGTTCTTTTTCGTGGTCATGGTGCTCATTTTCGTTACCGTTAAAATTTGAATTTTGCTTTTTTTAACCAAAATAAACTTTATCGATCTCTGATAATATAAAGTATGTTATCGGTATATACCCTTATGTTCAAAATAAAACAGACCACATCAAAATGTGTGTTTTTATTTCTGTAACATTTATCTTACACCTCAAATAATGACCCACTCGCAACATAGCCCTCTCCATTGTTACTGTGTACATCAAATTAAATGTACACAAAAATAATATAAATTAAATTACCTACTTTTTGTACTTTACACTCGGCATGAGTCTGTGTCTCGAATTTTAAGCCAGCTCAGCTGTATTTAGCCTCATACAGAATAATATAAGAAAATCAATTCAACGAGGATATATATATGCCTCACGCTCACACAACTGGAGCTAGAGGTATGAATGTGTAGACGCGCAGATGTGTTTAACATAACATTCATTAGTCAAATGTGAATAAGGGCCAAGCTTTAATCAAAATTACGATCTGAATCCTACAGATATGTGCATGGAATTTAATTACTACTAACATATGAAGCTTAATTAGCAAATTGTAGATCAAAACTCTCGATAATGCCTGCAAACTAGACACTCATGTAATTTATACAAGTCATACGTCATCGTCATCCAAGTACTATTATCGAATAGAGGATTATTTGACTGACAAACATGCATGATCCATGCCAGAAACCCCCTAGCATTTAATTCATTAATTGTGTATGTACTGCCAAATTATTCAAATTACATAGTTCAGAGGCTCTAGTGTAAGTTACTTTTGACGTAAAAAAAACGTTTACGAACGCGTAAGTGATAATGTTATTTCATGACGTTCGTGACGTAAAGTTACGTTAAAAACTTACACTCAGGGCTCTGGTAAGAAAGCATATCAAAGTATGTCTATATGTGTATAAAAGTTTATTTTCTAAGGCTTATTATATTGTAATCTTTATATCTTCGTTATCGTATGGCAGTTGTTATTTTAATACCAATAAAATATATTAAAAGATAAATAAGATACAAAAAATCTGCAACAGGACCAAGTGTGCTGTGTTTTGTGAGAGGACTGAGGATTATACCTGTTTTGTGTGCAAGAATATGTAACATTGTTGCCGATATCGAAGTCGGACATATTTTAATCTACCACCTACCATACCTGTAATGGCAATGTCCGTCGGTATTTAATATTGAACACAATATTCAGTTTGGATTTGACAGACACTGACCAAATTCAATTCGGCCGTCAATGTAGCAATGGTTTGCGGTTTCTCACAATGTATCGGACATTACAGGAATAAGATTGTTCGCTTTGTTAATGAAATAAAACAAATGAAACGGATTATATCGATACTAATTTAAACTTCATTCCAACGTTTCGAACCGTTTAGCAGCGTTTGTGGTCACCCCATAATTTCAGTTGTTTTATTTCATGAGTAATAAAATAACCTGGCAACCGAAGATAATGTTTCGCTTTACTAATCCACACTAATATTATAAAGGCGAAAGTTTGTGAGTGTGTTGGCGTGTGTGTGGCGAATGTTTGTTACTTCTTCACGTCTAAACGACTGGAGAAATTTTAATAAAATTTTGTATGGAGTTAGCTGACAGCCTGGATTAACACATAGGCTACGTTTATCCCTAATAAATCGCGGGTAAAACCGCGGGGCACCGCTAGTTTGGTAAAAAAATATAAATATTACAGGACATTCTTACACAAATTGACTGAGCCCCAAGGTAAGAGCAAGGTTTGTGTTGTGGGCACTCCGTGAACGATTTAAATAATTACACATACTTAAATACATAGAAGACACCCATGACCATGGAACAAATATCTGTTATTCATGTACATTATATATTCATGTTAGTTTTACAAATTAACTTCTTCATTAGCTGGTAAGTAGCTAAAACAGTTATAACATTTCGATCGAAAGATATATATTGAAAGGTTTCGTGTCTATTAATAAATTAAATTATTCAACAGCCAGTGCTAGCACCAAATGATTAGTGAGGCCATTAACATCCATTTAGCGTTTACTAGAATATGTTGGTAATGATTGTGAAATACAAAAGCATCGGCTTTATGTATGAGGAGTTTCTGAAAAGTAGTACTTTCTTTTGGTTTACTTTTGATCGTTTGAACGTGGTGCAAAAGCGGTTCGTAGCTAACGAACTTATTTACCCTGTGCCCTTTGTCCAGTTAGAACATATTTTCCTATATGCATAGCTCTCTGGGTTTGTTAAGATATTTAATTATTAATTCCTGTGGAATCTGTTTTCCTGGTGTATAAGCAATTTCCACAGGGACTTCAATGTTTCAGTTCATTGCTGGGCCCATAGTACTTCCCTTTGAAGATTGTCGTCATTCAATGCTGATAGGACGACTATGTAGTTTCACTCATCTACCACACCTATTGAAACTGAAGAAGGTTATCTTGTTCTGTCTAAGTATTCTAACATTATCTTTGTCTTACCTGCTTCCACCGTGTCTATATTTATTTCACACTGACGTAATGGGACAGGAATCGACTAGAGGTCTTTGGAATGTGGTGTTGGCGGCGTCTTGAGAGGATCAGCTGGAAAGACAAAATAACTAATGAAGAAGTACTAGAGAAAGTAAATGAAAGGAGGGACATTCTAAATACCAATGAAAATAGGAGAGGAAAAATGTTAGGACACCTTTTACGACATGACGATTACATCAAAACCATCTTAGAAGAAAGAGTAGAAGGAAAGAGGATGAGATGAAGACCCAGGAGGATGTATATTGACCAAATAAAAGGGAAAGTTAATGTCATGTCATATCAGAATGTCAAGGAAAAGACCCAGGACAGAACCGCAAGGAAATTGCTCCACCGACAAGAGTCCAACTCTTAAATTGAAAAGAAAAAAAAATGTTATGCAGTAATTAATTTATTCTGGTATTTTTGTGTCTCAACATATTTATAGAGTGATAAAATTTGTTTCGGATAAGCACTTCTGGTAATGTGAAGTCGCTAACATTACAAATTGAGGTACCACATGTAATTATGAGGTACCACATAAAACTATCAGTCGCCATCAAGTTCGTTACAATTATTTGAACAACGCCTCTATTTTCAAGGTCAGATGAATAAATAGGGTCAGAATGCTCAGATATTTTTGAGTACCTTGGCCGCTTCAGTGTATTCGATGGCAACTGCACGTACCTAAGCCCAAAAGTAATTGTATTTTATTTATTTTAACAAGGGAATGTATTATTATACACCCAAATCTGTTCTGATTGCATGATTGCTATGAAACAATTTGGTTTGACTACAGGAATCTGCCCAGCGGGGCGGAATTTCGTTAAATATCCGAACGTATTGCGTAATAATATTGAAACGTGCCCCTTTTACTAATAATGTGGGATATCGGTTTGTGGAGGGTTTATTTACGAATGTATAAAATTATTACACAATGGTGGGCATTTAACTTTTGATTATGAAATATAGGCGATACATAATTGATTATTATGGAAGGATATTTACTTATTGTAATTATTTCGAGAACTGAAAGATTTCGAAGTTGAATTTTGGGGGTTGCGAGAGCCTCAAGGCACGAGAAATGACTAAACTCAGTTGGGGACTAGAAGATTTTTTTCGACTCAATGGCGAGAAGAATACCTAACTGTCAACCATAGTCTTCTGTTGTCTGAGGCCTCTGGGAGTGATCCCTAGCACATTGTAGCCACCTTCCCGCGAGCCGTATGTAGTTTAGGGGCATTCTACACTGCGTTTTCCTATCGCTACTCTAAGCTTTTCTGACCCAAAAGCCATTGACTCTCCAGGCTACTGACCTGGGGCGCTACCACGAAACCGGTAATTTCGGACGAGTGTTTCTATCACTCTCGTGACGCTTTAATTGGAGTAAAAGGGAAAGATGCTCGAAATATACGAATTCGATGTACGCGCTACCGGGCCTGTGGGTCAGTCAGTCATAAACATTTTATACCTTTGTGTTTGTGTCCTATGGTCAATAGATAGTATATAAAGAAGTCGGATTAAAGTCCAAAAAAGATATCAAAATCATGATATAGATTTTTCACGCAAAGCTTTAGTAGTTCTTTAAAACAGACTAAGCTGGTTTTTAACACTTTTTGGAGATAAATGTCAACAAACTGCACGTACAGAACATTTTAATATTTCACTGAAACATCGGAGTAGAATTTTATGAATGATGCGCAAAATTTTTGCATTTGAGTGACAAGCAGGGTGAGCGGCGATGCGAACGGACACTCGGTACTCATAGTGCTTGAAAATTGAGACCTATGCTTTCCAAAACACGTCCCGTGAATGACTAAATAATAATAAATAAATATTTCGGGGCAATCTTACACAAATCGACCTAGTCCTACGTAAGCTCAGTAAGGCTTTTGTTGTAGGTACTAGACGACGATATATATAGTAGATAGATACCTATAAATACTTGAATACATAGAAAACACCCATGACTCAGGAACAAATATTTATGCTCATCACACAATTAAATGCCCTTACTGGGATTTGAACCCATGACCATCGGTTTCATAGGGTCCCTACCCACTAGGCTAGAACGGTCGTCAAAATAAATGTGAGTATAGCCGTTCTTTTCAATTAAAAAATATTACAATGATGAACGATACAAACATCGAAGTACTTAGAACTGACATAGGGACAATAGCACAGAACAGAAATATACCGGAAGTTAATAATGTTTTTAAAACATTTGATTTGCACGTATAATTCAAGTAAATTTGTACATTTCTAATATACGAAACAGACGAAAATAGAGGATTAGAAGTCCCTTATCCCCCTCTCGTAAGCAGACGCCTACCAAATGTACAAGTATGTGTAAACAGGGTGAAATTGTTTTTAGTCACGGGTTTAAAACGATATTATTATTATTATGAATCAGTAGGTATATCGTGCGAGATGTCCATTGCATACATAAAATAACATAAGGTTTATCCCTGATAATATTACAGGGAAATTAGGAAATCTAGATCTTCGTGGCATTAAGATGAAACAACGCCTCAATGAGGAACTGGAACTCTCGACAGTTAAGTTAAGGTAGTAGGATGTACTCATTATCATCATCATACAGCGGAATAACGTCCCCTACTGGACATAGGCCTCCTCCAAAACTACCTACAGTAATCGATATTGCCCAACCGTATTCAGTGGATTCCCGCCATATTTACCATATCGTTGGTACGATTATTTGTTCGAAATATATAAAAAATATTATACTCAAAGGATCTATCGAATTATAAATTATTTAAATCATATAAAAGTCAATAATTGTTATAACAATATTTTTGATTTACGTTAGGAAAAATTGGTAACACACCGATGAAAAGACATAGAATTTTCAAACCGAAAACACAAGTTCAAAATTCCGCACGGTCTCTTGATTATGGAATGTTTCTTGGATAGCATAGTAGCTTTCGCAAAAAGTATCTATGACTACGTCAAACATTAGTACTAGGTTGCCGAAAGAATCCCGGGCTCCTTTGACTAATTCTATGAAGACAATGAAAACAGTTATAAATGATATATTTTAGTCCCGCGTCTTAGTTTACCCTGTATATACACATATATATATCTGTGCAAACCGGGTGTATGTATTCGTAGGCTCGTCTGTCGAGCGCTCTAATTTCCTTGCTTATTTGAGGATGCCTTGAGCTCGGGGCCTGAACTTGAGTAATCTGTGAACGTTATTGTCCCAAGTGTTTCCTGTTAAATATACTCTGGATATTAGGCAGTATGCGCTCCTCTGAAATATAAACTTTTGGAGTTTACTTGAAAACGTTTTTAATATTCATCAAAAGTGTACACTATTCAAATCCATATGAAAATCAGATTTTATTGGACTCGTAAAATGAATTATTTCATCGATGTACTAATTAATGTAATTATAGTAATCAAATTGCAGTGACAAGCCCATTCACACGCGATGTGGGATTCAAATAAATAAATTGGCTCCAGTTGGGTGAGTGGCATTTAATAATCGGGCTAAATAGCTATCTTTTTGGAAAATTTCCAGCAAATTATAGCAAATATCTCCAATTTTACGTTTCGCATTTTGCATAAAATGCAATGTGACGACCGGTTGGGCCCTGTGAACCTACCTATGAAACGTATAGTCCAGAGATCAAATCCCAGTAAGGGCATTTGTGTGATGAGCACAGTGGCGCTATTGCGAAAAACGATATTCGTTTTCGGACCCGTCTCTGTCACTGTCATGACGCCTTAATTGGAGTGAAAGATAAAGATGCTCAAAATATACGGTTGCTCAAATAACTTCGGTGTTCGTCGTACTGGACCAGATAGTTGTTTCTGCGTCAGCAGTATTTTCTATACATTTAATTATTTGTGTACCTCAAGGCACATTTCTTGGTCCGTTTCTGTTTTGTTGTGGCCTTTTGTTCTTGGCTATGCTGGATAAACATCACTTTGAAATAAACGCAAATTAAATTACACACACGTTTTGATTATAATTAATGTAAATTGTAATTGGATGTTCTAATTGCTTGTTAGACTAGTTACAACAACTAGTTACCATGATAATGTTAAACTAACTAAAACAAAACAAATTAGGCAATTGATTATTTTATTTAAAGTACTTAATGTTTCATCTACATTATTATTTAATAATAGAGAGGAAATAATTATTTTTTTGCTTGCATTGAATAGGCAGTAAAACTTCTTTCTTTCTCTTCATTGTATTGTACTGTATTTCTGGTCTGTCTATTTCATTAGAATCCTATATTATTCCTGATGAACAGAGGCAATATTATTTTCCGGTGTGATCCGCTAGTAAAATATAAACTTTACAAATGTTAACAAGCCCCACCAGTGTGAGGCTAAATGGGAAGACACTGACTTCTACCTCAGCTTTGAAGTTTTCTTAAACATCTAATTCAGTACTGCTTAGTTATAAACGGATGAACCCACATGTACTTATATCGCACTAGGCGACACATTCCAGAAAATTTTTGGAACGATGTTGGATCTAGTTAGCATTTTTACTCTACCAGCCTATCATTTTTCATCAATTCGAAGACGTGTTCCAAATAATACAAACTTTTGAGAAATGCTCAGGTAATATTATCTATACCATTTCGAGTGATTGAAATTATTTGACGGAAATTCGGTGTTTTTATCTCAAGCCCTTTATGAAATTAATGTTCTTAAAATGCTAAAATCAAGTTTCCCATCCGCGGTTTATGTCTCATCAAAGATAGTGTAGCCGCTATATTCGTGGGTACGTTAAAGTCACGAAGCTAAACAATGTGCGAGACAAAGCACAAGGAGTGGCCCTCCAGTGACGAGCCCTCCCTTTGTTCTGTGACCCTGGTAGCTAGCCAGCGGCCTAAGGTATACACTTTCTTAAAGATTAATGATGACTGTAATTGTATAAGTTTATGATGTAATGGACAACAGAGAATCCTACAGAAAAGAAATGTTGGTAAATATGTTTGCACTGCAAGTCACCAACACATAAGGTGATACGTGAGAAGCAGGTATAATTAGATCGCTTTAAGATTGACCCGCTTTGTAGATTTGGAGATGAGAAGTTTCATAATTGGCATCCTACCTACTTTAGAAATGTACGTAAAATATTTTTTACAACAAAAACAAAAGTTTATGTGGAACCATTTCTCTTCGTCGTCCACAATTACAGATAATCGCTACCTCCCGACCCTCGCATCGCCACAGCCTATGTGAGCAGGAAGTAGTTTCTCTTTAGACAACCGCATGAGATTGCTTTTGTGTATAACAATGAAATGCCGTCCACCTCCGCCATCCACGGAACATCCTTCAATGCCTATTTTATTCTACCGCCTGAGGCTTAAAGGAAAATTTGTAACTGAAAACAAAATTGTGGAATATGCACTTTGAAGTTCCCCTTTGTTATATTTTGTCGTGTGCTACGGTGGGCTTAAAATTGTGCGGTGACAGTTCTCTCGTGAAATAAATTATGTTTATTAAGCCCTTGTTAGTTGCGGGACACTTTGGAATACAAATTCTTCGTTGTCACTTATGACACATGTGTTCATACAGGAGAATTTGTAATTTATAGTAACTTAAATTGCTGAAGAGCCAGGCCGAGTGGAATATATTTTTGTCAGAATGTAGAAGCCTTTTACTTGTTTTAACTAAGCGATAAAAATAGAATCCAAACATTTCCTATTTGCACTTCAAACATTTATATTAATAGAAGAATTTTATTTTTGTTTCATCTTAGACTTCAATTGAAAACAGCGTAATCCTTTTTGCTTTTCGGGATAGATGGGACGAGTAATGTCTATGAGTTAAATTCAAGAATTGCTTAATAACAAGGAAAAAAATGCTATAAGTAAATAGCCCTTATCCTCAATTATTGCTACTTTTATTCCGTCATTCTTTAACAAATAAGGAATTAACTCTGATCAACGCGAATTTATATATACGTCGTTGGACAGTAAGAAAAAATATTGAGTAAATTTTTAGGCATTAAGTATTTAGGTAACATTAGCCTCAGGTAATCAATTATTCTGTACCTGTATAAGTACACCGTAAAGAGAACTTTTGTAACCTACGAATATTATTGATTCTTTATTTAATTATATACTTAAACTAACATGTAAACGGAATAATCTCCAAATAGCTGACTAAAAGCTGTTTAAATTCAGGAAACTCCACTCGCACATTTTTGGATATTTCATTTTTACGTAATAATTAGATAAATAGGTACTTGATGTATGTAAGTTAATAGATTTGACGAAGCCTGTTAGGGATTTGCATTTGTAACCATCTGACGATGCCTGTGTTACAGATATAAATACTATTGACCTATAAATTTAATAAAGTCCTTAGTTAAATAAAAAAGAATTAGGATAAATACTTACCTACTCTTTATACTTAAGATTGACTCCTTACCTTCCTTACTTTTATATACAGTTAGCAAGCAAAAGTTGCTGAGCGGATGAAGTATTCAAAACTACCTACACGCGCTCTTATTCTCTTGACAATGGAAATGTGTTGCCCTCATTTTGAACACCTCAATCGCTTAGCCATTTCTGCTGCTGTCTGTACCTAAAAACAAGTGTAAAGGTATTGACGTAAATGCTTTTGTATTTGGCGGCAAATTTACACTGACATGGCTCGAAAGTAGTTAAGTAAGTAAAATTTTAAAGACTGTCGAGTGTCGGTAGATACAGAAAAAGAAGTAACTGAGCCAGTCAAGTCTGTCCGTTCTTGAAAAGCATTTATTTCCAGTTGCAAAGTAAGTGTAAATGTTGTAAATCTCATGAATACAAAATGTATGTACAACAGGACATGATACAAAATGTAATAACATAAGTTATTTTGATTAATTATTATTGATTTGACGACCGGTCTGGCCTAGTGGGTAGTGACCCTGCCTATGAAGCCGATGGTCCTGGGTTCGATTCCCAGTCAGGGCATTTATTTGTGTGATGAGCACAGATATTTGTTCCTGAGTCATGGGTGTTTTCTATGTATTTAAGTAATTTATATGTATCTATCTATTATATATATCGTCGTCTAGTACCTACAACACAAGCTTTACTGAGCTTACCGTAGGACTAGGTCGATTTGTGTCAGATTGTCCCGTAATATTTATTTATTATTATTATTATTCTCTTTATTCATTTTAAATCTTAGGTTAGGTTTTATAACATTTTTATAAAAGTAAAATATAAAAATACATCTAAAACGTATCAAAACAATAAAAACATTATAAAAAACCTAACCTAGAGTGCCGCCGGCAACGGGGCAGGGCCCAGGCTGCCGGTGGTTAGGGCTGCAGAGAGAGGAACCGTCGGACTATGCGCGCCGTGTCCAGGATTACCGCCTTCTGAATCTGACCCTTGATCCAACCACAACCACGTAGCGAGAGTCTCTCAAGATGTTGGTCGAGACTCTTCGCTATGAGACCGTTCGCGGAAACAACTATCGGTACAATGATCGCCGAATCAACTTCCCACATGGCGGTTACCTCGTGAGCCAAGTCTAAGTACTTGCTGGACTTGTCCTTCTCGGCCTTCACGAGGTTCTCGTCACATGGGACGGTGATATCGATGAGCATTGCCCGGCGCTGCGATCGATCTATCACCACGATATCAGGCTTATTGGCTACAATAGTCCTGTCCG
Organism: Grapholita molesta; assembly: GCA_022674325.2. NCBI lineage: Eukaryota > Metazoa > Arthropoda > Insecta > Lepidoptera > Tortricidae > Grapholita > Grapholita molesta. Next base: position 13,491,927 of record CP053135.2, on the reverse strand, counting down.
TGATAACAGATCGATCCCAATAGAGCGTGGCACGACCATTTTCGAGAACTGGCGCAGGTGTGTACTTGTAGTACGGCACTTCGCGGTCCGCAAGTCCATACATAAGAGCAAGCTGCTGGTGTATAATCCTGGCTACAAGGTTATGTCTGTGCAAGTACTCGCCGTTAGCTAGATGAGAACAACCGGAAATTATATGCCTGAGTGACTCTCCGGGACGGCGGCATGCCCGACAAATGTCGACCGTACCGTCTTTCAGGATATACTTCCGGTAGTTATTCGTCATGATAACTTCGTCCGCAATTGCACAGGCAAAACCCTCGGTTTCTCCGAAGAGGTCCCCGAATCGTAGCCAGTTCACCGACGCGGGCAGGTCTACGTCTGGTCCCGTTAGGGCCCTGTAGAACCGCCCGTGTAGCTCCTTACTCTTCCATACGGCATTGCGGTCCTCGGTGCTTAGTACCACTGGTTTGCGCCAGTTCTCGTTTGCCAAGGCGAGCGGTGTGAGGTTCCTGTCTACTGCCACCACATCACGATGCATCCCACACTCGTGGTTCAGGAAATAATTCCTGAGATTGCACACCTCACGGTTATGGAGACTTTTGGCATTTAAAAAGCCGCGGCCTCCACACTTCCGTGGGATATACAATCTCATAACCGACGAACGTGGGTGTAGCATGCGATGTGTGGTGAGTAGTAGTCGGACCCTCCTATCCAGGGCATCCAGCTCGGTCTGAGTCCATCTTAGTATGCCAAAGGAGTATATAAGTAAGGGCATTACCCAAGCGTTGAAGGCCCGTACCTTATTGCCACCTGACAAAAGGCTATTAAGTACTTTTGTCAGCCGACCGAAGAAGCGCTCCTTCACCGCCTGTCTAATAGCCACATCCTCAATACCCAGAGACTCTGACATACCAAGATATTTATAGGTTTCTGATTCGGAGATAGATCTGAACGACATCGTCTCAGAAAGCTGTAAATTTGTTGAATTTACTACTTTCCCCCGCTGTACATGCATAACCGCACACTTATCGACACCAAACTCCATCTTGATGGCACTACTGAACACTTCAGTGGTTTTCAGTAGCTCCAGCAAGACTCGGTTGTTTGGCGCAAATAATTTGAGGTCGTCCATATACAGAAGGTGAGAAATGACTTCACCCTCTCCGAAGCCGGCAACCTAGGCCCCAATCCTTCAGGAAAGTACTGAGCGGATACAGTGCTGGGCAGAACCATAGGGCACTCAGACTGTCACCCTGGAATCTTCCTCGCTGAATCCTTATGAAGTCCTGCGGGCCAGGGGTCATCGCCACCTCCTGGTTGACGAAGGACTGTGGTCCATTGCCTCATACACGCACCTAGGAAGGATCTTAAAGTTGCATTGACTTTATACAATTCTAAGATCCTCTGCAGCCATGAGTGAGGCACTGAATCATAGGCCTTCTTGTAATCAATCCAGGCGGCCGAGAGGGCCCCTTGTTCCGCCGGACCTGTTGGCAAATGGTCATGTCTATGAGGAGGAGCTCTTTAGTACCACGGGACCCAACCCTACATCCATTTTGAGAGGTGGCCAAAATGTTGTTCGCGACAACGTGCGTGTTAATTTTGCTCTCAAAATGGATGTAAGGAGCTTGTAGAGTGTAGGCAAGCACGTGATGGGTCGATAGTTTTAGCTTCCGTGGTACTACCGGACTTATAGAGCAGGAAGGTCGTACCAGTTGTTAAGGAAGGTGGCAAGGAGCCGAGCTCAAGGGCTTGTTGGAATTGCGCTGCTAATCGCGAGTGCGAGCATCGAAACCATTTCAACCAGAAATTGTGCAATCCATCCGGCCCAGGACTTTTCCAGTTCTGGGCCGTGCGGACCGCACAACTTACGTCGTCGGGACTGATGGTGATAGCCCCCATAGGTTCGATAGACTCGCACTCACGTTCAACAACGCTCATCCATTCACCCTCCGTGTGTTCAACAGGCACTGACCAGATGCTACGCCAGAAATCAGTCATGACAGTAGCATTCGGCAGCTGCGTGTTAGACACACGGGGATCAGCTTCCTCCCATCTTCGGTACACCTTCCTTTGGTCACTCTGAAAGAGGCGATTCTGCTGGAATCGATCCACACGCTCTCTATAGCGACGAATACGGCTTGCCCATGCATACACTTTCTGCTTCAGGAAGTCGATGCGTTCTGTGATATTGGCCATGTAGTCGCGGGGCCTGATATTCGTCCCCGCGAACGCCTGGTTCACAAAACGCATCACTCGGGGGCGATTATTGCCCCCCCTGAAGCAGATCAGCTTTGCAATGAGAGTCCTGAATGAAGTGATACGACGCTCGATCCGTACTTGCCATGCAGGGACACCTCCGGCGGTCCTAGGTGCACGTTCAGCGTCCGGAAACTTGACTCGTGCAACACGGCACGCCGCGATGGCCCCGCAGTACATGATCGAGTGTGTATCATCTAAATCTTTACTAGTCCGAAGATATGGCTCTAGTAAAGCATTCAAGGCTCCCATTATCGCATGATTGCGTCTATTCATTGGCAAGCGTGGTATTCGAGGCCTAGGGTTGTTTGTGGAGCGATACTGCGTAATCGTCTCTTCCAGAGTCCTCCTCATTTGCTCATTAGCTGTGGTACTCACACTCTGACTCGCGAACTCCTCCTCGTCGGCACAAGGATCCACCCGCGGCACCCGTGGTGCCAGGTCGGATGCTGGCATCGAGACCGGTGCCGTGGCGGGCGGGTCCTGCGCCGAGGTGAAGGCGGCACGAGCAGAGAGAGCCTCCAGGCGAAGCCGATCAAGCGTCAAGTCATCCAATCGCTTGAGCCGTTGGATGACTCGCACCTGATCCGATAGTCGCTGCGCAGTCACGTCGATAGTTGGTTCAAGGGCCTGAAACAGAGGCAGCATCCGGACACGGTACGCGCACAGATTAGTTCCCCCCTCTGTAGCCCTGTAATAGGCGCGCATGCAGTTCTCATTCATTGTTTGAGTCCACCGCATGCGACGCACTACACCACCGGCAGCGGGAGCCGTGGGCGGGCAGTGTGTCCCGCGGGCCCCAAGCGTGCCGGCAGCGGCGGCCGTCCTCGCCGCGCAGGTGGTCGTGGCGGCGGCGGCGGCGCGCACTCGTCGCTCGACTCGCTGGTGTCGGCCGCAGTTGCGAACTCGTCGGCCGACGACGATGGCGAGGAGACGGACGAGGCGGGCGAGGGTGGTATCCGTGCGTTGTGTGTCGACGCTTGTTGGTTGCGTGTTTTGCTGCGTGTAATCATTACTGCGTCTTCATTTGAGTAGTACTACGTGGGCATTTTATTTCCATATATTAAAGTATATTTGTGGTCAATTATACCGTTGCGATATGAGGCAACTTTTCCACGAAAATGATATACAAAATAAACTTTAAAAATGCCCGTAAATACATTATTTTAGCAAAATAACAGAAAGAATTACAAAAACACGTCTGACAGTGACAGCGTCATTTTATTTATTATTATTATTTATTATTATTGCCATTTACTTTTAAACTGTAATGATTATGACAGAGCCTTACATCTTATGTTCAGTGCCTTCAAAATGTTGTAAATGAAAGAGTATTAAAAATAATTGGTAATTTTTAATAGAAAGTTGTGCCCGGCGCCTTTCACCGAAAATCTAATCAAACATCAACAAAATTCTCGTTCTTAAAATGATTGCTTATTTCACGATTTCAATAATCAGAAAGCTGAAGATAGATCGGTGTTCTCTTAATATTATTGACTGATATCTGATATAACAATCCGATCAAGACTATTAAAAAAATACCTTTATATATCTTAGAGCCGCGTCTGGTGCTTGTGGCCTCTTGTAAGTCATCAAGTTCTCTGAAGTGTAGAACAGATCTTCAGTCCGCCGGAATGTACTCACATGGTCTTTCACCACCATAGTCACGTCTTTTCCAAATAAGGTAGACTTAACCATCGTTAGACTGTTTGAAGTGTGTAATTAAAGCATTATATTTCATATTAAATACTTAAATTTTAACTAAACAAGCCATGCTCATGCAAGCACCTCAATTAGGGCTGCATTTTCAGGAGGCTATTTTTGAGTGCAACACATTTCAAAGACATGTATACAACATTGAACCTTATCACGAAGACATTAAATGCTAAACCTTAAGTGCCAACCCAAATGACGGGACTTATTCTGAAAATTCGCTCACCTAATTTTTGCTCGCAAAGATACAGAGCAGGATTAAAATTTGGATAGGGACGTGCAGATGGAAATACTGTGCTTTTTATAATTTTTTTGTTTTTTTCTCGACAGACAGGGTTTGTTCTAAAATATTATTCTTGGAATCGGCTGACACTTGACTTAATTCATCGTTCAAAATATTTTCATCCGGCCAGTGCATATGCAACGAACAATATAATAATAGTAAGTCTCAAACGGGATGATCTTGTATGGGATAACCTTTCAACACCCGTCTTCGAAAATGCTACTATCGTTAGACCTTCGCAGACTCTCAGCTGGAGATTGTATCACTATAAGATCTTAACTAAAATCGGTGCATTTTAATTATATGCCAAGTTTGCACAATGTTACGTTGTAAAGCTGTTTAGATATTAATATACAATAAGCCAATCTCATAAGCATAGTAAAAAGTTGCCATTGGTACATCAAATTTTTGATTGGCTTAATAAAATGACATTGAACGCGGTTGAAAGACTGTCTTTTAGACTCCGCCTTTGTGGACTAGTGTTTGTGGTGTCATTACGCGGACTTCATTCGCCCTATATCTATCGTTGGAAAAGTCACTCATGCATAAGAAATATTATTATCATTTACTGACAGTGTGTCTTCGTCGTATTTAGATTTATACCGAATTTTCTCGAAAATAATTTTGCACAGCACCACTAAGCCTTGTTAACCTAATACTGATTTAAAATTTCAAAGCTTTTACACATTATATAAAATTAAACTGGACTTAACCACGTATAATAACTTTAATCCTTAATTTTGTAGTAAATGGCCAAGGTCGCGGGTTCTAGCCTCCATGATCCTCGATAGCCGACATGATTCTGTCTAAGAAAAAATACAAAAAATTGGTCTTAGGTTACGTTCGTCAGGGCGATTTTATACAATTAAGGGTTAAAATTACCTCCGACGTTTTACCTCAAATTTTGTAATAACTGGTACCTAATTAAAGAAACAGGCTATGTTAGCTCAGTCTAGCCAATTTAGTCATCAAATTGACCTGGGGTAGACGGATGACTAGGTACTATGTATACCGAAGATCGGAATATTCATGAATGGCCGCGACAAAGCCACTCGATGTCCGAATCAAACGGGAGCTGATTGCATAATGCAAGTTTATCGACGGTATTCGTTTCAATGATCAAACATTTGTACCGGGAAACTTGATCTGGAATTTCATTAATCTTTATTGAGTGGATGTATTGGATGCAAAAGATACGAGAGTATGTGGTTTGTGAATTAATTAAAATTTTATATCAGAATACTTTAAAGACGGGAAACATAATAATGACATATGAAGGTGAGAAAGTCACTATATAAGAATAATTGATGCATTGCCTAAATATGTTTGATTCAATATTTGCTATTACATTTTGTGCAGGCGTTTAATTAATACCTAATGCCGTATTACGAGTTCTAGTGTTTTAATATGTCGTTAAGTACGTTGACGGTGTGTGAAAGAAACTCAATCAATTGTCATATCTAGTCTTTTCTTGCATCGGTCTGAGCCATTCTTGTATTTCTTTTTTGGTCTGCGTTTGCTTTGACGTTCTGAAGCACATCACATAAAGGAAGAAAGTGATATATTTATCGTGAGATGTAACATTGAATTCTGAATTCAGTGAAATTCAAGAAGAAATGAAAATTCTATTTTTGTTATGTGATACATAATTGCTTTCCACATCTGCTATGAGAACAGAAAAAAACCGAAATAGTCCTGTACTGGTGCTGTAACGGTGCAATGCAATAAAATAAAATACAATTATTTAGAGAAATGCTTGTAATTCTATTTTAACCGACTTCAAAAAAAGGAGGAAGTTATCAATTCGGTTGGCATGTTGTTTTTTAAATATAAAGCAACTGAAACGCATCAACAATGTGCCATTATTTTGAAGATTCATTGTTGATAAAATTCCTTTATTTGCAAAATTTTTAATATAAATTTTTCTTCTAATTACGTAGGTCGAAAACTTTATTATTAGTGCATTAAATTTCACTGAATGTACTTAAATCGCATTATGAATATTGACGTGAAATTAAAAAGCACTGCGCTTATGATAAACTCTAAACTATGACGGACATATCTGTCATATCTTCATTAAATTATACATTTCTGAAATAAATATTTTAAGTGGACGTTTAACTAAGTTAAACAAAAATTATGAGATGGTATTTTAAATTATGCTTAAAAAAAGATTCCTTAAATTTTCATAGAAATTGACTTATTTTGTTAAGCACTGGTCTCCCATTCCGTATTAGGTAGGTAAAGTTTTATTTAACTATATTTTTGCTGTTCTAATAGTCATAGTTTGCTAGTTTGTCTGTGTTTTACAGGATACATTTTGTAGAGTGAGCACAGCAATTGCACGATTCAATTCCGCCATCTCCGTTCTACCACGACGTCCAGGCGAGGGGAGTGGTTTCATCCTGAGGTTGTGAATATTCCATTCATTCGCACGAAGTGATTCGCTTCTACCTTCCTAATGCGGACTGCTAAGGAATGGAATTCGCTCCCTAAAGATATAATTTGGGTCTTTCCAAGGTAAGAGTGAATAGGCTGCTTATGCCTTGCTTTTTTTTTATCTCAGTAGCTAGTCTTTCGTTTCCACCCGGTAGCGTAGTACATTTTAGATATCATTAAAACACAATAGTTCTTACATCGTGGCATGCTATCTCTGTGCGCGTCCCATGACATGGACAGGGGCAACATCCGCTGAATGTACTCTTTACATATAATTAAATTGTCTAAATGGCATTTGCGCGTTAGCTCGATCTGGCTCCGCATACACCTCTCAAATGGGCGGAACACCATTGTTCCAGGTACGGGAAAGACATACAAAATAAAAGTATTTTGAGCACGTTGCTGAACATTAACTATCCCGTTTTAAGTAATACTTACAATGTTAAAATCGTATAAAGTTATATAAGTAACAATGCGTCGTTGATAAGTTTCCAAAGTTGCGAAAATTACTTTCCTGAAAGTTCTCAAAATTGACTGCACTGGTGGCCTAGGCCTATGCCTTCACCATGTCATCGGTCCACCTTATGAGGGTCTATTCGGCCATCGGAGTATATCAGTCAATGCTGCGAATGACATCATTACTGATGCGATCATTCAGAGACACTCCCAACATAGCACTCTCCATTGCCCTTGGGTAAATTGTAAGCCTTCTTGTATTAGATTAATTTAAACGTTCCCACAGGAAATTTTTGCACGGAAACTTACTTTAAATTCCCGTAAATGTTCTTGGAAACCTCTGAGAACATTCTATCATCTGTGAGAGTGTTCTGCATCTTCTGCATTGCTACTCAGCAGTACATTTTACGAGCCAGACAATAGGTATTTTATTCAATATAACTGCCTTGGCGAACTTGCACGATATTGTTTATTTTGAAATTCTGAACGCGTTTCCCCTATATCGTGTGACTGTATCGTTAACCTCGTATTTTACACGGAGGAAATATTGTTTCATTCTAGCGAGCGTTAATAACTTAGTACGTATGATTGTTGAAATATATAAGGAAGTTCTAATAAATGTTTTGACGTAACTAGGTACCTAGATGCAAAAAAATATCATGATATTATTGTCATGATATTTTTTATGTGTGATTATTATGTGTGTGGACAATAACCTACGGGTGTTATAGACGGAACAACTCCTTAACTAAAGTGCATTAAAAGGAATCATCCGCTGCTGAACATAGGCTTTCCCCTTGAACTTCCTTAGTCATCGGTTGGAAGCGACTTGCATCTGTCCATCTTGTGGGTGGACGCTACGCTTGCTAGTCCGTGGTATCCACTCGAGGTCTTTTCGACCCCATCGGCCATCTGCTTTATACTCGTGTGTACCAGCAATAACATCTAGTTCAATGTATAATACATGTATTTGTCAGGTTTCAACTTCGTTTCCTCGAATTAAATTCCAAGAATATCTGATGCTCGGATTCAACGGCAATCCTCTGCACCCGCCCGGATCTTACAAAGTTACCTAATAAAAAATGTTTATAAGCGCCTTCTCCAGATCCTAATGCGTACGGCGTCCCCATCCCCGGAATACAGAGTGTCGGAAATTAAATTAGAATAAATATAATTAAACAGTTGGCCCCATTTGCTTCGACTTTCAAAATTACAGGATTTAAGGGATTAAACGCCGCCCTGATGTTGAGCCGGCCCGAAAATATATAATGCTTACGCATCTGAGTTATTTTTTTAATTAATTCATTTGCATAGGAACGAGCAACGTTCACACGGAATAAAAGATGATACATTACGATTTTAACGAAGAATTAGAGAGTGTCGGGAGAATTTCTGTGGGAGTATTCAGCAAAGTGAAATATGATGTCAATTAATATGAGGGTTTTGTCAATTTTGAGATTTTTTTTTTACCTTTTTGTGGAAAAATAATAATAAGTACATATAAACGAGTTTTGGGTTATTTAAAACATTAGGTCTCGAAATTCAAAAATCAGAATGTTCTTGCTAAGAGTTACTGAGTGTAATGTGGCCGGTAGGTTCCAAGAACATCATAAAACTTTTGTAAGCCATTATAATATTTCATGAAAATGACGGAAATCAATATAATTAGTAATTCAAATTCAAACAACTTTTTATTTACAGAAATTACAATCGAATTATGATAACTAAAAGTACTTAACTAATAACAGTATAAAATCTAAAAAAAGGCCCTTGAACCATTGTACCAAGGATGCTGTCGGCATTTACTCGTTGTATCGCAATGCTGATACGTTGTGCGAGGAAGCCGCCAGCTCTTCGGTCACCAGTTACATCAACCAGACGCTTCGCAATTTCTGCAAAAAGTTTGTGCGCGCTGGGACCCCATGAACCTAGCGTCTCTACGTTGAACGGTACAAAATGGTACTCTCTGTCCAGGCTTTTATATTTGTTACGTTTAAGAATTTCGGCGCTTTCCGCCCCTGCACCCGCTTTTACATTAGTTCGTTGGAGATGGGACGGCGCTTGGGTGTCTACGCAGGTAGCATCCCACACCAGCATCCGTCCCAAGCTCCAAGGAATCAAAGACACTCCATCAGGTCTCTTGCCATTATCTCTGACAATGCGCGTTCGGTCAGCTCAAGAAGAGCAGGCACATTGATGGGGCAGGCAAGAGACCGACGGATTGTCAATAAGTGTGGCGTGTCTAGAAAAACGGCCTGCACTTTCCTGACAAGATAATCCAAGGTGTCCCAGTTGGTCCACGTCCGTGACACAAAAGCATGTATGTGGCGTACATACCGAAACTCCAAGGCGCAAACCAGTCGCCAGTCTAAGCGAGGTCGGATCCCAGAAAGTACTGATATTTGGCGAAGAATGGGCATGTAGCCAGTAACCCGCTAACATAAGAATATTAGTAATTTATATACTTATCGTAGTCATACTATATCGTTACTAAAAAACCAAGGCAAATCAAAATATTTCCTAAAAAAAGATTTGATCCTAGTTGCGCAGATATCATAAAATGTCTGAATATGTTCCTTGCTTAGTCTCATTAGTGTAAATTATCATTATTGTCTTCCTTGAACGATCACATAATTGTAAGTAAACCACCCAAAAGGGATATAATAATATAATTAGTCTCAACTGCTTTAATTATCAACGGTACCCGTATACATTTAACATAAATATGACTAGGAAGTCAGAACTTACAGTCATGAAATAGTCCTTAGATAATTGGGTGCTTGCTTTGAATACGCTTATATTTTGAAAACTGTCCAAATGAATCAGAATTAAGTAGTATGTCGTGAAGTTAGACTGTGAGACCATCTAAGGAGAGTAAGGTAGCATTCAAATTCTACAGACCTATTCCGGGATGTTTACCTGGTATTGTCCTCAAATTACACCAAGAAACCACATAGGATGGGCAGCAACGTCTCTGTAGAAGGGTGAGACATGTTTTTTTTTTCTGCTCCTCCAACATTAGACGGAGACGGAGACGGGACGGAGACTTCGTTTATCTACGCTACTTTTTCACACTATCTCTCGCATTTGCTATTGCTCGTTCTTTCATGCTGCATACTTTTTTTCTTTCACTCATCATGTTTCTTTCTAAGCAGGGCGGGATTCCCGTCTATTTCGTCCACTTTATTCTACTTATTTATTTTCATTTCTCATGCTCGGAAAATGGGTCATTGTTTATCTACTATGCGGGTGGAAAGTGATACGTTTCCGCCCTAGGGTCGCAATTTGGCATGTTCCTATTATTTCTCCCCTTGTGAGCACTCAGTAGAACAAAGTGGCGAAAACAACCTTATTTACCGACGTCAGAAACAAATACATTAGAATAGTTCTTTCTCTTAAATTATAGGAATTTATTGTAGCGATTATCATGCATAAAATATGTCAATTAATTCAAATATTTATATTATTCGGTTCAAATATTTAAGTGTCTTGGCTCTATACTACAGTAACAAAAAGGAATAAACCTACGAAGTTTTAATATAATTTTAATATGCGCAGCTAAGCAACGGCAGTAACTTATACAGCCAAACATGAATGTATAATTACTTATTGGAAAGATTACCTTCTTATTAGTCATTATTACATTGAATAGGACCATTTTATTAAAAATTCTATTAATTTATACATAAAACAAGCCTTAAATTTTAAAAATAAACGGTTGGGTTTTTCTATAAAACTAAAATGCTGTTTAAGACACCCATTAATTCGCCAATAACGCGCGCGAAAAAAAAAAGATTCTGTGCGTTATGACAATTATCTGTGGACAGTTATGCTGCAAGAAAAAAGTTTGAGGCTGGATTCCGCGCAACTATCCAAAACACTTGGATAGTAAACAAAGTATAGTTATATTTTGAAATTACTAATTACGGGTTATTCAAGCGATTCTAAAATCGACCTAACACCTGACGGAATTAGAAATAAAGGTCAAGTTATCATGGAATGCCTCCTACCGCAAGTTTCAATAGAAAATCGTATCAGTATTGTTATCGTATCAGTTAACTTGTATGAAATGGCGGTCCGAGAAAATAGTGAATACTTTGTCAGAATGTGTGCTGATCCTTTATAAATATATTTCAATGATTAATCGATACAACTTAAACCTTCAGCTCCATGCTTCAACTTAAACAAGCTGATGCGGTAAGAATAGTTTTTTAGTCAGTAATTTTATTATCTAAGAGACATTTTTTTTACTTTTTTCTTGCTCTTATTTTACTTTCCTCGCATTCGAAATGAAAAATAGTATGCTTAACTCGGGTAAAAATCACTCATTTCCGACTCGGACTATTAGCGCTCTCACTTCGTTCGAGCGCCAAACCACCTCGTCGTCAATGAGTGCCTTTCTACCCTTGATTAACAATCTACTATTTTTACTTTGTGGAGTTTTTAATGAATACATTGACACAATTTTTTTTTTCGGTTTTTACATTATTTTCTTATTTTGCTAAAGGCTTTTGTTGACACAGGTATTTGCTTCCTGAGCCATGGGGAGTTCTTTTTATTTAAGTATTTGCATATTATTCGTGTTTCCTGTAATAATTGCAGTAACTTTAGGGGTCGCTTCTACACTACAAACGTAGCAACATTTCTTCTACAAGTAAAAAAAAAAGTGTCATTTTATTACTTGTGATTTTATCGAACAAACTAAAGAGTATTTTTAACAGCATCCAATACTCTAGTTGACGTTGTCTATCAGCCTACAAACTTCATACTTTTCACAATACATTGCTTGCTTAGAAAATCTTTTCTTATTCCTATTTAGTAAACTACCTATAAATATTCAATAGTCGTGCAACAATTATATACGTTGCCACGTTTGTGGTGTAGAAACGATGCCTAAAGTTATTGCTCTTGTTACAGGAAACACCCGATATATCTAGTTGGCTGAGTACCCACAACACAAGCCTTCTAGATCTTACCGTGGATCAATTCTACACGAATTGAAAGAAAGGCCTGTATTAATATTTTTTCCTTGCTTTTAGCTGATTTTATTAAAACCTAATTCGCTGCAGTTTGTTGGGATGTATTGCCAATATGTCCTGTCCTCTTTGTTAACCAAGCTTTTTGAAAATTAATTTTCGTAATTGGTAATTAATTAAATGTAATTCGGATTCACCGAAGCCGCATACGAATCGCAATAATTGAACAGTAAACAAATGCTTTTAATTTAACTAGCTACTAGGTTGGTTTCGCTCATCCACTTTTAGTATAGATATTTACTCCATACCAATATTAAATGGTCATGGAAATTCCCGCATTAAGTTATAAGTTTTTAATGAAATTGACTATTATGAACATGCATTGGTAGATTTGGCTAGTGGCTACGTTCTCTATCCTCGCTGTACGGTCAGGGACTTTAATTGTTGAGCCATTTCACCTTACATTGGGCATTTCATAGAGTAAGCATTAAACTAAAGGAACAGCTTGAACCGTAAGTGGCTCAAGAATTAATGTCGGTGACTGTACAATGGGCTCACCAAAGACAAATGATTTAAGAATTGTTTGTTTTATTTGTAAAAATTGTTTTGTATAAAACAAAGTTCTCGCGTGTAAGATATTGTAAGACGGTTATAATTAAGTGTATTTATGTAATCGTTTTTCAATTCAGCGACGATTAAAATGCGTATAGTTTTTACAGCACATTGACTTATGTTTAACACTGAAGAACCGCCATCTATTTTAACTTGCAAAAATAACAGCTGTAGGCCCACTGGGTTAGCTAACTAAGCCAGAGTTAAGGGTTAAAAAACAGGGTGATCAATCCAAATGGGTCAGTGGGGGGAAGTCAGAAACTATGAGATAGTGAAATCTGTAAATATTCTTTATACGGATGATGATGATGATGAAAAATTTATTCATGACTCATAAATTTACGTTGCGTATCATCAACAAAAACAACGAAAAATCTTTCAGATTTACACCTAACATTGTTTACAAGACTTCGACCAGATTCGATTCCCGGTTATGTATGAGAGATTTAAAAAAAGTTTGAATGCCATTATTATTAAATCTGAAATCGAAGCCATGGTTCCTAAGAACAGATTTCGCTATCTCTCATAGTTTCTGACTTCCTTCCGACCCATTTGGATTGATCACCCGGTTATATTGACGACCGGTCTGGCCTAGTGACCCTGCCTATGAAGCCGATGGTCCTGGGTTCGAATCCCGGTCAGGACATTTATTTGTGTGATGAGCACAGATATTTATTCCTGAGTCATGGGAGTTTTCTATGTATTTAAGTATTTATATGTATCTATCTATTATATATACCGTCGTCTAGTACCTAAAACACAAGCCTTACTGAGCTTACCGTAGGACTAGGTCGATTTGTGTTAGATTGTCCCGAAATATTTATTTATTTATTCTTATTTATTTGTTTATTTATATGGGCTTAACCGTTTAACCTAGGCCTCGGCCTTGCTTTAACTAACTTTTTTTTTATAAATTATAACTTATTTTTAAACAATTTTACGTGGTTTATATATACATAACAGATAAATGCTCAAAAATATAGTAAACGTTCATACAAATGCACCACACAAATGCCCTAGCCTGGATTTAAACCCGGGATTTTATTAACTATTATGCTAGTAAGCTGGCTACTTTACGAATTAGATATGTTAATAATATTTATACTGTCTACGCGAAGTCAAAGGCTGTTTAGAAAAATGCCTACAAATCAGATTTCCTAATCTAAATCTAAATCTTTTCTAGGTAAATCCTTCTCTAGCGTTTAAGGATTTTGGGTTACAAAATCCAGATTTCTCTGAAACAGATTATTCAATCTAGTGACAGTCACGATAAAGTTTTATAGGAAAATATCCTACCATAATATCCGTAAGTACATTGTATAACTAGTAAGAATTTCGATTCTAATGTGCAAGAATACAGTTCATAATTGAATGATTGTTCCAATGGTTGTTACGGCTTCGCACGGTGAGGATTATTGAAGCGTATTTATAAAAAAAATTATATGATTCTGGCTTTTTGTTCTTTGAATATGTAATAGTATATAATAAAGGTAAGCTACTTAGAATTAGTCGAATATGTAAACGGTCCTAATTTTCTGTTACTTACAATGTATGTTATTTTATTTCTTCGAAAAACATATATTAACCCGACCAGGTGCAATTACCAAAATATTATCGCTCCCAAGTGATTTCTGTATGGCGTACATCCTTCTGTCTGTATTAATGCTGGCTTAAAAACATATTTTTGAAAATTATGTAAATTAAATAAGGTAAAACTTAAAACACGAGGCATTTTATTCAAGTATATTCATAGACTAACTTTCCTTCAACTAATCAGCCACTAACTTACATACATATTTAAACACGCTGTTACCGTGTAATTATTTTATTATACGCTAACATTTACAATCTAACCACATACTAAACATTTTATAATACTTCCTTTACATTACCCCAAAACCCTCATGATTTATCTTCAAATCGAACAAAAAACAGCAATGGAAACTAAACAACCCGATTTGCTAGTACACAGCGACGCGCATGAACGCATTGCTACCCTAAAAGCAATACTTAACGAGTTTGTTAACCAGTTTAAATAAAGTCCCCAATAGCTGATACTTGTTAAGGATATGTAGGTCAAGTTATACTAGTTATTATAGGACTTGTCAGTACGGCTAATACGAATGGTAGCTGGGTTCTCTCTAGTCAGTCGAATGCGGACTGTGTGCGGGCTCGCCCGCGCCTCGTGCCCGGAGTCACTGTGAAAGTTTCGTCAGTTTGATTCTACTGCAAATAGACCCCAGTGAATTGTCAAACATCTTGGATATTTGTTCCGCAGCCGTTTTTGTGGTAAGTTACTTAAGTTCGTTGTTTCGCCTCAACTTGGAAGTTGTGGTTGGTTAAAAGTTTGAATTGATCCTATTTAACTTTTTAGAAGTGTTTTCGGGTTAAATATATTTTGTTCACGCGATTGTTTCTTAATAGTTCCGCATAAGTACGTAGTAAAGTGAATACGTAATTTATATTAGTACCGTAATATTTTTTTTTTATTTTGTGTACAAGACACAGATCTTCTAAAGACATTTCCTACCACAGCAAGAAGTTTTTATTACTAATTTGACGCATTTTATAACTACATTAAAATGAATCCTATAAACAATTATATTGACTTTAACAGTCCAATAAAATGTATTTATGAGACTCAATAAATAAATAAATTATCATATAATGTTGAACATAATTCTCGTATTCCTGAATATTGAAATGAGTAAAAAACCGTTACATAGGACATATTTATATTTATAATATCATACTCGTATAATGCTAACCTATGCTCGTAGCACAACGTCGTAGTAAGTTCAAAATTAAAATTTATTGTGACAAGCGTCAAGTAAGTTAACACTTTCACATTCCGCTACGCGCTACGTCCGTAGCCTGTCTCAGCGATCTCCCACTCACTAGACGTCATCTACGCCAACTAATAGTCCTTAATTCATTTCGGTTGACCGTACCAATCTCGCTGGAAGCGAAAACTCAGTAGGAGTATACCAGTAGTACAAGTCAAGTCTGGTGCGGTGGGCCCTGGATTTTCCCCAGGCGAGCTTTCCCCACACAGTCCGATCACACTAATGTGCCGAAACGGTCATAGAGCCTAAGTCAAGACACATTAAGTCCCAGGAAATCCCCAGGGGAGTTATCTGTTTGTAGAGGTTTTCCTCTACATAGAGGATTTCCTCTACATCTGGCATCGGCTACGAGCGTAGCGCGTAGCGTGCTGCGGCACGGAAAGTGTTAAATATGGCGACAGAGCATTCGTTTAATAGAAAACTGTCAAAATTGTGTAAATAGGAGTTTTCCAGTCAAAAGTACTCCCAATTAAAGTAACGTAAAAAAGTATTTTGTGACGTTTATTAAGCATGAACTCTGTATTGGCAATTAATGTTTCTCTATTTTTTTAGGTATTCATAGAAATTTAATGCTTATTTTTATCGTCACAGAACTGACATAGTTAACTTTTCCACAAATTACGCTAATTGGGGACATTTTTTCTGAAAACTCCCAAATACAAGAACATTTCACCTATCAGGGTGACTTTAACAGACGATTTGTAGACCCATTACTTGTTTGGTTAACATATTAGCGCGCTACGCTTGTAGACGAAGCCTCGTATATTCTGCATATGTAGCAAAAAGTCGCTATGAATACAGAACTTTTCTAGCAGGTTCATTGCGCGAAAGTGTTAATTATTCTGTACCACCGTTTGCTACGCGCTACGCTTGCAGAGCCCAGCGTTCTTACATTTAGAGGCGAGTCGCTTAACGTACATTCTACGAACTGATTCCCATAGGGAACATTCAAACTTTTCACACAAGAAAACTTTAACTATTACGATTACGTTAACACGTTCAGAGCCAATGTTAGCTACGCTACACTCGTAGCCAATCCTAGCGATCGAGCTGATCTTTTATAGAGATAAGCTCTTACGAACAGAGAACCCGAGCTGATTCAAGGCATTCAAAGTGTTAACAGACGATTTGGTGATATCGTTTTCGTGTCTATTAGGGTAGCTCAGGTTGTATAAGTTTAAAGTCCTGGCACTCTCAAATTCAGCATGTACATGTGCAATAGACATCTTTTTTTTATTTTATTGTTACGTGTTTATAGTTTTTATTTTTATTTTTTATTTTTATTTATTTTTATTTATTATGGGAAACAAACAGCAAAATATAACACAGATACACATTACACGAAGAAAACACATTAGCCAGAACAGTTTCCACTTATAAATATAACATAGAAATGTTGCACAGAAAGATACTATTGCTATACATTAAATATTTTGGTTACTACAATATAATATTATAAATTAAACTAAATAGGTAGGTGCTATACAATATTGTAATCTTGGTTACATAAGGAATTAGAGTTTGGCCAGTGAAAAAAAATTGGTTTACTCACTTAAAGCATAGACAATTGAATCGTAACGTCTCTTTCTTTCGTTTGCACTACGACCCCAAAAAAAGGGATGAGTATAGTTTATTTTTTTCAACTTTAAGAGTAACAATCGAGTAATAATTGGTTAGCCAGACTCTACTTCTTCATATTTCTCAATACACGCAAATATTGTTGCAAGCTCAAATGAAATATATCAATACTATTAAATTTTATATTGTAATTTCTACAAGCTCTAGATATAAATTTATTTTGAACATACGATTTACGGTTAAAAGGAATGGCAAATAACATAGAGGATCTGGTCCGACGAGTAGGGCAGCGAAGCGTTACTTTGGAGAGGAGATTCGGGGAATCAACAGAACCACTAATTATCTTGTGTAAAAACGCTTGATCTCTTATTTCGCGACGTACTCGAAGGGGCTCAATGGGGAAATTATTATAATTTTTGAATTTGTATTTCATTCGTTTTATAAACTTGTGTTGAATTCTTTCTATAGCGTCCACGTGAATCTTAAAGTAAGGATTCCAGACCGTTGATGCATATTCCAAATGGGATCTTACAAGGGCGTTATATAAAAGAAGAGTCGTTTTCAAATTTTTAAAAGGTTTACTTTGTCGAAGTACAAAGCCCAGCATCTTATATGACTTAGAAATGATTTTATTAATATGAGGAACCAGTTGTAGCTCGCTGTCCAGTAATACTCCCAGATCCTTAACTGCGGTTACCCGATTGAGATTAATATTATTTATTTGGTAATTAAATTCTAAAGGAGACTGTTTTCTCGAATACGATATGATACAACATTTATCCACATTTAGATGAAGTTTATTTTCAGCACAGTATATGCTTAACCTATTTAAATCCATCTGCAGGTTGAAACAGTCTATGTCCGATTTCACGGAGGTAAATATTTTAGTGTCATCCGCGTATAATAGAACCCTGGAATGGTGAAAGCAGTCCACGACATCGTTTATAAATATATTGAATAGCAATGGACCGAGGTGCGATCCCTGCGGGACACCTGACGAGACAGGAACAAAACAAGATGTGTGCCCCTTAACAGCTACGGCCTGGGTTCTATTACGCAAATATGATGTTAGCCACCTTAAGAGATTCCCGTGTATTCCAAAATCTTCTATTTTTTATAAGTAATGAATGCGAAATTTTGTCGAAGGCCTTGGAGTAATCGGTATAAATGGCGTCCACCTGCAGGCCTTCACCCATTGACTCCAGCACGAAGTCAAGAAGTTCACCTAGGTTTGTTTCAGTTGATCTTTACTGATGAAACCGTGTTGATTTTGGATTAACTTTGGTCTAATTACATGAGCAAGTGTATCGTAAATAATCTTTTCAAAAGTTTAGGAATTACTGATAACTTTGAGATACCTCTGTAGTTTTAATATCATGCTTGTCGCCGCTTTTGAATATTGGTACTACAATTGAACGCTTCCAATAATCAGGTAAACTTCCAGAACTAAGAGACATATTAAATAGTAGGCTAATGGGGTAAGCTAAGGATGCCCGACAGTTTTTCAAAAATACAGGATGGATGCCATCAGGGCCACTACCTTTATTTACAGCAAGTGTCAAAAGATACTTCTCAACCAACTTAGGTGTTATACTTATGGTGCTAATCAATGTACCTGACCCAGTCAAGTTATTGCTTATAATTGATCCTTGGGAATAAGGAACATTAAGATCGTCGTTTACAAAAACTGACTGGAAAAAAGTATTAAATAAATTAGCGATACCCTGTCCACCAGTGACTATATTATTATCTAAATAAAGACTATCAGGGATTCCGCTTTGATTCATCTTTGACTTATAAAACGACCAAAATGATTTAGGATTTTTATGTATATTTTCTTCTGTTTTAGAAATGAATAAATTATAGCACGAGTCTTCCATTTTTTTAATTTTTTTTCGCAATATAGAAAACTTGTCGTAGTCAGAGCTTCTGTTATAAATTTTCCACTTTTTATGAATTTTGTATTTTTTTTTAATAAGTTTAATCAAACTTTGAGAGTACCAAGTAGGATATTTATTTTGATTATTATTAATTTGTCTAGTAGGAACTAATTGGTCTATAACTTTATTTATAATTGCATGGAAATTATCAACTGCGTATTCGATATTGCCTGCAGGAAAAGCATTTTGCCAGTCAACATTATTTAGCTCCCCATTTATGACGTCATAGTTAGCTGCAAAGAAGCGTCGTACTATACGGCAGGCTGGTCTCAAAGTGTGATCAATCGACTCTATGTCAGTCCTTACACAGAAGACTGGGTGGTGGCCGTCAATTGGGACCAAAGCCTGAGCAGAGGATAATGTGCAAAAGCGATTTGATAAAACCAGATCTAACTGTCTATTATTTTTATTTGGAATATTATTAAACTGATGCCAATTAGTAAAAGAGAGAAATGAAAATAATTGGCTCGATAGAATATTTTGGTTAGGATTTTCTAAGTAAAAATGTTTTGTACTACTGTTAGGCTGAATCCAGACTGCCTCCGTAATATTAAAGTCGCCCAATACTATAAATGTGTCATCAGGGGAGTCAGTATAAAGATCTGATAAATATTCCCAGAACGAGAACTGTGAGTCAATTTGAAATTTAGTTTGTGGAAAGTAGCACGAAAACAACCTCAGCTTTTTACTGGTAGGGCCTTGCGAAACAGAAATATCAACCCAAGTAACGTCAGCGTCGTGCAGAACAACACAAGGACGAATGTCGCGCTCGTCGGCTCTAAATTTCCGATGAACTGCTATCAAGGTTCCGCCACCGCGCGTCATGCCCAGTCTCTGATAGTCACGGTCAACTCGGTAGACGTTATAGCGGTCGTCAAAAAGTTCGGAATTGAAAATACCGGGTAAGAGCCAAGTTTCGGTAATACAAACGAAGTCGTAATCGAATAGTAGAATATTACGAAGGAATTCGCCCGTTTTTGATCTCAAACCACGCGCATTTTGATAATAAATGCTAATATTATCGAATTTTAAATATAAACGTAATTACAATACTCATGTTAATTACTTTGAACTTTAAAAGCGAGCTGTAGTAAAAAGCATGCTCAATTAGTTTAAAATTAAGTAAAGGTGTGAACTTGCAGCAACTTCTGGGAAATGTAGAAATGAGATAATCAGCTGAACTAACAACAAAAAATAACAAAAGTTTGACGCTATAAGAGTATAAAAGTTTATAATTTTCTTTAGGAAGGCGATTAAGTAAATATATTTTATAACACCAAAACATGAATAATATTTCGTATATCGCAAATTGCAAAACAAAAAATGTACTTATGATATTTTGTTTAAATCATTCTCAGAGACAATATACAAAACAGGCGATTTCTCGTTACGACGAACCATGACTGTGCAGTTTCGGACCCAACAGAACTGATACTGTTTCAGACCTGCTCTGCGTTTAGCCTCTTTAAGTAGAAATTTATTAAAGCTCGATAGGTGGTCGTTAATATATATACGATTCGAATTAGAGGGGAATCCCAAATCGGATGCTTTCAGGTTCTTAAGCTTACGCAAGGCCGAGACAAAATCATCCTTCTTGTACCTAGCTTGCATCTTAAGAACAATGGGTTTCGGTTTAGTGTTATCCCCGTCATTTCTAACGGCAACCCGTGTTATGAAGTCGACATCAGTGTTCCGGTTCAACGAATACCCGCTCAACTCAGCGAGCCTTTCCAAAACTGCAAACAAGTTCTCGCCTTTTGATTCCGGAACACCGTTAATCTGCACATTCGAACGTCTTACCCACTGTTCATTATTTCTAGTTGCACAAACAAGGTTTTCAACTGTATTTTTTAAGCTGTCAAGGTCTGACTTGTTTTCCTCCAATACGTCGACGCGGGCTTCGATAGATGACATCCTTCCAGCCAAAGCATCTAATTTAGAGTCAATGCTGCTCCGCATATTAGCTATTTCGTTTTTCACCTGGGATATGTCATCCTTAATTCCCAGAAGAGTAGAGAATTGTGACTGTAAAGCAGACAATTTCGATAAAATGTCACTCATAATTGCTTCAGAGCTAGTTGAGGCACTCACTGTAGGCATCCTTTTCTCCATAGGTTTTGATAAGAATTAGGAGGGTTACCATTACTGTCAAGTTCTCGGATACATCTCCCAGCGTGTCGTCAACTTGGCTAGAGTCCTCCTGTATTTCATCACAAGACATTACTGAGTCATTGAGCGTAGCTGACGCTTGGAGTTGCTGCAAGGGAGTATTATCGTTCCTTCGACGACGCGTATTGACCGACGTACAGAAGGAGCACATCCATGCCTGTATGAAGCTGTCTGTAATCTGTATTGGCGCTAAATTTAAGCACTGACAATGGTAGCTTCCATGACATTTAATACATTTTATTAAAGAGTCTATTTGAATAACTTCATTACAGGCAACACACGACATTATCTAAATTATTAATTCAAATAAAAATAACATTAAAGTTCAAACTCAAGACGTCGCACGTGAAGCGCTATTTCACGCGAGCTCGCTCAAACACTCGTGGCGCAGCGGTACGACGCGCGGGCGCAACGCGGAGACCCGGAGTTCGATCCCCGACAAAAAATGCAAAAAGATGCACACTGAGTCCGAAGATACTCTCCTCGGGCACAGTCACCGGCCGATCGCATTAAAGAGTAGGAAGTCCGACACTTTCCAATATGGCCGACGAGTTAGACACAAACAATCCCAAGAAAGACAAGGAGGGACCGAGTCACTCACTACACTGACGAGATATTTATATAAAAATTATAAATTACTAAAGTTCACCAAAATAACTAACACAACACACGTCCTCTCTGAGCAACGGCGCAACGACGAAAAAAGCTATAGTTGTTGTCTTAATGAAATAAAAAGATATATTGAGATAAAATCTGTTTTGTAATAGTTGTCCTTTAAAAGTTTTTGTCATTAAAACTATGTCGGCTTCTTTAGGCTTCTACGTGACATAAATCATAATTATTACAGTTTTTGGTGAACTAAATAAATACTTGCTTTAATTTTCTTTCTGAAGGACAAACGCTTTACTTTGATAAGGAAACTTAGTGGGGTTTTGGCAATAAATATGTTGACACTAAACTACTGCTAAAGTTTATGAGGCACTTTAATGGCGGTGCATCAAAGCCTAAATCTGTCGGGAAAGTTAGAACTTAGACCTGCTTTAATAAAGAGCTGTAGCGTTAGAGGGTTTCGATTATCTGAATTTAGGAAAATTGAAGGTTATCAAGTTCTATGGGCTCCACGAAATTGGTACCTACATCGTAATCGCTTTAATGTTCGCAATTACGGGCGGACCATCAATTTATATTTGCAGGGAACCCATAACGCTAAGTACATTGCAAAACCAGTGCTTATCGGCTATGAAAATAGTAAAACTCCACCATGACCAAGGATCAAATATACTGGGATTTGAACCAAGGATCGTCACTACCCACTAGGAAAGACCTGGTTTATAAAGTCAAAGTATGAATGTATGATAAGATTAGGCCTTTATTTTTATTTTACTGCTACGGACAAAAGTTTGCCAGAAATATAAGTACTAAACAATTGAATAACTTTTCCAATCGCTGTTACATCACTTATGCGTGGGGTCCAATTAGGTACCGACAAAAAGGGCTTTGCTGGGATATCTCTAAAGGGTAGAATACGTAATGAGAGGTCACACATAAAACCCATTGAATTAGCAAACTAAAGTGCCAGTGGCCCGTCCGCATTGCCCACAGAAACGATAACTTGCGGTAAATATTTTCACGAGTTCAAACCGCTGGTCGACCAGTGCCACAGTTTTGGTGCTTTATTTTGAATTTTGTAAGCCAACTGATTGGAAATAGTGCATCTTATATTAAGGTGTGAAGGTGCACTTTACATTAAACGTGTAGCTAAGAAACCAATTAGAACTAAAGTGGCTGTATCCACGGCCTCTCAGTAGGTAGGGAAACGCCAGAATCAACTAAGGGCGTATCAAAGTCATCTTTCTCACGTTGTCCCGGCGTTATGCCACGGCTCGTGGTAGCCTGGGGTCCTCTTGGCAAGTAATCCCAGGATTTGGCATAGGCACTAGTTTTACGAATGCGACTGTCATCTGACCTTCCTTAGGCCTTATTAGAATTAACTCGATTTTCTCACGATGTTTTCCTTCACCGTTCGGCAAGCGACAGGTAAATGATATTACGTACATAAGTTCCGAAAAACTGATTGGTACAAGCCAGGGTTTGAACCTGTTACCTCTGGATTGCAAGTCGCATTCTCTTACCGCTAGTCTACCAGCGCTTGCAAAAGGGCGTACCCAAGTGCAGAGCGGATAGGCGGATAAGGTGTGGTAAGCAGGAGCAATTAGATATAGGTACCTATATTATATTTATTCCTTGGTTATGAATGTTATCATTGTAGGTATATTTCATATTATTTATTATCACAGCGACATCACAATATCAAGAATAAGAATAAAAAACATTCATTCGAGACAATCACAAACATGAACAGACAACAAATACAGAGGACTAGAACATTAAGCCAGCATCACGAAATGGACCCAACTCATTGTCAGCATAATGCTAGCTTTGCAGCCTCCGTTGATCTTCCGTGCGGCCCATTCGGTGATGCTATAGCAGATATCACAACCATTTACTTTTAAATAACATAATTATTTAGAAAACAAATTAAATAAACGAAAAAATCACCATGAACACAACCATATCATCCGTAGCGTCAGGTTGAACCTCAAAATGTTATTTGTTCATTAACATAGTTTAGTGTGTAATATTGATAGCTTATTGTCAGAGTCTGGAATTTTCATGGGAAAACAAAAGACTGTCGCAAACTTATCAGTGTTAGATGCATTTTTTTATCGACATCGACAGTTGTGTAATGGAAAAATCTTATAATTACCACGCTCCGTGTAGTTAAATGGTATGCCTATAGTATTTACTCATATGGCTAGCCCATCAAAAAATCTACAACTATTAGGACGAAAGGAAGATATATTATCTACACACGCAATTAAAAACCAACAATAAAACTAAACGATATACAAAAGTGCCCAAGTTTAATCGCTTCGGTTTCTGTGACAGTATATCACCGTTTCAAACCCATTTTTGTAAACTGGCTTATCATAAACAATATACCTAACGACCGCTCTTCTAAATATTTTTTTATGACAATGTATACAGTGCTAACAACGGTTATGAATATTAATAACCCTGTCACGGGGAGATTCAGGTCGTGGCGGATTCAGGTCACTTAGAATTAATGTTTTATTATTTGCAAAATAAATTAGTATTCTCGTATGATAAAATATGTTCGATATTTAAATCGAAAGAAAAATAGAAAAATTTGACTCGGTACGGGACTCGAACCCACAATCCTCCGCGAATATCGAAGATATTCGCTAGCAGACGTTTCTGCATAAAAAAAAAAGATAAAATATGACAGCCTTAGGGTATAGTTTCTTAAAAGGTAGGCAGCGCCCGTGTGAATCCTCTAGAATTTGTCATCTACTTATAAGCTAAGGTAACTGCTTATCACCAAGCGGACCGTATGGTTGTTTGCCACCAACGTAGTACCTATTAAAAAACTTAGTACCACGGGCACATCAATATTTCTCCTTTAGAAACCGGAGCTATTATGGCTTTCTTTATTCGTGGAAATCGAAATGTTGGGAATTTGTTATTATGACACAGTTCAGGTAAGAAAGCATATAAAAGTATGTCTATTTTGTGAAGTCAAATTTATTTATACATTATTATTTTTACTTTTATACTTTAGTATTTTCAGTTATATCTTGTAATAAACTGTTTGATATGTTTTCTTATCGGACTACGCATAATTATGTAAATACTTTAAGAATTGATGTGTCACTGTATTGAAAAAATAAGTCCCGCCGTAGTTTCTTCCCGTTCATAAGTGCATGTAATATGCCTAAATTGAAAAATAAAGATCTTTTAGCTTTAAATGATAAATTATTTTATATTAAATTGTTTTTTATGAATTATTAAGTTTCCGTTCCGTTTATGACATTTAAAAGAAACTCAAAAAATACTGTATATTTATAGCTGTAGGCAGCCATTTTAGTCTCTGGATACCGCCACACCAGCATGACAAGCCGGCAAAAAAATCAGTTAGCCTCACTTACTTTTCACCGTAAATTTTTCAAGTGCGCCATACTTAAACCACTCCAGAAATCCCTGGCATCTAACAATGAAAAGCAAGAATGCTTAAAAAACTGTCGCGTAGAGAGGACACACAATTAAGCGAGGAGGAAATGTTCACAATGCTTACGGAGGCTGGTGCGTAACCGACCATTGGATATGAGATATGACATGAGATGATAAAGCAAAAAAAGGCAAATGAACTTGTGAGTAGAAACTTTACTATTAACTGTCACGGGCGGATTTTGGTATGTCCTTAAACTACTAGACCAGGAAAATTAGCTTACCCTGGACATAATTCAATAACTCGTTGTTTTTGTTATTTTATTGGATATTCATATTCAGTATTCAATATAAATTAGATATATTCAGTAAAATATCCGCGGTCGTAACTATATAAAAAAAAATCGAGGGTTATCATATACTACCTAACTTTTTTCTAAAAGCAAAAAAGATAACCAAATACCTTGTTGGTATAATTTTGACTAGCCTTTAAATGCTATCACTTAATAGCAAAATTAAACTGAAACCAATTTCGCATGTATGTTTTTTTTTGTAGTTTGTATCTGATCTCAATATCTAGATAAGTAAAAATGTTAACTATGATTGTTAAGTTTTTAATACCGGAAGGTTTTAAACCTTCGCACATTTTTCATCCATGTCATTCATACATCCCATGTTCTATGTATTTATCTCGCTTTGGGGATGGGGCATGCGCGGAGCGGCAATTTTTAAAAAGAAGAGAAAAATGAAAATCTGATAGCTGTCAAGAATCGCTTGAAAAAATTGGAGCTTTGCGGAATTTGCGGAGAATTGATATACACTATTATTTTATAAGGAAGCGGGGTGAGTGCGTAGGGATTTATTTTATTATATTTTTAGTTTTCCATCTTTTCTTTGTTCATCAACACACAAAAGCCTAAATCAGAATGTGCCAGGAGCCAATCATAATATGAACCAGCAATTATATTTCTAGTGCGAAAGCCAAAATCTCCCTCCAAGAGGGAGAAGGCATTTTCTAACATTTTGGTCCTTCGAACCGGATTTACGGATTTTATTGGCGCCTTGGTACATTCTGATTTGGTTTTTAAACAAATTCATATATTTCGAACGGTCGAAATATTTATTTAATTATTTGCGGTAACCTACACACTACACACAGTTTTTGGGGTATATATATTTTTAGCGGTCGTTTATTACTTATCTTATGTATTGCGGTGGGAAATTTATTTTATTTCAAGTCATATTCATACTTTCATTGACATTCATCTTGGTATGTTCGTCGCGGATTATTTGGATAAAACGTTTGCTATCTTCTGGTATTTAAAGCGAACATTCACTGGGCATCCAATTTTACTAACGACTGAAATTGTTTTATCAATTTCAATTCATCATAATTTATTTTTTTGGAATTGTTTATTTTATAACAGTGTAATTTAAAACAGTTCAGTTGCTAGGTTACGGAACTAGAACTAGGAACTAACGGCTAATTTCGCAGTATGCGGTGTCTGCTATCTTAGCCTAATGGTTATACTATTTGCTTAGTAAGATCGAGGTCGTCGGTTCGATCCTCAGCCAAGGAGTTCTTTTTGTATTTTTCTAAGCATTTAGTATTTTCGTAAAAGCGGTTTTAAACATTATTTATCGGTATTTAATATTGTTGCGGGAATTTAAATATTTATTTCTCTTTGCGGAATAATTTAAAAATTATTAAGTATTTAAATTTAAGTTAGCGGTACATGCTTAAATTTAAAAAATAAAATAAAAATAATTTTAGTATTAGTGTTCGGTGGGGGTGCTTAGTACAAATAGTGCTAATTAAGTGCTATTTTTAGTTTTCATGGTTTGGTTTTTCTTAGGATTTTGGTTGATTTTATTAATTTGGACTACGCACTTAAACACCAACGTGAACATGGCGGCAGCTAGGCGGATTCAGTTGTTGCAGATGAAATATCATACAGCTTGTCGTAGTATTGATATAATGAATGGATTGGCTCGTAATCCAGAATTGTCTTCGGAACAAGAAAGCGATTTTATGGTGCGGTTTCTGGATTTAGAGAAAGTTTACGAAACATTTACGGAAATGTTTTATGAACTTCAGCTCTCTGCTGCGGAAATAGAGAGCTTCGACCTGGAAGGTCACAAACAGGAGTACGAAATCTATAATAAAAAATATTACTTTATAAAACAGCGTCATTTAGCGTTGACGAATTCGAACGCTTCAGCTAACTTGGAAAACAGCTGTAGCAGCGGTAGCGGCAATGACACTAAGGGAGTGCGGAATAGGGTAGTTCTCCCTAAAGTGAAGCTTCCTAGCTTTGCGGGCCAGGTGGAGGAGTTTGTTCCTTTTATGGAATTGTTTCAGTCATTGGTGGGTAATGACATGGCTTTATCGGATACTGAAAAATTGTACTACTTAGCAGGGTCACTTATAGGTGAACCAAAGTCCTTGATCCAGCATTTGTCTGTCACGGGTGACAACTTTTCCGTTGCTGTAGATTTATTAAATGCGCGGTACAACAACAAACGATTACTCGCGGACCGTTTGTTGCATAACTTATTAAGTGTTCCACACGTTACTAGTAAAGGGATTAGCGGCTTGAAATTATTTTTAAATACTTTGATCGAAAATACAAAGGCATTGGAAAAGATGAAGTTTCCTGTTGAATCTTGGTGCTATTTGTTGTTTTATATAAATTTCCAAAAACTTGACAATAATTTAAGAAAACACTTTGAAGACAAGCATGCTGACAAAGAGTTGCCAACATTCTCGGATCTGTTAAAGTTTCTGGAGACTGAAATACGGATTTTAGAATCCAGCGCGGATCCACAGGCTGGTACGTCGTCTGCGGCTAGACGTAGTGGAACTGGTCAGAGTCATGCGGTAAAGGCTCATGCGGTTTTTCAGAATGCGGGTTCAACTTCGGTGTGTAAATTATGCGGGAAAAACGGACACTTTATTGCCAAGTGTGAAAGGTTTTTGGAAATGAAACCTGCGGCTAGGAAACGTCAAGTAGTAGCACTGAGATTATGTTTTAAATGTTTAAATGGTCACAATATAAACCAGTGTACTTACAATAAAACTGTTATAAGTGCAATTCGGCGAAACATCATTACTTGCTGCATTTTGATTTACCGGCAACTGGCTCAGATCGTGAACAACGTTTGACGGCAAACAATGTTCTTACAACTGGAAGGGTACACAGCCCCAATACCTCGCACTCTACAAGTACTGCTGCTGCGAGTGCACCTTTGACCAGCGGTCTTCCAGGTAGTGCGGTCCCTGGAGTCACTGGACAAGCGGCGCTACATGTCAATACGCCAAACATGTATCAGCGGAGAACACTTCTTGCAACGGCGATAGTACGAGTACTGGATAGCAGCGGCTGCTACCAGGAGGCGCGGGCCTTGCTGGATGGAGGGAGCGAGAGCACATTTATTTCGGAGGCTTGTGTGCAACGGTTGGGTTTAAAGCGGTTTAGACCTGACACATCTCCGCTTACTGGACTGGGCTGTACTCCTATAACCGGTAATAGAGGAGCGGTCAATCTGACCATGGCATCTAGGTTTTCGGATCAACCTGTGTTAGTGACCACAGCTACGGTCTTAAATAAATTAACCAACGATCTGCCTGGAATTTCTTTACCAATTGAATTAGCGGATAGTTACCGGGGACTTTATCTTGCGGATGATAAGTTCTACGTCGGTCGAGAGGTTGATATTTTAATTGGTGAAGATTTACTTTGCGACATTGTTCTGAGCGGTCGCCATAAGATCAATGATCATATTCCTCGGTTTACAAAAACAGTTTTCGGTTACGTATTGTCAGGCCCAGTCACTCTTTTGGCATCTCAGTCATTCTCTAAAACAAGTCACTCTACCCAAGCTCTTTTCTGTAGCACAAGTACAGACCAGATTTTAGAAAGATTCTGGGAAGTTGAGGACATCCCAAGTATGGTTGAAAACCCTAAGGATCTAGAATGCGAGATGATTTTTAAGGATACTCATCAGCGCATTGAAGAGGGCAGATATATAGCACGCTTACCCTTTTATCGGATGCTCCGGAGCTTGGAAACACGGTACCAATAGCCATGAAGAGGTTTTGGCTATGGAAAGGCGACTTCTTGCGAAAGGTAATGAGGTCTTTAGAGCAAAGTATATCGGATTTATGCGGGAATATTTACAGACGGGGCACATGTCGCTTTGTGATGGTGAACCACAGGACTACACAAGTGACAGTTATGTGATCCCTCATCATGGAATCTTTAAGGCGGATTCTGACAAGATCAGAGTAGTTTTGATGCCAGCTGTGCTTCAAGTAACGGAGTCGCTTTAAATGACTGCTTACATGCAGGACCAAAGTTGCAGCGTGATATCGCAAATATAATATGTAGGTTTCAGTTTACATCCTTATGTTTTTACAACAGACATCAGGATGATGTTTAGACAGATTTTAATTTCTGAGGAACATCGGAAATTCCAGCTTATTTTCTGGAGGAGTCCCCGGATCTACCCTTGCTGGTTTATCGCCTGAATACGGTGACTTATGGTATGAAGTCGAGCCCATACCTTGCGATCCGAACGCTAAAACAATTAGCTGACGATGAGGAAACGCTGTTTCCTGCAGCGGCGAATCTTCTTCGCTCTTCGGTATATATGGATGATATTTTAGGAGGAGCAGATTCTATAAAAGATGCGATTAATTTAAAGCAGGAACTGACAGACTTACTACGCTCTGGCGGTTTTGAGTTAAGTAAGTGGACGTCAAACAGTAAGGAGGTCTTACAGGACATAGAAGAGGAACACTTAGAAAAACCTCGAAAGATTTTTGATAATGCGGATGGACCTAGTTTCTTTAAAATTCTAGGCATTCAATGGGATTCTAGCAGTGACAGTTTCTCATATCGCACTAGGCTAGAGGATACGGGCGGTTGTACTAAGCGGTCAATTTTGTCGACTCTAGCTAGGACATTTGATCCGTTAGGATGGATCAGTCCGGTAATTTTCCAAGGTAAGGTCCTCATGCAGCAATTGTGGTTGAAGAATTTATCTTGGGACGCGGAAGCTCCGGAGGATGTGGTTGCGGAATGGCAAGGGATTTTAAGGGATATGCCACTGATTTCACATCTTCGGCTTGATCGTTTTGTCTTATTGGACGTTAAGACTTGTTCCCTGCACGGATTCTCAGATGCATCAGAACTTGGTTATGGTGCAGCGGTATATCTGAGAACTGTAGGAAATGATGGAAAAGTAAAGGTTAGTTTGATGATGGCTAAATCAAGGGTTGCGCCGATTAAATCAAAACTTACCATACCTAAACTTGAGCTTAGTGGTGCTATGTTACTTGTTCGTCTCCTGAAGTTCGTCGTTGCTGCTATCAGTGAGAAAATGACGATCGATGATATCGTTGGATGGAGTGATAGCACGATTGTTCTCTCGTGGCTGAAGATATCGCCACACTTGTTGCAAATTTTTGAGGGCAATCGAGTTTCACAAATTGTCAATTGCGGTTTAGATATGGTTTGGAGACACTTACCTTCAGAAATGAACCCCGCCGATATCGCGAGTCGCGGCTGTCGCGCATCGGAGCTGCTTGAGCACACCTTATGGTGGGGGCCTGTATGGTTGTCAGGTGATGCGGACACCTGGCCCAAGAATATAATGGATAAAGCGGAAGATCCATTACCTGGTTTGCGGAAGGTGAGGGTAAATGTCCGGGCTTTAGTCGGTATTGTTGATAATGATAACATTTTTACTCGGTTTAGTAGTTTGAATATGTTACTGGCGGTCGTAGCATATTGCTTTCGGTTTATCAACAATACCAGGGATCCAACAAATAAAGTTGTTGGGGTTCTATCAGTGTCAGAGCGACGGTTCGCTTTGCAGCGGTTAATTTGGTTGGTTCAGCAGATGGAGTTTGCGGATGACGTCCACTGCTTAACTCAACACAAACAATGTTCCACTCGATTACGTCGGCTTGGACCATTTATTGGGGATGATGGTTTACTGCGCGTTGGAGGTCGTTTGGAGCATTCAAATTTAACTTTTGAGCGGAAGCATCCAGTGATTTTACCAAAATCACACGCTTTAACGGTTTTGATCGTGGATTATTTTCACGTTTTGTATTGCCACGCGGGGGCTACGGTTCTGATGGCCGTTATACAACGGAAGTTTTGGATTCTTTCTGCGGGACAAGTAATTCGTACGCGAATATTTAAGTGTATGAAGTGTTTTAGAACCAAGGCCAGGCCTACGACGCCAATGATGTCAGCGTTGCCCTGGGATCGGGTCAATGCGACTGGCGTATTTCACACCGTGCAAACAGATTTTGCTGGTCCGTTTAGTATTAAACATTCTCGTGTGCGGAACGCAAAAATTTTAAAGGCGTATCTTTGCGTATTTATTTGTTCTGCATCCAAAGGCGTACATTTAGAGTGCGTCACAGATCTTTCAACTGAAGGTTTTCTCGCAGCTTTGACGCGCTTCACTTCGCGACGCGGTATGCCGAGCGTTATACGTTCAGATTGTGGAACTAATTATATGGGTGCGAATAGGTATTTGGATGATGTGCGGAAATACTTGGCATCTGAAGAAGTTCGGCAAGAACTTAGCGACGGCGCGGCTAAACAATCTATTACATGGCGGTTCAATTCTCCAGCGGCGCCTCACTTCGGCGGTTTATTTGAAGCGACCGTAAAATCAGCTAAGACATTATTGCGGCGTGTCATAGGTGAACAGATTTTGACGTTTGATGAATTGGTTACGGTTTTTACTAGGGTGGAAGCGGTGCTGAACTGTCGTCCTTTATGCCCGCTGTCTCAAGACCCTCAGGAACTTGAAGTCCTGACACCGGCCCATCTACTGATTGGTAGACCTTTGCTATCGGTTCCTGAGTACAATTTTGAAGAAATTCCGAGCTCAATGTTGAATCGATTTAATTTAGTTCAGGCAATATCTCAACGCGTTTGGAGAAAGTGGAGCGAACAATATCTACATTCTCTCCAAATGCGTCGCAAATGGACATCGCCAACTGATCCGCCTAAGCTAGGTGATCTGGTCCTCATCAAAGAGGAAAATTTACCTCCTCTTCGATGGAAGATGGCGAGAATAGAGCAGTTGTTACCCGGCAAAGACGGTGTTGTCCGGGTTGTACGCCTCAAAACGACTACCGGTAGTCTTACGCGGCCAGTTGTGAAAATTTGTAGGCTTCCTTTGGATGATTAAGTCGTACCCAACTGTTTTAATTTAGTTTTTATCTAACATAGCTTAATTTGTGTTTTATTTTTTAATTTTTGTTGATAAAGGCATCAGCCTTTCTCGGGCGGGGGAATGTTAAGTTTTTAATACCGGAAGGTTTTAAACCTTCGCACATTTTTCATCCATGTCATTCATACATCCCATGTTCTATGTATTTATCTCGCTTTGGGGATGGGGCATGCGCGGAGCGGCAATTTTTAAAAAGAAGAGAAAAATGAAAATCTGATAGCTGTCAAGAATCGCTTGAAAAAATTGGAGCTTTGCGGAATTTGCGGAGAATTGATATACACTATTATTTTATAAGGAAGCGGGGTGAGTGCGTAGGGATTTATTTTATTATATTTTTAGTTTTCCATCTTTTCTTTGTTCATCAACACACAAAAGCCTAAATCAGAATGTGCCAGGAGCCAATCATAATATGAACCAGCAATTATATTTCTAGTGCGAAAGCCAAAATCTCCCTCCAAGAGGGAGAAGGCATTTTCTAACAATGATATTTATATCTTTTTAAGCTTTATAATGTCTATTTAGACAATTAAGACAAAAATTAAACGTTTGTGTTTAACGTTTCAATAATAATGCATTTCTCGGTAGTTAAAAATCATAACTGAGAATTTTTTGTTTAATAATAGCTTATTGTGTACTATGATCACGTTTTCGTCAAAATTAAACATATTTATTACACAGATAAGAAATTATAAATCTAATTGAATAGATAATATTATACACACGGCCCTGTCGAGGAGGGGGATGCTCGCGGGGAGTGCGGGACGTAGGGGGAGCGGACGTCGGCGGCGAGCCGGCTAACATGCGCCGCCGGACCAGTTGTAACCAGTTTATTTCAAAAATGCACTTGTTTTATGGCAGTGACGTCTATCTTAACTTTTACAAATCACCTTGATTTTTATAACTACTACTAGCCGGGTTAATTTTAAACCAACTTCAACCCCTGAAATCCGGTCACAAAACTTAACAGTTACCGGCACAGACCAAATTCCACGCCACACGCGGGCGCAGCCGCGGTCACAGCTAGTATAATATCTACTTGTTGTGAATCGCCCATCATATTTTGATTTAGGTTAATGTGGGTAAGACCGTCTGCCAACCAATTTCTTACATTATCTCATCGGTATTTAGTGTCATATGACGGACTTCCCTTCAAAATAAAGTATCCGGTCTTATCCACATTGACATAAATGATTCTGTAGAGAAATGAAAGCTTAGAAATCGGTTTTACAAGTTAACAATTTCTTGAAAATCAAAGGTGTAGCATACACCGTGTTTTTGATAACTTTAAAGGAGGTCAATTAAAGTTATTTTTTTAAAGTAACTAGTGTTACTTTAAACTTAATTTTATCCCTAAGTGTAAAATTATTCTTTAAATTAAAATTTCTTCAGTAGTTTTCGTTTCATAACATAGGTTATTCGGTTCGGTTCATATTGCGGAGATTATTAAGATGAGTTTGTTTGACGTTATTTAATGTATCTATTACTATGTGTCATTAAAACGGCCATAACTTAATTGTCATAAAAGTCCTTATATAAAATTAAATATCAGAAATTATTTATGTGCATAGACACAGTACAGGGATGTTACAATGGTAATTATGTAACATTATGATTCATGTATCTAGCTTGCATGCAATCGTGCAAATATTATAAGCGTTTGACGGCTCGTCTCCACTGTTCCCCGACGGCTGCTAGTTTAGCGCATTTGTGCAAGGGCGGTCCTTGGCTGCCTTTATTTGGTCCGTCTCTCTCATGGGCATCCTTCCTCGCGCTTGGGCACCCTCTACTCTTCCCTGCACCACTAGTCGCTCTATGGATACCAGTAACGGCGGCCATTTATTTTTTCTTAGGCAAGAGGAGCTGACATGGCTCCGCCTTCTCTTTATGTGTCCAATGAAAATTGTTGAACTGTGGGAAAGTTAGTTAAGCTTGTATGGACGCGCCGCCGCTGATGGATACATTTTCACGCCGAGAAACGTGTCTAAAAAGGCGAGGATGCGAGCTTGAACAATGGAGGATAAACGAGAGGCTGCTTGATGCCAAGCTCTTGGAGTATGGAGACGTTGGTTTGATTTTTGGTCCACGATACCGAAAGCATTATTCGCCAGCACCACATTTCCAGCGCATCCACCGTCTTTTACTCTCTGTTCCGCAGGGTCTACGTCTCAGTGGCGTAGACAAATATGGCCAATACAAGCGCTTTAAGGAGCCTGATTTTTGTAATTTTGTGGTGTTACGAATCCGCCATATTTTTCGTCACCTGTCCATAGCGCTTCTAGTGATTGCCACAATTCGGTTGATCTCATCTACACTTCCTCTGTTAATAGAAATTAGAGCTCCTAGATAAATATACGATTTAACGACACCACAATTCGCTATTTGTGTGACTTCGGGTGTTGTTGTTGACAAGATCGACAATAATTGGTCTTACTGAGGTTGATCTTAATACCAACTTCCAGGCTAATCCTCTCCATCCTGCGCAGCAGATCCTCCATATAACAATCACTAGTAGCAAATAAGGTGGTATCATCCGCGTAACAGAGGTTTGAGATCTTTAGTCCTCCGATTGCAACTCCGTCGGAATACTAAGTATTAAGTATAATATGAAGTAGTCGGACCGGATAATATTTTGGACCCGGGTATGTCCTTAAACTACGTCCAACAATGAGAGGTAGGGCACAGCGAAGTACCATCACGCTTGAGTCTGGAGAAGTTCAACTGGGGAAGTACCTCCTCCTTACAAAAGACCACAGCCATAATAGCACTGCTACCTTTCAGGTATGTAGTGTTGTGTTCCTGATGGTGAGTAAGGTTCCCAGAGCTCCAACACCCTTTAAAGGTCGGCAACGCGCTTGTGACTCCCTTGGTGTTGCGGGTGCCCATGGGCGATGGTAATTGCTTACCATCAGGCAATCCGTCTGCTCGTTTGCCACCTTTTGTCATAAAAAAAAAGCCAAGCAAAATGCATTGCCGTTTCCTCTGACTCTTGGCAGAACCTGCACGTGGTGTTCTTACCCATCTGAAACATTTGTTTGTTCAACTTGCAGTGGCTTGTCAAGATTCGAGTCACTGCGCAAGTTTTGTGCCTCTTGAGCTCTTAGTAGCTCTTTAGCAATTTTGGTGTTGAATCCTTTTATTAGGGCTTTCGAGTGTTCAAGAGCTCTCTCTAGTCAGCTTCCACCCAGTAATTGCTCTCGATTTTTCTAGGTTATTGAGCAGAGAGTATACTTCCCATTTTGTAATACAACAAAACGGTTCCGGGCCGGCCAGGGGAGTGTCCGCGCCCTTCCTAGCCAGTTCGACTGCTTTCTCATGTCTGTCAATGTCGGAGTGTCCTGGTATCCATCTAAGTATGACTTTGTTGGAGTTAGCCAGTGCGTTTAGGTTTGTTTTACATATCTGAACTAGTTTTTAGTTTGTTTCCAAAGAATCTAGTGCCAGCAGAGCAGCTTGGCTGTCCGAGTTAATGTAGATGTGTTGGTTTCTTAGGTTTCTATCCAGGTTAATTTCCTCACATTTGTTAATGGCGAAGACTTCGTTCTGGAATATTGAGACACTCGTTCCCATGCTGACGTTAGCTCTGAATCTAGGTCTCCCCCATAAACCTTTTTGGATCCATCTGTGTGCCATAGGTGGCTTCTCTCTTCTACGTACATTTGGTCTTCAATCCATTTGTCTCTTGGAGGTATTTCAACAGTGTAGAGTTTAGAGAATTGACATTTGCTGTGCATGTCGTCTATTGGCATGCTAAAAGCCCAGGCGTTCAGTTTGATTAGGGCTTCACAGCGCCATTTAGGCCGATTTAGCGTGCATATTCTGTAGACGCACTGCTTGGCCTCCCTTTTGCACCTGCATGGGGAGTGTCGTCTAAGGCCGCCCACGGTGTCGAGGTAAAGGCCCCTGTTGCTGTTATACAGGCCATGCTTTGCAGGCTGTTTAACATTGTTGACTGCTGTCTTTTGGTTGGTCTTGTTATACCAGACCGCGGAGCCATAAGTAATTATGGGCCTTACTACCGCTGTAAAAGCCACAGAGCACTTTTGGGTTTTATCCCCCATCTTGCTCCTGCCATTCGACAGCACGTCCACAAGGCCATTTTTGCCTTTTGTAAAATATTTTTCAGGTGAGGGTTCCAAGTTAGCTTTTGGTCGAAAGTGATTCCTAGGTTCTTAACCTCATCTGAGACCGGTATGTCCTGTCCATTCAGTTGTATTTTTGTAAGCTTATCATTTATCAAGTTTCATCTTATGCCGGTCTTACTCACATTAACTATAGTCACTAAGCCGGTCGTACTCACATTGATTAGAGTTATATTGACTAATACTTTACTTTTAAGGGACGTCCATCATATAACTCTACACCGCGTAACATGAGGAAACCGAATAAATTTGCCAGAGTTACCCGGACCATATTTCGAGACTAAAATATCCAATAAACCTTTTAGAAATTAACCTCGTTTTGGAGTTATAACCCATTACAAAAAATAATTGATTATAACTAGACCCCGCTATCGGAGGTGCAAAATGGTAGCTGTCAAGTTCTTAGGGATGGGTAATCAACTAATCATATTTGTGATGTCGATATCGATACTCAATTTTTCGTACACTTTACCCAGTACCATTTATTTGTATACAATTTAACTTTTTCTGGGATCTATGATAATCATTGACATTAAAAATATAAATCGTTATTAGTACAACAAAAAATCTATGGATGCTATTACTTTTCTTATGTTTCTTTTCCTAAAAATTATTATAAATTGTATACAAATAAATGGTACTAATATTACTGGTTTGTAGTACTTAGATCCATAACCCGCCCTCTACCCCAATTTCCTTCTACCTCCTTATCGATCCCGTTATTATCTCAGTCATATCTAGAATATTTTTAAATGTTTTTCTATATTCTTATCAAATATATAATATTCTAAAATTCTAGATTAATCTGAAAAATAATAATAATGAATAAATGGTACTTGTACATAAAAAAAATATATTGAAAAATCGAGTATCGATATCGACATCACAAATATGATTAGTTGATTACCCATCCATAAGAACTTGACAGCTACCATTTTGCACCTCCGATAGCGAGGTCTAATTATAACTCAGCACCGTTCGCTTTCTTAAAGGCGATTTTACCACTTTTGTACTCATTGTTTGTTTTCAGGGATAGTTTTCTCAATAAAATGTATTTTTTATATCAAAAAATATGAAAAACGAAACAATTTTTTTTTTTGCCGGAGATGATCAAAAGTTACATGATATTTTTTACTTCTTTTGGCCTCAGGAATACGCTGTTAAAATTATTCGGTTTCCTCATGTCACACAGTGTATATACCTATCAGAGAATGTAGGAAATTGGTTGGCAAACGGACTTTCCTGATAGACGGTCTTGTCCACATTGACTCTCATCCTGAACAATTTAGTTGTTATCGACCCAATAAACACACTATTTCAATAAATCTCTTCTAGCCGAACCGTGGTGATGTAGGTATATGTACCCCACGTGTTTATTAAATTTAATAATCATTGACTTAGCCTATGTATCTATGAGACGATTTCTTCTATGCGAGAATTGCTCGCGGCTCGCGGGAGTCAGGCACGAAAATAACAACCTTACGGTGCAAGAAATAACGTTCATATTAATACGAAAGTAAGAAAAAATGAGAAATTATAAATAACCGTGGATATATTCTGTTTAATTTGTATTTTATTATAATAATAATATGCTGACGACATGAATTAAACACTTTTGAAGAAGTTATGTATTTTGGTTTTGCAAAAACTACCCATATTTGTATTATTAGAGATCTGCAAAGAGAAACTGTTTAATTTTCAACAATTTATCATCAAATATGATATACTATTCAGTATAAATTGTTCAATTACAGTTATCAATATTTTCCGGGATGATAAGCCAGAAAACGTGTAATTTACGGAATCTCCTTTTTAAATGATAGTCCCGGTCGGTTAATTTGTTTAATTTTGATTATTTTTATCGAAATACAAGCATCATATCATAATAGAGGCACTTTTACGAAGTTATTTATTATGCTGCACTTATGAAATTAAAAAGTGTCCTAAATTTAGTTTTTAGGGATTTTTATATTGACGCGGAACCCTAATTTGTTTAATTTTTTATATTTTAACAAGAACTAACGTTACTTTAGTTCATAGAAAAATAAAATTACAGTTATCGAATTATGTCCAGGTTTCCGTAATTTTACTGGTCTATACGTCCAACAATGAGAGGTACCATCACGCTTGAGTTTGGAGAAGCCCAACTGGGGAAGTACCCCCCTTACAGAAGACTACAGCCATAATAGCACTGCTACCAGGTATGTAGTGTTGTGTTCCTGGTGGTGAGTAAGGCTCCCAGAGCTCCAACACCCCTTAAAGACCGGCAGCGCGCTTGTGACTCCCCTGATGGGTGCCCATGGGTGTCGGCAATTGCTTACCATCAGGCAATCCGTCTGCTGGTTTGCCACTTCGGTCATAAAAAAACTGTCACGGTTTTCAAACATTATTCCAACTAACGGGATCTTGTTCCACCTATAAAATTCTTCCAAAACACGAACGACTTGAAGTCAAGCATCAAACTCTGATCACCATTTTCATTCTATCACTATTGAGTGTATGCGGTTATTAAAGTAACTCAAATAGTACACATAAGAATTGTCACTGTCTATGGGCCGATGGCCGGGGAGAGAGAGTAAAAACTGTGACAATTAAAAGACATAAAAAGAATACCTGGGAAAGTGACATTAAATGCATACGTGGACGTTGTCGAACCGGTTTAGTTTTTAGCAAGTGTGATACATTAAGTGATCGGTTTTTTGGATTCGACATGGGGTGAGACACTTACAGACAATTTAATTTGTTTTATTTTTGAACGTTTTGTTTGGTATCGCAGGAAACTGTCGTATCTATATTAATTTTTCTACATGATATCCCGCGAGGGAGAATCCAAATAACCGATCACTGTACATAACAATTCAGCTATCAATATAACTATATTCTAATATTTATATTCACCTAATTCTTACTGTTTCCTATTCGTTCGCAGTGGTGGCTTTTAACTGTCAAAATTGTCTCCTGTTCTTTTCCTAATAAACTGTACTTAACCTGTGTTTTCTGTGTCTGTAACAATAAATATTTTGTACATGTTGGGATCCCGTCGTAATCCTCTCACAATTTTATTTTAAATCCCATGCGTGTTAATTTAAAAAATGTGGTCTTTGTCAAAACTCTCTTTGCCTAAATAGAAGAGGAGATAGCCATTAGAAAAAACTAAATGTGACATTATCTAGCAAAGGGGGCCTTATTGTCGATGGCGCTTACGTCGAACCGCGTTGCGTTTGTACTGCGGCATCTTGAACAATGGCGTAAGCGCCATCGACAATAAGGTCCCTTATCATAGATGTCACAAATGGTACTTAACTGCGTAATTACTTTAAAAATTACCTCCGACGTTTCAAGAATGACATTGTCGTCATGGTCTCGGATGAAGACTGGCTAAAGTTCACATCAACATCGTCTAGCTGTCTAGTGTTTTCAGTAAGGAAGAGCTTTTTTTTTTTTATGACATAGGCGGCAAACGAGCAGACGGATTGCCTGGTGGTAAGCAATTACCGTCGTCCATAGGCACCCGCAACACCAGATGAGTCACAAGCGCGTTGCCGGCCTTTAAGGGGGGTTGGAGCTCTGAAAGGTAGCAGTGCTATTATGGCTGTGGTCTTCTGTAGGAGGAGGTACTTCCCCAGTTGGGCTGCCCCAGATTCAAGCGTGATGGTCATCGCTGTGCCCTACCTCTCATTGTTGGACGTAGTTTAAGGACATACCCGGGTCCAACGGCTACTTCCCCAGTCGGGCTCAGGGCAAGTTACACTGGTTTGTCTGAAAACTGGAGTGTGTGCTTACTTAATAATGAGTGTCTGAGCTTTACGGCGGGCAACGAGTTTTAATCTTATATCCACGGGGAAGCGTTGTATGTTGACAGCTGACAGTTAGGAGCTTTAAGAATGCGGCTGATATTTGTGACTATTGTTCTTACTAGTTTATTGAGAAAATATTTAAGATACGGTTAGGTAGGCTAGTGTGATTTTAATGCGACCAGAAACCACCGTAGGATGGGCAGCGTCCTTTAGGGAGGTGAAACATACTGCGATCACCAACCCGCCTGCAAAGCGTGGCAATCATAGTAATAGGCTTCCATGCTAATATGGGGGGAGGTAAATGCGCAGAAGTGGACGGTCGTGGCTGATTATGATGCTGAAATTGTACTACAGAGTCTAACAATTCCACAACAACAAATGTAGCAACTCATAGTAGAAGTATGTAAGGTGCTGTCTTGTTTCAGTCTGTATCTTTTATCTGTAGCCATGGGTTTCATTTAACACTATCTGTAGCATCATTCACTCTATGCTACAGTTGTAGGTGATCCTAGGGATTTCCTCATATAATATTGGAAAGCGCCTACGCACAGAGTTAACGCTTCCTGTGCCATCATTGTCTACGCGCTACGGTCGTAGACGATTCGAGCGGTTTCCTTTCATCCTTTCCTTGCATTGCCAGAAGTTTGCTACGCGCTTCGGCCGTAGGCGAAAGCCACTACGAACAGAGAACCCGCGTAGCTGATCCCTGGCACTCAAACTGGCATACATACAATATATATTATATATATAAAGAGGGACTAAAAACCTGGTAAAGATCGCGGGAGTCTAATACTGGATGCGGGTGGCGCAAAGCAGGTCCAAAAAGTCCTATGTTCAGCAATGGATGTCCTTCGGCTGATATGATGGATATGTTTATCAAAAATGTACTTAACGACATATCCAATAAGCTTATTTCTTATTACGCAAATACATTTTAGGCTTCAATAACAATTTGCCTTGTTAAGTCGATCCGCTCGAGTAAATTTATGGAATATCGAAAACGTAAATCAGAATTTATTTGTGACATGTCTCATAAATATAATATATTTTTTTTTAATTGAAAAGACATGTAACTTTGAAAACTTTCTCGTACAATTAAATTATCGCCTTCAAAAAGTTAAGTTTATTTACCGAAATAAGCAATTAAATCAAATCAATGTAGAAAGATAGAAAAAATGTAATACTCTCAATGCCTTTCTTGATACTAATACAGTAATCGCTAGCCATTTGCTACGCGCGCGCTACGCTCGTAGACCAAGTCGGTGTATTCTGCATATGTAGCAAAAAGCTGCTACGAATAGATAACTTGCCTAGCGCTCAAGTAGTAAACTCACAACTCCGGCCACGCTCTTCCAATATAACTAGCGAGATTACCCAATTAGCTGCAACTTCTTTCCACCAATTCGTTACTACATTATTATGCAGAGCTACAATGCTGAATGCAAGCATCAAAAATAGCTGCCACCGACTTTACTTATATAGCTTGCATTTGGCTGTAGTGAGATGAAAAAACAGTAATACATTATCGCCAGATTACTAAGTAACTATGATCTACATCGTATTTAGAATTTTCCAATAATATTTCAAGGCAATAAGCAGTTACCGATTCTGGCATATTTGAGCCATGAACCCGGAGCTCACATAACTTTTAGGGAGCTACTTTCCTAGACATTGACATACCGCACATATAGCAAATCAAGCAAATGCAAAAAATAAAAACTAGCCTAAGGATTACTTTAAAAATTAGCAGTGCAATTTGAAATGACAAACTTACTTATAATAATAAAGTATTTCACTATTCTGTATTAAATAATGTGATATGATACACGTCACTCAACATTGCGAAGTTTCTCCTTACTCAACGAGGCTTGAGGTATGCTCATTATTTTCCCAACTCGAGTGAACGGCATGCAACGTCGAAATATTTCACAACTTGCTAAACTTTCTTTACGGTAAAAATATTTAAAGAATCACTTATCTTATGCAGCTAACATCAGCAAAGTTCCTCATGGATAAGGTATATACTTTATCATTGTTTTGTATAATTATCATTGTTTTAAGACGCTTAAGATGCTGCATTCATTCATTTATTAATCTCAGCCATAAGTCATCCTCTGCTGAACATAAGCCTGCGATTGCTAAATCGCAGTAGCTGCAGATTTGGTTTCGGCGAACCCTGCTGCCCATCCGACGCTTTTTGTTCCCATTGTCGCCACTTACGACACCCGCGGGAGATGGGGAGGTGTTATTCTAGTCAGCCGGCATCACATGGCATAAAACCTGCATAAAACTTGGGTATATCTTTAATGTTTTAAAAATATAATGTGCATAAAAACTCTCATTCCATGATGCGTTGGGCATGTTTTTACATACTAGTTGAGAATTGCCATTGCTTTGAAACATTGCTTTTATGTCTTTATGCATGAGGAACATTTTAACACCTTGACACCTGACAACTTGGTCTACCTTACATGATATACGTCGGTTGATTTTCAAGGTATCATGTAATTAACGATGTAACATTAGCCAGGCTTTGGTGTCAGTTACCATGCTTAGCAATCTCGAGTGTCCATCGGAACTGTGCCTCACTGATGACCTGACAAGAGGCCTGATTCTCTGATGCTTATTGCATTGATATATGTTCTAAGCGTGTTGTTAAATATAGAAAACACAAGAAAGTTCATGCCATCCTACACGAAACATATCATTCGATCTGCCGAGAGAAGTACGACCGGATAAGCTTTACAAAAATGACGTTACATAAAATGATGATTGTTTATCGAAACGCAATCGGCACGAAAATGTATGTCAGATCGAACAAAAAGTCACGTGATCTTTTGGTCCGAGAATCATACGATATTTTTGGAAATAACGTCTTAGAGCGAAACCGGATAGCTCTTGAGATCCCATAAATTTTTCGTCTCTATTGCATTTTCAATGAACATCGAAGTTATCATCTTGGCTATGGCTCTTGATGGATATGTATATCTTGATATCCGTTCAGCTGTAAGTGGCAGTGTAATGGGCACGTTTACGTCAGGTGCGGATGAGTGTTATCAGTGTACAGTAATGACGGAGTTTGCGGATTCCATCATTGGTTTGCGGGAGAGGAAACTAGTTGCGGATTCGCATTCGTAGTCTATTGAAGAAATCTTGATCTAGGGTCATGTATTGACAGGTTGTATTGTTTTGTCACTTGACAATTTTTCAAAAAACTACATACTTATATGAAAAGACTAAACAGTGTATGAGTAACACAAGTGCAGTGATTTACACGCATCAACTCTAAGAGCTGCTAGTGTATAAACAAATACATAAATTAAAGACAGGTTTGGACGGTGGGTACCCTGCCTATGAAGCAGATGGTTCTGAGTTCAAATCCTAGTAAGGGCATATATTTGTGTGATGAGCACAGCTGATATTCGTTCACAGTCATGGGTGTTTTATATTTATATATAACATTAGTGCCGTGGCAGAGGGGGAAGTGCCTACTCTGGGACGCTACGTGCGTAAGTACCTTTGCCGCCTCACATCTAAGCCGGACGGTGCGAAGGGCTGGCGCCGCTGCAGATTTTGCCGCGC
The DNA here is from genome assembly GCA_022674325.2 of Grapholita molesta. Taxonomy (NCBI): domain Eukaryota; kingdom Metazoa; phylum Arthropoda; class Insecta; order Lepidoptera; family Tortricidae; genus Grapholita; species Grapholita molesta. The sequence continues at coordinate 13,447,846 of CP053135.2, read as the reverse complement.
AAAAAAAGCGTAACAAATATGAGACCCTGAGCGGTAATTATTATTTTGTGCCCCTTGCTTTTGAGACGACTGGTTGCTGGGGGGCAGATGCCATTGATTTTATAAGGGAGGTGGGACGACGAATAAGGGAAAGGGGGTCTGACGCCCGCGCGGGTTCGTACCTGGTGCAAAGATTGTCCATCGCCATTCAACGCGGTAATGCGGCTAGCGTGATGGGCACTTTTGCACCGGGGACAGCTCGTGGGGGACTTTTTGACTAGTTGAGTGTATTTTGTTTGTGGTAAATTATGTTGTTTTATGCAAAATAAAATATCAGCTTTATATATATATTTAAGCATTTGTATGTATATATCGTTGGCTGACCCACAACACAAGCCTTCTTGAGCTTACTGTGGGGCTCAGTCGAGGTTTGAGCCCAGAGGACGGGTTCCCATAAGGCTGCTGCGTCCTCCTCGGGAGTGCTATGTCTTATTGCCCATCAAATCCATTGAGTGAGGAAATAGCCAGCCCTACTATTTATTATTATTATTATAGTATTTCAAAAGATACTTTCAACCTACACAAACCGTATTTGCCTACTTTGAACAATAAGTTTATAATGCTTTTGTGCAACCTAACACACTGACTGTATGCACACATTCCGCCTCTTTATTCCAGTCGTGTTTAAACATAGTTGGAACAAGCTACAAAATATTTTCCATTATATGAAGTCGAGCTCTGTCAGGTTTCGAGGGGCATATTAGGTTCACAGCGGGACGCCAACTATTTAAGAAAGCCCTATTTGCACCGAAAATGGCCACGACATACGATCTTTTGGAAGAAACTGCGAAACGTTATCGGCAGGCCCGGGGTGTTATTCTGTTGCCTTGCAGAATAGAACACTTGGTGAATAGAACACTTAGCCAAACTAGGAGCCATATTTCAACTTTGAAGGGCCCTTCTGTTATTAATATCTTTGCATTTTGCCTACGCACATAAGGGTTCAATAGGACTTATCAATATCAAAAGTTTAGTTTAGTTTTGTTTTCGTGTTTGAGTACCTATTTTATTTTTTACTCTTTTAGTATTTTGTTTTTTGCTATTTTTTTAATTATAGTTACTTACTACTTCATTGTACGTCACAAGATAGAATTTTAACCATTTATTTGCCGGAAGTATGACCATTTTAGTATCATGTATTTTTAATTATTTAATGTCAACATTTGATAATATCCTTTTTGATGTATGTTATAGGTATATGTCATAACATTATTTATTATTCGCCTATGTCATGAAATTGTGAGTGCAATAGCATTTCTTTAAACTATATTTAAAAATTTGTAACGAAGGTGCATCTCCAATGCTGGCAGGTAGTTTTCTATAAACAAGGGGGCTGAGAACTTACACAGATCATTTGGATATCGCCAGCCTGTCTGATAAGAATTTGAATAACGTATTGTATTTTACTATTCATATACGCACCACAATCGATTCACTGATGGATTAATTTATAACACCTAATCTGTAAATAGGTCCATTAGCACTAAGAGTAAATGGGGATTCAGCACGCTTAGTAATTGAAAATGGAGACCTATAGTCTGCGATACCCATTGCGCGAGTGACTCACAAACGTGAATCAAACTTTCTCACAAACTTTTGAAATTTTAGAATGACAAGAAAGCTTAAACAAAAATGTCTATCTTGTCAACACAATTAAGGCTGCGACGAAGAAATGACAGCAAAATTTCGCTTGTTAGACACCTTTTTTGTATAGTTAATCCTTAATCTTAGTCTATGTCCGTCATAAGTTACATATTTAGGGAGTACCTTAATAAATCATACGATTCAGAAACAAGATAACTTGAATTTTACTTCATAGAAATTACATCCAAAGTGACCAACAAAGATAGGATTCCCTTAATACGTTGCAAATACTCAACAGAAGGTCATACGTTTTATAGTAAGAACAATATTACTTATCTTCCATAACGCATACGTCTTACATTTGTAAAAAATATCATTTTTTTAATAATACGAACGAAAATTCCTATATTTGCGAGCGGTTCGCACATCCTTACCTGAGCCGCCATGAGTAAACTGAATCCAGTAGCGCGAAAAGCTCGGCGCCCTCTTTTTCATGTACACTGACCATATAATTCACAACAATTTATCTACAGTTTCACATGACGCAATTAAATCCGCAAGCCATCGCCAAAACTAGCTGTTAACGTGCTAGTGATGGACACAGCTTGAGATGTTCCGTATCGCCATATTTTCGATTGACTATAGTAGCACATCAAAGTTAATGGAAAAGACCAAAAGTAACTATTAACTAACATCATAGATAGCATCGAAGTCTCAAATTTAAATTGAGAATTCATCGATAACAATGTGCTACCCCTTTCTAAAATTGTTTTTATATAAGCAAAACTTCGATGCTGTAAAAAGGGTGCAATACTCTTCGATAGATGTCGCTACACGTCACCCGTAATGACGTATACCAGGAAGGATAAGATAGAAAAGTTTGACACGTCTAAGCGGCGCTCGTATAGCACAATTGGTAGGCACTGGGCTAGTGATCCAGTGGTTGTGGGTTCGAGTCCCGCTGCGAGTAATTTTTTTCTACTTTCTTTCTATTTAAATATCATAAGTTACAGTCTACGCTACGCTAGTTCATCTGATCACTCGACTCGCCTGTGCTTTAGAAGCAATTAAATTAACAGCCTGTTCGCGACACTTCGCGACGAAAAAAGTGAAGGAAAATAGCAGGCTTTAAATCTTGAGGTTTAGCGTTGACAGAATAATTTGTTGTTCCCGGTGATTAATTCAGTGCAGTAGCTAGAGAGCTACTAGAAGCAGAGGCTTCTGGCTACTTTTAGAATTAGAAGAAGTATTCTTCTTGGGGAATAAAAGTTTTAGATTGCTTTGGGAACTTTGCAAATTGATATTCGCTGCACTTCGTGCTTCGACACATGTTGAGTGGATCCTTTTTTGAAATAACACGTGTTGAGTCTCAAACGTTTAATTTTAAGTGTCTGTAATGTTGTTCAAAATAAAATTCTTTTGTTTCTAAAAAAAAGCAAAGGCGTTTCACAGACCATTTTAAATCAAGTGTTGGTCGCATTTCGTGAAAATTTAAAGTATTCATAATGAAAATCGTAACCTGAATTAATTTTGATAGGTGTCAAAAAGTGTCTTGTGTCTTGAAGTATGTTCAGAATTTCATTACGCTACTTCCATACCAAGTGCCTATGGAAGAGTAGCTTAATTGGGTTTTGGAAAATTACGATACTTCTTGTGTTCTAAAATGGATTCTGCTTGCGAATTTGATAAGATATTTTTGCCTGTTTTTTTTTTCGAGGTGTTACCAACACTTGATTCGACAACGGTTAGTGAAAAACTCAAATGTGAAGATTTTATTGTTTTACCGTATAGCAATGACATTGGGTCAGAATGCACTAATTGTCTTAACAATAAAGTGTCAAGCTCATTTCGGACATTGACCTGCTTAGCAAATTCTGATGTTGACTGTACTATAGAACTTGTACGCCCACAGTAGTTACGTGGCAAAGCTCAAACGAATTTCGGTCGTTATTAACGCTTCATTACCGTAACCGCAATTATTTCCTAATCGAGAATCGGCGTGGAACATGTAAGTAAGGACTGTTACCGATAGGAATTGTTGAAGCACATGCCTTGTTCGTAACATAATGGAATATTACTTCGATGTTCTGCTGCCAGAGTGCACCACTAGCACAGTCAGCAATAAAGAATCCCGCAGAAAAGATAGAAAAAAGTAGTTTCAGTCAAATCTCACGAAATTTTAGTATGATATAGATTCGAGGGTCCTGATCTTTTTTTTATAAGGGCACAACTTTCTCAGAAGCGCCCTACGAATAGCTTCGCCTAATATTCGGGATTCTGAGCGAGACAACATTGGAGACATCGGTTATTCATTACAGGGCTAAATTGAGAACAAGTGGCTCAAATAAGGTGACGGCGATTGATTCGCTTATGCTAACACAAACAAAGGTCATTTCTTAATAATCCTTCTTCTTCTTGATCACATCCATCATAACAAATTATCGTGGTTGGTCTCGCCATTGATTCCAGTCTATAGATTTTCTCACCACATCGTAGAATTTCTGAGATGTTTCCGCTCTTTTTAGTTGGTCAGTCCATCGAGCTGGTTACGGGACATTTTTCCATGAACATTGGCAACAACCATTAACCTAGGGCTTAAGGGTTCACATTATCCTAGCCCAACAATCTAGTCGGCCAATTTTGTCCAATGCTTTATTGAATCGTAACGTTTATACTCATGCTAGGTAGGTTCTCGGTCAAGTACACACAAAAGATTATTTTTGCACAAGCAAAAATGTTGTCTACAGAGACGGCATCACGTAATCTCAGAGAGATACCGAAAAATAAAATACAAGTGCTCAAACCGCATTTTACATTGTTATTGTTAAATACAATCCATCAAAAAGATCTTCCAGCTAAAAACTGAATTAAAAAAGCCTCTAAACTTATTCAAAACCTTCCTATTGTCTTATGGAACAAAAAAATACAAATCGCCGTAACATCAAGGCGTTGCTAATACAAAAAAAATCGTAAAAAAACGCTTTTCTCTATAAAGATACGTCTTTTTACAACCAATGCGAACGGGGAATTTCGTTTAATCTTGTATACAATTGTCTAATACCGCCTTCCTTATAAATCAGGGGCTTAGCTTGACCTTTCGTATCGTTGGCGGCCGTTTGGCCCATACATTTAAATGGCGGCTTATGCTTACGACATAAGTAGGATATTAGCCGAGGCATTGTGTGGAAAATGTACTGTAATTCGTAGAGAGATTCGCTCCTAAAAAAATGTGTAAAGATGCGTGAAATGGAATGATATGGTTCGAACAGCTAAGATCTATAAAGGTATTATGTTGTGTTGTGTGCACTTAAAGTTATTGCGAGCGAAATTGTCTGACAAATGAAATTTATTGTTGGTAGCAGAAGAAAAGCCTCTTTTTTCTCATCGCTTTATTGGATAGTAAGGGCTATACCGTAAAGTTTTCTCATGTGAATCATTTTGATTCTCAAATAACCCTTGTAATGCCCTACGTGACTATTACATATACAGCCCTTACATAACTATTGACTTTAACATAAAAGTTGACCGTCTGATATATAATAGTACTTTGTGCAACAGTTACACAGTTACGTGTAAGGTCTTAAAATTTGAGGGTTGAAATTAAAAATGACATATGAAATCCAAACCTTCAAGAAAAGAGCGTATAGGGATCTTAAAGGCCGGCAACGTACTTGTGACTCCTCTGGTGTTGCGAGTGTCCATGTGCGGCGGTAGTTGCTTACCATCAGGCAATCCGTCTGCCTCCTGTATCATAAAAAAAAAAAAAAAAAAAACAAACTGGGAGTTGCTGTAACAGACCCGAGAATTTTAAGAGCTATTTACGTGTGTTTTAGAAGAATTAGTTTATATAATGAAAATGCAAAATAAATACCTTAGATTGTTCTTTTCAGATTTTCGATTCAGGCACTTCCATATATATAGGGTGGAGACATAGAAACATCTGTTGTTAGGAACCATGTCATTGATTTTAGGTACAAAAAACTGCATAGACAGATAAAAAAACTTGTACTCTGTTCTATAATCGAACCAATTTGTTCTGGAAAATAAAAGTTTTAATTTTGTAGGTCATAGGCAGTAAATATTACTATAAAACATGTTATCTAAAATGAATAAAATGCATTGTATTTTATATCCTTTAATTTGATTTATAACAACTGGGTTCGATTCTCAAACGGAATACAAGTTTTTTAAATTTATGTATGCAGTTTGTCTCGTCCTTAAAATCGATGACATGTTACCTAGGAACAGATCTTTGTATGTCTTATAGTTTCAGATATTTATAGATTTCTCTCACTGACCGATCTACATGCGCCACTCTGTATATATAATGAAAATGAACTAGTAATTTATAAATATTATAATTTATAATATACCAACATGGTTGCAGATAAGCATTTGTCTTGACATTTGTCCAGGTCTTCAGGGCAACGACATGATGATATAACATCAATAAAACATAGAATATATTCCTCTTTTTTAGATTGCATTAAAGTTATAGACAGAGAGAATAATACTTTATTCTTCTTAAGCTTAAAAACTATTACCCCAAAAATAGGATAGCAACGTTATACTGTTACTGAAAAATTCGGTAACCAGATAGTAAATGCATTGAGTATTCGAGCTTGAGATGCGCTCAGCGAGTATTGTGTTTGTATTCACTAAAACGAGTTCTCAACCGGTAAAACGCAAGTTGCTGGCAGTAAATAAAATGGCCGGGACGTGGAAGTTGTGGCGTTTAAAAATGCAGACAAGACAAACGTCTGTCGAGCCTGGAGAACCAAGAATATTATACATATGGATGAAACTTCTCTTACCTCCTTGAAGACTTTGGGATGTTTGGTCCGTTACTTCGCAAGTGCATAAGCTGTATACGCTTGAAGAACGCTACAGCTGATTTCTATTAAAGAGATACAGCGAGTATATTTAATATTACCTCATACCGTAACCAAACGTAGAACGTTACTATGAACTATGAACAGATAGATATTGCAAGGTTATTTTAAATTAGTCTTAACAATGAAATCGTTATTAATTTTGAATTATTTTCGAATTATTGAACAACTTGAAAGCGACAGTTGTGACGTCCCGCCATCGCAAGTAAGACAAAGTAACGATACATTACGTGCTGAATTATTTATAAGGAAACAAAAAATAATTAGTTAAGGGTTTTTCATGGAACATCGGTTCATAGCGATAATGCATACGTCTGGTTAAGATTTGAGGTAATATTTAAAATACACGTGGTATTTTTCAAGCGAATACAAACAGTTTATTTTATGAGATGATTCTCACTTCAAACAGATGTTCACAGAAAGAGATGGTGTTCAAATTCATCTACGTCCAATATCTATAAGGTCTAATGTTCTTGCGTGAGACCATTACGGGGTTTGTTTGTTTGGGTAACTTACACGGAGGTTTGGTGTAAAATTTATTAGCTTCTATTGGCAGTTTGAAACCATAGAAATGATAAACTGTATGGCCAGCTACAGTATTTCGACATTTAATAATGGAACGAAGAGAAGCTTTCGCACGTAACCTAAAAGAAAAAAAAACTATATTATTTAATTTAGATACAAGGTAAACTACTGTACAGATTTTAACTATATTCAATATAATATAAACCATAGACATACCATTTAACTAGACGGAGCGTGCTAATAATAATACCAAGATCAAAAGGGATGGTCTTATGTAACTTTCCATAGGTACGGCAGACACGGCACTATTTTCGTCCGTCCTTTGTCATAGTTTCACACATTTTTGTTCTCCTCCAAACTGGACCCTTCAGAACTGTCAAAGTTGGAGAGGAACAAACAAATACATTTGGAGTTTTCTTGGGTTTTCAAACAAAGTTGCTTTTTATGAATACAGAATAAGCTAATATTTTTGTTATAAAGAATGTCCTGTATAGAAAAACTATTGTGAATTGTTACATAAGCCAGAATATATTTGTCCCTTACTGGCGCACGCGGATGCGTTCTCCAGTCATTATTCCTCCTAGATATCAACTTTAATATAAAAAAATTGTCAATCAAATAATGTGGGCAAATTATATGATAAAAAACGTCAGAAAGGGCTATTTGAGAGATACGTGGCCGTAATTTAAAAAAAGTTCATACAAGATATACGCAACTTACGACGTTACGTGGAAGCACAAAGCCGGGGGCACTCGAGGAGGGCTATTTCCAGTAGTGGACATCCTTCAGATAAGATGATGATGATGATAAGCAATTTATTTTTATTATTACAACCATACTCAAAGGCACACCGGATTCGTGCACAGCACGTGCGCGTGCGCGTTGTATCGTATGAAATGTCATAGTAGATGACAAACCGCTTGCAACGTCAACGTCACGTACGCGTACACGCCACGCAAGCGGTGTGGCATCTACTATTACATTTCATACGATACAACGAAATAGCATTCGCAGTATACGTTTAAATGCCTAAGGTTAAAACTATCAGAATCATATAAAAAGTATTTAAAGGCAGTCAGTCAGCAGTCGCATAGGTAGGTCAAGTGCAAAAATATGTACCGAAAGAAACCTTTCATAAATACGTCCTACAACCTTATTTACTGTACAATAGAGTTGCTCGGTACATATTTTTGAAACTTTGGCAGTGAACGATTTTTTACACTTGACAACTACCTTGGTTGGTGGACCTTATTATATAAGGCATAAGGTCCACCGATGTATAGCTAAGAGTGTGCTGTGTGTACAAAATACTGCATACAACCCTAAAATACCAACGATCAATACCTCGATGCCTGTTATTAATAATAAATAACCTTTCTAAAATTAATCATGCTCTTAGATATTTATAGAAAATTTTAAGCTCGATCATCAGCTAGCCTAATATGGTCTGGATTTTATCACCTGTCACACTTTCACGCTCCAACAAGTATGTGAGTGTGAAAGTGACGGATAGCGCGATAGACTATAAAATGGCAACCATGCTATCCGTTTTAGGAGCGAAAGTATGGCGCCGATGACAGACGTATGTTCTTAAGCAACATACAGTGATGTCAAGTACAGTCACCAGCAGAAGTGGCTAAGCGTTTGAGGTGTTCAAAATGTGGTCAACACATCTTTATTGTCAAGAGAATAAGAGCGCGTGTAGGTCATTTTGAACACTTCAAACGCTTAGCCACTTTTGCTGCTGACTGTATTTACACATTTTTAATAGACAATCGTAGTTACTTTAAAAAAACAGTATCTGACATAGATCCAATTTGAAACGCAGTAACTCTGTACTCATCCCATACATACGTTACGTCATTCTTCTTTTGATTACCAGAATGAGTTACGAGGTTTTTTCAAAGCAGCGACGAAATACCTCTTCACATTATTGTTACTCACTTGCTTTTGGCAGCGGTTTTATGTCGGAATCTAAAGAATATTGAGTAGGGTCAACATGGGAAAATTCTGATGAGCTTAATCCGTATTAGCTAAAATTACGGGTGAAGGTAATCCTTCAATTGTAATGTTGACCTACAATGCAATTTGGATGCGGGCTCATTTAAACCTTCCACTGAAGCAAAGTCAACTCAGTTCAACGCAAAAAACATGTGACATTATCTACGAAATGGGACCTTATTGTCGATGGCGCTTATGTCGTTGTTCAAGACAATACAATACAAACGCAACGCGATTCGACGTAAGTGACATCGACAATAAGGTCCCTTTTCCTAGATATAGTTGCCAGCTGCCCTTATTTTATTATAATACATAATAGAAGTCACGGAGAGCACGTGAGTTAACTACGTACTACGTACTGGTATTTCAGAAAATCATGTCAAACATTTTTTTTTATGATGATGTATACGACGAGGGATAAATAGAACAATTTGACAAGTCTAAGTGGTACTCGTATAGCGCAATTGGTAGTGCACTGGGCTAGTGATCCAGTGGTTGTGGGTTCGAGTCCCGCTGCGAGTCAAATTTTTCAATTTTTCTTTCGGTTTAAATATCGAACATACAAACATTTTTACTCCCCTTGGAAACTTCAGATATTTACCGGACACAATTAAATACGTTATTTTTCTAATAGAAACCTACCTAAACTGTATTTTAATACTAATCATTAATGTTATACCGTTACTGAGACCGGTATTGAATCGACGGCGTATGAGAAATCCAATGAAGGAAAATTGTGCCGTATAGTTCTCCTAGCATTACCGATACGCTCTCGATGAGAGCAATAAGCTTTTATTACTTAAGTCTTGTTCAGTCTTTGATAGTACTTCGGTATTTTACTGAGATAAAGCCAGACAGTACAAGTATTTATTAAAACATTAATAATACCATTTAATTAACTAAGCCCACTTGAAGCATTATACTGTGAGACATGATAAAAAAATCTCATGGAGGCAGTTAAAGTTGGTGTATAGGTACAATAAAAACAATATTTTGGGGAAAATCTAACACATATTAACCTAGTCTTATACGTGTAGGTACTATGACTATGACATAAATAACAGATAGTTCTTATTCTTCTTTCCCTGTTCCGTTTATTTGGGGTCGGGCCTCACTCTTTTTCGCCAAGTTACTCTGTTTTGGGTTGTCCTTTTTGACATCTGGGATTGTTTGAGTTTTATATATATCCTTAAATTTTTAGCTATATATAATGTTCATGACTCAGGCAACAATATAAGGTGATAAACATACGACAGGTTTGGCCTAGTGGCCTTGCCTGTGAAGCCGTTGGTCCAGGGTTCAAATCTCAGTAAGGGCATTTATTTGTGTGATGAGCGCAGATAATGTTCCTGAGTCATGGGTGTTTTATACATGTATTTGTAAATATATATCGTTGACTGAGTACTCACAACGCAAGCCTTCTTGAGCTTACCGTAGGGCTCAGTCAATTTGTGTAAGAGTGTTCTGTAATATTTTTTTATTTATATCAAAAATATATATTTATTTTTAAACTCACAGTAAATTCACTTGCCAGGTTGCAAACCTGGGTTCTCCAGCTTTGTAAGAAGAGTCACTATCACTAGGCAAAGATACAGATAGTCATGAAGAATCCTGAATCAATCAATCAATCAATTAGAAATGAAGTAAAATTTGATACACTTGTAAGCACCGGTTTAAAACCTATATAGGCAATTGGGATTCGCGTATTGTCCCTAAATTGCTACCCAAGGAAATCAGAGTTCTTTAGAGCGATAAAACATACTGAGATCGCCAACCCGTCTGCCATGATGACAATCCCCCCGTGTTGCTTATCGCAGTCTGAACTTCCGTGGCTGAAGTACCTAGTAATTGCCAATGTATGTTTTCTTTAAATTTTCATTGTAATCCTACTAGGCCGCTCATCCGCTTTGAAATCCATTCTAATCTATCACAGGGCCGCAAACTAGTCTATGAACCGGCCGATTTATTTTGTCGCCCTTTGATTGATGGCGCAATCCCAAACATATTTACCTACATTCAATTTAGGAACCCAAATCGGGTTTACAAGCTTGGTGAAGATAATTTATGTCCATGACTAGGATATAAATCTGGAATCCGCTAATGATTTTGCGTGTTAACCCACTTAGTATTTGTCGTACAAGTGACAGATGCTTCAGGGAGGCGCAGTGCGTTTTAAATCAACGGAGCAGAAAGGTGTTTAAATTAAAAGCAAACGTCATCAATGTTTCAGCCGTAAAACCTGGACCGCTAGACAACGGCATCCGTAAATATGACTTGGACCATCTTCTTCTACTTGCCCTTATCCATGGTTAAGTGGGGTTGGCACAACCTGTTTTCCTCTTCCATTCCCCTCTATCTTTCGTCACCTCAGCAGTCTCACTCCTTTCTTGGACCATCTTGGGGGCTGTTAACATAGTCAACACTTTCGACAGACACTACTACCTTCGTTTATTCCCTTTGTCGCCTCTTACGACACCCGCGGGAAAAGATGACGAGGTGCCATTTGCACCACACGGCGTGATGACTAGTATATCTCCGGACATGTCCGTCGGATGAGTCTGACGGATAAAACCGTCTATGAGGCGGGAAATGAGCTCGGATGTGCCGAGGGCACCTGTCCACAGTGTCCACTGTTGAGCTTAAAACAAACGGATCGGACACAGACCGGGAAAATACGAGTTCTCCACTTGCGTGTGCGGAGTTAATATCTTGACCTATATTCTTTGTCGCATAAATATGATGCATTGCATTCAGACTTCGCATATTATTAAGCACATGTGTTCGTTCACGTTTTACGGAGCAACATCTTTCGGAGTGCCTAGGTCGCCATTTTCAAGCTTCCAGAGAGCAGTGCCCCCTTTTGCCACGATGGCGTGTCAAGAACTTTTTGGCATTGAGTTGTTTTAAAAAAGTGTGTGTTAGTTAATTTTAGTGAAGTCATTTGTTTGCTCGGGAAAAATACTTTTTGTTGATCTTCTGAACAACTTCTGAACTAAATTGTCCTCTTTTACTGCAGGCTCGGTAGAAGTATAGAAAGGGGAATATAAATACCTCAAAAATAAATGTTTAGTATGCAAATAAAACAATGGATCAGGTGACCGTAACCAAGTCATTAATTGAAATAGCTAATGAAGGCGAATTGATGAAATAAAGTAGATTATAAGTGATAGATAAAATTAGCTAATATATACTGTAAATTTGAATATATGCTAAAACCGATTTCATATGTATCTAAACCTAAAATTAGCAGTTAGTTACAATTATTATATACTAGCCGCCCACCTCGTGTTTGCACGAAAAATCATATAAGTAGATACCTGTACTTATACTTAGTACTTTACTCTAAATACTAGTACTAAAAATAATACCGCCTATGTTCATCATGGAGCTGCGCTACCGCGAACAATCATATTCGTAATTTTCGGACGATTGTCTCTGTCACTCTCATGACACCTTAATAATTGGAGTAAAAGAGAAAGATGCCCAAAATATACGAAATTCGATGTTCGCGGTACCGCTCTTTAGTGTTTTTTTTTTAATTGGTCTATTGGCCATGGTATAGTTTCGGAACTTATTCAATTCAAACGAAGAAATTAAAAAACAATAAAATCTTTCCTAACTTCTATTTTTCTTCCTATAACAGTAGTGTAGTGTCAGCAAGCTCTGAATAGTGAGAAGCAATATGCTTCATTGCTAAAGAACTAAGCTCGCTAAAGTTTTTCTTCGCAACTGAAAACTATTTCTGTTATCCTAACAAAACTAAATTAAATGAACGGCACTACTAAGTCATTATAAAGTTTTGCATTCTTTACATTTTGCAACGGAGACATTCGCAAAGTTACTTTCGCGTTGCCTACATTGTGTCTTAGCTAGCTTAAAGACCGCAACTAAATCCGATAAGCCTCTCCCTTTCTTCCCGGGGCTTATGGCATGGAAAAAGTAGTTGGGCAATCTCATAAACAAGAAAAAAAATACGATTGTCTGAAGACCGTTGCCTAATTCCCCACTTTTCTCCACGCAAAAGGGAAGGTAAAAGCATTACGTTCAAACAATACAAGCATTGTTTTTTTTTATTCACATGAAAGGTTCGATTTATGAAAATTACATGATTGTGCATCTATTTTTTAACTTACTGTTATTGTTTAGGAGCGGTTTTAATGTCGGAATCTAAAGAATATTGAGTAGGGTCAACATGGGAAAATTCTGATGAGCTTAAGCTTAATCCGTATTACCTAAAATTACGGGTGAAGGTAATCCTTCAATTGTAATTTTGATTTATGTTCAGATGCAATTTGGATGCGGGCTCATTTAAACTTTCCACTGAAGCAAAGTCAACTCAGTTCAATGCAAAAAATATTATCTTTTAGGCGCATTTGCATTACATATCCAATTGTTGCCGATCGTAATCGTAAATGCAATAACACTATTAGAAACTCGTTGCAATGAATGCCGCTGGGGCTATAAACGCAATGTGACAGTGTGATTTAAATTTACAGATAGCTAATAGCCAAGAATTGGCGTTTTAAAACTAAATTGCTTTAGATAAAATAATGGTTAACTACGCTGGGGATGGCTAGTAGTTTTTTAGTGATCAAAGCCGCGAATTCATAAGATGTTTTTAATTAAGTTTAGATTCAACTTATGTCGCTACTTACGTCAATATCAACATTTCAAATGAATATAACTCCGTAATATCCTAATTATGTAAAAACAATACGTTAGACTACAGTTCGGCTTATAGTGGGTAGTGACTCTGCCTGACTAACAAGCGCAGCGTAGGACTTCCACCCACAAGATGGACAGACGACCTCATTAAAGTCGCCGGAAGACGCTGGATGCAGGTTGCTTTCAACCGGTACATATGGAGATCCAAAGGGGAGGCCTATGTTCAGCAGTGGACGTCTTATGGCTGAGATGATGATGATGATGACCCTGCCTATGAAGCCGAGGGTCCCGGGTTGAAAACCAAGTAGGGCATTTATTGGTGTGATGAACACAAAAAATTGCTCCTGAGTCACGGATGCTTTCTATTCTATGGTTTTTGTATAAAATTCGCTTAGTAGAAAATAAAAATCTTGGCATAATAAGGTTTGGTTTCTCAGATTAACATACAACGTGGATAAAAAAAACGGTTCCATATATACCTAGTTGTACATTTGCAAATCCTCCATTTCGTTTCCTTCCTCCGCCCAGGTTTTTACACGATTACTCTCAACATAAGCACGAACTTTTCACAAAACTCGCTTTTACTATGTCTTCAATTTTAGACACGGTCATAAAGTTCTTCAGAATGGGAAGTCCGTACATTTTTCTTACGGACTTGCTAAAATTGAGGAGGTCGGAAACAAAAAGAATTTGTTGTGTAAGTTTTAAAGTGGTTTGAGTGCTTCAGGGCTTCGTATTTTAAGATCATGCGGCCGATTATTTGTTTTTAAGCACATTTATGCTTGTCAGTGTGGTTGCGTTCAGAAACAATAAAAAAAACTGCAGTTATTTTTATTTTAGCCGCGCATACACTTCAGAATTTTATTTTTATAAATATTTAATTTATTGTATCTTCATTGTTTATGTTGTCTGCCGTGAAAGCACTTTTATGGTTCCTACGGAAGACCAGCGCTGGTTACCACACCAGATTCATGCTGAGTAGGGACCATTTCGTGACATATATCTTTTAATTATGTATCCTTCTGTCATCTGTCATTTCTGTGTATGTCTCGAAAAATAATTTCGATTCTATTTCTATTCTATTTTTTTAGGAATATAAGGTTGTGTCTATCCGGGTTGTATAAGAGAAATTTCGACTAAAAAAGTTCTCTTTGGCAGACAAATGATCAAGAATTTATTTTTCGGTTAAATACAGTGTGGAAGTCTTATACGGGCGAATCTCTTAACGGAGGGTAGAATAGGACACAAGAAATATATTTAGATAACTTTTACTTAAAAGTGCAATTAAAATATTATCCATATAAAAAATTTCGGCCCGCAATGTAATGCAACACACTCGAGTTAAACACTCGTTGACAGTTAGCTTCAAAAGCTTATATCGCGTAATGTTCGCAGTACATTACTGCTCAGAAATTTTACAAAAAATAATTACATGTGTATAATAGGTTTAATTAAAGAAAAACCTTTTGGTTAATGATTATACTGGTAAATCCTATGTCTGGTTTAATTCTTCGCCCGTATTAGACTTACACACAGTATATAACAAAATAAAGCGCGTCAAGTTCGGATGTCAGGACCCATGACGTCAACTCTTAGTTGATATCTGTACCGAGTAACGTCATAAGTACCTATTTACCTACCTGTCACTGTCAGCCTTCCCTCCCTTCTTCTCCCCATAGACTGAAACCGGGAGCGATCCATGCGACTCCCCTCGACGAGGTCATTTATCAGTGCATCTACTTAGTGTTTGGACTCGCTGCGCTTTCCTATCCGTTGTTGCCTCTAGAACGTTAATGCCCCAACAGTTTACTAGCTTCCCAAGGTATATGTGGTGTACCTACACAAAGTTACGTCAACATCGACATTTCAAATGAATATAACTCCATAATATCCTAATTATGTAAAAACAATACGTTCGATGACAGTTCGGCCTATAGTGGGTAGTGACCCTGCCTATGAAGCCGACGGTCCTTGGTTGAAAACCCAGTAAGGGCATTTATTTGTGTGATGAGCACAGATGTTTGCTTTCTACATACAAGCTTTCTACATAGTTTGTACATACAAAGACTTAAACATGTAGAAAGCAAACATCTACCTATATAATGTAGTTAAGTATATTATATATATCGTTGGCTGAGTACCCACAACACTGGCCTTCTTGAGCTTACCTTGGGGCTCAGTCGATTTCTGTAAGGATATTCTGTAATATTTATTTTATATGTATCCTAATTATTAATGTATAGAATTGCTAATTTAATTAGAGTAATTAATTTTATGTGATGTCAAGAACAGAACAAATATAATAATGTGACTACCAGGTTTCATTCTGCATAAAATTATACGAATAGAAATTTCATACTATGCTATCCAATAATTTTATTATATTACACCCTTTATATGGAAATTCAGTAATTGTATTGCGGAATGTAACTGACAGTACATAATAAAATTTTACGTAAACTGTTTCCCATTCCAAATAGTCTTAAAAGCATTAAGAATTCATGTGCGAATAAACTTTTCTAAAGGAGACAGAATGTAGCAAATTCCGTATTTGCTGCTATGGTCGATATTGTTGAAAAGTTGGCAAATAATAAACGTTCCTTTGATGTTATGTAGGTTTTTTTCATCCCTAAAGGCTAGGCAGATAAAAATATTTCTTTGAGAGTTGCTTGCAGCTCACTTTTGTCTGACTTTTTATAACAACGTAATAAAAACTCAGACAAAGGTTAATTGGTAATATGTAATGGTTGAGCGAACGAACCTGACCTTGAAGGCCGTTGACGAGTAGAGCGAAGTCAACTGGGTTATTTTTAATGATTTCTAAGTAATTATCAAAAGGCTCATTTATAATCATTTAACCCTCTGCAACGGACGTGGTCGCGTGACATGTAAATGATTGAATCTTGCTGTCAACATTATAATGGCGACTTAGCCAATGGCAAGGCGGCTGTTAGGCCCTTTACACACTGCGACTTTTAGCAGCGATGCAGTCGCGATGCTGTCGCGATGCAGGAGCTGGCCATTGAACTGTTACGACAGCATCGATGCAAAATTGCTGGTGTAGCGATGCAGTCGCGCGTTTCAAAATCGCGCTAAAAGTCGCAGTGTGTAAGGGGTCTTAGACCTCACATGAGTCGCAGAGGGTTAAGATTAACTGTTGGCTACTGGCTGGGTTGCGCCCTTTATTTTTATATTATTCTACTTTTAAATGAATAACATTTTGTATGACATTTCTACAACAATTTTAGTCTGCCTTTGTAAGTGAGAATAACAACTTGTGCTTGCATTAATATTGATGTTTATTAAAATAGCTTCAGTTTATTTATAGTGTTTCTATCCAATTCCCATTACATTTATACAGTTCACTCCACTCGCTATTATTAACAAATGACAAGAGTAAATATTAATATGCATCATGGCGGCTAAATTGTTATTAATTAAAGAATATCTATCGGAAGCAAGGTCAATTATTATAATATATATACTTTATTATGATAATATGTATATTAACACCCACGGGTAATTATTGTTTTTAAAATACGATCAGAAATCGCCAGAGGACGGGCTGCTACGTTCCTTCAGAGCGGCGGAACGCGGTGCTGTCGCCAACCCTCCTGCATAGCGTGGCGATTATGGCATTTCCCAATGCGCCGTTATCGCTCTCTGTGGTGGCATAGGTCCGGCGATGGACGTGCATTCCTAATCTACATCTACACTAATATTTTAAGGCGAAAGTTTGTGAGTGTGTAAGTTTTTTATTTCTTAACGTCTAAACGGCTGGAGCGATTTTAATCAAATTTGGTACGGAGTTAGCTGACACCCTGGATTATAGGCTACGTTTTCACCCTAATACACCGTGGGTAACACCGAGGAGCACAGCTAGTAAGCAATTAATAATATTAATAGTAGGGCATTCTTACACAAATTGACTGAGCCCCACGGTAAGCTCAAAAAGGCTTGTGTTGCGGGTACGCAGACAATGGAGTGCAATCTCTTCTCGTGTCTTCGTCGGGCAGCCATGCCCGTCTTTAAAGTATGGTTGCGGAATAAAAATGACCCTATGTCCTTACTCGTAGCTTAAACTCTCTTTGTAGCAAATTTCATCCCAACTGGTTCAGCGGTTTAAGCGTGAAGAGGTAACAGACAGACAGAGTTTCTTTCGCATTTATAATATTAGTATAGTATCGATACAAATAAATACATAAAAAAACTCCCATGACTTAGGAAAAAATACCTGTGCTCATCACATAAATAAATGCCTTACTGAGCTTACCGTAGGACTAGCTCAATTTGTGTAAGATTGTCCCGAAATATAAAAAAAAATGCCCTTACTTGGGATTTGAAACCAGGATCGTCGGTTTCATAGACAGGGTCACTGCCTACTATTCTAAACCTGTTGTCAAAATAACATAAGCATTCAAGCTATTTCTTCTTGCCTAACTTTTTATTTAATGTGTTAAAGAATTGTTACCGACATGATAGAATTAAAGATAAGAAAATGCATAATTAAAGAAGGCCTTTATGTTAAAATTCAAAGTGCTTGTCTCCTGCTACGAGCATTTAAAACTAGGCAGGGAACTAAATTAACTTCGCTACGTAAGTCACCGTAACTAGTTCAGCCACACGTCGTCTCCGTAAATTATTCATGAACTAGTTTGATGGACGACACACGGAACATGAGTAACTGATTGTAACTATTTATATTATACATTTGAGTACAAAACAAGGTTATACAAGGTTGGACCCGGGTATGTCCTTAAACTACGTCCAACAATGAGAGGTAGGGCACAGCGTTGACCATCACGCTTGAATCTGGGGCAGCCCAACTGGGGAAGTACCTCCTCCTTACAGAAGACCACAGCCATAATAGCACTGCCACCTTTCAGGTATGTAGTGTTGTGTTCCTGATGGTGAGTAAGGTTCCCAGAGCTCCAACCCCCCTTAAAGGCCGGCAACGCGCTTGTGACTCCCCTGGTGCTGCGAGTGCCCATGGGCGACGGTAATTGCTTAACACCAGGCAATCCGTGTGCTCGTTTGCCGCCTATGTCATAAAAAAAAAATTGGTTTAGTAACTAGTTAAGTAATGCAACTACCAACAAGTAATAGTTATTTGTTATACAAGGGTGCAAAGTTAGTTTTTAACTTCTCGTGCTAATATACCTATTGAGACACAATAGCGAAAGATACTAAAGTTGAACCATGAGTAGCGAGTGGTTCAAGGAGTTGAATCATGAGCATTAGGAAGGTTACGCATGAGAAGGGAATAAACTTTTCTGCTAAATAAAACTTAATATTTTTCAATTTAGTACTACGAGGAAAATTCTAACTATTTTTTTAATTTACTGCAATTATTGGTATCAATCATTTATAATTCAAAATCGTCATTTAAAATTACATCCAATCAGCTAACGTCAAAAAACACTCAAAACGTAATACACATTTTAGTGCAAAGTATGCACTCTTATGAATGAATGTAACTTTGATATTTGTTTTTAAAGAACAAAGACGGACTTTTCGACCTAGTGAGGTAAAACATTATTAAATATTAGCTTGGTCTGCGCTAAATTAGTATTACTTCGAATAGCCTATTTTCTGGCTAACTGATACATTTTTGGAACTGACTGTTAATGACACAAGAGCTTCGACATAAAGTCATACACAGTACGTTTACGTTAGTAGTTCGATTGAGTACGTTGACAAAACTTGGACGTAACAATAAAAGAAAAGATTTTCAAAATCGGACCACCTGTAAAAAGTTATGTGTAGTCATACAAAAAAAAATCGCGTTTATTCGCCCGTTAAATACTGAACTCAAAGGGCCTACCTGGAAAATCTAAGTTTGATACGCGTCAGTGATAATGTTATTTATATAGGAAACGCAAACGCGTTCGTGTCGTAAAGTTACGATAAAAATTTACACTCAGGGCTCTGGTGACAGTAACCTTGTCAACTTGTCAACACGATCAAAAGGAGTCAGGATCCTCGGCAGTGAGGGAACGACAAAGAAGAACACAACAACAATATTTTTACTCTATCTTATGGATGCCTGCAACTCCATTAAACAAGCTAAACAAATCCTTTCTTAATATTAAAATGGTAGGGTCAGGAGTTACTTGTACTAGGTAAGGCAACTAAACCAGCGAGGTTAAGTAAGTAGAAAGTTGAACCGTGTCTCCATGAATTATATATTATGAAGAAGTTTGATGAACGACGTACGTTACTCAACTAAATTATTTTAAGCATTTATTAAACTACAGTTTGAGTTACACGTGTAATCTTGTGTTCAGTTATGTGTCTATTTAAAATTGTAAATGCCGTTAGTTTACAACTACACCCCGTTATCTAATGCTCATTTTGGGGGCAATCTAAAATAGTGATGTTGCTTTACATAATTAGTCGATTCACATTTATCTATAAAAGTTATTTGTCAAGCTAAAATTCTTCTTTATTGAAAGCTATAGAGACACATTCATTCCTCTTTTTAGTGAAATCGGAGGGCGACAATTATAAATATCGAATATCGTCAATTTGGGGTCCGATTTTTGAAATAGTCACCGAGTAATCTTCATAGAGATTCTCATTCATTCTCTATGGAAATCACTTGGTGACTATTTCAAAAATCGGACCCAAGATCTTTTGACATGTTATTGAGTAAGTAAGTCAACTTAATTTTTTATCGACTTAGATTATCGTAACTGCCCAATCACTTGCCCCTAAACTGAGCATAAGATAACGGGGTCTATTTACAACTTGCTAGATTATAAATTTAAACTTTCGACAGATTATGAATCATAATTAGAGTAGGCAACGCGCATGAGGGTAGACAACGACCAATACTAACAAAGACGACCGGTCTGGCCTAGTGGGTAGTGACTCTGCCTATGGAGCCGATGGTCCTGGGTTCAAATCCCAGTCAGAGCATTTATTTGTGTGTTGAGCACAGATATTTGTTTCTGAGTCTATGAGTTTTCTATGTATATAAGTATTTATAAGTATCTATCGAATATGTATATCGTCGTCTAGTACCTGCAACACAAGCTTTACTGAGCTTACCGTAGGACTAGGTCGATTTGTGTAAGATTGTCCGTTTGTTTTAAGACCAATTAATTGTAGAAAACTTGCAACCTATTTTTGAGCGATCTTTACAGAAGGCAAGATCAGCGTACCTGAAAGAAGATTCTTTAGAATCCCATCTTCTATTTAATCTCTCTATGAAAATACATTGTTATTTTTCTAACAAATAACCGCGACTTAACCGCGTATACTTTGAAAGTTACCTCTGACGTTTTAAGAACGACAAAAGTTGGCTAAACTTGACATCAACATCTAAGAGCGAGTTTTTGTAACTACACATTGTTGTGTAAAAACATCGAAAGGTTGAATCAATCTGTTTATCTTTATTAGGTTTTTAATTCTATCTTTATATTTTTATATTCTATCTTTCTATTTAAAATGCGCTGGTAGCCTAGCGGTAAGAGCGTAGCGCAGGTCGCAAGTTCAAACCCCGGCTCGTACCAACTAGTTTACCCTTTGGTTTGGAAGGTCAGATGGCAGTCGCTTTCGTAAAACTAGTGCCTACGCCAAATTCTGGGATTAGTTGCCAAGCGGACCCCGGGCTCCCATGAGCTGTAGCAAATGCGACAACGCGAGAAGATGATGATGAGGTTTTACTTTCTAAAGACAATTTTGTTAAATAATATCTTATTAATACTGATCTATGCTATTTTAAGTTCTAAGTTAGTCCGTTCTGACAATGTAGACGCTCCAACTAAGCACTAACTAACTTACATGCTGGACATCGTCGGTCGCTGAATAATGTATACGGGTATATAGGAACTATAACTTGAGTAGCTAAGTGCATAACCTATATGCGAGAACGATCCGAACGTCAGTTGGTTTTGAACCTTATTGCAATTTCTATACAGTCGTAAATTCAAAAACCGCTTAAAGTTACCAAACCTTTTTTTGTATTTAAACTTTCGTGAGACATATTAATATATTAATTAACGATTCTATTCACGTTTATTTGTCTTTTAGTAAAACCATACGTGCTACTCACTGTATAAAAAATAGGTTTTAATTAGCCTATGGCCTAGGTTCGGTTCGCCGATCCGACGCGACGCGACGCGATCGGCGAACCGAACGGATACTCAGCACTCTCAGTGCTTGAAAATGTCGCGCGAGTGACTAAATAAACATGAGTAGAACTGTGTTAATCGTTAATTAAAACTTATTTTTTATACAGTGAGTAGTACGTATGGTTTCACTAAAAGACAAATAGTCAACGGCCCGCTAAGAACCTAAATAGCTACTCTCAAAAATCTTTATTCAGACGAAATTTCATTTTTATTAAGCCGTGCACGTGTTGTACTAATAAATGCGCAAAGCCGTTGTAAAATAATACGTGCAAAAATGGCTCGCAAAGCTAGCTTTTTTGTTAAACGTTTACTGTCATATGTAAATATCCTTTGACACGAGGCGAGACGGCAAACAACCGATGCGTACTGAAGGTCTGTTTGTGCGGGACACGATGTATAGCTTTGTTGTACACGGTGTGTATCCAATAACGGTGTGAGACTAAACCACATTTTGACGTAACACGACTTTTTTATATTAAACTAGCTTTTGACCTCTTCGGGGATGAATATTAAAAAACGCTGAAATTACTTTTTTGTGCTTGACTAAAGAGTGTTTACACAAAATTTCAAGTCTCTAGCTTTGAATTTTACACAATCCCCATACAAACTTTCAACCCCCTTTTTACCCCCTTAATGGTGGAATTTCCAAAAATCCCTTCTTAACGGGTCTTTACGGTATAT
This sequence comes from Grapholita molesta, assembly GCA_022674325.2. Lineage (NCBI taxonomy): Eukaryota > Metazoa > Arthropoda > Insecta > Lepidoptera > Tortricidae > Grapholita > Grapholita molesta. Next base: position 13,425,321 of record CP053135.2, on the reverse strand, counting down.
AAACTATCTATTGTGAAAAAATCAGTTATCTAGGATAAGCGGTTTGGGCTGGGCGTTGATCAGTCAGTCAGTCAGGACTTTCACGTTTATATATATAGGTAGATTGGATTCATATTGATTACTTCGCGACGCTGATTTATATCGAACGCTGGACAGATTCGCGTTCTTAATATTGCAGATCTCGACACACCAAGGGACAAACACGGGATAGCTAGGTAAGCGCCTAGCTCACAGTGAACATTTTCTATGTATTTTAGTAAATATTTGTATATTATTTATATCGTTATCTCAGTACAAAACCATGCCTTCTTGAGTTTACCGTGGATAGCACTTAGACAATTTTACAAATATAACTACTTATTTCTTCTTTTTTACCATGTTCATAAAACTACCTACTACGACACGTTGTATAACATGCCTTGAACAAGTTAGGCTAGCAGGTTTTAATTTTATTAGATTAGAGAAAGTAATTTTATTTTGTATTTTATAAATCAAAATTCGTTTACTCATTTATAAATTTTAGGTATGTAACAGACCTCGGTAAATCTCGGTTCGGCTCAAAAAGTGAGTTTAGGTTTTGCAAAATGTCGCTTGAAAAGTCTTGAAAAGCCTGCTTGTTAAAATACAACCTTACACGTTACCATAACTGTACTAAAAGGTATTTATTTTAGTAAACAACAGAATAAATAAAATTAAAACAATAACATTACATAAAACTAAGTAATAAATAAAAATAATCAACTTTGTAAAACTTAAAATCACCTTAATCTTAAGTCTAACATTATAACAGCCCCCCCTGGACCGTACCCGGCTCAAATGTCCCCTTTACTCCTGCTGCGTTGCCTCTCAGGACAGCAATGGAGACCTGCTAAACCAGATACGACCCAGAGTGAAGATCGCAACCCCAAACTGAACTTCTAGCCAAGATGATAATCGTTTATAGTAAACGAAATAGAAACGAAAATAATGTACAGAACATATTTATCACGTGGCTTCGTTCAATATGTCATTTTGATTCAATTTTAACAAGTGGAGTAATTTCGACCGGCCCAATTGGTTAAGGCGTCAAAACTCAAAACTCAAAACTCAAACGTTTATTCAGTAAGTAGGCCACAAGGGCACTTTTACACGTCGAGTATACAAAAGAAGAAAACATAAAAACTACACCGGTTCTAACCCTACACCTCTGACCCGAGAAGCATTTCGACTTTTATGACCGGCAAGAAACTCGGCGGGACTTATTTTTTCAAATCAGTATTACAAAAGATATCTTATACATATTACATAAAAAGTCAGCCGCGATAGCTGGATATGCGGGTTCGATTCCTGCCTCGGACGCCGGATGTCCTCGTCAATTTTTCTTCTATTTTAAATTTGTCATTCTAATAGCTTTACAATTTATCTTTACTGATTTATAAAAAGCTCAAAGGATTGGTGCAGTAATGTAACTTGTTTTAACAAGAACTTTATTAAGCTCCCAACTCAAAGCTCGGCGAGATTTAAAGTTAATTATTTGCACGAAAACCGTGCAAACTTTTGCTCAGAAAAGGTAAATATTTATTAACAAGAAAGTTACTGTTGTTTATTAATTAAATATAGAACGAATAGGAATGGATCCTGAACAGAAATATAATGTTAATTTTAATTTCAGCTTAGCATTACTGCCAGTTTGCTTGCACTCTATAAATATATTATATATTAAGAAATTGCAAATTGTATTTACTTTAGAAAATGATTCACATTTAATTTAATATAACGAATAAAACATAGTAAAAAATTAAACTAACAAAAAATTAAACGGTTAAGTCCATACATTTTTGACACTAACTCTGGGGTTACCAGTTAACCCTGAGTGGCGCAACTGGGCCTTAACGTAATAAAATAAAACTAAAAAGGAACATATTCCTTAAATTAATTGTAACTTTTAGTTTTATATGCTTTATAGACTTTCTGATCGTTTTACCTCTCATTTGTATTGTAACGTGTGCATACACTGCCTTTTCATAAAGAGCCACCTGTTGTTCAAAGATTTATAAATAAACTAGCAGCCTGGTTCTGATGCACATAGGTAAATAACAAAATAAAAACACCTCGGATTGAATTATCGAAGTTTTCATAAGTTTTTTGGAAATATTTTACAATCTATGTTCATTAGGGAAAATGTAAAATTCGAATGGTGAAAGAATATTTCAAATAGGTCTAGTAGTTTCGGAGCCTATTTAATGCAAACAAACATGCAGATATTTCTTCTTTGTAATATTAGTGTAGATAAAGATAACCTTGAAACAATCTCTTTAGCGTTAGTCATAAACAGTTGTCACACCTAACATGCTGTTATTAATTCTTTATCCCTTTTTGTCTTCTTCAAAATTTATGTTTGTTAGAAAGAGAGTCGGATTACCTGTTTATAACTATATAAACGAGTAATATGGTAATCTATATAATAATAAATACACAAGTGAAAATCCTGACTGACTGATCAACGCCCAGCTCAAACCGCTGAACTTAGCTGATTTTTTCACAATAAATAATTTATACACCGTAAGGACCCACTAAGGGATATCGGAAATTCCATCATTAAAGGAGTAAAAAGAGGGATGAAAGTTTGTATAAGGATTGTGTAGAAGCAAGAGCCTTGAAAGTTTAGTAGTAATCTCAGCATTTTTGAAATTCATCCCCAAGGGGTCAAAAACGGAGTTCTTCTGCTCATGCGAAGCCGCGGGCTTTATACATTACTATTTACCTTTGTATTTTCCTCATATTAGTGAAAATCAAAAGCACGCTCAAAAACTCACTTTACACGTGTTTTATTATTTGTCCAAAGTCCAAAGGACGCCAGTTGCGTATTTACACGGTATTATATTTATCCAAGTCAACAGTACACGTTTCATTTTCCCCAACGTTAATTTTCGTTTACTAAGCATTATTTTTATACAATGATATCATTGATAATGTACCGTAAAACTACCAAAAATGGTTCAAAACTAAGTTGGATATCTTTGTTTATGTGTGTATTATTTAAATTACGCTGTTAAAAGCCAACGGATGTTCATAAATGAATGAATCAATGAAGAAAAAACAAAAAAGAATATTAGGATTGATATTTAATTACGAATTAAAGTTTGGACCATAGGAGTATTCAAAAAATAAATAAATAAATAAATAAATATTTCCGGACAATCTTACACAAATCGTAGGTCGATTTGTGTAAGATGTTGTCCTACGGTAAGCTCAGTAAGGCTTGTGTTGTAGGTACTAGACGACGATATATATAATAGATAGATACATATAAATACTTAAATACATAGAAAATACCCATGACTCAGGAACAAATATCTGTGCTCATCACACATATAAATGCCCTGACTGGGAATCGAACCCAGGACCTTCGGCACGTGCACCCAATTAGTGAAAGTTGTTAACAAAAGTTAAATCACTGTCAGTTTCGTGACGACAATTAAGCATTAAATCTCGATAAAAACTTGGTATTGATGTTCATTTTATAAACTTCAATCGATATTACAACCTAATGAAAGGCAAGAAGTTGATCTTCATAAAGATTTAATGCTTAATTGTCATCACGAAACTGACAGTCATTTAACTTTTGTTAACAACTTTCGCTAATTGGGTGTAGCAAATTTTGAAAACTTCCAGTTGCTCTATTGGACTATAGTTTCTAGTTGCCGAAGCCGCGACCTGTATAAATAACATTATTATATACCTTTGTCTTTTCCACTTATTAGTGAAAATCAAAAGCGTGCTCAAAAACTCGCTTTACACGTGTTTCATTATTTGTCCAAAGTCCAAAGGACGGCAGTTGAGTATAATAGACGGTATTATTTATCCAAGTCAACAGTACACGTTAAATTTTCCCCAACGTTAATTTTCGTTCAGTAAACATCCGGTGCCATCAAGAAAAAAATAATTCCTACAGCGCAAATTAACAAAATTACAAATATTCCGCTCGCTAAGTAATCTAATACTTTTCAGAGTGCTTTTAAAATGGTAGTAAAGCTGGCGAGTTATTTATATTCGTATTTTGAGTGCTTTGGAGTCATATCTCATATTCACTCGTATAGTATATGCCATATGAGTATACAAATATATGCCATGCAACTTTTTGAGGTTAGCCGAAGCTTAACTTATTTTACTTGCTCACTCGCTGTAACTTTATGTATGCGAATTTAGTAGCTGGAAAACTAACTTCGAATATTACTAAAAGATTTGAATAGTTTCCTTTATTGGTCTCTGGCAGGTGTTTATTGCTAGATGTTGAAACCAATACTTAGATTCTATTCCATCTTTATAACACGTTTTATCTTACTTGAACATGACAGCATAACCTCAAAATATTTAGGTTTTCCAATTAAAGCCGGTTCGACAGCTATCATTATTCTACAGAGTCATGACCTCATGACACAAATGAATGTCACTACTGGGATTTGAACCCCAGACAAATCCATAAACAGGGTCACTACCCACTACAATACACAATTCTTCAATAATGTCAGTAACCATTTGTAGCTTGAATATCTTTTGAGAGCTTAACTCCTCTACTGAAAGCTGAGGCGTACAACAGTGGAAAATATAATGTGGCGTCTAGACAACTTTTCCTCAAAATGTTGATGATAGTATTGTATTTCTGTATATAAGTAAAATTCGTATATTTCGAGCATCTTTCCCTTTTAATCAAATTAAGGCTTCATGAGAGTGACGGGGACAATCGTCCGAATATACGAATATCGATTTCGCGGTGTTGACAAAATTATACGAGAAATAGTTGAAACCATCAGAACATCGCATTGTTTGCTCCTCCCACTTGGTCAAGTAATTTTAAATAGTCTTTATTGAAAACCTCAAAGAAAATAATTTATAAATATACAGCAACTTAAAGTAGGCGGTATTGTAGCTGAAATGCGATTACTTCGGAAAACCTTTAGGTAACGGTAATTTGTTAAATAATCTATGCCAGAAACTAATAAAAATATAGTAATTTTCTCCAACTTTTTTTTAATTTGTTTTAGTTTAAGATGAATTTCATTGTTAGTTTTAATTATTAACTATATAAAGAAGATTTATTTTGAACAACAATATAGTCATACACATATCTTAGTAATATTTATGTAAGTAAATTTTGCTCTAATTTAACCACGGCAGCTTAAAAATAATTGCCTTTTAGTACAATGAAAAACTTTGTTTTAGAGAATAAAGCCACCGGAGGTGACAGCCCTAGATTCGGAAATTAAGCATTGTTATAAAATGCTCATAACTTCTGAATAACACGAAATTGGGTTACGCGGAACCACTTCGTAAAGGAGAACAGAGTTGTTCAAATAATCACGATTGGGTGCTACAAAATTTTGTTTTCAAATATTATAGGGATTTATTATATTGACGTGTGTTGGCGGCTGACTAGAATAGCACCACCCCATCTCCCACGGGTCGTAAGAGGCGACAATGGGAAAACCCCACGGATAGGCAGCAGGGTCTGTCAAAACCCAATCTACAGCTACTGCAGTCGCCAACACGCCTGTTAAGCGTGGCGACTATGGCAACTACCCCCTAAGATGAAACAAGTCATATTTGTGGGAGACCTATGTCCAGCAGTGGACTGCATATGGTTGGAATGTATATACTATATATTATAGGTTACGTTTTGATATAGTAAGTAGTCGGTATATAGTCTTATTTTTTCATATTTACATGGGTAGAAACATACCTATGTATAATATCATAATTATATATGTCTCATAGTCATATAGACAATAAGTTGTAGACAAGAAGTTTTGTTTGCCACAGACTGTAGCAAACTTTGCTAAGCGGTGTTTGCACGACGGCATTATTCTTGCTGTCATTTAGTTTAGTTTTAATTTTGTTTTTTTCTGTTATTTGTATTAAGTTTAAATATTTTTTTATGTTATACTGTTAAACTTTTTAAATTAAGTATGTGCGATCGTGGCGTTACTGCGCCGTGTCTTCACCAAGGGGTCGGAACGGAAGATCAGCGCTGGTGTTGCCAGCATTACGCTGAGTTGCGACCCTTTCATGACAAGTCGTTTATATGTCCAAATTATACTTTGTGTTTTTATCTGTATTTGTATTTGTCATGAATAAACTATTTCTATTTCTATAATATATAACTTAAACAAATCAACCAAAGTGAAAAAAAAATGTATTTAAACTTTGTCAATCATTGTAATCTATATAATATATAAAAATGAAATGCGTTTATTAGTTACCCATAAACTCGACAATCGCTGAACTAATTTAGGTAATTTTGGTATAAGGGAAATAAATATTGTGGTGCTAATTAGAAAACAGCGATTTTTTCATTCATTCACATTCCAATTTATAACCATAGACATAATAAGATAAAAAGAGAAGTTACGGGTGTTACGGAGTTCAACGGGTCATCTAGTATTTTATAAGTGAAAATAAGGGCTTTTTTCACGTTTATTTACATACGCCTCCATTTTTAAACTCTTACGGCCCGGCCTCGACAATGCGCGACTTGCGGCTCGGCAAGCGTTTTATCTGTACGTTGCGCGGTCAAGACGCACAATGCATTGCTGTTAGTTGGGATCACACGCAATGAACAGATAAAACGCTTTCCGCGCCGCAATTCGCGCAATATCGTGGTCGGGCCGCAAGAGTGCTGAGTGTCCGTTCGCCTCGCCGCACGTGTTACCGGCCTGTCATGCACTCGCCAGCTCGTCAGGAGCCCTCTTAGTGCTTAAAAATGCAGGCCCATGGTCTCCGATAATGCCGCGCAAGTGACTAAATAAACGTGAATAATACAATTTGAAGTGTTAGTTTATTGTTGCCACGTTGAACCGCAATGAACATCCTCCGCACCAAGAACGACCCAGGGCGTGGAATAATATATTGTTAAGTTAAGTCGCTCATTTTGTAAATACATTCTGCCATTGTACACACAGCAACACTCTTAGCTGTACATTTGTGGACCTTATTATATAAGGCATAAGGTTCACCGATGTACAGTTAACAGTGTTGCTGTGTGTACTATATTAACATTGTCGTTGCTCTTTTGTTTTTAAGTATGTACTTAAGGCCTTATTGCCTACTGTTTTTATTTAGGGACAATCTTACATAAATCGACCTACTCCAGCAATAATCTCAATAAGGTTGGTGTTGTAGCTACCTAGATCAATAAAACCAGCTCAGTACCGATATTTACCCCACCTGGCGACTTGAACTATTGAAACATTAAGTGCTAAAACAATTCGCTGTATAACTTTCAAACTAACATCAAGTAAACACCCGCCTACACATAAAGCTAAATATCCCTTACCCTAGATTCCGTAACGTCCAAATGTTTCTCCGTCAGTTGTCCATGTAATCCCGGGTTTAACCAAACAGATGATTTCTCCCACCAGTGAAACTTCCATGAATATTATTGCTATATGGTACTAAATTAGTCGTAAAACCATTTGTAAGTCACGGAAAGTTGCTAGACCAACTTTCAAATTAAAAATATTGATTTTATTCTTGATAAACAACACGTGTAACATAGAAGTAGATAACAACACCTACTAAAACACATAAAAAGTTTACTACGAAACTGACCGCCTCATGTCCAATGCCCGGAAAACGCCAGTCAATTGGAAAACCTAACCCTCTTCTGTGCAAAGGAGACTTTCTTGATCACAAGAAAGTGTGACGGCCCGGCCACGACTATGCGCGACTTGCGGCGCGGCGAGCGTTTTATCTGTTCATTGCGTGTGATACCACCTAACCGCAGTGCATTGCGCGTCTTGACCGCGCAACGAACAGATAAACGCTCGCCGCGCCGCAAGTGGCGCATAGTCGTGGCCGGGCTGTGAGCATCAGCTCATAATATTGTATATTGATTATTTATTAACACCTTATGTATCTTGCTTTATCTTTCTAGGACTTCATTATATAAGAACATATTTATTTTCTACGCGGGAGAGCAGATAAAAGGTTCAGTTCGGAAACTAATAAATAATATAATTACTAGTTTAGTTTGGAAACAGTTTTGCTATTACCATTTGAAGCAAAGTTTCTGATGTGGGTGTTGGCTTTTATGGCTTATGAGTCGGAAGTCGGAACAAACGTAGTTAATTTAGTTAACGGTCCTCTCCCTTTTGCCTAAGTCGATAGCCTAAGTCACACACGAACTTTTTAGCTTCCTTGCTACAATTACCCGCCGTCTCTACCGCAAAAAATTTATCCGCGCCCGAGTATAATTCTAGCGCTTCACCGCATGACCCAGCTGACGTGAATTGTGTGGGCTGAATGACGGCGAAGCTACTGGCACAAGTAGCGTCCCACACCAACCACTCTCTCTTCCATGGAAGCAGTGGCAAGCCACCAGAAGTTTGCCGTCCGTGTGACTTAGGCCCAGTCAATATCAAGCTCGGTCGGAATTCCAGTAGTCCTGAGATTTATGTGGTTGAGGGCACGGTGACGCGGGTGCTTGCCAGTGCAAAACCTGCAACTCTCTGCAATCTATATTAAAATTACATTGTCGGAGTAACCAGTAAGCGAGTCATGGGAGTGTTTGTACATGATAATTATATCGTTGGCTGAGTTACCCACGACACAACACAACACATCTTCTTGAGCTTACTGTGGGGCTCAGTCAATTTGTGTATTTATTTATACATAATTTTCGTTTCGAATGCGTTAACGGTTATCACCTTGTTTATGGCCCCCGAACTAGTCCATACACTAACTTTTTTACAACAATTTAGCCATAAGATTCACTGCTGGATATATGTCTTCCCCAAATATGACTTGTACCATCTTGGGGGGCAAGTTGCCATAGTCACAACGCATGGTGAGTCATGGTTATTCGTAGATCCACATAGATGGGGTGGTACTATTCTTAACTGGCAACACGTGACACCTTATTTGGTCAGTGCAATAGTACATTACGGACCCAGGGCGGTACAACAAAGAATGGCTCAGATCGCGGGTATTTCTGGTATAAACAAGCGATCTGAGGCCTTCTTTCCGTCACGCCCTCGGGCGGTAAATCTCACTTACCGCCCAGTGTGACGTAAAATATATTTCATCATTTATTTTATAGTAGTTGTTGAGAGACCTCTATCCCGTCCCTAATAAATGTCAACGAAGTCGACAGATCTCTAGTTGTTGTTCTATACAATCCAAAACTTTACCGACATAATGAAACGGAGTATTTTAATTAAGTTGAAAGGGGTCCCGTGAAATTAGTTCCGAACTAACTAAAGCAATATAATAATAATTAATAGTGTGTGCATTAATGTAGCTAATGAATTAATATGCCTAGTACCTCAGGTAGTTAGGTAATATAGTTGGTAGTATTAGGTCCGGTAGGAATGTCCACGAAACTCAATATGCATGTAATCTCAAACTTAACTGCATTGGATTAAGATACATATTAACTCGACTGTATTTGACCTTGATTGCCCTGGTGTTGTCTTGACATGTAACTCCGTTAGACAACGCGTGAATGATGCCTCGGTATTGTAAACGTCCATAGGCTGCGGTGACCGCTTACCAGCAAGCGGGCCGTATGCTTGTTTGCCACCTTTGTGGTATAAAAAAAAGGCTCACAATCATAAGCCTGACATTGGCTGACCGACGCCAACCAAACAAAGAGAAGGGCTAAGGACTTAATTAGAAAAAACAACAAATTTCATTTAAATAGATTTCTCATTTTGATTTCACCACACGTAGGTATATATTTTTGCATATTACGCCATTCTATTGTAGGCAGATAGTTCTATATTTATGAAATAAAATAACTAAAACGGATTATATCGCATATACTAATTTAAACTTCATCTCGACGTTTTGAACTCTTAAGCAGCGTTTGTAGTCATCGGGTCGAGTCCACCCGATGACCACGAGCAATGTATACGTAGTATACACGATATAATCCGTTTTATTTATTTTATTTCATAAGTAATTGTGGCGTTAACCGAAGACAATTATTAAGTTCTTTATTTAGTTCTGTTTCTTACTTGCGCCTGTAGGTACATAGTTTCAATTCGCTTTGCTTAATTATGTAGTTAATTAACAAGTAATAATGAGTGACATAATTACTGCCTGAGATTAGTTCTAAGTTCTAATAGTTGCATAGTCAAAGTGCCCGAGGTATGTTCAAATATTATGCAAGTGCTAGTCATATATCACACACTAGCAAATGTATCCATTTATCACACAATAACAAGTGTATCCATACACAGCCTCATTTAATATAAAATCTCAACGGAATATATTTTAATGTTTGTGTGACTACAGAGACAGAAAAAACAACAAAATCCCGTATTAAATATTATTAATAAATATTACAGGATACCGTTTTGCATACATTGTCTGAGCTCGGAGCCCCAAACTTAAGCTTGTATTATTGTAAGTATCATATACTCGTAGATTAATTAATTAATAAATATTTCGGAACAATCTTACACAAATCGACGTACAGAAAGCTCAGTAAGGCTTGTGTTGTAGGCACTAGACGACGATATATATAATGGATAGATAGATACATATAAATACAGAAAACACCCATGACTAACAAATATTTGTGCTCATCACACAAAAAAATGCCCTTACTGGGATTCGAACCCAGGACCACCGGCTTCATAGGCAGGGACACTACCCACTAGACCAGACCGGTCGTCAAAAGATTCATATTTAATATATAAAACAGCGATCAGGCACAAATATCTGTACTCATCACATAAATAAATGCCCTTACCGAGATTCAAACTAAAGGGCATTGGATTTAAGCGAGACTTGCCAACAAATAAATTAACATAGCATTGTCCCATCATTCCTGAAAATTCCAGCTTAAATATTTTATAAAGTAAGACGATGGCCAACAAACATACGGCCTGGTGTTAAGCAGTCACCGTAGCCTATAGATGCCTGTAACTCCAAAAGATTCACACGCATGTCGCCCTTTAAAGCTTACTCACCGGCAGGAACACAACGCTAATAGTTGGGTGTAGTCCTATTTGCCTGTGGTTTTCTATAATCTACAATTAAGTTAAAAAATAGATACGCCACTATGGAGTATCAATGCATGGGTAAATCTTTTTGTCACTTTGGCTGTATCGATATTTGACTCTGTAACAACTATTTACGCAAGCTGTATGTAATTAAATGCTACCAAACTCACTAGTGGCGGGCGCAAACAAGCCGTCACAATGAACAATGTCGATGAAACCAGAGCGAGCAAATACGCGATGCAGACAGTTTATGATGCTTCCGAGCTCGGGCTGTGTTCGGAAACAGCAGTTCACTAAATAATAATAACAACTTTTTACGACTTTTTTTATGACATAGGCGGCAAACGAGCAGACGAATTGGCTGGTGGTAAGTAATTACCGTCACCCATAGGCACCCGCAACACCAGATGAGTCTCAAGCGCGTTGCCGGCCTTTTGGCCTGGTTGGAGCTCTGGGAACCTTACTCATAATCAGGAACACAACACTACATACCTGAAAGGTAGCAGTGCTATTATGGCTGTGGTCTTCTGTAAGGAGGAGGTACTTCCCCAGTTGGGCTGCCCCAGATTCAAGCGTGACCTAAGCTGGCTTAAAGCTGGTTTGACTTTGTATGGTGACCGGTTTTCGGCATACAAGATGTAAAAGTGACAAATATAAGACCGGGGGCAGAGAGTACCATTTTGTACCGTTTGGCGTAGAGACGCGTTTGTGTGGCATTTGCGAAGCGTCTGGTTGATGTCACTGGTGATCGAAGAGGTGACAGCTTCCACAACGTATCAGCATTGCGATACAACGAGAAAATGCCGCCAGCATCCTTGGTACAATGCCTCAAGGGCCTTTTTTAGATTTTATACTGTAACTAGTTAAGTACTTGTAGTTATCATGATACGATTGTAATTTCTGTAAATAAATGTATACTAGTCCTTGATACTTGAATTAAATCAAGTAATAAGAGTAGGCTCTTCCTACACGTATATAGAGACGCATTTCGTCGTTCCAATAAGCGACTTATGGTCCAATGAACTTAATAACGTTAATGAAAAACGGTACAAGTATTGTTAAGGGAATACATATATGTAGGAAAAAAGTGTATACATATATATGATGGAATGTGAGACAGACGATGTAAAATGAATGAATTTACAATTTTATGATAACATGGTCCTTCACATTACAACTATTAACTGTTTAGTGTTTATAATGAAGCCAAACTTCAAGGAAAGAGCGTACCAGTTTCTTAATGGCTGGCAACGCGCTTGTGACTCCCCTGGTGTTGACGGTGCACGTGGGTGACGGTAATTGGTTACCATCAAGCACACTGTCTGCTCGTTTTCCACCTTTATCATAAAAAAATAGCCACTCGCAGTTTAATCAGTTACCATTCCTAAATTTAAGCATAAATCCTCTAGCTCACGTGTCTTTAACAAATACCACATACCTACATTCTACAACTATTATTTAAAACGGAATAGTTACTATGTACGTTAATTTAAATGTGTTTCTGATAACCAGTTTTATTTCCGTGGTTATTCCGTGAGGAGAGCTCTTGCGACAGTGCCGAAATATCAGAAACTCTTTCAAACTAATATACTGAGTGCGACCTGTAATAGGAACAAAAGATTTAGGGATCACTTCTACACCACGAACGTAACAACATTTGTTCTACAACTTTAAATAATTGGGTAATTAATTGCTTGTGATTTTTTCGAACAAACTAAATAGTATTTTCAATGAACAGCATCCAATAGCCTAGTTGACGTTTACTGTCAGCCTACAAACTTCATAGTTTTCGCAGTACATTGCTTGCTTGGAAAATCTTTTTTTATTAATATTTATTAAACTATAACTTATTTTCAAAAGTCGTAGAACAAATGTTGCTACCTTTGTCTAGAAATGATGCCTAAAGTTAATGCTCCTATTACAGGCCACACCCGGTATATGGTAACATGCATTTGTTTGTTGTGTGCTAAACATATCTTAATCTCTTTTCAAAAAATAGCTTCCAACTCCCCTGTCCAACTCCGTTTTTGTTGATTCGAAGGTTAAGCGTTCACTAACTATCTTTTTACTGTATTTAGTTGTTTGCGCAAAGCTAAGGCGTAAACAAGGTATCCATTAAGGTCAAATTACTGTTGATTACCTTCAATCTGACGTCACGTAAATAATGTTTGCCAAAACTATGAGGTTTGGAAAAGCAATAAATATCCATGGCCATATTGGTTATATTTCCAAGAACCTTGTAGTATTTGATACACCATTGGGCGAAATAGGCAAAATAGGCTAATAGAATCAACTATTATTTGTCCCTCATTGCTATGGTTACGTTCCCCTGGATCACTTTTCAATCCACAGTTTAATTGCATCTAAATACACAAAACAGAGCTTGGTAAGGGACATAAACCTACCAAGCTCGTCAGTAGAACGCGGTGCTACATTTCTTGTAACAAACTATGCTTCAGTTGTCCCCTGGCTGATGGGACAGAATAACAATAACAAATAGTTGATTCACTCAAATATAAAATAAGTCCTAAGTCAGTTTTTAAAATGTACGTTTTGCATTTAAAAGGCATATTTATGATAAATACACTTCGGTATCTAATGCTCATTTTGGGGGCAATCTAAAATAGTGATGTAGCTTTACATAATTAGACGATTCATATTTATCTATAAAAGTTATTTGTCAAACTAAAATCCTTCTTTAGTGAAAGCTTTAGAGATAACACATTCATTCCTCTTTTTAATCAGATCGGAGGGCGACAATTATAAATATCGAATATCGTCAATTATTGAAAATCGTCAATTTGGGGCCCGATTTTTGAAATAGTCACCGAGTAATTTATTAATAGAGATTCTCATTAATTCTGTATGGAAATCACTTGGTGACTATTTCATAATTCGGGCCCAAGATCTTTTGACATGTTATTGAGTGAGTAAGTAAACTTCAATTTTTATCGACATAGATTATCGTAACTGCCCAATCACTTGCCCCGAAACTGAGCATAAGATAACGGGGTAAAATGATAAAAATGACAGTAATAAAAAAAAGCTTTTAAGTTTTCCTCTTTTACTCCCGATTGACAAGACAGGGGAATTTACGAATAGCTGTTGTCACTATTTTCGGGCAACTGTCGGCAACTAATTCTCGCTCGCGGTCGCCCTAAACTATGACCAAAAACCACAGAACGACGGGTAGCATGGTTCCTTTTGAACGGTGGATAGGTACTGCGATCACCAACCTACTTGCCAAGCGCGAATAAAGGCCTATGCCTAACAATCGACCTTCGTGCCTGACATGAGGAAAGCTGTGAAAAGTGAAGCACGAATTAAATGTATTTTTGATTTCATTCAATAAGTGGACTGCTGAATCGCGAATCGTGTTCTGTTTATGATGCTGTGAGGCCGTGTAAAAATACTGCACAGAACGGAAAACACATTCTGGGCGTTTTATGACATGGCTCCGACCGCAACAAACCAGTTCCGTTATTCTCAAAAGCGTAAAATAAATGAACGGCGGGCGTAGATTTTGTTTGATGTTCCTATGTCGATCGTTAGATTTAATGCGATGTTCATACATTATTTCTATTGGTCACCTGTCACCTATTGATGACTATGAAGCCGATGATCCTGGATTCGAATCACAGTCAGGGCATTTATTTGTGTGAGCGCAGATATTTGTGTCTGAGTCATGGGTGTTTTCTATGTATTTAAGTATTTATATGTATCTATTGCATATAATCGTCGCCTAGTGCCTACAACAACACAAGACTTACTGAGCTTACCGTAGGGCTAGGTCGATTTGTGTAAGATTGTCCCCAAATATTTACTTATTTATTTGTACCAGTACTTGTTGTTGTTTTCGGGCTATACGTTCGGCTGTTTACTATACATTCATTTAAATAAAATGTCCTATATAGTATAAAGCACGTAGGTAAAATCACTGATTAATGTCATACAACAGAGACAATAATTAAGTACTTACTTATTCTATAAAGAAAATTTTAATGTATTTCTCAATATACCGGGTGTGGCCTGTAATAGGAGCTTTAACTTTAGGCATCGTTTCTACACCAAAAACGTAGCAACATTTGTTCTACGACTTTTGAAAATAACTTCTAGCTTAATAAATATTAATAAAAAAAGATTTTCCAAGCAAGCAATGTATTGCAAAAAGTATGAAGTTTGTAGGCTGACAGTAAACGTCAACTAGACTATTGGATGCTGTTCATTGAAAATACTATTTATTTTGTTCGAAAAAATCACAGGTAATATATGACCCAATTATTTAAAGTTGCAGAACAAATGTTGTTACGTTCGTGGTGTAGAAGCGATCCCTAAAATTTTTGCTTCTATTACAGGCCGCACCCGGTATTTCACGATTAGTTTATTAATTTGATAATCTGTCTATATTTCTTAATATTCCCAAGACCTTTACATAATAATAGCTTAACTTATTACAAATTACTCAGAGAACGCCTACACCCACTTCCAAACACTTTGATCTAGGGGTTATAAATTTCACAATTATCATATAAGATTCACGACAACCTTGTTCTTCCACAAATCATTCAAATATAAACTCTAAAACCTGGACATTAAATCCATTGCAAACGCAAAATTGTATGTGTCGCCCGTAGGGTTGCCAACTGAGTATAAATCACACATATTAAATTCTGCAAGGGCCAGTTGACGAGGAATTAGGACCTTTATTGGTCACATCTGTGCCGAAGGTCAGTTTTTGAACTTCTGAAAACTATTTGCGAAATTCAATGTACATAAGTTTATGTGTTTCATGTGTATGTATAAATAAAGTGTCAGTTACCCCACTGTGCCAAAAAACCGTGAAATTATTCTGTTGGTTAACATTTCAGCCTTAATCGTCCACTGCTGGATATAGGCCTTCCTCAAATATGACTTGTATCAACTTGCGGGGCAGTTGTCAGTAGTAGCTACCACCCTTAGTAATGCGTTGGCAACCGCGGTAAGACAAAGGGAAAACTCCTAAGGATGTGCCAGTTGTGCCATCGAAACCTAATCAACAGCTATCGCCAGCCCGCCTGCGTGGCGACTATGGCAAATCCTCCCAATGTGGTACAAGTCATATTGGTGAGAGATATCTTTCGCTGAAAGTGGCGTACCGCACTTAGCAGTGCCTCTCTTCTGAACGTAGTTTAAGGATATTAGCGGATCCACTTCTTATGTCCTTATTGCCTTAGTTAACAGATTCGCCTGTATTAGATTCAAACAATGTACAAAAAAAAAAAAAATATGTATGTTCTGAAGAACTAAGTTCTTACAACAACAACAAGACATAAAAAGTAACATTATACCTCAGTGCTAGTAAAGTAAAAATAAAGTTGTACCACGTAGGCACGGAGCGAGCAATAATGTGGTGCTAATGTGCAACTTTCTATTACCAAACTTCTCTCAACTTTTATTTCATTCTTAAAAGCTTCGCAACTTTAAGCACTTAAGCTCAAATACGTTTATTTATATAAGCAAGTTTTATTATAAGCACTAAATATTTCAACGATATGATAAAACACCCGTAAACTTAAGTTTTATTAATAATTATGGAGTTTTATTTTGAACATCAATTGATTTGAATATTTCGTCGATGTGAGTTTGTATTGTGTTTCGAGGGGCTGGTAAGGTTGTGCTGTTTAGTTTTTGGTGATTTTAAAGAAATAACCGTTAACATTTCACTTTCGTTTCTATTATACCGGGTGATCAATCCAAATGGGTCAGTAGGGGAAAGTCAGAAATTATGAGATAGTGAAATCTGTTCTTAGGAACCATGGCTTCGATTTCACATTTAATAATAATGGCATTCAAACTTTTTTTTTTTAATCTCTCGTGAATTTACGTTTCGTTTTATCAACAATAACAACGAAAAATCATTCAGATTTACACCTAATATTGTTTACCCGGTTGAGAGATTTAAAAAAAAGGCTGAATGCCATTATTATTAAATGTGAAATCGAAGCCATGGTTCCTAAGAACAGATTTCACTAACTCTCATAGTTTCTAACTTTCCCCAGTGACCCATTTGGATTGATCTATTGCATTTAATTGCACTCGCGTACCGAGGATTCCGTACAAAGAACGTGTCAGTATAAGCTAATACATACAATTTTAGCTTATAAGTATAAGCTAAAATTGTATGCTTTTCGCAATTTTTCCTTTTACTGTGCTATAAAATGTTGCTTCGTAATTTCAAGGTTCTGGGTTCACGGGAAGTACCCTTGGGATTCCCCTGTCAATGTCGAAATTTTTTGGCATTAACAGCTGTATCTATTAACTGCGTTGCTTCAGAAGTTTAATTTTGCACAGCTTTAAGATACAGCACTAATTATTTGATATGAATTTCAGCTTGATATCCACTCGTTTCTTAGGAAAATATAATGTCAGGCAACAAAGTTATTTTATAGGGGTTCTGTTTTTCCTTTTACTGTATGGATCCCTTAATACGACGACGCAAATGGATGCGATGGTCGGTACCCTTAGTGTATGAAAATAGTAAAAATTAAATAAACATATTCATTCTTACACATATTTCTTTCGATTTAAATATCGAAAACATAAGAGAAATTTCTTAAAATGAATATCATTCTACAATATCAAAGAGAAGACTATGTCGTCGTATATCGAGCTCAAAAAAACCTGATCAAAGACGTTCCTGCCCAAGACGAACCTTTAACCTTCACAGACCACCACCACAAAAAAAACCTCGAAGATTCTAAAATAACGGAGATTAAGAGAAAGATCTAATTTCCTTAAAACGTGATGTTGTCTTGTGGTGCCAGCAGAGAAGGCGCCAGCTCGTCTCCCACGGGTATTGTAAGAAGCCAAGGCAAAACCGACGATTGGGCAGCAGCATCCAGCCTGCCAAACGTGGCGACTATGGCAACCCCTCCCCAAGATAATACAAGATTGGGCGAGCCCAATGTCCAGCAGTGGATGTTTTACGGCGAAATAATGACGGCGTTCTTGAAAGGAAACATTTACCCGGCATTAGGGCATCCCTAAATCTTATAAACGAATTGATGTTAGCAGACGCAATATCATAAATACGCAACTTTGCCACTTATTATTCATCGCTATCCCAAATTCCTTGTAAACGCACAGCCGTAATCCTGCTAATGAAAATATTACCTCCCACGTCTCGTGGCAATTGCACAATACACATCAAATGTATCTACACATTGCCCGCCCTATTACAATGGGATAAGGTCCACCTTTGTATACATATATTTGATGTTAACTATACATTTAGTCTAATGAAGGGAACAGCCTCTGTAATCTCCAAACATTACTATATTACGTTAAGGGAGGCTTAGCCGTCGACGTAGACAAATTTACTTTGCTCTTCAAATTGTAGAAATGGGCTGAAATTATACCTTCCTATTCTAAGCCTTATTACAAAATAGATAATTGTTCTAATGTACAGCAGATCTATTGTGTTCGAGTAATGCCTAATGTTGGATAATCTCGAAAATCTCTCGATGCTCCATATTCCATCAGCCTACAACGCTCACCAGTTTTGTAGCCTTGCTTCGTTCTTGATTGCTTAGAGCTGGAATAAGAGATACAGTTTTGAGAGCTAAGTTAGTTTACTGTACACAATATGCTTTTGAATAAATTTTGTGTTCTGAGAGCTTTTCATCGACGGAGGATAGAGTTGCGTTACAGACAAAGTTTGTAATGTCAATATATGCAGACGGAGAATCTTAAATTAAATAGTATTTAATCGGGTATTATAGTAATATGGCTTCACTTTCATTTAGCCTCTCGCGTGAAATGTTTCGGAGAGCAAGCGTCAAAGCTTCCCTTTTCAAGTTAAAACTTAAGTTAGTGTTACATGCATAGCTGCTGACGTTTCCAAAGTGGTCGCCTCTATTTTCGCGGCTGGAGTACAAAATATAGAAAAAGGCTATAAGCTTATTTTTAACTAGATGTACCCACGGTGTCACCTGCGGTTTATTAGGGAAAAACAGCTAAGTCCATACCAAATTTTATTAAAATCGCTCCAGCCATACACACTCACAAACTTTCGCCTTTATAAAATTAGTGTACAGACTAATCATCGTAGCCTGAAGGATAGGTTATAATTTTATCTTCTTAGGTATAATATGTTTCAAATTTGTGTAGGTCACATACCTATGGTGTGCCTATAGTGCATACTTCAGAAATACGTGTGTTTAATCGGTACGATTTTCTGAAGTGGACGATGTAGGCTATTTTCAATTGATTTTAAGTACGTTTGCTGTTTTTCTGACATCTACCGACGAACACTAGCCAGACACTCTGATCATGTAAAAAGCATAATATTACAAACTGAAAAAGAGGATTAACTTTCAAAATCGTAAACCATGTTTTCTGCAGTGCTGAGCTGTTTGTACTTTGTTCTTGGAAATAACATGAGATTTTTGTATTCATGCGAATAGCATTTTAATAACATAAAAAAGCAATGTCATTGACTGATGAGAACGAAAAGTCATGTAACCATTTATATTCAATTTTTATAAAGATTCCTTTAACGTTTTCGATAAAAGACTGACTTCGGGTACATCAGTCTCCTATCTAGAAGTCATATTTTGTGCAATTATAGAAAGTTGAAACTACATCTGTTACATCTGAATTGAGATCTGAGAGCGTATCGTAGGCTAATTATCCTCGTAATAACTCTATATCAATTTTTAATAACGTTAGATTGAAAGTAACAGATATAAAGTAATAGAAGTATACAAAGATTATAAGTATGTTCCTTCTGAATGTTAGCGTGTTCTGAATTTTTGCTGGGACGGCACCATTTCATGGTAAACTCACTGATTTTGATAAATACATTTTTGATTTCTGATCTTTACAGTATTTTAAGAACCAAATAATGTACTAATAAAATTTTGAAACACGCAAATATATGAGCCTGGGCAGAGAGTACCATTTTGTACCATTTGGGGTAGAAACGCTAGGCCCATGTGGGACACCATGGCGCGCACAAACTTTTCGCAGAAATCGCGAAGCGTCTGACGTAACTGGTGACCGAAAAGCTGAAGGATAAATGGGCATGGCAAAGGTATTACACATATTAATTTAATATAGTTTTAACACGAGTAGGTAAACCTTTGTAGTAATCAGCAATTCACACGCTACAAACGATTTTGGGCATGATTTATTAGTCTGAGGGCAACCGAGTCGCGGCCTTACTGTCGAACTGTTCGAAGTTGTCGGGTCCTTGACGAGTTCTATTTTAAACCGCCCAAGTCCTCCGGTTATCTGTGAAATGTGGGTATTTTGAATTATTAATCCACACTCACCGCTAAGCCGGCTTATCTCGGTTACGGCCGCTCTGATTTTTAGGGGCTTTCGGGCCGACCACAGACACAGTTTTAATCCAGTGTTGTGGAGTATTTGGCAGTGGCTTACGTACAGCGAATGGTTGATTACGTAAGTTTTGTAGTTTTTTTGTACAACTAGGAAACTTAACGGAAATTCATAAGTATCTATCAGTGTCTCGTTCAGTATCTACACAAGCCTTATAAAGCTTAGTGGTAAAGCTGGTGAAAGATTGTCCGGAAAATATTTATATATTTAAACTTATGATTTTAAGCTAATATAGTAATTCACACTACAACTATTACTTGAATAAGATAATTTATGTTAATGTACGTTAATTTGAATAAGCCTGAACCAGCGTGCTACACCTTCGACCTCTTCGTCACTTACCAACAGGTGCGAATGAGGTCAAACGCTGGTCAGTCTTGTATAAAAAAAAAAAAGTTTTAAATACATGGTAACTATGCGTTTTAATTAATTGTAGTTGTAATTTTTAAACTCAATTGCACAAAATAAATAAAAATGTACAAATGGCGGATTTAATGCCAAATGACCATTCTCTACCAGTCAACCATTTACACACCAGGAGACACAACTACAGGAGAGTATAAAAATGAAAATAGTGTTAATAAAGCTATATTAAAAATAAATACAAATTCACAATACATAATTTATTTCAGTTATTGTAAATATTTCATACCTGCGCCATTGTATTTTAGCAGTAAAATTCGCCTGTGCGGAAACCATAATTTATAAACACTTCCTAACTTTGAGTCTTTATTTTCTTGTTGGTGAAAAAAAAAATAACATTATTAAAAACAAAAAAAAATGTGAAACACTCTTATCCGCTGATATTGGAACACTGGAGGCCACAAAAACTGACAAGCGTGGCCGCTGCCGTTGATAAAACCAGTTGTGTTTGTGTTACGCTGCAAATTCTGATGGACTCCGCTAAAAAAGTAAAGCATTGAACAGACGCGGTGAGCGGATCTGTGCACTTAAATAATGTTTATTCGAACAACGAGTACAAAAAATATTGTCGCTGCTATAGCAGCGATTGGCCCTTTAAATTAGGTTATTGCACATTCTCATTGTTTTGTTTTTCGGTTAAATTTTTGGTTATATTACGGTTTTGACGACCGGTCTGGCCTAATGGGTAGCGACCCTGCTTATGAAGCCGATGGTCCTGGCTTCAAATCCAAGTCAGGGCATTTATTTGTCTGATGAGTATAGATATTTGTTCCTAAGTCATGGGTGTTTTCTATGTATTTAAGTATTTATATGTATCTATCTCTTATATATATCGTCGTCTAGTACCTACATCACAAGTATAATAAGTCGTAAGTATAAGAATAAGTCGTATCTATCCCGTTTTAAGTAATAGTTGTAATGTGGATGACCATGTTTAGGTTAAAATTGTATATTGATTAGGGTGGTCCACGTTTGTATGGGAATAATTCAAAATCAAGTTAAAATTCACGACACCCCTTCATTTTGTTACACATGTTGTGGTGATAAAATACACGAAGTTTTGTAACTTTATCTACACTGCAAGGGGGTGTTCAACAACATTGAAGTTTTTAATATTGTATGAAATCCGAAAAAAAAAATGTTTTATTTGTTTATTTTCATAAAAAGATACTAATTTCACATTGATTGTATATGTTATTTCTAAGTTTAAAAGTAGAAAAATATTTTTATTTGTATTTTTTATAAGTTTTTGAAAAAATATTTTTTTTATAAAACATACTATAGCATATGCACAAGCCTTATATTTACTTTTTATCTGTACTAATATTAAGTGGTATTTCAAGGTATTTGGTAAGTAAAATTGAACGAAATCAGTAAAAATCAAAAAATATTAATTTTGAACCTCCAACTAAGACAGATGACAAAGCAATATTTTAATAAAATTTAACTAGCTTTATAAAGAGGACGGAAGCTAACTATTAAACATGATAAATTGTGAAAATGAGACAATTTTTTTTTACATCCTCATACAATCCCTAAATGTTCATTGGCTTTGAGCACCCCCTTCCCATTAAGTTAGGAACCTGATTTTTATTACTAGTAATAATTAGAATTCATGTAACAAATTCCGGGGGTGTCCCAATATATAATCCAAAAAAATGGTTTTTGACCACCCTAATATTGAAACATTGAATTGTATATTGATTGATTAATAGAACTCGTCATATTTGAAAGAGGCCTGGCCAGCAATCAACGATTTACGGCTGAATAATACACGTGTATTGTGACTGTGTCAGTTGGTTGACAATGTATACCTATACAGATTTATAAAGGGTCGGCAACGCGCACGTGACACCTCTGGAGTTACAGGCGTCCATAGGCTGCGGTAACTGCTTACCACCAGGCAGACCGTATGCTTGTTTGCCACCAACGTCGTATAAAAAAAAATGTGTGTGTTTAAAAAGGGGATTTTAAAACGAATAGGAACTCATGGCCTGAAATTCTATTTGATCCGCGAGTGGTATTCTTTTTTAGTGATCTCTGAGGAGTTCAATCCTATAATCGGTACGCTTGGCAGGCGGGTTGGCGATTGCACTATATTCCACCGCTCTATAAAGCTCGCTGCAGCTGATTGATTTTTATTCTACTAAATATATTGTGACGTAAAATGTCAAGAGTAAAAATCTTGAAGAAAATTTTACTTACCTGCCGATAAAATATGTTCTTGATAAAAGAACATCGTCGTCGTAAAATTTCCTCGATTCCTTATTCAGCAGTACACTAGCGTCGGAGGGAATGCTTTATGAGAGTAATAAGCGTCTGGATAGGGCCTGGATTGCCTGCAAAGTGAGCAAAAAATAGAATTTGGCCGCGCGTTTTTATCGAAAGACGAAACCTTCGTCTGGTTGTCGAGTTCACGAAAGTAAATAAGGTTAAAATATACAGAAGATTAATAAAATGTGAAAATATAACTTTTGCCCGCGGCTTCGTATGCGCAGAAGAACCCCTTTTCTGACCCCTTAGAGCCTGAATTAAAAAAAATACGCTGAAATTACTTTTGTTGTATTCGAATAAAGAGTGTTTCCACAAATTACTTCTTAATTGGTCCTTACGGTATATAAGCTACGTATTGTAAAAAAATCAGCTACCGGCTACTAGGGCTGGGCGTTGATCAGTCAGTCAGTCAGGACTTTAACGTTTTTAAATATAGATTTGTAGTAATTTCTAATATTATACAACAATACTTTTTACTGTACATAAATGGTGTTATATACCCGCACTAGTGCAAAAATGAGCTCATTACGTAACTATGTAGAAAACTAAAAGCGCCATATGTACTAAAAAACGTACGCTGTATCGAACAGGTAATTCCCACCTCGGGTTGATTTAAGTGGAGTGTCCCATTTGGTCGTATTTTAATTTATTGCCACTTGTTGCGAATTTCCTACTCTTCGCAATTGTATCGTAATCTGCTATTATAACACTAGGATGTATTGATAGTTTGTGTTATACTATTGTTATCCCACAGACCTAACCTATCAAACGGGGGATTAAAGTACAATGCTTGATGGTCTAAGGATGACCATGGACATTCAATAGCAGAAGTGGCTAAGCGGTTGAGGTGTTCAAAATGATATCAACACATCTCTATTGTCAAGAGAATAAGAGCGCGTGTAGGTCATTTTGAACACTTGACTCGCTCAGCCACTTTTGCTGCTTACTGTACAAGACGAAAATCATGTCAAATGTCCATGTTGTAACGACTCCCATTGCAATCAGAAACTTTACACTCAAGTTGTAGTCCGTTGGGGCGTAAAGGTTCTTAAGCGGTAGGTAACCACGTACTGTAACTATTTTATAATATTGACATGTCAGCACAAGTCCAAATTTTTGTAATTTATAATATGAACATGTCAGCACACGTCCAAATCTATATAATTTCTAATATCGACATGTCGGCACCCGTCCTAATCTTTGTAATTTACAATATTGACATGGCAGCACCCGTCCTTATCTATGTAATTTATAATATATTGACATGTCAGCATTCGGGCGCTTCTTAAGTAGAATCCTTTAATGCCATATAAACCCAAAACTTATCCTTCCTCGACCGATAAAATAACATAATCGCTTCAAAATCAGATATTCCGCACTAAACCTAACAGGCTCAGCATTCATATATTCAACCGTCTCCGCAAATGCAGTTAAATTCAGAAGTGGGGAGTGTTGAAGTGTCTGTCCGGTAAGCAAGCCTCGTCGGCCATATTTAACGTTCCCGGGGGTGAGTCAGCAGAGTCTGTCAGCTAGTGATGTACCCGGGAAAATGGTGGATAAGCGGGAAATAAGTCCGTATAATAATGTTGATAATTTCGTTGCACATACCTACGTAAGGTTATCACGTTAAAGAATAATGTTTTATTTTTTCCGTTAAATTTTATAAGTGATTAACAGTTACCCGGTATTTCGCGTATAATATTCGAAAATATTTAACAGATGTTTTTTATATTGGTTATAACAAATAAAGTAATTTGAAACGTTGTTAGAGTTATTTTATTATCAAATTACATTATTATGTGATTTCTTGCCATCCGACTACTGGTAGTATTATTGGTAGACAACGTCGTAGTAGTGTAAAAAAATAATGACATATAGTATTTATTTCGAAATAATTAATAACAGAGATGGGCAAAATTTATTCGAATGCCGAATAACGATTGAGAATAACAGAATAATTATTCTTATTCGAAATTAGGCAAATAAATTATTCGCGAATAATTTATTCCACGAATAAAATATTCCACGAATAATTTATCCGCGAATAATATTGCCGAATAATTAGTTAGTGAAATAACTACCTTTGTGCCTTTTTAGATGTATTAATTTTTTTAATTATATCCCAATCACTTCAAAACAACACATATTATATTCGGTATCTCAGAAGAAGCTCGAAACATTTGACTGACATGTCGGCGGTGGAACCATAGCACTAGTTCGAGAAATTGAGTTTCTCGCACGCTACGCAGCCACAAAAAGTACCACTTTTTGAGCAACTGTATTATAAAATAATATTTTATTTATTACCACTAAATTCAACAAAACATTTCCATTAATTCGGCTTAAATAAATTGAAAAATTAACTTTAAAAATGATGAAAATGATGAACTAAACATTTGTGTAATGAATCATTCATGGTATTTATTCGAATAAAATAACGAATAAATCATTTATTATTTGAAAATGCAACCGAATGATTTATTCGCAAATAAATCATTCGCGAATAATTTACTAACGAATGATTGTTTATTCGAATAATTATTTAGATGAAATATTATTCGAATAATGCCCAACTCTGATTAATAACCTTTCACATTGATTCAGAAAGTTAATATACTAGTTTTTTTATATATAACATCTAAACAAAAAAAAAACCTACTGCATACCTACCCAGAAAGATCAAGTAAAATCAGAAACTTAAACTTTTGCAGTTCAATTTAGTGTCTGCTTTATGCACAATCAGCATTCTGCTGGTTACAATATTATTAACAATTATATACTGCCGAAACATACCCAATACATTATTTATAGTTCGATTAAAACTGGTAAAAAATAAAAAAATAAACCCTATTTTGTTAATAATCTTCAAACATTTCTCTAAACTCGGATTTATTCCCGATTAGCACAACACTATCACCACCAAATATAGTGTGGCCTAAGCGGAAAGATTTATTACCAGTCACATGACTTGTGTTTACTTGTGCTTAGACTATCTACTGATAAATACTGCGAAGGCTGAACAGGATTTTCGAGCTGCTCTTCTAACGCCTTTATACAACCAGTACAGATCTTGGTTGATTCTTAAACACCACATGCTGGAGTAATTTGGTCGGACTTTAGTTCTCGTTCTAACATGAAGTGATGAAGCGCCTTGAAGGATATGGAAAAAATAGAAGCAACAATAGCTTCCTGGAAACACCCCTTGTGTTCTAGACAGCTCATTTGGCAGAGTGATGGACTTGTATCCCGGAGTCGTGAGTTCGAGTCTTGCCAAAGGCAAGTTGGTTTCTAAGCCTAATTTAAATATAAATATAATCAAATATAAATATAACATAAGCACCTTATTGGCTATAAAAATAAAATCCTATCCGTTCGAGTGTCTATTTTTTGGCTTTGTAGTCATTCTTATAAAAGTGTTTTGTTAACCCCAGCTTTAGCCCCAGTCTTCATGGCTACATAGAAATACGTGAAAATTCAACGTCAAGTTTAAGTTAACGACTCAAACCGCGAGATGTCTGGCCATTAAAACAAGGTTCACAACGCGCGTCTAAACTTCTTAACAGGACTCCTCCGCTTTCTTAACCTCTTGAACGCCACAGTCATTTAGTCGTGACAACCAAACGAATGCCTCGCACGCCACTGTCATTGAATGACAAATATGTTCTAAACTGTCAAGTTGTGGCGTACAGAGTACGTCACGTCATTCATGTAATGGTGGTCAAAAGGTTAAAAATAAACCTCGCTGAAATAAAATAAATACTAGAATTACTCAGTGCGTCTCACGAGTGTTTATTAAACGCCATTTAGTTTGCCGTCGGGGTACACAACACACGTATAAAGCTACTGCTACACAACAATGACAATCTTTTGTTCCCGACTTTCTATTCTTGGTTGTTGTATGATGCCCTTAATTTGTATTTATGGTATTAACACACCGCCAGGAGCCCGGTAGGCTCTTTGTTTGTGCTCGCTTTCATTTACAAAGCGGAAAAACGCGTAGCAAACTGCGTTACGGAAAGAGTTAAACGTGTAATACGGGAAGTTTTACTTACAATGTTATGTCTTACTATATAAATTTTAGATGTAGCAACACTATATAAAACATGACATTGTTTACAAACCACGAACCTAACTGGGCTGTGATTTCTGGGTCGTGACCCAGAACCAACTTTTCTAACTCAGTAAGTAGTTAATACGAATTTATGGTAGTATTTGATTAAAACAAGGCAAAATATATCTTGTATAATTTTTTTAAATTAAAATAAGCTTAAACTAAAAATTTTATTCCTCTTGGTGTAAAAAAATATATTTAACGTCATTACTTAGCGTCACCTATGAATTAGGTATACGTATTTGCTCTACGGGAGAACGGGACGAAAGGAAAACTGACGGATGGTAAGCAGCGTCCGTCGAAGCCAAATAAACTACTGCGGTCGCCAGCCCCACTGCCAAGCGTGACGACTTAAGCAACTAACCCCCAAGATGATAGAATTCATATTTGGGTGAAGCCTGTATGCACGAGTGGACAATTATGATGACTTTTGTAAATAGTTGTAATTCATTTTTTTCATAAAAATATAAGAACGCTTAGACCTACACTTAAGAAGTATTCTTCATCTTGTAGTACTCTTCACATTGTAATTTCAAAGGACAGGACCCAACTAGATTTAATAAAATCTTTTCTGCTCTCTCGTTCTTTATGCTTGTAGTGAAATGAAGTAGGATTTACAAGTCCTAATTAATCTTCTTTCGGGACTCCTTTGAACCTATTGCGCTCTAGTAAATGTTTGCTTCGAAACGGGGCATGAAATTACTGAATAAATTATTATAATTAATTAATGGAGGGATTGTCGTTGTACTGAATCCGGAACGGCGGGCTTAAAGACTATGAGTATATAAATAAGATATCTTAATCCGAAGTATAAGGACTGAGTATACGCTCCAAGCGTTTGGCGGGACGAATAGCGTCATGTAATGGTTATGGCCCCACACTAAGGCCACTTTTGTATATTACACCAAGACGCATACACACAAAGAATCTTACATCAAAAATTAGACATTATAATCTGCACTAATCTACACTTCTGCACTAATAGTATAAAAGCGAAAATTTGTGAGTGTGTATGCTTGTTACTTCTTCATGACTAAACGGCGGGAGCGTTTTTAATAAAATTTGGTATGGAGTTAGCTGACACCCTGGATTAACACATAGGCTACGTTTTACTGCGTGAAAATATGTTTTTCCTTAATAGTCCGAGGGTAACACCGCGGGGCACAGCTAGTATCAAATATTTTTAAAGTATCGTTCGAAAAAATTTTAATTTTTTTATTCACTTGCTTGTTACCTTTACTGATGAAAACACTATAGTTACAAACGCACAATACAAGTGTGTATCAGTTTGAGGTTAATATTTATAAACGGATGTCAACATATTTTAGATGTGTATCAAAATGTTACATAAGAAACATAAAAATATAGTCTTAATTAACGTAGTTATTATTGTTAACAATTAATATAAAACAATACCAGGTCGACTCGAGTTAATTTTATTAAGATATTAAATCCGTAACTCCTATCAGATTAGAAGGTGTAGTTCTTCATTACGTCTTTTTTACTATCTTGTTTTGACGTTACTACCTTGCACTTACATTACTACCTTGTCATTACGTTACTACCTTGTTCTTACTTTACTACCTTGTCATAACGTTACTACCTCGCTCTTACGTTACTACCTTGTCCTTACGTTACTACCTTGCCCTTATTTTAACTACATACAGCTTAATACCTCTTTAAAGTGTAATTCAAATACAATGAATAGTACATTACTGCAGCCGCCGGGAAATAGGGGGTTGAAGGCTGAGTTGTATAGACGGATAGTATACGAAGCCTTCAAGACCCTTTCACGGCTAGGCATGTATAGTGCTTTTCTCAAACCAATGCAATGAAATAAATAAAAAAATACCACTCAACAAAACAGCTTCACGACAAAAGTTTTTTAATTGTCCCTTCAATCCCGCTTTGTAGTATTTTTGCCTTCGATGTAACAATTAATGACTATCATAAATAGTCTGGCTAAAATTACTATATACAACATTTAAAAAAAACACCAAAAAAGAATCCACTTACCTTTTAAATGATGGCGCTACGACATCTGCCTTTGGCGGTACACAATAACAAAATATAGATACATAAAACCGGGCCCGGTTAGATTATTAAATTTTTATACACCCGTAACACTATATCTAAGTCACAAAAGCATTTAATCACACCATTTACCACTATTTAGTCTTAATAAACAGATTTTTACACGCCGCGAAACTTTTCCATTCCGCCATTATTAAAACAAGTAAAAGTGTCCTGTGATTGGTTGACTCAAAAATGCGTTCAAAAACGCGCATGCGTGGAGTAGTGTTTGGTGTTGCCAGTACAATTTTAAAATTGAGAGCATGAATAATAAATATAATAATGTAATAACCTGATGATATGAATATTCATTTTTATGATAAATAAAATAAATCACTTCATACCATTTCGTCTGAAATAGGCGATATTATTTTTTAGCCCGCTAATCATTTATTCACTAAAAATGATAAAAAAATATAATTCAGCTGTTTGAACAGGCTTCATGAACACGATGCCAGGTATACATAAAAATAAAATAAAAATTACTTCCCGGCCTAGGCCTTCAATTTTATATGAAATTCGTTACCTGTCCTCTGGAGTTGATCCGCCCTAAACGTGATACTTCGAAGCCTATTATGACACACGTAACGAAGACATTTCATTGCATGTTTGAGAAAATAAAAATAGTATATTATGTTTGAATTCAATTAAGCTATATAAGTACCAACTACAAGTACTTAACTAGTAGTTAACAGTATAAAATCTAAAAAAGGCATTGTACCAAGGATGCTAGCGGCATTTCCTCGTTGTATCGCAATGCTGATACGTTGTGCGAGGAAGCCGCCAGCTCTTCGGTCACCAGTTACATCAACAAAATTACCAAGCAACATTACGAACTGAACGGAAGTCCAAAAATAATGGTAATATTTTACATTTTTTTTAATCTGTGTTATTTTTTTAATATCTGTATAGCCTTGTCGGCTTTTAGGATTTAAAAATAAAAGTTAAGCCCGGTTTCAGGATTATAACTATAAGTAGTGCATGCTGAAACAATTTTAAGCAGACTACAAGTTTTTATCCGGATTTTTAAAACTCTAAGTCTTAAAAGTACAGTTCAGAATTTCTTTTTCATTTTCACAACGTTGTAGTTACTGAAAGTTTTCATAAACTTTATGCTCTTTAGAATGAAAAATGCTGTCATAAAAGCGTGTTATTAAATACGCGTGAAGGAAATTTTTTATACAAAATCCGAAACTGGAGCATTTTTTACTCTGTGGTAAGATTTTTTATGAGTTTTTATACTTTTTATTTAACTTTCAATGAAAATACATTTATTTACAGAAATTACAATCGTATTATGATAACTACAAGTACTTAACTAGTTACAGTATAAAATCTAAAAAAGGCCCTTGAGGCATTGTACCAAGGATGCTGGCGGCATTACGTCGTTGTATCGCAATGCTGATACGTTGTGCGAGGAAGCCGCCAGCTCTTCGGTCACCAGTTACGTCAACCAGACTACTACTTTCAATGTAAGTATGTATGTTCGGGTGAAATATTGCGACTCAATATTGTAGCAGATACTTAAACCGACTGAGCTGAAATTTAGCACACTTATGTAAGTTCGGTGATAATGTAATATTATTAGCGTCTGGTTGATGTGTGAACTGGTGATCGAAGAGCTCGCGGCTTCCTCGCACAGCATTGCGATACAACGAGGAAATGGTGCCGACATCCTTGGTACATACCTCAAGGGCCTTTTTTAGATTTTATACTGTGTAACTAGTTAAGTACTTGAAGTTATCATAATATTGTAATTTCTGTAAATAAATGAAGTGCCAAATAGTATATTACGTACTAGGGTGGTAAAACAAAGAATGGCTCAGATCACGGGTATTTGTGGCCCGAACCGGAGGTGAGGGCCATAAACAAGCGATCTGAGGCCTTTTTTATTACCACCCGTGGTGCGTACATAGATTGACGTCATCATCTGGGTGTAAAGAGAGATTTTCCGTCGCGCCCTAGGGCGGTAAATCTCTCTTACCGCACAGTGTGACGTAACTATTATTATACCACTGATCTGATCTGATGCTGGAGCCACCAGGTAACCATAGCAACTACTTAAGTAGACAAAATAAACTCGCGTTGTTTATGCTCGTTAGAAAGTTGATGAATTTTGCAAACAACAGAAAATTATTAATTTTGTTTAAAGTATTATAGTTATTGAGGAAATACCAATAATGTAATAAGTAACTAATTTTGATATGAATCGATGTCCTTAAACTGTGACCAGAAAATACTTGTGTGCGGTTTTAGAACGGTGAATCATGGTGCGATCGCTAAACTGCCTGCCAAGCGCAAGGGCTATGTCTAGCCTTAATGAGCAACTCGATTCTCATAATAAGATTAATATTATTTATGGCACAATGGATTTAAGTAGTACGCAAGTTACAATTTCCAGAAAAATACTTATTTTTAATATAATCATTTACCGTAGAATTCTGATATCATATTTATTACCCAACATGTCGACTTGGAAAGAAAAAAATCAAATAGAAAGTAACATGTTTTTTTCCTCGTACAAGAAAATAAGGTAAGTATAATTATGTTTTCTATTACATTTCTCAGTAGAATGTTGAGCTTCCGCAATATATATAAATAGACTTATCTCATAGCGAAAGTAGAGTAACATAGGACATTGTCGTACCGAGAGCAGATTTAAAGGCCGCTCGGACCGGGATTACATCTGATTCATTACGGCTTAGCTGGTGTAAAATACGGGAAATGTAATTAATTATCTAATATATTTCAGTCAATGTGCCATATTTTTCAAGCGAATGTGTTAATATTTTATTTGCATGGCTTAACAAATTGATGAGCTCAAAAGCAGTGCTGATGGGGCTATTATATTCGTAACTGTACTATATGATATGGTCGCAAAATTTAGATAAAATATTTATATTTTCAGTTCATTTATTATCTTCATGTAGAAGTAGAACTAAAAAAAGCATTAAGGCGCTCTAGATAGTGAAAACACCAATTTTAGAAAATATTAATAAAATACTTTCACACAACTTACAACTGCAATTTTTTTATATGTATAATTTCAGTCTTTTCTCTAGTTTTTGGCTTCATCAGAAACACGATTGCCGATAAAAACCTCGATAGATTTTTTTTTTGAAAATAACTCGTTTTTTACACCTTAAACCAAATATTTCGATAACTATTATGAATATCAACACAAAATTTGCTTTAAATAATAGTTTTTAAGTAGATTTCGATTTGTACTTCTTAGATTTTTAATAACTTGTGTACATCAATAATACCAATTGATTTCGTTATTGGCAAAATAAAATGGTTCAGCGCGCGGCGGCGGCCGACTATTGCCCAGTCGCCAGTACGCTCGTGACCGCTGTCAACGTAGGACGTGTGCACATTTTCCTAACGCGGTAATATTACTTTAGACAGGAAGCAATACGGGTAATCGCAGTGTAAATAAAGTTAAGCGAAAGAGGAAACGATTAAGTGAACTAAGAGGACATATGACAAAGATTAGTGTGAATATTAGAATGCCTAAACGGTACCTAACCTACGTACCAGAACATTCAACCGGCCGCGTCGTAGCGGATTTCACATGCGTTTTTACGTAGTTAGTTTGCAGGTCTGGTGCAGTTTTAGTAATTGTGTGTTGTACAGTTTTATTATATTCTATCTTCTTTTCAAGTCAGTAAAGTTACTAGTACAGTCGCCATCAGATATATCGGAGCGGCCGAGGTACTCAAATATTTCTGAGCAGCAATAAATTTCAATAAATTCTTTACAGTAAATGAGGTCAATAACATCTGAACATCCAATTCGCCATAAATATGTGAGCAGTGGTTTTTCAATTAAATCTGAACACACAACTCGTCAAAGTTGTCTGCACTGACAGGGTGATCATAAATATCTGAACATTTAGGGAAAATATACCTTAAGTCACTTCGCATACGATTTAATAGTTATTTGTTAATACAAGGGTGCAAAATTGTATTTTCACCTCAGGAGCTCGAACATGTTTACTTTCCTCACTCCAGGGAGTGAGACAAAGTAGCTTTTTAATTGATGACCGGTCTGGCCTAGTAGGTAATGACCCTGCCTAAGAAGCCGGTGGTCCCGGGTTCGAATCCCAGTCAGGTCATTTATTTGCGCGATGAGCACAGATATTTGTTCCTAAGTCATGGGTGTTTTCTATGTATTTAAGTATTTATATGTATCTATTTATTACAATAGGACATAATGGACTCCCTTAACACCACTACCACGTTCGGACCCTCACAAATTAATCAAATATTATAATTTTGAAATGTACATATATTTTAAAATGAAAATTATTTTAACAAAATATTAAGTAATGAAGCCAGTGCAGTTGCAGATAAAACACTTAACTTAAATAAAAAAAACTTAAATGTGGTTAACTTGATGTTAATTTTTTTACAAGATTTTATTTAACTTGATGTATGTATTTGTATATTTATCCGGGTGTAATCTTGCAACTCAATTTTGAAGCAGACATCTTTAACCGATTGAGCTGAAATTTAGCACACAAATTTATGTAATTTCGGTTACAATGCAATATTATGGTACCACTGATCTGATCTGATGCTGGAGTCAGAAGGTAGCAAAAGCAACACCTAAAATACACAATAAACCCGTGGTGTTTTAGGCTCATTAGAATCCTTTCGAAGAGTAGATGACGAGTGTGAAAAAAAGTACAGTCGGCAATAAAAGCTTGTACTAAAAATTACATTTTTGGCAACTTATTTAACCTTTAATATGTTCTCACTACTGAGGTGAAAAGTTGTATGTGTCACACTAGAGTAAAGTTATTTTACATCTCGTGTTTTTGAGTGCCTCGCTACGCTCAAGATTCTAACACTAGAATTATAGAATCTTTCGCTTACTCGGGACTCAAAGTAAACACTCGCAAGAAAAAACAACTTTCCTCTCTTGTTGAACAAATAACTATTTAACTGTGAGTGTGAGATTGAAACTCGAGCAAGCGAATGGATTCTATAGTTTAACCACGAGCAAAGCGAGTGGTTTAAAAATAGAATCCTGAGCGTAGCGAGTGGTTTTAAAATAGAATCCTGAGCGTAGCGAGTGTTTCAATACACGAGAATTAAATTACAATTGCACCCGTGTGTAACACAAAATTTTTCCCCTCACTACAGCGAGGAAAGTGAAACATGCAAAAAAACGTTTTGAAATCGCATTGACTTTTTCTTTGCGTTTAGATACATTCAACATTTTTTACAAAGGTGCCTTTAGCTTGGTTAGCTTGTGGTGGCCAGTACGATTTTCGAATGTTCTAATTCGATTTTCAAGTCGGTGCGTGTGCGAGTTACCGCCGCCGCCGCGGCAGCAAGTGAGCTGTACTTCGCGAATTTAGACTTTAAAACCATAGTAATAAGACCTATGAGAAGTCAACTTACTTTTATCACTAGTGGATAAAATGCGTTTTTATCGTCTCGTATTAAAGGATAAACAAGCGCTTTACGAGCTAGTGAGGGGAAAAATTCTTTAACGTAGGTACTACTACGCTCGAATACATTTTCAACACAACCAGTAACCACCATTCGGTTTTGTCAATGTCAAAACTAAAGAGATTGCTGGATGTAGGGTGTATACATACACTGCCTGAGGTAGAGCGTGACGTCATCGTGATACTAATGGCGTCCTTATCTTACTCTTATTGTGCGAAACGTGCGGCATGCATGAGTCGCCCGGACTCAGTGACTCTTTCAGATATGGCCTTTTTGTACACATTTATGTTTTTGTTGGGATCTAGTTTACATAACAATGATAATTTTAATTCCTTTTAATACCGCTGAACACATGCGTCTTGCGTGCGGATTTGTGCAGGGCCGCCACCTTGGTCGTGAATCGAACACCCTCTTATAGGCAAATCGAAAAGGCAAATTAAAAGTTCTCGAAGGGCCGCCGCCAACGACGGTGCGGCACGGAGCTCATGATTATGGTTCACGAATTGGACCGAAACATATGTTGAGCGGTTTTCGACCTTAAGATACGTGAGTGACCCGTTTATATATATTTCTAGTAAATCGAAAATGCTATCAGAACACATTAGCTTTACGCTGCTCGCTACGGTATTAGCGGTACGGAGGCTTGAACTCACTATGTTTTTTTTTGTGGTTTTGAAAAGTAACGAGTTTCTATAAATTTTGATGTTAGGATTATGATTTCTTATAACTAAACCGCTAGGCCATGGTGACCGACGCAATAGTAGATGAAATATTGAAAAGCATTCGTACCTATTTTAATTTGGCAGCTTCAATATTACATATATACATTTGATACTTGCACGGAATGAAT
This sequence comes from Grapholita molesta, assembly GCA_022674325.2. Classification (NCBI taxonomy): domain Eukaryota; kingdom Metazoa; phylum Arthropoda; class Insecta; order Lepidoptera; family Tortricidae; genus Grapholita; species Grapholita molesta. The sequence goes on along the minus strand of CP053135.2, from coordinate 13,389,759 downwards.
GACGTAGTGACAGATCAAAACGTGAGACACTCATAAATACGTGCATGGTTACCAAAGTGCATCTCATGACGATTTCATAGAGCCCAAATAGGATCCCCCTACATTATTTGATCATGAAGTTCCGTTACCTATTCCGGCTACAAACATCAAATCAGGTTACTCGTAATATTTCATCAGAAATCCCTAAATTAAAAGTTGAAATAGATAACAAATATACCTTAAGAAAAAACGACGAGGACCTCCGGTGTTCGAGACGGGATTCGAACCCGCATCTCCAGCTATCGCGGCTGACGCTTTAACCAATTCGGCCACCCGTACACAGCGGAACCCGTCGAAATTAATCAAGTATATGTGATCTTGTTTATTTTAACGGTTTTTTTGCATACATGCACCTTTAAAATTTGAAAAGTTCTCTTAATTCCTCGTGGATCCCATCATGATATCTAAGTTCTGGTAACAATGGGACTAACCTTGAAGTATATGCTTCCAAACAACGAAAGTATTTTTGAAATCGGTCCATAAACGACGGAGTTCTGAGGTAACACACATACAAACAAAAACAACATACAACCGAATTGATTATCTCCTCCTTTTTTTGAAGTCGGTTAAAAACCCCGAAACGGCACTTACAACCCCGACACCGAACGACAGTGCGTCACTTCCAAACTCAACGGATACCGAAGCCCCTAATCCTTCTTGTAATAATGTTATAAATTAAGTTTCATTACTAGGGAGGGCAGTTGCCCCAAAAGGTGACCGGCACCCAAAAGGTGACCGGCACCCAAAAGATGAACGATACGTCTTATAATCCAAATAATTAAATCGTGTATTTTTCCGTAACGTGGCAACACTTCGCCGGCGTTTTCATTTAAGTAACGTGACTAAAAAGAGATATGAGTATCTCTTTCATTCACGTTAATAAAAATTACGTTTTTATTATTATATAATGATATATTTGCTGTTCAAGTTATGTTTTCAATATTGTGACTAATTTCCAATAGATTGCCGGAGGTCAACTTGTGGGCATAGGCAACATTTTTCAAATGCTTGTATAATGACCAAAGTTGAACAGCACTTTCTTTCGCTAACACCTTTATTTTGGGGTTTATTTTAGTATGAAAACGTTGAACAATCAACCGATGTTTCTATTCCCAAAAGATGAACTGAAAAAGTTCATCTTTTGAGTTGGATTAATGGATTCCAATAAATGAATTTGGCCTCAAATTTGTTCGTTCATTTTATCAATATCGTGTCCAAAACTTGAATTAAAAAAAATGTATTATTTCATGATTTGGCAAGCAGTTTTAAGCGAAACAAATTTAATGGCGATGGTTTAATAAAATGATATACAACCTAGTGACAACCTAGGACGGACATCGAAGTTTTAGTAGTGGGGTTCCCTTTACCCTTTTTACGGATCTCAAAACAAATAGCATTGTATAATTTCCGGAACGCTCTGGAATTTGCTTCAACCAGAATACGGTTACGAACAGAATAAGGCCATCAAATGTCTACGCGAGCGACGCGCGTGGCGTGGTGCGGGGCGCCCCGCATGCGCCTCCACCGCGTTCTGCTTCACCCCCGCAAATACCTAAAATACGTCTATAAGAGCGCCTTAAAGTAAATGACTGAATACTATTAGACTGTTGGAATGATCATGAATATCAAACAAACAAAAAAAAGGCCAGTGTCAGTCCAAGGTCAGTCAAAGGCCAGTGTCGGGTTCTGTAGTTTTCGATCAGTAACTCAAAAACGTTTCTACGAATCAAGTAAAAAAAATAGTCTTTATAAAGCTGTACTTGGACTTCCGGTAAAAAAGTCAGAGGTTTTGCATTTTTTGTACTTAAAAAGAGCTTAATTATTTCCTACACTTCACCTATGGGAGATCTGCGGTAGAAGACGCAGATCATGGACTGATCATGGATATAAGAGACCGATGGACTCGAAGAGATTGTTGAGAGTGAAAAGCATAGATTGACTATGCATGCTGAAGATGGAGATATATAATATAGACATATGGCCACCAACCTCGTGAACGCAGATATACATGAAGGAAGAAGAATATGGCTTATAGCTACAACTATTACTTAATTTATTATTATTTCTTACAAGAACGGTACAGTTACACCAATTACACTTGTAGGATTATATACAACATCAATTAAATATAGTTTTTTTTTTTTTTATGACATAGGCGGCAAACGAGCAGACGGATTGCCTGGTGTTAAGCAATTACCGTCGCCCATGGGCACCCGCAACACCAGGGGAGTCACAAGCGCGTTGCCGGCCTTTAAGGGGGGTGGAGCTCTGGGAACCTTATTCACCATCAGGAACACAACACTACATACCTGAAAGGTAGCAGTGCTATTATGGCTGTGGTCTTCTGTAAGGAGGAGGTACTTCCCCAGTTGGGCTACCCCAGATTCAAGCGTGATGGTCAACGCTGTGCCCTACCTCTCATTGTTGGACGTAGTTTAAGGACATACCCGGGTCCAAAAGTTTTTGAAACATTTAGTCAACAACAGTCTCACAGTAGGCTATGCATTTGGATGTTAGTTTGGACCAGCAGTCTGTAAAATATCGACTTGTAGGTCAGCGCGCAGTAGTCCGTTGAGTGCGGTGAGCATGTCACACGGGGGCGAGTGGAGGCGGGCAGACGTCCGCGCGGCCCGGAGCCGTCCGACAGCTGCAGGGATAGTTACCATGTATGTTCATTTGTATGATTTACCGCGAACTATTCCGTGAGAATAATGGCGCTAGCAACAGTGCCGAAATATCGGAAACTCATTCAAATTAACATACATGGTACCGTAACACAGGGTGAGTTGGGTGGAAATCGAAGTTCAAACCTGGATAAAAGTTTATTTTTATATGTGGAATATTGATTTATATACAAAAAAAAGTGTTTCGGAGGTATGAATTTAAGTTTTTTTATGAGTTTGTGTAGTTCCATTTTATAATTTTAACGATAAACACGAAACCCACGTCACCCCGTAGTGCCTCGTATTTGGGGTGAAAGGGGTTTTCATACAAAGGTGATTTTGGAAGATTGTTGATCGTTTTTTTTTATTATGCGTATTACTATAGCTCAATTTTAAATTGGAGTACATTAATTTTGTAGCCGTAGCCTTAAAATCCCTTCTCACCCCCCTCTCAAACCTGCTCTCCCCATTCGTAACCCACCTCTCCCCGCGAAACCTAGTCACCCCGTTTTACGGTAACTATCCCGTTTTAAGTAATACTTTTGACGTAATCGACAATGTTAGCTTAAAATCGTATTTCGCTAGTAGTCTTTAAAAACGTTCATTAAAACTAAGTATCTATTAAAATTACGTGCCTAACTATCGTTACACAACTGATATGGCAAAATTTAACTTTTCCTAACAACTCGCACTAATTGGGAATACTATTCTGAAAATTCACAGGTAATCGTGGTTCGACCTTTAAACAAAACTGAATAATTAGGACGAAAGTTGTAAACGGAGTTATCAGTTTTTGTGTACGTAACGTCTGGCATAATTTAGTAACATAACATTAATTTAGTCTAATTCGTCGTTGCCCTCAAGCCTTTCACAATTTGCCAAAAGTTAGTCCCGTTAACACCTTAATGCTTCTCCTAATGGATCTGCACACAAGTTTTATTGTGTAAGTTGTGCAAACCGGCCGCGAAAAGGCTGTGGCGCTTCTCATTTATAGTCTCCCATTTTGACATCTTTCGCAATTAAAAAGATAAAAAAAACATTTATCTGTGACAACACATATACAAAAACAATGACAGACAAAGAAAAGAATACACCCGGTGTGCATCACAAAATGGACTCAACTCAGCATATTGCCAGCTTAGGAGCCAGCGCTGATCTTCCGCTGAGCCCATTAGATGATGCCACACACAAGCTCATACTTGTCACATAGTTCAGAAAAGTTAGGTTTTCTTTTAAGGCTCAATTAACTATTATTTCTCCCTCGTTGCTATTCTATATTTGAAATTTTCTTTTTCTCGTACAACCACTACTAATGAATTTTCATGCTCTCGCTAATTTATCTATAACGCGTCTTATTGAAAATCATTGAGCAAGAGCTTCGCGATCCCGAAGTATATACTATCATATATTTGTACATAAGTATGGATGCCTATTATATCGATTACCTATCCGTAAAGTTGCTAGACTCTACAAACTATACGGCTCGAGGCGGAATACGGTTAGCAACATCAAAGGCTCAGGAAGTTTACTTCTGCGGCTGAGTTTTGTGTGGCATTGTACAGCCTGCGTCAAAAGTTAGTAGCAATAGCAACTGGATATATACACTTCGTTTTTTGTACAAAATTACTCCCATAAATGACCGCCATTCATCAACTGACCAATCCTCTACCACCACCCCTAAACCTTCTCGGCTTTATATTTTACCAAATAAAAAAAATCCCGCAATTTTTTTTATGTTTGGCCACTTTGACTGCTAGTATTTAATACTGACTGTACATGATGTTCTACAGTGGGTTTCTGGATAGAACCGTTCAGAAATCCTTGCCTAACTTGTGAACCTCCTTTGTAATATACAAAGGAGGTTCACTCGGTCCCTCCAGGATAGTTTTAATGAAATTGTCGTGTCGTATCAAGTTTACAATAATATTTTCATTTGTTTTCAGAAGAGCTCACCTACACTTACACTTCCTCATTGGTTACCCTGTCTCTCCAGCTAATTCCTTCCATACGTCTTGGAGACCACATTCCAGATACTCAATTTTTTTTGTCTCTTTTTCATGTTTCATTTCCATAAAGAGCTACAGTCCAAATGTTTATAATCATCCCCATCATATAAGCCGACGGACGTCCACTGCTGGTCATAGCCATCCCCAAAAGCGACCTTTACCCATTGGATTTCCGAATGTTCATAATATTTTGATTTACAAATAGATATTTTGTTGAAAAAATGTAAAAGTCTATAAGTTGTGTCTTTATTAAGCTTAATAGTTTGAAAATAAATGATTTTCTTGTTACGATCCTTTGTACCAATATTTAGACTTCCTCTTAAAGTGAAAACGTCTAGAATATAGTATATAAACGTCCTACAAAATAGATTATAATATACTTACGAGAGTTTGAAGCATGCTCGCTGCATATCGATTACCTATCGAAAATTCTCGAGCCTCGATAAAACATCTTACAGGGCCCGAGCCGAGCAAACCCGGTTAGCGACATCAAAGGCTCGGAAATTCGGTTCCGTGGTTACATTTTGGCGGCATTGTCTGTAATGTTTAGGGAAACGGCACGATGCGGTAAGCGTGTTCTTTGATGGCTGACAAGACAATGTTTTGTTACTTTAAATGAAATAAGATTTATTTGGGACGCTTATTTAGCAAATATAAATGGTGATGTGAAATACTTTATGGCGTCATGAGTTCCACTAAAGTTTGACGGGGTATTGTGGACATCATAAAGCTAATATTCCGTGGAAAGCCTTCAGCGGGAGTAAGGGAGGCAGGGTTGTCTTCCGTGGAAAACCGTCAGAGGGAGGAAGTGGGGCAGGGTTGATCTTCAAAGGAAACCCTTTAGACGGAGGCAGGGCTGTTCGAACTAAGACCGAAAGTGCCTTTATTGTATTTGTTAGACTTAGGATAAGATTTGCGATCACAAAAGCAGGCGTTCAAGGTTCCATAGAAACTTGATTAATCTAAATCTTCTTCTCTTTCGATGTCACTCTTGGCAGAGTGGTCGTGGTCATCATTTCAGGTGTTTGTGGCAAGCTGAACAACACTCCGCCATTTTTCTGTGATGGCCGCTGTGATTATGAGCCATTTACTCTGGTCTGTCCACCTCATAGAGGATCTTCCTCGTGGTTTAGTGCCTTCCCTGAACCACAAGTCGCTAGATAGCCACCGCCCCTCCACGCCATTAATCTAATTACAACAATATTTTAAAACAATTTTAAAATAAAGAGCTAGAGCATGGGAATCTATGCTAACTATAAAACTAGAAAACGGGAACTATAGGCAATGCTCTAGCCACCGTCTTATTTAAAAAAAGAAAAGAAAATCTCCGTGGTTCCTGTGTCTATAAAATTTATTTTGTAGACACAGGAGCAATGGAGCAAATACACGTTGTTTGGACGATTAATTATTTGAGTTTACTGTCGTATTTGCAATTAGGGCAACGCGATTATCTTAACGGATATCAAATGTTGAAAGGATCAGATGTGAAAGATAAGTAATCAATGATTTACTGCATAAAGGCAAATATTATTTGCCTTTTTTAAAATACTTTTTATTTCTGCCTGGTGACCTCAGTATCGGGCAGCAATCTCTAAGTATGAGTAGTACAATGCCATAAACGCCACGTTTGGCAGGCGGGTTGGCGATCACAGTATGTTCCACTACTCTGAAAGGACGCTGTTGCTCGTTTATACACAACTTTAGATTGACATGTGTTTAATTCAAGTTATTTTACCCCCTATTGAAATACGTGCGACAAACGGTCACACTTTAATTGAAGAAATAGGGTATATAAAAATGTTTGTCCTTTTTATGGAAGACTAACTTGCACGACCTGCCCCATAGATTTTTATTCCTCGTCAAAACAGAATTTATTTATCGTAATCAGAAAACATTACCGGAATCGCCCATAAACGGATCACCAATGTTTTTGTTACACTCTGTATATCGAAACATCCATGTTACTACGCATTAAAGGTATTTTCCAATATATTTGCTTACATACATAATAGCACTTATGTGTTTTCCGTGTCTTTTCATTGATCTCTTCTAATGATGATAATCCTAAATCAATATCTTAAGTATAAAATACATTCTGTTTCTATTTTCACGATTTTTACATAAAATTACAAATACTAATCTAAATATTTTAGAGTTGTTGTTAAAGACAACATGGCTAAAATAAATATTGAAATGAAAATCTTTTCAGAAAATTGAACATTTTATCCTTAGTTTGTAAATCCAATATCTAAGATTTGATAAGTGTTTTGTCTGGCTTCGCGTGTTATTATTATAAAACTAGTTTGAATTCGATATTTACTGCGCTAGAATAGAGTTTAGATTTGAATGATTAACCAAAAAGTTACGGCTGTTATGTGTATAGACTTTAGACAGGCTGAAAAAAATGTCGCTGAGGTCGGATATACGAGCACATAACTGAGGCAATACAAGTATCAAAATATTTTGTATATAATTGTTTGTTTATTCGGTGTGTAAATCAATACTTTATTTTATTTTTTTGCTTAAACTTTGAAGTATTTTAAGGTAATTGTAAACATAATAAACTGAACTATTGGATTTCACTACAATCTAAAACCTCTTATACTTAAGAGGTTGTAGTGAAATCCGGTGATAACCCCTTGGTCTTATATCATAACGTTCTAATTGTAGGATATGTGTTTATCAAATATTATATAAACATATTCATTAAAAGTAGTTTTACAGTCATTGTAAACTTTAAACCTGTGAAAACAAATAAACTATTTGTATTTGTGTTCACTACCTATACAGTATGCAAAATTGCGTTATATTTAATACTAACGTTGGAAATCATCTACTGTGCGTTTCTCTAAAAACTTTCTGGCTCACACATCAAAAATGTGCAAATGATTTGCTGTCAGCGGTATTTCCGGACCAATACGTCCCTCAAGAAAAGTATACTCCTATATTCAAGGCCGGTAACGCGTTTGTGATTCCCCTGGTGTTGAGCACCCTCATGGGCGACGATAATCGTATACCATCAGGTAATCCGTCTGCTCGTTTGCCACTTTTGTCATAAAAAAAAGAACATGCCATGCCAGCTGCTGGGTATGGGAATCACGATACAGTGGTGGAATAATAACTACGAAAAGTCCTTGACGCTTCTAGTCCAATCCATGGTATCTGGATAAACATTTGCCCGTTTCGGCAAAAAACGCCTAATCACTCTTGATTCAAAGCACCAAGGCTGTCTTCATAATAGAAGCAAAAACGTTCAAGTTAAGGACAATCACAATATGAGTTTGTCAAAAGCTGTTGAAAAATGGTTTTCGAATGGTTCTACTAAATGCCGAGTTTCTGTAATTTACGATGCTAATGAATATGCGCATTTAGAAACGATTCCAAAACTAGTTTTGTCAGTAACAGTAGTGAAAAGACACTTTTATTATTCCTTTTTTGAAATCCGATGTAAAAGGATTCATGTGCGTATTTGTTTGTCTTTAACGATATTGCTCTTGCACATATTATATTGAATAATAACAATACATGGTCACTACAAATATTAATGCCGCTACAACTACGCACATATCACACTACGCAGCGTAGCACCAGGATGTGTTACGTCTTTGGCGTAGCTTTTACATTTATTGTATCGCTACATACATGGTCACTACAAATATTAATGCCGCTACATCTATGCACCTAGCAAGCTACGCAGCGTAGCACTAGGATATGTTACGTCTTTGGCGTGGTTTTTACATTTATTGTATCGCTACATACATGGTCACTACAAATATTAATGCCGCTACAACTACGCACATATCACACTACGCAGCGTAGCACTGGCATATGTTACGTCTTTGGCGTAGCTTATATATTTATTGTTTCGCTACAGACATTGGTCTCTACAAAGATTAATGCCGCTAGATCTATGCACCTAGCAAGTTACACAGCGTAGCATAGAATTATGTTACGTCTTTCTTCGCGCTACACTCGTAGGCAATCCCGGAGTTTTCCATTGTATATCACAACAAAATTTTGTAAAGGATCTTAGAGTCAGTTGCACCAAATCGTATGTTAACATCATCGTAATAGCTAAAATGTTCTTGTATGAAAAGTTTGACATATGGCAGCTGCACTACCAAATTTTGAATTCTATGAATATGTGTGATGCAACTCAACCTTAATGAGATATTTGTGTGAGTACAGATTACGAGGGTAAATTATTTTGTTAAAGTCATCGTCATATTTGTAGATATCCTACCATCAGACTCAGGGAAAATCCCTAGTTAACGACCTGTTACTACAGGATTGAAAAATGCATAGAACTCTGGGGATTATATTCTTCGCTCGCTCCAAGATTTTATTTGAATTGAAAATTTTTAGTTTGTATAATTGCTAGCAAAATGTGTGTTATATCATGTCATTGTAAATTGAAAATAAACAAAAAGCATTACTTACAGCTAAAGATACAATTTTGTTTATGCAGATTTTTTATAAAATAGCACAAGCAAAAAGTTCGATACTAACAAGGCCTATTTTATCTAAAAATTTCATTTAGTCAAATTTTTATGGTGTATTCCCACATCCTACATATATAACGTATTAAATCGTTCTTGTCTGGCCTTTGCTCTTCCTTCATTAAATTTGACAGACTCGTATGTTGTAGCAGCTAACTTTATTTGAAGAGAGTTCCCAAAGGCAAAAGTAATTTGATTGACTGACAGTCCAAACGTCGGAAAATGATTTCACTTTGCCCCGAGCTGTTTCAGATGTCGAGATTATCTGCCTCGATCAGAATGGGGAAGGTGTTGACAGTTTGGCATATACGTTATGTTAAATTCCGATTGCAGCGTGAAGTGATTTCATTGTCTGATTGATTTTATCCTTTTCATTTTGGCTTACAGTGAAAAAGTTGAACTCCGTACTGATACGTAAGCAGCCAGTTTATTTTGAGCTGAGCACTTATGTATGGCAATCATGGCAATTCTTTTTCTTTATTTGTATCTGGCCAGCACGAACGTTGTGGAAATCATTGGACACGATTGTCCAGTAGTGGATGTCTTTTGACTCGACTCATGATAAATACAATAATTTTGGCTTATCGATGAGTAAATAAGGCAGCATTAGAGATGTACAGATAAAAAAGTAAACATTATAAAATTATTATCTTTGGTAGAATACAGCACTGTAACAGTCTAGGAATAAAATGTGACATCTTCACCAAAATAAATTATGGTAAGAAGGTAGGAAATTTAAATTAAAGGTCCCGGGGGTTCAATAGCCCTGATCAAAATTTATGACTGTTATATATGTACATGACGTATATGCTACAAAATTTTACAAAATTTTATTAGACTTCTAGCTTTAGCACTTAAAAGATAATAAATGTAATTTTGTGTATCAAGGGTTTTAATTTTATATTCTTATATAAAAAATGAGCCAATCAGTCTACTTTTTATAGTTTTTAACTATAGACACTTTAAACCTTTTTTTACATTAATTACACCTTTTAACACCTTTATTAAATTAATTATTTCCCAGAAACGACACAAAAGAATAATTGCTTCACAAAAAACCTCAACTCCTTTATAGTAATTAAGCAATTAACAACAATTCATTGTTACAGGTAACAATTACTTCAGCATCGAAATGGAGCAGATAACAAAACACCTCGTGATTATGGCGGGACTAACGATCGCCCAGCCCGCCATTACCGCCAAGGACGACCACAAAATAGAATATTACCACATACCTGTCTTCACCAACATCTGCGACATCGTCGATAGAAGATCCTTAGTCCACTGCTACTGCGATAGCACGAAACCAAAGATGGCCACCCGAGCCGATTGCTGGATTTTCACAGGCGGAATCACCCCTGAAGATCCCATCTGGCCAAACTTCTCTTCCCAATCTGAACTAGAACATCTCATGTTCAATGTTCGCTCCGATGAAGCGCTAACCTTCATACCAGCTAAAGCCATCGTTAGACTTGAAAGACTCAAACACATATCTATTCAATTTGGAACCATCCATAGCATACCACCGTACTCATTCACTAACTCCTCAACTATAAGACAGATCAGTTTAAGATCTAACAAGATAAGCATTCTGGAAAGACACTCGTTCGCACAAATGATGATGCTGTCTAATCTGAGTTTAGATGACAATCAGATCACGGAACTGAGACGGGACGTTTTCTTCGGATTACCTAATTTACACGTCTTGCATTTATCAAATAACAATCTAAGTTTGATCCACGAAGGATGCTTCAAACATCTCAACAATTTAATAGAGTTAAAATTGGATATGAATTCCATATCAGTTGTTACGAGAGAAATGTTTGAAGGGCTAGAGAATTTGTCTCGCTTAAATATGAGGAGCAATCGTTTGACCATGATAGGTAATTTGGCGTTTAGCGAGTTGTGGGGATTGAAAGATCTAATGTTGGACAACAACGCTATAGAGTACGTATCAGAACGCGCGTTCGGCGGCCTGTCGCAGCTGCGGAAACTGACGCTGGCCGGGAACAAATTGACGTCTTTCTACGAGGACATTCTCGAGGACATAAGGAGCCTAATAGTATTAGATATGAGGGATAACCTCCTGGAGTCGATGTCTTATGAAACTATTAGGCCGGTCGTCGAGAACGGGAAATCCGCTTCGAAAGCAGTTTACTTGGACGGTAAGTTGAAATTTAGTATTTTACTTTAGATCTTATCGGGGTAGGAAAAATTTTCCTTTGGCATTCAAGGATTCTTGCAATTTTGTCGCCTAATTTATTTTTTGAAATGAATGAAATAAGATAAATCATCCCAGTAGGAAAATGCTGAGGTAAGTATAACCTAAATGTCTAAAAGCTACCTAATTTATCAGTTTACAAACAATTTGCAAAAAGGTTTAAGGCATTGAAATAAATCTCTTGTAAATCTGCTTGGCTAAAAGATAGTACCCCGGGCGAAAATAAAGTGACTTAACACCTTTTTATGGGTCAGCAAAAGTGACTTGTGTGTTTTTGCTCCATCAAGTAATAAATAATGTTTAGCCAAAAATCGTACTTATTTAAAACAAATACCTACACCGTGACCGTTCCTATAGCTATTATATAAATTGTGGTATAGTGGTTATATAAAGTGTGGTATACTGGCTAATAATGCTGATATAATAAAAATAATTATGTAGTCAAAATGTTAGGGCCCATGTTGGGCGCCATTGTAATTTTTTGTCATGATAGCTGGAAAGCCACGTCATTGCTTTTATAGCAGCATAATATATTAATATACTATTTAGCTTAGATAATTCTAAATATCATTTGTAAAACCAATCTTTTCAATATCTACGCCCGAATATTATAACTTCTTTTATCAAGGAAACAATAGATATAATAAACATTATTCTGTTATTATAGTAATTGCTTTTACATAAATTTTTAAATAGACTTTTTTTTATATATTTATTTTCTTATTTATTGACATGAGCTTAGACAAGTTGGAAATATCAGGATATAAAATGTAAGCGTACACAACTGTGCCCATTTCATTATTATAAATAATACGGCTTGGCCGGACTACACTGTAATAATGTATGTATTTGTTCAGACTGTGCTAAATAAGAATAACTTGGCAAAGAATGCGTGTATAATCCAGTTATTCCGTACGGTAGATATCTCACGATAAATCACGCCGCGGGGGCTGGATAAGTGATGTACCATTCCAGTCCGGGATTTATCCCCGGAAAATCATTCATATTGCCAAAAAAATATGTTAATGGCATATTTTTGTACAGATACTTCTACTAGGGCATCCTTGCCTTATCAGTAATACTACATTTATATTACCCAGATCTAGCTATAAAATTGCTAGTCGTTATCAGTTTCTGTTGCTTGCAATCGGATAGTAAGCTCAGGGTACGAACATAATGGACGGATTTACCGAATTACCAAATAAAAAACATATAATAAATAAATATATTAGAGGACATCCTTACACAAATTGACGAGCCCCACGGTAAGCTCAGGAAGGCTTGTGTTGTAAATAGTCAGCCAACGATATATATACAAATACTTAATAACATAGAAAACATCCATAACCCAGAAACAAATACCTCTGCTTATCACACAAATGAATGCCCTTATTGGAATTTGAACCCAGAACCGTCGGCTTTATAGGCAGGGACAGCCTAAGCTAGACCTGTTGTGAAATAAAATAATATCACCGTTAAGGCATGATTGCTCATACGTAACGGAATTTACAAGCTGAGAACGCATTGTTTAAGCAAAAACTGTTTAGGTGCCAACTGCAATCCAAGATTCAGTAAACTTAATCTTGATTCAAGAAAATAGACTAACCGTCCATATTATGTTAATTTACCTATTTCATCCAATCACGCCACCATTGGTCAATCGACTAAGAGATTGGCAGCGCCTGTCAGCCCCTAAGTTGCCGGCAATTTTCTAGCGATCCCACTAAAGGCACATCCCTGGGTCAGATCGTTCGTATATTTCACAAAGAGTCCCCATAAATTTTCGGGCGGCATCGAGTAGCGTTTTATTCGCAAACAGCGTTTCTTTATTAGCTGTTTTGCAGCATTTCCGTTGGTTATTCATGAATGAGCTCATCGCCAGGGTTGTTACGACATTTGAAATTAAAGCAACATCCATGCCCTACTTTTAGAAATTGTTTGGATAAAATGCTTTAATATTGTAATTGTATATGCAAAAATGCGGGAAGTGAAACTTGGTGTTTATCTGAGATATAATTTTAATGATTTTATTCACATAAAACATACCAAAAGTTAGTCTATAAGTATATAGAAGTTGATTTTTGGGTCGTCAATAATAATCTTATGGTAGTATTTGATCAAAACAACGTTAATTGTCGTATCTTATTATTCCAATTAAAATAACCCCAAATCATGTTCACCATTTTTACCGCACATTGAGTAGGGTGGCCACATTGTAGCAATTTTGGTTTGGTTCTACAAAAGAATTGTGAAAAAAAAATTCATGTACGTAATAAATAATCTAGCTCCTATGACATGCCTAGTTTTCTTGCTCCACCGCAATCATCCTATATATGTAGAGAAACTTGATGAGAGAACATTGATGTTAATAAATAAAATCAAACAATGAACTAAAAATAAGATCATTTGTTTTCAAGTAGTCATGTTAACAAGATGCATAATATATGAAAGAGTCTGCAATAGTGCAGTTACACTCCGTAGCGTATTTCGGTTAGTATTTATATTGCTATCTTATATTTATATCGTCTTACTAGAAAACGCCTTTAAAATCTTCACCTATAAAAATTGCTATAAATGTTCACATTCGTAATGAAAAGTAAGATTTATTGATATGACCAGGGAATCATGTTCCTTAGACGGTATTAAATCAGTTCGGTTTCCAAAGGCACTAAAGAAGATTTACGTTTGGGCATGAGGCTGGAATATTTATCATTCTTAGTGGGGGGAATGTAAGTAAAGAAAAACCAGCTAAGTGCGAATGTTACGCAAAAACAACAAAAGATCATTTTTTTATTGCAATTTAAGGGGAAAAACTTAGCTAAAGCACCTGGTCTATGTAATAGTAACATGTCAGCATTCTATCATTTCATATCAAACATATCAAATCGTTTAAATATCATTTGTTTAGTCATACAAAATGATTTACATACTAAGTGACAGTTCTGTAGGACTAACAGTCACTGAGCATAGCCGGGGTCAGACAAACAGATAGACCCCTAAAGACTCCTACGGAACCCTAAAAAGTATATTGAATTAAAAAATGAATTTAATTAAACTTGCCACTTCGGAATATTATTAATAGTTTTATCGAACTAAGTTGTTAAGGAGATGTTAGAAACTGGGAATTTTTCCAAAATATTGTTGATAATGACTCAGTACCCTTACCATGACTTATGACTTTGAGGTTTTCGATAACGAGTATCGAGTTTACTATCTGAGCATCTCGTTCGTACTAAAATAGTACAAGCGAGATGCACAGATAGTAAACTCGATACTCGTTATCGAAAACTTCAATGTCACAACTCATGGTAAGGGTACTGTGACCCTAGTGAAAAAGCATAAACAGGCCCGGTACCGCGAACATCGAAGTTCGTATATTTCGAGCATCTTTCTCTTTTACTCCAATTAAGGCGTCATAAGAGTGGCAGAGACAATAGTCCGAAATTTACGATTATCATGTTTCGGGGTAGCGCCCCAGTGTCGTTTAAAACGACGGAACAAAATTACTTGTTATCCAGACAGCAAAAGCTTTGTAAAAAAATATATATAAAATGTTACTTTGTTGCATTATTGAATAACCTCGGCTTAGCACGGTATTAACAAATATTTTAAAAATAAATATTATACATTTTTCTTCAAATTGGTTCAGTAGGTTCGGAGCCTATTCAATGCTAACAAATAAATAATCAATCATATCTTTCCTCTTTATAATATTGCCTTGCTGTTTCGCTGTTTAATGGCATGCTAGTCGATTAGTGCCAAGCCGTTAACCTTACTTGCGTATTTTTAGCATGCATTAATGTTCCCACCCTCTCGCTGCAAAAATAAATACGAAAATATGACAAGCAAACACATAATGACGCCTCCCCAAGAGATATCCTCAGGCTTTCGCCGCTAGATGGCACTGACGCCAGTACGACTACGATGCTGCCGCAACAAAGATGACTGCGTTCAGCGTCGTTTAGGTAAAAAACTTAACTAAAGGACCATGTCTATGTAGTTGTGCGGAGCATTGTCACATAATCTATGATAAGGGACCTTATTGTCGATGGCGCTTATGTCGTTGTTCAATATGAAACAATATAAAATGTAACGCAAATCGACGTAAGTGCCATCGACAATAAGGTACCTTTTCCTAGACCATGCCACAATTAATAATTACGTCGAAATTTGAATATAGAACGCCTCACACACATTACTACTACATAGGCCTGGTGCTTTTGCTAAGTTTTTCACCTATACAGCAATCGTGGCTCAAAAATAGTCTCGAGGCAGTTTTATGCTAAGGCGGGTCCATTATACGTAGTATTTTTAGCTTTTATGACAAAAAAACACGTCGGGCTTACTAACTTTAATAAATCTGTATTTTTAATGAAATAAATGTATGCTAAAATTACAATGACTACTCTAGAATAAATATTTAAATGACTCTTGAGGCATTGTACCCGGATAGTGGCGGCATTTTCTCAGTGTATCTTAAATGCTGATACGTTGTGCGAGGAAGCCGTCAGCTTTTCAGTCACCAGTTAATTACGTTATTAGTTATTGATACTTGTCTTTGCTCAGTTCTAACAATCGTATCTATATCATTCATTGCATATAACATATAGATAATAATATGCAGATAAAACAGATAATATTATATGTATACCTTCGACTCCTTTTCTAAAGTAATTTAAAGTAAATGAGAATACGATACGTAATTAATTGTTCCAAGCTCTTATACGGCGGTTGTTAACACGAGAACCAACTTTTGTTTTGCAATTTGGGTATAATCAATCTATTCTACTTTGAAATTACCTAACTCCAAACCAAATAAAGCTGAGCGTGGGTAGTCTAGCGGTAAGACGTGCGAATTTAAATTCCATGATCGTGGGTTTTGAACTCCGCATAGACAATAATTTTTCGTAACATAAATTGTTTTTACCAGTTTCATTTGGTAATTAACTCTTCGCTTTTCGGTGATTCTAGAAGAACTAATTTCGATTTGGGGTGATTCTTCGGGCGTTTGAACCGTTCTTATTACTCTGTCCAGATTTCTGTAGAAGTGCCTGCATTGTGTTACTTAGGTTTTGGTTGTCCTTTAGCCAGCCCAGCTGCCTACCAGTAAACCAAAAATAACACCAAACTGTGTGATCATTTCTACAGAAATCTGGACAAAGTAATAAGAGCGGTTCAAACGCCCCAATAATCACCCTTGGTGCTGAGTGGACCTTAGGGCTCCAAAAACTAAAAGAGACCGTGACTCACGCTAGGAAAATCACGAAGTCATAAAAATAATGCTGTGTTAAATTCGATTATATTTAGTCCCTACGGACCCAGGACTTATGGAACATATCTGGCTGATTCGTCTTGTGAAGACACTGCCAGAACCTTCTTCTATTGTAAGGTCAGCTACAGAAAACAAGAACCCCCATGGCATATACGATAGAGGGGGTACCTTTTCTCTGCAGCTAACTATACATGTACAATCTCTTTGATTGGTCTCTGAAGCGTCTCAGAGTAAGAAGCCCTCGCTGACCAAGTATCTAGACGCCTAAAATGGGACAAAAATATATTTGGCCACTGCTTATTGCCGCCTCGATTTTTTTAAAACAAAATATGTTATAATATAATCTTATCAACTACGGCAAACATTAAGCTACCATTGTGCAGAAATATAAAGTCTTGATTTCAACATATTTTCACCTTAATTAGTTCTAACTAATGACACGATTCAATTCCGCCATCTCCGTTCCACCTCTGGACGTCCAGGTGGGGGGTTACATCCTTAGTTGTGAATATTCCATTCATTTGTACGAAGCGATTCCTCCTACCTTCCTAATGCGGATTGCTAAGGAATGGAATTCGCTCTGTTCGTGTATTCCCGGAAAGATATAATCTGGGTCTTTTCAAGAAAAAACTGAATAGGCTGTTACTGAACCAGCGTGCTACACCCTCGACCTCGTCGGCACTTACAATCAGGTGTGACTGAGGTCAAATGCTGGTCAGCCTTGTATAGAAAAAAAAAACTATCGTAACATTTTAAACATCTTTACAGCAAGATACAATAATATTATTATAGTTACGTAGAAACACAAATTGAACTTACAAACAACCCAACGGTTTTGACAGCAAGAAAAATATTGGATTGTGGTTATTGGAGTTTCTTATTCGAAGCTTTGTAGCCTGAAGCCTATTGTTCGATTTGAATGCCTTTCTTGTAGCAATTTTTACTAAATTATATTTCAAGGTAAGGTTAGGTTAGGTTAGCTCTGGACATTCAGCTTCAAATAATTTGTTAGTAGCAACCAAAGTAATAGTATATTTATACAGATCCTTACACATTTATAGCAGTAAGGCTGTAGGTATTGTTCTTATATTGCAACCACCGGAGGCACCAACGTCTTTTTAGGACGGTGGATCATACTGCGATCGCTAACCCGCCTACCAAACGTGGTGATTACATCATCCCCTATGGTTAGTGATTGACAGTTTACGGGGGAGTTATGTTCAGCAGTAGACGTTCGTGGCTGATAAGAGGATATATAAGGACATTTGTTTTTTTTTGTAGCTCGCCTACCAAGGAATAGCCAAAGTATAAAACATGAGAGCTATGTGCAAAAATATGATCGCAGAAATCTTAACATAATGTTGTACTCGACTGAATAATTTGAGGCCCAGATACTGGTACCTGCTACATAAATTATTCTAATGGCCGTCGGTGCTTACTATGAAAGACTGGAATCTTAGTCGCCTTTCGATACAGGAAGCAATTTAAATATGGACTTGGTAATATTTCCAAGAAACTAGCGATACAAAAAGCAGGTCGAAGCGATACAAAAGACAGGAGAACTCGACAAATTGGAAACGCAACTGAGGCACGAATGTAACTAATAGAAACTCCCTGGAGAAATGCATGAAATACAGCAGTTTGCTGAAGTTTAAACACAAGAAGACACTGTAGAAGTAATTGAATCAAATCTAGACTTAGATTTAATTTGTCAACCTTTGTGCTAAAACTGCTAAACAAGTGGACATTGCATACCGTTTGCATTAGGTTCCGTTTCCACAAGAAATGGACATTGCAAGTTATATCCATACTAATATTATAAATGCGAAAGTAACTCTGTCCGTCTGCCTCTTACCTTCACGCTAAAATCGCTGAACCAATTGGGTGAAATTTGGTATGAAGAGAGTTTAAGCTATGAGAAAGGACATAGAATATTTTTTTCAACCATAAGATCGAGGAAAAGCTAGTTATATAAATGCGATAGTAGCTCTATCTGTCTGTAACCTTTTCACACTGGATTGTGTCTATTATGCGTGCGGGATTTGTATACAATGCGGGATTTAAATATATAAATTGAAGTACATAGTATAAAAGGTTGCATGGTAATACAATAAAGTTTGAGGCACACATTCCATTGAAGTTATTAAGAAAGTTTACAAAAAAATGTCAATCGTTCATATTAAGTTAGTCCCACAGTAATGAGAGTATTATGGTACCAGCCGATGTTATTATAGTAAATGTTTCTGTCAATGATAACATTATTGGTACAATTTTTTATTGCTGGACTTTTTCTGCGCAATCATCAACGGAGAGGATTCTAAAGAGCCTATACACGACGAGTTTATCTCGTGTATTTTTGAAGTAGACTACTTTCTAGCTCCAGCTCCAGATTCGTTGTAATCTAATATTGCATTATCACCGAACTTACATAAGTGTGCTAAATTTCAGCTCAATCGGTTAAAAAATATATTGCATGATTTCTGCCGAACATACTTACATAATTACATACTTGCATTGCAAGTTTAATAAAAGCTTGTAAAATAAATATACATAAAAATAATCCGACCGCTCTGGCCTAGTGGGTGACACTATGAATACGATGGTCCTGGGTTGAAATCTCAGTCAGGGCATTTATTTGTGTGACGAGCACGGATATTTGTTCCTGAGTCATGGGTGTTTTCTATATATTTAAGTATTTATATGTACCTATCTATCTATTATATTATAACGTCGTCTAGTACCTACAACACAAGCTTAACTGAGCTTACCGTAGGATTAGGTCAATGTGTATAAGATTGTCCTGAAAAAAAAAATGTGTTTTTAGAAATCATAAACGGTTGAACAAAAATCAAAAATAAATTCCTAAAACCGGTATTTGAATACAAAAACTCCTGATTTGAAGGCAGCCCATTGAGCAAAGTAGGTTGCTAATAAAATTAATTAAACAAAAAGCTCACACAAGCTTAAGCTTCAAAGGAGCTTAACGAAATAATCTTGAAATATTCGTGTTAAATTATATGAACACAATTTTGTTTACGCAGTATGTCACGAGATCAACATATTGTAACCTAATAATTAAACACACGTATATAAGAACCGTTACCGTGTGATGCCGGCTGACTATAATAGCACCACCCCATCTCCTCCTGCGGGTGTCGTAAGAGGCGACAAAGGGAAAAATCTTACGGACGGGCCGCAGCGTCCGTCGAAACCCAATCTACAGCTACTGCGGTCGCCAAACCGCCTGCCAAGCGTGGCAACTACCCCCAAGATGATATAAGTCATATTTATGGGAGGCCTATGTCCAGCAATGGACTGCATACGGCTGAAATGTATGTATGTAACCCACATAAAATGCGAAATCAACCAACAATAGTAAACAACATTCCCGAATCAAACAAGTTGAATCAGAGTTAGATTGCTTCAATAACAATTAAACTTATTGCAAAGATTAATATTGCTTTTAATGTTTACGGAGGGAAAGGGATGAAAAACTTTTCAAATCATCCCTTTCTGAATACGTTTAAGCCCTTGTTATCGATCTTTTGTTTGGCACTAGTCTGATTAATTCATGCTTTAAACCCCAACTAGAAAAGCCTAGAAATTAGTTTCAGTAAAACTAAGAACAAATCAAATGATTATTTTTTTATAAAATATTTTGATTTGTTTTGATTTTTAAGTAGTACTACTAATACATATAAATTAAAAGTTGAAATAGATGACATATACTTAAGAAAAAGCGACGAGGACCTCCGGCGTTCCAGACGGGGTTCGATCCCGCATCTCCAGCTATTGCGGCTGCGATCTATTTCAACTTTTAGTTTCAGTCATTTTCCGATTATTTTTTTGTTGTTCGGGGTAAACCGTTGTTATTTTCGCTATGGACGTTTATAACCTCAATACGCAAAACCGTGTCAAAATGATATTTATCGGTGATCTGTGCAGACATATTTTTACAATATACGTCCATGAATAAAGCGTTACTTTTACATCTGTGACAGAGATGGCTGGAATTGGTGTCCTTTTTTGATTTACTTTAAATGGCAGAAACTTATACGCCATAGGTCCAGTCGTGTCGTATGGTCATACGTGCACTAATTTATAACCCATTTCGCACAAAAATCCTTTTTTTTTATGACAGAAGGTGGCAAACGAGCAGACGGATTGCCTGATGGTAAGCAATTACCATCACCCATGGGCACCCGCAACACCAGGGGAGTCACACGCGCGTTGCCGACCTTTCAGGGGGGTTGGAGCTCTGGGAACCTTACTCACCATCAGGAACACAACACTATATACCTGAAAGGTAGCAGTGCTATTATGGCTCTGGTCTTCTGTAAGGAGGAGGTACTTCCCCAGTTGGGCTTCTCCAGATTCGAGCATGATGGTACTTCGCTGTGCCCTACCTCTCATTGTTGGACGTAGTTTAAGGACATACCCGGGTCCAAAACTTACTTCGGGTCCTTTAAACATTATACAGTTTTTACTGTCAAATAAATACATACATTTCAGCTGTATGCAATCCACTGCTGGACATAGGCCTCCCACAAATATGACTTGTATCATCTTGGGGGTAGTTGCCATTGTCGC
Organism: Grapholita molesta; assembly: GCA_022674325.2. Taxonomy (NCBI): domain Eukaryota; kingdom Metazoa; phylum Arthropoda; class Insecta; order Lepidoptera; family Tortricidae; genus Grapholita; species Grapholita molesta. Next base: position 13,368,469 of record CP053135.2, on the reverse strand, counting down.
CACGCTTGGCAGGGTTGGCGACCGCAGTAGTTGTAGATTGGGTTTCGACGGACGCTGCTGCCCAGCCGTAGGATTTTTACCTTTGTCGCCTCTTACGACACCCCGAGGAGATGGGGTGGTGCTCTTCTAGTCAGCCAGCATCACACAGCAAATCAAATACAAATACAAAAAGTTTATTTGTCCAAATAGGGTTACAAGCTGATGTTACAAGCACGAGGAAAGTTCTCCACTTTTTGTCGTATGAGACACAAATATTTACAATTTGACAAGACCGTCAACCTTAAGTGGGTCCCAAATGAATGCACGCGACCGTACAGTCTGAGACTTCTTTCAAGTAAATCACACTACAAAGAAAAAGATCTTCAAGACGGCAAAGGTTACGGTTTATCCAGAGCGTGTATTATTCTTGGGTGTCCAGTTTCCGCATGGCAACCAACTTTTTTTTTATATACAACGACGGTGGCAAACAACATACGACCTGTCTGATGGTAAGCAGTTACCGTAGCCTATGGACGCCTGAAAATACAGAGGGTTCACAACTTTTAATTTGACATTGTGATTTGTTAATACGGATATTCTAATGACAGTAATGACCTCCTAGACTGATCGCTTGCAAAGCTGGAGGTCCCGGATTCCAATAGTGGTTACCACGAATGCTTAAGTGTGATATGGATGTTAGCTTTTTAAATATCGAAGTATTTATACGTATATCTGTTTTAATATATGGTCGCCTTGTAGCTTCATCTCGAGCCATATTAAGTTTACTGTAGTATGTTGAATATTTATGTATACCTTACTATAGAAGAGGTACTCGTATATATCAGCTGATATATGTATTTACTGTCCCAAAACATTTATATCCATATTTATTTATTCTATGATCCCCAGGCTAAAGTAAAAAAGGTGAAAGTGAATAGACCATAGACGATTCGCAACAATTTTATCTTCACGAACGAAACTACCAAAGCCGCAAATACGACTTTTATGCGCTCATAAATCATAATTCCTGTCGTTGCGCCGGAATACGGACGGACGCGTCCGCGAGTTTGGATAAAGGCCATTTTTCTTAGTTCAAACTATCTTGCGGCACTGCGGCAAACGTTTAGGGTTGTCACAAACACAATATGCACATCATCACCTTCTCGTCGCCGTTCTGGCGTTTTGCCACGAGTAATTCGTATACTTATGCTACATATTAGCGTAGCATTCATTTTTACATTAGCAAAAAACGATCTGACCTCCTAACCCACAAAGGATATTTGCAAAGTGAATATTCCGTCTAATATTATTTTAGCTCGAAAACTGATAGTTCCACTTCAATTAAATGATGAAAAGTTATTGCAGTTTCATTGCTCTGTTTTATTACTGAGCTAACTCTCGAGAGCTTCCAAACGGAGTAATATCATAGACTTCAAACTCTTAACTTTGGATAGATAGAATCTTCTTTTGTTAGTTCGAATTTTCTTACTGCCGTTCGGCAAATATTAATAGGGTTGCCACAACCTAATGTTTGACGCATTTGCAAAAAAATATTACCATTTTGTTAATGCAAAAATCATTTTAGGGACAGCTTAGTTGTTGTATAATATATAAATACTTAAATACATATAAAATACCCATGATTATTGATTACTCATAATTTATTTTGTGAGTGGCTTTTTGTCTTACTTATGATATCCGGAAATTTATAATACTGATGTTTTAAAGATAACAAAAAAAAATTAATTTTATGAAATAATCAGACAAGATAGATATATGACTGACCATTTAGTGATACAACAAAAAGGAAATAGTACTGAATAATGGAAAAGATAAGGTGAGATAAAAAAATAACCAAAAATAATACAACTTTACACATTAAAAAGCCACCATTCGCCAACAAACTGTACACAATTTGGCGAAACATATGTTTTACTTCTAAGTAAGTAAGTACTTCATGTTGAGTCAAAAAAAGTGATATTATGGACTCGGGGCGCAAGCGCTAAAATGTTATCAGTAGTAAGTGATATACAATAAGCTCTCTAAGTTTTTTGTATACAACGGTGGGAAACACGCATACATACATGATGGTAAGCAGCCAATGTGGTCTATGAACTCCTATAACTTCAGGGAAGTCACACGCGCGTTACCTACACTTTAATGTCGTAGTAAAAAAAAGTATTACAAAACTATGAATGTAAAAACAAAGTAAAACTCGGAAACCACGCGTAACTGAGGCGGAAAGCAAACAAAGGGAAACTTAAAACAAGCATCCTTTTGCATCGCCGGTTAAAAGTTGCCTCTAATTTTGTGCGGAAGTTAACTAAAATTACTAAACAAACCGCGTCCAGTACTTAACTAAGTTTAATAGTAGGAAAAGCTAACTTTTGCCGATATAACTACAACTAGAATAATCAATCTGGACACACAGATATTGGACCCGGGTTGTCCTTAAACTACGTCCAACAATGAGAGGTAGGGCACAGCAAAGTACCATCACGCTCGAGTCTGGAGAAGCCCTACTGGGGAAGTACCTCCTCCTTACAGAAGACCACAGCCATAATAGCACTGCTACCTTTCAGGTATGTAGTGTTGTGTTCCTGATGGTGAGTAAGGTTCCCAGAGCTCCAACCCCCTTTAAAGGTCGGCAGCGCGCTTGTGACTCCCATGGTGTTGCGGGTGCCCATGGGCGACGGTAATTGCTTACCATCATGACCTTATTTCATAAAAAAAATAGAGCGGGAAAGAATAGAAGGGATTCGTATAGGAGGCGCAAACACGTAATGTTTCACCTTAGAGTTGGTAAAACGGTGGCAAAAACTGTTAAAAATAGACAAGATTACATATGTGACGTTCCGCGGATAAAGGTACCTTATGGCGATTGGCGCTTACGCTAATGTTAACGACGCTTCGGTACTAATGTGGTACTTTGCAACGTAAGCGCCAAGCACCATAACGTTTAAGGTACGTTTACCCGCGGTGCATCACATAATTATTATGTACTTGATAAATTTCGACGGGTTCCGCTGTGTTCCGGCCCAATTGGTTAAGGCGTCAGCTTTGACAGCTGGAGATGCGGGTTCAAATCCCGTCTCGAACGCTGGAGGTCCTAGTCGTCATCATCATCATCATCATATCAGCTGAAGACCGTCCACCGCTGTTCACAGGTGGAAGCCTAGGCTAGGGGCTGTTGCCACAATTACTGGCTTTGTGCCTCCCTCGTTAAGGTGTTCCCGGGATCTTTACCAGGTAGTTAGCCTACTTTGTGGGGAGTTTCATGCATTTTTTGCAAAATAATTCCTACTTCCAATACAATGTTTGTTGAGATTTTTGATACAGTAATTTCAGTTTTTTTTTTATCTGGTTAAACAGAAATATCTTTGTAAAATGACAGAAAATGGTCATAGTTTATATGGAATAATTATACTATTTAAATCAAACTCTTTCATTACCTTATTCATTTTCCGACTAACGTAGTCACTATAATTGTTCTGATTAAGATACATTTTGGGGGTACCACAGTTTTGCAATACCAGGCAAAAACTGCCACTCTAGACTTGCTGCAGTTGTAAAACTGAGACGTTAGCCCTGTTAGGGATGTAACATGTGAGTAAGCAAATTTGAGCAATCGGTATTGCGGGCACGAAATTGTTTAAGTATGGGCGGTACGTTTGGCAGCCCTGGAGTTTGTAACGGCTCTCGAACGCGTCGGAATTCAAATGAACGCTCATTAAAATAGTATTAAGCACGTAACTATTAGTTATTTTGTACGTGACTACCGGTTATTTTCAGTTGATCTGGGACTTTTATAGGTGTGAGTTATAGAAAAATAAACACTTTTGTAGTAACTCTTGTCAAATGTGTACTTAATATCTTAACAGTGCACACGGTTAGCTCATAGTTGAAAGAGGATGTCTGTCAGGTCCACTAGTGTGTTAACAGCAACACTCGTAGCTGTACATAGGTATTAAGAACGCTATAGTTATAATAATTAATAATAAATATTTCTGGACAATCTTACAAATCAACCTAGTCCTACGGTAAGCTCAGTAAGGCTTGTGTTATAGGTGTACAAAGCGACGATATATATAAATACTTAAATACATAGAAAACACCCATGACTCAGGAACAAATATCTGTGCTCATCACACAAATAAATGAAGACCAGCCCTGGTTACCACACCAGCTTCATACTGAGTAGGAACCATTTCGTGACATATATCTTTTAATTTATGCTTTCTGTCTTTTGTTATTTCTGTGTATGTCTCGAATCATCATCAGCCATGAGACGTCCACTGCTGAACATAAACCTCCCCCTTAGACCTCCACATTTACCCGTTGGAAGCGACTTGCATCCAGCGTCTTCCAGCGACCTTAATGAGGTCGTCTGTCCATCTTGTGGGTGGACGTCCTACGCTGCGCTTGCTAGTGCGCGGTCTCCACTCGAGCACTTTTCGACCCCATCTGCCGTTTTCTCTGCGTGAAATGTGCAGATTTCTATTCTATTCTATTCTTAATGCCCTTACTGAGTATTCTAGTATCGTCGGTTTCAATATATATAATCCGTATAATGAGCACAGATGGTTGTTTCCAACTCGAAATGTTATCATTATTTTAATCATAGCAGCTAAACACAAAAGTGGATAAACATTCAAATTTAAACAGTATCGATTACCAATTAATATAACACGAACGTTAAATAAATACTGTTTAAATATTTTATGAAAATAATAAATACCTTAATGTTATTTCATAAAATAGTTCCTTATTTATATTAACATTGCCGACTTGATTTAACATTAATTATATCAAATTTCGATCTGTTATTTCAAAATATTGAAACGAAATCTTTTATCCACTTATTAATTAAGTATTGATTTTCAACAGCGGATATTATCTTCGACTATTTGTAGAAGTAATACATCAAATTTGTTTTAACTCTTACAACATACAAAAAAATAAAATCAGATATTATGAGCTTAAGTTTATCTACGAATTAATAATCTGGATGCCCTGTGTTCAAATCCTGCTAAAGGCACTTATATTTGGTTCTGAGTTGCAGAAGAATCTGCACAGGTATACTGAGTATCAAAAAAAATTAAATAAATCGATTTACCTCTGATTTACCTTCATAATGCAACTGACTGCAACGTTGACTCATAAACCTAGTAGTTTTAGTTTGTTTTTTTAGTCCTCAAAATCTATCTTGTCTATGAAACTAGTATATTTTGACTAATTGGAATAAATAGTTGCGAATTGAAATAATTTTTAATTTCTATGCACAAATAAAGCCGTATATATTTTTTTTTCTAATGATAACCACGGCTCTACTCATTTTAATTAAGTCACTTGCGCAGCACAATTCGGAGTACTTACGAAACTTACAAAAATCTAGGGACAACGTGTGGTACAAAAAAATAAAACGAGAAGTTTATATCCGTTGATATATATTTGAAGGAATTACAGATTAACAAACTTGGCCTTAATTACTGTTTGCCTCTTGCGGCCTCTTCCAAGAATTCAATTTGTTATTGTTTTGATCACAGAACGTTTTAATCTTATTAAAGTGTTCAGTGAGATGAAATGTTATTAAGTAAATAATGTAACAATCAATAAAGGAAATAATAATACACCATGGCGGGTGCTGATTCTGTGTACGTCTCATGACGGGGACAGGAGCAATATAAACTTAGTGTACCGCTTAAAAAAAACTACGAATTTATTTTGAGTTTTTCTTTGTAACCTCGAAATGTCTTTCTCGAAGCGTCTGGGGCAAGTTTTAAGATTTATATACGCCGGTTTTCCATTAAACAAAAAATTGTCAATTGTAAAGAAACTGGTACTTATCTCGCATTTTATAAGTCTAATGGTTTTATAAGTGATTTTTTTATAGCCCCGTTCTGTAGTTTTTAGTAAATATGTGTACCTAGTAAACGCGAAAGTTTAAAGTGTTATACTTTAAATATTTAGTTTTGTAATTTTAGTAAGTTTAGATTTACTTTTTAAAGATGTGCCCTATTTTAAATACTTGTATGTGTGTATATTTATGTGTGTATAATAACAAATAATTATATAACTACCTAATCTATAGAATATAACTAAATTAAAAACAAAAAGGAATACAAAAAATAATAATGTTAATATAACTTAAAACCACATTTAAAATATAATACAAAAATATCAAATTCGGTCTGTGTTATCTCATGACGAGCGTTATTAAGGAAAGGGTACATTTCCATTATCTGGCTGAACAAACAGACCTTAATACCTTTTAGTCCAATCGTTTCGCCGAGTTTATGCGAGCGGTCCATCAACATCAATTGTGTCGCGAAATTTCATATATTCCGTTATTCATATTGAATGAAATGTGTGAAAAATAAACTTGACATAATACCTATTTCCAAACAAACATAAGGTGACCAGTAATGGACAAGGAACCAATCATGAACATTAGTGCTTATTTCAAAGGAGTTAAGTGTTGTACATTTGTTGGGACATATTCAATTTATAACTTTATGATTTATGAAATAAGAACTAAGTGTCCATCATTGGTGCCTGACAGCTTAAAGTGAGTGTCATTACCTTACAAGAATTTAAATATTATTAGGACAAAGTAGGCAAAATAAGACAAAAATAATAAATACATACCTAAACTAATTAATTTCTACTGCAAAAAGGCCCATAATGCTAGATGCCTGGCCGCGTTGTATAATAATGGACAACTTTTGATCCTCTGCCTTTTGTCTGAGTCGGCCAATGTGTCAGACGAATCGTTTTTCGTCAGCCCCCCAGCAGCCCGCCGTTTACACCGCAAAGGGGACAAAGAATTACAAGAACATACATAATTACAAATAAAAAATGGGTTTCAAAGCAGTGCCAGTTGGTAAGGTGTCTAGAAAGCTGGCAGCTTTGCCGCGCAGGACGGCAGTACTGATGCGCTGGGCAAAGTATGTCCCAGTCTTCATGACGGATCACCCGTCGCAATGAAAGACGGTTGGCGAGATCCTTATAAATCCTGTGTGCTCCTAGTCTTCACTGAGCAAGCGTCTCCCCAAACGGCTCTTGCAGCCAGAATCAATAGCTGGATTAATACAGTGTATAAATACAATAGGTACAATAGGTACAGCGAATATTTTCATATTTTCTCACCGTTGCTCAGCGCCTCAAATCTTTATTTTTTTTTCAAAATGTCAGGCTTGTAATGTTATGTAACATATAACTTGAGTTAAGGCTCGCTTACAGTTGTTTATAAAAGCTCTAATCGCGTAATGTGCGCAGTACAATTAATGTTCGAAAAAAATTACAGGGCCATAATAAAGTGTGGTTAAAAACCTCAAAATGAATGATTGTACTAATATGGATTTACTTACTGTCCAACAAAGACAGTAAAATTGAAAAGTTGTTAATACTTATGTTTTAATCATCCGACTAACCGGCCGGCCCGGTCGGGCATAACTGGTATAACCCGCCTCCAAACGTCTCAAAACTCCAAATTTTTAATTAGCGATAGACCCGTTCAAAAGATTTAAGTGTTATAATGTTTTCAAACCAGTGTCAAACAACTAGGCACCATTTAAAGCCCATAAAGTAGGTTCACATCCATTACGGTAATAAGTCCTTACGGCACACGCGCCATTAACTACACGAGTCGCATTTCAAAGGGATTTTATTACAACTTAGACGGTTTTAAGTGACACTCTCTTGAGCACTCATAACCCTGACATGTATTTTAAAGGAGAACTCAGTCATTTATATAGGCAACTTCCTAAACTTGTCAGTATGTAGAATTGCCATAAAGAACTAGATTTTACGATACAAGTATGGTGCGTAGATGATTTCAAAGACAACTTAGAAAACTCAAATTTTAACCTAAACATGCATTGGATTTAAAAATATGGTTGATTTCTGGTTCGTGGCAGGGCTAGAAAAACTCTATCCAGAATCAGAAACTGGTTAATGTTATCTTATCCTAGTATTTGATCAACATATCTTATCTTTTATCATTACTAAAAACAATCTTAATGTAAGCAATTCATCCCTTGCCTTTTGACATACGCAGTATAGAAAGCGACAAGACGTCACAGTAAGTACGGTGATAATCTGATAATTGTAAGCTACTTTTTTTTACTTGCCATCTGAAACCATTGATTACCAACCTTGATTACCATAATAGCTTCACCATGGAAGTATCATGCATTGTTTTATTGCTCCAATAACCCGATAATAATACTTATTTACATTTAAAAAATAATACATATTACTAACGATCGATGGTCTTACTAATACAAGTAGAACTATGATAGAAGTACTCAGCAGGATTCTCAATATCCTTCCTTCTGTTCATCAACTAAGCTTAGATAAATCCCAAAATCCCCTCCTGGGTTCCCTACTATTAGGAAAGCTTTAACATTCGTCGTCTTTTGGCAAATACAAGAATGTGAAATTGAGGTAATAAAGATAATGTCTTTTATTTTTCTCTGTCTCTTCTAGTACGTATCATTCTTAATTTTTTCAATCAAAAAATATGAAGATAGATAGATACGAGTAGGATGCTTCTAAAAAAGTGGCTTTCATTAATTCTGATGATTTCAACAATATCAAAGTGATTGTAGCAAATCAAACGAATAACGTAACAAGTTTGCTCTTAAAGCATGCCAGTGTACGGTAGTAGGCCTTTGCATTCTGTAAAGTGGTAGCTGAACTTTACAGAAAACCACGAGGGGACTGGCCCGGCTGGGATTGACGGGTGTTCACCAAATTTGCGAAACGCGTTTTGAAATCAGTTCTTCATTAGCTCTACACAATACTGCGTTAGATCATTGTGTAATAAGCTATCGATGTTACATTTTTAACAACGTTATGTCTCAAGATATTTTCGCCATTTTAAGGTTCAACCGGAAATCCAAATATGAAGATATAATTATTTATTCGGACTTACAACTTGGTTGTCATTTTTGTGGGACAGTGTAGGCTCATTATTAAGAAATAAATAAAGCACATAATACAGAATAAGAGTTAATCCATATAGGTGCGCCCCCTTTCGAACCCCTTTACCTAGTACCTTTGTATATTTTTTATAAGGTCGTTAAAGAAAAAATATTCTTGGTTCTTTAACTGGGAATACAAACAGAGTTTCGTTTTATTCACCGCTAATTCCATTTTTTATCTCAATGCTGTAAATGCGTGAAATGTCATAGGCTCAAAGTTAAATAAGCGGCATAAATCAAGTTGATGATAATATAAATCCAACTCGGGAATTGCATTTCTTTCCTCCCCCAAATTGCAACATTATGTTCAACTTTCTCATCCCCTGAGACTCAGCTCTTTGATCGTCTCTAATCTATCGAATAAAGTATTTGGAAGTAAAACTGTTTGGCAACATCTATCTCTTGATAGCATTTGGTGAACTGGAAAAGGTCCTTCAAAGGGATTAAGTTCGTTTTTAGAGATTTTGAATTATCTATTCGAGCTTAGTAAATAGTGGAAAGTGATTTTACTAAATTTAATTATAATACTAAACTTAGTAATTCGGGGATTATTTCGGAACAATGTTAATGCAAAAGGGGAATAATAAATAGTTAAATTTAATAGAGAACGTAATTAAAGACGGATTTATACTTAAACCAGCTTTCATCAGCGGTTTTAGTTTGGTCGCATAGTGTTCTTTAATTATTTTCTGTTATTTTTCTTTTTTAAGCCCCTTTTGACTTTCTTGATTTACTATACTTACTTTTACGACAAAATAATTCAGGCCATGTGACCTGATTATACAAGAGGTTAATTGTTTCCTATTTTCTGTCTTTACAACAACCTAATTATTCAAACCTATTGGTAAGAATTAAATCAAAAATCTTAACTCTTAGTTTCAACTTTTTATCCCATTAAATATAGAATTTAGAAAACTCCTTCCTCAAAATAAGCTCAGAAATACCTATTTGAAGAATAATTAACGATTCGTCTTTACGTTTACACAGTTGAACCGTGTCGCACCTGTGCTTCTCAAGATAATTGTATTTAGATATAAAATATCACTCATTGCCTTTTTTCAACATGACACATTTATTCATGTGTAAACATAAGTAATAGTAACTAACAAAGGTACAATAAAAATCCAGTCTCAAGTTCGTACCTCGTCTGCGCAAACATTCCCTAAAGTGCCTTTTGATTACTCTGCACACCGTTCCTAATTCACCCTCTCTTTCCAGGGAACCCTCTCCGGTGCGATTGTCGGCTCTCCTGGATATACCACTTAAAGAACGAGACCAAGGACAATACCCTGAAGCACGCCCTCGAAAAAATATCCTGTGTCAGCGACACAGAGAAACGACCCGATGTAGCCAATGAAGTCGACGAAAATACACTAGCCGACGAGAATTACGCTGAAGAATACTATGACAAAAACGAGGATTACATCAATAAGGAGAAGTTAAAAGATAAGTTTATTAAACTTACTGATATTCCCATAGAAACGCTTCCATGTCCTAAGGAGCTGCGGGCCGTGGATGAATCGTATGGACATCCGATCCAGAATGAGATTAGGTTAAAGGCGTTTTCAAAAGCGGGTTGCCTCGCTCCTAGCTTGATGTTTATCCTATTTGTTAAGCTAATTTAAATTATAAAAATACAGTAAATAAATTTAATCATTTTTATGTGGAAATATGCAGTTGTTTGTGACATTGATACAAGTAATACGTATATAGACTTATATCAGATCGATGTTTATAAGTATATTGAAATAGGTGATTTTTTCAACAAAACTACTAAGTTAGCGTATCGAAAGGTGCATTTTCTACAGAGTTCATAAAGTTATACTGACTGACTGAGAAAGTATACTTTCGTTCATCGTGTGCAACCCTAACCATTAACTGCGTGGTCTAAAAAAATATTAGATGAAAATTATAATGATCATTCATATGCAGTAACAGATTAAAGGAGAAAGAACATTTATTGCAAATTTAAACAGAAAAGAGTTCATAGCTTAAATTAGTCTGTGAAAAAACTGGGTCACCAGACTAAACTCGTTTTAAAAGCAAAAGTTAACTCAGTACCTAGTTAAAATAGTACCTATGTCATAGCATATCACAGGTACGAGATGAAATTATATATTCTGTGTCTGATTTCAGGTTTTTAAGGGAAAAACTATAAAATATCATTGATCTGCTTAAAGAACATTATTAAAAATGAAATGAAATATAGAGATATTTATAGTTCCGAATTAAAATCCTCAATGTTATATAGTTAAGAAAGAACATATCGACTTCAACAGATACATAAACAAAATGGACGTAGTTTAAGAATGCCACAAAATAGAATTTGAACTGTCTCTCAAAACCTTAAATCATTATTTGAGTATCTTTCTTATCTTTAAAAATTAGCACTTAAGTATCAAAGTTTGTTATTTTACGAAAATTTTATGTTTTATACTCAGAATCACGAATCATTCTGATTCAATAACAAAAAAATTTGTTACCATCTTCTATTTATATTTTTAATGGCTGTAACAAAGGAAATTTAAAAAATGTTTGGGGTTTTTTGGGACATTTTTTTTGTCTATTAGAATGGAAAGAGAAAGATTTTGAAGGGTAAACATTATAAAAAAAAAAATATTTGTAAAAGTGGCAACTTTTTATGGAAACGCTCATTTAGGTATTCCAATGACAAATAGGATTTGAGGATGTATTTCTAAACTACGTCCAAATACTAATCTGTTTGTATCAATGTTAACAAAAGAGAAACAAAAATATTTGTGATATTAGACTATATTCCAATGTTCGTGCCCATTTTCATGGTTAGGGCGTATTTACACTATCAACAAACGCAATAGGGGAGCGGTATAACACGCTATTGGAGACCCGGCCGAATGGATTTTCTGAATAGATTCGATTTAAGCTCTTGCGTCACTACGCAATGTATTGATGAATATCAATGTTTGTAATCATATAGGTGTAAATTATTAGATTGGAACACTGTCCCCATTTTATGTGTTAAGAGTTGAAAAGTTTGGCAAGCTATTTTTTTGAATTTCGAATTTTTGAATTTTGAATGAAAGAAAATCAAAGGTGATTTAAAAAACGTGAGCAGGATTTAATAACCCCACAAATCAGTTAATAATACTCGTACGTTACTGTTTCGTACCAGTTCTTTTTTTGTAATAAGACTTAGTCTAAGAGAATAAATTAATAAAGAAGAAATATGTCTTAAATTATTTACATAATGCACGGTCACTCTACAAATTAAATTTACTTTCTTCATAATAAGTTCTGTCATAACAATCAAAAATAATTCAACTCAAAAAACTTAATTTGTTTAGTTATCGTAGTTACATACATTATGGTTTAGTTCAAATATGTGATGATGACTTGTAGTGAAAACGAACTTTTGTAATAATTATTTATTATGTGTCAAATGACGACGGGTCTAGTCCAGTGGGTTACCCTGCCTATGAAGCCGGTGGTCCTGGGTTCAAATTTCAGTAAGATATATTTGTGAGCACAGATATTTGTACCTGAGTCATGGGTGTTTTCTGCGTCATTTAAGTATTTGTGTATGTACATCGTTGGCTGAGTACCCACAAGCTTACCATGCGCCTCAGTAAAATGTGTAAATTTACATTATGTTCACATTCTATTGACCCCGAAGATGTATACCAGTGGAAGAGTGTATACATATGTATGCCCTTAACTGTACAGAAGGTTGGATTAATCCGTCATCGGTGAACCATAGTGGATAATTATTGACGTTAACAACAGAACATAACAAGGGTTAATTAGTGAATTTGGCGAGAGAGTAATGACTATAGATCCATATAACATTGGCGTTTAAACTCAGATTAAAGGTTTACACACTTTACCACTGCGCTGGTGGCCTAGGGGTAAGAACGTGCGAGAGCGCTGGTGGCCTAGGGGTAATAACGTGCGAGAGCGTTGGTGGCCTAGCGGTAAGAATATGCGACTTGCAATCCGGAGGTCGCAGGTTTAAACACTTTAAACCGAAGCTTGTACCAACGAGTTTTTCGGAACTTATGTACGAAATATAATTTGGTATTTACAAGTCGCTATTCGGTAAAAGAAACGTGAGGAAACCGAACTAATCCCAATAAGGCCTAGTTTACCCTCTTGATTGGACGGTCTGATGGCAGTCTCTTTCATAGAACTAGTGCCTAAGCCAAATCCTGGGATTAGTTGCCAAGCGGACCCTAGGCTCTCATGAGCCTTGGGAAAATGCCGGGACAACGCGAGGAAGATGACGCACTTTGTCTGCTTTATGTGGACATTGTGAAATATGGATACTGTGAAAGTTAAGGATTTTGAACCCTATTACTTTCTTATGTATGAGTAACAAACATCCACTACTGCACAAGTGCATCCCCCGAAAACTGCCACAAGCATTGGTGGATTTATTATAATAATTGCCTGTTTTTAATGAGAGGTAGGGCACAGCGAAGTACCATCACGCTCGAGTCTGGAGAAGCCCAACTGGGGAAGTACCTCCTCCTTACAGAAGACCACAGCCATAATAGGCCTGCTACCTTTCAGGTATGTAGTGTTGTGTTCCTGATGGTGAGTAAGGTTCCCAGAGCTTCAACCCCCCTTAAAGGTCGGCAACGCGCTTGTGACTCCCCTGGTGTTGCGGGTGCCCATGGGCGACGGTAATTGCTTACCATCAGGCAATCCGTCTGCTCGTTTGCCACCTTATGTCATAACAAAAAAAAAACGCCTAGGCATACACCATGTGGCTTGTTAAATTCTTATATGTGCTACTAACATAAAATAAAGCAATCACAAAATTATGGAACTTGTTGATAAAAATGACAGTTGGTTGGGTTACACTTTTGAAGTTGATCGCAAACGTGACAACCCTAGAGAGTCACAATAGACCATAAATATAGTCAACATGGTTTTATGACGTTCTGTTAAAATATTGCTAAATGTTTCTTTTATAGGACAAATAAATCCGAGATCGTGGTTAGCCAGTTAAGTCTATACATATTTAACTCTTAACTCTGGGATACCTGCTAACCCTATATGTGACATTATCTAGCAAAAGGGACCTTATTGTCGATGGCGCTTACGTCGAACCGCGTTGCGTTTGTATCGCTGCATCTTGAACAACGGCGTAAGCGCCATCGATAACAAGGTCCCTTATCATAGATAATGTAACATATGGTGAAAGAGGGCCTATATTGTTAACTCGCGTGTAACGACTACATAGCAAGAAATATATAACTAACCTTGTTGGGATTTGTTAAATTAGTTAATCATAACATAATTTTGTTGAAGAACGCAAAGATTCAAAGTTGTTACAGAAAATAAATATAATATGTTATTGTTGTTATAGTTATTGTTTTGTCAATTTTGTTTGTCATACAAGTCGTAGTTGCAATGCTAATAGGTCTAAATATTAACTTACTTAAAGCGCAGTGTCCATTAAAGTGTCAAAAAGTACTCGACAGCTATAGTTGTCGCGATTTTTTTGTTATCTATGGTTTATGGAAGATGGCGTCACTTACTGCCCGCTTAAGTGTCAAGAATCATTTCTTGGATTTCGAATAGAAGAATGCGCTTCCGAGTGTTATCTATAAAAATATACGTATTTTACGGCAACTTATAATAGAATGCTTGTGCAGGCTGAGTTTTTACGGTTATGAGGATAAAAATGGGGACATGTGATTCCGGGTATAAAAACCCCTTGTTAACTTATGTAAATATTAATGTGAAATTATATGTACTAAATAAATACATTATATATGTTAATGATTAGGCATGTTAATGTTTTGACTGTTTCACATTGGTATTGTTTTATTACAATATAATTTAATGTATTACAATGTGTATATCAGATTGCGATTCGGCGCTGCTTCGATGCTTGTCGGCAAGATTAGGCTTTTGTAAAAATTGTTTACGATTCTAGAATTAATTTGAGTGAACAAATGGAGTGTATAATATTATGATTATCCCATATGATTTGATAACCATATGTCATAATTTAAATCACGAATTTTGTCAAGATTTTGAAAAGTCTCGTTTACGTTGTAACTTTGTCGCATATATGCGACGTTGGCGTTTTAAATGGTTAATTATCAAGGAGATATCATTTAAATGTAAATTGATTACAACAAAAAAAATCTATGTAACGAAATGTTTTCAATCAATGAACAGGAATTTCTATGCAAAATACTTTGTCACCCATTGCTGAGTATGGAGGGCTTCTTTCGTGTACATTGTACGACATTAATTGTACCGGTCTTGAGACCATCACATCTAGAAGTAACCCGTCACCTTCCAAATGTCGACTACTCATCGAGCTAATGGACCCACAAGCATCCGTCTGAAAGGGCCATGAATACATTATTATTTTGTTTCACTTGCTATTACATTGCTGGTCATTTTATCTCGGTAATTTAATTACGTATTACACCTTACACACTCGGCTTAAAGCTTTTGCCAAACACATTTGATTATTTATTTATATAATCCAGCAGGCGCAAGTAAAGATAAGATAAAGATAAAAGACATTTATTCATGACGTAACAGTAACTGAACGTATTTTTACTGTTACTAATAGGTATCACCACGGCATGTAATATTTATTACTGTTTTTGCATAAGAAATAGTATACATATATTTACAAAATGCAGCAATCTATGTCGTGTCACGTTTCATTATTAGCCGACTAAAATGCAAGGAATGCCGAATCACAAATCTTATACCATCTGTATTTTTAAACCTTTAATGTGAGACATTTGATATTATTATCTTATTACATTATTGTATAAAGTCAAACATCATTATTGTAAAAAGTCATTCATCTGTTATATAATTATTTATGTTAATATAATTGTATAATTATTTAAACTTCGGAAGTAAACATAATGATAAAAGCACAAGGTTACTTCCAACACCTAGAATGATACAAGATGCTCATATTAAGTAGCCGTCAGTCAGAACATATTGTAATTTTTTTATGCCTTCTTGAGATTCGGAATAACAGTCATTACTTAAAACCAAACAAAACGCAGAGTCTGGACTAAAACCCAGATTTAACTATTCAAAACTGAATACTTTATAGAATTCTGATTTCAAAATAAAATCGTTATGCTTTTGTTTGCCCGTGTATCACTTGCACTATTACTAACCTAACCTAACTAACTGATACGCGAGTGGTTGGTAATTCAATTTTGAATAATTAAACAAAAAAAGAAAACATGTAACATGGACACTATGATATAATTAAAACTGTTGTGAGCCATGTTACTATTACTTAGTTACAAACGGATAAGCCCTGTAATTATATCGTACTAGCCGACATATTTCGGGTAAGCCCTGGTACAGTCGCCATCAGATATATGTGGAGGTGGTCAAAAATATCGGAAAGACGCCTCTATTGTCAAGGCGGTAAAATACGTGTTCCCATATTTTTGACCACCTCCACCTCCGAAATATCTGATGGCACTGTACCCATTTTCAAGCCAAGTCAGGACACACCGCGTCAGGAATATTTTGTAGAACTCTGATTTCAAAATGAAACCGTTTTTTTATTATTGTATCACTTCACGGTACAATGTCCCATCTTTCTACAGAAGCATTCTCTTAAAAATATGTCAGTAACGTTGCTTTCAGGTAAATAATAATATATTTAAATCGAAAGAAAAATAGAAATATTTGACACGCAGCGGGACTCGAAACCACAACCACTGGATTCGCGTCCCGCTCGATTCATTTTTTTCTATTTTTCTTTCTATTTAAATATCTTTGATATGCTAGCAGACGTTTCTGCTTAATATAAAAATAATAATAATATATGTTAACCTCTAGCCTCCCACAGATTAAAGCCTACCAAATGACAATCTTGATTTACTCGTAAGAGCATTCAATTTCAAGATAGAATTGATCAGAAGACCTTATTATATGCCTCTGGGTAAATTGAGTTTAAGATTATTTTAAGAGAAACTTAATGATATTAAAAATGAATGAGCATGAGTTCAATATAACATAGACCTGTATCTCAAGTTATTGTTCGCGCCTAATGCATTATATTGATATTACTGTTTAATGGATTCTTGTATACCGAAATGTACAAATAATTTACCAATGATTTTTTGATAGAATTCACCATTAATGTCTTTGTATAGATTCTACGTCGTTTAGTTAATGGTTTGATCGCTTAGATTTGTAGCATTATCCTCATTTATCATATTCTCACATGTACTATAATTCTGTTGTAATAAATATTTCTACCCGTGTCCGAAGTTTTTATTGTACCTAAGTATTGAATAGAAATAGTTATCACTTATCATGTACTTAAGACAAAGTGAACGAACCCTCAAACCTTCCAGAATCGGTCTTTAGTGTTGACATAACTATTAATTGCTTATGGACGACAGTAATTGTTTACCATCAGGCAATCTGTGTGCTCGTTTGCCACCTTTGTCAATAAAAAAATATATACGGCGTTCTTCTGACTATGCAGCTTTAAATTCAAAGCTCGGTTCTACACACTTAACTGATCTAATTTTGTCTTGGGATTAAAAAAATACTGAGTATTTGGACAACTTACAAGACAAGTTTAAATTTGTTCCACTGGATACTGACTTCCCCATATACCATCACAGCGAGCGATCTAATCAAGATCAGTTTTTGAACTGTAAAAAATGTGTTTTAACAGCGTTTGTAATGTATTGATGCTGAGCATGCAACCCGCATGACTAAAATCTTAAGCTCGCATTAATAAACTAACAATTTCTAGTAAAAAAAATAGGTGACCAATGTTACCCCGCAGATCAAAGTAACTCCAGTTTATGGTAGAGATTAATGAAGATCAAGTGCGGGTAGTTGGAAACTCACACAGCAAGAAGACGTTGTTGTTCGCCTCATCAGCCTGGCCGCAAACATGGATCATGGAAGTCACAGGAATTCTGCACAAATCTAGGTAACCATTCCTTTAGTTTTAAGGCGAGTAAGACCCGTTTAATTTGTGTTTCTGTACTGTACCCTTACCATGAGTTGTGACATTGAGGTTTTCGATAACGAGTATCGAGTTTACTATCTCTGCATCGTGCTTGTTCTATTTTAGTTCGAACGAGATCGACAGATAGTAAACTCCATACTCGTTATCGAGAACCTCAAAGTCACAACTCATGGTAAGGGTACTGATGGATACATTTAGCTAAATACTAAGGTAACCGTCCCAGTGCTCAACACGAAATGCCCAACGGATGATACCCTCCTGTCACCTCTAATGACAATGGCTTAACCCGGTCGGGCATATACCTTAAAGCATGTTCACGAAAAAAAGTAGCCACCGTTGTATGAGTCTCCACCGTTAACTGGTAGGTCCATGTAGTGGAAATAGTCATAGAATAGAATTACGAATTTGCTTGTCTATTTTACGTTTAGGATGTCAGAATCGACAAAATCTAGCCTCAACCGTCTAAAAATGTTAATAACGCCAAGTAGTGCTAAAATAAAAATAAACTTTACAAAAACACGTCATTTTCTGAGTCAAATTACAAATATATCTGGTTTGTTTACGATAGTTAAATCTAAAAGAATTTATTCACGGGATATTCTAGTATTGATAATTTGTTTGAGTACAGATCATAGTGCAAGCTTAATGATAATAATGATTCAAATCAGAAATAACTCTCCCAAAATGCAAAGTTTTTTTTAATGAGCCATAGATTTAGATCACCTGATAAAAATATCCACAACATTACCTAAAACGAAAGAAAGTGGGTTGGTTTTTATGACTTAAAAAAATAATGATGGTTTCATACGAAAAAAAGAAATTATAAGGCAGTGGCTACTTTTTTCGTGAAGAATTTTATTTGACGCTAAGTGGTTCAATTTTAGATGAATTTATAATAAAAAAAGTAATGCTTCCTTTGTCTGCCCTGTGGCTAAATATCCATAACTTCACTAAACAATGTTAACATTTAAGTATTCATATAAAACGAAACAAGTTTCGGAGAAAAATTGCCCTTAGGCGTTAAGGGAATATGAAAAGTTTTTAGGCTTCTGCGCTTACACGCGCTATGAGGGAAAAGAGAATATTATTTTGCTCGTTTATATGCTACCAGTTATTTTCATCATCATTATCATCATAGTCACCCGATGGATGCCCACTGCTGGACAAAGGCCTCCTATAAAGCGACCCACAATGGCTGGTTTTGCTCAACCCGCATCCAATAGATTCCCGCGACCTTTACTAGGACGTCGGTCCACCTTGTAGGCATCTGACCACGCCGCGTTTTCCAGTACGTGGACACTACTCGAGAACCTGTATACTCCAACGATCATCGATTCTGTGTGCAATGTGCCCCACCCACTGCCACTTAAGTTTATTGATTCGGGGGATTATCGATTCTGCTGCGAATGAAATCATTCCTGACGAGATTGCGCAGAGACGAAAGACCAGTCTCTGTAGCTAGCGATGACATGGCAATGAGATACTCGTACTACTATGGATAAGAAGGCTCAAAGTCACCCAAATGGAGCTATGCTGGCAGGATTTAAAAAAATGAAATTATTTTAAAGGGTCTCCTAGCCGAATCAGTATAGAGCCTGCCCTTTTTTAGCGGTAGATGTCGCTAAGGCGCCTTCTAGGCACATTCAAGGATATGGTGGTGAAGCTGCCTGCGAAACTGTGGAATAAATTGTCACCTGAGGGGTTTTCGAATCGATACAACCTGCAAACTTTCAAAAAACAGCGTATACCTTGAAAAAGCCATTAATGTGCCTTTGACCCCTCTGGAGTTTTAGTTCCATACCATCAGGCAATTTCTCTGCTCGTTTGCCTCCATTGTCAAAAAAAAAAAAATGTAAGCAGACATGTTCAGCTTTCGCGGCTAACCCTGGCCATTAACCAGGTAGTCTAGTCGCCTGGGCTACGAAAGCCAAAGACGCTGGTTCAAATCCGGCTCGGGCATACGTGAGTTTCGTCAATTTTATGACACCTATTTTTAAATTTATATAAAAGGTTTCCCTTTAGGCCAACCAATATTATCTCATTTCAGCCGTATGCAATCCACTGCTGAACATAGGCTTCCCACAAATATAATTTGTATCATTTTGGGGGTAGTTACCATAGTCGCCACGCTTGGCAGGCGGGTTGGCGACCGCAGTAGATGTAGATTGGGTTTCGGCGGACGTTGCTGCCCATCCGTAGGATTTTTCCCTTTGTCGCCTCTTACGACAGCAGGAGGAGATGTGGTGGTGCTATTCTAGTCAGCTAGCATCACACGGCAAATAGTATAAATTATTACCTCGTTATTAAGTATATATGCGTTTTGTAGTCTAAGATCCACGGGTATAAATAGTGGTTGTATATACCTAGCTCTAATTATACATTTTATGTTTTTTTTGTAATATACTTATATGCAGTCCATATTTATGTCGTGTCAGTCATGGTCGCGATTTTCATTTGAATATTCATTAAAACTACTCTTACATTTGCAAATGTCACATTTTATTTTTCAATACAAAGTGAGTAGAACTGTCATAAAACAAGTTGAAAGCTAAAAATAAAATAGTCCGATCTGCTTGCTACATTTTCTTATTCTCAACTTTTTATAGTGATTTAATATTCACTCGAGAATAGCCATTAAACATGATTCAAATCGCTAGATTGAAGCGGTGCCAAGCGCGGCTGAAGTATAAGTATGACCATTTCATATAGAAAAGTAAGACATTTCCACAAATTCGTGCTACCGAAATGATTCAAGGGCTTTAAATGACTTCAAATAACAAACTACCTGTTTTTTATACACATCGCATAACGCAAGGAAACCGTATAATTTTAACAGCTTATTCCTGAGGACAAATAAAGTAAAACATATAATATGACTTTTGGTAAACTGCAGATTATTTTTTTCTGAAAGTATTTCAGATAAAGTTTTTGAGAAAACTATGTCAGAAAAAATAGGAAACGATCGGTGCTGAGTTATATTTTTTTTTATTGGTTAAAACTTCGAAATGAGGTGAATTTCAGGGGTTTTTAGGATATTTAGTCTCTATATAATATGGTCAGGATAATGTTACAATTATTCGGTTTGCTCATGTTACGCGGTGTATCAACAAAGGTAATCACAGAATATTTAGTAGTTATAAAATTGTTGTTTTACAATTCGATTTTTTTTTTATTATTATTACTGCACAGAGTTTATTAACTCGCGCAGTATGCCTTAATCGTGTTTTTTTTTTCTACGAACAAATGGACGATACCTTTTATTGAGTCAGTTTTTTTTTCGTTTTTTTACGAGTAAAATAACATTATAACTAACAACTTTATCTCTTGAGTTTTTCTGTTGATTATAAGAATATTCTTCATCAACATTGTAAAAAAAAATCCAAACACTGTATTCTTAAGTATATATGTGATATTTTTCAATTACTATTTTATTTAGTAGTGTAACTATTTAAAAATCATCAGCAAGGTATATCATAAAAAAAAAAACAATTTTATTTGTTCTTTGTTGCATTCCGAGCACACTAACTTGCCACTTTTTGTATATGTACAACAACATATAAAAAAATTACATAGTTACCATTTTGTGATCCCAAATAACAACGGTTGGTAGTTCACTGTTTAAACTTGTAAAGTGACGTGCATATTCACACTGGCCATAATTCTATTTTAGCTACGGCACACCGCTGAACCAAGTGTTGGAAGCATTCCTAAGTGCTAGTCTGGAAGGAGCCCAAATATGCTGATATCGCGACAACTGCTGGAAATCAGCGATGCTGTGTAGAAAAAATGTCTTTAAGAAAGTACTTACTAAGAACTTCTTTACACATCACTCAGGCATTTTGTTAGCGCAACTCAAGACGTATGAATACACTTACGAGTGGAGGAATGCGCGATGTTTGGCAAAAAATCTTTCCATTCCATCAGTTTTCTACCAGGAGACCATAAATATATTTCGAATGTAAGCCTATTTGATCGGAAAAATATAACCAGTGAGAAATCGAACAGCATAACACGTGTGGAATTTAAATGATAACGTTTAAATATTGAAGAGCTCGTTCGAGTAGAAATATAGACCTGACATCGCACGTTAGCGATCAACGAAGAAGTTCATTTTGGAAATATTTTAAGAGAACAAGGTTGGATTCCTTCCACGTACTCTGTTGCGATAAGCGAACGTATGGCCGGTTGAGTACTAGTGGGAGATTTACCTACGAGCTACGGTTGTGATTGCTCTTCATAGTTTGCCCTGCACTATCTAACTGTTTATTTAACATAATACAAGTCATATTTGAGCATTTCTCAAAAAGTTTGTACATTTGGATCACGTCTTAGATTTTAATTAATAGCAGTAGACTGATAGAGCAAATGATGCTTAGCAAGATCTACCATATTTCCCAAAATGTCCCATAAAGTTTGTATGGAACTTTTCTTTTTTGTTACCGAAAGTCTATAGAAATTTGGTTTAGGAAAGACCTATGTCCAGCAGCGGGCCACTTACGGCTGAAATGATTATGATGATGATGGAATCAAGGGTTGTGTCATTAGGCTACCGTGCGATATTATTATTAGCTATTGGACAATTTGCTACTGTAGTGATATGTTATAAAAATCTTGTAAAAATCTCAGATCCTCCCTACATCGCAAGATTTTCCCAATGTTAAAAGATCCTTTGACCTTTCATTTTATTGAGATAAAAGGTCCTTTAAGCTACCTTCTTATTACAAATGAATAATTGGTTGACCTCGATAAAATACCCCGTGAGTCACTGAATCCGCTTTTATTCACGATATCTTTGTATTGTTTAGTTCCTTTTTAAGATTTCCAACAAAAACGTTATTGTCAGCTTCTTTGTCTATGTTCTTTGTTTCAGACTTTATTAACCTTCGGGGCCCATTTCTGGCAAAAATAAAGAAGCAGAAACGAGCATTTAAAATGGCGAAATTCGGGTGTGAATTTTCCGTGATGGGTAAATTAAGCCTTAGATATTTTTTTATTAATCAACTTCTTCCTCGAGTTTTCTCGGCATTTTACCACAGCTCATGGCAGCCTGGTGTCCACTCAGGAATTGGCGTGAGTACTAGTTTTAGGAAAGCAACTACCATAGGACTTTCCGACCTCTGGGTCGGATGAAATGAGGAAACTGGACTAATCCCTATCAGATCTAATTTACACTCTGGTGTTCTTCTGGTGGATTAGTCCAGTTTCCTCACGATGTTTTCCTTTACCGAAAAGTTCCAAAAAACTCATTGGCGAACCAGGGTGAACCTGCGACCTCCAGATTGCAAGTCGCACGCTCTTACCGTTATTTGACCAACGGTCTCATTAATATTATTTTTTCAATTAATAATCACTTATTATACATTCAGCCTAGCTTCGAAACTGTTTCTAACTAGTATCATTTTGTCGAAGTCTTTGAAAGGCTTTACTAATATACACCCTGGTAGCCTGTATGCCAGTAGTAGCTATACCAAACGTTATAGTACGGTTAAACCTATAAAATGTACACTGACTTCGGAAGTTGGAACCTCTTGTCATTTACAACAAAAACAAAGTATTGTCATTTAATTGGGTCTTAGCGATATAGATAAATGTTCTTAATTTTGGATTTTGGACTGGATTTTCACACTAGAGGAGACTGCAAAATTCCTTTTTTGACGAATGATTAAGGGAGTTTGTTAGTATCCTCGCACCAAAGTCACAGCCAATAATTTATAGATAACGCAATCGAAACGGAATCAAATGTATCAGAATGACAGTTTAATGTGTATAAGTTTAATGTGTTGTATACAATTTTGCATGATACTTGTATATTTTGAAGCAAATAAAGAACTGAACTGAACAGATTCAACGAAAAGTCACGTGATCTTTCCCTTTATTATCTTGGCTACGTCCTCTGAACACTCGAAGCCGCTATTAACTTTCCAATCAATACATAATCGGTTAAAAAAAGTCTGCAAAATTTCCAATTCGACTAAAACCCTAATCCGGACGCTTAAAAAAACCGAGCCTCGTCCCGATTCAGCGCTGCCAATTTGGACAGGCTCCAAAATCAAGCCACAACTTTACGTTAATCTCACATTGTAAATTGGTCGGATTATGCATAGTTTAATAGAAGCGTTCTTAAGTCGCGTTGTCAGAAGATATTGGGATCTAATAATTATCCTTTGCTTCCTCCTTTCATATCGATGATAGCTAATTCGGCGTTTGAAGAGCAATATCGTATATTAAACCTTTTAGTGCCCATTCTTTGGTGTATTAAAATATTTGCCGATATTTCTTAGAGAGCTCTTACGCCATCCAATTAAAACGACAAGTGGATGAAAGATTTCCGTAAAACACCTCTAATCGTTTTTGGGCCTACACAATTTATTTCAGGTATGTAGTGTTGTGTTCCTGATGGTGAGTAAGGTTCCCAGAGCTCCAACCGACTCATAGGTCGGCAACGCCCTTTTGACTCCCTTGGTGTTGCGAGTGCCCATGGGCGACGGTAATTGCTTACCATCAGGCAATCCGTCTGCTCGTTTCCCACCTTTGTCATAAGAAAAAAAAGTATGTATAGTTGTGCTATAACAAGGAGTATCAAAGCAGTGGGCTGGTCACATTTGTTACAGGACCGACAACCAGATATAGGTCTTCTAAAGTTTTTTTTATGACAAAGGTGGCAAACGAGCAGACGGATTGCCTGATGGTAAGCAATTAGCGTCGCCAATGGGCACCCGCAACCCCCAAAGGAGTCACAAGCGCGTTGCCGGACTTTAACGGGGGTTGGAGCTCTGCGCCTTAAGTACGTAATACACTATTGTATGTGAAATTAGTATAACATCACGCCTACAATATTAATCTCGCAGGCGTAGGCAGAGTATCACGGGTAGTGTGTGATGAGGTAAGTACCTACTTACGCATTTCATTAAAATCAACAGAAGCCAAGAGTAAGCTGTTCAGAGAAGCAACGCAGTGGGAATGATGGGGACATTTGAGCCGGGTACGATCCAGGGGGGGGGGGGGATATATGTGTGTGTTAAAATTAAGGTAATCGTAAGTTTTATAAAGTTGATTATTTTTATTTATTACTTAGTTTTGTGTAATTTTATTGTTTCCGCTTTGTTATTTTGTTATTTACAAAAATAAATGTAGTTTTAAGTATTTATTTGTATCTAACTATTGTATATATAAAGGCCGGCAACGCGCTTGTGACTCCCCTGGTGTTGCGGGTGCCCATGGGCGACGGTAATTGCTTACCATCAGGCAATCTGTCTGCTCGTTTGCCGCCTATGTCATAAAAAAAAAAATATATCGTCGTCTAGTACCTACAAAACAAGCCTTACTCAACTTACCGTAGGACTAGATGGATTTGTGTAAGATTGTCCCGAAATATGTATTTTATTTATAAAAAAATATTTATTATTTTATCTCAATTCTTACGAAAATCTGCATTCCAAAACATACTAGGACTAAGAAAGTCTGCATAGATTACTGTATGGAGTTAAGCTGTGCCGATTACTATGCATAATTAAGTATACTAAATTAGGAAGCTTGTTAGTGGCGAACATACATATAATTACTTGCTAAACATAAATTAATAGCTAAATCCTAACTTTGCTATTCCTAATACGTCTTAGAGTATTAGCTCGTTTCTGGTATAATTTGGCCTCGAGAAACTTATATTTCAGTCGTATACAGTCCACTGCAGGACATAGGCCTCCAACATATATTTTTTGGAGACCTGTATCATCTTGGGGGTAGTTGCCATAGTTACCACGCTTAGCAGGCGGGTTGGCGACCGCAGTAGCTGTAGATTGGGTTTCGACGGACGCTGCTGCCCGTCCATAGGATTTTATATGTCGCCTCTTTCGACACTCACTTTGGACCCGGGTATGTCCTTAAACTATGTCCAACAATGAGAGGTAGGGCACAGCGATGACCATCACGCTTGAGTCTGGGGCAGCCCAACTGGGGAAGTACCTCCTCCTTACAGAAGACCACAGCCATAATAGCACTGCCACCTTTCAGGTATGTAGTGTTGTGTTCCTGATGGTGAGTAAGGTTCCCAGAGCTCCAACCCCCCTTAAAGGCCGGCAACGCGCTTGTGACTCCCCTGGTGTTGCAAGTGCCCATGGGCGACGGTAATTGCTTAATACCAGGCAATCCGTCTGCTCGTTTGCCGCCTATGCCATAAAAAAAAAAAAAAAAAACTCGCGGGATGGGGTGGTGCTATTCTAGTCAGCCGGCATCACACGGTATAGAAAGAAACGAGAAACTTATATATGTCAAACTTATGTATGTTACGGATCAAAAGAAAACAAAAAAATGTAAATAAACCCATTTACCTTCATAGCTTCGCAATTACGCAACATTAAAAAAAAACAACCACGGTTTCATTCTCATGTACATGTACAGTCAGCGTCATATAGTTGGTAGCATCCAAAGTACTCAAAAAGTCCGGTACACCATAGAATTAGTATGGTGTACCGAACTATTTGACTACTTTTGATGCTACCAACTATATGACGCTGACTGTACATGTGTTACTTGCATTCTTGTTTATCTGAAATATGCTATATAATTACCTATATTCAATAAATACGAATTTAGATGGGTCATACAGATTTATTAAAACAAAAATCGTTTTTTCTGTGGTCAATAGTTAACGGCTTATTATATGAGTTCAAGTTATGTTTTTGTGGTATAATGTTACGTAAGAGGGGGAGTGGTTTATGTTGATATATCAAATAATCAAAAACTAGGCTTCAAAACCCTTACCACAACGTCCACAGGAGAGACGCGAACCTAATTGATCTGTATGACCCTGATAATACTATTTTGTCATGTGTCAAATGTTTTTTTACTTAGAAATTCAAATATTATCCGCCATTTTTATTTACCGTATCTTTCTTTTCTATTGGACCTGAATATATTATGTGGTAGTCCACGCGGAAAGGTACCTTATGGCGCTTACACTATTTTTAAAGACGCTTTAATACTAATGTGACACTTTGCAACGTAAGCGCCAAGCGCCATAAGGTACCTTTCCGTGTGGACTACCACATTTTTTTTATGATATAGGCGGCAAACAAGCATACGGCCCGCCTGATGGTAAACAGTTACCGTATCCTATTGCCGACCTTTAAGGGGGGTTGGAGCTCTGGGAACTTTATTCACGATCAGGAACACAACACTACATACCTGAAAGGTAGCAGTTCTATTATGACTGAGGTCTTCTGTAAGGAGGAGGTACTTCCCCAGTTGGGCTGCTCCAGATTCAAGCGTGATGGTACTTCGCTGTGCCCTACCTCTCATTGTTTAAGGACATACCCGGGTCCAATATATCCTTGGCTGAGTACCCACAGCACAAGTCTTGACCTTACAGTGGGACTCGATTAATTTGTGTAAAGGTGTACCGTAATATTTATTTATTTATTCAGCGAATAGGCGAGCGTTCTGAATAGCATTTCAGTCGAAGTTGCGAGTTACTTGCGTTTGAACTAGACTTCAAATTAACATGTTGCAAAATACATCCAAAGGTGGATTTAGAGGTAACAGCTATATTTAGTCCCTGTCTTTTTATACCAGAGTAAAAAAGAAACACAGTAGAAATTAAATAGTAGGCGATTGGACCGCTATAAAGGACAGCTTAGGCCAGGCCAGAGACTATAAAATAGTATATTAAACAAAGATATTTTAATAACTATGTTGCTTTTAAATAATGGTCCTGTTATTTGCCGTGTGATGCCGGCTGACTAGAATAGCACCACCACATCTCCTCCCGCGGGTGTCGCAAGAGGCGACAAAGGGAAAATTCCTACCAACGGGCAGCAGCGTCCGTCGAAAGCCAATTTACAGCTACTGGGGTCGCTAACTCGCCTGCCAAGCTGGGCGACTATGGCAACTACCCCCAAGATGATACAAGTCATATTTGTGGGAGGCCTATGTCCAGCAGTGCATACGGCTGAAATGTAAGTATGTATCTATGTAATGGTCCTGTTACATTTAAAATTCCGATGATATTATTGGTTATCAAATAAACAAACAATCATCTATTAGTATATTACCTTTCTAATGTTATTTCGGATTTTATCATATTGTTTTCCGTCTGTCTGTCTGTCAAAACCATTTTTCTCAGGAACACGTGGAGGTATCAAGCTGAAATTTATATCAAATACTCAGGTCTATTGTCCATTGGAGCTGTGAAAAAATCAAACGTTTATTACGTTTACTACAGCCAACGCAGTCAAATGTTACCAGTCGTTTATGCTGCAAATATTACAGTTTTTCGGCACTCGCAAAATCTACGGGGTACTTCCGTGAACTCAGAATGTGAATTTAGCACGAAGCAACATCATATAGTAAAGACAAAGGAAAAATTACGAAAAGTAGACATCTTTAGTAAAATCATATAAACAAAATATTTTATTTTTTATTTTAAACTTACTACCTTTTGCCTCATAAACGCGTGGAGGTATATTAACTTGAAATTCATGACAAATAATCAAGGCTATATATAGGATCTTTCAGATGTAGTACAACCAAACTTGTATGTCAAAGCAATCAAAAGAAATAGCAATTTAAGTCGCATATTTTGAAACTGACTCGCCAAATCAGGGTACTTCCCGTAAACTTAGGCACTTGAAACTTGGCACAAAGAAACTTCATATAGCACAGACAAAGGAGAAATTACGAAAGTAAACTTTTTACTAAAATCATACAAAAAATATTTTTTTTTAAATTTAAACTTCCTCCTAATATTTTCCTTGTAAACGGGAAGAGGTATTAAATTAAAATTCATATCAAATATTCATTTCTAATCCCTTTCAGTTGTAGCAAAACGAAACTTTTATGTGCACGCAATAACTCGCATAACTTAACCCTTTAAAGGGCAAGTTCAAAATTGCAATGCAAAAATGACCACCCAACAACATCGTCTTTTTGTATTTTTTTTTCTTAACAAGAATCATTAAGACAACCGAGCTGCGAGGAGGCTTGAACGCACGACCACAGTGACTTTTGGGCGTTAAAGCGTTAAATATGAGTAGGTATTTTAACTACTTTATGCAATTGAATGCATAAAGTAGTTACATATTTGCGGCGTTTGGGGTTGGAACCCTGCCAACCACGAAAACCAAGCCGTGGGGCCCAAGTGCGCGCCGACTCTACAAAGAGATATCGGCGCGTCTTATAGAGGTTTCTGGTGACCAGAGGGCTGGCCACTATTTCGCCCAACGGATCAGCATTGAGATACAAGAAAGAAATGGCTCCAGCATCCTTGGAACAATGTCTCAAGAGCATTTTTAACATTTAGTTAATGTAGTTAATAGTTAAGTAGTATTGTAAACAAAGTATTTATCGCGATAAATAATTCGCAACATCTTTCATTAATTTTTGTGCAAGATATAAACAATCTTTGTATTTTGGGATTCTATTCATATTTAGAACATTTGAAAATTCTATAAATATAATTAGTATAATACCCTCTTAACCCAATTGTTGATCGGATACACTTAAGCTCTTGAAAATATAATATTTTGTTATTGTCAGTCTTCGTCGCTACATCAAAAATCTAAATTTGGAAATACTCACCCAATTTTCGTTAACCCCGATACCCGTCCCAATTAAGCACTCAAGGGTTCGAAATCTGTTGCCAAACTAACAGCTAAGGACAGGTAAAAATAAAGACTATCACTATGCGTATAGGTAAGATTATTTTACTACCATACTGGTGTCACAGTGATGTTAGTAACGATTCCATGAAATATAGTCATCAAATCATTGACTGTTGAATCGATAGATTTAAAAAGAATACATGTGAATGATCTGTGCAAACATTGCAAGTGCTTTAGTTTTCGCTAATATCGAAATTCGAAAAGGGTCTATTTTTTTCTCTATCGCTCTTACATATTAGTAAGGAAGAAAGCCATTTACACGAAGTGGTTGGGCGGTATCTTCATTAAATTGAATATAATACCGGCCTTTGCGAAGTTCTAAAACAGCTTCGGAGCATGTAGAGTGCTAGTGGATAAGATTTAACTAATTAAAATATAATGAATGCGTACCCAATTAGTATGAATTAATAGGTAAATCGATTATTTCTACTTGATATTTTGTCGAATTTTAAAACCACAATTAGTCGAATTTTAAAACCACGAAACCGTGTAGATTACCAATTTTACATACAAAAACTATGTTACGGAGAAAAACATGTCCAGCAATTTTCGACTTTCAAAACGCGTTCAAAAGTGACCCAGGAAACCACCGATGTGGCAATAAATATTTTGTACCATTGGCCGGGTCTCATTGTGCTTAGAACCAATGGCTGTTGGAGGGGCATAAAGGCGACCACGTGCCGCAAGACGCAGAGTGGATAGACACCCTACAAGGTGGACCGACGATCTGCTAAAGATCGCGGGATTCCACTGGATGCAGGTGGCGCAAAACCGGTCACTGTGAGTCTCTAGGGGAGGCTTGTGTCCAGCAGTTGATGTCCTACGGCTGATATGATGAGTACTAAGTCTTTGTTACTTAATTCGACTTTGTTTTATTTATATTCATACATTTATTAAGCCATTTCATAACGCTTTTTGTATTCAATATAAAAAAAGTAATACTTCCACTTCTCAAGACTGTATCCACTATTTATTATAAGTTTTTATGAAATAATATAAACAAAATTATATAGATTTACATTCCTTTAGATTTTTGGATGTATTTGACGCATTTCCGACATAATTTTCGTAGCGGTCTTGTTGCTTCGCATTGCCAGAACGACTAGCGCGCTTTATGTAGATAACCATTCTGTATTACTTACCTCGTCTGCGCCAACAGTAAGGTAACTGGCGTATCTTTAACGGGGATTGTTAATTTCTTTATTTTGGCCAATTTGCTGCTGGCGCGGGGCCAAACTCGAACCCGGATTTGCGCGATAAAAAAGGAAGACTTCCGGCTTACACGAGCCTGCCGGTGCCCGTTATGATGGTACTTTACGGAAGCAAAATGCAGTGTCAGCGTATTTATGTCGACAGGTTAGTTTTTCAAAAAGAAAAATGTAGAATTTATATAATTTATTACGTAGGTAGTAAGTAGTACGTGTTAAACGAACAATATACAGGGTGTCTACTTCAGATCGGTCAGTATGTGGAAATCATAGGGTATTAAGGTTCGGACAAAACAAATGGGGTTCCCTCTATTTGTCATACATGATTGTGTAGATAAAGTAAATTATTTCACATGTTCTCAGTTACATTCTCTATACGTTATTTAGTGAGGTTTCAATTTAGGTTAGTAGTAATAACATAATAATATCGTACACACAATAGTTGATAGACCTTAGGGTCTTCATTTAGTGACCAATGTAACTAGCGAAAAAAAACTTCAAGTGAAGTATTCGTTTCGTTAAATCGACTATTTCTGGGTTAGCATAATTACGACGTCTTGGGTTACTTTTGAAATCACCGTTTTATGACACAAAACATAAAGCATTCGGCTAGTTATATGCCCATCTGGGTCATCACCCAAATAGTTCCCTGGCTGAAGGGACAGAATAACAAAAATAATTAGGTAGTAGTCGTAGTTGATACCCCCTCATTTGCTTTTTAACTGCGGGATATACAAAAAAAAGACTGCCTGGAAAGTAATATTTTATCACACTAGCTTTTCCTCGCGACTTCATCGGCCAGCCCTGTCTTTAAAGTATGGTTGCAGTATAAATATTATCCTATGTCCTTTCTCGTAGCTCAAACTCTCTTCATACCAAATTTCATCACAATTGTTACAGTGGTTAAGCGTGAAGAGGTAACAGACAGACAGAGCTACTTTTACATGTATAATATTAGTATGGATCTATGCCAACGGTTGAGTACTCTATTGACTATTACCTTTGTAGTATTAGATACGCATTAAGCTGGTACTCACATAAAAGAGGAATATGTAAAAAAACATAACGATCAACGAACCTTTTTTGTGATCGCTTTTAAAAATAATTGCAGACTAACAGTAACGATTCATCCTCCAAATTGAACCCTTTTTGCTTGTTTAAACGGACCCGCAAAAATTGTTAAGATTTATTCCCTTCGAACGACTTTTGCTTTTATAAAAACGTTCCTTTAAGACGATGTCCGAAGCCTTTATTCTTGCGTATAAAAGAAACAACTTTGAAAGTCCTAAGAGTTAACTGTTTTTATTTCACCATTTTATTCTTCAAAGTTACTTACAAAGTGATAGGTATTTTAAGTTAAAGTAAGTTTTGGTTCAAGATTCAAGACGAAATTAGACAAATGAGCCCTGAGTGTAAGTTTTTTACGCAACAAAACGTCACAATCGCGTTAGAGTTACCCATATATTATAACCTACACAACTATAAACCTCTGACCTGAAAAGATTAATTATCTGCAAGAAACCATAAAGTAATTTGATAGATATTTTTTAAATGTTTGTTTGTCCACTTAATTGCCCGTTTTTCAGCTAAGGCACGAGCAGCCAGACAGACGGACATACTATACGCGTTTGTTCTTAATTACATTAATGCATTGTATACATTGATATTTGAATCGAAAATAAAATAGAAAAAAATTACTCGCAGCGGGACTCGAACACACAACCACTGGATCACTAGCCCAGTGCACTACCAATTGTGCTATACGAGTACCGCTTGGACTTATAAATTTTTTCTATTTTATCCTTTATTAAAACGTCATTACGGGTGACGTGTAGACACATCTACCGAAAGTGTATTGAACCTTTTTTTAACGGTATCGAAGAGCCTAATTGTATACATATATGAATAATGTTTATAAATATTATGGTTTACGGCGTCTTCAGTGCTCTCATACAGTGTGCTGTAAAATTATCTGCAAATATTTTTTTGTGTGCATTAAGCATTTCTGCAGCAATATGAATACCAATAGAAAATTATACTGCTCTTATTATGTATTCTGTGGTTGACTTACACGTGGCGAGTACCTCGCAATTTATTTACATTCCCTTTCTTTTGTATCTTACCTATTTCTTATTATAACATTATTAGATTAACATGGCTCGTATACAAGTCGCTTTAGGGCAGTCGCACACTGGTTACATATTGCCACTAAGCGCGTCAATAGTTTATTTTACAAATTTCCAAAGTATGTACGTAGTTAGTGTTGTGTGCAACCCTACATTTGATAATAATTCTCGCGATCATGAGGGTAGTTTCTCGTGCCCGCCACCGCCAGTGACAAGGAACCGGCCCCGCAGAGCATTGGCGCGCAGTTCTCGAAGAGCTGCCGCCATCGACGGTGCGGCACGGAGCTCAAGAATAGGGTTCACGAATTGGACCGAAACATATGGGGAGCGTTATTCGACCTTAAAATACGTGAGTGACCCGTTTTATATGTATTTTAATTACCAAAGGGATTTATAACCTCTAGCGTCTGCACATTATTTAGACTCGATCCCACTGTTGTACACGTAGTCGAGCGTTTACGAAGAGGCAATCGGTCGTAGGCGGTGGCTTATTTGGTACGGTTTTGAACAGTCTCTTTGCATACGCTTGACGGTGTACAGCAGTAGGGTCGACTCCACAAACCTATTCCTGCCAGCTGAACAAACCTCCCCACAGTTTTCATTAGGTTGATGAAGAAAGGCAAAGCCATATTAGTCTACGTCTAAGAAAAAAGTTGACGCATCGCCACTGATGTACAGTCCACTAATTTCGGCTAGCCTAATATGGTCTGGATTTTCTATTTGTTACAATATCTGTCACGCTCCGACAAGCATGTGAGTGTGAAAGTGACGATAGCGCGATAGACGATAAATAGCAACCATGCTATCCATTCTGGGCCATATCCTATCGCGTCATAATACAGCTACCCCGTGTCATGTCGGCTCAAGTCCATTCCAAGTTCATTTTCTCTTACGCCGCTTGCACCACTGCGCCTTTGCGCCTCATTGCCATTCATGCTTTGCGCTATATTACTTCAAGACGTATTGGATTCTGGCTGGCTTAAGAAAATAAATAATTCAAAAACGACCACAACAATTATTGAACCAGGTAGCTCTAGTAAATTTGAACGAACGGCGTAGCGGCAGCCGAATCCGGCCGGTCTGTACGCTTAGCACAAGAGGGGCACAGTATCTCAAGCCATAGAAAACCCGTCCTTCTTTACATAATATAGTTAGAAAAGGACAGGTATGTAGTTTATCTCACCGTGAGATACTCTTGCAGCCCTATTGTGCTAGGCTTCCTGGTGAATGCATAAGGGGATGGCGGCACGACAACCGATGTGACCTACTCCGATTAGTTTTTACACTTGTATATTCCTGTCAACGTGCGTAAGATTAATTTTCTACCAGGAATGATAATTTTTGTATTTAAACTTTCGTGAGACATACACGGTACATTACGATGTTAATTAACTGCCGCAGCGAACGTGATAACGATTAACACGGTTCGACTCACATTCAGTCACTCGCGCGACATGTTTCGGAGAACATAAGCCACCACTTTCAGGCACTAAGAGTGCTGAGTGTCCGTTCGGTTCGCCGATCACGTCGCCGGCCCGTCACGCACATCGTTAATTATTGTAGGAGTGATAAGGTTTAAACAGAGTCTTAGTTTTCTAGCAGGAACATGGTATACGTTCCTGCGACATAATGGCTATTTCTGTCTTTTCGTTACTATGTGGCGTAGCGCCATCTATGGATACATGTTGAGTTATTTTGACACCGAGACGCCATAAACTAGTGTAGCAGCATTGAGATGTACAGCCGTTAAACATGATAGATGTCACTAATGTGTTTGCCAAGATGCGGGGAACGCGGTTTTGGCTGGCTATTGTCATTCCATGTCTTGTACTAACAGCAACACTCTAAGATTGGTGGACCTTATTATATACGGCATAAGGTCCACCGATGTATAGCTATGAGTATTGCAGTGTGTATGTTCTTTGATTTTCTACATATATTGAGTCAGATCAAGGTAGAGGCAGACAGCGCAAGTCCGGTAGTTTTGGTGATTTTTGGGGGAGGCCATGTCCAGCAATGGACGTTCGTGGCTGAAGTAGCGTCTTCACAGGATTTCACCGTGTCTAATGTGTAATGTGCGATAGCCCTTAACAGTACACAATTACTACAGGTATAATAACATAGCACGAATCAAATTACTCGTTAACGTTATATTATTATTATCTTCTTTACGGTACCCTAGATACAGGCTGTGCCTAGTTTGGGACCCACGGATTATGGTTTGGGAATATTTGTGTGCTGATTATTTATTTGTAATTTCTCATTTGTAATTAATTTTATGAAATAAAGTATCTTTGTCTTATCTTATCTACAAAAAATTTAGTTCCTATATATAATGTTCTGGGTGTAAGCTATGTATCGTATTTTTTATAAAATATTGATTATACATAAATTAATTATAGATAGACTTGACGATAGGTTTGGCCTAGTAGGTAGTGACACTGCCTATGAAGCCGATGGTCGTGGCTTCAAATCTCAGTACGGGCATTTATTTTTGTGATGTGCACAGATCAGTTCCTGAGTCATGGGTGTTTTATATGTGTATTTAAGTATTTGTATATTATATATCTTGTTGGCTGAGTACTCACAGCACATGCTGTCTTGAGTTTACTGTGGAGCTCAGTCAGTGTAAAAATGTAATATTTATTTACTACTATTACTTTATTTGCGACTTGTACGTACCGACTTGTTCACCAATCATGCCTCGGATATGTAATATTATGATGCGGAATATTGCCACACACGATTTTAGACTTTTCTGTAAATTTTAGACGGTCTATAAGATTTGCACGCCGCGTCTGTCTATCGAACGTACCTTCGGCTACCTAATCACTAAGGCTCGGACGAACGCCCACCAATTTGAAAACATAATCCTATTCCGTGCAATGCAGACTTGCTTATGTTATAAAATAATATTATTTTACATGTTTATACCATAATTTATAAGTATACCTACATTCAGTGACAATTAATCATGATTTTTTTTATGACATAGGTGGCAAACGAGCAGACGGATTGCCTGGTGGTAATCAATTACCGTCGCCCATAGGCACCCGCAACACCAGATGAGTCACAAGCGCGTTGCCGGCCTTTAAGGGGGGTTGGAGCTCTGGGAACCTTACTCACCATCAGGAACACAGCACTACATACCTGAAAGGTAGCAGTGCTATTATGGCTGTGGTCTTCTGTAAGGAGGAGGTACTTCCCCAGTTGGGCTGCCCCAGATTCAAGCGTGATGGTCATCGCTGTGCCCTACCTCTCATTGTTGGATGTAGTTTAAGGACATACCCGGGTCCAAAAAATCATGATAAAATATGGTAAGTGCGGTAATGTGAAAAATTCACTGTTGTGAATTAAAACGAATGACGAATGTTTTCCATCTTTTTACTTGTGTGATCAATGGATGGTGCGATTTAATTCACGACGGATAGTAAAGAGACGTATTAATGAATAAACAATGTAAATAAATAAATATAAATATTTCGGGACAATCTGACACAACTCAACCTAGTCCCACGGTAAGCTCGGTAAGGCTTGTGTTGTAGGTACTACACGACGATATATAAAATAGATAGTTACATATAAATACTTAAATTACAATAAATAGAAAACACCCACGACTATCAGGAACAAATATCTGTGCTCATGACACAAATAAATGCCCTGACTGGGATTCGAACCCAGAACCATCAGCTTCATAGACAGGGTCACTACCCACTAGGACAGACCGGTCGTAAATAAAACATAAAATTAATAATATTATTATAGTGGCGTCACAAGGAAGTCTCCGTTGTGTGGAACAGGGTTATTTTCAAAATGGCGAGCGTTTGTCCGAGTCTTGCTAATCACTGAATGAATGGCGGTAAGTCGACATGGATCTGTCCGGCGGACAACTGCTCGCTGTCCGGGTTATAAACAAACGGATCAGACATGGGAAACAAACCAAACCGGCGTAAATCTCAAAACCTAATGCCCTTTAGCCATACAGTTTTGAGATTTACGCCGAGCCCGGATTTGACCGCCATCTTTAGCATTTACGATTGACACCCTGACCAGACCAGCCAGCCACAGTAGAATCCGTCGTACAATTTTGGTTTTTGCCACCGTTTCATATTTACTTAAATGATAAATATGATTTAATAGTGAGGATATCTCCGTCTGCGGGCTATGGAAAGGGCTATGCTCGGCGTTTCTCTGCAGGATCGAAACAGAAATGAGGTAATCCGGCAGAGAACCAAAATCAGCCACATAGCCCACCACCACGTATCAGGAAGTTGAAGTGGCAGAGGGCTGGTCATATTAGCCGGAGAACCGATTACCGTTGGGGAAAACGAGTTCTTGAGTGGAGGCCGGGTCTCGGCAAGCGTAGTGTAGGCCCCTCAGGCTAGGCGAAGTGACGACTTGCGGAAGATGGCTGGCAGGAGCTGGATGCCAACACCCCAAGATCGTACACGATGGTGTGAAATTGGGGAGGCCTATGTCCAGAAGTGGACTGCAACTGATGATGATGATGATGATGAGTGACGATATTAGGGTTAAGTTAGTGTAGATAGAAGTTGCTTCCCGCTGTAAAAAACTTAGATCTTTTTATCTATGTAACCGATTTTAATGCTAATTTCATGATTAGACAGAATAAACTTATACACCCCTATTCATAAACTTACATCATACCTACATAAGCTAATAAATGGTTCGTCCTTATTTGTCTCTTCGAAAATTGTTTTAGTCTGATTAAGACAAAAGATAAATTCCTTGCCCAGCGCATTGGCATCGCCATTCTGCGTGGCGACTCCGCCAGCCTTCGGGGTACCCTTCCGTCCGCTCCGAGCTAGAGCCAGGTTTTTATTTGTAAATAGTTAACAATATTTTTTTACTAAATTACAAATCAATTATAAGACTAAATATTTATAATTGAATTGTATATTTTTAATATATTAAAAAAAAGAGAATTATGACATCATGTTTTCTAAAGATAAATTAACTAATATAGGTTTGATATAATTATGTAAGTAGGATGATAATTTGGTATCTTCGAGTGATCTCATACCCCGTACAAATCCATGGCGGGAAGATTTTATTATAAGTATTCAATATTCACGTCTTAAATCTTATTATTATGCCTAGTTTTGACGAAAGTGTAAATATATTCCGTTTGAATAAAATAGCATTCAATATTCATCGCCATCTCGTTTGATTCGCGTTGCGGCGAGCAAGTAAATAAACAAATAAACGCTGGGTGCCCCTAAACTTCGGGCTTAGGGCCATTCCACATAAACGGGGTATTTCAATTCATCATCATCATCAGCCGATGCAGCCTTTCTGCTGCTTTATGCATCGCGTCTTGTGCAAGTCATCTAGCCAGAGCCGCCATGATCCCACACTACGTTTTCCCAGACGCAATCTCCACTCTATAAGTAGAACACTCTACGAGTGGTGGTCCACTCTTACTCTCACTTACAGATAACATTTTTTCTTATTTTTTTAAAGTGTTTTGAAATAAAAAATATAAGTTAATGCTATAACTATGACTGAAAAAAAAAATACTTTTTTTTTTCTTCAAATCTAAGTTAATGCTAATTGTTTTCTATTGCTTTGATAGTTATCTGTCAACAGGGATGACCTTAAAATAAATAAATAACAATGGTTTATTGCAGGTAACACAGTAATAATTTGAAAAAAAAATTGCTTATAACTCAAAAAAGTGTTGAATTTCAGAAAGGTTTATTGGACATTTCAGTCGCTAGTTCAGTTTCTTCATATTGTACCGTAAGCTAAGAAAAGTAAGGAAATAAAAGGACCCAACTTTGGATTTTTTTATATCGAACCAAATTACAGCAATCGTGTTAATGCTTCTATATAATCAAAAAATATATATCCGAAAATAAGTCATGTGCCTTTTCTCATTCAGATGCTGAAATGCTTGAAAAAATGTATTATTTTTTAATGCAGGGCCTTAACGGAGTCGTAGTAATGTGAATAGGCCCTTAAACACAAGAATCGAATTGATTTTACTCAAATAGGACAAAGGGCTCGTTTATATGAGATTTTATGTTCTTGTTGTTGTATTTGATAGAACGATGGAATTCTTTCGGCCTTAGTAGCCAGTAATGTAAGAAATACATTTGAAAATTACCATTTATCATAATGTTTAGGATTTTGATATAAAATATTTTAGATTTTAGAAATGTCACTTGTATTTTTTTAAACTTTTTGAGGTTAAGACGGCATTTAGTTAAATCCATCTTTGTATTAAAATAAATTTTTCTTTCTTACAATATATTATGCTATGTTATAACGTATATAATACATAATGAAATCTACATACTTAAGTATTCTACAGGTACTGCGGTCACCAACCCGCCTCCTAAACCTATGTCCAGAAGTGGACGTCTTATGTAGTGGATGTAGTGTAGGGACACCTGATCAAAATCAGACTTAATCTGGACATTAAAATACTGTGCACAATTATTTTTATTTTGCGTTTAATTTTTTTATAATATCAATTACTTCAACTGGAACTCGAACTGGAAGACGCAGCGTAGTTAGGCCTCCCACAAGGTGGACCGACGACCTCGTGAAGGTCGCGGGATTCCGCTGGATGTGGAAGGCGCAGGACCGGTCTTTTCGGGTCGTTTTGGGGTAGGCCTATGCCCAGCAGTGGACGTCATTCGGCTGACATGATGATGATGATGATGAATTATTTCAATAAAAGAAAAATACACAATTTAAATTTTATACGACTTATGGCTATTTTCCCTACAGACACTTTATACCGAAGCTTAGAAAACAAATGACTTGCTATCACCCTCGACTTTTTGGCGATAAAATAATTAGCGAGAGAATTCTTGCTCTCCTCACCTTTTGTACAACAGGTAGAATTTTTCTGAGAGCACTCAACTCTTTTAATTTAATTTCCTTTGAACTAAGGTAAAAATTAATTCATTTACTCGACCTTTGGCTGCTCTTTTCATTCAAAGATTTTGTATTCCTCATTGCTTTTAGAAAATTTTACGCCTAGAAACATTGTGACAGTGGCTTTTAAATTTGCTACTTACGTATAAATAAATCAAGCGAAAAATCCGGATCCGCGTACGCCTTCCAAATGTCCGGAACACCATTGTTCCGTGTACGGGAAAGACATTATAATTTATAAAGCTACCGTTTGTGTTGTCTAAGCGCTCATTTGCCAAAAAATTCGCTAATTTACAAAATAATTAACCGACAAATTAAACAATGAAGTCACAATCAAATATTTTTTTCACAAAGCGTTTGTGTGATAAAATATTATACAACCTGAAATGAGGAGCGTAAAAGCCTTACGTTGGAACTCCCTTTGGGGTCGCTTAAACTTTTTATACGTTGCCCTTTTTAATTTTAAATCGGAGTGGTTTATATATAAATAAACCCACATTTTGGTAAACTTATGATGTATTCTGAAAAGGTCAATAAATGTTTATATTACATTCTCGTTCCCGGCAGGATTATATTCAGTTATTTAGTTATTATCAAACCCTATCATTTTTCTGCAACCTTCATCTATGTCATCATTATCAGCCGTAATACGTCCAATGCTGGACCATGGACTCCTTCAACTGACTTGTATCATCTTGGGTTTTGATATAGTCGCCATGCTTCTTAGGCGGGTTGGCGACCGCAATTGCTGTTGATTCGGTTTCGACATACGCTGCTACCCATCCGTCGGTTTTTCCACTTGACACATTTTACACCCGAGGGAAGAGAAAAGATTTACCCCCTTTTCCCAGCAGACACCGCACGGCTAAAAGTTGTATAAAAGTTTACAGTGAAGTTTACAGACCTACAAGAGACTAGATACATAGTCATATATAATATTGTAATTTACAAAGATTTTTAAGATTTACAATAGACTAAAGCATGAAATGCTATCCATGCGTGTGTCGGCCTACGGATCATACGAAAAAACTATGGACTGAAAGGATCTTCACGGTACTAGAAAATTGTCCTTTTTATTAAAAAAAAAAGGTTACTTTTTCACGATTGAGAACCTATAGTAGGTTAAATACGTCTCATATAGGAGTTTCCATAAAGAAAAATGTACTCAATTATCGTAAGTTGTAGAAAAGTTAAATTACCTACGCCACTTTTATGACTAATAATTAAGCATTAAATATCTAAAAATACTTAGATTTGGTGATCATAAACTATAAGCAATATTGCATAAAAGGAAAAAAAAATCATGATCATCAAAGATTTCATGCTTAATTTTATTATAAAACTGGCATAATATTTTTATTTAACATTTATAAAAAGTCACGATAATTGGGAACATCTTATTCTGAAAACTACCTTATCTCGATTTCCGATTATTCCAATATAAACATTAAAAACATGTATTGTATTGTTTTAATCCGCTTATTCCGATTCGGATATATTTTTATACACGTTCCAAGCACCCATATTTGTACACCAGACTGTACCCGTCACCATTTCCTCAAAAACGTTAAACAATCCCTTAAGAACACCGGCCAAAAGTCTCTAATAAAATTTTAATAGGATAGCCCAGATAAGAAGATTGGATGAAAGAGGATCTTAATGGCTGAAGTAAAATTAATATTTCCAAATCCTCTTTTTCCCAAAAAAAACACAACGGTATTACTGTTTTAAAAGCGGTTACAGAATTTGATCAAGAGCTTTAATAAAAAAAATGGGTATTCCAATTTTTTACGAAATACAGAATTAATGTTAAATGATAGCTCAAAAGCTTAGTCTGAAGTGTAGGTTTGAAAAATATTATTTTAAAATCAAATATAAATTCAGTAC
Source organism: Grapholita molesta (assembly GCA_022674325.2). Taxonomy (NCBI): domain Eukaryota; kingdom Metazoa; phylum Arthropoda; class Insecta; order Lepidoptera; family Tortricidae; genus Grapholita; species Grapholita molesta. Next base: position 13,326,733 of record CP053135.2, on the reverse strand, counting down.
TTACTCAACCACAAAGAGTTCAAAGGAACTTATGACTTAAGAAAGCGTCATAAGGAGATTATGAATCATCTAATACCGCGTATGTATGTCACTTTCAAGTTGATAAAAGCATTTGGACACTACCACAAAATGCGTATAAAGTGTATAAAACAATTACCGATATTATCTGACCATAACTCAATAAGTAGAGGATACGAGTAATTGAACTTCCCCGTACAGTGCAATGTAATTAAACTTTTAACAACAGTTATTTTTTATTACGCAGAAACGTCTGCTAGCGAATAACTTCGATATTTAAATCGAAAGAAACATAGAACAATTTTAAACACAGTTCATTGCTGCCGATATTGTTTGTTTTATTTTATCTGTAAGCTTTTAAAAGTTAAGCATGTTTTAAAACTATCTCTCAGCGCTTGCTAGTTATTGCTGGTACTAAAATTACTACCACCGCAGCTCTGAGTAAGGCACAAGCAGGGTAGGGATTTGAATAAGCTCCAGAAATCGCTTGATTGAATTTATTGAATCATGATGATATATCAAATCAATTGATGTTTCCGCCCCTCCTTCTTTCAGCCACAAACATCCACTGCAGGACACAGGTCTCACTCATAGACCTCCATAGGGAAAAATCTCTGAGCATGGGGGTGGGGCACCCGAGGACCTAGTGTGGGATTATGGCCACCCCAATCTGACATGACCAATCCCACGCTAGGTACTCGGGTTGGCAGAATTATTCACCGTCCTAACGGGATATGCTGCATGTCTTCAGATGTCTCGTCGATGAACTACAATGTAATGTTTTTAAAAAAGATGTCTCTAGGTTTTAAACGATCAGCCACGTTCACACGGCATGTCAACCGTTAAATATTTTTCGTACAATTACCGTACTATAAAAAGAATACAATAACAGTAAATAATTATACCTTACCCAATTTTCCACACGGAGGAAATTGCCGTCCGGTCAGAAAGTACTTTTTCACGGTCCCCGTATTTTCGATATGTATTTCACGGATTGTAGACTTTCGACTTCCCTTAGTGTGTAGGGCGTGAATACTCCTCGCGAGGCAACAGGGTCGTAAGCGCCATTGGAAAATTCAATCAACTGTTTATTGTGTTCTCTAGTAATAAACTCTAAAATCAATCTGGTGTTTGATTGTAGTTAGTTTTTATGCATAGTGGGACAACACAGCGCTTGAGCGAACATTCGACAATAGCGGATATCTTTTGTTACTAAACGTAAAGGATATTTTGGACGGAATGGAGTTGACGTAACTGAGTTCCAAGAACTTTTTGAGGAATAGAGGATCAGCCGTTCATTACGTGAGCAGCAACGAATTGTTAGGTCCGCGTCTTCACTCAGAGTGCCTTAGAGTATACATCTTCCCAGTATATTTTAGTGACGAAGACCAAGCCGCAGGAATAACAAACCAAGCAAAATACAATATAAGAATCCGTACTGCGCGAGTCGGAAAGGCGAGCTTCAGTCTGGGAAGCTGAAGGTCAACCCCATGGACAACTGATGGTCAGGAATTTCTGCCAAAGCACCCTATATTGTCCTCTTCCGGGGACTTTGTTACAGAGTCTTGAGCACCGTCGCAAGGTTGCTAGTTTGTGTTTTACAGGATACATTTTGGAGAGTGTGCTCAGGAATTGCATGATTTAATTCCGCCATCTCCGTTCCATCACCGCACGTCCAGGCGAGGGGAGCGATTTCATCCTTACTTTGTGAATATTCCATTCATTCGCACAAAGCGATTCGCTTCTACCTTCCTAATGCGGACTGCTAAGAAAGGTATTCGCTCCCTTCGTCTGTATTCCAGGAAAGATATAATTTGGGTTTGGGTGGGTGCTGTTACTGAACCAGCGTGCTACACCTTCGACATTGTCGACACTTACCATCAGGTGCGACTGAGGTCAAACGCTGGTCAGTCTTGTAAAAAAAAACCTTGAGGTATGAGGTCGATGGTGCTCCTCCGAATTTTTGAAGCCTTTAAACCACCCAAATGTCCATACCGTATTGAAAGCAAGACCGGAGATGAAAAAATAGAGTTTTCTGGCGTTCGTTGTATCAATACAAGTTTTTTAATAAAGTCCTATTTAGACCAGGCAAGAACTTGTATCCGATTTTCATTACATTGCGTGCTATCGGCGTACGGCGAATTCGGTCGCTTTATATAACCCCGCAATGTAATGAAAATCGTATACAAGTTCTTGCATGGTCTAAATGGGACTTAAGCGTAGTTGGAGAAGCAAACATTGAAAATAAGACGTTATCCCGAGGTCTTAAGAGCTACTTGCTAGCGAATTTGCTTCAATAGAGAAACTCCAGTCAAATAAAATATGACAGCTTTTAATTTACGTACACTATTCATGAATTTTGCACCGAAATTATTTCACCAAATAGTAAATATATTGAAAGTAAAATTATTAATTTAATATTTCTAAAATATGAAGTTTAAATTGCAATCATGTTTACAAAACTAAGGTACAACTTAATTACAAAAGTTGACACACGCCATATGAGTGATTTACAAGTTCATGAACAAACATAATTAATTGAGAAATTATGTTTAGTTTATTTTCTAGAAAATTATAATTTTTAGTTGTAAAATTAATAAAGGTTATTATTTATAACATAGCATCGAGTAGCCATTACATGTGACAACTATGTCAGCAATAAACATTCCGTTGTAACCCATGTAGTCAGCAGCAGAAGCTGCTAAGCGTTTGAGGTGTTCAAAATGAGGTCAACACATCTCTATTGTCAAGAGAATAAGAGCGCGTGTAGGTCATTTTGAACACTTCAAACGCTTAGCTACTTTTGCTGCTGACTCTACCTATTCAAAAATATAAATTCCATTGTTAACAACAGCAACAGTCTGGCCTAGTGGGTATTGACCCATGACCCTGCCTATGAAGCCGATGGTCCTGGGTGCAAATTCCAGTCAGAGTATCTATTTCTGTGATGAGCACAAATATTTGTTCCTATCCTATATATCCTAATAGATACATAGATACATATGCGTGTTTTTTATTTATTTAAGTATTTATATGTATCTATCTATTATATATATTGTCGTCTATTTAGTACACAAGCACGCGTGTTTATTAACTTGATTTATTACAGAAGCAGTCTAATACATAATTGCCATTTTTATGTTACAAGGAAGTATTATTATTCATTTTAGATCTTTATTCATTTCATATCTTAGGCTAGGTTTTTATAACATTTTTATAAAAGTAAAATATAAAAATACATCTAAAACGTAGCAAAACAATAAAAACTTTATAAAAAACCTAACCTAGAGTGCCGCCGGCAACGGAGCAGGGCCCAGGCTGCCGGTGGTTTGGGCTGCAGAGAGAGGAACCGTCGGACTATGCGTAAAGAACAAAACAAGAAAATGTTTTGCTCCATTCTATTTATGACAAAATTACTTGTATCGTCATTATTGCTTGCTTTTATTGCAAATAAATATTATACTCTATAAGTATATTTAAACAACAAAATGCTATAAATACTACCAAATTATGAAAATAAAAGGTAGGGCACAGCGAAGAACCATAGCGCTTATCCTTTGGAGTTGCAGGCGTTCATAGGCAACTGTAACTGCTTACCATCAGGCTGGCCGTATGCTTGTTTGCCCCCGTCGTTGTATAAAAAAATGAAGTAACCAAGTCTTTTTATCTCTGGTACTGTCAACTTCAGAATTTAACTATTATTAGAATATTATTTGTTAAATTACCGTCTGAATAAAGCTTATTATAAATACAATACGTATCAAATACACGCAATTCCATTATATGTTTAGGGCAGAAATAAGTAAGTAAAATGTATTTCATTTAGAATGACAAAATTTCTCACCTTGTAGGTAGGAATGTTTCCGTTTAGTTCATTTCTTAAGTACCAGCGCCTAAATTTCCTTTAAGAACGAGTCCTTTAGAGAATTCTATGCGCATGAACCCGCAAAGGGCCTCATTTTCTCACCTCCGCTGAATATTCGCAAAGTATTGTATAACCATGTTAATTAACCGCCGAGCTAACAGTAATTAATTCGTAACACCACACGGTACGCTTGTCACATAAATTCCTCAAAGTTCGCATGTGGGGTGACAAGGCTGGGCTAACAAACGGGACGGATCCTTGTTCGAGCCCTGAGAATTGTGACACTTCGTGTTGAACGCGAGAGCGCTTTGTCTGATTTGTGTGAACGCAGCCTCATAAATATGTTAACATTTTTGGACCTTAACCCTTTACAATAAGGTGCAAAGTGTGAATATAATTTTGACATCCGATGTACAGATTGCGTCGGCTATGAAACTTCGCCTCACTCGACATGAAAGGGGATAAATAGACTGCAAAGAGTTTTTGTTGTAATGTGTGTTAGTTTATTTAGTATTATTTTAAAATAATTTTATTTGTAAAAAAGGAACGTTGAACTGCTGAATTAAGGATTTGGTACTATAAATCACGGAGAATTTGGGGTATCGATAATTTATAGAAAAGTATTTGTTTAGGATTTTTTTTTGTTGGATATTTAAAAAAAAGGCTCGATACTATAGGTACGTACTATTTATATAAGATGTAAATAATATCCATAGTGACCAATCACACACTTCATCTCAGCCATAAGACGTTCACTGCTGAACATAGGCCTCCCCCTTGGACTTCCACATGTACCGGTTGGAAGCGACCTGCATCCAGCGTTTTCCGGCGACCTTAATAAGGTCGTCTGTTCATCTTGTGGGTGGACGTCCTACGCTGCTCTTGCTAGTCTGTGGTCTCCACTGGAGCAATTTTCCACCCCATCTGCCATCTTCACACACAATAATTACTAATTAACATTAGTATGTAATCTGTCTACACAGATCTTATTTATATTTAAATAGTAAAGTGTAGAGTTAGTTAGCTAGTTATAAATATATTTATAACTTAATAAACCAGTGTACAGCAGTTTGCTTGGTGAAATTTAAATACGAGACACAAAATTATCTAGCAGTTATACATTTCTATCGAATAGAAGTAATCTAATTAAACAGTTTTACTAAAGTTTTGTGCCAATCTGGTCAAATTAATCAATAAAAAAATCCTAACCTTTCTTACTAAAACGTTGCATTAGTTTTTACTTTCCTGAGTTGATTGGTTGAACTTATCAGAATAAAATAAAAATTAAAAGTATAAGTTCCTAGTCTCGCAACAAAATGCTAAGTGATTCTAAAGGGAGAACTTTTAACATTTCGACAACAGAAAGTAAGGAAAAATCTATCACAGACACATATCGTATTAGGTAGACCAACTAACGGAACTGTGAAAATCTTTAAAGGACATCATTTTTTATATCCGTAGCCGAAACTGATTTTGTTAGCAAATTATCGTCCTGATTAAGGGTAATCGTATATTTACATTATAAAAACATTATTTCAAACTTTATTTCGAAATAGGTCCAACAAACTAATAATGATATTAATAGCACCGAAATAGAAGCTTGGTGTGGGTTGCCCTTTATTTGACATATTTAGCATTATATGTAAACATACTACATACGAGTACACGTAATAAATATATTATGCATACTTATGTACTTTCCTAGCAATTGTGCAATATTAGCGTAGATTTATATAAACCATAATAACAAAAATATATTGTTATAATGTTTTAGTTGGCAATGTACTATTGCAGACTACATTTTTTTGTTATAAAAGTTATATTCAAAGGTGTTAAAATCAATTATCTGCTTGTTAGCATAAAAATATTGTTACAGTCAACTTTTATACATCTCTGTGATGGAACCATTTGCGCAATCAGCAGAGCTTTTAAAAATACATGACAGAAAATGCACATTTCATTTGAGTTAAAAACAGATCGGGAATGTCCTTTTAATTATGATAAATCCTGGACAACCTAGCTATAACCTCGCCATAATATGTATTCAATTCATTAGGTAAATTCGTTTTAAACTAGCTCTTAAGTCTTCGCTTTTAAAGTCTAACGTTCTGTGTTTATTTTTCAGGAATGTTTGTACGTTAATTTGCTGTATAAGTTTAGACGTATCTCGACAGTTATGGGAGTGACGTCATTGGATATGATGAATGGAACAGGATACAATGCTAATGGGACACTGGTGCTGTAGTCAATTATATAACTAGTTGTGTACAACACTATAATGTCCGTTAACTGGGGTAATGACATTTTGATTCTAGTGATTAATTTTAACGTAATCGAATCCTGTCTTAGGCTAAGAAATAAAGCGTAGTTACCCTACATTGAATTACGATAAGAATACTTTTTATTGATATAATGAATTAAGGGCGACCTTCCAATGTCACTGAAGCGTAAATTCGTTGACATGTGTTTGCCTGTCCTAACCTTCGGTGCTCAGACATGGTCGCTCACTGAAAACCAGAAGTACAAACTGAAGGTTTATCAGCGAGCAATGGATCGCAGCATTAGCGAGCGATTAATGGAGCTGTAGGAACACAAATGTAATATTCAGCAAAAACGCCCCCGCTGCCCGCACCTGAGTTAGTCTCTCCTTGTCAGTAGTACGGATACATTGTGTGTAAAAATAATATTGTAAACTTTATGTGGAAATAAGTATTACTACCATTGTAATTCAGACTTTTATTTTATCATCGTGAGGTTTCCTGTAATAGTGAGGACAATAGACATTTGGACTTAGTTTCATTAAATAGGAACAAATAGTGTTACTACAGAGCGCTAGGTGTCGCTGCGCTCCAAAACGCGCATAGCTGACGTTAGTCGGAAGACTGCTCAAGTGGGATTGGGCCAGTCATGTCACGATAGGTGGGCATGCGTAGCCACTAAGTGGATGCCACAAGAGACGGCGTGGACGGGACAGACCTAAATAGAGATGGCGAAACGATCTGGACGCTTTCCTCAGTACTTGACCGAAAAGAGCACAAGACCGGGAATTGTGTGGTTCCACAGGATAGGCTTTTGTCCAGCAGTGGGACACTATAGGCTTTTTAACTTGACTTTTTTTAAGGAGCCTTTTTAACTTGACTCCTGCTTTCCAGAATGTGTCCTTAACAATTACAGACCACCTCGAGCTGCTTGGGGTTAAATTTACCACTAAGCTGAACTTCGGCGCCACTATTGAGGCCAAAGCGAAATCCGCTGCTAAAAAACTAGGAGTCTTACATAGGGTGAAGTGGTACTTCATGCCGGAACAGCTCCTAACACTTTACCAAGCGCAGGTTCGGTCGTGTATGGAGTACTGTTGCCACCTTTGGGACGGGTCTGCCAAGTATCAGTTGGCCGCTTTGGATTCAATAGAACGCCGAGCTCGCAGACTCATTGGCGATCCTAAATTAGTGAGTGTAAGGTTGCAGAGCCTTGAGCATCGCCGCAAGGTTGCTAGTTTGTCTGTGTTTTACAGGATACATTTTGGAGAGTGTGCTCAGGAATTGCACGATTTAATTCCGCCATCTCCGTTCCATCACCGGACGTCCAGGCGAGGGGAGCAGTTTCATCCTTACGTTGTGAATATTCCATTCATTCGCACGAAGCGATTCGCTTCTACCTTCCTAATGCGGACTGCTAAGGAATGGAATTCGCTCCCTTCGTCTGTATTCCCGGCAAGATATAATTTGGGTCTCTTCAAGTCAAGAGTGAATAGGCTGTTACTGAATCAGCGTGCTACACCTTCGACCTCGTCGTCACTTACCATCAGGTGCGACTGAGGTCAAACGTTGGTCAGTCTTGCATAAAAAAATAATAATAATAATAATAATAAATGACGCTGTCACTGTCAGACGTGTTTTTGTAATTCTTTCTGTTATTTTGCTAAAATAATGTATTTACGGGCATTTTTAAAGTTTATTTTGTATATCATTTTCGTGGAAAAGTTGCCTCATATCGCAACGGTATAATTGACCACAAATATACTTTAATATATGGAAATAAAATGCCCACGTAGTACTACTCAAATGAAGACGCAGTAATGATTACACGCAGCAAAACACGCAACCAACAAGCGTCGACACACAACGCACGGATACCACCCTCGCCCGCCTCGTCCGTCTCCTCGCCATCGTCGTCGGCCGACGAGTTCGCAACTGCGGCCGACACCAGCGAGTCGAGCGACGAGTGCGCGCCGCCGCCGCCGCCACGACCACCTGCGCGGCGAGGACGGCCACCGCTGCCGCACGCTTGGGGCCCGCGGGACACACTGCCCCGCCCACGGCTCCCGCTGCCGGTGGTGTAGTGCGTCGCATGCGGTGGACTCAAACAATGAATGAGAACTGCATGCGCGCCTATTACAGGGCTACAGAGGGGGGAACTAATCTGTGCGCGTACCGTGTCCAGATGCTGCCTCTGTTTCAGGCCCTTGAACCAACTATCGACGTGACTGCGCAGCGACTATCGGATCAGGTGCGAGTCATCCAACGGCTCAAGCGATTGGATGACTTGACGCTTGATCGGCTTCGCCTGGAGGCTCTCTCTGCTCGTGCCGCCTTCACCTCGGCGCAGGACCCGCCCGCCACGGCGCCGGTCTCGATGCCAGCATCCGACCTGGCACCACGGGTGCCGCGGGTGGATCCTTGTGCCGACGAGGAGGAGTTCGCGAGTCAGAGTGTGAGTACCACAGCTAATGAGCAAATGAGGAGGACTCTGGAAGAGACGATTACGCAGTATCGCTCCACAAACAACCCTAGGCCTCGAATACCACGCTTGCCAATGAATAGACGCAATCATGCGATAATGGGAGCCTTGAATGCTTTACTAGAGCCATATCTTCGGACTAGTAAAGATTTAGATGATACACACTCGATCATGTACTGCGGGGCCATCGCGGCGTGCCGTGTTGCACGAGTCAAGTTTCCGGACGCTGAACGTGCACCTAGGACCGCCGGGGTGTCCCTGCATGGCAAGTACGGATCGAGCGTCGTATCACTTCATTCAGGACTCTCATTGCAAAGCTGATCTGCTTCAGGGGCAATAATCGCCCCGAGTGATGCGTTTTGTGAACCAGGCGTTCGCGGGGACGAATATCAGGCCCCGCGACTACATGGCCAATATCACGGAATGCATCGACTTCCTGAAGCAGAAAGTGTATGCATGGGCAAGCCGTATTCGTCGCTATAGAGAGCGTGTGGATCGATTCCAGCAGAATCGCCTCTTTCAGAGTGACCAAAGGAAGGTGTACCGAAGATGGGAGGAAGCTGATCCCCGTGTGTCTAACACGCAGCTGCCGAATGCTACTGTCATGACTGATTTCTGGCGTAGCATCTGGTCAGTGCCTGTTGAACACACGGAGGGTGAATGGATGAGCGTTGTTGAACGTGAGTGCGAGTCTATCGAACCTATGGGGGCTATCACAATCAGTCCCGACGACGTAAGTTGTGCAGTCCGCACGGCCCAGAACTGGAAAAGTCCTGGGCCGGATGGATTGCACAATTTCTGGTTGAAATGGTTTCGATGCTCGCACTCGCGATTAGCAGCGCAATTCCAACAAGCCCTTGAGCTCGGCTCCTTGCCACCTTCCTTAACAACTGGTACGACCTTCCTGCTCTATAAGTCCGGTAGTACCACGGAAGCTAAAACTATCGACCCATCACGTGCTTGCCTACACTCTACAAGCTCCTTACATCCATTTTGAGAGCAAAAATTAACACGCACGTTGTCGCGAACAACATTTTGGCCACCTCTCAAAATGGATGTAGGGTTGGGTCCCGTGGTACTAAAGAGCTCCTCCTCATAGACATGACCATTTGCCAACAGGTCCGGCGGAACAAGGGGGCCCTCTCGGCCGCCTGGATTGATTACAAGAAGGCCTATGATTCAGTGCCTCACTCATGGCTGCAGAGGATCTTAGAATTGTATAAAGTCAATGCAACTTTAAGATCCTTCCTAGGTGCGTGTATGAGGCAATGGACCACAGTCCTTCGTCAACCAGGAGGTAGCGATGACCCCCCTGGCCCGCAGGACTTCATAAGGATTGAGCGAGGAATATTCCAGGGTGACAGTTTGAGTCCCTATGGTTCTGCCTAGCTCTGAATCCGCTCAGTACTTTACTGAAGGATTTGGGACTAGGTTGCCGGCTTCGGAGAGAGGGTGAAGTCATTTCTCACCTTCTGTATATGGACGACCTCAAATTATTTGCGCCAAACAACCGAGTCTTGCTGGAGCTACTGAAAACCACTGAAGTGTTCAGTAGTGCCATCAAGATGGAGTTTGGTGTCGATAAGTGTGCGGTTATGCATGTACAGCGGGGGAAAGTAGTAAATTCAACAAATTTACAGCTTTCTGAGACGATGTCGTTCAGATCTATCTCCGAATCAGAAACCTATAAATATCTTGGTATGTCAGAGTCTCTGGGTATTGAGGATGTGGCTATTAGACAGGCGGTGAAGGAGCGCTTCTTCGGTCGGCTGACAAAAGTACTTAATAGCCTTTTGTCAGGTGGCAATAAGGTACGGGCCTTCAACGCTTGGGTAATGCCCTTACTTATATACTCCTTTGGCATACTAAGATGGACTCAGACCGAGCTGGATGCCCTGGATAGGAGGGTCCGACTACTACTCACCACACATCGCATGCTACACCCACGTTCGTCGGTTATGAGATTGTATATCCCACGGAAGTGTGGAGGCCGCGGCTTTTAAATGCCAAAAGTCTCCATAACCGTGAGGTGTGCAATCTCAGGAATTATTTCCTGAACCACGAGTGTGGGATGCATCGTGATGTGGTGGCAGTAGACAGGAACCTCACACCGCTCGCCTTGGCAAACGAGAACTGGCGCAAACCAGTGGTACTAAGTACCGAGGACCGCAAGGCCGTATGGAAGAGTAAGGAGCTACACGGGCGGTTCTACAGGGCCCTAACGGGACCAGACGTAGACCTGCCCGCGTCGGTGAACTGGCTACGATTCGGGGACCTCTTCGGAGAAACCGAGGGTTTTGCCTGTGCAATTGCGGACGAAGTTATCATGACGAATAACTACCGGAAGTATATCCTGAAAGACGGTACGGTCGACATTTGTCGGGCATGCCGCCGTCCCGGAGAGTCACTCAGGCATATAATTTCCGGTTGTTCTCATCTTGCTAACGGCGAGTACTTGCACAGACATAACCTTGTAGCCAGGATTATACACCAGCAGCTTGCTCTTATGTATGGACTTGCGGACCGCGAAGTGCCGTACTACAAGTACACACCTGCGCCAGTTCTCGAAAATGGTCGTGCCACGCTCTATTGGGATCGATCTGTTATCACGGACAGGACTATTGTAGCCAATAAGCCTGATATCGTGGTGATAGATCGATCGCAGCGCCGGGCAATGCTCATCGATATCACCGTCCCATGTGACGAGAACCTCGTGAAGGCCGAGAAGGACAAGTCCAGCAAGTACTTAGACTTGGCTCACGAGGTAACCGCCATGTGGGAAGTTGATTCGGCGATCATTGTACCGATAGTTGTTTCCGCGAACGGTCTCATAGCGAAGAGTCTCGACCAACATCTTGAGAGACTCTCGCTACGTGGTTGTGGTTGGATCAAGGGTCAGATTCAGAAGGCGGTAATCCTGGACACGGCGCGCATAGTCCGACGGTTCCTCTCTCTGCAGCCCTAACCACCGGCAGCCTGGGCCCTGCCCCGTTGCCGGCGGCACTCTAGGTTAGGTTTTTTATAATGTTTTTATTGTTTTGATACGTTTTAGATGTATTTTTATATTTTACTTTTATAAAAATGTTATAAAACCTAACCTAAGATTTAAAATGAATAAAGAGAATATAATAATAACATTTATATAAATATATTCACCTTTTTTATAGAACTAAGATAGTACTTGAATACAATTAAACATGACTTTCGTTTAGAATTGACATTTGACCCTTTGCATCCTTTACGAAATGGTTGAATAAAACGGTACAGGCCCGGTACCGCGAACATCGAAGTTCGTATATTTCGGGCATCTATCTCTTTTACTCCAATTGAGGCGTCATGAGAGTGACAGAGACAATCGTCCGAAATTTACGAATATCGTGTTTCGCGGTAGCGCCGCAGATTTTAATTTGTATATACTTAGGATTATGTAACGATATTATACCTCGCAAAACATTACTAGATCATATTGTTTGCTACTATATGATGCCCACTCACGTTCCTAATGTGGATTTTCGTAATTCCTATTGCGAGGTAAAATCGAACAGTCATCAGTAAAGTGCGTGGTTGTTATAACCTTATGGAAGTACCTAGCTAGGCTAATGTTACAAAAATCGATAGAATGTCTGCTGTGTGTCGTTTTAACGATAACAGCATCGATATTAATATTCGAGGGTGAAAAACATACAAAGGTAAAAGCAATCGATGCGTGCAATGTGCCAAAATATGTATACATGAACCTTAATGTTAAGATAGTAAGGTGCATATCGTATATCGTCGACAATTATGGGTAATCTGTCCAATTAGGTAGGTCCGACTTCGAGGAAAGGTCAATCGTCGGATCTGACTCGGCTGGTCAGCGTTCCGGAAGCTACGACATATATTTGTTTCCAATATTCCGCAGTATCTCAAGACGAAATTCTTTGACCAGTGTGTGTTGCCAGTGATGACATATCGAAATGAAACCTGGTTGCGTAGTATAGACTTTATAAGAAGGCTCAAATTCACGTCAAGCAATTGCTACGCTGGGAGTATCTCTGCGCGATCTCATCAGATATGATGTAAATCGCTGAAGTAACCGATATAGCCCTCCCGATCGCTAAAGTGGCAGTGGCTGGGGCGCACTGCCCTTAGAACCGTTGGGGCGTAAAGGTTCTCGAGTGGCGACCACGAAAAAGGCGCAGCGACGGCAGACTCGCCCACAAACTGACCTGATAAAGAGCGTTTTTTACCAGGTTCATTTTGTGGCATCCACTGGATGTGGGAGGCGCAGAACCGTGGGTCGCTTTGGGGTAGGCCCACCCTGTTCAGCAGTGGACGTCCTTCGGGTGATATGATGATGATGATTAATAAGGTACGTGCAACTTATGTACTTTCATAGTGCCAAAATACGACTTTCAACTCATCGACATTTTTGGCCTTGACTGTACCAGTCCACGAGTTGCCACAGTTGACATAAGTCAAGATTTATCCATAGAAGTATTTTATGCAGACGCTAGCGAGTGTTTTTGTCAACCCGTGACGTTGTTTTGCCGTTGCTGTATGTTTCTCTGACCATACTTTAAGCTGACTTTATAATTCACAGCATTCGCAAAATAATTAATTCGCTGCGTCACGATATTTCACCTTAGTCCGACGTCCCTTAATTTTTACCCGCCCTTTACCACTTAAAGAATAGCTTATCTCGACAAAATTTCGCATAACAGATTTTCCTTCAAACCTTTTATTAATATTATTTAAACTAATTTTAGACCAAGATGGCACTCCTATGACTTTGTATCATTTTCACCTAAGTGTTTCTATTTTGTGAAAAAGGGCGAAATGCAGAATTTTTGTATATTTGCGTTTCCTATATTTTTCTTAGTTTTATTACATCAATTTACAGTGTACGGTAACTTTGTAACGACACTGATAGAAATCGAATTTTTCTCAGGTTTATTACGACGAGAGAATTTTTGTACCTTTTTATACAAAAATTCTGCAATTGACCTAAAATTAAATGAACTAAATATGTGAAATCTAAGGAGATTAAAACTTTCCGGTAACTTAGTGTAATCGGCCTCTTATCGATATTGATTCATGCGTTCATCTATGAAATGACAGTACAATGATATAATGAGGTTGGTTACATGTATACTATGTAAGCATAGTAACAGGGTACTCCAATTACTGAACTCTCATTGTGCCCGCTCAAACACTAGAAATGCTCACAATATAGCTTCAGCAGTGTGTTGAAACATGTTCCAACTTGTCTGACGCAGCCGAGTCAAAAGGGAAACCTAAGCTAGGCTAACATGGTCGGGTTTCTATATTTTGAGACCATAGCCGTCACGTTTTATCAAGCATGTAAGTGTGACAGTGACGCAAGTCGGGGCTTCCTAACTCTTACTTTAAGTTCGAAACCGACGGGACAAAAGAATCATAGACCATGACATTACAGTTCAAGATAGAAACTAGGTGAAACAGAGCCCTGTAAGTTTTTAACGTAAGTTTACGTCACGAACGCGTTTGCGTTTCCCATATAAATAACATTATCACTTACGCGTTCGTAAACTTTTTTTTACGTCAATATAAAACTTACACTAGAGCCTCAGATGATAATATCGTAAACAATAGCTGGTTCAGAAATTGGCTCAGGAACCATCTTATCCGTTCAAGGTAAAGTAATAATTGTCTTTTATGGGTGTAAAAGTGAAGACATGTATAGCAAATCTGGATGATCGGGTTACTTAATCAGTAAACAAAGTTGCGCCATTGTTGTATATTTAATATATACGAAGACACGAGAAATATTTATGAAGATAATGGTTTTCTTATTAGTAATTTGATATCCAATCATGTGTCGAATACAGAAATGTTCTTGGTAATTATAGGACGGCTAATTGGCCCTTGATACAATATACTAATAAGGAGACACGATACATGTTATCAAATAGGCTAACTTATAAATATTTACTATGGCAGGTAGTCCCAAATCTTTTGTGTGAAAATATTTATCGACGAAAGAAAGTAGTGCGAGTTGAAACGTTTTTCGATAAAAGTTCCAATGTTGCATATTATGAGGGTTTTGTAATTATTGATGATTTGTTTTATTGGTTTTCTCATGTTTTATATTTCCACAATGAACACTTTATTCGAATACCTTATAATTCTTCCATCTTCGCTAATATTCTGGTTTGAACACACGTTTTCTAAGACAAATATTTCTCGATATTTTTCCCTTCAAACGATGAGATTTTTCACAAGCCGGCAGTCGGCATTTCTAGTTGATCAGAAATATTCGATTTATAAAATGTATCTCACGAGAGTGTTGTATTAAAATTGCGCTGACTTGTCCGCTTTTTTTAACCTTACTTTAGGCTCCGTTCAGTATATTAGCGCTATCGGACTGTGTGGTGGGGGAAGGTAGTCTGGGGAAAATCCAGGAACCTTTCACATAAGACTTGATTTGTACTACTGGAATACTCCTACTGAGTTTGTGCTTCCAGCGAGATTGGTGGAGGCAGTCTCAACCGAATCTGAGTGCAGGTATGTGATGGTATCGAACTAATGTTATGTTTTGGACCCGGGTATGTCCTTAAAGTACGTCATGAGAGGCAGGGCACAGCGAAGCACCATCACGCTTATATCTGGAGCAGCCCAACTTGGGAAGTACCTCCTCCTTACAGAAGACCATAGCCATAATAGCACTGCTTGCTACCTTTCAGGTATGTAGTGTTGTGTTCCTGATGGTGAGTAAGGTTGCCAGGGTTACAACCCCCCTTAAAGGCCGACAACGCGCTTGTGACTCCCCTGGTGTTGCTGGTGCCCATGGGCGACGGTAACTGCTTACCATCAGGCAATCCGTCTGTTCGTTTGGCGCCTATGTCATAAAATAAAATAAATAAATAAATAAATAAAATATGTTCAGTCCGCGCGTCAATTTGATTGTCAACTACTTACCTTTCGGTTGGAAACTAGCAAACTGGCACGGCATTAAGATACTTGGTTAGCCTTAGCATCCGACTCGGTTAAAGTCGATTTTGAATATCACGGCCTTTTCCTCTCACCATGATTAAGCCATGCGGCGATCCTACAATTTTGAACATGCCCCTGGATCAAAAGTCAATTTGCTTAACATTTGATTAGATCGACCTATTGGTCTGTTTTGAAGCAGACACCGCATTTCTGCCATAACTAACAAAAGTATCAAGGTTTATTGTTTTTATTTTCTACGGAATAATAACAATCCTGGTAGAACCACTATCTGACAAAGCTAGTGCTAGTGCTAGTAGCTATGCAGCCATATGATTACAAATGGAATGAATAAGAACAAAGAATTATAAAGCTGATACTCTTAAAACCAAGCTTCCTAAAATACCCGATATTCCAAATCCTTAGAACATTTTAAGACAGCTCGCACGAACTGTTGAAAGCCATTTCAGACAATGTGATGAATAGTTATAGTTCAGCTCATAAGGGAATTCTCGTAGTCTGAAACCGGACGGCTAGTTGTGAAGGATTTGACAGTCAAATTATAGCACGAATACGGGTCGCGGTGCCGTAGACCAATCTAGTAGGACACTGGATAACTAGGTTTTTAATGGTATTTAATGCTTGTAGAAATGAAAGATCATATCGACGGATGACGAAGACGAACTATCAGAATAAGGTTTTACTTAGAAAATAATTTTGATATAATTCTTGACTTATATATATTAATTTGTAAAGACGGATCCAACTGGTATTGCGTGAGGCAAGAGGTACCAAATCTTTAAATCACATCCTTTGAAGAAATATTAGTATTGATCGAAGGAGTATACATTGATTAGTATAACGCAGTCTTATAATAAAATTCTTACCATAAGCATAACACATTTAATCTTGGGAGAATTAAATATTCTTGAACCGTCATAGAGATTATCTAAGTTAAAGGCATCAAGATACGAGTACATAGGTACTTATTGTTTCTCATCATTTTTTTTGTCTTTTGAGATGATATTTAAGAAATTGTTATCCTGAGAAGTGAGAAAAAAACGCTCCGCAAGATCTCATCTCAATACTGAGTAGTTATTCTATTTTTATATACGCTTACTTAGCACAAAGTTTTTGGCAACTCAATCTAAAAATATGCTTAAAGTATTTTTTACAGGTTTTCCCGGACCCCCGGAGTCGATGGCTCAGTCGATAAGCGCAGCGTCCGATATCCACCAACTACATGGACGATTACGGATCGCTGGAGTACGTAGCTGCTGGAGATCGTTTCCTGGCCTGCGGCGCTACCACGAAAATATTCGTAAATTTCGGACGATTGTATCTGTCAGTCTCATGACGCCTTAATGGGAGGAAAAGAGAAAGATGCTTGAGATATCTAATAAAGGGGTCATGAAATGTGCGAATATCGATATTTGCTATAGCGCCGCTGACGTGGGCTATGAGGTGGACCTGTGTAATTCTTGCAGCAGACGTCCGTAGTTGATACGTAACTTCTACAGATTTGCTAGTAGATAGAATATTTTTTCACTTTATGTGCCTTTATGTCTCAACCGAATCTGAGTGCAGGTATGTGATGGTATCGAACTAATGTTATGTTTTGAACCCGGGTATGTCCTTAAAGTACGTCATGAGAGGCAGGGCACAGCGAAGCACCATCACGCTTATATCTGGAGCAGCCCAACTTGGGAAGTACCTCCTCCTTACAGAAGACCATAGCCATAATAGCACTGCTTGCTACCTTTCAGGTATGTAGTGTTGTGTTCCTGATGGTGAGTAAGGTTGCCAGGGTTACAACCCCCCTTAAAGGCCGACAACGCGCTTGTGACTCCCCTGGTGTTGCTGGTGCCCATGGGCGACGGTAACTGCTTACCATCAGGCAATCCGTCTGTTCGTTTGGCGCCTATGTCATAAAATAAAATAAATAAATAAATAAATAAAATATGTTCAGTCCGCGCGTCAATTTGATTGTCAACTACTTACCTTTCGGTTGGAAACTAGCAAACTGGCACGGCATTAAGATACTTGGTTAGCCTTAGCATCCGACTCGGTTAAAGTCGATTTTGAATATCACGGCCTTTTCCTCTCACCATGATTAAGCCATGCGGCGATCCTACAATTTTGAACATGCCCCTGGATCAAAAGTCAATTTGCTTAACATTTGATTAGATCGACCTATTGGTCTGTTTTGAAGCAGACACCGCATTTCTGCCATAACTAACAAAAGTATCAAGGTTTATTGTTTTTATTTTCTACGGAATAATAACAATCCTGGCAGAACCACTATCTGACAAAGCTAGTGCTAGTGCTGTGCAAATTTTATTTTAAAATAATGAAGTTATACGACTCATACGGTGTGTACATACTCGTATATTATGTTGTGAGTTTATGGTGCAATAATGGGAGCAACATCGTCACAAAAGTGACAAAACTGCTTTTTTAATACAGACTAAAAAGTCAAGGTTTATTCATACGAATTTCTTCAAAGGACACAGTTGATATGGAAATATTGTTGTTTACACTTTCAGCTCGATGACACAGAGTCGGTGATCTTTTTAGAACTTCTCCAATGCCAATGACACAACGTCCGTATTAAACTCCTATGCCAGTGACGTATTTGTGTCTAAAAAGATCATTCTCCTATGCCACTATCTCGTAAGTGTGTCCAAATAAATTTACCGCCCGACGCCGATGACACAACAGTTGTGTTAAAAGCGTTCGTATTCCTTCACCACTGGCATAGGAGTAAGAACTTGACTTATGACAGCGGCATAGAAATAAAAATTTCGTATAATGCCAATGAATTGTAATAATTCCTATCGGCATATTGTAAGCATTTAGTAAGACAGTAAGGTGAGTTCGGCCAATTTCGGACACCGGCTAATATCGTTTGTTTCAAATTCCCACCAATCGCGGGGATCGTTTTCTGTGCTGGCAAGGTGACTCGATCCGCCATTTTGTACCGCACCCCTCTTAAGTCCGCACTTGTTGCTCCGAGTGGTAGGATGTGTGTAATTCACATGGAAGCAAATAATACAATTTTTCGTAGTGTCCGGAATTACCCTGTGTGAGTTTTTTTCGAATAACTGGTAAGTTTAAGCAATTTTTGTTATTTTTACATATTGCATATTAATTTTATAAAATTTGTGTTAAATCTGCATACTTTTCATTACGATACGACGCATACAAGCCGAGATCCGATTTTATACGAAGTGGTGTATAATCGGACGCAAATCGTCCGATTTAAAATTTTCAGGGATACTCAAACTTTACACGACCTAGGACCTACCAGAATGCTTTGATTTTACTTCATTGCTACAAGATTTGAGTTACAAAATGAGTATGCCTATATTGAGTTTGTTTATATTATATACGGTTTTGATTATCCTTTATTATTTATTATAACCGGTTGATTAGAAAATTAAAAATACCTGTCAAAGTTTATTTTTTTATAAAATACAAACACGCATTAGGTAGGTAAATGTAATTTGCGTTTTACAGATTCATCATGCCGCCACGTAGAGTTTCATACTCTCAACGCAATTTGGAAATTGCTGCTGATAAAGTACATAGTACACAATGACAAGAACTATAACGCTGAAGCATCATGATTCATGAGTGTATGGCATTATTAAATATGATTGTTTTCATTTCTTTCGCATTTGTAATTACTTTACCTATTTGTCTAACTTGTAGTTATCATAATATTGTAATTTCTGCAAATAAACTTATTATTTTTGTTTAAAGTCGTTACTTTCTTATTCATACATATTTTGTTAGGCGCTTTTGCTCCTTGAAGTAAACATTTCATTATTTCATCTTACTTTAAAATTAAGTAATTGAAAAAAAAAGTATTGTTAATGCGGGTAAAAGTTTGAGAATCTCAAATTCTACAATATTTCATGCAAGGTGTAATATCGGACACAAAAAATACAAATACTTATATATCGAGTCGGATATCGTAACCCACATAACTACCTAACCAATTCTCATATATATATATACCAGTGGGTTAAAGCGGATATTTCCCGAAAGTCAACTCTATGCTAGACACGATAGGGACTAAATTATTAGCTCCTCCGATATTACACTGTCAGGCAAAAAAGAAACTGATGGCGAATTTATCTTTTCTCTACATTTAAATACTCACTACTCACTCATTTTGGCGTCTAGATGAATATTAAAAATCAGTAACATAGAGCAATATGTCCTTATTACTTCGGTATTTAAATATTGTCCGTATTCTGTAAACAAGCTGAGAAAAAAATTTAATTCTAAAACCTTCTAAACACTACTAAAAACGTCCGAAACTTTGCCGAACTCACCTTACCGGGGGCAAACGTGTTATTAGAACAATGTATGTCGGTCAGCCAAAGCGGCCGGCTCGTAATAATTCCCTTCGTTATAATACACAACATGTAGTACGATTCTCCACTTTAATAATGTGAGTTTCCCGTTTCAATATACGATATTATACGGGAGGCATACCGTCCTTATTTGTCAGCCATTTTTCTTTACAATAAATTTACAGAAAATATTGCGAAAAACGTGAAAAAACATGAAAAGTTTACCGGTTTCTAATATCAGTAGGCTTACTACCTGTATCTGGCTGGGTAATGAGAGTTTGGAGGGCTCAGGTTAAAGGTTTATCGTGAGGAATTTTTTCTGGATTATGAATTGATGAACTTTATCTATTCATCGAATTATTATGCAGCCATATGATTACAAACGGAATGAATAAGAACAAAGAATTATAAAGCTGATACTCTTAAAACCAAGCTTCCTAAAATACCCGATATTCCAAATCCTTAGAACATTTTAAGACAGCTCGCACGAACTGTTGAAAGCCATTTCAGACAATGTGATGAATAGTTATAGTTCAGCTCATAAGGGAATTCTCGTAGTCTGAAACCGGACGGCTAGTTGTGAAGGATTTGACAGTCAAATTATAGCACGAATACGGGTCGCGGTTCCGTAGACCAATCTAGTAGGACACTGGATAACAGGCTTTTAATGGTATTTAATGCTTGTAGAAATGAAAGATCATGTCGACGAATGACGAAGACGATCTATCAGAATAAGATTCTACTTAGAAAATAATCTTGACCTGATTCTTGACTTATATATTACTTTGTAAAGAGGGGCCCAACTGGTATTGCGTGAGGCACGAGGTACCAGTTCTCTAAATCATATCTTTGAAAAAATATCAGTATTGATCGAAGGAGTATACATTGATTAGTATAACGCAGTCTTATAATAAAATTCTTACCATAAGCATAAGACATTTTTTAATCTTGGGAGAATTAAATATAAACCGTCATAGAGATTAGGTATCTAAGTTAAAGGCATCAAGATACGAGTTCATAGGTATTGTTTCTCATCATGTTTTTTGTCTTTTGAGATGATATTTAAGAAATTGTTATCCCGATTAAGTGAGAAAAAAACGCCCCGCAAGATCTCATCTCAATACTGAGTAGGTATTCTATTTTTATATACGCTTACTAAGCACAAAGTTTTTGGCAACTCAAGCTAAAAATATGCTTAAAGTAATTTCTACAGATTTCCCGGACGGAGTCGATAAGCGCAGTGTCTGATATCCACCAACTACATGGACGATTACGGATCGCTGGAGCACGTAGCTGCTGGAGATCGTTTCCTGGCCTGCGGCACTACCACGAACATATTCCTAAATTTCGAACGATTGTATCTATCACTCTCATGATGCCTTAATGGGAGTATAAGAGAAAGATTCTTGAGAAATCCAATAAAGGCGTCATGAAATTTGCGAATATCGTTTTTCGCTATAGCGCCGCTGACGTGGGCTATGAGGGGGCTGTGTATTTCTTGCAGCAGACGTCTGTAGTTGATACGTAACTTCTACAGATTTGCTAGTAGAAACAATATTTTTTCACTTTATGCGCCATTGTATGGTACACGCCAAGCAATTTCATTTCCTCAAAACAAGGTTAGGTTGATTAGTACACCATAAATACCTAGAAATCCTACCTATATCAGTCATAGTCCGTCATCAGTCCACAGCTGGGCTATAGGTGTCGCTTATAGATCGCAACAGGCAGGGATATCTGAGCATGGTAGGTTCAATGCCATAATGGGCACGATTGGTAGGCGGGTTGTCGATTGCACAGTATTTTATATCCCCGTAAACGAACGATGTACCCCGTCCTCCGAAGGTTTTTGGTCGTTGTACAATACCTTGACACCATAGAGGGCATATTGTAATTATTAATTGTCTTGTTAATTGGTCTACATTCTGCCAGATATAGTGTAGAAACGCTTATGAAATTTGTCAGTTAAGTACAGACTTCATAGTTACTGGGAACTTAGAGCTAATTGGCTTAGAGAAGTAGAATCCCTGGGTTATTTAAGAGCGAAATGTCTCGTAGACCGACTTTAACGTATCATTGTAATGGCTGCTTAATTTGTTTCACAATTCTAATCCAAACCGTTGATATTAAAAAAAGACATAATTATAGGTATTTACCTAAAAACATGATAAAATAAAACTAATACTTTTGTATGAAAAATACATTATAACAAAATACATATGATATATAAAAATCCACTCTAGAGATTTGGAGCCAGAGAGAAGGGTTGCCCAGAAGGCTAGTGGAGTTGCCACGCTGAATGGCAATGGAGATGCATTGAGCAATAAATGCAACAGCCCAATGGCATTATTGTTGAGGTTCACCCGTAACGCCGACGAGTAGTTTTCCCATTAAAACAACAGTTAGGAATTGTAATTGGTTACCAAAATATAAATACTTCACAAATTGTAATAATGAATGATGGGAAAGCCACGGGCTTGTACTATTAACAATTACATAAATACTGGTTGTTCGTTGTTCCATAGACTATATTTGTATCATATTTTCTCACAACGTTACACAAATCGGCCCAGTCCAACAATAAGCTCAATAAGTGTTCTACTTAGGAACCTAACGATATATAATAGACCCAACGTACTTATTTCTCTCACAGGCCACACGTATTCAATACCTAGAAACGGGTAATAAATCGTTCATTCACCGGCTCCATTGTCCCCAATCAATCGGGACAATTAAGATTAGGGAACATTCGGGAACATTCGGGAACATTCCCCATTACAAGTTAACATAATAAGTTTAGCGGAACAAAGAGCGCGTAAGGCGAGAGGTAGGCTTTGTGTGGGGACATTATTCGACTTTACTCTTTGACTATTAGTGCTGATAGATTATTTGTACATTCAGCAGAAACAGTTGCTAAGCGGTCGAGGTGTTCAAAATGAGCTTCAACATCATCATCATCGCCCATAAGACGTTCACTGCTGAACATAATTATGTCTCCCCTTTGGACCTCCACGAGTCCACATTGTCACACCGGTTGGAAGCGACCTACATCCAGCATTTTCCTTCATTAATATGGATTTCATTGAACGCTTCCAACATGTTGGACGTCCGTTGGTCTCTAGTTAGGCACTTGAATCTGGAGAAGCCCAAATGGGGAAGTACCTCCTCCTTACAGAAGACCACAGCCATTATAGCACTGCTACCTTTCAGGTCTGTAGTATTGTGTTCCTGATGGTGAGTAAGGTTCCCAGAGCTCCAACCCCCCTTAAAGGCCGGCAACGCGCTTGTGACTCCCCTGGTGTTGCGGGTGCCCATGAGCGATGGTAATTGCTTACCACCAGGCAATCTGTCTACTCGTTTGCCGCCTATGTCATAAAAAAAAATCTTTTCGACCCCATCGGCATGCTTGATAACCCTCATTTCTGATTCGATCACGTAGAGAAACTCCGAGCCCTCTCGTTGAGCGATTTTGAGCTTGGAAATGAGGCCGAAAGTGAAAGACCACGTTTAGATGTAGATTGAAGTATGAAAGATCATTGGTTTCGGTCCCTTTTTTTGTGAAAACTAGGAAACAAATTTGTTACGTTAAAACATCCTTGTAATACGATACTTAAATTAGACCCTATAGACATTCTAGAACAATTTATAAACTGTCATTCAACTGGCCACTTGGAGTTTATAAATCAAATACAAATGACATTTAAGAAAAACAGCTTTTGACGCGACATGATAGTGACATCGTGACAGGTACATCAGGATAATTATTTTAAAAAATATTCTTGTTCGGTAAATGAAGACAAGAAACATTTTAAAAAATCCTTAATCACGGTTAAAAATAAATTGTTGTAATGTAATGTGTTATCCCTTAAAATATCTGCGACTTATAAGCAGCTTACATATATAATTAAAAATACATATTACTAGTTGTTGCCCGCAACTCCGTAAGCGTGAATTTTTATCGAAGTTCTTTTACTTTGTTCATAGGATCAGTTAGAGAACTGAAAACCAATTTTAACCCCCAATATCATCCTCTTCCAACCCCCACCTCCATCCCCCAATAGAATTGGAAACATATCCACAAAGATGGTTTTTGATGTCCTAAAACTAAGACCAACACCACCCGGAGTGAACACACCAAGCAATGTGGGTATCCGTTTAATGCAAAGAGAATTACTGAACAGTAGGCTTTAGGCTTACCTTACCCGTAGTTAACCTCAACAATAATGCTTAAACGCATACAAGTGCAAGAGCCTTTTGATACCTCACTCAACTGTGTACTCTATAGTTACGTAATAGATTCCAAATTCACATTGATCTTACAATGGCGGTTAGGAATGTTATGCGACGTACAATTTGAGGCAAAGTATGAGAAATCATAGTGGACGAAATAATATAAGATTTTTAATTCAAATATACCGTTTACTCGGTTGCTACTAAGAAAAATATTTCCTGTGCAATGGAAAACCATTTGGGACATTTGAAGGCATTGGAAGCTAACAGCTCTGTTTTTGAAAGGCATTGGGCTAACAACAGGGTTAGCCACGTTTAAAAATTTTGTGTTATGTTATGTAAGAGGTACCTACAAGTGAATTAGCCCTTGCCCGTGTCATTAGAATTATAGGAACATAAACCACATTTTTGTGTAAAAAATAATAATTAATTTCTAGCCAATTGGATATAAACCTGACATCTGCTTGGGAATGAGGATGAGTTAAATTAGTCTACAGAATTCAATAGACAAGCTGACTATCAAGCAGAACAATGATTTTCGAAATGTTGTATGTTTTTATCACCTCGTTGTTTACTTGCCAAGCCTGATGATTATAACATTGAGACTATGATAGTTTTAGGTCAATCATAAAGAAATCGACATATTCCTACAACAAGCTCACGAAGGCTCGAGAGAAGAACACTAAACCGTAACAAACTTCAATTTGCATAATTAGGTCATCATGAGAAATAAGTGGAGTAAAATAACCGAATTCATTTAATAAAAAAATACCATGCAAGTGTAGCTTTGATTTTAATTTGATATTAAGCGGTTTGTCAATATACAGAGGCAGAGATGCTCTATGGCAGAGTCAATACAAATGCTAAATTAATTCGACAAATATGAGGCATGAGAGATTACTGAAAATAAACAGTTGTATAATTATTTACTTACTTAATCAGAAAAAGTATCGGAGCGTCATATGCAAATAAACCTCTGTTTGCAGATTGTCATGGTATATAACTTTATTACCTAATAATATTAACGGAACTCTCTGGCCGATAAAACTAATTAGAAGAAACTAAAACTTATAATTCAATTCCGATTGGACTAACTGGGACTAATCAACACATTAGCAATTTTAACACAAGCTATTTATAAAGAAGTTATAGTAGCTGCTGTTGTTTTGTGTCAGTATTTTATGTGTTCTTCTAAAGTAAGAATTTCATACGAGCGCGGTTGGATCAAACTCAAAACTCGGGCTAAAACAAACTAGGGTTACTTTAGGTTAAGATCGGTCTTCGGTACTTTATTTACAGTATTTTTTTGTATTAATTGGCAAGTGCGATGAGAAACGTAAGCACGGACGCCAAGGAAACCATTACTGAATTTAAGGACAAAGGAGCAAACTAAAAGACCGAACCGGTTCCGTCAACCTATTCCGTACAACAAACGTCAATCGAGCTAAAAATGACAAAGATAAAGATTTAAAATATAAAATCCCGCGTTGCCACGACGGCTCGTTTGATGTGAATTCTACTTTTTTTGAATAATTTATTGTTGTGATGAAAGATCTTAGTTGTAAAGTTAATAAAGGGTAATTAATCATGCCGTATGCAGCAGACAAAGATGGCCGCTGCAATAAATACTCAACCGTCAGCGTCCTCTGTCTCGAGCCAAATGAATGGTAGATACTGCTTTACGGTGCTTCGGTGTAATTTCTAAATGGCACAATGGAACGTGATTTACGTGCAATAGACACCTAATTTTAAATATACCTTTATACCTACCGTAAAACCTCCTAACTATATTCCAAAATCTTTCAATTATGGTCCAAAATGAAGTTAAATATGTTTGTTTACGTGTAAGTGTTATTAAGATTACGTAGTTTAAGGAAATTTGTTAATAAATGCATGAATCAATAAAGAAAAGACCGAAAAGAATATTGGGATTAGTACTTAATTAGGACTTGAACTTATGACCTATCGTTGGGTTTGATTTATCTTAGACATGTATTATTTAATTCTTATTCTGTTACAAATCAGATTAATATACCGGGTGCGGACTGTAATAGAAGTAATAACTTTAAGAATGGCTTCTACACCACGAACATAGCAACATTTGTTCTACAACTTAAAAAAATGTGTAATTTCTTACTTGTGAGTATTTTGAATAAACTTGTATTTTCAATGAACATCATCAATCATCATAGTCTAGTTGACGTTTACTGTCATCATCAAACTTCATAGTTTTCACAATACATTGCTTGCTTGATAATCTTTTTTTATTCATATTCAATCTCACTATTCACTTCGTTCCTCGTTCACTTATAGTAAACTATAAGTTATTTTCAAAAATCGTAGAGCAAATGTTCGTGGTGTAGAGGCGATGCCTCAAGTTACTGCTCTAATTACAAGTAACACCCAAAATACAATAAAAGATAAAAAATAAGAGTTGGATTGTGAATTTTCCATCAACCGTCTTTACCAGGAGTGAGTAAGCAGATTAATCTAATCCAGATTATTAGACAGATATTAAAGTTTTTTATTATTTTTATTCTGTATATCTATTTGTATTCATAGGAGTTCCTTTAGACCAACTTTTTTGTTTGCAAGAACTTTCTATTAAAAAAACTATGTCGGATTATGTTAAGTATAGCGTTTCATTGTTGCCCGTTGCTCACAATAGTCGTGCCTACTTTTGATTATAAAAAAATAGATGACTTTCTCCGTCAGCATATGTTGCATACTTAAACCGTTGACGACTTTAGATACACACACACAACACTCCAGCCACACACAACACTCCAGCCACACTCAACACACACCCCAATCAAAACCAAACAACACTCCACAAAAACGGAGAAGGTTTTAGTCCGTAGGCAACTGGGCACCATTCCCAGTTGAGTCGGGCATGCGGTCAGGTACGGGCCTGGCTGTATACAATGAGTATATCCTCCCTCGTCACAAAAAAAAACGTCGACGACGGACATGCGCATACACATCCACAGGAAGTGATCTCCATCACACTGCAGCCACATGTTGTCACCACTATAGGACCTTTCTGCCGTCGGCCATCGACTTTCCGAGCTACGTAGCCTGCTCATAGTGCTCATTGCCACTTCAATAGTGCAGTCCTGCGAGCTATGTCAAATACTTTGTTTTTTGTTACGTTCATTCATCATTTCAGACGTATGTCGGCCACTGCTGGACATACGCCTCCCCCAAATATGACTTGTATCATCTTGTTAGTTGCCATAGTCGCCACGCTAGGCAGGCAGCTTGGCGAGTGCAGTAGCTGTAGATTGGGTTTCAACGGACGCTGCCCACCTGTTGGTTTTATCCCTTTGTCATCTCTTACGGGAGGAGATTGGGTGATGCTAGTATTGGCACCACATGGCATTGTATATTTTACGAATATCCTCATTTCTGATACAATGCTCCGTTATCTTCAAATGCTCCAAACATAGTTCATTCCATGTCACACTGGGCGACTCTGAACCTGATAATAATTATAACCAAAAACACGGATTTATAGAAACAAATGTGTTTAAACACGACACTTACAAATATATGTCTGACAAAATAACTCCGTTCTATGCCGACTGCACTAATTCAGCACCCATTATACCGGACACATTCGTACAAAGCAACCCATAAACAACTCTATGCAGTTTATCTACGGTTTAAAATGGGTTGGCAAAATGTCACAGGAGACAGATTGATTGTGGCGTAGGCCTACGCGCACAATTTATAACTGGAGTACCAACGAAGACTGAACGGTGGTGAATTACTCTGTTTATTACACCCAATGTCTGTTTGTAGTATTTGTATGACCTGACCTCTTTGACGTCAATGAATATGTCGAAATTTTTATTATTTTTTTATGATATAGGGGGCAAACGAGCAGACGGATTGCCTGGTGGTAAGCAATCACCGTCGCCCATGGGCACCCGCAACACCAGGGGAGTCACAAGCGCGTTGCCGGCCTTTAAGGGGGGATTGGAGCTCTGGAAACCTTATTCACCATCAGGAACACAATACTACTTACCTGAAAGGTAGCAGTGCTATTAAGGCTGTGGTCTTCTGTAAGGAGGAGGTACTTCCCCAGTTGGGCTGCTCCAGATTCAAGCGTGATGGTCATCGCTGTGCCCTACCTCTCATTGTTGGACGTAGTTTAAGGACAGTTGGTGTTTAGTTGGAGTAGTTTTTATACTTTTAATATTGTCTCTGGTTTTGTAGTCTTTATTTCTGTTATTCTATTGTTTTATGAAGTTGTCATCAGTATACACAGTAGACACAGTTGGCCTTTTGGTTCTCAGCCAATTTTCTCAATGTAGCTATCGAATTCCCCACAGAAAAACTAGGTAGGTATATTTAAACATAGGCTATTCCTTATTTCTGATAATTCCGGCTCAAATCATAAGAATATAAGAATCGGTAGGGTCGTTACGTATTCACAAAGTTTGTTGTATAGTAAGCCTTCTATAAACTGGAGAGGTAGAAATAAGGCTTTATTTGCAAGAATAATTTATTCAATAGCTGTCATGCGCATTAGGTTGGGATGTATAATATATTAATATTCTAAATACAAAGTTACAACTTTTTATTATAGGGAATAATAGACAGTGTACAGCTAAAACTGAAGATGTAAGGAACTTAAAAGGAGAATTTAAAACTCTTTAACAACTCAAGGTTTAGTGAGACAATATTTATTAACTCGACCGCAAGGTTGAAAGTATAAAGGACTAAGCAAATAAAATTACGTTTTTTAACTTCAGTATCAAGCTCGTCAAATACTATTATAGAAATTTAAAAAATCATCTAGGACACTATTATTTTTCTCCACCTTCATTGTGATTATATTTTTTGTTTTAATTTTTTTCCATAAATCATGTTTATCTATATCATACATATGCAAAGAGTAATACGCTACTAAGAAAACAATATCAAAGGCAAAAGACATAAGTATGACTGTGTCTTAACACTGTAATATAGATACAACTTTAGACGGAATCTCATCATCGCTCGAAGACTGAAAGCAATACACGTACTTTCCGAACCTCGTATCTTAACCAACAAGTTTATAAACTAAACCCTATGCCGTTTACTTAAGGTCGAGTCTTAAATGACAGGGTTTTTGTACGAGCTTTGCGAAAGTGGCCTGGTGGTACGTTTACGAGCTATAAACCGGACAAATGAAATAGTTTGCCGCTCATCGCGATAGTTGGGCGCGGGGCGACTA
The DNA here is from genome assembly GCA_022674325.2 of Grapholita molesta. NCBI lineage: Eukaryota > Metazoa > Arthropoda > Insecta > Lepidoptera > Tortricidae > Grapholita > Grapholita molesta. The sequence goes on along the minus strand of CP053135.2, from coordinate 13,297,341 downwards.
TTTGTCACGGTGGTATTGGTTACATTTGAGAGGATAGCTGGTCAGAATTCTAGTTAAAAACCAGCCCTAGTCTAGCCCAGCCCATAAACCGCTATAAGAGCGATCTCCGAGCATGTGAATTTAATGCCATAATCACCACGCTTGACTGGCGGGTTGGCGTTCGCAAAATGTTCCACCGCTCTAAGGGACTCTGCTGCTCTGTCTTCGGTAGTCTCTGGCAGTTTAGTTTAGCCCGAAAATCAGTACACAGAACTTACAAGAAACTGCTTACATCAACATCAATAGTAGCGCATAAAACAGCGCACCAAAAGCATCTACCGTTTCACAAAAAGAAACAGGGGTGGTTATCAATTTAAATGCATAGAAACTTTGAAACGTGAGCTATAGAAAATATATCATTTATAAAAAAATACAGAGGAATGCAGATAATTTTGTTTCGTTGTTGTCATACGTTACTATTAATGCCGATTGTTCCATCCTTCACTATCACCACAAAATTGTTTATTAGTACACATTGGGTGCTGTATGAACCAATCACCATTAGATAAATAAGTACTAAGTTATGACCACGGATAGGAAAGCGAATTCCTGACGTCCACAAACTGGGCGGATGGATGGCGTCGTGTAGGCCGCTGGGAGTCGGTGCCTACAGTGTGATCTCCCCTGTCATGGAGGATACCCAAGACCATCAGTAAATTTTCGTGGCTAATAGGTAAGTAGATAATCCTGTTGTATTTCAAAGTTGTACCGTAGATCTGGGGACACAAACCTAGGTGGGAACAGAAATTCAAACCTCAATCCGACCCACACATCTTTTCCACCAAGCATTAAGAAACGACAATGCGGTTCTTGAACATCAAAGGTCAAATATCCATTATATTAAACCTTGAAAATTCTATTACATTTACCAGTGTATGCCTCAGGGATTGCTTATATATGGACTAAAAGATATAGTTAAGTAGAACGCTGTCTCATTCTTATATATCTGCTTTTACCAGAACATGACCAGCGATCCAAATAATCCAAACGGTCCCAACGGGAATTGCCCGCGTCCCACATAATCTCACCGCACTTTCCATGATATCTTTACAAATTTGAACCTTTACCCATTGTATGAAGGCGAAAAATGTATACGTATTACGTATCTATATCGTCCAAATTATCTTACAGCACGTACAAATGCGCCATCTGTCAAAATTATTTTACGCCACTCGCTGTAAGTAATGTGTAGTGCCCGCTGAATCGTAATTTGCTAGTATTCGCCCAAAAATTTAAGTCCCAAAACAGCCTGTGCTTTGAATAAAAGAGATATATATGAAATTGTATTACGTAATGTGCAAATTAATTTTAAAAATGTTTGTAGTAAAATATTTAGAAGGTTTTGTGAGTTATAACGCGTATTAGCGCACTGTGTGGCATCAGTAACTCAGACTCTGACGCCTAGTTTCAGGCAGGCTATACCTGCCACTGACACTGTTGTCAGTGGCATTTTGGTTCTCGGGTTGGATTTTATTACCAAATATTGCTGTCCCCCTTTTTGTACAGCCATCGCTCCTCTTACATGCTGCCATCGCCTTCTTTATGTACTGCCTCATTTCATACACCTTAAGTATTCTGATTCACTTAATTAATCAAGAATAGTTATTTGTTATACAAGGTTGCAAAATTGTATTTTAACTGCGAGTGTGGGATTGAAACTCGAGCAAGCGAATGGATTCTATAGTTTAACCACGAGCAAAGCGAGTGGTTTTAAAATAGAATCCTGAGCGTAGCGAGTGTTTCAATACACGAGAAGTAAATTACAATTGCACCCGCGTGTAACACAAAACTTTTCCCCTCACTACAGCGAGGAAAGTGAAATATGTAAAAAAAAGGTTTTGAAATCGCATTGACTTTTTCTGCCTGATGCCTTTAGCTTGGTTAGCTTGTGGTGGCCAGTACGATTTTCGAATGTTCTAATTCGATTTTCAACTCGGTGCGTTAGCGAGGCTCGCTTACTTCGCGAATTTAGACTTTAAAACCATAGAAATAAGAGCTATGAGAAGTCAACTTACTTTAATCACTAGTGGATAAAATGCGTTTTTACCCTCTCGTATTAAAGGATAAACACGCGCTTTACGAGCTAGAGGGGAAAAATGTATTAATACTTAGCTCGTTCATAGCCAGTGTATTTAGCACAAATGTCTGTGACAATTAACATAGTAACATTACCAATATAGGAATAATCCAATCCAAACGGAACAATAGGCCCAACTCTAATCCCATACGAGACCAACGGCTCATAAATATAGAAGCTAGTTCAACCTAATCACGTATGGAGTCGGTGCGATGGGCTGGAACTGAAATTTATACGGGCCAAGTTTCATCTAACTTACACAATCATGTGTACCTACGCATGTTATGTAGGGAATGTTAGGGCGGTAGCACAATTCGCCTCGGTTGAGATGGCTGGTGATTTACGTCGTTCAATACGGGCAAGCCTGTAACTAGAAATTATACGTAGATCTGCAACTATTTTAGAAATAAATTATTAGAAAATTTGAATAAAAGTTAATCGATTCTCGGAAACTGTCGGACTTAAGTATATATAATCTCTTAACGATTTAAGGCACTACAATCAGCAGCAGAAGTTACTAAGCGGGCCATATGTTCAGAATCATTTGTGGTAGTCCACATGGAAAGGTATCTTATAGCGCTTGGCGCTTACGCTATTGTTAATGACGCTTCAATACGAATGTAAACTTTGCAACGTAAGCGCCAAGCGCCATAAGGTACCTTTCCATGTGGACTACCACATTTTGACACGCTATTAAGGATTAAAGTCGTGTCCAGCTTATTTTGAACACCTCACCTGCTTAGTCTCTTCTGCTGCTGTACTGTAGACTGTACATACTACTACTGGCTGCACGTGGCCGGTGGCCAAGTATACCTGATCAGGTGGTCAGTGCGTTAGCCGCAAATGCTAATATGTTTATAATGCGAAGGTTAAAATCCTGCCACGTTCATTAGTCGACTGGCCTAGAAGCCTACAAAAAGTACCATACATACATCTCAGTGACCTCAGTTTTTATTTTAAGCCTTTAATAATATAGATTTGATAAACCACATGTATTACCGCGTCGTTTGCTTTCATTCAGGCCATTCCAAAAAACTAACAATCATAAATCTCCTATTCCGTACACAACGAAAACAAACACTTGACTTTTATCTATTAACGGAATATTAACAAAAAGGCCTATAACATTTTATTTATTACTAACCACACAATAAAGACTAATGGTCGCCAATACATTTCCTATACCATTAATAATAAATCAAAAACATCATTAATTATACGTATACGACTTGGCGATGTAGAGGTACGGATTGTAGGGACAGTGATAAATTGGTGTCTCTAAGATTCTTTAGACAATATTTCCCCTTTTATGAAAGTAATTATCATCGGAAAAGATATAAAAGCTGCCTTAATATCCTGTCGAGGCATATAAGGGCTGTATTGCTTTGATATTTACATGTATTTTACATTTATAAGTGTTATATTTTTATAAATTAGGTATAAAGGTTGACAGAATGGAAGAACATTCGGCTAAAACATGGCAACTAACCATAACGACTTATATATTGAGCCTTTGAGTATAAGGAGAGACTTTTCCTCCCTAAATATGTGTGTTCTATCGCTTGTACAACGGGTTGTGCTCTGAAGAACTATTTGACATAATGCCAACGGCTGCTTTCTACCATCGCACCGCTCGTCGACGGCAGTGCATTCATCCTCACACCCTGGAGCCTAAAGGGTCGCGCTAAGCGGTTTAAGAGGAATTTCCTCCCGCGAACGCTACGGCTGTGGAATGAACTCCCTGCCGAGGTTTTTCCCTAGAGACTACAATATGAGGTTCTTCAAAAAAGGAGTGTATAGGTTCTTAAAGGATAGGCAACGCGCATTTGAATTCTCTGTCCTTGTGCTTACCTTGAAGCGGGCCGTATGCTTATTTGCCACCGTCGTTGTATATAAAAAAAATTGTATTTAATCGCTTCAATCTATTTACACTTATATATTTATAGTTCTTAAGGATTTCGCTGTACATAGAATTTATTATATTCTATCGAACTGCTCACCCGCTTATCTCACTTACGAATAATACTTAAAAGCTTTGTGTGTATCTATAAATCTTCATCAAACAATAACAACATAAATATGAAAACCTGTGAATTATATTAATAGTTGCCATCCGTTGTTTCAGCTACTAAACGACCTAAGCCTAAAGGCTTAGATAGGAACAATGTGTAATGAGTAGCATTACAAACGGAATGTAAATAGGAACGCGTGACTAACTGTCGTATTATTTAAGCCCGAGTTAAACACCGTGCACTGGTAGGCTCGGTAAGCTGTAGAAACGACAGACAGATATGATCATCACGGGTGTCACGACCACAGGAAGAATATGTAATCACACACGAGAACGTGTGAGTTATGACAAAACCTTTTGTACTTTATTATTTATAGGCCGTTAAGGATCATAAAACATCTGAATTCACAACATTGTCACAATGGCTGCCACATATACATAGACGTGGCAGATATTTAGTTGTCAGTTAATTGGAGACCTAAGCCGTTTTAAACACAAAACTATCGTGAGATTGAAACATATTATAGATATCTGACAGTCTGCGTTGGTTAACCAACGCGAATGGCTCATGATTATGCTCGTTACGGAGTGAAACATGTCGAGCAATATTCGATTTATAAAAAGTGAGTTACCCGTTTTATACAATTAATACTCAAGCCGTTTATTAAACGTCAGCAACCAAAGAGCTAACCGAGATACGGGACATATATCATTATAGTAAAAGCTTGAAATGTATCTTGCGCTCACCCATCGCGATCTTATCAAAATTAATATCATAATTATAAAACTTAATTCCGCTGCTACTTTCATCTAGTTAAAAATAATATTTCTTGTTTTACTTAACAATGAAAGAAAACTGCTTTATGCCTCTTTGTAATAAGCCATAAGCACTAAGTGCGACATTGAGAAAGGCGGGGTATAACACCGGATTCTTTAGGAAAAGAAACGGGTCTCGGAAAACAAAGGAATTTCAACAAGATGAAAACTGAAAGATAATGAGAGTTACGACTTAAAAAACCATAAACGGGATTGAAATTTTAGAAAAATCAAAAATATTAACCTAGTAGTAACTTGATAAAGATATCCTTAGAAGATCTAATATAACGAACGAATCTAGCACGGCGATAGAATACCAGTTGTATAAACTTTGATTCCAGTACTAAAGGGGTCCTAAAAATGACCCCTATATTCTAATGACAGGTGTCCTTACCCCCTTTCCGCTATTAGATAAAAGTTGTCATTGGTCCATCTAAGTTTTGATCGAATAAAATAAAATATCATAGGTCAAACTACTCCGCCTTTGTGGGGTCATTATGCAGACTTCATTCGTTATCTACATAAGTATATAACATAGGACCCGGGTATGTGCTTAAACTACGTCCAACAATGAGATGTAGGGCACAGCGAAGTACCGTCATGCTTGAGTCTGGAGAAGCCCAACTGGGGAAGTACCTCCTCCTTACAGAAGACCACAGTCATAATAGCACTGCTACCTTTCAGATGTAGTGTGTTCCTGATGGTGAGCAAGGTTCCGAGAGCTCCAAGCCCCCTTAAAGAACGGCAAAGGCTTGTGCCTTCCCGATCCTAATTGCTTACCATCAGGCAATCAGTCTGCTCGATTGCCACCTTTGTCTGTCCGATTGTCATCCTTTGTTTTTTTATATTAATGACGCGCCACATACGCGGGTAACAAATAATTTTCCAAGCGAGAATGTAGGTACCGCATATCAATCGGAGGATTTAAAAAGGTACCAAATTTAGCCAGGCTTAAATATATTTTAATCTACCAAACGCTTGATCAAAAAAAAAATAAATACACGCAAAGGATCCTTTAAGCTGTTTTTAATTAAATGCCCGTTTTCGGAATTCTTGTGCTCGTTTTAAGGGTTCTCGTTCAACAAACACGTATGCTATAGCACGTAAGAATGCTCGCGGTATATTAAAAATTCAATTCAACCCGTCTCTCGTATTATAGGAAGGTATCTGCCGCAGAACACATCTGCTACAAAAAGTTCACTCATGTACATTTTATCAAATACGTAACTAAAAATGTAATTAAAAATTATTAAATAGTCTTTCCCATACACTTAATTTTTTTTTAAGGACATTTGGGAGGCGTATGTTGAGCTGGATGGCGCCAACGCGCAGAGGCACTTTCGACAATTTAATGAAATGTGAATAATGTGATGGGTACACTAAGCGAATTTTGACCCTGTCCGTGTCATGGGACGCGCACAGAGACAGCACCCGTCATTCCCGTTTTAATGGAAACTAAAATGTACTAGAATTTTAATTCGTTTTCTAGTTACATACCTATCTCGTTTTCAGGTGGCTTCTACTTTTTCCAAACTAGTTACGTACGGGATGCTCACGACTTACAGATCAACATAGTTATCACCAAGAGGTAAAAAAAACGCAAAGTGACGTAAATCGGTTGTGTTTTAAAATTGCGTACTTGCGAAGTTATGAAGGTAAAATGGGTTTGTTTATATTATTTTCCTTTTCCATTTACCCTGAATGAGGCAGTACGCCTCTGGTCGTACATTGTTAGTCAGTTGCTGTGTATCGCGGCCATTATGGCCAGAGACAAAGCCAAGAGTCACCCATACCCATACTCCTCTAACCCCTGTTATAGGTTAGTATTGAGTAGACCCACTGCCCGTGAGTTCGCTGCTCTCGCATCGGTCGGAATCTATGATGAACGCACCGCGGCCGCCGGCGATGACTAATGAAATTCCACACAAATGGCGCGATTCCGTTAATGCGCTCACGGGCCGTAGACACATTGGATGCAAAATATTATTGATCATCATCATCATCATCTCAGTCATAAGACGTCCATTGCTGAACATAGGCCTCCCCCTTGGACCTCCACAAGTACCGGTAGGAAGCGACCTGCATCCAGCGTCTTTCGCCTACCTTAATAAAGTCGTCTGTCCATTTTGTCCTGTGTGTCCTGTGAGGACGTCCTACGCTGCGCTTGCTAGCCCGTGGTCTCCACTCGAGCACTTTTCGACTGCCCATTGCTAATTCAGCTTGCTAACCCGGTAAAAATATTATTGTGAAAAGGAAATATCGAACTTACGACTTCAGCCACAGATGAGAGCGAAACATCTTCATTCTTACCTGACGTGTAATAGCCGAAGCGTAAAGCCCTCGGCGCTACCGCGAATGATTTTTTACGATTGTCTCTGACACTCTCATGACGCCTTTCAAAAAAAAATCAAATCAAAATCAAAATCTTTTATTTGTTTTACAAATGGTGCAGTATCTTACTCCTTTTAAGTTATTTACAAAATAACCTGTGCCAGGAGGCACCGCTCTCATTGATGTAAAAGAGAAAGATGCTTGAAATTTACGCACTTTGATGAGGCCTGAGTTGACGCTCGAAGCGGATCGTTTGGAGGAGCGTGAAGCATGGCGTCGAACTTCCAATGGATTAGAACAGCGTGCACTGTGACCGCTCCTATACCTTCGCATAGTACGCTCAACTTAAGCGTCCAATTCGCCCTTACACTTGGACGGTGAGACCTTTATAGTTTGTTAGAGTCATCCGCCATGTTGTAAGGATTATTTAGATAGGCGTAAATATCCGTATTCCTGATTAAAAGCTGTGGAATATTTAACAAAGTAAAATAAGTGACAACAAAGAATTTTAGCAATGGCGGCGTAAGACTACCCTAACTTTGTCACGACATTCATAACTTTTTTTTTTTTTAATCTTAAGTTTTAGGAGCTTGGTCGCAAGACGATTATGTCGCTCGATATTCATAACTTGTGAACGAAAACTTTGAAGACGATATACCTATAAGGGTCATAACCAACAAATAACTACAACAACTGGTATGGCACGAAATTTAAAATAAATCTGATTTTAAAGGGTCTCAATCGTCATATCAACCATATCATTAAATATCGTTTGACTCTTTCTTTTAAACTTTGTCGGTAAGAGACGACAAAGCAGAGCATTGCCAAGTTTTACAATTAAGTTAGTGGAATTCACAGCCAGGCACTGGCGCTTTCAAATACTTTACACAAAGCACCAGAAGAAGTGAATCCCAAGTATTTTCCATCAGATTGACTTCCATATGCCACCTGCTTTACGGCAGTTAGCGAAGACCGCAGGTAATCTGTAGGTACCTTCGTCTTCGCCAAACCCTATCATTTTAGTTCACTCTTGGGTGACCTCTGGATTCGTGCACTATGTTTGCCTTCACAGGTCAGTCTTACACTGGTCTGTTTATAATATTAGGTTGAAATAGCTCGGGAAAATTCATCCACTCATTAAGGCCATCTTGCGGTAAGTATACAAGAATGAGATGTAGGGTGAATGATTGATACTAATTGAGGTGATTAGTTAGTTTGGTATAGAGTAGAACATTTTATATAGGTAGATTCCACACGTTACTAACAAATATGGACTATGCTATTTTTCTACGTTTTCGAATCAGAAATGAGGAGATCCGTAGGCGAACCAAAGTCACCGACATGGCCCACCGGGTTAGCAAGCTGAAGTGGCAATGGGCAGGCCAAATTGCACGCAGATGGAGTCGAAAAGTGCTCGAGTGGAGACCACGGACTAGCAAGCGAAGCGTAGGATGTCCACCTAAGATGGACATACGACTTTATTAAGGTCACCGAAAGACGCTGGATGCAGATGTCCAAGGGGGAGGCCTATACATCATTGGACATCTTATGACTGAGATGTTGATGATGATGAGACTGGCCAGCCTTTTGTGTATAGAACTCTCAGTCTCTGCATTTCTGCTAAAGCTTGTTAATCGTGAGGTTTGTGTAATACCTTATTTGGCTCTAGGTCAGATGAAGCTATTACCCTTACATTTTAAAATACAAATATTAATACTACAATACAAATCGGTACTAATAGGTATTTTAAAAGTAATCGAAAATTATGAAAGTTATAATTTGTACAAATTATAGCCACAGAATACTATAAAATAAAACAAAAAAAAAATAAACCGCCGAAAAAAAAACAATGGCGCACTAAAAATTAAAAATAATAATTTTGTCTTAATAACGCAATGTGTTATTATTGACGTTGAATTAAAAGTATAATTTCTTATTGGGGTTTTCCTTTCATATATGTATTGTCTGAGAGTAGGTATATATTTTACCTATAGAAGGGTAGTTCTGTCTGAATGCCATTAAAAGACACGTTAGGGAGCAAGGTTTAGCCGACTTAATCACAAGCCGTATTGCTTATTAATAATTCTACACTTATATTATAAAGGCGAAAGTTTGTGGTTGTGTAAGTTTGTTACTTCTTCACGTCTACAGCTGGAGTGATCTTAATAAAATGTGGTATGGAGTTAGCTGACACCCTGGATTAACGCATAGGCTACGTTTTTTTCCCTAATTAACCGCGGGGCACAGCTAGTAAGATTATAAACAAAGCAGCCATGCCTAAAACAAAACAAGGCTTAAAAAGAGATACTTATTATGTTGTCTTTTTATAAAGATAATGTGTTTTAATGTCGGTCTGAACTACCTATGCATAAAGTTTCAGAACATGCTCAAAAATGCGAGAATTTTCTTAGAAGTGTCCGAGTTCTTTCCCGGGAATTTAAAGTCAGTTTCCATATCAAAAATTTCCTGTGAAAACTTTTACTGTTTCTCGTAATATTTTATTTCATATTAGTTAAAGTAAATGAAAGGAGGAACATTCTAAATACTCTAGAAAATAGGAGAGGAAAAATATTAGGACACCTTTTACGACATGACGATTACATCAAGACCATCTTAGAAGGAAGAGTAGAAAGAAAGAGCATGAGGGGAAGACCCAGAAGGACGTATATTGACCAAATAAAAGGGAAAGTAAATGTCATGTCGTATCAGGATGTCAAGGAAAAGGCCCAGGACAGAACCGCATGGACATTGCTCCACCGACAAAAGCCCAGCTCTTAAATTGAGGGGGATATCTATTATTAAGAAAAATATTAAAAGAACTGATAATATACGCATTCAGTGGGCTCTCCACATGTTAAAATAATTTGTTAAATTTAAATTGTGAGAACTTTCCGCAGAATATTTGGTAACTTTGGAAAATTCTTGTCGCGTCGTCCCGACATTTTTTACGGCTGCTGGAAGCCTGGTATGCGATTGGTAAATAATCCCAGGAATTAGCGTATGCACAAATTTTACAAAAGCGACTGTCATCTGAGCTTCCAACCCAAGAGGGTATACTAGGTTTTATTGGGATTAGTCCAGTTTCCCCACGAAATTTTCCCCGCTGAAAAGCGACTGGTAAGTATAAAATTATAATTCATACATATGTTGTTTCATAAACTCATTGGTGCTAGCCGAGGTTTGAACCTGCGACGTCCGCATTGCAAGTCCCACGCTCTTACCGATAAGCTACCATAGCCCTAGTTATCTATTTTAATATTTAGATAACCTTTTGGTTAGGATTTCAAATGCAAGTGATATTAATTTTTGACGTCCACCCAACGTCATAAAAATTAGTCCTGTGACAAGGGTTTATCCTACTTTATGGAAACACCCACAAAAATCTTGTTTCTTATTCATTTCATTGTTCCAAAATTAGCACCCTTAGATCCTCACCCATGTTACCGCATTTCATTGTGAATACAATTGAGTTAAGTGTTACATATACTTGTTTCAGATGTTACCCGCTAGATGGAGCATAAGACGGTGCACCTTGAATTATTCAAGCATGAATTAAAATTGCACTTAACACTAACATTTTGTTCCTTGTTTGCGACGTGTTAAAGCGTTATTCCCGGTCGTTTGCGTTGTAATCGGAAAGGAATTCTGGTGTAATGTAAAAAAATATAAATAAATATAATTATGTTTAATCAAAAACGTACACATTATAAGATATGATATGTATGTTTGCCTAAAAATATATAGTACAGGATACTACTAAATATATAGTAAAAGACATAACGAACCCAAAAAAAATTGTGGGCTGACAACCGAATTTATTACTCACGGCTTGGCTTTTAAAAAAATAAACTGTTAAATTTTTAGTAAAGTTCACGTAACTTTACTTTCGATCTGTCATTGGGATATTTTTTTGTTTCGTTTGTTTTTTCGTTGTTTTTTTCGTATAGCGATAATGATATATTATGTTACAAAGACAAACGTATTGACTATAGCTCTTTCTTAGTCGGTTTCTGAAACAACTCATCTGTCGTTCAATGTATGGCATCTGTTTAAAATTATTATTAAGATCTTGTAATAGAACTTAAAGAGCAAGCTACATCAGTAACGCGGGATCTATTGGAAGGCTCTATGAGGTTTGCCTTCAACTTCGTTTAAACGGAAAAGGTTTCTCATCTCATTTAAACGAAGCGATTCTCCGCAAATAAGGCAATATATTGCCTGTTATGTGAGCTTTATGGACTAAATATGGTAAAAAGATACCGTGTTACAACACCATACTGTATGTGATACGCAAGTTGATTACAGGTATAATCGACATTCTTACATGACTTTTATAATTACATTTTCCCTCGCGCAACTCACCAGTATCGCGATATAGCAAGGAATTCTGCCAGCATTCCCGGCACCATGCCAATTTTCATTACATTTTTTTATTTTTTATTTTTTCTTCACTTTTTTTGTCTAACTTATATTTTATTACTCGTACAGTCAGCAGCAAAAGTGGCTGAGCGGGTGATTTGTTTAAAATGACCTACACGCGCTCTTATTCCCTTGACAACAGTGATGTGATGGCCTAATTTTGAACACCTCAACCGTTTAGCCACTTCTGCTGCTAACTGTATAAGGTCTTTTTTGAAGTGTACAATTTTGTAATCAGATTTCTGATAGCTTCTCATCTCATTCTTATTCTCATGAATACTATCCCCCATCTTTATTTGCTTACCCTTGCTCGTTTTAGCTAAAACAGTTGAATCACCTTGATTTTTTTACATTTGCGTGAATAATTCTGAAACAAAAGAAGATCAAAGGCTAACATTAGGCATAGAGTGTCCTAAGGTCCTGTCACTACTCCGCCTAAAAGTATATTCAAATCCCTTGTGGGGCCACTGTTGTTAGCTTAGCCCGCTAGACCGTTTTAGAATAACATACAAAATTGAAGGACGGGTTTATGCCATTTGTTTAACCTTTTCTACTGTGAAATAATTGCCACATAATACTTAGGTACATTGTACATATTACCTTTAGCTAAAACTAATACTAATTAACGTAATAAATAAACTTTGTAGAGTTTTGTAATAAATAATCCATTATGAGTATTTTTAAAGTAGGAGTACGAGACTTAGAGTATACAGCGTAAAGTCTGCTAATCAAACAAACTTTACCCTTTAAGTTGGCGTAAGCGATTGCCAACCATCTTTAAAATAAATTTACTTTGTCTATTATGTTTTACAGGATAAATTTAATTTTCTAAATATTTTAACGATCTCATATCTCAGTTACTTGAGTAACCCAGACTACTAAGCAAGTACTGGGTCTTAATCTCGACAAGGACATTTAGTTGTACCTATGTTAATCACGAAAAAGATTTGTGGATTCAGAAAATGTACTTTAATATCTTTCTGACTTAAATAATAAAATTTAAATATACACGCACAAAAAAATATAACAGAAACATGTTTGAAACGTATATCTAAACTTACTAAAAACTTAAAAATAAGTATTTCTTTTTTTACATTTTGGTGATTCCGCGGCATTGAAATCAAATCTTAAACAAACAGTCTGATATACTTACATATAAAATTTAAACACACAGATATATATAAATATATATATACATCTCCTTGTCTAGGACCAACAATACAAGACTTATTAAACTTATACGACTAGGTCGATTTGCGTGAGACTGCCTCAATATATTTATCACCATTTGGAAAAAAAAAAATTCGTAACCAGTTAGGGAAGAGAAATCAAGATTATCACTTTGTAACCAGTTTATTTATTTTAGTTCAATGTATGGTAATGTATGACCCGGGTATGTCATTAAACTACGTCCAACAATGAGAGGTAGGGCACAGCGATGACCATCACGCTTGATCTGGAGCAGCCCAACTGGGAAAGTACCTCCTTACAGAAGACCACAGCCATAATAGCACTGCTACCTTTCAGGTATCTAGTGTTGTGTTCCTGATGGTGAGTAAGGTTTTTTTTTTTTTATGATATAGGAGGCAAACGAGCAGACGGATTGCCTGATGGTAAGCAACTACCGCCGCCCATGGACACTCGCAACACCAGAGGAGTCACAAGTACGTTGCCGCAGAGCTCCAACCCCCCTTAAAGACCGGCAACGCGTTTCTGACTTCTCCTGTGTTGCGGGTGCCCATGGGCGACGGTGGTTGCTTCCCATCAGGCAATCTGTCTGCTCCTTTGCCGCCAATGTCATAAAAAAAAATGTAACAAGGTGAGTTAAGCCCAAAGTCAAATACAATAGGTTCTTGCATAATGTATGGAGTGCGTTATTCTTTTCGTGCTATTGAATAACTATTCCGCTAGATAGCTCCTTTGTTGCATACAATAGAGCATGTGCCGGGAAATTGGGCGATGGGCTGTTTTCAGGCTTCCTACAGATTTCATCTATTGATGTGAGATGATCGCTTTGCTTCGATTGTTTGGTATTGTGACTCTTTTGATATCCCGTTTTTAGTGATAGTCGATTGTGTTGGGAAGTTAGCTTGCTGGTTTCGATGAACAACTGATACGTAAAAATATAGATTACATATACTGTATACAGCTTTGGGGGCTATATATGTCCGGAAATGGTCTTCTTTCTGATAAGATGACGATGATGATTTTGTCTTTTCTTTTTGAAAACTGTTTTAAGAATATAACTACATGCTTTTAATATAATTAAAACTGCCGTAAGCCATGTTACTACTACCTAGTTACAAACGGATACGTGTACCAACCAAAGCTTACCCGAAACATGTCGTCTAGTGCGATATAATTACACGTGAGTTTATCTCTTTGTAACTAAGCAGGAATATGTTTTTTATTTATATTACCTTATTTAATTCTGCTTTTCATCCGTCTGTCGAAAGATAAGATAAGATATTGTATTATTTAGGCAGGCACCAAAGCTACAGAGCACTTGTCAGATATCCATGTACAGTCGACATCAGATATATCGGAGCTGTGGAGGTGGTCACAAATATCGAAACATGCACTTTAACGCATTGACAATAGAGGCGTTGTTCCGATATTTGTGACCACCTCCATAGCTCAGATATATTTGATGGCGACTGTACAGATCCACGTTGAAATCCAATTAGTTTCATTTCAGTTGTAGGACTAGAACTCCAGTTTAATAATGTTATTTTGTTTAACTACTCGTATTTTCCTGTGCCCGTTATATGCCTTGCCGACACCGCGAACATCAACTCAAAAAAACTCAAAACTCAAACGTTTATTCAGTAAGTAGGCCACAAGGGCACTTTTACACGTCGAGCATCGAAGTTCGTATATTTGGAGCATCTTTCTCTTTAACACCAAATAAGGCGTAATGAGAGTGATAGAGAGAATCATCCGTACGAATACCGTTTTTTGCAGTAGCGCCGCTGTTATATAAATCCTATTTCAGGTAGGTATTTTATTATTTTGTCTGTTTAAATGTAATATTTCCATGCTTGTCCATTGATAGCGAATTGGGCCCAAGTATTCTATCCCTAGTTTTATTTAATTAGGTTAAGTTGTTAGGGTTTTTATATTCTTTACGTTTTTATACTTAATTGCTTAAATAGTGTTTGTCTGCAATAGAAAGTCAAGTATGTACAGTCGCCATCAGATATATTGGAGCTGTGAAGGTTGTCACAAATGCTGGCTGGTTCTTCTATGGATTATCCTATTTCTGATCCTTTCACGCTAGAGATCGCTATATGCGTCCTGCGAGGCTTATATCCAGCAATGGATGCCTGTAACTGGTAATCCTTGTGACATTACACCCATCCGAAGATGTACTCTTCGTACCTATAAAGAAAGTTTATTTATTTGATCTTAGTGTACAGCGCCAAATATGGTTGTAAAGCGTAGTCTAGTTTTATACAAAACTTAATAGGTGGCGCTGTGAGTAATGACGGCCAATATTGTCGTTAAAGGATCGGTTTTGTACGTCAGAAGATCTAACTACAATAATATTAAATAAATAAGTTTTATAGAAAGGAATTGTAAGATATAGGCTTTAATATTTTGCTGTGGACTTCATGCGCCCGGCAGCTCTGTGGTTAACACATTGAGAAGATAACGACTAGCAATCAATGTGTTAACCATTGAGGATAAAATAAAATATATCTAAATGTTTTTGTGTTGTCTAATGTTAATTATTTTTAATGCTGTGTTTAAAATAATATAATGTATGAGTCATTTGTTAGGTACTTGAAATAAATACATTTTAATTTTTTTAAATGTCATTTCTATGATTTCATTTCTTCATTTTCCTACATTTGTTTTAGTTAAAATGTAATTGAATACTTCATTGTATATTAGTAAAATAAAAATCTTTAATTTCAGAGCAACGTCATTTTTTTTTTAGATTTATAATACTTTATCAAATTCAGATATACCAATTGTCTTATACCTATATGGAATCCATCTCAGTATATTTCGAAGATGTGTACCACTGTATGTTCCCGCTCTAACACTTTGTGGAGATCAACAGAATGCCGGCTGGGAACTGTCTTTGTTACATATTTAATAAACCAGAATGCATGGCGTTTTGTATTCCATTTGAGAAAGGGAAATGTACACTATCATTGTCCCGCTTAAAATCCGCGCCGAAAAAATTTTCTTTCATATTTTTATTTCAGTTTTTCTTTTCCTTATGTCACCGACTCGCGCTTGTCCAAATTCTGATATGTGATTCTGAGATATGTTTTTCCTTATTAAGTATTATAAGTTCAATACAAAAGCATCTGCTATTTAAATTACGCGCTTATTATAGGTGAACAACTTCTATGCCTAAGTAGTTGTGCAGAGAATTAATATGGAACTTACGTCAAAATTTGAATATAGAACGCCGGCATGCGTGTACAGATACGTTACTACTACATAGGACAGGTGCTTTAGCTTAGTGTTTCTGTCAACTCAACTCAACCAAATGAACCAATCCTAAGTTATCAAGTAATGGACGCCTGTTACTGATATCAAACAATGGACGCCTGTAACTGATAGTCCTTGTGACATGACAATAAGATAATATTAAAGAAAAAACTTAATTTTTTTTTTTTCAGTTTTTCCTTTCCTTATGTCTTCCGACTCGCGATTGTCCAAATTCTGAAATATGCCTTTCCTTATTAAGTATTATAAGTTCCAAATCTATTTGCTAAAGTAAAAACAAAACATTTTTTCCGTTTTTGACATAAAGACAGACGGACAGGCAGCGGAGGCATATTAATCAGGTTGGTAAAAAGCAACTTTACTTGAATACTGAACCCTCTAAACCGAAATGTACTGAGACCGAAGTTCTCTAGATCCCGATTTAAAAACCATATGTAAACATTTCATTTAGGTACATACATTTTGTATACAAGTCAGATGACCCCGCAGGTAACATTAGTGAAATCACCGAACCTCTTAGATAAAATTACTGCTACGCAAAACTAGTCTTTAATAGTTTCACATAAGGTTCACGTGACCCTAACATTGAAACGATGTAATGCGATCTTCCTACACAGCCTGTCATGGCAACCCTAGTATTCTAATAGTGACTCCATTAGATTTACAAACACTTATAGACTGCGATGGACACTTTATTTTCCATGTAGTGGATAGGAGTGGTTAAATAAACTATTTGATCGGATGCAATTTGTTGATCTGTAAACAACGTTCTTTTACCGTGATCCATCGCATTTTAATGTCGTATCAATAGAATAAAAAATAGAATAGAATGTCGTTTCTTGAGAGGCATATACAAATATCCTGTGATAGCCTAATAGGTTGTTGTTCAAAGAAAATAATGTAAGAAACCTGTAACTCAAATACGAATTTCTAAAGTCAGCCGTGGATAATAAACTGCTCCTTCTGTTATAATCATAACACTATGCAATATAAACATAACTAAGAGGTACTCATAGTCGTCAGTTATTTTCCACAAGAAAGACGACGTTTGATTTAATCAGTGTCTAATTCTGATGGAAATTGAGAGAGAATAATTTATATTGACTTCTACTGGTTTACAAACTTATTAGATTTATGAAATTATCTAGCACGCCTTATGCAAGCAGTATTCGATATAAATGCTGATGAAACAATACATCACTAAAAACGATAGCCAAATAGTTTACAAAACCCGAAGCCATTACCGTTTGCCCTGTCCAATTGGACTCGCCGATAGCCCCCCTCGAGATAACTGCCCGCAGTTTATCACCATCGGTGTTCTTTTAACGTTTTTTCCGCGGTAAACAAAATGGCCGGCAATCCATAAAACTGGGGGCTGTCATTGAAATCGCTAGCCGAACACACGGTTATAGGTGTAAAACTTAATTATCATTGAAGTGTTCGTTGATCACTTAATATCAATCCAAATCAGATTCAATCAGTCAATCAGATTAAAATCAAAGTAACGCGTTTTACGATCACTGATAATGACGATATAATAACATTGGTCTAGGTTATGGCCATCGCAATTTGGAAATCAAAACAAAAATGAGGTAGTAATGGCATCTGTTATTTAAATTACGGGCTTATTATAGGTGAACAACTTAACTGAAGGACTATGCCTATGTAGTTGTACAGAGAATTAATATGGAACTTACGTCAAAATTTGAATATAGAACGCCGGCATGCGTGTACAGATACGCTACTACTACATTGGACAGGTGCTTTAGCTTTTGTTTCTGTCATCTCAACTAAACCAATCAATCCTAAGTATGCTGGGCAAAGGCAATCCTCCCTTTGATTTCAAAACCACGATTATGGGCTGCTTCAGGCTAGTTGCTGAGGAAGGCACCTAAGACATCCCACCTCCGCTTGAACCTACCTCTTCCGTGACTATCTTCCGGCACCCGCTTGAAGGAAATGCTAAGTCCATCTCTTGGACGCGGCCGGCCCAGACCCCATTTGAGCCTAGTAGATTTTCTTCCTAACATCTGCAAAGCGCATTATGTTATGCTGGGTTTACACGAGTTTAGAACGTTTAATTAATATAAGTGACAAGTAGACGTCTTCACACTGTACCCTTACCATAAGTTGTGACACTGAGGTTTTCGATAACGAGTATCGAGTTTACTATCTGTGCATCTCGTTCGCACTAAAATAGTACAAGCGAGTATCACAGATGGTAAACTCGATATTCGTTATCGAAAACCTCAATGTCACAACTCATGATACTGGTATTAGGGAATGGTATAGTTACAAGAAACACTTGATCTTTTTCGGTTATAGCAGTCTATTTTTTTGGTAAAAAAAACGGTGATACCGATATTGTTTTTTCTCCATAGAGCGAAACCGGATAGCTCTCGGGGTATTTTCACACCACCCACTAACTGACAAGTATTTTTGTATTTTTAAATGGGCTAGTGTTTTGGATTTGGACAGTTTTCTTAACACCTAATGTAATGGTACTCTCCAAAGTTTCTTTCTGTTTTAAAAAAATGGCATTCTGACCATACCAGTTGGGTAAATTTGTCAAACTCCATAGTCTGTCACCAAACCTCCAGTTGGTCTTCTGAATCTTGATGCAGTAATTGTATTAAAACATTTATTTATTTATTTCTTAATTTAAATCTAGGTAATTTTTCGGGAGGCGCGTGCATAAGAAGCGATTGAAACACGACCCAGGATTACTCGGATTTTTATTGCTTTCCGTATAACGCGGCTGTTTAGGCTCTTTGATTTTTTGCAAGAAAATTTTATGTTTGCTATGAAACTGGCGGCAATAAATCAAACTACATCAAACACTCCTAACCTATTAAGGATCACAACCGGGTTTTACTTTATTTGCATAAATATATACTTTAAGATTTGATGTATTACTGTTTTGAAAATCAAATCTCGCCGATGTTCTCACCGATAATAATCTTCTAGGGTTAAAGGTGTAGGGTTAGAACTATTGGTAGTGTTTTTTTGACGTTCAAAGTGCATTGCAAAATAAATATCTTTTCTCTTTTTATGAGAAAAACGGCTTTCTCTACCTATACAAAATCAAAACCGGTTGTGACCTCTAAAACTCATAAGGTAATACAAACATTGTCAACTTGACAATATATTTTTTTGAAATATCTAATCTACGGTTTCCGGATTTTACATATAAAGATAGCATTTACTTTGAGTTATTAATTTTAATAACAACTTATTCAAATACATTTATTTTCATGACAGGTCTGGCCAAGTGGGTAATGCTAATGACCCTGCCTATGAAGCCAACGGGCTTAGTTTCAAATCCCAGTAAGGGCACTTATTTGTGTGTTGAGCACGGGTATTTGTTCCTGAGTCATGGATGTTTTCTACATATTTAAGTATTTATATTATACATATCGCTGGCTGAGTACCCACAACACGAGCCTTCTTGAGCTTACCACGGGGTTAACACTTTCGCTGCGGGAATTAATTAACATCGCAGTTAACCATACTTGTTTAGGGGTCGATCGGCCCGATGCCTCAGCGATCATGTTAAATCAATTTGTGCAAAAAGGATGGAATATACGAAGCTTATAAACGTTTCAACAAACATTTCAAGGAATATTTATTACTTTATTCACAAAGGTAACCATAAAAAGCAGTACGTTTTAAAGTAAATGCACTAAAATTTCATTTTCATTCAATAACTCAGCAACTCTATAAATCACTTTCAATAATTGCGCAAACGCAAAACTTTCGCAACAAAATAACAAATGTTAAGTCATGAAATCATTTCGTACGTTATTTTTTTTTTCATTTGACTGCTTCTTCTAACGGTCAAAAACTTTGAACCTTGTATAATCAGCGCCAAATAGTTAGGAGCAACCGAAGTGGCTAAATATATCGATACACATCTTTATTTATATAGCAGTAATGGTGTGTTACGATATATTTGACCGTATTGACTGCAACTAACTATATGATGCTGACTGTACCATAAACATTGTATTAGTTTATAATTATTTTAATGCATACGAAAGTATGTTTTGGGTGTTTGTAGACGGAATTCACAGTAATTACAAATATTAAAAAATAATAAAAATGAAGTAACTTAAAATGGGGTAAATAGGGATTGGGGGAGAAGTTTGATTATGAAAGGCAAAAGTAAGGAAGACATTTTTTTATACCACTGAGGTGGCAGACAAGCACAGGGCCCGAGGGGCGAGAAGATTTTTCTATCTAAATATTGGTGAAAAACTTAACTCTAGTGCCTTGAAACCCTTCCAACGCTCAAGATTACATTTCCCCATTTTGTTCAATGTTGGAATGTTAGAGCATTCCACTCGTGTCTCAATATTAGCACGAGAAGGTGAATACTAACTTTGCTCCCTTATGTAACAAATAACCATTATTTTTATTTATTTATTTTATTAATTACCATTTATTTCTTTAGATTTGGGTACTGTCAACTGTGGGACCGGTCGGTTTTATTAATAAAAAATAAACGATTTTTCACATAGTAAAAAAACCGGTTCTCGATTCCATTAGTCTTCTCTCTGGACTCATAATTTTATGTAATACTTATAATTATACCTAGATATTTTTCTAGCAGGAACGGCATTTGTTTTGTGCTTGCCACAATAAAAATATCGACAATCCTGCTATCGATAAGTACATACTACTTCAACTTCAAGATGTACACACAGTCTTATATCGGCTACCTACCTAGACGCCGCGTGTCACCGATCTTGAACAAATTAAACGTAATCCGTATACTTTTGATCCAATTTACGTTTATAATTTGCAATGAATAGTTCCAAATTGTTTTCTGAAGTAGGTATTTAAATATATATTGACTTTTATTATTGTTAGTTATTTTTAACCCTATTACCCCATATTTGTCTTTGTATTACCTGTATGGAAATTGAAGGGGTACTTATCGATAACAGGACTGTCGATGTTTTTATTTTGTCAATCACTTACAAGAAATCGTTCGTGCTAGAAAAATATCTAGGTATACTTATAATTAGGTGCTGTGACAGTGTCAATACGACACATAAATAGACAGTAAAAATATAGCATACTATTTTTATTTTTGCATTAGATGATATTTATTTCTTAATTTTAGTAAAAACAAAAGGCTTAGAATTGAAGTGTCTGTATTATGTTTTTTTTTAATCATCATATCACCCGAAGAACGTCCACTGCTAGATATAGGCTTACCCTACCCCAAAGAATCCCACAATAACTGCTTTTACGCCACCCGCGACCATTAGATTCCGACTATCTTTACCAGGTAGTCGGTCCACGTTGTGGGGGTCCGCCGACGCTGCCGCACTTTCCGAATCGAGGTCCAGTTTTTAACAATTTGAGTATTATTTTTCTGAGATATAAAATATTTGACTTAGGTACACTGGTTCGTTTCATCAGAGCACATTTTTGCTGCGGGACAAAATTTAAGCGTAGATATAAAATGACGTAAGTTATCACTACCTTGAGTATAGTTATTTCTTCTTTTTTGAAACCAGATGGAAATCGATTACTTTCTTTTCCTCAAACTTTGCATTGGAAAGTGAACTCTATGCTTTACGTACAAGTGTTGTTTTTATTCAAAACTGATGTAGATACGAGGTAAATATTTAACAGGCGAATTTTAAGAGTTTGTTGTTGAACTTGTCCCCGCATTTCACATTGATGGCCTTAATGTGATTGGTCTAGAACATGCAATAGCACTATTGTTGGGGAATCCTTTATGTTAAGGCTTTTAGGGCTGATTTGTTTCTTAATGCGCCTGTTTATAAATTAATTTTAATGAGTAAGTGAGTATTATTAGGTAATTCGATCATAGGATAGAAAATTAAACAATAACTAATCACTTAAATATTATATTAACATCGCTTTACACTGACATAAACAATTATATCCATTAAAAATTGGTATCTAAGCCGCGGCGGTTTTTGCAACTAAAAACAACTGAAGTAAAACAAATGGCGTCGGTCATACGACGCCAGCGCTCCCCTGATTGGTCCATTCGGGAAGCGTCCTTAAGGCGAGTTCTATCTTCAAAATCGCGACGCGCCTGCACTGGCAGGTAAAAATAAAGCGGTGTATCAGTATGTAATCTAAAATATTTATTTACAGAAATTACAATCGTATTATGATAACTAAGAGTACTTAACTAGTTACAGTATAAAATCTAAAAAGGATACTGGCGGCATTTCCTCACATCTTCCTCGCGATGTCCCCGGCATTTTGCCACGGCGGTAACTTAATCCTTGGTGTAAGCACTAGTTTTACGAAAGCGACTGCGATCTGACCTTCCAACCCAGAGGGTAAACAAAGCCTTAGGATTAGTACGGTTTCCTCGCGATGTTTTCCTTAACCGAAAAGCGACTGGTCAATTTCATATCTGGCCCCATGGAAGATCAGAGCTGGATGCAAAGCTAGCATTCTGAGTTGGGTACATGATACTTACTTAAATAGAACATTAAGTGTATTTCCTCTGTATTTGTTGTCTTTTCATGTTTGTGACTGTCTCGAATAAATGTTTTTTTATTCTTGATCTTTTCTTCTTGAGTCCATGGAAAATTTTTGAACTGCGAGAAAGATAGTAAAGGCGGCGGGACATGGCTTGTATGAACATACCGCCACTGCTAGCTAAAGCCTATTTTTTTAAATAACGTTATATCAACTTGTACGATAATTGCCGGCCAATGATATTATGCAAGGTATAATTTCAAGGCCCCGACCTTCATTTTATTCCGGAAAATATTTTTCCTAAAATTCTTGTATGAAACGAATTACTTCCCTATTATACGCTTGTATAAATACGTTATGTAATAAACCTCATTACTGGTTAAAAGAAACATAAATTGAGCATTAATTTGAAATAAATTAAGACGTAACTGGTCTTTATTGCTGTAATAACATTTGGAGAATGAATTTGATTTCTACTCTAAAATTATCTCTTTGAAGAATTTCATTTGTTTTAGAATCACTTTAAAGTTATTTCATCACAAAATTCAAATAAATAATTGTTTATTAAGACGAGTCGATTAACGAGAATACAACATCGAATATGTTTACACTACTATACCTAATATATATTGGAAATTGGAGAATTAGGGCTCCAGCAGAGGTTCAGTGGCGATAGTTCAAAAACAAGTTATCGTGGTGAAAGATATATTTTGAGTGACACAATAACAAACAATACTAAAATATTGTTCTATGAAACATTTCAAACTTATGTCATAATACGTCGTATGGATTAACTATAAAACCGGCATACGCATATGCAACCTCCAATACGCCCTCTTAATCCATTACGTATATAATACTTTAAACATTTGTACTTCTCTATACTCGGTACATAAAACAAGTAATAAAAAATATCAAAACTTTTGTGTCTGACTGTACACAAGTAAACACAAAACAAATCGTCCAACAGATTGCATAAAGAAAGATTCTAGAAAAAATATTCTATTACATCAACAAAACACCTAAATCATAAAACACTATCAAACATCTAACTATCCGCCCTCTTAATAGGATAATTTGACAACGATATGTCTTTCAAAAAATCTTTTAATTTCGGGCCAGAAACACTTTTAGTTAGAATGTCCGCAATCATTTTATCAGTTGACATGTACCTAATCTCGACCTTATGAGCAAGAATACACTCCCGGATAAAATGATATTTAATGTCAATGTGTTTCGTCCTATTATGCATCATTTTGTTGGCTGCAATTTTATGTGCCGACTGGTTGTCATTAAAAATGACTACAGGTTTACTATCCACAGTAGTTAAACTATTCAGTAAACTACGTAAATAAATCGCTTCCTTGGAGGCTTGACTCAATCCAACGTACTTGCTCTCTGTAGAGCTTAACGAAACTGTTGCTTGCTTGCGGCTTTCCCATGAAACGACGTTATTACCTAATTTAAGAATTAAGCCCGTGAAAGATTTCCGATCGAGCGCGCCTCCCCAATCTGCGTCTACATAGCCACGTAAGTCTAGATCTTTTGTTTGTCTAAAAATTAGACATAGATTAGACGTACCTTTTAAATACCGTAAGACCCGCTTCGCGCACTTGAAGTGTATTTCATCGTAGCAAGAGTTAGTAGCGTGTGCTATGTCTGGTCGCGTATTACAAGCTAAATAATTAAGACAACCTAACAAATTTTGATAAGGTAGGTGGCAGTAAGGCTCGTTCGATCTTTCTAATTTCATTCCTACTTCCATCGGGGTAGTAACCGGCTAAGCATCTGTCATATTAAAGTCACTTAGACAGTCTAAAATAAACTGCTCCTGATCGAGATATATTACTCCTTTATCTCGTCTCAGCCTCATGCCTAATACATGTCTAGCCGCGCCCAAGTCTTTCACTTTAAACTTGTCAAGCAAACCCAACACAATTGCCGAATACAAAAATATCGTCAACGTATATCACGACAATTAATTTCTTGTTACCTTTAAGCTGTTTTTGATACAAACACGGTTCTATTTTAGTTCTTAACTACTGGAGAATATGTCTCCGCATAATCTACACCACGTACCTGAGTGAAACCTTTTGCCACGAGTCCAGCCTTGTACTTCGTTACCTTGCCGTCGCTATCTCTCTTGATCTTGAAGATCCATTTGCACTGGATTGGCTTCTTGTCAGCTGGTAGATCCACTAATGTCCACGTCTGGTTCTCGTTCAATGACATAAGTTCATCATCTATCGCTTTTTGCCATAGCTCGCTATCTGGTCTAGCCAATGCTTCCTCAATGGTTACTGGATCACCGTCCGGATTGCTTTCCTTGGCATACATAACGTTACAACCATACCGATCAACTTGTCTACGTTCTCTCTGAGGATACCTCCTTTCTGACAGGTCAGGTATTAACACATCTCCATTAGTGTCCACCTCATTATTAGGTATGATCTCGTTTTCAATTGCTTCAGGTCCATTCACTTCTATGTTTTCATTTACAGCGTCGCGAGATGTACTCTCGTGCGCCTCCAACATTTCAGAAACACCAGTGAATCCATTTGGTAAACAAGACTAAATATCAGAGTCCGTATTCAGGTTAATGATAACTTGCTGTGACTTTTCCACGTCTTCTTTATGTAGAAATACATTTTCTAAAAATTTTACATCTCTCGCTGTTACCACTTCCCCGGTCTTTGGATTCATTAAACGGTAACCCTTCTGGTTATCTGGATATCCAATAAATATCATCGGTTCCGTCTTCGTATCCAGTTTACGTCTCTTTTGCTTTGGTATCAGTCGATAAGCCACACAACCAAATATTCTCAGATGACTGACATCCACCTCCTTTCCAGTCCAAAGCTTTTCTGGTACTGTATTGTTCAAAGCTTTCGTTGGGCTCCTATTCTTCAAATATACAACAGTATTTACAGCCTCGGCCCAATACTTTTTACTTAAATTCGATCCGGCCAGTAGTGTTCTTGCTTTGTCCATAATTGTACGATTTGCGCGTTCAACGATGGAATTTTGCTCAGGTGTGTAGGGTACTGTCGTCTGATGTTTTATTCCTGCAGACTTCAAAAAATCATTAAATTTTGCATTACAATACTCTCCACCACCATCAGATCGTAAAATTTTAATCCGTTTACTCGTCTCATTCTCAACTTCCGCCTTATATTCACGGAACTTGTCAAAAGTTTGACTTTTATTTTTCAAAAAATAAACATGAGTCTTTCGAGTATAATCGTCAATAAAAGCAGAACATACCTCGAACCTCCGAACGACGGCTCTTCCATAGGACCGCATACATCGCTATGCACGATTTGCAAAACATCCTTGGCTCTCGTACCTTTGTTTTAAAGGGACTCTTGCACGTCTTTCCTTCAATACACGGAATACACGGTTCGCACAAATCTGAATTTTTAAATTCCATACCAGTTACGATGTTTTTCATTTGTAACATATAATTTCGACTTAAATGTGATAAACGTTTATGCCAAATGTTCGAAATGTTTCCATTTTGTTTTGACAATGTCAAATTTACGACGTTGTTTTTCTTTTCTGACAACTCGTAAATACCATCGACTTCTTGACATGTTGCAATAATTCCGTTTTTATTTTGAATAATGCAACCTTCTTCGTCGAAAATAATTGTACATTTCTTCTTGGTCAAATCACTTACCGATATTAAGTTCATGAATAAGTCAGGAACATGGGAAACATTTTCTAAAATCAATTTTTCTTGTTCGCTGACTTGGGGCTCAGCATTCCCTCGTCCTTTTACTGATAACTTCGCACCATTAGCGACTGAGATTTTCATGTTGCCTTTTTCAGGTTTATAGGACAACAACTTACTCCTGTCACGGCAAAGATGGCTGGAGCAGCCACTATCTAGATACCACTTATCTTTATCTATAGCCTTAGTGCCGCAGCAGACATTCGCGATCTTCGCTCGCTCTTTGCAATCAGACGCCTTATGCCCTTGTTTATGACACTTGAAACATTTATACACGAACTTCTTGCGATCGTTAGCTTTAGTTGTAGATTTGGCAACGCTCGACGCTTTGTGTGTCACCAGTGCTTGCTCGTAGTCACTATTCAACTTGCTTTGTCTACCTCCTTCTTGCAACAATTTAGTCTTTATTTGCTCCAACGTGATTGACTGACCACTGTTGTCTACAGCCATTATGAGAGGGCTGTACTCTGGGGTCAAACCACCCAGCAAAATCGATATTAACCAATCATCAGGAATTTCGGCGTCAATATCCTTCAATTGTTGTGCAAGGAAAGTAATCCTAGATAAATAGCTCTCCATGGAACTGAAATGGTCTAACTTACAGTTAAAGAGCTCTCGCTGAATGTGGATGCGTCTACCCCAACCTTTATCTTCATAGGCTTTCTGTAAATTGTTCCAGGCTTCCTTTGCAGTTTTTGCATTGTAGACATGGGTAAAACACTCTGGTTCCAACAACAGGCAAATAGTTGTTCGTGCTTTTCTGTCTGCATCAGCATTTTCTACATTTTTTGAAATTACGTCCCACCAGTTTTTATTTTCTAGATAGTTACGCACCAGGAACTTCCAGTTTGGGTAATCCGACGTACCCTTCAGCTTTTAATACCACTTATGTCGTTTTCTTCTGACATATTTTACGCAAGTTTCACTACTACACAAAAATTATTTCACAACCACTTTTTATAACTAACACTATCTATGCCTGGGGCACATAACCTATTGGAAATTGGAGAATTAGGGCTCCAGCAGAGGTTCAGTGGCGATAGTTCAAAAACAAGTTATCGTGGTGAAAGATATATTTTGAGTGACACAATAACAAACAATACTAAAATATTGTTCTATGAAACATTTCAAACTTATGTCATAATACGTCGTATGGATTAACTATAAAACCGGCATACGCATATGCAACCTCCAATAATATAAAGAGGAAATAATCGTTTGTTACTTCGTTATTTTCAAAAATGTTAGGCATGTCTATGAAAACTTCAAGAAACCCAATGTGTTAAAAAAATATCAAAAAGACATCTATTCAGTTTTTTCAGTCTAAAATCGATGGTTTCTACGTCCTTTCTCGTAGCTCAAACTCTCTCCATACCAAATTTCATCCCAATTAGTTCAGCGATTTACGCGTGAAGAGGTAACAGGCAGACAGAAAATATTAGTTTGGATTGGTATGGATAGTATGGATGAGTCGCTGGATCACTACTATTTCGTTACTTTTATTTTATATAGAATTCAGCATTTCAAATTTCAACTCGCTCATAAATCTCGCTAAAACGACAAAACACGGATATGTTATTTAAAAGAAGACTTTTATTAAGATAAACATAAATAAATCATTCTTAATAAAATCTCGGTTCAGAAAACAGCAATCACAGCATTTCATCTTGAATATTAATATTCATGCCCGTGTTTGCTGGTTCGTGTTATCGCTGCGAGAGGGCGTTAGCGAGTCGATCGCTCACCCGTTTAGTGTAACTTCTTAAGTCCTAGAAGATGAGAAAATAGTAGATTGATTGACAAGGGGCTAAAGTAGGCCATAGTACCACGAGATGGTTATTTTCCCGAACGAAGTGAGGGAAAATTGTTCGAGGGGTAATATGGCGTTTAGACCCGAGTTATGCATACTAGTTTTCACTTCGACTGCGAGAAAATAAGATAAAATAACATTTCAACAATTAACAAATACAATTTCATTCACCCGCAATGAATTCTGAGTCAAAAATGTTTAATTTGGCAGTCTTTGTATTTTTTTCACTGCTTTGATACAGACAGGATATATACGCCGTGAATAAATGCCATAGACAACGTATAATTGGGGCTTCAAAGAGTTTGCCAACGATTTAAACTTTTTTAATGCTTGTGAAGTAGGAACTAAAAAGCACCTAATGCTTTGACAATTTGATTGCGTTTCCTCATTGGTCGATTTTAATATTGTGGTATTGTCTGATTGGTTGATACTTTATACAAAGTTTTTTTAATGATTTCACATTTTTAAACAGTATTCGCACCAAAAAAGAATCTAGAGTTGCGATTAGCTTCGATATCTGTCGTGATTGGTGGATTTAATACGATGAAGTGTTCTGGTTGGTCAATTTAAAACGTTTTGTATATCATAAATATGTATACATATTTTCCCAAGAGGCTAAATGTATTACTTTAGTCCGCCTTGGCAAGCATAATATGACTCACTTTTAGAGCATGAGAAGTGAATTTTTTTTTTTTTCTTTTATACAGAACAAGCTGTAGTCAGTCGCACTCTGTTAGGCGAGGTCGAGGGTGTAGCATGCTGGTTCAGTGAAAAAAATAAATGAAAAAAGGTTTATTTACTAATACAGCGTTCGTAATTAACACACTGTGTCCTGTGCTAGGAAACCCTGTGTTACAGGACCCAGATTCGTCAATCTTAATTTACATTACTTATGTATACAAGTTGTATAGACAGTAAACAGTTCTTACTTATGCTACCTATATTTAAAATGATATATGCCCACTTTGTTACTTTATTTCTAAATTATATTTATATAAATTTGTGTGTGTAAGTGTGTGTGCGTGTGTGTGTGTGTGTGTGTGTGCGTGTGTGTGTGTGTGTGTGTGTGTGTGTGTGTGTGTGTGTGTGTTTGTGTGTGTGTGTGTATATTTTTGGATTCGAAAGGATGAACGTTTTATGAAAATATAATATCAGTAGCAGCCTATTGACTTTAGACCCAAATTATATCTTTCCGGGAATGCAGGCAAAGGGACCGAATTCCATTCCTTAGCAGTCCGCATTAGGAAGGTAGAAGCGAATCGAATCGAATATTCGAATATTCACAATGACCGCTTTTGGGCCACCCATATCCAGTAGATACCAACGAACTTTACCATGTCTTCTTTGACCACTGTACGTTTGCCTCTGGTATTGAAGCATGCTCGCTTATTATGGGCTTCATATGAAGGCTCAAAGTCACCCAAAGAGCAATGGAGATGGCTAGCCTGGGAGTCTCTGCGCGATCAACGAAATGATGGCATTCGTAGCAGAACCGAAGTAACCTATGTAGCCCTCCGGGTCGATAAACTTAAGTGGCATTAGAGGCGTAGAACCGAGGGCCGTTGGGGCGTAAAGGTTCTCGTGTGGCAACCACGTGCCACAAAGCGCAGTGTGAGTAGACAAGGTGGGCCGACGACATGGCAAAGATCACGTGAAATTATAAATTAAGTACAAAAAAAATGATAACAAAATTGAGTGTCCGCGATTACTTATGTCCTCCAAATTTTTCATATCCAATGTTGGAGTGTTAAAAAACATCGCAATTAAAAAAAAAATGATTTATTCACTAACAAGCAATTTGTAACAAAAAGCAGGTGTCCCATTTTTAAGTAAAAAAATACCTGTGTTAAGGAACACCGCTCTTCCATAGTGATTATCTAAAAGCTAAGAACAAAAGTAGGTAAGGTATAACATTTAACTTAATTATTAATAAGTAAACTATGTAAATACTAGACAACATTGTATGTAATTTTTAAGAAGTTACTTTATTGTTTAAACTTATAACTTAAAAGCCACTTATGTAATGTTGTGTGTGTGTGTGTGTGTGTGTGTGTGTGTGTGTGTGTGTGTGTGTGTGTGTGTGTGTGTGTGTGTGTGTGTGTGTGTGTGTGTGTGTGTGTGTGTGTGTGTGTGTGTGTGTGTGTGTGTGTGTGTGTGTGTGTGTGTGTGTGTGTGTGTGTGTGTGTGTGTGTGTGTGTGTGTGTGTGTGTGTGTGTGCAATGGACGGATAATCAGTTTAATTACAATGCACACCTCCAATAACAACTAGCAGATACATACAGATTGAAATAAATAACAGTAGAAGGTAAGCAACAGGCAATCTTATCGCTAATAAGCGATCTCTTCCAGACAACATTAGTTAAGTCACGTGTCAAGTTCAAATCAGTACGCCTAGCATAAGAGGGGCGCGACAGTGTCTCGAGTTCCCTCTTAAAATAACATAGTTAGAAAAGGACATGTAGACTATCTCGCCGCGAAATTCAAACTTAAACTCAAACGTCTATTCAATAAGTAGGCCACAAGGGCACTTTTCCACGTCGAGTATGTCTCTGACCCGAGAAGCATTTTGACTATTATGACCGGCAAGAAACACGGCGGGACTTATTTTTTCAAAACAGTATTACAAAAGAGCACTTAATCATACATAAAAATGCATTATTCTATAAGAAAAAATATCAAACGGTTACAAAATTTACTTCCGAAGAAAAAACAAATATAAGTACTTACAAGTCCAAATCTGACTGCTTAGAACGAAGTAACAAAACTTACAAAACTCGCGTGAAATAATCCCGCGCCCCTTTTTTGGTAGTCCTTATGGCCCGGTCCCGTGAACATCGAAGTTCGTATATTTCGAGCATCTTTCTCTTTTACTCTAATGAAGGCGTCATCAGAGTGTCAGAGACAATCGTCCGAAATTTACGAATATCGTTTTTTGCGGTAGCGCCGCTGGAATCCAAGTCTCTTGCCTCACTAGAGCTCTGTTCCCGATTGAAGTATCACTCCGGCAAAGCTTACCCCTGTATTATACTTTACCTTCATTATAATAAGATATTCATTTTCAACTACAAACGGCGTTTGAACCTTCTTATTACTCTGTCCAGATTTCTGTAGAAATGATCGCACAGTTTGGTGTTATTTTTGGTTTACTGGTAGACAGCTGGGCTGGCTAAAGGATAACCAAAACCTACTTAATATAATGCATGCCCTTCTACAGAAATCTGGACAGAGTAATAAGAAGGTTCAAACGCCGTTTGTAGTTGAAAATGAATATCTTATTATAATGAAGGTAAAGTATAATACAGGGGTAAGCTTAAAAAGCTTAGCTTAGCTTAGCTTTTTAAACGTTGGTCAGTCTTGCATAAAAAAAAAAAAAAAGAACGGTTCAAACGACCGAAACCCATCCATTTTGCTAGACTGTAATTAGGCATTGTAAACGTTGATTTGAATGTTTCTGTTTACTTATATCAGAAAGGAACTACTAAGTGGTAACAATAAGTACAACAGTCGACAAATGGAATATTAGCGTATCACAGGGCACGAACGGGTATTTTCTACATACCAAAAACACAGGTATTATTTCGTTCCTTTTTGTTCTTTGCTTTTGTATTTCGTGTTTAATTGGAAAATGTATCTTTTTCGGAGCTGTAACATAAATACAGTATTGAGGACCTACACAAAAGGCAGGAACAAATAGCTATTTCGATTATTATTTTTTCAGAAAACCGGCCCTGGTGTATTCTAATTTATTTATTTATTGGACGACTCGTTTGGCTTAGTGGGTGGTGACCCTGCCTATGAAGCCGATGATTCTGTTTTCAAATCTCAGTAAGGGCATTTATTTGTGTGATTTGACGACATCGTACGGAACACGTGGTGTTCCGTACTTTTTGTAGGCGTATGCGGAGCCGGATCGAGCCTACAA
Source organism: Grapholita molesta (assembly GCA_022674325.2). Classification (NCBI taxonomy): domain Eukaryota; kingdom Metazoa; phylum Arthropoda; class Insecta; order Lepidoptera; family Tortricidae; genus Grapholita; species Grapholita molesta. Next base: position 13,265,239 of record CP053135.2, on the reverse strand, counting down.
AGACCTTTTCGACAATTTAATTATATATATATAAGGGGTACACTAAGCGTGTCATAGGACGCGCAATGAGATAGCGCCCGCCATGGTGTATTGAGTTTTAATGAAATCTAAAATGTAATTGGGTGGAAAGGATGGGCCAGCTACTGAGGTATTAGAAAAAAACCGAACGCCTGCTTACGAGTAATAAAAGGGTATACAATTTTATTTCCGGCAGCGTATTTATTATTTTACGGCTAAATTACGAACATTGATGTCAGTTGGTGAACAGGGGACAATCCCTGTGTACAAGACTTGGTTTTTTTCTTAATATCATTTTAAATTTATTCGTGTCTACTGAAAACTAAAAAACAGCCAATATTTGCAGCAAACAGCAAAGCACATGTGCGCCATTATCGGCGGGTTTCGCCGAATCTCTATAAATCTCTGTAAGAGCCTCGTTAGTTCGGGCTCGACCCGACTTTTTATTCTGTTTCCATGTTTATTTAACTTGGGAATTACGTATATGCTGTATAAATAGTTTTATGACAGGTGGAGTGGTTTTATCTTTACTATATTGCAAAATCGTTTTACATTTTTCTTTGTAGATATAACATTCGGGCCGCAGGTGAAATTTATGGACATACACATAATTGATCTACAGTTACTTATAGACAGTTATATTATATATTTATATAATTGCCAATTGACCGTATTTGGTAGGTAATGTAATGAATTAATGATACTAATGATAATGATGCATTATTTAATTGCCAAATTACCTTTACAAAACTATTACAACCACGAGAACATCCAACCGCACATTTGACTTTTGTTTAAGAAGACACGCGCGCTTAGTTGAAGGTACAATAGGCTGTACATAGACTCCGGGCACACTGGCTGCGGCCACTCGACGTTTTCCTGGCGATTCCATAGTAATCAGCACGTCGCATGAACGCGGCATCTCCGAAGCAAATTTACATGGGAACGCTAAAAAACGCGGGACAGAAACGTTAGTGTGCCCACACTCATAGCCTGGGTTCAATGGTCCTTGGGGCAGACAAGTTGTAAAGTGGCAACCTCGAAAAGCGTAATGCTGGACGCGGCGTTCACAAACTGTTGTACGGATGACTCATAAGGGTCGCTGTGAGAGGTCTCCTCGCGTCGTTAATTCTATAGCTACTTTATCTCTAATTAAAAATATATATTATATTTGGGAAACAAACAACACGTTATAATATAGGAACAATAACTTTTTATTTTTATTTTTTGTGACGTAGCGGCAAATCAACAGACGGATTGCCTGGTGGTAAGCAAGAACCCTCTCCCATGGGCACTGGTAACAAGCGCTTTGCCGGCGTTTAAGGGGGGTTGAAGCTCTGACCTTACTCGCCATCAGGAACACAACACTAGATAGGTACCTGAAAGGTAGCAGTGCTATTATGACTGTGATCTTCTGTAAGGAGGAGGTACTTCCCCAGTTGGGCTGCTCCAGATTCAAGCGTGATGATCATCGCTGTGCCCTACCTCTGTAGGACGTAGTTTAAGGATATACCCAGGTTCATTAGACATAGTTGAAACATAAGCCAGTTTCCACTTACTGGTAATAATAGTTCCTGTGGTCCGAAAAATAAATATAGATAGTTAACTTATTTTTTATTATGCAGAAACGTCTGCTAGCTAATATTTTCAGCAGCACTATATCTTCGATATTTAAATCGAAAGAAAAATATAAAAATTTGCTTCGCAGTGGGACTCGAACCCACAACCCCTGGATCCACTGGTCAATTTTTTCTATTTTTCTTTCGATTTAATTATCGAAGATAAAGGTAGTTAACTTTCATTTAAAATTATGGAACAGTTTGCAGACGTTCTATATATACGAAACTACCGGTTGAGCCTTAAAATAAGTAAAAACTAAAAATGTATGCCTTTCGCGATTTTTCCTTTATCTTTGCTATAGGACGTTGCTTCGTTAAAGATTCACGGGAGGTAATAAGTTTTGATTCCTTTACGAGAATGGAAAAAAAGCAGATGTTTTTGATTGCATCAGCCTAGAAGTGTGATATTTTCACAGTTTTAATAAACAGTAGACGTGGGTATTTGATATGAATTTTAGCTTGATACCTCTACGCGTTGAGGAAAAGGGTCTTGATAGAGAGACGGGCAACAAAGTGGGTTCCGTAAGGGTTCCGTTTTTTTTCCTTTAAAGGTACGAAACCTTACATATGCCGCCACTTATAGATACAACTTTTAGGGTAGACAACGCGCATGCGAATCCTCTGGAGTTACTGGCGTCCACAGGCTACGGTAACTGCTTACTATCAGGTGGGTCATATGCCTGTTTGCCACCATCGTTGTATATAAAAAATAGATAGTAAAAAAAGTTTACTGCTATTTTGTGCTAATGTTGCTTCCGGATCTAATTCTCATTCTGATAACAACAAATTAATTATTTATTGGCGAGTTTGAAACTTTCGTCATTTTCCCGGTAATAGCCACTCAAGGGTAAGGTACTGGCATTGAAAGATTGGAGTGGAGTTTAATAACTTTGACTATCGCTTAGGGGCAGGCAGCCATTATTAAATATTTATAACCTTAACATTTAAAAGTTGAATTGTATGCTACATGCTCGGCGGGCCCACGCAGAATTAATACTTTAGTTAGTCAATATTTTATGTACTATGACTATTCATCATCATCATCATCATGTCAGCCGAAAGACGTCCTCTGCTGCCTTTCACATCCAGAGGCATCAGTACCAGGTCGTCGGTCCACTTTGTTGGAGGCCTACCTACTCTGCGTCTTCCAGTTCGTGGTCGCCAATTCGAACCTTTCCGCCCCATCGGCCATCGGTTAAGCAGACCAAAAACGCTGGTGGCCTAGCGGTAAAAGCGAGCGACTTGCAAACCGGAAGTCGCGGGTTCAAACCCCGGCTCCGATCAATAAATATTTCGAAACTTATGTACGAAATATGATTTGATATTTACCAGTCGCATTTCAGCGAAGGATATCATCGTGAGGAACTCGGACTAATTCCAATGAGGCCTGGTTGGAAGGTCAGATGACAGTCGCTTTCGTAGAAACTAAGGCATACGGCAATTCCTGGGATTAGCTGTCAAGCGGATCCTGGGATCAGCCGCCGAATTGCCGCCGCTCCCATGAACAGTGGCAAAATGCCAGGAAGTCAGGACAACGCGAGGATTAATATGGCCATTTCAATACAGCTCATCTTTCTTAGGCAACAAGGAGAAAATACTGTTGGGTAGGCAGCAGGGTCCTTCGAAACCAACAGTTATTGTGGTCGCAAACCCACCTACTGGGCGTGGCGAATATGTCAACCCAATAAGATACTAGTAATATTCGAGGGAGGCATATGAGCTGAAGTGATGATGATGATGACGTCGTAACATAGCCAGACATACCTATGGTACATTTTTAAATCAATTTATCATTACTTACCTAAGGCTTGTTGACCTAATTGCACTACTGTACAACTACAAACGGCTTTCCAACAAATTGTTTACCAGCAAACAGGTCAAGCTGTACCGCCCCAAATCTGTGGTTTCAAGTCAATAGTTCGAGTTCCTTTTAGTATCTACCTACACAGACGTAAGTCTGAACTAGGTATTTAGCAGAGCTATATAAAGTCTGTAAGAACTATAAGGCCGAAAGATTAAACCGCTTAAAATAGCGCAATCATCAACTAAGACATTTTTTTGATTGCTCAACTTATTTTAGCTCTGAAATTATTATCTATATTAATATAAGAAAGTCGTATTAGTTCCGGCTTTTATAACTCGAGAACGGCTGAACCGATTTGGACGTTTTTCTTTATTAGCTGCACAATACTGCGTTAGATCACTGAGTAATATTACACAAAAAACAATGTTAAAGAACAAATACCAAAAAAAATAATCTCAAAACATCTTATTCTTCTTTTAAAAAAATATGGCTTCCATCAATAAATCAATCGATGATTTCGCCAATATCAAGTAGAATAACAAATAAGTATAATAACATATCAATTTGCCCTTAGAGCATGACGTTGTTCGGTAGAAGGCCTTGCGTTTTGTAAAGTGGTAGCTGGACTTTACAGAGAGCTAAGAGGCGGCCGTGACCCTGGGATTGCCGGGTGATGACCAAAATAGTGGTTCAAACACGTTTTGAAATCTATTCTTCATTACCTGCACAATTCTGCGTTAGATCACTGCATAATACGCTATAAATAAATATTACACACTAAAGTAAGTTTGAACAAAAAACAAAAAATATATTTTCAAGACGACTTCGCCATTTTGAGGTTACATGGTTCATTAGCTGTCAAACTTGACGTAATAACGACTTCCATGCTCTGTTATAATTTTTTTACCTTAGAAAATACGTAGACTAACATTTTTTGTCCCAATATGTATTTACAGTACATTTATTGAATAGATTCGACTAGTGCCCAGAATAATTTCTCATTTGTCTGTTTTGCTTGCCAAGGCAAACATATTTCTTGAAGTCGGCCATGGCGCTATGTCAATAAGAATGACAGTAAATTGACACGAAGAAAAATAATTCGGCTGTTTACCTGTCGGTCGGATATCGGGACCAGTGAATGACGATTACTAATGATATTAGTATATACACTGTGTAACGTGAGGAAACCGAATGATTTTAACAGCGTATTCCTGAGGCCAAAAAAAGTAAAAAATATCATATAACTTTCGGTCACTCACGGAATAAAAAAAAAACTTTTTTTTGTTTGTTTTTTTTTTTGTTCAATAGTGATATAATCGCCCTTAAGAAAGTGAACGGTGGTGCTGAGTTATATTAAAATCTTTTTTTTTTGTAATGGGTTGGAATTCCGAAACGAGGTCAATTTCTAAAAGGTTTATTGGAACTACTTAGTTACAAACGGTTAAACTCACGTGTAATTATATCGCACTCTAGTACTAGAGCTTACCCGAAACATGTCGCCTAGTGCGATATAATTACACGTGAGTTTATCCATTTGTAACTAAGTAGTAGCTAGCAGGATAGCTCCCGCAAAATTATTTGGTTGCCTCATGTTACGCGGTATGTTTGGAACGTGTGTTTTAGTACAAAAAGGAAACAGTACTGTCAATTAGTTTTCTTAATAACAATCGATGATTTTTTATGTCACTAAGACAAATCAAATTATTTTTTTATTAAATATTTAGTTTTTTTGCGATAGCTATGAGGCTTCTAAACCTGCCTTTGAGGCAGAATCTGGTTCTGATTACTTTTTCTTGAGTATATGTCATCTATTTCAATAAAGTTTTTCATGTCGACATAATTTTTTTTTGTTGGAATTTCAAGTTAATTTTGTTTTTATAATTTTCCTGTAGCACAAGGCCTGTACTGCCAGTTAGCCAAACGGCTGATCGGTGTCACCGGTGACAAAAGAACTGGCAGCTTCCTCGCTCAACGCATAAGCGTAGTTCAGCGAGGAAACGCTGCCAGCATCCTCGGCACTATGCCACAGGGGCCAACATTAGAATTAGATTTTTAGTTTTTCCTATTTAGATTTAGTTTTAAAACATGTTTTCTACTCTTAATATTTGTTTAAAGTAATTTTAAAATGAAATCTTTAAATAAAATTAAAAAAAGTTAATATTTTTATTTTAATTTCCTGACTTAACATACATTTACATACATACATACATTTCAGCCGTATGCAGTCCACTGCTGGACATATGCCTCCCACAAATATGACTTGTAGCATCTTGGGGGTAGTTGCCATAGTTGCATAGACGGGTTGGCGGATTGGGTTTCCACGGACGCTGCTGCCCGTCCGTAGGATTTTTCCCCTTGTCGCCTCTTACGACACCCGTATGGGGTGGTGCTATTGGCATGGCACGGCTAGGCGGCTTTTTTAATATTTTTTTTGCAATTAATTTAAAGTGTAAATAGTAAGAAACGGCGTCATAGCTAAAGACCAAATATTCGTTTTAAACTACAAATGAGAAAGTTCATAAATAGTAGGATAAAATAGCTTTTACTTTATTACTGGTTACTTACATTTCAACGCACCAATACCTAACAAGCCTGTCGGTCATGTATCAGTTCATTAAGATGTTTTACTTAACATAATACAGCATCACAATGATTTAAACTAGTCTACATGTGAGTATTATAGGTTCATTATAACTGCAGACGTAGTTTCTCTATAACACAATCTGTGATTCCACAATCCTCCAGTTTGCCAGTATTTACGCGTACATCGACAATCTGTCTATAGCTAGTTTGCCGTCAGACTAATCGAAACGACAGTACAGTAATTTTGACCGATCGAAAGAAAAAAAGTGACGGAATAGCTTTTCATAGAGAAGTTTATGAATTATCACTTCATATTAAGCAGAAAGAGTAAGTAAAATCATGCCATTTTATTGTCTTTAAATGCGAAACATGAAATGGAAATTATCCTATTCTATTTACTGGTCACCGTACCAGTAAAGAGAATAGGGTAATTTCCCGCAAGTAGGGTAATTGATGCCCTTCTTATTAAAAAAATATGTACATATAAATGCATATCATCTAGGTAGGTAAATGGCTAAATTATTATTGATTGTGCATTTTGACCTAGGCTAGGTCGGCGTAGTTATTTTCCGATATTAAGGATATTAAAGACTCTCACATGAATAATGTTTGATAGTTAACGTTTGTTTGTTATGTTTATTACTTTTTTACTTTCGCGCATTTTCAAGAACTACCTACTCGTATAACATAAAATAAAAACTATTTTTTTTTAAACAAGAACGATATTAAAAATAATGATGACCGGCCGGTTGACACTGCCTAAGAAGCCGGTGGTTCTGGGTTCAAATCCCAGTCAGGGCATTTATTTGTATGATGAGCACCGATATTTCTTCCTGAGTCATGGGTGTCTTCTATGTATTTAAGTATTTATATGTATCTATCTATTATAAATATATATCATCGTCTACTACGTATAACACAAGCGTTCCTGAGCTTACCGTAGGACTAGGTCGATTTGTGTAAGATTTTCCGAAATATTTATTTATTCTATTTTATTTTTATTTTAATGATTTCACAATTGGGATAAATTTGTGTTCATTAGTATTACCCGTCTACACGCACCTTTTCAAATCGTCCACCATTGCAGTGTTACAGTTTCACTTAACTGACATGTCATATCAAATGATAACTCTATCGATAACCTAATTAACTTTGCAACCTTCATTCAACTGGAAAACCTCAATAAACACTACCATTAATTATAAACACAAAAGATTTTCTACGAAAACTGCTCAAAATAAAGAGAAGAGTTTATCGCCCATAAAACACATAAACTTATTCAATTACTCCGGCTTTCCGAAAACGGCAGATAATTATCGCAGTATCGAGTCGACGTGAATTTATCGAGCGGTGCAAAAAAAAGTTAGACCTCTGTTCTGTGACAGTACAATCCCTTGACATCCAATACACAGTCAATATGTTTATGATATTTAACTAAAAGTTACACTTGACATTAAATAAATACATACACACATACATACATTTCAGTCGTATACAGTCCACTGCTGGACATGGGCCTCCCACAAATATGACTTGTATCATCTTGGGGGTAGTTGCCATAGTCGCCAGGCGGGTCGGCGACCGCGGTAGCAGTAGATTGGGTTTCGACGTACGCTGCTGCCCGTCCGTAGGATTTTTCCCTTTGTCGCCTCTTTCGACACCCGCGGGAGGAGATGGGGTGGTGCTATTCTATTGAGCCGGCATCACACGGCATTTTAAATAAATAAATTTTGTTTCAATAAAAAAATAAATATTATTATTATTTGGGTTTACATAAATGGGTGAACAAATTTCTATGCGTATTTTAATATTTAAAGGGGGTTCCTAGTAAGGATATAAATAGACGTGATTTATCAAAACTGGTACAGTCGTAAACATTGAGGACTTTTCAGTGCACTTGAAATTATCTTCTGTCATTGACAACAGGTTTGGCCTAGTGGGTAGTGAGCCTGCCTATAAATCCAACGGTCCTGAGTTCATATTCCAGTAAGGGCATTTATTTGTGTGATGAATACAGGTAGTTCCTAAATATGGGTGTTCTATGTATTTAAGTATTTGTGTACTATATATATCGTTGACTTACAACACAAGCCTTCTTGAGCTTACCGTGGGGCTCAGACACAATATGTGTAATATTTATTTACTATTTATTTAAAATTGTAATTTCGTCACAAAACTGACAAAGATTTAACTAAACCGAATGCGAAGACGGAACAGCATTTCTGTACTAAGCAATATTTTACAATCCGTCAAATGCCGTCGTAACCCATTTTCGGATATTTTTTATAACTAACTTTAGATATTTGGTAGTTTTCAAAATTTGGTACACCCAATTAGCGAAAGTTGTTAAGAAAAGTTACATCACTGTCAGTTTCGTGACGACAATTAAGCATGAAATCTTTATGAAGATCTACTTTTTGCCTTTAATTAACTTGTAATATCGATTGAAGTTTATAAAATGAACAGCAAAATCAAGTTTTTATCGAAATGTAATACTTAATTGTCGTCACGAAACTGACAGTGATTTAAATTTTTTTTAACAACTTTTGCTAATTTGGTGTAACGAATTTTGAAAACTCCCATTTACATAAATATATAATTGTTTAACTAAACAACTCACACTAATTAGGTACACTATTTTTTTACCTAGCAATAAACCAGCATTTCCTTTCAATTTTATTCACCAATTTCACTATTTAAGAACAGAGCCCTTGCGCTGATTAAAAATAAGGTTTATTGTTACCGCTAAAAAAAATTAGAGTAAAAAGTTAAATTTAAACTTGCGAAATTCATTACAGCAACTTGATGCCGGGGGCATGACACGTTTTGGATAAAATATATTGTTTATTTGTCATTTAACTGCATGAATTTAAATGAGTGTACCTGAGCCAAGTGGGAATACGCTGAGCCCATTATAATTGTTATTAATGCGCGAGGAAAAAATTGTAATGACAACCTTTGACAAAACTTCGAATTGATTGTTGATCTATTTACTATTTTTTTACAATCATAAGGTGTAGGTGTAGTAAGTTATTGTTTTGAAATTTTTCTACATATTTTAAGAAATAAGATCAATAGTATGTATAAATCAACTTCACTAAAATTACACAAATTATTCAGTAATTTTTGAGTAAAATACTATATTTTTAAACGAATATCGAGTTACATTTTATGCGAAATGTTAAATTTGTTATTATTTGAATACCAAACATCGAATCCGACAGTATTTTTAAATTACAGAAAAAGAAAAGAAAACTTAAATAGGTACCTACTATTTATTGAACAACTCAACAATTGTAAACGAATACAAAAGTACGAAAAAAATGTTTTATTGCCACAACTAGGAAGTTGCGAAAATAATTACTTAAGATACTAACCTTTTACATTTCCCAAGTCTTACATTACTTAACTCAGAAGCGCCGGACCGAGTCGCGCATGAATAAATGGTTTATCTCCGCCTAATCTGTCTCGGAGGTTTTCTCTAAGTATGTAAAATGAGTAAATATATTTCCATTATCAAATTCCCATGTACACCGCTGTGAAACAACGGGAACATTTTTCCCACTTTATTATGACAATAAAAACTACGTTACGTAACGCAAACGTATGTTAAAGCACTTTATGTTAAGTCCCATTTAACCACCGGGTGCTATCCAGTCGACAATGGCAATAAAACTGTTTCTCTTTCATATACGATTGGACGTTTTGTTTCTGTCCCTGTCGTTTTAGTAGGCAGTTAAACGTAAAGCTCTGCTGAGGTTGTTATGCGAGTAAAAGATTGTTTTAGACTTTTGTTTTACTGCGTTTGTGAGTAATTGCTATCATGAGAGTTTTAGTCATTCATTTGATTTAGTTTTATTAGATTACTGAGTTATACCATACCGCTCCAATATAATGAATAATAAATAAATATTACAAGACATCCTTACACAACTTGACTAAAGCCCTACGGTAAGCTCAAAAAGGCTTGTGTTGTAGGTACAGACAAATAATTAATAGAAAACACTCATGACACAAAAACTAATATCCGTGCTCATCACACAAATAAATGCTCTTACTGGGATTGGAACACAAGACCGTCAGCTATATAGGCAAGGTCACTACCCAGGAAAAACATGTGTGTGTATAATATACGAGAGATCGTAACCAGTTTTCTGAAAAGAAAATCTAAATAGTTACAATTCGTTCCTGCCTTTTAAATATGTAGGTCACCTGTAGTCAATATGCCCAATGTCAAGCAAAAACGTTTTTAAAATAGGCATAAGTACCATATTTTATTTAAGTAATTTAATTTAGGTAATTTGTACCTCGTAAATTCATAGAGCCAGATTATAATACCGATTATCCAAACAGGATAAATTATCCGAGCTTAATTTTCATTTCCCAAATATTCCTGGAAAATCTTCGAGAATTGTATCTTAACACAAATCCTTCAAATATTCTCTCTAAACATACAGTCATTAACTCGGGCCTCCGTTGCTTAATTTAAAATTTTAATGAATAAATTGGAATACAAATTTCAGTTCGGAATTGTTTTTAATCTAGAAGCAAAAAATCTAAATAAAATCTGTCACGGATTCCATTATTTGTGGCGCTTCGAGATTCAATTAACTTTTTCGCTTGAAGATGCAATAAATCAGTGGGGGAGGATTAATTTGTGAACTGATTGGGCGAGATAAGTGTTTTGCGAAAAAAAGGCAGCTGGAGACTTGAGGAACAAATAAAGATCGAGGGTTAACTTGCGATTAATTTCGAAAATAAAATGGAGTTCTTCTAATGTCCGTAGCGGGATAATTAGTTCGTTAGGCCTGGCATTGACCGGATTTTTTCTTGTTGCGAATTCCGAAATTTCGACATTAGTCAAAAGGTATCCTCAGCGCAGGAATGCTGCAAGCATTATGCGAACTTTTTAATCAGGTACGATGCAGAGAAGGTTACTTTAAGCTGGTTTTAACTTTTTTTTGTCTTTAATTCTTTAGTCTTAGTCTTTATTTTATTTTTATTTTTTATTGTATTATTTTGTGTATATGAAAAAATTTTAATTATGGAAGTCAATATTAAGGTAGTCAAACAAAACCTCTTCTCAAATACTTAGGAATAGCTCAGAATAAATAAGCTAGTTACTGAACTGAACCATTCCTTTCCTTTCACTCGATTGATTTTCTCATATCTTGCGTCTTTCTCAACATGGCTACTTATTAAATGATGTAATAGTGAATGATGAATCTAGGGTATCCATTGCTTCTTGTAAGTATACAGCCGCTCTATTTATATTATGGTAATTTGAAAGGCTTTGTAATAAAGGCCAAAGCCTATCAAATATAGATACTCTTAATTCGTCTTCCTTTAGGGACATTAATTGGCAGTCACAAATTGATTAGAAAGCAATTTGACAGAGGAAGATCAAATTGATAATAAAGCAGTGAAAAATTACAATTTTAAAATTAGAAACACTTGTCTCAGTCCTTAATGCAATTAACATCGCAGATTTAGATGTTTGCCATGTAACAGATATATAAAATTGACAATATGTAAGGAATACTCAGAAATTAAGAAACTTTAATGAATAACTAAATCTTTATTTTGTCACTTATTAGGTGTGTTGCTTGTGAAGTGCGCGTTATGTAGCCAATGTACTTACACGAAACTGTAATATCGGATCTCAAGTATTTTCTGTGCGAAAGGTAATCTACACTAATATTATAATGTTATACAAATATTATAATTTAGTTAGGCGTCCACTGCTGTCTATGTGTAGCTATGCTGGTATGATGATGATAAAAGTAAAACGCAATTAATAAAGTGATCAGAGATAGTAAGCAGATCGTAGGACCGCTGGCTTTGAGAAAAAACACAACCTCCAGAACTTCTTTACGCTAAATTTAACCGCAACTTTGTGAAGATTTGCAAGAAATTTAAATACGGAACGAGTAACAAAGCATCTCCTTAAGGCATAGTAGGGATTAGTTTCCAGTTTGTTGGTGGGAGTTAAACTAGTTTCTTATTATTCGTAAAGTTACTTTAAGAGTTATAAGGATTATTTTTCGGTGATGTGCTCCCATTACGGCTCGACCACGACTATGCGCGACTTACGGCGCGGGGAGCGTTTTATCTGTTAATTGCGTGTGATACCAACGAATAGATAAAACGCTCGCCGCGCCGCAAGTCGCGCATAGTCGTGGCCAGGCCGTTAGGCACTGATTTTAAACAAGTACATTTTAGATTCATACGAGTATTTCCAATTTGTTACAATTGTTGACACCGATGAGATTTCATTATAAAGAAGTATTAAGTGAGTTAGTTGTACATACAAATAACCTAATATTTCTTTTAGTTCCTTTGATTGACGTCTCTATGGTCTTTTATACTGATAGGTATTTCTTGGTCAATTATTTTGTCGTATCAATGATTCTATAAGTAAGCCTTAAGCATCGTCACAGGGTTGCTAGTTTGTCTGTTTTTTACAGGATACATTTTGGAGAGTGTGCACAGGAATTGCACGATTTAAATCCGCCATCTCCGTTCCACCACCGGACGTCCAGGTGAGGGGAGCGGTTCCATCCTTACGTTGTGAATATTCCATTCATTCGCACGAAGCGGTTCGCTTCTACCTTCCTAATGCAGACTGCTAAGGAACGGAGATCGCTCGCTTCGTCAGTATTCCCGGAAATATATAATTTTGGCCTTTTCAAGGCAAGAGTGAATAGGCTGTTACTGAACCAGCGTGCTACACCCTCGCCCTCGTCAACGCTTACCATCAGGTGTGACTGAGGTCAAACGCTGATCAGTCTTGTATAAAAGAAATATACTCTTGGTTTAAATAGATCTATATATATGTGTCAGTTGGAAGTTGAAAGCCCCAACACAATTATACCATTATTGAGTGCAGTTTCTGTTATTAACTAATATTATTTTCAATTATTCGACTGTATATTGGCGTGCATTGAAATATTCCACATACGGTCGTTTTATTTAAGTAGTCACAAGCTTTATATATGGCTTCGTATCGCGTTTTATTCAGTGTTATTGCTTGTTAAACTGGATGGGATTTATTTAAATGATCGCTCTTTAAACTCATTGATATGTAGATAGTTGACATCGCACATCGTTTGTAGAGTGGAGGTTTTATGTCGACAGTCAATTTTGAATTTAAATGAAAATTATATATATTAAAATCCGGTTTGAACTATTGAAATATCCTTTTTGTTTGTGAAACGATTCAATTCAGGTATCAGTCATCGCGTAATTGGGTGTTATTTTTCAAACTTCATGGACACTATTGAAATAGATTAACTTAAAAAAGCCACACATGCACTAAAATGCTGATAATTTTAGTATTTAACTACGTACAAATCATATTATTTTTTATTAAATATTTTGGTATGTTTTGATTTTTTTTTTTTTTTTTTTATGACATAGGCGGCAAACGAGCAGACGGATTGCCTGGTGATAAGCAATTACCGTCGCCCATAGGCACCCGCAACACCAGATGAGTCACAAGCGCGTTGCCGGCCTTTAAGGGGGGTTGGAGCTCTGGGAACCTTACTCACCATCAGTAACACAACACTACATACTTACCTGAAAGGTAGCAGTGCTATTATGGCTGTGGTCTTCTGTAAGGAGGAGGTACTTCCCCAGTTGGGCTGCCCCAGATTCAAGCGTGATGGTCATCGCTGTGCCCTACCTCTCATTGTTGGACGTAGTTTAAGGACATACCCGGGTCCAAAATCATGGTCATGTTTTGATTTCTAAGTAAGTAAAGATAAATAAATTCAGAGTAAAGAAAATAAGTGACATTCGTAAAAAAAAGTAACGAAGTCCTTCGACGTTCCCCTCCGCTTCTCCAGCTTTCGTAACTTTGTAAGTATTTGTCATCTATTTTTTAGTTTTTTCACTCCTATGAAAATTAATTTCCCAATTATTTGGCCATATATTTTTTTATACGATATTTTACTAATTACAACCTTTTGATGTCTATTATCAGATTTATTACTATTACTATCGCGTCCCCTTGTGCCCTTGGCGGTGGAGACCACTGGTTGTTGGTGCTGCGACGCCAAATGTTTTCTAAGGCAGCTTGGGAGGCGCTTGAGAGAGGGGCCTCGATCCTCGCTCTGGGTCGTTCCTGGTGCAGAGGCTGTCCATTGCGGTTCAACGTGGCAATGCGGCGAGTATAATGGGCACCTTTGCGCCGGGAGCTATGCAGGGCGAGTTTTAAAATAGTTTTTAATATTGTATAATGTGTCATAATTATAGTATAGAAGTCATTTATTTGTTGTTAAGTAATTACCAGGGTTCGGACAAGTCATCGCAAAACAATCGCAAGACGGCTATAGAACAAGATCAATAGAATCGCATTATGTACAATATTATTTAATTATATTTTAAAATGACATTTATTAGTGCAACCCAGAATTCACCATACGTGTGTAAAGGTATTTCCATTAACATTTTTTTTTAATGCTGATGGTTGCATTGCACATACGCAGCCATTAACTTCTGCATGTCTGGGTAGTCTTTAATCCACTTGTTAATTGTATTTATTTGCACCATATTTAAAAGATTTAGAAATAACCATTAAAAAAAAAAAAAAAATAATCGTATTAGTTGAAATTGTCGCCACAAAACTGTTTCAAGCATGCCACTTTGACAAATCTATGACAGACATGCGACTAAAAAGGTCAAATGTTAAATTATAAATCTTAAGTCGCGACTCTATAATAGTCTTGTCCCATGTCCATATCAGTTTCTGCGATGACTTGTCCGAACCCTGGTAATTACGATAATTATTTACTTTTATAAGATATTTGGCAGTTACTTGGAGGATGACAGCTCTGACGTTTATTAGTTCGTTAAGTATGCATGTGGCATCCCACACTTAGTCTGAGAAAACCGTGGATGTAACGAACGAATTTTTTTTTCTTTCTCGCGTTGCCCCGGCTTTTTGCCGTGGCTCATGGGGGCCTGGAGTCCGCTTGGCAGTTAATTCCGGGATTTGGCGTAGACACTAGTTTTACAAAAGCTATTGCTATCTAACCTCCAAGAGGGTACACTAGGGCCTTATTGGAGTTAGTCCGGTTTGTTCACGATTTTTTTCGACAGCGACTGTTAATATCAAAATGATATCACGTAGGTACCTACCTACATAACTAAGAATATAGAATGGGTCTATCGCAAATTAAAATTTATTCACTTTGAATACCGACGTTTCGACACGAATTTTGCTGGGCATTGTCGCGGATTGTCATTCTTTTTTTTTTTTACTATGTGTAGAAAAAACGAAAGAGATTTAAGTGACAATGATTATTTTAAGATTTTCTTCGTAAGAAACCTTATACCAAAATCTCTGTTATTTATATTTTTAGAGCCGTACCCAAGATGGCAATCAAATGTAGAAACGAAAATAGAAAAATAATATAATGGTAAATATGACGTGACGTATCGTTCGATCTCTCATTCATTCCATTGCATTTCTACAACGATTGGCAAGTTGCCTACTACCCGTAACCAGAATAAATTAATTACTTAACATTTAATCTTATGACGTGAACTCAATTGTATCCATTTCAAATTTAATCCTATAAATATTTAAATAAATAAATAAATATTTACGGACAATCTGACACAAATCGACCTAGTCCTACGGTAAGCTTAGTAAGGCTTGTGTTGTAGGTACTAGACGACGATATATATAATAGATACATACATATCAATACTTGAATACATAGAAAACACCCATGACTCAGGAACAAATATCTGTGCTCATCACAAATAAATGCCCTGAGTGGGAATCGAACCCAGGATCTTCGGCTTCATAGGCAGGGTCACTACCCACTAGGCCAGAGCGGTCGTCAAATAAACGTAATATAAGTACTACGTAACGTAATACGTAATATAATAATACGTCTATAAGAAATAATTACTAAAATTGCGTTTACCCTTAAGGCCCCAAGTCCCCGTCGCACCCTTTCTTAATGTAACTGGGTTTCTTGCACTAATTGTCTCGGCTAAGACCTGAAACCTAGTACAGTCAGCAGCAGAAGTAGCTAAGCATTTGAGGTGTTCAAAATGAGGTCAACACGTCTCTATTGTCAAGAGAATAAGAGCGCGTGTAGGTCATTTTCAACACTTCAAACGCTTAGCAACTTTAGCTGCTGACTGTACTAACCTCCGCTAACCCACAACATAGACCAGACTAATTAAATTTCGCCAGACATGATTTATTTGGGCTTGAAATAAAGCCCGCAAAACAATCTTCATTTGTCGTCAAAGGCTTTTATGAGGCTTCAATTACTAGACATGGTTTTACTGTACCTATTGTTCGTAAAGATAACACAATAGACTATTTTACTATTAATAATTTTACATCGGTTAAGAAATTAATTTTGAGATGATTTATGGAAAAACATTTTACTATATTATTTTAAATCGAAAGAAAAATAGAAAAATTTGACTCGCAGCGGGACTCGAACCCACAACCACTGGATCACTAGCCCAGTGCACTACCAGTTGTGCTATACGAGCGCCGCTTAGACGTGTCAAATTTTTCTATCTTATCCTTCCTGGTATATACGTCATTACGGGTGACGTGTAGCATAACTGGTAGTGCACTAAGCTAGTGATCCAGTGGTTGTGGGTTCGAGTCCCGCTGCGAGTCAAATTTTTCTATTTTTCTTTCGATTTAAAATATGTTTGATATGCTAGCAGACGTTTCTGCTTAATTTTTTTTTTATGACAAATGGTGGCAAACGAGCAGACGGATTGCCTGGTGGTAAGCAATTACTGTCGCCCATAGGCACCCGCAACGGGGAGTTACAAGCGCGTTGCCGGCCTTTAAGGGGGGTTGGAGCTCTGGGAACCTTACTCGCCATCAGGAAAACAACACTACATACCTGAAAGGTAGCAGTGCTATTATGGCTGTGGTCTTCTGTAAGAAGGAGGTACTTCCCCAGTTGGGCTGCCCCAGATTCAAGCGTGATGGTAATCGCTGTGCCCTACCGCTCATATTTTTTTTCTATTTTACTATATTACTTACTAGCTTTTCCTCGTCGGCCAGCCGTGCTGGAAGTATGGTTACGGGTTAAAAAATATCCTATGTCCTTTCTCGTAGCTCAAACTCGGAGAAACCAAATTTAATTCCAATTGGTTCAGCGGTTTAAGCGTGAAGAGGAAACAGACAGACAGAGTTACTTTCGCATTTATAATATTACTAGCTGTGCCCCGCGGTGTTACCTGCGGTTTATTAGGGAAAAAACGTAGCCTATGTGTTAATCCAGAGTGTCAGGTAACTCCATACCAAATCTTATTTAAATCGCTCCAGTCATTTAGACGTGAAGAAGTAACAAACATACACACCAGTGGCGGCGAGAGAGTTATTTTCTTAGGCAAGACAGAGGCCATATAGCTTTGCCTTTTCTTTGTGAATCCGAGGAAAGTTGTTGACATGCAAGAGAGTTAGTAAATCCGGCGGGAATCGGCTTGTATGGACGCACCGCCGCTGATACACTCTCACAAACTTTCGCCTTTATAATACTAGTGTATAATATTAGTAAATTAGTATATTAGTAATTAATAGCATTAGTATAAGTAATAGGTAGTATATTAGTATTAGTATGGATAGTATATTACTACGTTTACGTACAGTATATTAGGTACTTATTGAGGCCGGGAAACGAGGGTTGCAGGTCAAGTAAATAGATAAAGACGATGAGTGGAAGATATTTCCGTTCCTAATTTGAAGTAAGTGTGAACATTTCGTTGATGTGCTACAGATGTTATTTTTAGGGTTCCTTAGTCAACTAGGAACCTTATAGTTTCAGCCGTTTTTGAGTTAGGGATCGCAAACTACGGAAACTATACTAAGCATGGCCCGACATGCTATTGACAGATTTTATATATGAATATGATTGTATTGCCATAAAATATAAACACATTGCTTATACGGCATATAATATGTCCAGCTATGGTAGCTCGTGGCTGATATATACCTTAAAGTAAATCTGAATGTTGTATTGTTATTACTGTTTTTTATGTGACAATAATTCAATTAATTGCTATAAATAAATACACATTAAAGGACATGCTTACACAAATGATCTGACCATGGTAAGGTCAAGAAGGCTTGTGTTGAGGGTACTTAGCCAACGATATATATAATATATACAAATAATTAAATACATAGAAAAAACCCATGACTCAGGAATAAATATCTGTGCTCATCACACAAGCAAATGCCCTTACTGGGATTTGAATCCAGGACCATCGGCTTCATGGACAGGGTCAAAACCCATGAGGCCAAACCTGTTGTCAAACCAATGTTTAATACAACAAATACTTAGGTGTCAATTTATATTTGTGGTTATTTATACAAAAGGTTTCGCTGGGTACTGTCCACACATCTTCAAAGCCCCCTTTTACGAGTACTAAGTACCAGGAACGCATCACTGCATACAAAGTTATAATGTTATAAAAATCTTTACATCTTTATCTATGTGGTTGGTAGGTATTTATTACCAGGTATTATACTACGGATTTCATTGTGTTTTGGAATAAGAAACACTTTCTTCCATGTGTAGGTTACTTTGGGATAACTACTTTAGACAGGTGTCTAAATAATTTGCGAGTTCCAACCCTTTTATTCTCAAGTGTACTTCTGAAGGTAGATCTAAATATAACATATAAGTGTTGTTGCGATTGTTTCTTAATGCTTGAACCATAACCAAAAACCGGAGAACAGCCGAAGAAAAATAAAAATATGTTTCTACTTTTGCAGAAATCGCGAATCGTCTGGTTAATGTAACTGGTTACCGAAGAGCTGGCGGCTTCACCGCACAACGTATCAGCATTGCGATACAACGAGGAAATGCCACTAGCATCCATGGAACAATGCCTCAAGGGCCTTTATTAGATTTATTGCAATAACTAGTTAAGTACTCAGAGTTTTTTAAATATTTTATTTTTATAAATATTTTTACTACAAACTTTTATTGCTAACACTACTTTTTTTCACAACTCATCAACTACTCATTCATCGAGAGAATTCTAATGAGCCTAAGCACGATGTGTTTATCTTATGAATTTCAGCTAGCCCAATATGGTCGGGTTTTTATCACTTGTCACAATATCTGTCACGCTATAACAAGTGAGTGACGGATAGAGCGATAGACGATAAAATGGCTTTGACTTTGGCTATATTATATAAAGGATATCAAGTTGATAATGGAGTATAATCGATACATTTATTTTCGTTCCGATTGCGTTACAACCTACACTACAAGTCGCTTTGAGCTTACTCTGGGACTACCGTAAAACGGGGTGAGTAGGTTTCGCGGGGAGAGGTGGGTTACAAATGGGGAGAGAAGGTTTGAGAGAGTAAGAAGGGCTGTTGAGGCTACTGCTACAAAAATAATATATTCCAATTAAAAATGGAGCTATAGTAATACGCATAATTAAAATCGATCCAACTATCTTCCAAAATCACCTTTGTATGAAAGCCCCTCTCACACCAAATACGAGGCACTACGAGGTGAGTTTTCGTGTTTATCGTTAAAGTAATAAAAAGGAAACTACACAAACTCATAAAAAAACTGAAATTCATACCTCAGAAATACTGTTTTTGTATATAAATCAATGTGCCACATATAAAAATAAACTTTTATCCAGGTTTGAACTTCGATTTCCACCCAACTCATCCCATTTTACGGTAGTTGGATTTGTGTAAGATTGTCCAATATTCATTTATATATATTTATTTCCCATTTCTTATACCTCGGCCACATTATGCCCCTCGCGCTGCAACTCGCGCTGCTCCTCGCACTGCCGCGATGTTGCCCTCTCCGGTCACACACTGTACTCGCGCGATTAATCGCGACGCTCCTTGCCGGCCCTTTGACTCGCGCCAAAAAACCGACAAAATAGGGAGCGGCGGGCATGACGAGGAGCATGACGAGTAGCGCGGCCACACTATGTCTCTGCCTACTTCCCTCGCTACTTCCCACGCCGCTCGTCGCGTGTGTGTGGCCGAGGTATTAGTGTGCGTCAAGTAAGACACTGTTTACACGAATAGGAGTATTTTTACCGATGTTTCTTAGTCTGCGTGGGCGGCAGTTGATAAGAGGCTTACTCTGACTAGGGTATTAAGTTCTTTGTACGGATTTCTGCGTAAATAAAGCTGCAACGGTTTAAAAAATGTTTCCGGAATAAGCCTTAGCTATCAAGTTATAATTGGTTTAAGACCAGGACAGTAAAATGCAAGTTTTTGCATTTTACTATCCTGGTCTTATTTACACCAGAAGGAATGCAACTTGTGGCTCTTGTACACGAAAAAACTTTAGAATATCATCTTTCCTTCTAAGTCCCACCATACAAATAATATCTTACTTAAATTAGTTCTTTATGGTGTAGGAAAATAAAGTAGAATCTCTTTTGTGTCAACATTGAAGGAAACAAATGAAATTCAACTATATTCCAATTGTATAAAATTCAAATTTCATTATAATAATTAGTACTCCTGGTAGACCCGTGGGCCTTACGAGGGTAACACATTCATATTGCACGGTTAACGTAATATGTTTGAAGAATTGTGTTCGGCTTCTATCAGATACTATATTCCCACAGCTCCAAACCCCTCCCTTTAATGGTCGACAGTGCGCTGGTGACCTCTCTGGCGTAGGCGGCGGTAAGTAATTGTTTTTCGAGCGATTCGCCTCGTTTGCCACCTTATTTCATAAACAATAGTACATTTCAATACTAGTAAAAATATTTTTTCGGCGAGGGTGAAAGTTAGAGCACGAGTGAAACAAGGGTGACAATCACCCGAGTCTTAAATAAGTTTTTACACGTGTATCGAACCCAATTTTTCATAGCAAGTGCCTTAAAAAGTGAAATTTACGCATGTGAAGTGCACTTTTTACGCATTAGTTAGGAAAAGTATTTAATGTAATAATCAGTGCTCGGGCAAGGCATCGCAGCATTTGTAAATAAAATGTAGAAGAATACTGAGCTATGGCGATAAACATTGGCGTAAATTTAAAGTCCATTAGTAGCTAGGATTACCAAAAAACCCGCAAAAGTCAGACAATTCAAACGCAGCGCACAAATAAAGACTCGAGCGTTTCATAATCTCAACTTTTACGACTAAAACATTATTACAAGTTACCTATAAAAGACGTCATAAAAGAGATTTATATCTGTCTGTGTGTTACCGCAAATCGAGAGAATGGCCCATCAAAGTATTTTATTGTAGCTTTTATTTTATGCGTGGCCGGACGGACGAATTGTAAATAGGCCTTATTTAACCCGCCAGAAAAATACCTAGCCATAGGCATATTATTTACACAGACTAGCGGCGCGCCCCGGCGTCGCACGGGTATTTATACGTTTTTTTTATATTAATACACATTATAACTACACCCCGTTATCTAACGCTCATTTTAAGGGTAAGTTAAAATAGTGATGTTGCTTCACATAATTTGTCGATTCATATTTATCTATAAAAGTTATTTGGCAAAGTAAAATTCTTCTTTAGTGAACGCCCGAGAGATAACTCGTTCATTCCTCTTTTTAATCAGATCGGAGGGCGACAATTATAAATATCGAATATCGTTAATCTGGGGTCCGATTTTTGAAATAGTCACCGAGTAATATTCATAGAGATTCTCATTCATTTTCTATGGAAATCACTTGGTGACTATTTCAAAAATCGACGCACGATCTTTTGACATGTTAGTAACTCAACTTGTATTGTGTAGTATTGAGTGAGTAACTCAACTTCATTTTTTATCGACTTAGATTATCGTGACTACCAATCACTTGCCCCTAAACTGAGCATAAGATAACGGGGTGTAATTATAACACTTTTCGCAGATTTTCCATGCTTAAAACACTCGGTCAAATTTACTTTAGACAAAATAAACAATTAAAATTATTCGCCTGGAAGCTATACGCACGCAGACACATAGATTAAATAGATCAACGCATTGCCTTATAACCATTAATGTACTTATAAAATAATGGGAGATTATTTTTTTTGACATATTCAAAACCATTATAATGAATTGTCTGTATATCAATAAAAGTTACAAATCAGAAAAAATAAGTTTGAAATATGATTTAATTAAAAATTAGTTAAAAAACAGATTTAGGTTCAAAATTTAGACAATAACATAAAATTTTATTATAAGATCGTAATAATGGCTAACAACGCCTTGTTTAGGTTTACTAGAGATAGAACTAAAAACGAAATAGAAGCAAAATTATTTCCACGTCCGTTTTTTAAAACATGCCTAAATATAGAATACACTGTAAAGCTAATCGACCCAGGTTATATTTAAAATTGGTAAATTGTTGATTGAACATCCATTCAAAGATCAAAGTTTGTCAGACTGACAGCAGAGATTTGGGTTATTCGCGGAAAGCGTAGAACGCAAAATGACTAGTGTAATATTTTGCCAACATCGCAAACGGACTACCTACATCGCAAATGGACTAGAACGCAAAATGAGCACTTATTAATATCACTCTTATATCACTAGGTAGGTCAGGTTCGTTAGTTTTCTTCAAATGGCCGAAGGACAAACGGTACAGAATAGGAGCCCCGCAATAGCGGGACGGAGCCCCGGAGCCCTCGCCCCTCCGTCGACATCGCTGACTTAACAATAAAGCGACGAAAGTGATGTAGGCATTTTGCGTTCTAGACCGTTTACGATGTAGACCTTTTGCGATATAGGCAAAATTTTACACTAGTCATTTTGCGTTTTAGGCCATCCGCGTATAACCCCAGAGATTAACGCCGATGTTTTCTGAATGAGCGCTGGTAGCCTATCGGTAAAAGCGTGCGACTTACAATCGGTTGCTAGTTCAAACCCCGGCTCGTACCTATGAGTTTTCCGGAACTTATGTGCGAAATATCATATTTACCAGTCGCTTTTCGGTGAAGGCACACATCATGAACAAACCGGACTGATACCAGTAAGGCCTAGTTTACCCTCAGGGTTGGAAGGTCATATGGCAATCGCTTTCGTAAAAACTGCCTACGGCAACTCCTGGGATTAGTTTCCAAGCGGACCCCAGTCTCCCATGAGCCGTGACAAATGCTGGGACAACGCGACGAAGAAAAAATGTTTCGATGACGTAGAGTCTGAGCGATAGCTATTGCGTTTGACACGGCGGCGTGGAATAGGTTAAGTATCATACCTATTTTACAGTCTGGTTTAAACTGTTGATCTATATTATTGTTACCGTATGGGTAATACCTAATGGCATTTTCGTGTCAAGTCTCCAATTACGAAATTGGAATAGTAGATCCGAGGTTAAACAGTAGACTATATTCAGATTCTGATTGGCTATGGATATAAATTATTACTAACGCCTTTAAAATTATCCTGCCGGATTTTGGTAGTTAAGTCAAGGCAAAAAATAGTTATTCCATCACAGTTGTTCGTTAATGGCGTTATAACTTGCGACCGTACAGAGCAGTAATAGCCGTTTTACCTCACACGGACTGTTAAGTATAGTTTTAAAAATATATAATAGAACTCATACTTCACTTCGGACCAAGGATGTTTCCAATCAGCCAAGGTGTGTTTCATATCTTCAAAACTATGCTTACAACCAACTTTCAATATGTATAAAACATATATTTAAATATTAAATTTGACTGCAATTTAATGTTTAGCGTTTATTAAAATAATTGTATTATATTTCATTTTGATAATTGATACTATTTGGCAGGATGGTCTTCAAAAATAAAACACAGTTGTTAGCATTATCTGTGGAAGACAAAAGTTGAAAAAGTTGACGATTTCTTTTAGTAGATGCGGTTTGATTTAAGTTTTCAAAGTGTATTTTGATTTTAAGCCTATATGAGTTACTAATTTTACCCACAATTTTTTATTTCCTCGCAAATGTGATGAAAAACATTGTGTGTATCACGGACGGTAAGTGTATAACAAACTTGAGTCATTAAAAGCCATCCGACTTCGTCGTTGGGCTTCTAATAGACTCGCGTTTACTATACCCTTCTTACCACCCTCGTTGCACAATGTATTATTACGCTTTTGGCCCATTAGTAGGACTGTAAAGCGCCATAATGATTATGACGTGGTTATATTATATGCCGTCTGTGTCATAGTATTTAAATCTGGTAACATATTGCAAAACAATTTTAAGCTAACATGTTCACATAACAACTATTACGAACGGAAACTCATTCAAATTAACATACATGGTAACTATTTCGTTTTAAGTAATAGTTGTAAATCCCAAAACAGTCTTAACCGTTTCGTCTGACTGTAAGAGTTCTTCGTCTTCTGAGTTCTCGTAACTCTTGTCGTTCCCCTCATCTCTACGGTCTTTAAATCTGTCATTCTTTTTTTATGACATAGATGGCAAA
This sequence comes from Grapholita molesta, assembly GCA_022674325.2. NCBI lineage: Eukaryota > Metazoa > Arthropoda > Insecta > Lepidoptera > Tortricidae > Grapholita > Grapholita molesta. Next base: position 13,240,824 of record CP053135.2, on the reverse strand, counting down.
CGAGCAGACGGATTGCCTGGTGGTAGCAATTACCGTCGCCCGGGCACCCGCAACACCAGGGGAGTCACCCGCCCGCAATACCAGTGCGTTGCCGGCCTTTAAGGTGTTGGAGCTCTGGGAACCTTACTCACCATCAGGAACACAACACTACATACCTGAAAGGTAGCAGTGCTATTATGGCTATGGTCTTCTGTAAGGAGGAGGTGCTTCCCCAGTTGAGCTGCTCAAGATTCAAGTGTAATAGTACTTCGCTGTGCCCTACCTCTCATTGTTGGACGTAGTTTAAGGACATACCCGGGTCCAAAGTAAATTCAAAACAGCTAATGAAGAATTGATCATAAATCACGTTACAATATTATTTGGTCATTACACGGCAGTCCTGAGTACACGGGTGCCTTGAGGCTTTGTTAAATCCAGCTACCATTTACAAAACACAAAGCCTACTAACAACTTCATGTTCTATAGAAAAAAAAAGTTATTTGCCACAAACACTTTGACACTGAGGATTTGTTCGGAGTCCCTACAGCCTCCTTCCGCCATCGTTCTCCGCGGCAACATTTCCACCCTCACCATCTGGGTAGTTGGAAATCCTCTTCTCTAGAAACTTCCTGCCTCGCACATCAAAACTGTGAAATAATTTGCCGTCAGCGGTATTTCCGGACCGATACGACCCTCATACCTTCAAGAAAGGAGCCTACTTCTATCTTAAATGCCGGCAAAGCGCTTGTGATTCATCTGATGTTGCATGTGCCCTGGGCGACAGTAATTGCTTACCATCAGACAATCTGTCTGCTCGTATGCCACGTTTAAAATCATCATCCGTATCTTAAAAAACTAGTTACCGGTCATTTCAAAAGTATATGTCATATATCCAGTACAGAGATAATCCCGCCAATAGTCTGACACGATATTTACAAAACTTCCACAATTATTGAAGTATATATTTACGGAGTTCTGAAAAGTGTTAGCGGTATGTTTACTAAATTAAAATTCCACCGGGTCCACAAAAGTACACTCGTACCGTATTCGTGGCCAAACTAAGAGCACTCCATTAAATAAAATAATTAAATGCACAGTCAATATTAGAGCTTTATTCCGAAATACATTATCATATTAAATTGGGGTGGAATATGTTCAGGTTGCACACTTTCGATTATTTTTCATAGGTATTAATGACTTGGCATAATGATTTTCTTTTCTTAAAGTGTGGAATTATCAGGACTTTTTTAAGTATATCCTGTTAAATATATATTGGACTAGGTTTGTTTTATAACAATCCTGGAAATATTACATTTACGGAAATAATGCAAATAAATAAATATTACAGGACATCCGTACAAAAAAATGGACTGAGCTTGTGTTGTGGGTACTCAGCCAACGACATACATAATATACAAATACTTGAATACATAGGAAACAATGACTCGGGAACAAATACACATAACACAAATAAATGCCCTTACTGGGATTTGAACCCAGGACCTTCGGCTTCATAGGCAGGGACACTACCCACTAGGCCAGACCGACTCTACATGCTTATAAATTAACCTTAGAGATGTATAAGGTCTCCAGTTGTCAAGATCTAATTAACCGAAAAGAAAATTTTAACATAAACAAGCACCGAATGAAGTGTATCACTCTAAAAATAAAGAAAAAGAAATGCAATGAAAAGCAAATTACTTAAAATAATATCACTTAAAACATAGCCCCAAATAGCTAAAACAGACCGGTCTCCACAAACAGCACCCGTTCACGAGTACGACGGGTAGCATTTTATTACATTTCATATTCATGATAAATAAACAAAACATTGGATTCGAACTCATGGCCTCCTGCCTCGGAGCCAGTGTCACTAATACTAGTCTAGACCGTTAATTAATTAGGAGAATTACAATGCTCAATTCTGAATGCTGTCTTAGTTTGCTTCAAGCAAACTTATGTTCAAAGCGATGTATGCTTGAAGCCAGAGATGTTTGGGAGACGCTGGGTAAATTACAGCGAACAGTAGAATGGCTGCACAGAAAGTGTAAACATGTATATAACAATTATTATTGTGAACGAAAAGCTGGCGGCTTCCTCGCACAATGTATAGAGGATACAACGAGGAAATGCCGGCATCCTTAGATCAATGCCGCAATTGCCTTCAGATTTGATCTAGAGTATTTAAGCAGTTATTGTAGCTGACTAAGCTAAGTGACTTTGTAATATTAATTTATTTATAATTTATTTGTAATTCTAATATATTTAGTTTCCTGAATCTAAATTGCCACTTAATCTTGAGAAATCTGTTGTATCTGCCCTTTAGAATACATTACAGTCTGTTGATTCTAGAAATTATAAGATTATTTTTTTATTTTATTTTACATTTTGTTGTGATCTTGCTGATACATTCAGGCATTTTTACAAACTTTCACATGAATCATATAGCTTCCGCCCGCGACTTTGTCGGTACTGAATTAGTGTTTTGTGACTTTCCGGTAGACAGTTAGGCGTAAGCTGAGCCGACGCCGACGCCAACGCGTAGAGCCCCTTACAAGTCTTACGAAAATTTTATGCATGTTGGGAGTACACTTTAGATTATTATTAGGACCAGTATAAAAACATTATTTTCAAATGATTCCTTCGACAGATGTATCCAATACGCGCCATAAGGAATTAATCAAACACCCGCACACAATTTAATAGCAAACATTAAATAAGAGCCCTATTGCAATACTGCATAGTCACCCTTTTTGTTACTAAATTGATATTAATTTGACATTAATTATAGCTCAGAAAAGGACTATTCTGATACATAAAGTACTTAACTGAAAAGTTTCATAAAAATACAAGCTGTAGTTTTTGAAATTAAGCGGAACCATCCATTAAAACTTTCGCGTTTTAGTAGATTTCATTAGGATTATCCACCATATTTCTAGAATTTCGAGTTCAGACAAGTAAGTGTAACGCCATGTATTACACAGAAGCGATATTACGAGACCTCCAATGGTCACCATTCAACTACGGAACCTTAAAAGCTATATTTTCCATCGAAGACACGTACAAAGAATTGTCCCGGAGCAAACAACACGAGATACAAATGGCCCTCATTAAGGATGACAGTCATCGCTTGTATTGTACGCTCAAAATTACTGTCTTAACATTCCGAGTACGTAAATAGCAAAACAAAAACTAGTGCCGGCAGCGGTCTAGGGGAGGAGCGGTTTGGGAGAAAAGTTGGGAAAACATTGAGATGTGTGTTTATTTCGATGTTAAAACTAACGACAGATTTATTTTCGTTCCGTGTGCTGTTTTTCCACCGACATAATATAATAAAATGTTACAACTATACACAAGTGGCTCAACAATTCCTGAACAGCCATATCTGATATATCGGAGCTGTGGATGTGGTCGCAAATATCTGAACAAGGCCTCTATTCTCAAGGCGATAAAGTGTATGTACAGCAGCGCTACCGCGAATAACGATATTCGTAAATTTCGGACGATTGTCTTTGTCACTCTCATGACACCCTTGATTGGAATAAAAGATAAAGATGCCCGTAATATACGAACTTCGACGTTCGCGGTATCGGGACAGATATATTATGACCACCTCCACGGCTCCGATATATCTGATGGCGAATGTACGTAACTGTACAAACAGAGGGTATGGCACACACACTTGCATCTCAACAGTATGTCTTCAGTAACGTATGTGTACACGCATGTCGGCGTTCTATATTCAAATTTTGACGTAAATTCCATATTAATTCCCTGCACAACTACATAGACATGGTTCTTCAGTTAATTTTTTTCACCTGTACCGCTTATGACTTGACACGCATCGCAAATGAAATACTCTAGAGGCGTCAAAGAAAAATTGTAACAATTTATTTAGGAGGCCGACTGAATGGAGAGAAATTTCTTCTTGTACGAGTATTAGGGGGTGTTCCGTCGTGGCCATTTGATTGCTGAAACTTGGAGAAATAGACTGTAGACAAATTGGTGGTCGTTGGTGATAATATAATACCTACGCAGGAATTGAAATTAGTTTAATCATTTGCAGTATCAATTGCTCGTTTAGTAGTGCAGTAGGCTGGATGCTGAAATTCTAATCGATTTAAGAAACGCAATGGATACGTAAAATGGAAAAGATCACGTGACTTGTTCGATCTATCATTCCAATACGACCGGTCTGGTCTAGTGGGTAGTGAGCCTGCCTCCTGCCTTTGGAGCCGATGGTCCTGGGTTCAGATCCCAGTCAGGGAATTTATTTGTGTGATGAGCACAGATATTTGTTCTTGAGTCATTGGTGTTTTCTATGCATCAGTGGCATACCTACCTTAGTGATTTACCAACAGTTCCGACAGAAATGGTTAATGGAAAGCCATGTTGGCTACGGTTTGCTTAAGAATTATCCTAACCCGCCGCCACTGCTATGTATTTAACTATTTATATTAATCTATATATTATATGTATATGTCGTCGTCTAGTACCTACAACACAAGCCTTACTGAGCTTACTGTAGGACTAGGTCGATATGTGTAAGATTGTGCCGAAATGTTTATTTATTTATTATTAATACATTATTTTTCGTTCCGACTGCATTTCTACAATCGATTGGTATGTAGGATAGGCCTCAACCCGTCTCTCTCAGGCTCCCTAGTTTCCTATATATTCGTTATGGGATTCATCCCAGTCAATCGATATCGAAATATGACACTTTCATACAAATTATTAGTAGTTTATGTGACTGCTACATAATTAAAGGCCTAAAAATAGGTATGAGTCTGGTTTTATGACAGGAATCGAAGCTAAGTACCATCATTTCAGCTGTAAGACGTCCACAGCTGGACATAAGCCTCCCCCAATTTTGACTTGATTCATCTTATTGGGATTGCCACAGCCGGCACGATTGGCAGGCGGGTTGGCGACCGCAGTAGCTGTGGATTGGGTTTCGATGGACACTGCTACCCATCCGTCTGTTTCTACTCTTCGTCGCCTAGACTTCCGCGGGACGATACGGCCAAACCCAAAGTTGATATACGATTTAAATTAGAAAATATTTGTAAATGAGTTAATTGTTTGTTAACCAGTGTGTCGACAGTTAAAAAAATATTAACTACTAAAACGAAACTAAAATATAAAATCCACGAAATCTGATCCATACATTATTATCGTTTTGATTGCGTTTACTGTAACCTTTCGTCTAAGGCTTCCGATAACCAGTACCTTTAACTTGAAAAGTCATAAATAGTTCCAATAAACTAGTGGAAAGTACCTTACTATAAGTGGAAAATTTAGCTAAAGCACCTAACCTATGTAGTAGTAACGTGTCTGTACACGCAGGTCGGCGTTCTATATTCAAATTTTGACGTTAGTTCCATATTAATTCTCTGCACAACTACATAGACATGGTCCTTCAGTTAAGTTTTTCACCTATTCCAGGAGTTTCGAAGATATGTTTGGAGCAATCTGTTTTTGGCAGCTGTCAGTGCCTCCACCCGCGTCAAAGTCATCCGTGCACTGAACTCACAAACCTCCTAACATGACTCGAAGGATTTACAAGATTTGCAATCTTATGTGTTTATAATTAAGTTCCAAATCCCTTTGTCATTTGCGAGTATAATTACGAGGTCTGTAAATTTAGCTGACCCCGCGTCATATTGACTGGGTCAGTAAGTTTACTAAGCTTGGCAGATGCTATAGACTGGTTTAAAATTACTCTTATAGCATACAGGGTGTCTCATTCAGATCGGTCAGTATGGGGAAATCTAGAACTATAAGACATACAAAGATTTGTTCTTAGGAACCATGTCATCGATTTTAGGGAGAGGATAACTGCATAAATGGATTTCAAAAAAAGTGTGTTCAGTTACCCCAGATTTTAAAAATAAAATTAAAAGATATTGAATTACAATGCATCAATTTGAGATATCATGTTTTATTGTGACTTTTGCTGCTTATAACCTTTCACAATCCATATCCAAACGGAAATAATTAAAAGTTTTATTTTCCATAACAACCTGGTGGAAAATCGTTTCGAACAAAGTACATTTTTTTTTAAATCTATGCATGCAGATTGTCTTGTCCCTAAAATTAATGACATGGTTCCTAAGTCTTCTTTCTCTTATCTATCTTATTTATCTTTGTATGTCTTAGAGTTCCAGATTTCCCCATACTGACCAATCTGAATGAGACACCCTGTCTAGTACGGGTAGTTCGTAAAGATGAAGATGATGATGATGTGAACTTTAGCCAGTCTCCATTCGAGAACAAGGGGACAATGTCGTTCTCGAAACGTCGGAGGTAATTTTTTTAAAGTTAATATAGGCATTTCAGTCCCGTTTATTTGTAATGATGTGTAAAAATCGTGAAAGTTTAAATCAGTAACATTTCAGCCGTATGCAGTCCACTGCTGGACATAGGCCTCCCACAAATATGACTTGTATCATCGGTAGTTGCCACGCTTGGCATGCGGGTTGGCGACCGCAGTAGCTGTAGATTGGGTTTCGACGGACGCTGCTGCCCGTCCGTAGAATATTTCCCTTTGTCGCCTCTTACGACACCCGCGGGAGGAGATGGGGTGATGCTATTCTAGTCAGCCGGCATCACAAGGCAAGAACATAATAAATCAGTAAAGGCTACCTTATTTTATGAAGGTCCACACACAACAACATACTAAACATTTTATGTCAGAATTCATGTTCTTTGAAAAGAACTACGATTTGTCTGGAAGGTATTTTCTTATTTGGCTTATTTCAAAGGTCCTTCAAGTCCTAGGCTGAAAAAATGTGCCTATTTGCAGGGCAAAGGTAAGGTCGACCGAGGCCTGTACCCTTACCATGAGTTGTGACATTGACGGTTTCGATAACGAGTATCGAGTTTACTATCTGTGCATGTCGCTCGCACTAAAATAGTACAAGCGAAATGCACAGATACTGTGACTGTACCTGTGCTGTTATTCACATTAACGGAATTGCAAAAGGACGAACAAAATCTACTCGTATACTATATTAAGAGTTTTAGCCCTTGCCGCAAAATAAAGACAGGGGTTTATTTTCTGAATGCCTGTCAAGGTCAAATACAGTGTGTAAATCTTATACGGGCTAATCTCTTAACGGAGGGTAGAACAGGACATAAGAAATATGTTTTTCACCTCAGCAGCTCGAACATGTCTACTTTCCTCACTCCAGGGAGTGAGGAAAGTGCGACTTTCCTCACTTTCAGAGAGTGAGGAAAGTTGCTACTTTCGTCACTCCAGGGAGTGAGACAAAGTAGCTTTTTAATTGACGACCGGTCTGGCCTAGTAGGTAATGACCCTGCCTAAGAAGCCGGTGGTCCCTGGTTCGAATCCCAGTTAGGCCATTTATTTGTGCGATGGCAACAGATATTTGTTCCTAAGTCATGGGTGTTTTCTATGTATTTAAGTATTTATATGTATCTATTTATTATAATAGGACATAATGGACTCCCTTAACACCACTACCACGTTCGGACCCTCACAAATTAATCAAATATTATAATTTTGAAATGTACATATGTTTTCAAATGAAAAATATTTAAACAAAATATTAAGTAATGAAGCCAGTGCAGTCGCAGATAAAACACTTAAATGAATGTGGTTAACCTGATGTTAATTTTTTTACAAGATTTTATTTAACTTGATGTATGTATTTGTATATTTATCCGGATGGAATCTTGCAACTCAATTTTGAAGCAGACATCTTTAACCGATTCAGCTGAAATTTAGCACACAAATTTATGTAATTTCGGTTACAATGCAATATTATGGTACCATTGATCTGATCTGATGCTGGAGCCAGAAGGTAGCAAAAGCAACTCCTAAAATACACAAGATAAACCCGTGGTGTTTTAGGCTCATTAGAATCCTTTCGAAGAGTAGATGACGATTGTGAAAAAAGTACAGTCGGCAATAAAAGCTTGTAACTACTAAAAATGATTTTATTAGCAACTTATTTAACCTTTAATATGTTCTCACTACTGAGGTGAAAAGTTGTATGTGTCACACTAGAGTAAAGTTATTTTACATCTCGTGTTTTTGAGTGCCTCGCTGCGCTCAAGATTCTAACACTAGAATCACTCGCTACGCTCGTGATTCAATTATAGAATCTTTCGCTTACTCGGGACTCAAAATAAACACTCGCAAGAAAAAACAACTTTCCTCTCTTGTTGCACAAATAACTATTACATAAATTTTGCTTAGAAGTACAGTTAAAATTTTATCCATGCAACACACTCGAGTTAAACACTCGTTGACAGTTAATTTCAAAAGCTCATATCGCGTAATGTTCGCAGTACATTACTGCTCAGAAATTTTACAAAAATTAATTACATATGTATAATTAAAGAAAAACCTTTTGGTTAATGCCACAACCGGTCTGGCCTAGTGGGTAGTGACCCTGCCTATGAAGCCAATGATCCTGGGTTCAAATTCCAGTCACGGCATTTATTTGTGTGATGAGCACAGATTCATGTTTCTGAGCCATGGGTGTTTTCTAAGTATTTAAGTATTTATATGTATCTATCTATAATATATATCATCGTCTAGTACCTACCTATACAACACAAGCCTTACTGAGCTTACCGTAGGGCCAGGTCGATTTCTGTAAAATTGTCCCAATATATTTATTTATTTATTCTATTTAGGTACATTTATTTAATTCAGACTACAGGAAAAAAACGACGGACGAGCAACAGTGTTCGTCGAATCAGAATACTTCACAGCGTGCTACTGCGGCAACCCGCTTGCCAAGCGTGGCGACTATGGCATGGGTCTTCCAAGATACTACAAGTCATATTTGGGAGGCTTCTGCCTGAATTAACTATTATAATCCGAATAATTTCTTCCCATTTAGACTTTCGTCAGTCATGATGAATATGTGTAAAGAGTCAAAATTTCTTTATTTGTATATAAACTTTCGTGAGACATAATATATTAATTAACGATTAACACGGATCTACTCACGTTTATTTAGTCACTCGCGCGACTTGTTTCGGAGAACATAGGCCTCAAGAGTGCGCGACGGGCCGGCGACGCTATCGGCGAACCGAACGGACACTCAGCACTCTTAGTGCTTGAAATTGACTAAATAAACGTGAGTAGTACCGTGTTAATCGTTAATTAAAATTTCTTTAAACTAAAATTTTGTCTGCTATTACTTGCCTTACTTATACGAGGACTTTGACAGCCGACGCGACGCCGACGCCAAGACGTAAGAGGCTCACCTCGGCATTCTTGGTGCATGAAAATACAGGGTGAGACGTGAACAAGTATGTTTTTCTAACTCCGTAATTAAGTAGCAATTAAATGCCCCTTCACTAAAACATTTAAGTTTTTTTTTATGTATTTATTTTGTCACTTTAAAGGTGATGTTATGATATTATAGCTTATATTACTATAATTAATATCTTACTGAGTTTTTTTTTAATGACAGTTTCGATTCAAACATGAATTTCAGTATACTATCCTAAAATCAGCGTCAAAAATAAAACAAATCACAAACATAAAAAATAATTGTCTGTTTTTATTGAGAGTCAAGGCGTTTAATAACTACTTGTTTATGAAATTAAAAAAGGCATACTACCTAATTTAAGTGTCACCCTGTAGAATCCTAAGCTCTTCGAAACATGTCGCACGACTAAATAACCGTGTAATAATCTCAAGCCTTTATTATACTTTTTTGAGCGAATGATTTTCATTTAATTTTGTTCCATGAAATATTTTATAAAACATGGATTCACATTGATGTACTTGCACGGTGGAATATTTGAGGAGAGGTGGAATGTTGTTTTTTTCACGGTTGTATAAATAAATAAATAAATATTTTCTTAGGTCTGCCCAAGTATTAGGTCATATGAGTAAAGACTGACTGATGCTAAGTTTCTAAAGGACACGCAAAAATACCTACACTAAACAAGCGGTCAAAACGAAATAAACACGATGTTGGTTTTTAATATTTATTGACTTACAAATTACTTACTAAAGTTACTTAACAAACTGAACTAAGGTCTTATTTTCAGGTTTAAGCATCAACATTGTATATTGTATAAACTACTCGTATACATATTTAGGTTTGGTGGAATTGGCACTTAATTTTAGAGATTGGCAGAATATTCGGCACTCAGTATATATGGTTGGTTTTCAATGTTCGTATTCGGTTACATTGCCGAATAAACAATATAAATAACCAGCGAAAATAGTAGACTAAGGTTAAGGGTAAGGTTCCCAGAGCTCCAACCCCCCTTAAAGGCCGGCAACGCGCTTGTCACGCCTCTGGTGTTGCGGGTGCCCATGGGCGACGGTAATTGCTTACCATCAGGCAATCCGTCTGCTCGTTTGCCGCCTATGCCATAAAAAAAAAACTTTCTATTCCCACATTTTAAGCTACTACCGAAAAAGATAAATATGAAAATGAGTTATATCGTCAATATATAAAAAATAATATTTTTGCATAAAATGTAATAAGCAGGTCTGTTTGAATTAGGTACCCAACTTTTTTCAAACAATTTAATGTCCAGTTGGTAGGGCGCGAGCGGAAGGGGTCTGAAACGGGGTCTCAATTGCGTAGAACTGATCGCGGACCTCATTTATCATTCAAAATCATCATTTAAAAGTCCTTCCAACCAGCTAGATGTCAAATAATCACAAAATTAGTGAAAAATCACTTTGCACTCTTGTGATTAAAATGCAGTTTTGCTATCTGTTAAAGACTAAAAACGGGCTGACCAAGCTAGTGAAGTAATTCATTAAATTATTACCAGGAAAGTACCTATTATAAATTTAGTTTAACGGAAAAAGTTGGTAACTCTCAGCGCGGAAGCTGGCGTAAATTCCCGTTTTAGAGATGTGTCCGTCGATATCGAAAATGTCTTACCTTTGGTACCCAAGGGGCCCATTCTTAGATGAAACTTGACTAAGAGCTGGTCCCGGGAATGGTATATAATTTAGAGGCGAAACCATAGATATATACTTTCTTTTTTTTACCCTAGCAAAGTGGCTGAGCGGGTGATGTGTTCAAAATGACCTACACGCGCTCTTATTCTCTTGACAATAGAGATGTGTTGACCTCATTTTGAACACCTCAAACGCTTAGCCACTTCCGCTGCTGACTGTACAAGTACATAAAAACCATACTGACCCCAAAAAAGGGTTTTTATGTACTTGCTGTTAGTATGTAAATAAAAATATTGTGACGTTTAGGTACAGAGGACGGATGCATAGCATATGGTTGTCATTTTGTCATTTATAGTGCTATCTGTCACTTCCACACTCGCATACTTGTTAGAGCGTGACAGATATTGTGACAAGTGATACAACCCGACCATATTAGACTAACAGGTACAGTCAACAACACTCCTAGCTATACATTGGTAGACCTTATTATATAAGGCATAAAGTCCACCGATGTACACCTAGTGTTGCTGTGTGTACAATCTAACCGGTGTTGGCAGATCGCCCACAACTTCGAATCAACGTTTCCATCCGCAACGGAGAGCGGTTTAATTTCACAATAGCTAGGATTAGCGCGAATTAACTTCGGATTTGCGGGAAATTACAATGTGGCGTGCTTATTTGAAATGATTTCGAGGACGCACTTGGAATTAATTAAATATTTACACAAATCTGCGGGGATTCATTTGAAAAACACATTCTATCGGATACTAAATCTATTGGCAGACAAACTATAGATTTTGTTCAATGCTTAATTTAAATAATCAAGATTGAAGCTCGTTTTTTAAACTATTTATTTAGGTATGAGCACTACCAAAACGGTATAATTACCATATATTTAGGCAATGTTGCAAGCGCCATCTTTATCTCATTATTTGGTAATTGTCATACCTAGATACTTCCGTACGTAATGAATGCCCTAGCTAGGACTCGAACCTGGCATCTCCAGTTTCCCGGGCAAGGTAACTAACGACTCGGAGGCCGTTAATGAAACAATATTTCAGTTATTAGCATGTTATGTTATCAAATATCATACCGCATAGAAGCGCCGAACAAAACATTGAAAATGTTATATTTTTTATGTTTTCTTTAAATTGAACTGTATGCCTCCGCTTTAAGGTTCCTTATAGCAGATTTAGAATGCAGGCTTATTTATTGTTTAATCAAAAGGCAGCTGTCGCTTGCAGCAAATGCATGACGCTTACTAGAGCGGGCCTGAACGCTACAACTTTAATTAAATATAAAAATGAATTAGGTAATCTAGTCTGGAATTGGAGTAAAGTAATTCAGATTACTTAAGTACTTATTTTTTATAAATTAATTTGCTACAAATAAAAATTAAATGATCATATAATAAACTACTACTTTGAAATGTAACAAAAAAAAAGAACTAACTCAAACTCAAACGTTTATTCAGTAGGCCACAAGGGCACTTTTACACGTCGAGTATACAAAATAAAAGAGAAAAATAAAAACTACACCGGTTCTAACCCTACACCTCTGACCCGAGAAGTATTTTGACTTTTATGACCGGCAAGAAACTAGGCGGGACTTATTTTTTCAAAACAGTATACAAAAAAAAATCTTAAACATACATGCGTAATTCTGTAAGAAAACATATCAAACAATTTCAGTAATTAAATACCACAAAAAATATAGATAAAATTACCTACAAGTCCAAATATGACTGCTTAGAATTAAATTAACATGACGTTTGGTATGCTTTCTTATCTGAACTGTGTCCTACACTCTAATTTCCAACATATATTTACAAATAAAAAATGGGCTCCAAATCAGTGCCAGTTGGTAGGGTGCCCACAAGGCTAGCAGCATTGCCGCACTGGACGGCAGTACCGATGCGCTGGGCAAAGTATGACCCAGCCTTTTGGTCTCCCGTCGCATCGACAAGACGCTTGGCAAGCTCTTTATAAATTCTGTGCGCCTGGTCCCCACGGTCCAAGAGTCTCCACCCGAAACGGCTCTAACATGCAGTCAGAGTCAATTGCTGCATATTTGCACCGCTTGAGAAGTTCGGCTGTATCGGCAGTAGCATTGAGGTTTTCGATAACGAGTATACGGGTTATCGAAAACCTCAAAGTCACAACTCATTGTAAGGGTACTAACCGAAGTGTTATGCTTGTTTGCCACCGTTATTGTATAAAATAAAAAATAACTTTACTGAATTCCGTTACTTTTTCTTTCTGTATATTCCTTCCTATATTACGCTTCCTATATTCCAATATTACTTGTATATTTCAATAGTTCCTTCTATCTAAAATTTAATTTATGAAGCAAAAACGTCTACAAAACCATAACGTTGAGAAATAAAATAAAAAAGGAAAAAATCCACTGCCTTGGGCAAGACTCTAAATGCGCGCATAGAAAGGATCTCGCCCAAGGCAGTTCGAATTTTTTAAATTTTCTTTTATTCCTAAACATTGTAAGCACCATTAGTACTCTAAAAGCAGTCTTGATTACAACGTATCTGACAGAGGAACCCTATAAATAAAATAAATAATTAAATTTTACAGGACATTCTGACACAAATTGACTGAACACCACGGCACCACGGTAAACTCAAGAAGGCTTGTGTTGTGTGTACTCAGCCAACGATATATACCAGAGTAGGCAAACCAATGGCACGCGTACCATTGATGGCATGCGACACAATATTTTGGGCACGTCGCCGATCATATAACATGTGCCAATTAAAATTAATTATTATTATTTTCCGAATAATCAGAAAGTCAAAATTATTTGATGGCACGTCATTAAACATTTTTTTTAAATGGCACGTTGATGCATAAAGGTTCGTCTACCCCTCACCTCACCTACCTCATATATACAATATACGAACACTTACGTACATATATAAAACACCCATGACTCGGGAACAGACATATGTGCTCATCACACAAATAAATGCCCTTACTGGAATTGAACGCAGGACAGCGTCACTAGGCCAGATCGGTCGTCAGATACCATGGTATCTATCTATACTATATACCGTCGTCTAGTGCCTACAACACAAGCCTTACTGAGCTTACCGTAGGACTAGGTCGATTTGTATAAGATTAGAACCTAGAAATATTTATTTATAGAGATGTACTGTGCTCCCTCTCACACGTCGACGTTGGCGTTTTTTTTTTGTTCAGGAACGTTGACGCTGACGTCAGACGGTTCACGGTTTCATCATCATCATCATCATATCAGCCGAAAGACGTCCACTGCTGGACATAGGCCTCTCCCAGAACGACCCAAGAAGACCGATCCTGCGCCTTCCACATCCAGCGGCATCTCGCGACTCTAAGTGGGTCGTCGGTCCACCTTGTGGGAGGCCTACCTACGCTGCGTCTTCCAGTTCGTGGTTGCCACTCCAGCACCTTTCCGGTTCACGGTTTACACATAATTAAATTACAATAAAAAAAACGGGACTTAATCGAGTATATTAAATTTAAAAATTACCTCCAACGTTTCGAGAAAGTTATTGTCCTCGTGATCTGGCCAGTTTTCATCCGAGACAACTAAACGTTGGAGGTAATTTTTAAAGTATACGCGGTTAACTCCCGTGTATTTGTAATAATCGAACTATTTTTATATTAACTATTTTAACCTAGCATTTACCGTACATGTGGCCCACCCTAGTCCGTACCTCTTGCAAGTTTACGCCTATATTTTCCAGACCAGGCTTCACTAATAACTTATGCCGCATGCTGTTAATAATAGATTTATGTTTTCAATATGTATGTGCGATATAGATTTGCTTTTTGGCGTCGAGAAGCGAATCATAAATAGTTTATGGCTTACTAAAAGGTTTCTAAATGGACAATTTTTAAATTTAACCTCCCATTAAATTTTATTTTTATTTTATTAAATTTATGCCATTAAATGGCAGTCAAAATGGCAGTTAAAAGCCAATATTTAAAATTAACATACGTATACTTATAAAAGATTTTTCGTTCAGAAATTTTACCCCTTGCATACTTTTTCCTTATGACATTAAATTTAACGTGAAAGATTAAAAGTCTCTTCATCATCATCATCATGTCAGCCGAAAGACATCCACTGCTGGACATACTCGTAGGCCTCCCCCAGAACGACCCAAGAAGACCGATCCTGCGCCTTTCACATCCAGCGGTATCCCGCAAAGCGCTATCCGAAAGTCTCTTAATGCTTTTAAAACCAATTTGCATGTTACTAATTATGGTTAACATAAGATGTAGTATTTAAGCTCTTTTAGTTTTATTGTTCTTATGAGTAAATAAAGAGTCTCCACAAAATTTAATCTCACTTTAGGTTTTCTGTGAAAGAAGGGCAGATAAGAAAAGTTTTACTGTGATTACTCTTATTACCCAAATTACCAGTAACTTATTGTTGGTATAGTTTTTTTACCCTTTTTGTCGAGACGTTTTGACGATGACTTAAGAATAATAATTCGTCGCTACATAATTACGAATTGATTAGAAATATCGCCGTTAAACGAAACATTTGTTGAAGTTTTGATCTTGTTTATTTGTAGCACTTTAATAAAATAGTACATTTCGATACTCGTGTAAAAACTTCTTTAAGACTCGGGTGAACGTTGGAGCCCGAGTGAAACGAGGACCTAATTTTTCATAGCAAGTGCCTTAAAAAGTGAAATTTACGCACGTTTAAAGTGCACTTTTTACGCACTAGTTAGGAAAAAGTTTTTTTTTATTATATGTGTAAAATTTGCCATTTGCTATTCACAATCCTTTTACGATAACTTATTTGATCAATGTTTTTTTCTTACATTTTGGTACATGTTTTCATAGCTTTTTAAGTCACACATATGTAAGTGATATAACAGAAGATGATAACGCAATGAAAGTGATTCAAAATTTGTTAAAATTTTTGAAGATTTTTTTTTGCATCAATTGCACTCATGATTATATGTGTACACTATAAATAAAATTACCCTACATTCGAGCATAGTGAAACAGCAAAGTATCGGCAAGAGCCGCCATGTTGTTCGCTTATTTATGTTAATCCATTCAAGGCAATTAGTCAGAAGCTAATTTCCATCGCGGCGTGTTTCCTTAATGAGATTTTTGGTGCGTGTCTCGTAAGAACTATGGCTTGTACAGTCAGTATCATATGGTTAAGAACGGAGAAAGTGGCCGAATATATTGTTTTCACCTCACTAGCTCGGAAAGGACTGTTTTGTTTTTGACTGTTTAGAAAGTTGCATTTTATTCACAAGAGTGCAAAGTAATTTTATACAAATTGTTTATTACTAATCGACTGTTTTTTTTTTTTTTTGACGTAAGCTGGTTTGATGTTCTTTAATTTCATGTTTTTGAATGGTAAATGATGGATGCCAATAATTTTCATAACTTTTTTATGTTTTAGAGTTAATTTTTCCTCGCTTCGTAGTGAGGTGAAAAGTTGTGTGTCTCACTCGGTAGCAAAGTGTGTTCCCCTTTTGTGCTATGAAACTCAATGCTCAAGATTCTCAATATTAGCACGATAAGGTAAACACTGACTTTGCCCTCTTCTAAAACAGACAGAGATAATTATTATCTATCTATAAGTCACAGACAACTGGTGTGCCTTTGTCTTTGAGTCTACCCCTATGCATAGACTGGGTCATCGACCGCCACAGGAAACGATCTTCAGCACATTGTAGCCACCAACTCCCAGCTGTCTGAACAAACCAGCAACCGAAGCTAAATTGTTGACGTCCGAATCTGGGCTTTCTTATACGTGGTCGCCATCATCACCATGTTTTAGGAAGGACTACGCTGCTGTGAATCTATTTACAGGAAATCTTATATTATGTACATTCTATTTTTTATTTATGTGAATTAAATAAATAACTTTAACGAATTTTACTGCGAAATAACGTAATCCGGGTCTTCTGACTAGCTTCTTCTAAGTGACGGACACTCAAAAAGGCACTCTACGTATAATTTAATAACCAAACCAGCTTTATCTGAATGTGATCTGAAAATTTCGAAAACTTTATGTGTGTTTTTACTAAGAATACGGAATTATCTTGTCCTCGCCTGTACAAACGATTTTACGCAATTTACCACGAGTATGTTAATACATTAATTATGCTGTTTGGCGGAGTTACGGGCAAAAGCCAATAAGACTTAGTTACTTACTAAACTTATTTGAGTGCTGTCAAATGTACAATAATAATGTAAGAACTTAGAGCGAAGTTTCGCTAATTCCTCCTACGACGAACTTAGCTATTTTCCATCGGGAAAACTCGTATCTCGATCGACCTACGACGGCAGCCGAACTGTCCATCAATGACTTTATTAAATGAGTGACATTTTCATATATATTAATATGGAACTTTATTGTTTAACGTCACATGTCATTTTTCACTTTGACATTTGACGCCAAATAATAAAGTTCCATATTAATGGATATGAAAATGTCACTCATTTAATACGATCATTCATTATCAGTTTAAGTGTCATCATATTCCGATAAAGATCCGAGTTTTCCCAAAATAAATTTTTCAGTATATCTGCGCCTTTACGAGGTAATCGCGCATTGACTCACATTATCAATCTAGAAGTTCAGGTGTCCATGTACAAAGTACAGTCTTCGATACAATTTCGTGTCTTACTATTAGGTACTTCTGTAATACCGGGTGCGGCCTGTAATAGGAGCAAACATTTTAGGGAATGCTTCTACACAACGAACATAACAACATTTGTTCTACAGCTTTAAATAATTGGGTAATTTATTACTTGTGATTTTTTCGAACAAACTAAATAGTATTTTCAATGAACAGCATCGAATAGTCTAGTTGACGTTTACTGTCAGCCTACAAACTTCATAGTTTTCGAAATACATTGCTTGCTTGGAATTTTTTATTTTATTAATATTTATTTAACAATTAGTTATTTTCAAAAGTCGTAGAACAAATGTTGCTACGTTTGTGGTGTAGAAATGATGCCTAAAGTTAATGCTCCCATTACAGGCCACACCCGGTATATGAATCAAATCCAGGCCTTAAACGACGAACTCCATACAAATTACATTCTAATAATCTCAGTACGTAATTCGTCACAGTTATACGGACAAGAAAGTTCCGTATCATAAATTAAGTGCTGCCTAAGTTGTGCTCGTAAATCTTCCGGCCACGCCTCCTAGCAAAGGGTTGCCATTATATCAGCTTTCCGAGTACGATTTCAGCGATCAAGACATCCAATGTACAGTGAACTGGAGTCTCATCTACTTTCGTTATGCTTTTGTTTATCTACCATCTCTCACACAATAATCAGGTTAAGTAAATGCCAGATGCCGGCTGACTATAATAGCACCACCCCATCTCTTCCCGCGGGTGTTGTAAGAGGCGACAAAGGGAAAAATCGTACAGGCGGGCAGCAGCGTCCGTCGAAACCCAATCTACAACCCTCGCGGTCGCCAACCCGCCTACCAAGCATGGCAACTACCCCCAAGATGATACAAGTCATATTTGTGGGGCCTATGTCTAGCAGTGGACTGCATACGGCTGACGGACAGTGGAATGTATGATGATGGTGTATAGCTCATAAGTTTAACTGTGGGGTCAGCAGTCTCTGATCAATATATTTTATTGTTAACTCGAACGGCCCGGGCACGACATTGCGCGAATTGCGGCGCGGCAAACGTTTTATCTCTTCATTGCGTGAGATCCCAACTAACCGCAGTGCATTGCGCGTCTTGACCGCGCAACGAACAGATGAAACGCTTGCCGCGCCGCAAGTCGCGCATTGTCGTGGCTGAGTCGTAACTGTGATTCGCCCTATTGTGAAATGGTTCTTCAGAGGTTTGAGTTCCGTAGAACAGCACTCGCAACATGCACTTATAGGGCAACGCTGTGTTGGGCGTCTACAAAAGAGATTGCCACATGACCTATGGCTGTCTACGAAAGAGGCCAGAGGCGCTACCGCCAAACACGATATTCGTAAACGGGCATCTTTCTCTTTTACCCCAATTAAGACGTCATGCGAGTGACAAAATTTACGAATATCGTTTTTTTTATGACATAGGCGGCAAATGAGCAGACGGATTGCCTGATGGTAAGCAATTACAGGACACCAGGGGAGTTACCAACGCGTTGCCGGCCTTTAAGGGGGGTTGGAGCTCTGGGAACCTTACTCAACATCAGGAACACAACACTACATACCTGAAAGGTAGCAGTGCTATTATGGCTGTGGTCTTCTGTAAGGAGGAGGCACTTCCCCAGTTGGGCTGCCCCAGATTCAAGCGTGATGGTCATCGCTGTGCCCTACCTCTCATTGTTTTTGGCGTTAGCGCCACTGTGGCCATCAGTGAATGACCGTATTTGCGACATAGGCAGGTAGATTCATAGTTGAGACAAAGAATACACAATGACTGTACGACTTCACGTCGATATACAGCCAAGTTATAAAAAAGCTACGTAACATTTCGTGAAACAATGTAGGGTATTGTGACAATAAGCACAAAGTAACACGAAATTGTTTCTCGCGTTTCAGACTGGAATGCTTAACGGAAACATGCAGCAATTTTTATATCCTCCATTTTATTTATACTACTACGATTTGGTGTTAATCTATTTCAAATAGATGAAAATGACTTTTTAAGTAATAGTCGGATTTATCGCTGCATTTGGGTATCAGAGGCTCTAGTTTCTTTCTTTCTTTCTTTCTTTCTAGTGTAAGTTTCTTTTGACGTAAAAAAAAGTCTTGAACGCGTCAGTGATAATGTTATTTATATGGGTAACTCTAACGCGATGGTAAAGTAATATTACGTCAAAAACTTACAATCAGGGCTCAGGAGAGTGGAACAAACCCATACAAAACCCAAAAAAAACAAGCTGCCAAGGACACCTTGCTTAATGTATAATAAATTCGTATCAGCATTGCGATACACCGGGCAAATACCGCCAGCATCCTTGTTACAATGCCTGAAGGGCCATTTTTAGATTTTATACTGTAACTAGTTAAGTACTTGTAGTTATCATAATACGATTGTAATTTCAGCCTTCTGGGCACCTTGCCCGTTGATAGCGATTTGGGCCAAGTTTATTATCTCCAATTTTGTTTAAGTAGCTTAAGTTGTTAGGGTTTTCTTTGTTTTTATATTTAATTGTATTTCTGTACATAAATATATTAGTGTGGTAATATAAATAAATATGCTCGCGAAGCGTCTGGTTCACGTTATGACCGTAGCTCTTCGTAAACTGTTATTAACCTTTTTGCTGTAAAAAGAAACCCTTTTCGCATAAGAAGTAAATAAAGAACTTTTATTTTATTGCAGAACTATCAACACCGGGGAATAATAAAATGTTTCTATCGTAAGCTTACTTTGTGTCTATTTTATGAATCAGTTTTTCACTACAACGTTTCAGTTCACTAAAAGCGTAATCATGAAAGTCGAAAAAATCACAAGTAATAAATCACACAATTAATTAATGTTGTAGAACAAATGTTGCTACGTTCGTGGTGTAGAAGCGATCCCTAAAGTTATTGCTCTTATTACAGGAAACACCCGTTATATACATTACTTTTGTTATGTGCCAGAATTCTAATCATAAACTATTATAAATGTAGGAGTGAAACGGAACGGAAAGTGTGAGAAGAGGATAGAGAGAGGTGAGAGAGAGAGGGGAGAACGGAAGGACGATTTGAAGTGCGAGCACGCGGTGAAAGGTGAAAATATTAAAAGAAATAGTTAAAGTGGTTAAAATAAACAAAATTAATTAAAAAGTAGTAGGTATTTTATTTAGAGGCCAATCACAATCCCACATAAATAATGTAGGTATTTTTGATATATTAACACAAGCATTAAATGTAGTTGAGGGCCATTCACATATTACGTCGATAGCGATCATGCCTAATTTCTTTATTTACTTATTTTTAGCAGTCCTTGGAACCGTGAAACATACTACAATCGACCACCCCGCCCCCCTTATGCACAGAGATTGCTTACTATGGCCGGTAGGCCTATGTCCAGCAGCTGAGGTCCGTGGCTCATACAAGGCCTTGAAGGCCGTTGACGAGTGGGGCGAAGCCAACTTGGTCAGGTTTAACGCTTCCAAGACACAGGCGTGTTTATTCACAGCCAAAAGGAGCCCTTTTAACTTGGCTCCTGCTTTCCAGAATGTTTCATTAGCAATTTCGGACCACCTCGAACTACTTGGGCTGAAATTAACAACTAAGCTGAACTTCGGTGCCACTATTGAGGCCAAAGCGAAATCCGCTGCTAAAAAACTTGGGGTCTTACACAGGGTGAAGCGGTACTTCACGCCGGAACAGCTTCTAACACTTTACCAAGCTCAGGTTCGATCGTGCATGGAGTACTGTTGCCATCTTTGGGACGGGTCTGCCAAGTATCAGCTGGCCGCTTTGGATTCAATAGAGCACCGTGCTCGCAGACTCATTGGCGATCCTGAATTACTGAGTGTAAGGTTACAAAGCCTTGAGCACCGTCGCAGGGTTGCTAGTTTGTCTGTGTTTTACAGGATACATTTTGGAGAGTGTGCACAGGAACTGCACGATTTAATTCCGCCATCTCCGTTCCTCCACCGGACGTCCAGACGAGGGGGCGGTTTCATCCTTACGTTGTGAATATTCCATTCATTCGCACGAAGCGATTCGCTTCTACCTTCCTAATGCGGACTGCTAAGGAATGGAATTCGCTCCCTTCGTCTGTATTCCCGGTAAGATATAATTTGGGTCTTTTCAAGGCAAGAGTGAATAGGCTGTTACTGAACCAGCGTGCTACACCCTCGACCTCGTCGTCACTTTCCATCAGGTGCGACTGAGGTCAAACGCTGGTCAGTCTTTTATATAAAAAAATAAATAAATAAAAAAAAAAAAAAAAAAAACAATAGGATTTCAAGGGCAGTGTTCTGAAAATGAGCCAACATTTTTGAGAATGGCACGAGTATTTTTCGATTTATTATTATATTACAGAAATTGCCATATTACGTAATTTTCCTCCACATTATTCAATATCGTGTCATCTTTAAAGTCATTAAAAGTTTTCAGCAGGTGTGCACACATCACCGTTGACACTCCCCACAACATGTTGCCCCAGCGCGCCGCGGCGCGAACTCGAGCGTAGTACCTACGCACAAACTTTCTCATAATGTTTTATTAATATTCAAAGGAACGAAAAGCTGTAAATAAAACGATGTCGTAAATTTTGTTAATTTATTGTGTAACAACTTGTTCCACTCAAGAGCGTTTTAAGTTATATTTGGAATCTCGTTACAGGAAAGGGTTATTTGTGTCACGGCATAATAACCCATTAGATAACCTTCAAACAAAACCATTTATGTCATGATACAATTATAAGATTATTACAAGGCCTCCTAGTTCAAATCCTGACGTAGATATTTATACGTGTGTGAAGTGTTAAAGGTGTACTTTATTCACACCTTTCTATTATAATATCGTCTATTTAGTAACTGCAACACTCATTAATTCAGCTTATTGAGGGACAAATTCTCATTGTGTAAGCTCGACCAAAAAATGTTTATTTACTTATTTATAACAGCTAAAACTTTAATATAAGTGACATTCATAGAAGACGGTTGTCCGCTTCATGTCAATTAATTAAAAAATATGATTATAGATGAAAAACCTAGCTGAAGCACCTGTCTATGTGGTAGTAACGTGTGTGTACACGCATGTCAGCGTTCTATATTCAAATGTTGACGTAAGTTCCATATGGTCCGTCGGTTAAGTTTTTCACCTATATAAAAAGAAACATTTAAATAATTATTTTTATTTCTATATTGATTTTTTTTAACGATATGACGGTGTGACATGATTTAATCTATATTTGGAATATGTAAGACTATGAGTTCAAACGAAAAATAAGGAAAGATAGTCGTCAATAAATGCTTGAAAAATAAACTAGCTCAAATATTTCAAAACAGTCGCTTCATGATTCAAGCATGTTTTAAAATATATTTTAATAATAAATTATGCGCTGTAGTGGTTAACTACACTCACTCACCACTTACTCATCAATTCACTTCCCTGTATAAACAATGGACAAAAGTACAGAAAAAAAGTTGTTATTAATAAAAGTACCTACCCGATTCTTCGATCGAAAAACAATTGAAAAATACGGTAAAAAAAACTTCGAGGTTATTTCGGAAACCGAGGAATATTCGGACTTCGGAAATCGAACTTTTCTAGTGGAAACAGCCAATAAAAAATGCACGCTGAGACAAGTATAACTAAGAACTATCAATCGTCAAACAAACGTCCCATTTGGTGGATTTGTCGCGTTGCATAATTATTTAAGTTAAATAAATAAATGTGTGCCTTACTTACCAACCACAAGTCTAAAAAATATGATAAAAAAAACATGAAAGTACAAGACTTAAACTTTCGCGTTTTCGACACATATTTACTAAAAACCATAGAATGGGTTTATCGATAATTAAAATTTAATTACCGCGGGTTGCACCAGTCATTCTAGCAACTGACCGGTACAACCCGCGTCGAAACGTCGCTACTCATGGTAATGAAATTTAATTTGCGATATACCCGTTCTTTCGTTTTTAGTAAATATGAAAGTATAACTTAGAAAAGACTATGAGGGAAAATTAGACTTGCTTAGTCAAAGTGAGCATGTGATGTTTAAATAAAAAAAATATATGTTTACTTTTTTTAGCTTCATAAAAATCGTTTAACTCTTTTTACTGTTTAACAATTAGTTGCCCTTTTTATTTACTCGTCTCTGAAATGGGCTATTTCAAAACTAGCAATTCAAATCCGGCTATCGAGGCTATAGAAAAATGTACAAAACTTGATATTTGTTCTTCTCTAGAGGTTAATTTTGAGACATGCGTACAGTCAGTAGTATATTGTAATATAAAAATATATTAGACAACAACTTATTTTAAAAGGTATAATATACGGACATAGAGAACTGTAGAGTAGTCATGTTATTAAATATTACTCATTTTATTATTATATTAAGCAGAAACGTCTGCTAGCATATCAAAGATATTTAAGTCGAAAGAAAAATAGAAAAATTTGACTCGCAGCGGGACTCGAACCCACAACCACTGGATCACTAGCCCAGTGCACTACCAGTTGTGCTATACGAGCGCCGCTTAGACGTGTCAAATTTTTCTATCTTATCCTTCTTGGTATATACGTCATTACGGGTGACGTGTAGCGACATCTACCGAAGAGTATTGACCCTTTTTACGGCATCGATGTCTCAAATTTAGATTGAGAATTCATCGATAACAATGTGCTACCCCTTTCTAAAAATTATTATTATATTAAGCAGAAACGTCTGCTAGCATATCAAAGATATTTAAGTCGAAAGAAAAATAGAAAAATTTGACTCGCAGCGGGACTCGAACCCACAACCACTGGATCACTAGCCCAGTGCACTACCAGTTGTGCTATACGAGCGCCGCTTAGTTCTCATTGTTATTACTCATTTTGTTCGCCAAGTCGCCAATACATGACGTTAAACGTGGTTGTGAGGGCCTACGGCGCTGTGATCGGTCGCTTTACGATTCCCGCGAATTAGCTTACGGACATAGTGATGGGACGTGCTTATTGCTGACATCCTGACCGGTTTAATAACCATAAAACAAAATCATGTTATTTTACAATTTACAACTTTTATTAGATACGTACATATACATTACGCGCAGGAATCTTTGATGCCACTTAACGGCTCGGTGCACGATGGACATTATACAGGGCGGAAATATCTAATGCCACAAAGATGGCAATTGATACAAACTAGGAAATGCCGCCAGCATCCTTGGTACAACTTGGTACGTAAATTTCCGAAAAACTCATTGGTACGATCCGGGGTTTGAACCTGCAACTGCAAATCGCACGCTCTTATTATCAGCGTTTCTTATTATGTATCTCAATTCAATTTAATCTCAATCAGGCTGTTGATGGATATTGATAGCCGATTCACAAACGCTTGGGACCTCCTGGGACCATAGCCTCAACATCAATTAACTAACACATGGCGTGCTACATTCCGCTTTCTCTGTCCACTTTTCACTTTCTTCTACCCTCAGCCACCTCAGTCAGAATGTCCACTACAGGACATGGGCCTCCCTTACAAACTGCATTAGCATGGGGGGTTAAATGCCATAATCGCCACACCAGGCGGGTTGGCGATTGGTCACCTGCTCTAAACGACGCTGCTGCCCATCCTCTATTTGCTCGCAGTTTAGGGACAATTCACGGATCGGGTTCCTCTATAAATCGGAAAAAAACAGTAGGATAGGAGATTGACTATAAGCGTAGCGTCTAGCGTATAATGTAACAAAGTGTTAAATAAAGAAGTTCAACACGTTCCGTGCCGCCTAGCGGCCTCCTGTCACTCGGCGTTGGGAAGACATTTGGAGAAGCAGCACCAATGTATTTTAAACTTTTGAACGCCAGACGACAAAGAAATGTGCCGGCCTGTTTCATTTCGTTACGCCTAATTGAACTCCACGGCATCCGCCATTTTAACAAAACTGACGTTCGTAGCAGTCGTTGGCGTCCATGGTACTACTTTCCCATGACGGGCACAGCCGTCTTTGGCGGTTAAAGGGTTAAATAACCTGTGACACCTTTTGGAAAATAAAAACAAATGTCAATTTCACTGATTATTTATTGAAAAGCCGGTTACAAGTCCACCTCACCACGCATAAGTAGAGTATTCACCAAAAAAATCCCGAAAATCGGTTACCGCCAGATCAAGAATTTTCTAGACTTTCAGAATCGCCAGCATATTTGAGTCTAACAATAAAAAAGGGTCTCAAAAATAATTACATCATGTTTTAATAAGGACGTTTTTTTTATTGTTAGGGCGAAGCCACACTAGCGTACTTTCTGCCACGCAATTTCGATCGCGGCATACATGTGTCATCGAGTGATACAAAGTATGGCGCAACCGAAATTACGCGGCAGAAACTACGTGTGTGGCTTTAGCCTTATGCTTCTCATGTAGTCTGAGTAGCTCTTGTAGCTCTTAAGCGTGCAGCGGAGCGGGGCGTGCAGCGGAGCGAGCGTACGGCGTATATTTTAAACGCTAACGTACTCGTATACCTACGACCGCACTGCATACTGTACCCTTATGAGTTGTGTCATTGGGGTTTTCGATACCGAGTATCGAGTTTACTCTCTGTGCCTCTCGCTTGAACTATTTTAGTGCAACCGAGATGCACAGACAGTAAATTCGATACTCGTTATCGAAAACCTCAAAGTCACAACTCATGGTAAGGATACTGCTCAAAACATTTGGAGCTCGACGCAACGCTTCACACCCTCAAACTCTAACTCTCAGCTTGGAGCGTGTGGATAATTTAGGCCTTTATTTTTATTATCGGGATCGAATATGCTCGTGATTTTGTGTAGTGAATTTAAATTGGAAGAAACAGAAGTTTTGGGATTTTTTTTAGAAAACACTCGGCACCTGCGATTGGATAGCTCAGTCAATAGTTTATCGTATTGTTGTGCAATATAAACATCTAAATGTTTTCCAGATTACATAATATGTGTACATATTTACACATCGGTTCTCATGCAGAAGTATTTATAAGAATAAAAATATAATTTCAATTGTTTTTAAAACCACTGGATTTAATTAATGTAATTAATGGCTACTTACATACTGCTATATGCAGGCATCGGACAAAAAGTGCCTATGACGTCAAACCACTTATAGGATGATTTTAAATAGTATTTATGATTTTCATACACAAATATCACTTATCTATTTATCAACCTCGTTATTAAACGATATAGTCATTAAACTATGCATTATTTTATTAAATAATAAGTATATTAACATCAAATTATCTTTTTTTTTTACTAATCTTACCTTCTGTTCCCACCTTTGAGTTTTAAACCTATTTATCTGAGGTTCCACAGATTTATTCAGTCCTAATTAATTTCAAATATCGTATCTTATGTTAACAAGTCTCGTGAATACATATTTTATTCACTAACATCACGCTACCTGAATTATGAATTCCATGGATTTATTTACGATTATTTTGTTACTTCATTAATACTACTCTGTTACTACATGTCACATGGAAGTTTAAATACCAACATCCTATGTGCAAGATTACGTCATTTTTACGTCATCAGCACTTTTTGTCCGATCCCTGTATATGTATGAACAAATGCTAGCATATTTAAAGTGGTCCACAAATATTTAATATATAATTACATATTTTATAACCTAATGGCACCAATCAATATTTACTTCACTCATTGTTTCAGTCTTATTAATAACAACATACATTCATTATAATTATTGACTAATTTTAATTTAATTTCAAAAATATCAAGCGGCCATCTGCGAGTGAATTAATTCAATTAATACTTAATAATCTTATACGTTATATTTAATTAGTACCATGAATATCAGAAGCAAGCTAGCTTAATATGATAAATGCAGTCTTGGATTGAGTGCGAGAAACTTACAATTAAAATGTATTAAGTAACTATGACTAAATTATGAGTTACGCTCATCTGGCATAAAATTGAATGTCAAAATTCATTTTTTAGCATAATTCATCATTTTAGCAGGTTTTTTTTAGAAACTGTACATAGGACTTTTGAAAGTGTCAAACTGTTAATTATAGGTTAAGTTTATCTTATAAAAATCCTGAAAAATCACGTTATGCAAAAATAAATAATTATGCCAAAGCATATTTAATGCCAAAAAAAATTCTGCTAGACAATAGTGAACCCCAAGTTATATTAAAATGTATTTTTATTGTTCTATATAAAATAAGCATTAATGCTGTTAAATAGATATCGTAAATCGTCAATTACTGGGCACTTCAATAAACTAGCCATTACAATAACTGGCCACGATATACTTAAATATTCTGATCATCTATAAACAGAACAGGCCTGGTGCCGTGAACATCGAAGTTCGTAAATTACGAACATCTTTTTCTTTTAATCCAATTAAGGCGTCATAAGAGTGACAGAGACAATCGTTCGAAAATGCGAATATCGATTTTCGCTGTAGCCATGCAAGAGGACAGTTATATTTAAACTTTTATGCTTAATTCTTATAAATTATTACTAACACGGCCAAAGACCGAATACCAGTATTTCTTTTTTACAAATTTACCGGTATTTTGTTCCGGTATTTCAATATCTCTCAGTTGTTATTTCATATTTTTGCATTTGATTCTGCTAATCAGATAATGACTGTATTATAATTACTAAAATAAAGTTTTCATCTAGATCTTACTTTATTTCTTTTCATCTATTCAATATTTATTCATTAAAATACAAATAATTAGCACAAAAAATTATCCTTACTTTAATACAATTTTAGAAGATCAATGAAGAAAGTAGGAAATAATATTTTGATTTTTAGTAATACCGGTAACGATACCTGAACACGGCTTCACATTTATTTAGTCGCTCGTACAATTTATCGGAGAACATAGGTCTCCATATTCGCGCCACGCGAACAGAGGCTCGGCACACTTAGTGCTTAAATATAGAGAACCATGGTCTCCGAAACATGTCCAAGTGACTATACAACGTGAATGGCTATATACTAAAAATGAACTGTTTACAAGAGAAATCAGAATTCATTTATTGTATACCGTGTAAATGAAACGTTCTAATGGAGAGGGGCCTGTGGCGCTACCGCGAACAACGATATTCGTAAATTTCGGACGATTGTCTCTGTCACTCTCATGACGTCTTAATTGGGGTAAAAGAGAAAGATGCCCAAAATTCACGAATATCGTCTTTCGCGGTAGCGCGTCTGTGTTCGGCAGTGGATGATCGTAGCTTATAGGGTACATGACCAAAATTCGTTTTTGGTGTAAGGGGGCCAGTTATTGAGTAATTAACGATTTACTATTAGTACAGTCCACGTCAAACACGTTTAAATTTTGTCATCGACTATACGTAATTAAGGCATTCCCTAATAGTATTAAATTACTATAATATTAGTGTGTTCCACAGACCATAGATGGATTAAACATATTATACAAGGCGTCCCACGGTCTTCCTTTTGTTTTTGACATTATGTTATTTTCTTGTGTAGCAGGTTCGATTCCCGGTTCAACCGTGTAATTATTAAAAAATCTATGAATGCAGTTTAAATTGTTTTTGAAATTGAAATAATGTTTTCTTTCAGTAAAGTGTTCCATCTACAATATTAAAGGTACTTTCCCTCCATGTGGCATGGCCGTGGGACGCCCTGTATATATCTGACAGAACTAAGAAGTTGCACCCTACTGTGTATGCTTGATTGCTTGTTTATTGGTTTGTTAGTGGGTCAAGGTCAAAATATTGATAAGTTCCAAGTGACAGTATGTATACTTGCACCTTATTGTTTTAATATTAAGGTACAGTCGCAATTAGATATTTCGGAGTTGTGGAGGTGATCACAAATATTTGAACAACGCCTCTATTGTCTAGGCGATAAAGTGCCTGTTCGAATATTTGTGGCCTGATGGCGACTGTACATGCATAATAGGTATATCTTATGATCTTGGTTGATATCTTTGACCTTAACGTAAAATCCAATGTTTCCATTTTATAGTGTTACATACTAAACGAAGAAATAAATTTCCTACCAACTTGACAAGAATAACCAAATACGGTGCAAGAAAGATTTTCCTTATAAATAACGCGTTAATTAACATGTCGCATCTAGTACACTATTGGTCTGTGGCGTGTTGTCATAGCAACCGATACTATTTGACAGAACCGAGAACTAATAATTAATCTAATATTAATTAATGATTTAACCTTATTCGAGAAATGGGTCCATTGTTCAGCGCTTACGCTATTATCTCAGTTATCTAATGAATACAAAACCAACTTTTTTGTACAGTGGGGAACGTCAACTAAATTCCCAGGAGCTTGACTAGTTTTAGAAACTTGAGCACTCTTCCTACAAGTAATTAGTAATAGTTTATTCATATCTGTATGCTCACAAAATAAAAATAAAATCGAACCAAAATGAAAAATTAACCCTGGCTTGCCTGCGAATATCTTTGACGCACCGCCACTGTTACACGGTAATTTCACAAAGTAACTAATAACATATCGAATTGAACAGCATGATACAAAAATCGGATACAAAATTAATGTTAACCCCTTTACATTCATAAATGCCAAAATTAATCACAACCTTACGTAAAAATAAATAATATAATTAAAAATAAAGAATAACGTAAAAAATGTACAAATAAAACTAAATATTCGTCATAACAGATCATTGAAACCGAATCAGGGTTCGTCAACTATAATTATAAAACAAAATGTATTGCCAACAAACTTTTAAGTACGCAGCCGTAACTTCTCCAATTATATGTTAATTTTCTTTAATTATGAGCTAAAGAGATTCAGAACTTACAGATCGCAAAATAAAAATCAGCTGAGACATTATTAATTTCATTTTAACACACAATTAAGCTGAATTTTCAACTCTTTGACCGCCAGTTATTCAATTAAAAACTATGTCCTATAACGCCATAACTTTTCTTAGGCTTTGGTCTTCTAATTTATGCTACGTCAACGTTGCTGAACAAAAATACGCCAACATCCTCACCAATGTTATAGTTAAATGCAAACTAACTCTCTCTGTCTGTCTGTTACCTCTTCACGCTTAAACCTCTGATCCAATCGGGATCAATTTTTTTATGCAAAGAGTTTGAGCTACGAGAAAGGACATAGGACAATATTCCACAACTATACTTTAAAGACGGGCATGGATGGAAGTCGCGAGGGAATCTAGTCTTTATTTATATCAAGCACAGTGACGAAGACGCTTTAAGAGGCTGATAGGTATACAGGGTTAAATTAATCGTAAATATTCTAACTTCATAAACAAATAGCAATTGAACGTCCCGACTCTCACTAAAAACAGGCACATTTTATTACTAATGTTTTTGTAATTTACTGTCTTTTGACGAAAATATTAGGATTTCACAACAGCTGATTAAGCAGTTTAAATTAGTATACGGAAATTCTTCTTCGGAACACAACGGTCATTACAATTTCTCGATTTCAAAGGCTTTGCTTTGTATGTTGCCAATGATGACATATGGCACGGAAACGTGGTCGCTTACTGTAGGCATCATATGAAGGCACCAAGTCACCCAAGGGATGGCTAGGAGGAAGGCTATGCTGGGAGTGCCTCTGCGCGATCACAGACCCAAAGTAACCGATATAGCCCTCCGGCTCGCTAATCTCAAGTGGCCGAGGGCGGGGCACATTGCACCGATAGCCGTTGGGGCATAATAGTTCACGATTGGCGACCACTTTTTTACACCGGGCGGGGTCTGAAAAAACATTTTTGTTTGGTGATTCTGCAGATCGTCATCTATCTACATATATAGATAATCAATCAGTCGATAGTAGGTAGATCGATCTAAGGAAGATGTAACTACTTCAGGCTCTGGCTCTGAGAATGTTAATCTTCTAGCATTGATGCGTAGTCTATTTGTGTTGCTGATATAACGCAAAATAATTACATCTTAAAATAACAACAACCTTTTTAATTTTAAGATTCTTTCAGCAAAATACACACTGAAATTTTACTGTGTCGGTTCATAAGGACTGACACACAATGGAGGCTTATTAATAAAGTACCTTTAACGTTGAATTCAAAAAATGATGGCTAACCAACTTTGCAAAGTCTGACGATCGCGTTATACTTTTATTAGGTACTTAAGAAACTTAAACACTTCCATGTGCTGATACCTCAATAGTATTCCAGCATAGCCAAGTCAACCGTTCTGATGACCAGTGTAAGTATACACTTCGTTTACACGTTTATAATACCGTAGCGAAGGGTTACTTTGACTTTGAGGTATCATTGATAGCCAATTTATGAATAGATAGAAACAGTTGGTTTATGAATACGAGCTTTTTAGTTTATAATGAGGGTTTCACGCTTAACATGAAACACATAATAAACATTTTTTTTTTATGACATAGGCGGCAAACGAGCAGACGGATTGCCTGGTGTTAAGCAATTACCGTCGCCCATGGGCACTCGCAACACCAGGGGAGTCACAAGCGCGTTGCCGGCCGTTAAGGGGGGTTGGAGCTCTGGGAACCTTACTCACCATCAGGAACACAACACTACATACCTGAAAGGTGGCAGTGCTATTATGGCTGTGGTCTTCTGTAAGGAGGAGGTACTTCCCCAGTTGGCCTGCCCCAGATTCAAGCATGATGGTCAACGCTGTGCCCTACCTCTCATTGTTGGACGTAGTTTAAGGACATACCCGGGTCCAAAATTCTGTAGATTTGTTTCTGTGGTAAATTCTATAGAGTTAGTTTCAAAATCAATGTTTAAGGTGAAAACTCAGCTAAAGCACCTGGCCTATGTAGTAGTAACGCGTGTGTACACGCATGTCGGCGTTCTGTATTCAAATTTTAATGTACGGTGATGTATAGTCAACCAATTTGATTTTTAGGCCACTTCGAACCTTGTCACAGTGACGTTATTAAGAGATCTTTTGCGTCTTTCATATAGATTTTCACTGTGACAAGGTATGAAGTGGCACATAAATTGGTTGACCGTACGTTCCATATTCATTATTTGCACATAGACATGTTTTTTAATAGAAAACTCCCGTGAGACTCAGACATACTAGAAATATATATAAACGTGTCACTCACGTATCTTAAGGTCGAAAACCGCTCGACGAACGTTCGAGAACGGCCGCCGCCAGCGACGGTGCGACACGGAGCTCATGATCATGGTTCACGAATTGGACCGAAACATATGTCGAGCGGTTTTCGACCTTAAGATACGTGAGTGACCCGTTTATATATATTTCTACATAGACATGGTCCCTCAGTTAAGTTTTTTACCTATACGCCTTGAATTAAAGTAACCCCAGTTTATAGAATTCCTGTAAGTGTTTCTTTTTTAGATATAACTTGATTTAAATTTAATCTCATTAAATAATTTCAAGTCATCGCTTAGTTCGTCAACTTAATTGGTGTATAGCTTTGCAATACGACTATATATCAATATAACATTCGACCAATTTGACGACCGGTCTGGCCTAGCGGGTAGTGACCCTGCCTATGAAGCCAAAGGTCCTGGGTTCGATTCCCAGTCAGGGCATTTATTTGTGTGATGAGCACAGATATTTGTTCCTGAGTCATGGGTGTTTTCTATGTATTTAAGTATTTATATGTATCTATTTATTATATATATCGTCGCCTAGTACCTGCAACACAAGCCTTATTAAGCTTACCGTAGGGCTAGGTCGATTTGTGTAAGAATGTCACGAAATATTTATTTATTATTTATTTAATTTGATTTTTGGGTCACTTGATACAAGTGAAGGAAAAGGTTGGGGTCGTTTCGTATCAAAAAGTCAAGGAGCTGGCGCAAAATAGGAAAAGCTGGAAAATACTCCACCGAGTCAACCGTTCTAGCGACCAGTGTAAGTGTACACTTGGATTACACGTCTATAATATCGTGGCGAGGGGTTACTTTGACTCCTGGGGTATCATTGATAGCCAATTTATGAACTACATAGAAATAATTGGTTTATGAATACGAGCTTTTGAGTTTATAATGAGGGTTTCACGCTTAACATGAAACACATAATAAACATTTTTTTTTTATGACATAGGCGGCAAACGAGCAGACGGATTGCCTGGTGTTAAGCAATTACCGTCGCCCATGGGCACTCGCAACACCAGGGGAGTCACAAGCGCGTTGCCGGCCGTTAAGGGGGGTTGGAGCTCTGGGAACCTTACTCACCATCAGGAACACAACACTACATACCTGAAAGGTGGCAGTGCTATTATGGCTGTGGTCTTCTGTAAGGAGGAGGTACTTCCCCAGTTGGCCTGCCCCAGATTCAAGCATGATGGTCAACGCTGTGCCCTACCTCTCATTGTTGGACGTAGTTTAAGGACATACCCGGGTCCAAAATTCTGTAGATTTGTTTCTGTGGTAAATTCTATAGAGTTAGTTTCAAAATCAATGTTTAAGGTGAAAACTCAGCTAAAGCACCTGGCCTGTGTAGTAGTAACGCGTGTGTGCACGCATGTCGGCGTTCTATATTCAAATTTTAATGTACGGTGATGTATAGTCAACCAATTTGATTTTTAGGCCACTTCGAACCTTGTCACAGTGACGTTATTAAGAGATCTTTTGCTTCTTTCATATAGATTTTCACTGTGACAAGGTATGAAGTGGCACATAAAGTGGTTGACTGTACGTTCCATATTCATTATTTGCACATAGACATGTTTTTTTTTTTAATAGAAAACTCCCGTGAGACTCAGACATACTAGAAATATATATAAACGTGTCACTCACGTATCTTAAGGTCGAAAACCGCTCGACGAACGTTCGAGAACGGCCGCCGCCAGCGACGGTGCGACACGGAGCTCATGATCATGGTTCACGAATTGGACCGAAACATATGTCGAGCGGTTTTCGACCTTAAGATACGTGAGTGACCCGTTTATATATATTTCTACATAGACATGGTCCCTCAGTTAAGTTTTTTACCTATACGCCTTGAATTAAAGTAACCCCAGTTTATAGAATTCCTGTAAGTGTTTCTTTTTTAGATATAACTTGATTTAAATTTAATCTCATTAAATAATTTCAAGTCATCGCTTAGTTCGTCAACTTAATTGGTGTATAGCTTTGCAATACGACTATATATCAATATAACATTCGACCAATTTGACGACCGGTCTGGCCTAGCGGGTAGTGACCCTGCCTATGAAGCCAAAGGTCCTGGGTTCGATTCCCAGTCAGGGCATTTATTTGTGTGATGAGCACAGATATTTGTTCCTGAGTCATGGGTGTTTTCTATGTATTTAAGTATTTATATGTATCTATTTATTATATATATCGTCGCCTAGTACCTGCAACACAAGCCTTATTAAGCTTACCGTAGGGCTAGGTCGATTTGTGTAAGAATGTCACGAAATATTTATTTATTATTTATTTAATTTGATTTTTGGGTCACTTGATACAAGTGAAGGAAAAGGTTGGGGTCGTTTCGTATCAAAAAGTCAAGGAGCTGGCGCAAAATAGGAAAAGCTGGAAAATACTCCACCGACCAGAGTCTAACTCTTAAGTTTATGATGATGATGATACAATGTCACAATGACAATTGTCATATGAGATCTCTACGGCTTTTATGTAATTGCTTATTGTGACAAATACGAAATGACTATGACAAACGAAAACTGAGCAATCGGTCACAAATACTTGTCTTTTCGCAATAAAAAAAAATCTTACATTAAACCAGATATGAATAAACTTAGCAAAGTAAAGCTAACTATTGAAACACACATTGTGTACTTATAATTTGTCCTTACGAGTGGCTACACTGAACACCGACGAGCCGAAATAACGCGAAGATTTTTTCAAGTGTTTATCTTATTATCGTGTAATAATACAATTTCAAATGTCTAGTTACAGCTGGAATACCGCTGGATTAAAGTTAAGCAACGCGAATGGCGTAAAATGTTAATATTTGCGTTACGAGTCTACTTTTAAGAGCCGCAAACGGCATTAACCGTCAACGCTTACTTCAAATGAAGTGTCGAACATTCCAGTATATTCACTTCTACGTGTAGTACAAAAAAATGGTGGCTGAATTTTGCCAGTTTTTTTTTGTTTAATGAAATAGTTTTTCTTTTCGTAACTTAATTGTCAAATGCTAACTAAGTAACTAATATGAAGACAATTTATATACAATGTTCGTCAGACATGCTGGTTATTTCTCTCTTTTCGGTACTTTCTGGCGCAGCCCCATCTGTAGATACATGTTGAATTATTTTGACAGCGAGACATCTCCATATAGTTAGTATAGCACTGACACATGATAGATGTCGCTAACGTGTTTGCCGGGATGCGGGGAAGGAAGAGGGAACGCCGTTTTGTATTGGGACCGAGCGCGACGACAGCGCCACGTGACAGGCGGCCATTATGGACAATATTGTCACCGCTGTCAAACAAGAAGTAAGTAAATATTGTGAAAAATATTAATGAAATCTTGTGTTATTTTACTATATTACATAATTTTGGACAATGGTAGTCAGTAACATTATTGCCAATAATATTTAAAATGTTTACTGCAATATGGATTTGACAGCTCAAGTCAACGACAAAAATGACAATTTTAGCCGTAGCGAGCGCTGTGATCGTTTAGGCTACCCCTTCCACCCGCTTTGCACTCTGCCAATAGATATTGTCATTTCATGTTTCTGACAACTAAAACCTTGTACTGTACAATGAAATATAATTTTGCTGTCAAAATAGAAGCCCGTTTTTTTTATTTGAAATATAAGCGAGCATACCTAGGTCTCTTTACACTGGTCCGTCTTCAAGTTATAGTAATGCCCTTGAACAGCCCACTTCAAATATATGTTTACCCTTTTGCACCTTATTCCAAAGGATTAGAATTCAAAAGTGTAAACATATTTTTGGTTCGACTGAACATAGTTCCAAACTCATATAGTAAACTTAAAGTTCCGTGCTTCATAGCTCTTGTCCAACAAACTCATTTCTTGTTCTTGCTAATAGTTAGTTTAAGACATAATGTGGTCATTACATCCCGAAAGCAGTACAAATATGGCCCTATTCCCTTAAGGCGACGACCTGCACAATGTTACTTTTTTTCCATGAGATTGTTTTTTTTTTTATATGACATCTTAAAAATAGAATGTCTATCGTAATTCATTCGGTTTATCGTAAATGTATTTACCTTTTTTTGTGTAGTTTGCTTTCACATTTACCCTTAGCTTTCATATAGACGTTCGTCGCGTAATACACAAATTCTTACCGACACCTATGGTTTGCTACTTGCTGGGATGTTAATTATCCGCAATAATAGCAAGTGCAAAAGTCAGAAGTCAAGGTATCTTCTATGTATATATCGCTTCTAATTCCTTCAGTCGGGTTTTCTAAGCATTTTAATTCAACTTCTATTTTTCACTTGAAATTGATAAGACCGTGTAGTAAGAGAGCCATCATAATTCATAAAGCCCTATACTCGTATGGTGAATAGAGTTTTTGAATGGATTAAGAAAAATGTTTGTATTTTTATCACTAAATGCGAGTTTATAACCAATGTCACTTACAGACACTTCTTATATACCAATAGGCACAAATTATTTAAAAATCAATGCTTACTCAATCTTTACGGTACTTTAAATTCCTAATTACTATATAAATAATTCGTATTTATTATTTCAAGTTCCATTAATATTATTTTGCGTACTTAAGTAATTATCTCTCTGACCACCGCTCATCGCGCATCTCGTCATATTATAAATCTCGATATTTTTCATGTCGAAGAACATAGCCTTAAGGTACTATAGGTACTTGTACAGATTCTTGATTTAAAGTTTAGCGATTTTCACAAATTGATTAAGCTTGGAAGCGTCTTTTACTTTTTGAATACACTTCATCTAATATTATATGTCAATTATTGTATCTAATCTTTGACATAGATAAATTAATGAAGCTAACATATTTATGTTACAGCAATTTCAAACTTTCGGCGTTCCGAAAACGACTATAAACTCGTAGTGGCTGGCTAAAGTTGACTTCTAGCCGCGCGAGTTTTTCGAACTACCCGCACTTGGGTCTTATTTATCAGCCTACGGGGGTATATTAAAAAATATACCCAATAGTTCTGTGTTTTCTATACGTGCTTTTGACCACTAAATTCTTATATAAAATGCATTGTTCGTGTAGTAAGCGTTTGTTATTTTCCGAGTATAAACGGAATCAAACAGAATAGTAACTGTCTACGCTAAACATATAAATAATTAAAATTTTGTACTCTCTCAATTCCAAATACGAAACAATATGGCTATTACGATATAATATTTCAAAGCTCTACCAGTCAAAAGAATTAAAATTTATTTTTTCGCAACAAAACACGTGAAAACATTCAAACTCGATCACACGAAATGCTGTTAAAAAGTCTTTTACAATTTAAATCCCGCAATAAACTATTGTAGAAAACTTTCGACGTCAATGAAGTAAGAATATAAGGTAATTGCAACCATACGTCTGTTGTAATAAAGTCCAGATCAGCTCACAAGAAATTTCAAATCGTTCAAAGTTTTCTGCTGTTACAACAGTAATAAAAATAACTAATTTCAACCTTGCGCTGTATAATAATTGTTATGTAATAAAATCTTTGTACCTAGTTGGTTCACACAGAAAACTTTCAACGATGGTTCTAAGGATTTTCAAATTTCAACTTTGTACGTATACAAATAAAGTCTAGTTCTGACCACCGTGGAACTGCACTGGTCCATTCTTCAAATATTTGAAAATGATATCGACCTTTTGTTAATAGTAATAAAGACCATTTCTGATCACACGTATTGCCTTGAAGGGCCATTTTTTCTCGTCCGCGGCAGGGTGTCCTCAGTGCCTGTCGCGTTGCCGCAGTTATTGTTGTGTAGGAACGACATTTCCACGCCTCCGTCTCCGCTCTGAAAAAAAATTCAATGCTCCAATTACTGCAGAATAAAAGGTACTTTTAGTAGTAGTCTTCGGTCCGGACTTTCAATGTGTATAATAAATAAATAATAAAATCTACCTAGTCCTACGGTAAGCTCAGTAAGGCTTGTGTTGTAGGTACTAGACGACGATATATATAATAGATAGATACATATAAATTACTTAAATACATAGAAAACACCCATGACTCGAGAACAAATATCTGTGCTCATCACACAAATAATTGCTCTGACTGGAAATCGAACCCAGGACCGTCGGCTTCACAGGCAGGGTCACTACCCACTAGGCCAGACCGGTCGTCAAATATGTCGGTGTATATGTGTTCCAAACAATATGCTGACCCCAGACGTAGACCAAGGCATAGTTGCCTCTCTAGCACACATGTGACTGTTGAGATATACACACCCAAAAGAAACAAAGGTGTTATCTCGCATGAATTTCGCGAAATAGTTACCAGTAGGACGACAATCGCGTCGCGTCATCTTGAAAAACAAGAGGAATAATTATGGGTGGCGCACAAAGTTCACGCAATTGTGAACCTTGAATAGAAATGATACTTTGAAGGTAACTTATATTTACTCGCTTCCTCACCTCGAAGTTAGTAAGGATTCGTGTGTGTATATATTTCTGTAAACGTATATTTTAATAAAGGCTCGGTCAAATGGACGGGCGTGCCGGTCGCGCGCGCGACCGCGGCGGCTCTACATATATGCTAACGGTTAGCGACGTCAAACAGACTGCGTCCCGCTGCCATCGCGCCCCGCGCCGCGCAGCCCCTTGCGTTCAGGCGGCGGCACGCTGCGCCGCGCTGGCCCCTCCGTGCGCTCATGTTGTATCTGGGTGCGAGTCACACCCGCATCGCTCCGCGTCCGCGCCGCGTTCGCGCGCGCGATGAGGGCGTGTTGAAAGCGCGAGGCTGGTTGCGCGAGCCTTTAAGCTTAAGTCATATTCATAAGGTTTGTTTTTATATGGACTGACCTCAGCGTGCATAGGGTTGGCGGTAATGGTGATTGGCACCTTCGCCGGTATGTACCCGTTGGCACCACTCTCCGGACCGGGACCTTTCTCTTCTGGAAACAAAGTAAGTGTTACAAGTTTGAAATGGAATATATGTCACAGAATATTATTAGTTTTTTTTTTTTATGCGTACGACTTACGTTCAACTGTCACTACTAATTGTTCTTATAATGGCAAAAGAAAAATATAGAAAAAATCCTTTGCAAAAATAGATTAATTGTAGCGTTTTTATTATCATCATCTTCCTCGCGTTGTCCCGTCATTTAGCCACGGCTCATGAGACCCGTGTGGCAACTAGTTCCTGGAATTGGCGTAGACACTAGTTTTACGAAAGCGTCTGCCATCTGACCTTCCAACCCAGAGAAGATTGTTGCGGTTTTACCTAAACGTAATATCTAAATAGATTTATAAAATGTCAAATATCTACTCAAAATATGTTTAGCCTAAAATGTTTACTATACTTCTTTATAAAGCTTTTATCTACTAACTTGTTTTATTTCATTAATTTACACGAATAATATTCGAGGCAAAATTGCACTATAAAGTTTCTGAAATATTACTAATAAATATCCATCAAAATAAATGTACGTTCTGTTTCAATACGCAGTAAACATATGAGCTGGAGGCGTTTCGGACCATTGAGAGTTATTGTACCAACAGATATACAGAATTTAATTTCAATATACAAAATATATACTGATGTTCATAAAGGTCGACAGGATAACGTTAAATACGTCATAAAACACATTTAGTCAGCTACAGGATTTTGATTTATTACGAGGAAAACTTTTCATGAAACTAATGACAAACACGTGAAAGTCCAAAGGTCATTTCAGCATACTCAAAAATGCCATTAGCTCCGTTGATGAATGCTATCTTTTCAGGAAACTGTAAACTGAAGTTTTGTATAAATTAAGCAATAGAATAAAATGTACACTTTAGAGTTGGAGAAGGCATCTTAGTGTCAATTACTATATTTAATAAAATGTGTCATTATCTAGGAAAAGGGACCTTATTGTTGATGGCACTTACGTAGAATCGCGTTGCATTTGTATTGTATCGTCTTGAACAACGACATAAGCGCCATCGACAATAAGGTCCCTTTTCGTAGAAAATGTCACAAATTTACTTACTATTAGCAGGTGGCCGCCTAGCTCTTCTACATAGAAGTAACGTCACCACCAGGATGACGAGGAGAGCCGTGGCGCCTATAGCGCCACCCGCCGTCACCAGCGCCGCGGGCGCCTGACCCTTCGGCTCCTCGGGCGGCGGCTCCGTGGTCGTGCTCGGCGTTGTCGGGTTAGGAAGAGTTTTTGCAACCTGGTATTAAGAGATCAAGTGACTTTTATACTTCGAAACATTAAGCCTTTTGAGAGCCACGACTATTTACATGACATCAAGGATCATAAAACCCCAGAACGCGATTTTGTATAGACAATCTATTCAAAACCTAATAAAATAAAATAAATAAAATCGCGTTCCCGTAATTTATGCTAAAACACTTGCGTCATCTAATCGTGAAACTGACGAAATATCACAATCTAAGTTCAACAGATGGTCCTGTCTACGCCATCTAATAGCAAAAGCAGAGGAATAGCCTGAATTTTGAAGAAAAGCGGAATCTAAAAATTTTTTATAATACTTTTACAACGTGAGCATAATCATAAGCCGTTCGCTGACGTCTGCGTCGGTCAGCCAACGCGAACGGCTCATCATTACAGATTGAAACATTTCGAGCTATACATAGATTCTTTTGTGACGTTCCACTGGTAACGGTACGTAATAGCGCTTGACGCTTACGTTGCAAAGCATCACATTGGTATTAGAGCGTCGTTAACAATAGCGTAAGCGCCAATAGCCATAAGGTACCTGTATCCGTGGAGCGTGATATTTAGATGTTGATGAGCGTTAAGACGCCTGACATGTACTTACAAGTATCTTACTAAACTCCGAAGGCGCTTGCGCTGTATAACTCTGCAACTTCCACTCATAAGCAGTGTCGGGGGCCAGGTGCCCGAGAACAGCGTCACGCGTCGAGCTGCCGTTGACAGTCACTTTCTCGTACTTGCCCGCAGACGACACGGCGCGGTAGTACACGTAGAAACCTTCTGCTTCTACGCCTCCGCCGCTAGACCACTGGAAAATAGGAACGTGTAAATAATTATGTGACTTCAAGGGTCCATCAAACTAAAGTGTAAAGGCTTGGGCAGATAGACGCGTTTTGAGAGCATGGCGCAGCGGGGCGTGACAGCGGTGTGGCTAATGTAACGAAATAAGGCACACTCGGACGGCAGCGTCGCGCCCCGCTGTGCCACGCCACAAAACGCGCCCTATGTGACCAAGCCTTAATTGAATTAAAGATTGAAAACAGAACGTCAAATTTTCAATGAATGCACAATCGCATTTTGCACTACTGTGAAATAAGTATGATGATGATTTATTTATTTGTCTATTAGGTAAATTATAAAAAATACGGAAGCATTGAGTTTAAATGTCGCATAACGCTTTCGTACATTTATTATTTAGTAAGTAATGACGTCATGAGACCACACTGTAGGTGAAAACTTACCTTTTTTTTATAGCACAAAGGTGGCAAACAAGCATGCGGCCCGCTTGATGGTAGGCGGTCACCGCAGCCTATGGACGTTTACAATACCGAGGCATCATTCACGCGTTGCCGACCCCGTAAAAACCTCTTTACACCCTTTTTGAAGAACCCCATACTGTAGTCCTTTGGGATGACCTCCGCAGGAAGCTCATTCCACAACCTTAGCGTACGCGGGAGGAAATTCCTCTGAAACCTTTGGGTACGCGACCATTTTGGTTTTAAAGTATGTGGGTGAACTCCCTGACGGTGGCGAGTGGTGCGATGATAAAAATTAGCCGTGGGCATCATACCAAACAATACCTAAAGCACCTGTTCTATCTAGTAGCAATCAGCGTTCTATATTCAAATTGTGATTCTCTGCACAACTAGATCTGCCTAATATAGTCCTTCAGTTAAGTTTTTTACCATTATACCAAACTTTTACACGCTTTACATCTGTTTTTTTAATCCGGTTATTTTTCTTTGTTTATGATAAAGGATCATGGCAAATTGTATCTATGACTTATTAGGGACAGAAAGTTGTCCTGACGGAGCTCCGAACAATAAAATTACTTAGAAATTATTGAGAACATTCTCCGTTTTGTAAGGAGAATATTCTCTTGCTACAGGTCCATTCACGAGAGTTCTCACGAATGGATTGAACGAAACTTTCATTGTATGAGTGACACTTGTATCGGTATACAATCGAGCCACTATTTTATTGGTTAATGTGACACACACATAGACATTTTTATTCAGTCATTCATTCCATTCGTGCCAACTCTCGTGAATCGACCTGTACAAGGGTAAAATTTTTCTAAAGTTTCTTCTTATGATTCTAGGATGACCTAAAACTTACTGTCCAGTTAAGCCTAATGCTGTTTGGCGACACAGGCTTCGCGGCAACCAGCTCGGGTGCCCTTGGACCTTCAATGCCTCCCCTCTGCAGGTAGAAGCGGGAACTGCTCCGACCCTGCATGTTGTCCTGGTTTAAATAAACCGCCGCTATACGGAACCTGAAACAAGACACTGTTGTCTTAAACTGATAAAACACCAGGTGACAGAATAATCGTGAATATACTAAAATATATATAAATATATTTTCCTAACTAGTGCGTAAAAAGTGTACTTTTCGCACGCTTCGCGTGCGTAAATTTCTCTTTTTAAGGCACTTGTTATGAAAAATTGGGTTCGATACACGTGTAAAAACTTCTTTAAGACTCGGGTGATTGTCACCCTCGTTTCACTCGGGCTCCAACTTTCACCCTCGTCGAAAAAAATTTTTTTTTCACTAGTATCGAAATGTACTATTTCCTAACTAGTGCGTAAAAAGTACACTTTGCGCACACTTCGCATGCGTAAATTTCACTTTTTAAGGCACTTGTTATGAAAAATTGGGTTCGATACACGTGTAAAAACTTCTTTAAGACTCGGGTTATTGTCACCCTCGTTTCACTCGGGCTCCAACTTTCACCCTCGTTGAAAAATTGTTTTTAAACAGCAAACGTACTATTTTCGCATGGTATCGAAATGTACTATTTTAAACAGCAAACGTCTGCTAACGAAACCATAACTCTTAGAAATAAATGGAAAATGGAAAAATCAACTGCCCCAGATGAAGTTTGAACTCGTGA
The DNA here is from genome assembly GCA_022674325.2 of Grapholita molesta. Classification (NCBI taxonomy): domain Eukaryota; kingdom Metazoa; phylum Arthropoda; class Insecta; order Lepidoptera; family Tortricidae; genus Grapholita; species Grapholita molesta. The sequence continues at coordinate 13,197,149 of CP053135.2, read as the reverse complement.
CTTTGGAATACATGCCCATCGCTCTACCATTTTCTCCACCATATCCTTCAATGCGCTTAGGAGGTGCATTGAAGAATCTCAAAACATATTAAGTATTCACGGATAACTAAATTATATTTTTTCCAGTCGCGAGTTCGAGTCTCAGTCAGGCAGTTGATTTTTCCTTTATTTCTATGAATTAAGGATATATAAGTTAGTTATTAAGACGAAAGAAGCCGTAGGCTCAAAAGCTGGGCAGGACACGTCCGCCTTTTGCCCAATTACCAAATGGGAAGCGGCGTCGTGGTAAATCCAGGCGGACATCTTTGGACATTCGTAATATATTTCAATACGATTTGTCTGATACTACCACAGATAAAACGCATGAATCGATATTCGAACGACTGTCTCCGACACTCATGATGCCTTAATTGAAGTAAAAGAGGAAGATGCTCGAAATTGGGGAACTTCGATGTTCGCGGTACCAGGCCAGGCCTTTGCTTAACAGTAGGACATTACAGGCATATAAATAAAAATAAATAAGTACGTATTTAGCGAGCGATAAAAACCTCGTTTTTTTTTTCAGCTAACGGCATTCATTATTTTTTTATTTCCGATCACGCTAATTCTAAATACATTATGTGACTACTAAATGATGGAATTTGACTTTTCCATACTCTATCGCTTGCTAACACGGTGAAGCGTGGTCGAAGGCTACGCTTTATTACGAAACTGCTAGCCTAATATGGTCGAATTCTTATCATTTGACACAATATCTGAGACGCTCGCTCCAACGAGTTCAGTATGCGAGTGCGAAAGAGACCAATAGCTCGATAGACGTTAGAATGGCAACCATGGTTCTGAATTTAGGTAATATTAAAAGTACTTACTTGTAGTATCTGTCAGGTATGAGACCATCAACTTCGAAGGAATGTATGTATGACGGTATGTCCGAATTCGCTGTGTGCCACGGCCCGTTGCTCGAGTTGCCTACTTCCCGGTATTGGACCTAAGAGGAAACAACAAAGGAATAATTAGTTTGCCGTGTGGTGCCGGCTGACTAGAATAGCACCGCCCCATCTCCTCCCGCGGTATGGTATCTAACTACAAAACTCTTGTGAGGCTCAGATATACTTTTGTGCTTTCTCGGAAATCAAAAGATTTTTGTATTGTTCGGTTTCCTAGAAGATTTTGGTTATTCCTTCTCAGAATCAGAAGAAATATAATATGTAATAAGTATTCAATAACACAAAAAGTATTAAAGAATCCCAATATTTAAGAATCAAACAGAGTAATGCAAATATAACAGCATCTACATAATGGGTAAGTGGGATTTCTTGCGTAGAAGAATATTCATTCTAGGAATTGATTCTATTCAATAGAATTCTTAGAAGGAATATTTAAAACCTACCACAGAACCCGAAACGTTATTAAAATATATACAACCTTTAGTTTTTTTATTAGACATACTGTCTTTATTCATTTGATTTTCGACCTTATTATTTGATTCAATGAGGCCTACCGATAAGTACATTCAAATAGTCATAATCTTGAAAGCAGACTAAACAAGTATACATAAACATGATTAAACTTGTTCTATATCAACTGTATATGAGTCTATGGTAAACAGGGCCAGCATTAGATCACGTCAATATTTGACTATAACTCGGGATCGGGAGCATTCAGGCAGAGACGCAAACACAGGCCTTCAGTCCGGTCCTAGGCAAGTTTGTTTTAGCCTAGCTGACGGCTTCGGCACTAAGTGAGTGCAGAGAGTGTGTATCTAGGAATTGTTAATGTAGATATCAATCATGGATGCACTATGCGAATTTACATAACGTAGTTATTTTATAACTTATGGTTTGTGGTTGTGAGAGTAATGGGAGAATAGTTCTGTTTTAGCATAATTTCCCCCTGTACGAGGGTCAAACTGAAAATTCTTAGAAAATGAAAAACTGAGCACACTAGCAAGTTATTTATTTTTCATCACACTTGCTCGTCAATGGCGTTGTTACTTGCGAGAGTACAAAGCAGTTATAGCCGGTTTAGCTCACCCTGGCTGTTAAGTTTAGTTTTAAAAATATACAGAACCTATACTTCACTTGGACTGAGGATGTTTCTAAACAGCCAAGGTGTATTTCATATCTTTAAAAGTTTGCTACAACCAACTTTTAATATGTATAAAACATATCTTCATATTAAATTTGACTGCAATTTAATGTTTAGTATTTATTAAAAATAGTTGTTTACTATTTTATTTTGATAATTGATACTATTTGGCAGGATGATCTATCAACTTCGAAAACCAAACGCAGTTGTTAACATTATCTGTGGAAGACATTGAACAAAGTTGACATTGTTGACAATCTTTTATAGTGGATGCGGTCTGATAGGTAAAACTACACTACACTAGTAACTAATATTTTACCAACGAATTTATTTTATTTCCTCGCAAATGTGATGAAAAACATTGTATGTACCACGGGTGGTAAGTGTATAACAAACTTGAGTCATTAAAAGCCGTCGTCGTCGTCGGGCTTCTAATAGACTCGCGTTTACTATACCTTACTTACCATCCTCGTTGCACAATGTACTATTATTATATATTTTCAATATTGTCCATCCACGTTAATAAATCTCTGCATCCTTCTACAAAGGCAGACATTGGCAAAGAGTTAAAGTTTACAGGTGAATGTGTGAATGGACTTTAATGAAATTTTACAATAGTGTAGCTTGTAAATGAGAAAAACACACTTGCCGCAATTAAAAATATGTAAATTGAGCCCATTGAAAATTGCCATATTGATATAGTCTACTCGGAGTCATACTAATTTGGACTAGATGAAATTGCATGTGGAAGATAGTAATAACATTAATAATTAAAATAAAATTGTAATTGATTAATAAACTTGTAAATAATATTCGGTAACAAGTTATTCATATTAAAACTTTTGTGTAAGTTGGCAATGTAAACAAAGAAACTATATTTATCTCTTTCGCTCTTACAATATTCGAATAACATAAAGTTGCTTAACAGGTGTCCGAACTCACTTTTGGGTTCCTATTATAGTTATTATACAGACATCTGTTAACTAAACATCTAGCCGCCCAGAGACCAAAACCTGCCAAGCAAAATTCAGTTTTTATTTGTCATAATTATAGTTCAAAATTACATTTAATGCTATACTGTTTTTAGGCCTCTGGGCATTTTCAAGTTCCTTAATTGTAAGATCACTTCGGGCATTACATACAATTTCATAAAATAGTCAATAAGGGATTTTAATAAGAGACTTAAATAAATTAAAATATTAAAACTATAAATAACTAAAAACTAAACTTAAAATATGTTGTTTAATGTCACATGTCATTTTTCACTTCCACATTTGACACCAAATAATAAAGTTCCATATGAAAATGTCACTAATTTAATACGATCATTCATTGACAGTTCGGGTGTCATCGTATTCCGATAAAGATCCGAGTTTTCCCGAAGGAAAATAATTTCTCACTACTGGAGTTGAATGTCGCCGGTACGCGGTTCACGATTGGGTGTAAAAGAGAGGGGATGAATTACTTACCTTGAAGAACCGAATAGGCATCCCGGAGCTAGAGTTAGACCAGGACACCATGACGCTCTCGTCAGACATGCGGGTAACGGTCGGTCGCGAAGGTGGCACCATTTCTATCAAACAAACGTATCGTGAGAACAATGATCTTAATATTCTCTCGTGAAAACTATATTTTCTAGCCATGTCTAGGCTGATAGGGATGACACGGTTCCCTCACGATGGATCACGGTTCCCTTTACCGAAAAGCGACTGGTAAATATCAAATGAAATTTCGTACATAAGTTCCGAAAAATTCATTGGTACAAGCCAGGATTTGAACCTGCGACTTCTAGGCCACCAGGGAAATCCTGCAGCATTGTAAGATAGTTTTTTTTAATATTCAAACATTGTACACTTATCACTTACTAGCTTTTTTCTTTTTATTGTTGTGTCGTTTCGGCTGGTACGCGATGTGCGCTGCCTTCGCGCTTTCAGCTGTGTATTCCTACAAAAGTAAAAAAGACACTAATAATATGTTACCATACAAAAACAATACCCAAAATCATTGAAGTAATTCTGTACCATAATTAGTCATCACTTCATGAACTTTGATGACAACCCTAAGCGAGTCGCACATTAGTTACGAATTCAGCATGCCGTTTAAAAAGTCGAGTCACAAGTCGAGTACTTGTAACATTATAAACTCTGTCAGACACAGGATTTGGCATTTTTTATATTTACATAATAATAAGGTATCCATTTTATTAGGCAGACGTCCGGTTTTTTACCCAATAGCCCAGCAGCTAGTCACCATATTCCACCCAATCGCCTGGTACATTCTAGATTCCATTAAAACTCAATAGTCCTTACACGATAGCGGGTGTTGTCTCTGTGCGCGTCCCATGATACGGACAGGGGAAACATCCGCTTAGTGTACCCCTTACATTTCATTAAATTGTCGAAAGAGCCTCTGCGCGTTGGCTCGATCTGGCTCCACGTATGCCTCCAAAGTGTCCGGAACACCATTGTTCCGTGTACGGAAAAAAAAGGTATGTATAAATTCTGTGTCTGTTATTACAAAACTCAGCGTGGACTCTTATATCTTAAAACCCCTTATTATGTAACTGCCAGCGGTGCCCCCTACCTCCCGCACCCACCCCTCCGCGAACCGGTACCGCGAACATCGAAGTTCGTATATTACGGACATCTTTCTTTTAATCCAATTAAGATGTCATGAGAGTGACAAAGGCAATCGTCCGTTTACGAATATCGTTGTTCGCGGTAGCGCCGCTGGCGCCAGCACCCTCGGCATCCCTTCCCGAAGACGGGCTGGTTACTATACTGCTTTGAGCATACCTGCGAGATCTGAACAGGAACAACGGTGAGCAGCGCAGCATCATTCGCGCAGCCGAGCGAGTTGCAGGCGAAGCACTGCACCGCGCCTGCGTGCTTCTTCTCCACTCGGCTGAACCGCAGCTCCGAGGCTATATATAGATCTTTCATTATGAGATCATTCATAAAAAAGATCGTCTACTATACTAGTAACGGGAAATTTGGCAGTTGTCATAGACTAACAACTATGAGGGCACAGCGAACTACCATCACGCATGAGTCTGGAGAATCACAACTGGGGAAGTACCTCCTCCTTACAGAAGACCACAGCCATAATAGCACTGCTACCTTTCAGGTATGTAGTGTTGTGTTCCTGATGGTGAGTAAGGTTCCCAGAACTCCAACAACTTTTACGATACGCGCATGTGATTCCTCTGGAGTTGCACGCTTCCATAGGCTACGGTAACTGCTTACCATCAGGCGGGCCGTATGCCTGTTTGCCTTCGTCGTTGTATTAAAAAAAAACTTACAAATCCATAATAATTCATGCAAAATTTTCACCTTGTGCCTTTACGCCTTTCCCAGTGACAGGTTCAGCGTTCAACATCCAATGCACTTGGGGCGGCGGTTGTCCGAGTGGCGTGCCGCAAGCCACGCGCGCCGGCGTGCCTTCGCTGGCGTTTACGCCGTACGCCACGCCCTCCCAGTACGGCGGCTGCAGAGCGAGCACACGCCAGGAGCGGCGGATGCCGTTGCCGTTTACGGAGCAAGAGTATGTGCCCTGGGAAGACAATTCAATTCAGTTTCAAATTAAAACCTACTAATGCTAATATCAACAATAATTTGTAGTCTACCGAATACTCGTACCAATAACTACCTATTTTACAATCAAAAGAAAATTTTTGAATTCCAATTCCAAAATTGGAGTGTTCATTAAAGCCGAGTTCTATAGTGTTCAAACAGTTGTTTGTTTACTACGGCTCTTGAAAATCCGTTCTTTTTGCGTTTTGTTTTTCCTCTAAAGCCAGATTACCTCCGGCTAGCAATATCGAGATACGAGTTGGTTTAATACTTGACCTTATTTCATTAGTTTTTCTCTGTTCTGACCAAATAACTACTCGGAATATACGCAACTAAAATAAAACGAGGACACTAAGTAATCTGTTTGCATTGCTTGTTTACCTATTTCCATTTAAGGAAGTTTTCAAAATTTGGTACACCCAAACAGCGACAGTTGTTAAGAAAAGTTAAATCACTGTCAGTTTCGTGACGACAATTAAGCATGAAATCTTTATGAAGATCGACTTTTTGTCTTTAATTTGGTTGTAATATCGATAAAAGTTTATAAAATAAACATCAAAACCAAGTTTTTATCGAAATTTAATGCTTAATAGTCGTCACAAAACTGACAGTGATTTAACTTTTCTCAACAACTTTCACTAATTGGGTGTAGCATTTTTTGAAAACTCCCTTAAGCTTTGGTTTATACTAGTAACTTACTTCGTCTTCAGCAGTGAAAGGCTGAACCACCAGTTCGTGATCATGCCGGTAGACGTTCCACGTCTCTGTCCCCTTGTGCCACGTGACCTTGGGCGGTGGAGTGCCCACGGCTCCGCACCAGAGCCGCAGTGCCGCGGTCGGCCGAACGGGTACCGTGAGGATGCCATCGTTGACTTCACCGACATAGTCTTCTGATTCGAGGAATCTGTGTTTGATATGATTATTATAATTATGTAAATGAAAACATGTACGCTAACAAAATTACGCTTCTGCGCTTGAGGAATTAGTGCTACCGGCTGTTAGATTTTTACAAAGGTTTCTGTAAATCATCATCATCATCATCAGCCTATGGCAGTCCACTGCTGGACCTATGCCTCCCCAATTTCACGCCATCGTATTTCTGTAAATATTTATTTATAATGCGGCTACTAAATCGCCTCTGACTTGATAAAGGCTAAGGAGTAAAATCTATGAATATACGAGTATGTTTGTGTTAAAGTTAGCCTTAATATATATATTTTTATGATAAAGGCGGCAAACGAGCAGACGGATTGCCTGATGGTAAGCAATTACCGTCGCCCATGGGCACCCGCAACACCCTTTAAGATAAGAGTACGCTCGTTTGTTGAAGGTATGAGGGTCGTATCGGTCCGTAAGTACCGGTGACGGCAAATCATTCCACAGTTTTCACGCGCGAGGCAGGTAGTTAAGTTTCTAGAGAAACGCACAGTAGAGGATTTCCAATTATCCAGGTGGTGGGGGTGGGAATGTTGCCGCGTAGAATGATGGCGGAAGGACCTATGCGCAACCGTAGGTGTAGGATACATGAGTTTTCCAATGCCTTTTGCATCCTCAGGTACCTCATTTCGGGAAAATCCACGCTTCCCGCTTGCTGTGAGTTTTGGAAGTCCTAGGACGTAATTTTTTACTGTACCTGAGTCCACCATTGCCTTCATGCTGCACTCTCAAGTACGTCCTCTCTGGGAGATCAACGTGTTCTTCGCTCAGGTTGTTTGTGGCGGTGCACCCATATGTGCCGGTGTCGGCTGTGGTCGCGTTGCGGATGACGAGCACACCATGCGGCGTGTCTATTGCTTGTCGCACTCCCTGAAACGTGATAAAGGTTTGAAGGAAGAATTTCTTGAATAATTGTATGTCACTAGTAACAGTACCCTGTAACAGTGTTGTCTAATTGATCTACATTTTTTTCAGTTTTAAAGCATTCGAACAAGTAACATAGTTCACAAATAGTCCTAAGAAGCTCGTTAATCTCCACTTCACGATTTGATCCAACTTATATCCATGGCACTGATCCCTTTTGCTTTCCACATTTTAAAAGACTACTATTTTCTGAGCTGGAAATTTACGTAAGTTTCTACTGACTGCAACTGTTACACTGAAATGCTCTTTTCTTTTACTGTTACTACTACTTTGTTCTTTGATTAACTTTCCAGCATGTTATGGGAAATTATTCTACCAGCACAGTTTTGAAGAACTGATTCTAGCAGTACCTCTTTATAGCTGAGTCTAGCAGTATCATGTTGTGTAGTCATAAAGACTAGAGTTCCTGAAGTCTGTTCGAGATAGTAGCCTACCTTGACCTTCTTTCCACCAGCTCAGCTCTTGTAAGCTGTTTCTAAAAGAACATCAGGACTTCATGACCATGTTGAGGAGTTGTGAATATTCTAATTTCATATATCCTAAACAATGTCCGTTATCATTTTTATTATGCAGAAACGTCTGCTAGCGAACATCATCGATATTTAAATCGAATAGCATATTCAATTTGTTAGTGCACTGGGCCAGTGTTCCAGTGGTTGTGGGATCGAAAATATGTCCGTTATAGTAACCTACCTTGACTTCCTTCCACCAGCTCAGTTCAGCCGGGGGCTCGGAAAGAGGTTCCTTGCAATGCAGCACCACCATGTTGTGGAGGGGTGCGGTGATGACCCTGGTCTCGCCAGTGTTCCGACTGAGGTCTATGCGGGCGATGGTCAGCCGCGCTGGATCCGAGGCGAGGCTGATGGCGCCATACCAGACGACGCACTAGAAACGATTTGTGTCGTTAATTAGAGAACAATTTTAGCGGACGTAAATTACTTAAGATAATAATATAATATAATACGTGTCTTTATCTAGGAAAAGGCACCTTATTGTCGATGGCACTTACGTCGAATCGCGTTGCGTTTGTATTGTATCGCCTTGAACAACGACATAAGCACCATCGACAATAAGGTCCCATTTCGTAGATAATGTCACATATATTAATTGTATAAAAGCGGGTAACTCACGTTTTATAAGTCGGATATTGCTCGACATGTTTCACTCCGTAACGAGGAGCATAATCATGAGCCATTCGCGTTGGCTAACCGACGCAGACTTACGAGTTACGGAGTGAAACATGTCGAGCAATATTCGACTTATAAAACGTGAGTTACCCGCTTTTATACAATTAATATGTTTCAATCTCACGATAGTTTTGTGTTTAAAATGTCACATATCTCTAAATACGGTCACAATAACGCTGTTTAAATGATTCGGGTTCCTCATAGTCATAAATGTCATAATACACTTGTATAAACATGCTTGAAAGTGATAGCATTATTAATTTTTTTTAGCTGTATGAAGCTGAATCGTGGGCAGACCCCGCAAGGTGGACCGACGACCTAGTGACGATCGCGGGAATCGCTAAACCATCGTAGGTCTTAATCATCATCATCATTTCAGCCATAAGACATCCTGCTGGACATAGGCATCCAATTATCTTTGACTGCCATAATCGCCCCGCTGGCGGATTGGCGATAGCACTAGCTCAAAACCGAATTATGAATACTTACTGACAAAGTAATAGGTTTTTTTTTTTAATAAAATATAAATACAGCATACTCGTATCCTTTTAATGTAAATTTAGGTCAGCATGCCACATTTATTACTTAATATATAGATATACAATTTCCGCATTACACGAGGGTCAGTTATGTACCTACCTAAACAGAATTGACAGAATTCGATTTCCGGTGGCCCCGCTGTTAAGGTTGTAAACAATTTTATATACTTATAGGTAGCTTTATAACATTATTATATATTAATATAGGTACGTATTATACATTAAATTAATAAATAATAATAGCATATTTCAATAAATGTCTGTCAAACATGTCATTTTTCGTAAAAGCTTAAATTGGCGATTGTAAGTTTTTTTTTAATTTGAATTTTTCGGGACTTATGTACGAAATGTCATCGAAATCGCTTATTTTAGCCTCTGGGTTGGAAGGTCAGATGGCAGTCACTTTCGTAAAAATAGTGTCTACGCCAAATCCTGGAATTATTTGCTAAGCTACCCCAAGCTCCCATGAGCCGAAGCAAAATGCCGGGGCAACGCGAGGAAGATGATGATGATAAACCGAAAAACAATATTAGTCCTTCACCAACATGTCAACTAATTCGGAAACGCCATTTTCAGACCAATTACATAGTTGACGCTTTCGCAAAAATAACCATTTGTAATTTCCGCTCGAACGCTATCTCCTTTTGGTATATGGCAGCTAAATGACAGTTATTCGATAAATTCTGCTTTAGCTTGCGTACTGGAACGTTCCTCATGATATCTGCGACTCTGTAACCTAGTTAGGCTAGCCTAAGTGATATTGAAACTGATGATCCCGGGTTTGAAACCTACTACTCAAGTGTCTTAAGCCGAAAATTGATAAAGATAAAGATAAAAGACATTTATTCATGGCGTACACATATAATAAACAGAATACAAGATGAAGAATAAGTAAGACATCACGAAATGGTCCCAACTCTGGCTTGAGGTCAGCGCTGATCTTCCGTTGAACCTATTTAGTGATGTCACATTTTTTCTAAAATTTACCAAATATAATATGTTATGGGGAAATGCCGCCAGCATCCTTGGTACAATGCCTCAAGGGCCTTTTTTAGATTTTATAATGTAACTAGTTAAGTACTTGTAGTTATCATAATACGATTGTAATTTCTGTAAATAAATGTATTTCGTTATATGTTATTACATGCAATAAATCCATTATTCATAACAGGTATATAGGTACATATATGTCCTTATGGATTATTAAGGATAACTCGGAATCTTTTAACCTACAGAGAATTTCAGATTAATCTAATAAGAGTTGTCCCCACAAGGGATTTGGGTAGGAATACTTTTAAGTAAGTAAGGCTTAAGAACTTTGTAAGTATGCCTAGTATTAGCATTATAACTTCTATTGTTTCTGATTTATTAACGAAAATATTAATAAATCAAGAAACGTATAGTTCCTACATATATCTTAATATCATAACAGCACTACTCGTAGTATTATGTAGTTTTAAATGACTAGAATGTGTCTAAGGCTTACCTTAGACACATTCTAGTTACCTTAGTAACATACATAAAAATACAATTATATTTTTGTCAACTATTAACCCGCGGTGAGACATACATTATGTAGTTATTTTCGAAATCTTTGAATAAAACACATTTTGGATCTCTGCAAACTGAGACCGTCTTGTATATTTGGACCGCCCCCGCAAGAACCCTTCTCTTAAATAACTGTCTATTCCTAAGCGTATACAGACGGCATGTAGTATAATTTTGTTTTATAGAAAATATGTAATTTTTTTGTAAGGTACATTTGAAAGAAAGAAAATCTGAATTAAATTTCTCCTATAAGTATTTAGTACTGGTCACACCATGAATTACCCCGCCGCTTACCGATAAAATAGAAGTTCGAAATTATCCGATATCTCTCTCTTTGACTCCAATTTAGGCGTAATTAGAGTCACAGAGACCATCGTTCGAATTTGTCTTTTCTCATTCGGACGCTTGAGAAAGTGCATCATATTTGGCCTTAGGTAACCCAGACCTAATTTGGTAATTTTCCTGAACCGGTGGTTTCCATACCTGGTATAGTGCATTTTCAGATCCCTCCTTAATGTCTACAAGCAGCCTCGTGGTGATCTTGTCCCGGTCGGTGCTGCCGTCAGCATCAGTCCAAGCTTCCCCGGGACGGTCAGGGCGCCACCTCCAAGCCAGCCGCTCCCCTGGCACGTTCACGGCACACTCGAAGGTCACCTGCACAAATGATGACGTAATCGTGAGACTTCTGCTAGCCTGTCAACAAATCTTACATGGCATTACACAAATTACCTGGGGCGCTACCGCCAAAAACAATATTCGTAAATTTCGGATGATTATCTCTGTCACTCTCGGGACGTCTTAATTGGAGTAAAAGAGACAATCGTCCGAAATTTACGAATATCGTTTTTGGCGGTAGCGCCCCTGAGCCCCACGGTAAGCTTGACCCACAACACAAAAAGGCTTGTATTGTGGGAAACTTAAGTCAATAAAATGAAATAAAAACTAGATTTCATAATGATTCACTTACCACATCTCCAACTGGTGCTGTCACAGGCTCGGGGAATTTCGTGAACTTCCATTCAAGTTCTGAAAAGAAGAAAAAGTTTTTAAAATCCGAGATACTTCACACTTAACATACTTTAGAGGGGATTCTCTAATACCAATGAACACAAAAAGACGTGATAAAAACTATAGTCGCTGCACTTATAAATTTCCTATTTGAAATTTTACCTCTGACAGGGTTAAACTGGAGTTAAATTTTGTATCCTTCTACATGGATGAAATCACACGCGGAGTCTAGTGTAGAAACCTAAGTTTCTGACTAGAATTTCTGAACGTGACGTACGATCTGCAAACAACAAAGGAAACAATATCGAGGAGTTTATCAGATTAATTAACATTTGAATCCGACTAATCCTTGTACCCGTTGCTTGCCAATCCATTTAACATATCATTTTAACAGTATTAACCTATATTGGGAATAAGCATTTACCCCCCGACTGTCGGCACAGAATTAGTTATACATTTCCCATGCAAACTTTCATCCCTTTACCCTGGATCTGGCATAAAAACCTCTGTGTCAAACTACTTATGAACACATCGAATTTAATCAGTGGTTTATTAAAATTGTGGTTATGTAAATAAAGTGCGGTTTTACAAAAAAAATAATAATAATGCTTAATACTGCTCCATAAGAAGAAACTGAAACGTAAAGCACCTAGGAATTACCACCTATTTTCTTTTAAACTTAGCTAAACATCTTTTTCTGGCAAAATAAATAAATTATTCTGGGACAATCTCAAACAAATCGAAGGTTTGTAATGTAGGTACAACAAATAAAATATTTATTATTATAAAAGCCTGCAAAAATAGATAAAGCATCCACATAGCGCGGGTCACTCAACTATTCTCCACATAGGTAAAGATACATTCGCCACAGATTTTTATAAACCTTTTAGCTGCAAAGAAACCAGAGCAAGTCCGCATAAGTTATGACAATGCTTTAAAATGTACTTTTAACTATATAAGGAATCGTGAGTCAGCACCTGCGTGGGAAGGCCTCCACCGTATCGCTGCCCCAATCTAAGTAACTACCGCGAACATCCAAAATCGAACTTTTGTTTTTTTGCGAATTGCGCTTTTGGTAGCCAGATGGTCAATTTTAGATACATTCGCGCTAGACCGTCAGAAGCGCTACCGCGAAAGACGATATTCGTAAATTTCGGACGATTGTCTATGTCACTCTCGTCACGGCTTGATTGGAGTAAAAGAGACAGATGCCCGATTTCGGGATATTTATACGAACTTCGATGTTCGCGGTAGCGGGCCAGGTTTGCTGTCACAACTGGAACATTTTTGTACTAACGGCCATCTCTAGAAACATACATTATTCTTATTCTAGTGTCACAAAAAAAAAACCAAAGGGTTATGTCCGAGCGAGAGGCGAAGACAAGCTAAAGATTCCTAACTGGCGTAATAAACTATGTAAACAATAGATTTGAGTAAAAAAATCTTTACTTCTACTTGTTTGATTCAGTTCTATAATATCCACCTAAGACTAGCTTACTTAAAATAAGTCTTAAGAGCCATTAGAAAAGTTATTAAATAGTTTATTTAATTGTGGGAACTATATCTTGAGCAATACAGAACAGCAGCTGACTAAGTGGGGCACTGATTGACTGGGTAAATATATAGCATAAACGCGGTCTCCTTTCACTAATGATCAATTAATCTGCTAGAGGAATTCATTAGCTATCCCTTTATTATTACTGCTTAAATTCCTCTGTACACCTACAGTGAATTTTATTTGCATACCAATACGTTTCAATAAAAAAGGCTTTCCAGGCGTCCTTGATGCATTGTTACGGTATAATTTTAAACAATACGATCTGTTCAAATATCAACTTTAAAGTCTTAGCAATATGAGTTAAATTGTAATAGCAGTTTTGAAATTATCTCCAATTCAAAGTATATGTACAGCCATAGCAACTGGGTGGTGACGCATGTCTTGCTATTAAGAGTCAGAATATCCCAAGTTTATGTATATTTACGGAATATAAACCTTTAAAATCTACAGAATTAAGGTAATAATCTTATAAACTAAAGAGTTGAAGTCACTTCGTGTCTTATTCATTGTCAATATGACCAATATCGAAACGCTGCATAAAAATCCTGACAACTTTGAGACAATGCAATCAAAACCTTATTCTAGAGTACCTAAGATTGATTCTGGGGTGGCGCGTTAAATTAAGTTGTAAGAATGCGTTTTGTTTTTGTTTTGACATTCAAATTATTGGTGCGAGTCACATGCCCAATTTTCGAAAATACTTTTTTTTAAAGATGTGGACATGCATTTGATTACATTTTTGTAGGTTTTGCAGAATGTTGGTAGGCACGAATTGTGTGAACAGTTTATTAAACTCAAAAAAAAATTATGTCGCGTTTATCTTACGTTTCGGAATCGGCTAATTTCTATCATAATTTCCGACATGAGGGACATTTTTGGAATGAATAAAATTGCAGTTATCACTGAATACAATTAGTTCTTGACTAGCTGATAGATCCAATTTTTAAACAATATTTCATTGAAATTTTCAATAAATTATTCTATTACCTCAATTTGTAACTCTAATACTATACGTTAAAATTCCGTTATATAGCCGTATGATGCCGGCTGACTAGAATTGCACCAGCTTATATCCTCCCGCGGGTATCCTAAGATGCGACAAAGGGAGAAACCGTCGAACCCCAATCTGCAGCTACTTGAGCTGCCAACCCGCCTGCCGCCTGACGATTATTGCAACAACCCCTCAAGATAATACAAACCATATTTAAGGAAGGCCTATGTCCAGCAGTGGACGATTTGTGCCTGAAATAAAATTTGGAAAGTCCGTTACTTAAAATAAATATTGAAATCAATATTTCGGGACAATGTTACACAAATCGACCTAGTCCTACGGTAAGCTCAGTAAGGCTTGTGTTTTAGCTACTAGGCGACTATATATGTAATAGATAGATACATATAAATACTTAAAAAATATAGAAAACACCCATGACTCAGGAACAAATATCTGTGCTCATCACACAAATAGGTAAATGGACTAGACCGACTATGATTCGACGCAGGACCATCGACTTCATAGACAGGGTACTACCCACTAGGGCCACTAGGCCAGACACATCGTAAAAAAGAGGCAAAAATCCAGACTCAAGCGTGATGGTACTTCGCTGTGCCCTACCTCTCATTATTGGACGTAGTTTAAGAACATACCCGGGTCCAAAACCTAATGAATTCCAGTTCATATTTTTTTTATCGATTTTTTTTTTTTATGACATAGGCGGCAAACGAGCAGACGGATTGCCTGGTGGTAAGCAATTACCATCGCCCATGGGCACCCGTAACACCAGAGGAGTCACAAGCGCGTTGCCGGCCTTTAAGGGGGGTTGGAGCTCTGGGAACCTTACTCACCATCAGGAACACAACACTGCATACCTGAAAGGTAGCAGTGCTATTATGGCTGTGGTCTTCAGTAAGGAGGAGGTACTTCCCCAGTTGGGCTGCCCCAGATTCAAGCGTGATGGTCATCGCTGTGCCCTACCTCTCATTGTTGGACGTAGTTTAAGGACATACCCGGGTCCAAAATTTCTAAGAGACTGTCTGTATACGTGCTAAAGCATACCCGCAACTGTTGGTTAGTAGGTTCTCGTAAGTTGTACAATCAGCCAAATATATCGATACCACGATTGTTCCAAAATACGTACACATGCGCTTTCTTGTCTCAACAATAAGGTACATGGGCACATTATATTGACACTTTGTCCGTATCGATTATTACCTTGGCTGTACATTGTGTGGTTTGAGCGTTAGGAGGCAAATTGTTACCACACCTCCCTTGTAAGTTAACGCGGCAAAGCAACAGTAAAACCAAAGGCAAAAATACGTACACATATTTTAGCCTTAACCTATTACCATAAAGTTTAGAATTGTTTACATAATTATGACTTGTACACAGTGTGGCTTGTTCAGGTAAAGGGGACTTATAAACGGAGTAGTTGTATTAACGATCAAAGGATTCCCGGTGGAACACTAGAATTACCTACACAGTTTATTGTTGAAAACTCTGGATAACGAGTAGGTTAGAACTTGGCTTTTCATGGTAATTAAAATCAGGAGTAAAGTTTATTTTTGCGAACATGATCATGACATCATCACCCGATTACCACGAACGCTGCTAAAGGGTTCGAAACGTCGGGATGAAGTTTAAATTAGTATACGCGATTTAATCCGTTTTAGTTGTTTTATTTCATGAGTAATTATCGCGGCAATCGAAGACAATATTATGATCATGACATTTCAACACATGACCACCTCCACAGATCCGATATATCTGATGGCGACTGTAGATCAAAGTTGGCTAAATTACTTCAAACCTCACGAGTGTTTGAAGGAGTTTATTTGAGTCTCCGCCTTTCTGGTCTAGTTATTGTGGGGTCATTATCATTCATTTGTCATCTATTCATTATATTATTCTCAATCTCTATAATTTATAAAGATATTGCGTAAATTGGCCACAATTAAAATAGACTACTCAATGTACTAACTCTGTCGAACTTGCTCACTTGTTCCTACATATTTAGTTATATCTTTTTTCTTTGTTCACCAAACAAAAACTGTTTAAGCAACTTATATTTGAAGGTAATTGGCAGTTAACAAGACCAGGCAGGGTGTCATTCAAACTTTTGACAGCTTTTCGCAGATAACCTCGAGTCGAAATTGAGGATGTCCACAGATAAAACAAAACATAATTTCTATAAAGGCCGTCACGTGCACTGCTGGAAGCTTCTGACATATACCGCCGCAGAGTGCGATCTCTGAACATGGCGGGGTTTAATGCCACAATCGTTACGCTTGGCAGGCGGGTTGGCGATCTTAATATGTTCCACCGCCAGGGGCGCTGCCGCCCGATCGTTAGGGTTTTCTGAACGCAGTTTCCCTAAACTGTCCCTACATTACCCCCGGGTCCCGGGTTCGGAAATCGGACCTACATATCGACAGTGGAAATTTCAAATGTCGTAAGTCGCATATAAAAATACGACATTCCCTTACGACATTTGAAATTTCCACCGTCGATATTATTGTTTTTTTCTTTACTAGCTCGGAAAGTCTGTTTTGCATTTCACACAGGGACAAAGAAGGGAGCTAAGAAAATAATTTCATACAAAATTTGAATGTTTTTTTTTGCGGTTATTTGAGTTGGATGTCATTTTAAATGATGATTGTAAATGAAAAATAATTGATACTAATAATTTAGAGGAAATTTTATTGTTTTAAAGAATTATGTGGTTCACATGGCAGTAAAATTAGTTCGGCTGATGCCTTGAAACCCCCAACTACCCTCTTAGAACTCTTCGTTTTAGAATTTTTCGCTAGCTTAGGTCTCATTTTTAGCACGAGAAGGTAAACACTATTTTTTCTCCCTTGTATAACAAATAACTATTTTGCCTTAACTGAGTTTAGGTCGTGCCGTGTGATGCAGGCTGACTAGAGTAGCACCACCCCATCTCCTCCCGCGGGTGTCATAAGAGGCGACAAAAGGAAAAATCTTACGGACGGGCAGCTGCGTCCGTTGTAACCCAATGCGTGGCGACTATGGTACAAGTGGTACAAGTCATATTTGTGGGAGGCCTATGTCCAGCAGTGGACTGCATACGGCTGAAATGTATGTATGTAATGTGAGTTTAGGTCTAACCTGGCATGTACGACAGATAGGAACTTATTTTGACGACCTTTCACACAGTAAATTGAAATAGAACGCACATTTGTTGAACTGCTCTGCACTCGTACGGCACTCGTCTCGCTGAGTGCCGTGAGACCGTAATGGTCGCGAGTTTCATTACGACATTAAATTGGTACTTGTTTTGCCTGTACTTGCATTGACTGGATTTGACCGCTGTACAGTGAAAGGCATAAATGTATATACACACATTTTAACCTAACCCTATTATCAGTGATCGGTTATTTCCTCCCTCGCGGGATATCATGTGGAAAAGTTAATATAGATACGACAGTTTCCCGCGATACCAAACAAATCGTTAGAAAATAAAACAATTTAAATTGCCTGTAAGATTTTTTTTTTTACTTTCCTACTCGCCGAACTTTTCAAACGGTACAAAATGTGCCGCTTTGGTGGCATCAAATGAGCTGTCAGTGTGAACACTTGTGCTTCATTTGTTCCATTTGGACAAAAGAACGTCGAGTGAGTAGGTACCTACGCGATTCTAGTTACATAGATGTTTTAAAATGTAAAAAATAAACACATTGTATATTTTTGCCTGTTCTAAGTAACAACATAAAGCTCGGATTCCCAGCGCAAATCCATACTAACATAATGATTGAGGTCGTTCACCCCGTGTCTAATCCAAATAACCGATCACAGCCTTTTATAGATAAATTAGCGAGAGCGTGGAATTGCATCTGTAGTGGTATTGTGTGTTTATAGGCATTCTATATTTGAAATTTCCTTTTTCCCGTACAACCACTACAAATGCAATTCCACGCTACCACCTATGTTCTCTCTATAAGGGACACTGCTGTCCATTCTCCGGTGGTTGCTAGTCACAGTTTAGGTACAATACCCAAGCCCAATGAGGCCTTGTAACCGGAACCAAGGATCATATCATGAGTATCATGACAGAACCCTAAATAAAATGTCTATACAAAATTCCCAACCTCATCAGGAATTAAACAGACAGAGGAAATGACAATAGGAATATTATTCTAAAATTAAACTTTCTTTCAATCAAAAGTTTAATAAAACCTAAATAAAATGACCCTTCTAACTCTTAATAAGCTTAACTTCTTTACTAAACAATAGAATTAAGCTGCCAATTCAAACCTTATAACTAAATTAGAACTATGGTTGAGTTCAAATATAAAATTAGAACTTAGACATTTCAAAGAAAAGTAGTTTTAAGGCTTGGGCAGATAGGCGCGTTTTGCGGTGTGGCTAATGTAACGAAATAAGGCACACATTCGGACGGCAGGTCGCGTCCCGCTGCGCCACGCCTCAAAACGCGCCCTATGTGATCAAGCCTTTATTCTATTTTTAAAGTTGTTTTAAATGAATTTATTACATTTTATGGCCCTAGTGAAAAAAGGTATAACTTTCATACTAGTTGTTCGTCACATGTGCCCTTTTTCACTAGGTACCAGAATTATACAGGTAGCGGGTACTACGAAGCTGTCAGAATCAGGTAGACTAAAAGACGTAAAGCATATTTACAACAGCGCAAACATTTTTTGCTTCTTAAAAATAACGATTATATTTGGGTAATTTTACGTAAATGTAACGCGCGTCACGATTCTAATGTGTGTGTTTTATCTATATTTTAATACATTTAGAAATATAACGTAAATGAATGAATGAAATACTATTCACTAAATTAACCCACCTCAAATGAATCATTACAGAGAATAGTAACATAAAAAAAGTAGAGGTTGACAACAGGCGGTCTTTTCGCTAATTAATAAGCGATCTCTTCCAGACAATCTTAAGGTCAATTCAAACACAGCGCGGGCGCGGGCGCGGGTCGGGCGCGTGTCAACGCGGGCCCGCCGCGCGATTGCTCAGCTAGTTTTAAATGAACAACTTCACACAGCGCCCGCGCCACACGCACCCGCCCGCGCACGCCCGCGCCCGCCCGCGACCGCCGGCGGTGTGAAGGTGTTCATTTAAAACTATATAGCTGAACAATCGCGCCGCGGGCCCGCGTTGACACGCGCCCGACCCGCGCCCGCCTCGCCTGTGTGTGAATCGAGCATTAGGTAGCGGACAGTAATTGTTAATAAAAGTTATCTACTGACATAGATACTGGACTATTTATAAATCAGAATTTAAATAATGAATTCAATTTGATAATGAATAAATGGAATATGTTAAAACGTGACTCGCGTTACTTGTGTCCGAAATAACCTCATGAAGCTTGATTTTTCTTTTTAAATCTTTAATGACTAATCGTTAGATTCGTATCTTCAACAGGCCTTTTAGCGCAATACAAAATATTTAATGGATATCATATAGGTAATAATTGGCCTCTACGACGCTTTATTTCTACCTATTAGTCTTACGATGTTGTTGTCGGGAATAATTTTGCAAAATTATACATTCAACGATGGCGTTACACCCACAGTTTTAGTGAAGACAACTGAGAAACTTATTGATCAACCCTAATAAGGGTAAACTTTGGGAATACATAAGTTTAGAGTTAGATAAAACAATTAAATACCACTAAAAAATACCACTATTATTTGGAGTATTTTATTTTTATTTTAATAAATATAATCTGTAGAAGAAAGTCGAGTGTTTGTATTTGCACTTTTTGCCTTACATCCCATGTCATACCTTTTTTAACCGACTTCAAAAAAGGAGAAGATTAATGAATTTGAATGTATATTTACTTAAGTATGTTTTATTCCAAATGGGTTCAGATTTTAAACAATTCATGAAGAACTTTTAATAGAAAACTCCCGTGAGACTCAGGCACACTAAAATATAGATAAAAAACGGGTCACTCACGTATCTTAAAGTAGAATAACGCTCGACATATGTTTCGGTCCAATTCGTGAACCATACTCATAAGCTTCGTGCCGCACCGTCGCTGCCGGCGGTTCTCGAAGGGCCGTTTTTTATCTAGATAGGTATTTTAATTCATAAAGAAATTGAGTAAAGAACAGAAATAAAATGAAATGTTTTTCTCCATTTTATACATTTTTCAATGCAGAACAAAGGCGAGATAAATTCTGCCAGTTCCAATTATTATTAATATAAATCCAGTGGCAAAGTTATAATACATACCTATGTATAAAGGATTTCTTTAAATAAACACCCATCCCACAACTTGCCACAGTACCCTTACCATGAGTTGTGACATTGACGTTTTCGATAACGAGTATCGAGTTTACTATCTGTGCATCTCGTTTGTACTATATTAGTGCGAACAAGATGCACAGATAGTAAACTCAATACGCGGCATCGAAAACGTCAATGTCACAACTCATGGTAAGGGTACAGATGACAAACGTCACGTTTTTTACGTAGATTTGTTAGACTCTGTACAGTCCAAGATACGTGTGCTCTCTAAGATAATAAGGTGCTTGTGTACATATTTTGGCACTTTGTTCATATCGATATTTTTGACCTTAACTGTACCATTTCTCCGTACAAATATTTTACGCGGACGCTTCGCCAGTACCCTTACCATGAGTTGTGACATTGACGTTTTCTATAATGAGTATCGAGTTTACTATCTGTGCATCTTGTTCGCACTAAATTAGTACAACCGAGATGCACAGATAGTAAACTCGATACTCGTTATCGAAAACCTCAAAGTCACAACTCATGGTAAGGGGTACAGTACGCTTTTGCCAATTCGTGGTAGAAGTATTGAGGTGAGAACCGAATGGCAGTGTTGACATTTTTAATGTTTTCCTTCCGAGAACGCTACAGACCGTTTCTATCTAGGGCAATTAGTCGAAGCAATGAATTCAAATAATAATGGTATGAAAAGTGCGAAGTATTTGTTAGAAACAGATTCAACAAGAGTCTTGGACAATACATTCAAAACAGTCACATTTAGAGTATGAATAGAGATAACCATGCTGTTTTACTCTTACATCACTCGAGTAATGAGAAACCTAGTATTTTTATACTGCAACTGACAATTTTGGATAACCACATAACCAGTCCACGTTAAGACGAATATGTTTTTTTAACATAAGTAATTAGGTACATAATTAAATCTTACTTTTTTTTCATATGTTTTACGTATTAATTTTTGGACCCGGGTATGTCCTTAAACTACTCGTACGTCCAACAATGAGAGGTAGGGCACAGCGTTGACCATCACGGTTGAATCTGGGGCAGCCCAACTGGGGAAGTACCTCCTCCTTACAGAAGACCACAGCCATAATAAATAGCACTGCCACCTTTCAGGTATGTAGTGTTGTGTTCCTGATGGTGAGTAAGGTTCCCAGAGCTCCAACCCCCCTTAAAGGCCGGCAACGCGCTTGTGACTCCCCTGGTATTGCGAGTGCCCATGGGCGACGGTAATTGCTTAACACCAGGCAATCCGTCTGCTCGTTTGCCGCCTATGTCATAAAAAAATAATAATATTATGATAAATTGATAAATGTCCACTAGCCACGCGCATTTTGTTATACAACTAGAGCATCACTATTTTTATTCGAATAAATAATTACGCTGAATATGATGCTTACGTCTTCAATAAGCTTCATAAAATAAAAAATGAATAAAATATTTGACAAGTGTTAGAAATATCCAAGTCAAAGCTTCATTCAAATTGTTCCCACGCGAATAAATTAATCCCATTCAGCGTATCTTATCGTAAATCTGTTGTTTTATGAGTGTTAAGTATGATTCGACGATTCGCTGCTATTTATGCTACCGCCTAGACCGGACTGACTGGATTCCATTTATATTATTTTTTAAATTTCTATGTCATCTTGTAATATTCTATCAGTTTACCCGACTGCCGAAATACAATCAGCTTATTGCAAGTTTTAATGAAATAATGTACTTTTTTGATACATGTTTATACTAATTTCGTATTGTCATTGCATCATGCCAATGTTATCAGTAGTGTTATAAGTCGGCATCAAAAAAGGAGAGTCGCCTTAGTCTTACTCCCTTCTATTTGCATCGGTTTCTTTATGACTGAGGGTTTAACAGATTTCGTTAACATTTTGTCGCCATCCTCTATCTGTAGACGACGCTCATACCCTCGATGAGAAAATAGGTAATGTTCAGTAGTGCACCGGGCTTCTGTATCTTGATCGTTCACGAAGTCAGTGACGACAAGACTCGAACCTTCCTTATCAGCAAAACTTAAAATCAATTAAAAAATGTGATGCCTCTACCGTCCGCCCTATACGTCGAATCTTCATACTACTGTTTAACAAATCGTTCCTTTTCTCATAGCCGAGAAAATTCAAATTATACAATCTCAAAACCCATCTTTCAATTTAACTAGAAACGCGTTAACATCCCAAACTAGATGTGTTTACTCATTAAAGTTAATTGCTCAAATGATTATCTGCTTTTTAAACCCAACAAATTGATGGGACCTGTCCCGTGCATGGGCCGGCTATAACAAAAATTCCTGGATGATGCCTATCTTTGAGATTAACGAGCCTTTTTAATACATTGCGGCTTTAGTAAATGGTGAGTTTTTGTGCTTCTTTCGACAGGCGGTAGTGTATGGGGTGTTAAGTGATCTTGTAGTTTTTGTCTGTTTTGTGTGGAGGCGTGACGGGCTCCCGGATATCGCAGGTAGCTGCGCACACACACAAATA
Organism: Grapholita molesta; assembly: GCA_022674325.2. Taxonomy (NCBI): domain Eukaryota; kingdom Metazoa; phylum Arthropoda; class Insecta; order Lepidoptera; family Tortricidae; genus Grapholita; species Grapholita molesta. Next base: position 13,174,045 of record CP053135.2, on the reverse strand, counting down.
TTATTATTGGTAAACTCACATTGACGAGCGGCTAGTTGGGACAAAAAATTTACTATTTTTGGTATGCTTTGGAATCATATTTGATGAAGGTTCGGACATGACAGCCTGTAGACTTGATAATCGTTCTCGGAACTAGGCTTCTTGTTAAGAAATAAAGATTTATTTTGAATTGAAATTTGTTAAACGATTGGAAACAAATTTGAAATATTTAGAGACACAATACTAAACAATGTACAACGATCCTCCTAGGGACGTTTGTCGCAATGAGATTTTTCCGATTGTAGGTTGTCTAGAAGAGATCGCTTTTTAGCGTTCAAACTGTTAATCTAACCATCATGTTTTGTCTCTTTTGTTGCTGTTTAACGCGCAAAGCATACTGAACGTTTTACAGAGATAATCGTTGGAAATTTCGCGGACTTAGTGCCGCTAAGGTCTATTATAAATTTAAATAGATGTCATATAATTTGACTAAAAGTAACCAAGTCCACCGATGTTCAAGGCTTAGAAATCGAATCAAACATAGGAATAATATGATTGCAAGAATTGCTAGACTTAAGTGGCAATAGGCCACGTAAATTGTCCGAAGAACCCATGATCGATGGTGTAGAATGGTTCTTCAGCGGCGACTAGGCTTGGTACCTCGAACATCGAAATAAATAAATTATTAGTAAATTATTAGTAAATTTCGAGCATCATTCTCTATTATCTAATTTAGGGCGTCATGACAGAGACAATCGTTCGATATTTACAAATATCGGGGATTGAAACGACCCGACTAAGTGGACTGACGATCTCTTTGAACGAAATCGTCGACCTAGGAGCCACAGGACCGGTCGTTGTAGAAGTAATTGCAGGAAGCATTTATCCAACAGTATATTATGTCAATACAGTAATGAAGATATTTAAACAACCCCCGTCGCCGTCCAAGCTGGAGTCAATAAATAATCCCCGTTAATATTTTAAAATTCGAAAAACGTTTAACGTTTTATGTCCGTATTTACATACCGGCAGCTGCGCAGCCAATCACAAGCAGGAATATTAAATCCATGTCGAGCCTGAAACAAAGACAAAATACTTGTTATACATATTATTTGTGTTTATTTATTTGTTTTGCGTAGAATTAGTTATTTACATTATGACATACAAAAAACAGTATAAAATACAAACATATTATAAAAACCCAATATAGGGTGCTGCCGATAACTGGGTAGGAGCCCGTAGGTCTACCACAAACATTGAAGTTAGAAATTTTCGAGCATCTTTGTCTTTTACTCCAGTTAAGTGTCAATAGAGTAACAGAGACATTCGTTCGAAATTTACGAATATCGATACTTGCGGTGGTGCTTCAGTCTGTCGGTAGTTAGGCCTTTAGACCACATTGTCGTTACAAAACTGGTCACAGACGCTCTAGTGTAAGTTTCTTTTGACGTAAAAAAACGTTTACGAACACGTAAATGATAATGTTATTTATATGGGAAACGCAAACGCGTTCGTGACGTAAAGTTACGTTAAAAACTTACACTCAGGGCTCAGAGGCGCTACCCCCAAAAACGATATTATCGTAAATATCGGGCATCTTTCTTAATTTACGAATATCGTTTTTGGCGATAGCGCCTCTGATTATCTTTTCATAACAACTATGCTAATTGGGTACACAGGGTACCCAAGTACCATATAAAATAGCGAATTCATCAAGCATATAAGTATACGTATCAAAATTTTAAACAATATACGATTTCAGTTAACATGGCTATTTAATTAAATCCACGGTTCGTCGCGGAATATTTAATATTAGAAACTTAATCATTTGTAAAGGTCGTATGTAAATTATAATTAGTTTGAGTATGGAATCTATTAGTGTGAAAATACGATGAAAATTTTAATAAAAGATCCAATCGCTGTCCTCGTTAAGTCCTCCAAACAATATTTATCAATATCCTAATAAAGTTGTAGTTTAATATACATACATGTTTTAATTGTATGAGGTACAATTGAAACTTCGCAATAACCACTTAGAAACTATATTTTGCCCGGGAATTAGATTTCCCTTAAAATCTTCGCAATTTTTACCCCCTTATGGCATTATTAGTATTAAGCACTTGGGTGGTACTAATGAACTTTTAGGAACTTATGTACCTACGAAATATCTTTTGACAGTTACCAGTCGGTTTTTGCTGTGTAGGAAAACATCGCGAGGAAACCGGACTAATCCAAATAACGATTTGTTTCTCCTCTGAGTTGAAAGGTCAAATGCCAGTGGCTTTTGAAAAAGAAGTCCTTGCGCCAATTCTTAGGACCCCAGGTTCCCATGAACGGTGCAAACTGTCGAGATAACAGAATTATGAGTATTCCCATGCTTGATGATTCGACCTGGGACAAATACTATCCTATTTCATTCCCCTTTTCCTTTAACTCTCTTCATACCAAAATTATCCAAATTATTTCAGCGCATTTAGTGTGATAAGTGAAGCTATTTTTACTTGGATATGACGTAACCCTAAACTTCAGAAGGCGATCAATTACAAGTCTAAATACGGACTAATACTAACTGTTAAATGTAACATAATTTACAATAAGACGATAATCAGTACGTGTGTTTAAGGAAAACACAAGTAAAGGTATGCGCTCAACTACCAATGTCAGACGTCTCAACTTTTGTAACGCGAGTATTCACTATTCCTACAAAAGTAGATATTATTGAAATTTGGAGAGTTGCTGACAACTGCTTTCTGAAAAGCAACCGAATCAGAATATCAGAAATTAGGAAATTCGCTTGAGAATTTTATCATATCTAATTAAGGTATTTTTGGACCCGGGTATGTCCTTAAACTACGTCCAACAATGAGAGGTAGGGCACAGCGATGACCATCACGCTTGTATCTGGAGCAGCCCAACTGGGGAAGTACCTCCTCCTTACAGAAGACCGCAGCCATAATAGCACTGCTACCTTTCAGGTATGTAGTGTTGTGTTCCTGATGGTGAGTTAGGTTCCCAGAGCTCCAACCCCCCTTAAAGGCTGGCAGCGCGCTTGTGACTCCTCTGGTGTTGCGGGTGCCCACGGGCGACGGTAATTGCTTACCATCAGGCATTCCGACTGCTCGTTTGCCGCCTATGTCATAAAAAAAAATCCAAAGATCAAAAGCAAAACGAATGTTAATACAAAAATGCTTTGTGAAAGTTGACAGCTCTCTATTTGACTGACAATTTAAAGTATTCTCTTTGTCGCCTCTTACAACACCCGTGGAAAATCGACGGACGGCTAGCAGCGTCAAACAAAGCTGAAACAGCTACTGCGGTCACCAACCCGTCTGCCAAGCGTGGTGACGATGGCAAACCCCTCCCAAGATGATATAATAAGTCATATTTGGGGGATGCCTATGTCCAACAGTGGACGTGTTACGACTTAAATGATTATGATAAACAAATAGTTAACGTCGATCCGTTAGCTAATAAAACGTGCCACTACGTGTTTCTACTGAAGAGTATTTGATAATTATTTATTGTGAATGAATGAGGCGAGGCGGTAACGTGTTGTGTGTGTACGATAACCTTTAGCCTCGCGTTCAGTCAAAACTACGGTGACCGAAATAACTAAGTTGCAATATTTGACGTTGTAATATATGTTTATAAATCATTTCTACCCTTTGTTCTGTTTAAGTTACGTTACGGTTAAGTGTAAAGCCCCATTTAGACCAGGCAAGAACTGGTATACGATTTTCATTACATTGCGGGCTATCGACGTACAGCGAATTCGGTCGCTTATGTAACCACGCAATGTAATGAAAATCGTATACAAGTTCTTGCATGGTCTGAATGGGGCTTAATGGTTAAGAAGCGAAGTCTCTATTATACCAACTTATATATGAACTGAGAGTAAATCACTAACGCATTAAGCATTGACCTCATATCGGAAGAATAACACTAACATTTCTAACAATATCTGCATTGCTTAATAAAATAAATCATTATAATCGTGACTCGCGTTACATTTACGTGAAATAAAATAACCCTAATGGTAGTACAGTCGCCATCAGATATATCGGAGCGAACAACACCTCTATTTTCAACGCTATAAAGTGTATGTTCCGATATTTGTGACCACCTCCACAGTTCCGATATATCTGATGGCGACTGTACCTATCGGTGAACCCCAATATTATTTTAAAATCGTTTTTATTATATATAAATAAAAAGTAACACTTAAATAGTAATATACATGCAAAAAGACTCGTGACTCGCGTTACACTAACCGTGGATTCACCCGTAAAACAACCTTAATGAAAACCGGTAAAAAAATATACCGTTGTGTTGTAAAAATTACCGATGATTTACCGGCTACTTACCGATTGTTTCTACATTTTTTTTATAACTTTGCATTCCCTAAGCCCTCCACCCATAAGAGCGGAGTACTTAATTCAACACACATTGTTTAATGCGTCAATAGAGGACACGAGGACACGGCATCCATTACATATTCCATTGTAACATATGCGCTATTTAAATTCCTCTCACTGCGTGTTTTGATCAAGAACGCACGTGAATTATCGTAAAACCTATGAAGGTTTGAGTCTAATTTGTATTACCGGTTTATCTATGATAGTTTTTAAACGCAAAGAACATACATTACGGGTAAGGCACTCAATAATAATAAGGCACTCATTTCGAGGGATATTCAAACTCAAACGCAAACGTTTATTCAGTAAGTATGCCACAGAGGCACTTTTACACGTACAGAGTATACAAAAAGTAGAAGAAAAAAATAAAAACTACACCGGTTCTAGTCCTACACCTCTGACCCGAGAAATATCAAGAAACTCGGCGGGACTTATTTTTTCAAAACAGTATTACAAAAAATCTTAAACATACATGCGTTATACTGTAAGAAAACATATCAAACAATTACAGGAATTAAATACCATACAAATATATATATAGAAAAAAATACTACGAATATTTTTGCGCTTAAATACCTCGGGTTTATCTTGATAAACCCTTTATATTTAGGCTCGTTAGAATTCTCTTGATGAGTAGTTGATGAATGTGCAAGAAAATTACAGTCGGCAATAAAACCTTGTAGTTAAAATCTCATTTTTGACAGACACTTATTATGTCCAACCCTATAATTAAGTGTTCGCTTCTACGCAACCAAAAACACGTTTCAGTCGACCGAATGGTCTCGACTTTTGTTGTCGACAGTACCCTTACCATGAGTTGTGTCATTGACGTTTTCGATAACGAGTATCGAGTTTACTATCTGTGCATCTCGCTTGTACTATATTAGTGCGAACAAGATGCACAGATAGTAAACTCAATACGCGTCATCGAAAACGTCAATGTCACAACTCATGGTAAGGGCACTGCACTTTTTTGTGTCATCAAGTCATCACGTGCATCCTGCAATGTTTTATTATGGAATTCCTCTGTCCACCTGTCGATTTCATCACGAAACCTGCTCGTTCAGAGACACTCACATTGTGTTAACAGTATGATTGCATTGTCATTACTAGAAGGCCTGTCGCAAACCAGCCCGTCGGTCGTCGGCATGTAGGCACGTTTTGTAAAATGACTTAATGTGTAACTTGAACGCATCGCCAAAAAACTTTGGCGAAACTTTAATTTAAGGTGCCAATGTATTATATTTATCTTTATTTTATAAAAAAAAATACATGACAATAGGCTAGTTGACTGTTTTTTTTATTCTATCAATTGATTCCTTTCGTAAAACACTCCTTACAAAATGATGAGAACATATGACGTCATTTATTCCTAGCCGCGCTCTCTAAAGTATGGAAAAATAATTAACTTGCTATTTATCCCGCGAAATATTGCATTATGAATATAGTTGCCTTACAATTTATTTTGCAGTAAACCGCGACAATTTGATGGGTAACACGGTTTTTTTAAATTTCGCAAATGAAAAATGCTGCTTTTACAATTTTGTAAACGTGATATCTTTAAATCAAATAAGTATTTATATCCAATTTTATTTTTAATTGATTATATTCGTCATTGTGGACCAATTTCACTTAATTTTGTTGTAAAATGTAATATGTGTCAACATGCCTATAGTAGTGTCTATATATTTTTGAACTCTTTCCCGCTGATTATTATAGCTACAGTACGTAAACACCATCATGTTTTCCAATTTATGCCCAAAAACCAATAACCACGTCTTTTCACCATACCCAATTTATTTTCTCCACCGCGTATCTGGTTTGGACATTTGGGTCGCCAATAGAAAAGCCTTGATCGATTTCTTGGAGCAGATTTCTCGTAGGCACGTGAAAGATGTCTGTGAATGCCGTCTCGGCAAGTTTTCAGATGCTCCAAGCCCTAACCATGAGTTGTGACATTGATGTTTTCGATACCGAGTATCGATACTATCTGTGCATCTCACTATTTTAGTACGAACGAGATGCACAGATAGTAAACTCGATACTCGTTATCAAAAACCTCAAAGTCACACAACTCATGGTAAGGGTACTGATTGTCAACCTTTTGGGTTCGAAGCTCAGTCGGGATGAAGTGTATCTCATGGCCTTAATACTTTTAATTCTTGTAGTTGATGGTGAAAGAAGAAAAATGCATCATTTATTTATTATTTAAAAGCTTTTAATTAAATGAAAGTGTGTTGCATTGTGGATGTTAATTATTTTATTCTTAATAAAGCTAGCATTTGTGATTTAAAAAAAAACTTTTCCCCGTAGTAAAATAAATAAATAATTTAGTATAACTAACACCAATAAATATTTATCAGTGAAAAAAAGAAAGTATACTTATTAAAAATTATTTCGGTTTTGTGTCAATCTTTTAGTAGTAATGCTATATTGAAACCTCCAGTTTAGACACCTATAAATTGGCTATAATCAGTGATAACACCTATATTAAATACCTTTCTATGACATCCAGTCCAACAACAAAAGCTGTCGACAGTGCACCTCGGAACTCTTCGATACTCTGGCCTACTATTACCGCGAACTTCGAGTTCGCAAATTTCGAGCATCTTTCTCTTTTACTCCAATCATGGCGTCATGAGAGTGAGAGATCGATTTTCGCGATTTGTGCTAATATCTGCAGGCCTCCAAAATCTAAATTCGCAAATGTGGAACGGTTGTGTCACTATAATTACGCCTTAATTGGAGCAAAGGAGACAGATGCCCGAAATTATCGAATTTCGCCTTTCACGGTAGACTATCAAATGTGTATAGCTGGCTTACGATTTTAAGCTAATATGGTCATTCACATTGCAACTATTACTTAAAACGGGATAGTTACCATGTATTTGTATTAAAAATAAAAATAAATATTTCTGGACAATCTTACACAAATCGACCTAGTCCTACGGTAAGCTCAGTAAGGCTTGTGTTGTAGATACTAGACGACGATATATATAATAGATAGATACATATAAATACTTAAACACATAGAAAACAGCCATGACTCAGGAACAGATATCTGTGCTCATCACAAATAAATGCCCTGACTGGGAATCGAACCCAGGACCATCGGCTTCATAGGGTCACTACCCACTAGGCCAGACCGGTCGTCAAACGTCGACCGCCGGTCGTCGTATTTAAACTTTCGTGAGACATACCTAATAATTAACTACACGACGGGTCGGCGACACGATCGGCGAACCGAGCGGACACTCAGCACTCTTAGTGCTTGAAAATGGAGGCCTATGTTATCCGAAAGATGTCGGGCGAGTGGCTAAATAAACGTGAGTAGACCGGTGTCAATCGTTAATTGTTAGTTACCATGTATATTACTTTTAATGAGATTCCTATGTTTCGGCACTGTTGCAAGCGCCGTCCTCACGGAATATCAGTTATTCCTGTTCTGTAGCTGGCTTAATAAATCAACGTTTGAAAGTTCGAATGGCGTGGCGCTTTAACTCGGCCTAATTCGACGGTAATGTGCGGGGAAGTCATTGACAGCGTCCGCATATCAACTGACAGGCAGCCGGATATCTGCTACCTTCGCCGCCATAATGCAATTCAAAGTAGGGCTTGCATTACCGGTCTTTCAATAAGTCTGGAATTCATACGCGTAAACAAAGTCTGCATATGCTTTCACGCTAAAATTCCATAAATAAAAAGCAGTAAAGCCCTTTTTGCAAAGCGTATAGATAAATTTGCGAGAGCATGGAATTGTATTTGTAGTGGTTGTGCGGGAAAAGGGAAATTTCAAATATAGAATGGCTATACACAAATTGTAGTAATAAAACCTCCGAAATAAAATTAACCTAACCTAACCTATCTTAAACGAAATTATTTAGTATTTCTGTCAGAAGTTTAGTTTTTTGTTGGGAACATTTATTATTATTCATAAATAAACAATACCACTACATAGAATGCCTATAAACACACAATATCATTATCCCAGCATTTTTTCCACGGCTCATGGGAGCCTGGGGTCCACTTGTCAACTAACCCCAGGATTTTGCGTAGGCAATAGTTTCACGAAAGCGACTGTCATCTGACCTTCCAACCCGGGATTAGTCCGGTTTCCTCGCGATATTTTCCTTCATATTCTTATTGTTATTATCTTCGTGGACTTAAAAAACTACGCCATCGTCGTTAGACTGCGTGTTCGAGTCTTTAAAATCCTCCACGGGCATTAAATTCAAACAGGACTCTTTCAAACCGCCCGCATGCCGTCCATTCTACAACGGAATCATTATCTTTTTCCATTCAAACGTGAATCGGTTCCTATTACACTACGTCTGGAGGATCCCGTGGGAGTGGTGGAGCTAGCAAGCTCAACGGTTCTAGTTAATACGACCACCCCTGAGCATGCAAGGTTTTATCAAAATCAGATTAATTTATCGGTTCTATTGCTATCCAGCGCGGTAATGTATCAAGCATTATCGGTTATGTATCGAGAATTTTGCAAGATTGCTTCTGGAAACGGCAAGGAATGGTAGAAATTAGTTACTAACTTTACAGGTAGGTCCAATAAAATTTTAACAATGTGTTTAGCAGATTATAACATAATATTACGACATTAAACATTTCGCGGTAAGAAGTAACTCTGTGTGTTTGTTACCTCTTCACGCTTAAACCGCTGAGCCAATTAGGATGAAATTTGGTATGAAGAGAGTTTGAACTACGAGATAGGGCATACCGTAGAACTACCTGACAAGTGCATCTATGGTCGAAACCTTTAATTCATAATTAAGTATGAATCCTAATATTCTTATTGTTTTTTTCTCCATTGATCATTAATTTATGAACACAAGTTTTTAACTGAGTAATTTAAATTATACTCACATCTAAACGAAGATTTTCAACTAAATTTTGGACCACTGTTGGGAGATTTTGTACTATTAGTTGGGTAGTTTTACGGTAGGATCATTTTTATCCCGCAACCATACTTAAGACGGGCATGGCCGGCCGACGAAGTTACGAGGAAAAGCTAGCCTTTTATATATCAGAATTCATTGTTTACACACGAAGTCCAAATTTCGTACCGTTCTTGTTACCGTTCCACAATTAGGCCTCAGTGTGTCTGTCGTATAGAGTTATACTTCGAAAGGTGAAGCCCCAGAGTATAAACTATTAGGTAATTTGTGTCCTCACGAGACCGTGTCAGGACGGTGGAAGCCACTAATAAATTTCCGACCCGCAATCGATTTTAAACTGGCCTATTTTACCGCCTAAATTTATTCACTTCTGGAAACAAATTTAACTTGAATCAATGCATGTCCGCTATGTGGCTATTGATACCTTAAGTTGTAGGTATATAACAATTATACTTACTACTTACATAAAAATTATACTTTTATTTACAGAAATTACAATCGTATTATGAAAACTACAAGTACTTAGTTACAGTATAAAATCTAAAAAAGGCCCTTGAGGCATTGTACCAAGGATGCTGGCGGCATTTCCTCGTTGTATCGCAATGCTGATACGTTGTGCGAGGAAGCCGCCAGCTCTTCGGTCACCAGTTACATCAACCTGACGCTTCGCGATTTCTGCAAAAAGTTTGTGCGCGCTGGGACCTACATTAATATTAATATGCTTTTTGTAAGTCGGAACTATACGTCTTGCCAATACCTACTGAGGTATACACAGGTAGTTTAATTCAAATGGACATTGTTTAATGATATAATCACTTACTACTGTTTTAACTATGTTTATGCAACTAAATATGACACCTTCATATTTATTTTAGAGTATAAATTTTGCATGCCAAGAGCAATCTCTTGCGAATTATAATGATCTGAATTGTTAAACTAACATGTAACCATGATTCCAGCAAATAAAAACTATGACTTTAATGGTAAATAGTAGATACTAATTTGTAGATTTGCAGATGCAAATTTCGCAAAAACCGACAACAGAAGTGGAACTGACAGGTGGGCGAGAAGAACAAAACAATTAAGAATAGTGCAGCACCTGGCGATCGCAGTAGATTTGATCCACCGTTCTAAAGGGATGCTGCTACCAAACCTTCTTGCAGTTTGAGAACAATACCCGAGTCCATTCTATACTCTTATTGAATGGGCTACTAAGTTATTTTCAGGACATATTTCAAAGCCGACTGTACAAACGTAATAACGAGGACAATACAGTATAGTCAGTCGCGAAAGGCCAGCTACGCCTCGCGAACTTTTTAACATGTCGACATTAGCATAACAAATAAAAGGTACAATATGCATTCTAGGCCAGTCGAAATCGACACAAAAAATAGCTAAATTCGCAAAGCATGATGTATCTCTGAATTTTTAGTATGTTATTAGGACCCATTAGGGCTATGTACACACAAGTTTGCAATTCACAAAAAGTTGTGGAAAAAAAAATATTCACAAAAAACCACGAAATTTTCAGGATTTTTTTAGATTAATCTCTATGTCTCCGAATCCATGCATTTTTTGTTCAAAGTTCCTATATACGTTTTAAAGAACATTAAATTTGTGATAAATTAAAGCTAATTAGAGATCAATAGGGCTATTGGTCACGGAATGGCAACATTTTGAAAATAGGCCACTTTTAAAAAAATATGTAAATTTTAGTTATAGCCTTTTTGTGGGCTAAAATTGCATCGACACTACTGATCCAACTAGTAGAACTTATGGGATACGATTTATAGGCAATTTGATAAGCTTTAAAATAAATGAAGACCGGACTCTGTAGGCTTCGTAGTTCTGTCATAAAAACCCAAGCGAGGTAAAATCCGCATTTAACAAATATGTACCTATGGAACATTTCTTCATAAAGATTACTTGTTAAAGTTGTTATACTATGCATGTAAATATTAAAGAAAAATAGCCTTCGTTATTCCCTCGGGTGTTATGAATATTGTGTAACTGAGGAAGCTATAATAACTATAGTACAAAGTAATATGTAATATCAGACTAAAGGGATTTCCTAGTTAGCAAATGTTAAGTATGTTTAAAACTTAGATACTTATAGGTCCAATTTTAGGATACGTAAAACTTATTTAACAAAAGAATAAAATGTAAAATAAAATAAAAACGACACATTTCTTTAGGTGTCTGGATACAGACGTATGTGAAAACTAATGTAAAATTATATACCTACCTCAAAACTATCGTGAGATCTCACGTTTTATATTATAAGTTTACAAGCAACATTCTATTAGTTTTTATTAACTATATAAAACGTGAGTTACCTGCTTCTATACATTGAATATAAAATAAATAGTACTATACCTATATAATAATAAAGTACTAAAACATTATAGAACAAGAATAAGAAAGGTCTTTTTCAACAATTAGCCTTAGTACATTTTAGATTCCATTAAATCTCAATAGTGATTTTCACCGTGTGCGAGTGTTGTATCTTTCTGTACGACACGGACAGCATGCGCTTAGTGTACCCCGTATATTTTCATGTCATTAGCATCGGCTTCGCAGACTTCTATCATGTGTTCGGAACACCATTGTTGCAATAAGAGTCAAATATATTATTTCCGGTCATTCTCATCGTTCTTGCTAACAGTGAGTACTTTGAACAGATAAAGTCCCAGTCAGGATTATACACTAGCAGGTTGTCCTTAAGATTAGACCGCTCATCTGGACGGCGAGGTGGCATACTTCATGTACCACCCTCGCCTGCGCCAGTTCCAGTCTCTGCTCTGTTGTTATCGCAGACAGGACTAATATTTGAGCCAATAATATATATCGGTGCTGATGATCGATCGCTACGCCGAGCAATGCTCATTGACATCACCATCCCGTGTGAGGATACCCTCGTGTAGGCAGAAAAATCCAGCAAGTAACTAAACTTGGCTGACGAGGGAACCGGCATATGGGAAGTTGATACTGCGATCATTATTTTGATAGTTGTTTCAGCGAACGATCTCATACCGAAGTTTCTCGACCGACATCTTTGGACTCGCTTCAAGGTTGTGTAAAGGATCAAGGCTCAGATTCAGAAAGCGCTAACCCTTGGCACGGCGCGCTCGAAGTTTTAGATTTATGTTAATATATATTTTGATTAAAAAAAAAACTATAGAAACAAAAATACTAAAAAAATAAGGACTCCTCTCTTGCAAATGCAAGAGCTTCTAGAGAAACTTACCAGAATGCTGCCATTTCCATCATTCGAGAGGACTTCATGATCATGACCAACTCCAACTCTGACGATCCACCAATTGGAGACCTATCTATTGAATAGAGCAACGAAAATTATGACCCACGACCCACGAGGTCTATTTTTTAAACTCACGTACTCGTCCACGATGGTTAATTTCCAGCACTCGTGTTTTTAAAATACCATATCTTCGTATCTGACAGAGTAGGTATTCGACTCTACATATGTGTCTAATTTGATTGACTGATTGATTGAGAAAGTAAGTACATATGATCACTTATGATTTTTATTTAATGAAATAGACAATTATTATTTTTATGACACTTATTATTTAATGAAATAGACAATTAAATTTATTGTTATATAGACATTTCAAGCCTTCTGTTTCATTGTAGGGTAGGCAACGCGCATGTGAATCCTCTGGAGCTGCAGGCGTCCATAGGCTACGGTAACTGCATACCATCAGGCGGGTCGTATGGTTGTTTGCCACCGTCGTTGTATAAATAAAATACTAATGCAAAAGACTAAAAATAGGAAAGTTCATGGAACGTACCTAGAAAAACGCGATTCCGTCTTGGGTTTTTCTGAAATATTGAGAGAACTACTAGGGTTACAGACCCCTTTTTACTTTTAATTTTAAAGTTCAACAAATTGCCTATAAATTCTAATAATATTTTTTTTCATAGGTGTGAGAATTTCTACAAAATTTGGGTTCAAAAATGGTATAATACTTAAATTATCGATTTGGGCAAAAAGTTACCCATGTTCAAAGGGTCATATTTCCGTAACCAATTGACGTATAGAGCTGCAATTAGGCTTACCTACTCACAAATTTAATGTTCTTCAAAACCCTTATAGAAACTTTTGACAAGAAATGCATGGATTAGGAGGCACACAGCAGAATCTAAAAAAATCCCCAAATTTATGCGGTTTTTTGTGTATAAAAAAAATTCCACAACTTTTTGCGAATTGCAAACTTGTGTATATATAGACCTAATCGGTCCAAACAACATACTAAAAAATTAGAGATACATCATGCTTTGTTAATTTATTGTCGATTTTTACTGGCCTATTCTGCTCATAACTGTATCGAGACGTGATGAAAATACGAAGTTAGCGAATTGTTAAAGTTTATCGTCGCAAAAAATACAGTGAAACCTAGAATAATAGGACCTGGAGCGGTACCGCGAACATCGAAGTTCGAATATTTCGGGAATCTTTCTCTTTTACTCCTAATAAGTATCGCATGAGAGTGACAGAGACAATCGTCCGAAAATCACGAAGATTGTTGTTCGTGGTAACGTGACAAACAAGTTGGATACTGAATATTCTGATCTGGCCTTGGGTCACTTTTTTTAATAGCATGACATCAATTTCAACTGAATCGTTTCCCTGTCATTTGTCCCAGGATTTTTCCAGGACTAAATGGACACTGTGATTCATACGGCAATGTAAATCAAAACTTGATGTAGACACTGTTTTATGAAAATGACTGTCATCTTATCTTAGCATAACCCGCCCATCATTACCCCATAAAAGTTCATTAAAAATGATGTTATTTTCTCCTAAAAATGTTGAAATCTTGAAGTTACCTACATGCAATAAGCGTCTACTTTTCACCTCTCTGAACAAAAATTGTCAAACAGCTGTCAACTGTAGATTAAAATCTAGGATTACTTAATTTTCAGTTCAGTTAAGAAAGCATATCAAAAGCGTGTATATTTCGTGTAGTGAAAAAACTTTCGTTTCCATATCAAAGCCTAAACATTGATACCCTTATCCTTATTTGTGTGGACGTAAAGTTATGTGCATATATACTTGCGCCCGATACTCTTAGAGTAGCATAACACATATCCCTGGCTAATTAATGCAGACCGTAATTCAAGCAGCTACCCGGAACCGTCCCTTGGTATCCAATGACCTATTTATTGGAACTAAGGAACGGGACGCATTATTTATTACCTACTTACGATTAAACCGAGTCGTATTCTCTTGGTCTTTAAACGAAACAATTTTGATACTACTTCAATTTGCTGTTACTTTTTTATGACAGTTGCGGTTATCAATTTAAAGACGCAACATTTTACTGACGCCTGCCTTAATTGTAATTATTTTTCATATTTTCTTGCATCTGAAGCCTATTTGCCTAGGTTTTACTGAAGTACTTGTTTACAACTCTTCTGTATGATGATGAGTCGAGATGAGCTTGAATAATTATTGGTAGTCAAATGCTGGAAAATATATATTTGACTTTGTCACCGTAGGCGTTGACACAGAGTTTATTTATATATAAAAACTAAATACCTGGTTAGGCTTTTATTCAAAACTTATTATTATAATTTAAAGTTGAAATAGATGACATATACTTAAGAAAAAGCGACGAGGCCCTCCGGCGTTCGAGTCGGGATTCCAACCCGCACCTCCAGCTATCGCGGCTGACGCCTTAACCAATTCGGCCACCCGTACACAGTGGAATCCGTCGAAATTAATCAAGTATATGTAATCTTGTTAATTTCTTAACGGTTTTTTGGCACTGTTTTACCAGCTCTACGGTGAAACACTATGTGTTTGCGCCCCCTATATGAATCCCTTTCATAAATATTTCATAAAAAATAATTTGATGTGCTCTTACTTTTATTAAAATCCAGTTGAACAAGTAAGTAAGTTCAACTGAGTAAGTTCTTTTAAAGTTTGGCTTCCATCCGTGATAATGATATCTATATTTAACATGTGGTTTTTATGACATTAAATGACTTGAATTGGATTGAATGTGATGATTTTGTCAGTATCAATGTATAGTGATACATAAATGTATAGTGATAAACATGTTAGCTCTCGGTTGTACTGTTTGGTATTGCCCAAATAGTGTTATAACGCTTTTTGAGATCAATTCTTCATTAGTTTCATTACCCGTACAATTCCGTTAGAGCACTGCATAATAAACTATCAATATTAGATACTAGTTAAACAAATTTCATGAACAATAATAAAAAATATGTACTCAAGGCGACTTCGCCATTTTGTAGTTCAACCGTAAATTAAATATTGCTGAAATAGATGCTTTATTTCAATGTAAATCACGTGTAATCGTGTTTCAAATATAACTCGTAAATGGCGTTTACATTACATTTAGATAATCAGAGCCTAATCCGATCTATTGTATGTAAACAGGTCGTTACAAAACAGTGGTGCTACCGCGAAAACGATATTCGTAAATTTCGGAGGATTGTCTTTGTCACTCTCATGACGCCTTAATTGGAGTAAAAGAGAAAGATGCTCATAATATACGAACTTCGATGTTCGCGGTACCGGGCCAGTTCTAGTCATAATCTACACGACTTTATTTTTTAACTTTCAAACAAAAACCTATAAGTACTAAACGGTAAAATTCTATCCCGAACTATTGGGTCACATTGTTCAAAACTTCGAATATTTTCCAACTTTGCCACATTTTGGTACCGCTATTCAACAAGGCAATCAATAGCCTCCGTTTGTTGTGGAACCCGATGCCTGATCAATACCCTTTGGAGACCACACACTGGTTCCGGGTATGATGGAGTTCGGATTACGGATTACTTACAGGGCGTGTTGCGATTGGAGAGCGAGGCGAACGTTTAGGTAAACCGGTATTAAAGTTAACTAATTTAAATCATCATTATCAGCACTCAGATGTAAACTAAGACTTCTGCATAGGGTCATGAAGCCAAATAGAAATGCTATTGCACAATACTAATACAAATTTTTCGTAGTTTGATTGCTGGTGGTATGAGCTGTAGAATACAGGTTTTCTCACACTATACGGACGGAACACAACTCAAGATCCAAACGTACTTTGTTGCGTGGCTACCTTATTAGGTGTCATTATCTAGGAAAAGGGACCTTATTCTCGATGGCACTTACGTCGAATCGCGTTGCGTTTGTATTGTATCCTCTTTAACAACGACATAAGCGCCATCAACAATAAGGTCCCTTTTCATTGATAATGTCACATATAAAGTGTTAGTCTCCAAAGCTTATGGCCAGAAATACAAAGAGAAGCCTGGACACTAACACAAATGGAAGTACAGACACTGCTGATGGCAGGGCAAAAAGTCTTCCGGGAGCAAAAAATACTGGGACCCACTTCCACTGGCAAGAACCTGAAGAGCCAGTAAGAATCCGAAAATTGAAAATCTGGTATCCGAGTCGAACATTATTGGAGAAACTAAAGCCGCAAGACTGCGGTGACTCGGATACGTCGTTCGTTCGTGCAGTGGAAAGCGTACTGTTGCAAGCCGGCAGGTCGAAGACCATGTGGACGTCTAAGGTCAGTGCCAAAAAACCTAACCGAGCTAGGCGTTGTCGCATGGACATGGAAACGGCGTTAAACAGAGAGTCCTGGCGGTCTTTAATAGTCTTGAAGGCCAAGATCCCCTACGCGCCAATGCAGTTGTAATATCCTTTCAATAAGTTGCAAAGGAATATTAAAAGGCATTGTAACAATCGACCACAATTTTTCAATCCACGCGTACTTGATTTTTACATTGTCACGTCATTATGACAACTCGCGATGACCTGTCCCGTAGCGCTCCTAGGTCCTACCCTCAGTTTACAAGTAAGTCCACGGTGAGTCCACGGTTGAGCCTCCTGAAAAATTGCCTTGCGAAACCCCTTGGACAGTGTAGCGCCTTGGCCGGCATTCGTCTACAAGGCCCGAGCCATTTCCTCAAGAGGATGTTATGTCTGTCTCTTGACATTTGCATAAGAAAACTTACAGACATTTTGGTGTTTAGTTGCAGATTTGCTGACATAAACGCAGTTAATTATAAACTGGTTTGTTTGAGTGATAAACTCGCCAGGCCAATATTCGCTATTAGGAATCAAGCGGCCAACTTATCATTGATCAGCCGCTAAATGGGTGTGTTTACTTCCAACAAAGGTGTAAACTGCACCAAGCACGTTGAATGTCAATTGCTGGAAGTTACGATTGATGCTATAATAGTTACGATTGACGATTAATAATATGCGTCAATGTTTGTTGCTCAAGTAGCTTAATTAAAGAAAGACAACAAAAGAATTAATTAGAAGGAATGGTCAATTAATACAATCTCTTGGATGGATGTAGGAGGTAGTATGACAAATGTCCTTGGTATGATACAGCAAAGCCTCAAGCCATGAGCCATGTGATGCCGGCTGACTAGAATAGCACCACCCCATCTCCTCCCGCAGGTGTCGTAAGAGGCGACAAAGGGAAAAATCCTACGGACGGGCAGCAGCGTCCGTTGAAACCCAATCTACAGCGGTCGCCAACCCGCCTGCCAAGCGTCGCTATGGCAACTACCCCGCAAGATGATACTAGTCATATTCGTAGGAGGCCTCCTCTGTCCAGCAGTGGACTGCATACGACTGAAATGTATGTGTGTATGATACTGATACTGCAAAGCAACAAGAGATTTGACAACAAGCGTAACGCCAATCGATAAAAGTGACATGTTATCGACGTGATATGACGACTTTAGCTTTTAAAAGGCTAATCATGCGTTTGACAATCGCAATCGGGGTAAACAGTTAAGGGTGTCAAGCGCACTTGATTGTCTTAGGAAATGGTATTTTTGAGATGCCATGGCGTGGACCTAAGCTTGTCTGCTCGATCGACTCGCATTCATCATCAGGAACATAACATGTCATTGATTAGCCCGCTAAAGGGTGAGGCTAGTTCGTCAAAGTTCCTACAAAGCTGCATTCGGCATGAACGCCGATGTCTTAATTGAGAAATAACCTAAACCTACTGCCATTGTTCAAGAAGATGAATGTGCCTGCAAAGGATTCTGAAAATCAGGGACATTACGAATGCGGTACTTAATAAGTCGTTGTAAATTTAAATTTCAACAAAAAATCCGCCCAACGGATTGGCACAGCGACCGAGAGGGGTAGGCAGCTAGGATTAAAAATAAAACACCGCTTGGTACTTGGTATATAAGTTACCTGGTATTGGTGAAAAACTTAAGTAAAGGACCATGTATATGCAGTTATACAGAGAATTAATATGGAACCTACGTCAAAATTTGAATATAGAGCGCCGACATGCGTGTACACACACGTTACTACTACATAGGCCAGAGTCCTGAGTGTACATTTTTAACGTAGCAAAACGTCACCATCGCGTTAGAGTTACCCATAAATAACATTATCACTTACGCGTTCGAGACGTTTTATGCGTCACAAGAAACTTACACTAGAGCCTCTGGCTTTAGCTAAGTTTTTCACGTAAACCTACGTATCGCTCAACACAAATATACTAGAATATTCTTATTTTACCAGAGAGTACCGGAGGAGAAGCGTTCTTTTACAGCGGTTGAACACTACCTGTTGAGCGCCAACCCGCCTGCAAAGCGTAGCTATTATGGAATTCAACCCAAAAGTTAAATTATGTCCGTTTTGTGACAATTCAATATTGGTTAGGTATAGTTTGAAACGCTCATCAAATGTACATATTTCTAGAAATTTAACACGTGCCCATGACAGAACGGCCACAGGCGTGGCGTAGTCGTTTGTTTCCTTTGGCCTATGACAGATGACGTCACGCAGTGCCCGTGAACGTGTTAGGGTGAAGACACATATATCAGCATCGAATCGCATTTTGTAGTACAAAAACGCAATATTATATGGAGATGCGTCCGCATCAATTCACCCTTCCGCATCGATTCAGCTTCAGCATTAAATGCGTATAAGTGTAGCTATCCATTTAACATACTTAAGAATGCTTATTCATGATAAAGCATGAGGACGGCTGCTTAAGACGTGAAAGTAGATGCTTGCGAATGAGAATACTTGATTACGTGTGAGACATAACGCTTGCGATTGATAAAGGCTGCTTAAGCGTGAGCCGGGAAGCTTGCGAATAAGAAAGCATGCTTAAGCATGGTATTCACAGAGTGCGGGCGGATGACCGCGTCATTATCTTATCACAACGTGTCCATCTAGCGAAGTGCACTAGTTTGTTTACATTGCAATAATTACTTACTTGCGAAAATGAACGAGGAGAAATTGATTATGCTAGTGCAAAAATATCCTTGCCTTTATGACATGGCTTCACCAATATATAGTGATCACCAGAGGAAGGAAAATGCATGGGAAGAAATAGCGAAAATAATGTCATCTAACCATAAGTATTTGCAAAATACGCAATTTTGATATTCATAGGTGCTTATTTAACCAGTGTCCTTGCAAAGGACTAATTTTAGGACGACAACAATTTTCATATTTTAGCACATTCAAACGATCTGCGAAATACAGCTACGGGAATTAATATTGTATTACGTTTCTACCCACATTTCTCGTTTTTAATTTCTTTGGCTTAATTAAAGTATTGTGCGTATTACATACGTACATGATAAAATAAATTAATTATAATACTACTTAAATAAAACACAGTCAATATGGTTTTAATTTAATGATTTGTTTTATTTTAAGTACCTAGGTACTTCATCGTACTAAATGTTGATTAAAAATGTACTTATGTTATGTCATGATTACACAACAATTACGTTCTATTTACGATTTCATATATATGCGATCGCATGCTTTAGCGGACGAAAGCATGCTAAATGATACTTCAGCTTTAAAAACGTGCGTTAGCTCCCTTTAGCACCTGAACACATGTAACAGCATACTTTAACTTCCGATGCGTATAGTGTGTCCAAATTCATCCAGCTAAATGCGATTCGATGCTGATATATGTGTCTTCACCCTTAATGTTTAACTCTGTTATAAAACTGACATAATTCAACTTTTCACAAGTCACGCCAATTGGGTGCACCGTTTTCTTTCAAATTCGAGATTAGGCGTCAAACTTTATACGTATTTAATTTCAACAAAATTTCAACCATTACACAATAACCTTACGGACCTAACCTTTTCATGCAATTACATACTCGCATGTAATATGAAAAATGCACCTGTTTAAATAGTGTCAATAGATGGTAACAAAATATTCAAAATGATAAAGTGAAATCAATATTTGCCGTACTTCCGCACCAGCCGTACACTCTTCAAATTAATCTACTTTTTCTTAAAAACTCTTTAAATTCAAGTAGCCCTTACATCCACGTGCTAATGTTAAGTGCGTCCCATTAAAAGACCTCCATGAAAAAGGAAATCTTGAAAATTACCAACTTCACGTGCGGCCGACTAATTCCCATTTTGTTTTGAGCTTGGTGATCATTAGTGTTATTTTGGGAATTCGTGACCGCATTGAAAAATTTGTCTGTGCAGTGCTGAAAGATGTACTGCTGTTTAGTGCTTAACGAGCCTGTGTGATCCGGACGCTCTTACCGGCCAGTGTAATATAGGTCTGTAAGTCTTTATAGTAACTACGCGTAGTTGAAAGCACTTTAAAACTGGTTTGTGTTATAGCTGAGATTTGGGGGGGTCAGTGAACTTTTGGAATAACACCTCAGCGCGTGCTCTGGTAGAGTGCCAACGCGTTGTGGGGTCCAACTTCGTATATTTTAAGTAAATGTATTACGTATCTAGTTAGCTTTGAATCACCTTGCATATTAATCAAGTGAGTTGGATAGGTAGCAAAAAATAATCGAAATGTTAACGCAGTTCATTCACCGGCGGTGTGCTTTATTTTTATTATTTCGCTCAGATCGATTAGAAGTAGGTGTTCTGTAAAATTGGATGCATTAAATGAAATTGAACAATGTATGACTTGAAAACAAAGAATCCAAGGCATTTTATATGTAAAAAAAAAACAATTGCAGTTTATAGTCAACAAACTTTTTCAATCGTTAATAACAAGGAAAAATCATCCTTATTGTCAATGGAACAAGATATAAATAGTCTAAACAAGTTCCCTCTGCCCTACTCGCGCGCACAATTAATGGTTATGGACCCGCGCAACAACATATTCAATTGAGCAGATTATGTCATCACTAAGTGACGCACTCATCAATAATAAATAAAAATCCTAACCCCACTATAAAATGTAAATAAAAATATGCACAAATGTACATGAAAGAAAAATAGAAAAATTTGGCTCGAAGCGGGACTCGAACCCACAACCATTGGTTCCATCCAGTCAATCCATCCAGTCATCCAGTGCTTGTGGGTTCGAGTCCCGCTTCGAGTAAATTTTTTCTATTTTTCTTTCGATTTAAATATCGAAGATATTCGCTAACAAACGTTTCTGCATAATAAAAAAAAATGTAGGTACATGAATTACCCGTCAATAATAAAAGATACATTAAACATCAAACAGTTAAAACCAATACAGATCGAGCTAATCAAATTAGGTACAAGTAAAGTCCCTAAAAAGTTTTGAACAAGGATTTTCAACTCGAAACTTAGTGGAGTATTTCTATATTATCTTCGGTAAAGATAAACGTATGATACCGCTACAGTATCCCTATAAATGACATTTAATCTTATAAAGAAACCCACTATCTCCTTAAAGTGTCGATCATTGGTGCCACTACGTTATGTCACTTTCAAACTTAATTAATATACTAAAAAAGTGACAGCTAGCTGGGTGTCATTTATTGGGCATACGTCAAGCACTAGGACAAGTAGTAATAGTAGTAGTAAGGTAAGCCGTATCACATTTATACTGTTATTATACATATATAATATTTTTCCTTTTCCAGTTCATACCTGACAAACGGGCGGACTGGGGAAAATATTAATACACCACCATCCTATATTACAATATAAAAATTTATCCACATATAAAACCGTTTGAGTTGTTTTATTTCACGAGTAATTATCGCGGCAACCAAACACAAAATCCTGACAATATTGGTTAGCCAGACAAAATACATCAACTGACGCGTTGCGTCGCGTTGCTATAGTGTATTTCCGCCTTTATGCCCCAAGTTTAATCCAGTATCCTTTCCATGAGTTATAACTTTGAGGTTTTCGATAACGAGTATCGAGTTTACTATCTGTGCATGCATCGCACTAAAATAGTACAAGCGAGATGCACAGACAGTAAACTCGATACTCGTTATCGAAAACCTTAAAATGTCACAACTCATGGTAAGGGTACTGATACGCCGGCGCCAACGCATGTCGGCTTGTTCCTAGTTAACGAAACGATTACGCTAAAGAGAACACAATTATAGTTATTAGTCTAGGGAATTATGTAAAAAACATGCATTTCGACACGTCAGCTTTTGAGTCTGCTGTCAAAAGGGTTAAGTTTTTTTCTCTCTTAATAAATGGTTCCTGTCTGTACTTTTTATAAGTGTTCGGTTTTCTGATAGTCTTAGTGGCGTAGCCTTGAGGCATTTGTATCTTAATTGAGCGAAATATCCTGATATCCTATTACAATACTCATCTGGCCTGAATCTATTTAGAATCGACAGAATTTTCTATTTAGTCCGTTATTTTTTAGTACGAGTATGATTCTTAATTCGATTCAAACTCAATCCAAATGTATATTTCAGAGTAAAGGCCATTATGTGGATAGAGAAAAAAAAGATAACATAGTAACAGTCAAATGATATATTTCTGTGAGCGTGGACGAATTTGTTTTTTTTTTTTTATTATCACTTATAAGTTATCACGATCGAATACGCTGTCGTGATTCTAAGGGCGTGTCCACACTAGCGGCGGCCACTCGACGTTGTCCCAGCGATTCCATAGTAATCGGCAAGCGCTAAATTTACTTTTATATGGGAACGTCGAAAAAACGCGGGACATAAACACTAGTATGCTCTAAGTGAAATAAGCCCGATAACGTATAGATTTGCAAGGGTTTTCATTTTGAAAAACACTGATGCATTTTTTCAAAAGACCCATAGTCATCTCGTCTTCAGATCGTCACAGACATCTACCTACTGATGGACTAAGGCCTCTCTAAATGATTGCCACAACGTTCAGTCCGGTGCCGCCCGAGTCCTAAAACGATTTCTTGCAACCTTAACCGGATCGGTGGTCCATCCTCCTTCCTACATATTTGGTTCAAGTCCTATTACCTATAGAAAAAAACGTACCAATATTCCGAAGGCATGTAAGATACGACTTGGGTATATTATATGTTAATATACTTTCAAGTAAATAACAATTTGACACAAACGTTTAAAATGTATGTATATCTAGCTGAAACGTGTTTTCTACCCACTTACTATGCGAATTGGAGTTTGAACGGCAGAAACTTAAACGTCAAACTAAGTTTTCAAACATAATTTATGGTTAAACCGAATTCACACCTTGGCAAGTTTAGAACGAGCTAAGAATTCGATGTAACTTGGAATCGAAGCTTCCAACTACTGACCGGTTCGGCGCTGTTTGAGCTACTGGCTAATGAAAAGACGAACTTAGTTTGTTAAGTTCTACCTGTACCGTGCCTTGGTGTTTACAGGAAATGGTGTATCCAATTAGTGTAAGTTGTTAAGAAAAGTTAAATCGCTGTTGTTTTAGAAGGAGCAGCGTGGATCGACGATTTGGTAAAGATCGCAGGAATGCAGTGGATGGCGTAAAAGCGATCATTGTGGGCCGCTTCGGGGGAGGTCTATGTTCAGAAGTGGACCTACGGCTGATATGATGATTTCATTAAATAACTGATTAAGGGTAAAAATCCTTATTAATGACTTACACTATAATCGCATTAGAGCTTATATTCTTTGTAATCATTTATTTTATTTTGTCGTATTTCTGTCAACTAAATTTATCGCTTTAATAGAATTTTAGCAACTTTGAAATTATACCTAAACCAAAAAAAAATATGGTCAAAGAAGAGGCTTAGTACGTAACTATTTATATGGTGATTTACTATCGTAAACTCGAAAACAATGACATTAAAAATAGGAAACATAGGCGAAATTGTAATAAGTAAGTTTAGTTATTCATTGCTTATTTAGGGCACGTGCACACTAACGGCGGCCAATCGACGTTTTCCTGGCGATTCCATCGTAATTGGCAAAGAAACCAGCTAACATAAACCTTAACTCGCATTCAGCTCCTCAACAATCTACTAGATGGTATGCAACATCGAATGCCAGAGCCACTGCTTATTACCAGTTGTTGGCATGGTTACTTAAGGGTTAAAGCATAATTATATACCTTAGCAATATTTAATAGCAGTCATTTACAGACAGGTAAGGGAAACGCCCTGGTGCCCGACTGCATCCCAATGGATGCCACGTTCATTAAGTCATTGTCAATAGAGGTGACAGAAGGGTGTCATCAATTGGGCAGTCGCGAGCACTGGCACGTTTACCTTACATATCACCCTTCGAAACTCGAAATAATTTTAAAACAAATAATAGGGTGAACGCTCCAGTGAATGAACCCCCCCCAGTGAATGAACAAAATCTCGTTTTTTGGCTAAAATAAGAAATACAAATATTTCTACCACTTGTCGTATTTTTTTTCTTATTGTCAACTTTGTTTTCTATACAATGGCAACACTTGGTAAATTTATTTTCGACCGGTTTTAATATGACCGGCGTTTGAAATTCACGTGTATCTAATTTTGAAGTTTTCTATGGAGAAGTTAAATCCCAGGTAAGAACAGTGCATGTTTGGAGCAACATTTAAAATGATTATTTGATACTTATCAGTTAAAACTTTTGTTATTTGGTTGAAATAAGTGTACAACCTTTTATAAATGAACACATTAGTCGTTTATTCTGCGATTAAGTTATTATTATTTCGTGTTCCATTACTGACTTATCAAATGTTCTAAAACCAGTAAATGAACACATTGTTCATTTACTGGTTTTAGAACATTTGATACAACACCAGTAAATGAACAATGTGTTAATTTACTGGTTTTGTCTCAATTTATTTTTTTGCCTAAATTTAAATGTTAACGTAATAGTATTAAGCTGGTTTTTTGAAATACTGCTCAGAAAACGATTCTGGTACCTTCAGCCAGTATTGGAACATAGGTAGTCATACATAGGCATGAAACATTTAGTAGATGGACTATGGAAATCAGGCAGTGTTCATTTACTAGATTTCAACTAATTCTATATATGAACAACGTAACGACGAATGTATTTTCATACAATGTGTAAGTTCCACTTCGATAAAATCATTTGTTTTTCTTTATTTTATTCATCAAGTTTTTGTGTTATTGGAAATAAAATTCATGCTATTGTTTATTCCATTTGTTCTACTTTAGGTCAATATGAAGAAGCAAAATTGGTTCAATGGGTAATCAACAAAGCAAAACTTAGTTTTCCCAGAAGTTATTGATAGCGTGTTTTTTTTAATGCAGATAAACGCGTAAGTAAGTTTACTAAAAATAATCCTGGGCCAAAATGGCTTGAATTGAGTGGCTTGTTCGCAAATGTATATAAATATCATTAAAAACTTTTTTTTTTGTAAAAAATACTTTCTGAGACTGAATAGAAGTACCTATCGACAGAATTTAGTGTTTGTTATTTATTATTAAGATGAATCTGTGATTGAATAACAAAAAAGTTATTATTTTGTTTCTCTCATCAGTAAAAACAAAAGTGTATTTGGGTATAAATAAACAATTTTATTAATTAGTAGAATACTGTACCTACCTAATTTTTTTATATAAGTAATAATTTCTGAAGAAAAACTGTGTATTATGTTCAAAAATGATTTTTAATACCGACTAAACATTTCTAAACAATGTTCATTCACTGGGTTTTACTGTGTTCATTCATTCGATTTTTTTGTTCATTTACTAGGGTTTTGGGTATATTTTGATAAATTCTCGTATAACTCAAAAACTATTAAAGTAACAAAAAATCACAGAAATTATATTATTGTTAATTAAATGAAGATTTAATAAATTACATTACATTATCACAATTATTAATACATTTTGAAAAATGATTTTTCAAAAGTGAAAAATTTCTTAAGTGTTCATTCACTGGAGCGTTCACCCTATTCCTTGGATCAAGAAATCTGTTTTTCCCTGTGTATAGCTACCCTTGAGATTAAACAGTATGTTATATTTAAGTTTTATATTCTTCTATCTACAATTAAGTCTAGCCCCACAGAGCGGATGGCGATGGCGCCAGCAAACCAGAATAATAAAATTATCGCTTATGGCCGGCACCGATTTGTTTCGCCGATTTATATTCAAACTGCTCACGAATGTTTTATGGCCAACTGCCGAATTGTTGAGCGTTTATGAGATTTATTCTTCCTGGCTATTTTTAAGCAACTTTAATAGAGAGATTTTTTTTCTAAGTATCTCCGATATTTTTTGTTTTTGCGTACCTGTAGGTACAATGGCCGTAGCTAAGGTGGAATCGAAACGATAAATAATGTATGGGAAAAGGATGAAAACTCTTTCAAAATGTCGATAGCGTTTCTAAAATTAGCATCTTGACTACGGCCTCAGTTTTATTTTACAAAACAAATTATTTTCTCCATAAAACACCCGCATCTTGTTATAACCCGGTTACCGGTTACCTATAGATACTTATATTTATTTCAATTACTTGTTATTGTACCTAGGTATCATATCAGTGCATAATGGTTATGACTTTATGGTTGGCATATCGCCATTTTTATGCCGCAAGTTAGATTAGTAAAAGTAGTAAATTACAATACATTTTTCAGATTTTTCAATTTTATCAGAATATATACTACATACTCCAATTATTAAAACACCAGTCTCACTGACGAGAAAAGGTCGATTAGCAATCGACTAAGGTAAACGTACCAGTGCTCGACATGTCAATGCCCAATGGTTGACACCCTACTGCCACCGCTGTTGACAATTACTTCACATTGAAAGTGGCATTCGTTGAGACGTTATCGGGAACCCGGACGTTTACCTTATGTTCTCGCTGAAAATACGTGCAGTTGTGAATTAAATAAAGGACACCAGCAAACATTGCCGCTAAAATATTGACAGATAAGCTTTTTATAGTCAATCCAACATTTACAGAATCATGTATCATCCATTACCCTGTAGTCGTCATAAAAAGTATGTGACCGAGTACTGGTAATAGGCCTAATACCGACTAATCCTACCCCATTCCCTCGGTAGCCTAATGTCGAAACCGTCCGAATGTCCAAATGCACTGAGGATTAAGTAATAAATGGAATAAAGACGCAGAAAGTTCACTGCTAATTCGAAAACGTAACAAGTTAGTATGAGGCTTTTATATTATTATTATCTTTATACTTCAACAGGAGAGAAAGGTAGTGTTAAGTTCAAAGCCTGTGGCTTTTTGAAGAGGAAAAGATAAGGTACTCACTGCGCCTGCCTAGAAACGGATTTACATTGCAGGTAGCAATGCTTTGAGTCTAATGAATATGGCACTGACTTTGCAAAAAATCACCGGATTAAGGTATGCATTACATAGGTTACAATTGAGTCCTTGACAGATCGGATAGTGTCGTAGTTGTAATTTTATCGTCTATCGCGTCGTGTGTCACTTTCGCAGTTAAAGAACATGGCAGCTGTGGTGATGGAGTATAAAACCCGACCAATTTTAGGGTAGCAGGTCGTAAATATAAAGAAATTTTCTGGGATGTTGTCAATTTGCTGCGCGGATGGTTGAGTCTGACGAGGAATCGTAGAAAAGACACTGAATTCCAAGCGATCTTAGCCCGATTCGGGTTTAATAACGGCATCTATTGTTGCCCTAATCAGGAGAATATGTCCTAATAGAAAAAAAAAACTGTTGCACGTTGTGTATGCGCACATAAAACTTAGTTTTTGACGAATCTTATTTTGAATGAAAACTAGGAAATAGTTAGTGTCTATACTATTTATACTATATCGGAAAGGCTTTAGAGTGTGAGCACACAAGTGTTTCTGTCCCGCATTTTCTGGGCATTCCCATATAAAATTGCATTTCATAGCGCAGATGAAATCGTCAGTAAAGGACGTTTTGTGAGCGTGGCGCGACGCTGACGTCCGAATGTGTGCCTTATTTCATTACATAAGCCACACTGGCGTCACGCTGCGCTACCGCCACGCTCACAAAACGCGCCATGTGCCCAAGCCCTAAAACTTCGAGTGGCAGCCGCTAGTGTGCACACGTCCTAAAGTGACCACAACGAACATTTAGGTAGTGTTGATGTTTACCAGGGAAGGAATAGATCGTAAAGATTCCTTCCAATTTTTCCTAAATAGCAATAAAAACCCCCAAACCCTCAAAAATCGATCCCCAGGGCCGGTCCATATGCAGTGACAGTCGAGATCCGCTAGACCCACTTCCGTGCCCTTCCCGCTCCGGAACAGCGACGTTTTAGTGCATCCGTCCATCAAAGATTCTTTTGGAATGTAGCTGACAGCTCTATAAGCTTCACTGTGACAGGACCGTATAATGCAAATCGGTTTGAATTCAGTATTCATTGCGAATGGAGCCGAAACGTGGACACTGACGGTAATGCTGGTCCACAAGTTGAAAGTCGCTCAGCGGGCTATGGAAATGGCTATGCTCGGCGTTTCTTTGCGGGATCGAATCAGAAATGAGGTAATCCGGCAGAGTACCAAAGTCATCGACGTACCCCACCGTATTGGCAAGTTGAAGTTTAACTTGACAGGTACCAGTAATTGACACTTCATTTTTAAGTCAAATTGACGTAACATTTATGGATTGATGTATGTTATTTCTTCATAATAAAAGTGAACGTCCATAATAGGTCCTTGTCCATTATAGGTACCCTTACCTTATATGATATTTAAAAAAACTCTTATAACAATTTCATATTCCGTCATTTGAGTACTTAGATTAAAAACGAATCATTCGTTTTTAATGTAAGTACTAAAATATTATATTGTTTCTAAAGATACTCTAAAAACTCATAGACCAAGATGGCTATTTAAATTATCAGATTATCACAAAGCGTTACGAAAGTGACTGCCATCTGACCTTCCAACCCTGAGGGTAAACTAGGCCTTATTGGGAAAGTCCGGTTTCCTCATCATGTTTTCCTTCAGCGAAAAGCGACCGGTAAATATCAAATGATATTTCTTTCATAAGTTTCGAAAAACCGATAGTCGGAGTTTGAACTTACGACCTCCGGAATGCAAGTTGCAAGCTCTTACGGCCCGGCCACGACAATGCGCGACTTGCGGTGCGGCAAGCGTTTTAAGGCTTGGGCAGATAGGCGCGTTTTGAGAGCGTGGCGCAGCGGGGCGTGACAGCGGTGTGGCTAATGCAACGAAATAAGGCACACATTCGGCCGGCAGCGTCGCGCCCCGCTGCGCCACGCCACAAAACGCGCCCTATGTGACCAAGCCTTTATCTGTTCGTTGCGCGGTCAAGACGCGCAATGCACTGCGGTTAGTTGGGATCACACGCAATGAACAGGTAAAACGCTTGCCGCGCCGCAATTCGCGCAATGTTGTGGCGGGGCCGTTACCACTAGGCTACCAGCGCTCTATTTATCTATTTAAACTATCATAAAATAAATTTATTATGCAATTCATATTATTGCCATAATAACGTACTTCGTAAAATAGTCAATATAATTAATATAATATATGGTATTAAATAAATATACCTAATGTGCATTAATAATACCAAGGGCTCATTTTTACGCAGGGTAAACTGCCCTTATGTTGGACACTAATCCACGTTACTTTATGTATGATGAAATATTTGTATTTGCATAAGCCACAAGTAGGTAGTTAGATTGATCTTAGAAATTACATATACAGTTGTCTTAGGTATACAGTTTTTTTTTCTAGCGGGTTGAGGGTTTCTTGATATATCTTTTAACACAGTCTATGTAACTAATACTATGTATGCAAAAACGTAACTATTTACAATTTCGAATGTAAATTATATAATTTGTACTACCATTAATCGCATTATCCAAAGATTATCATGAAGAAATCGCTTTTATAAAACCACCTTTTGACTAGGTTATTAATTTTGAAGTTAATGTTAGTTTTATATATTATTTGCTATTGATGAACAATAAAGAATATTGTATTTTACTAGAGACGTAATATCACCATATGACATAGCTTGTCTTTTTAATTATAAATTGTAATGATAACTAATATGTATAGATTTTGCCAAATAAAAATGTGTTTACATAATACCACTACCTTTATATATTACTTACCGAGTCTCCAAGTTGTTAT
The DNA here is from genome assembly GCA_022674325.2 of Grapholita molesta. Lineage (NCBI taxonomy): Eukaryota > Metazoa > Arthropoda > Insecta > Lepidoptera > Tortricidae > Grapholita > Grapholita molesta. Next base: position 13,143,451 of record CP053135.2, on the reverse strand, counting down.
ACTAATGAAGTGATAATAGGTATAAACAATTAAAATTAAACAAAACAATCATTATTCTGAGAACTCAGCTCTACTGACACAGATATTATTTCAACTTACACCATTATCAATCTTATATCATTCATTGTTTTTGTTATTTACTCTTAATCACATTCACATTCTTATATGTTAAGTATTTTATTATTAAAGTGTTTTAAAACGATTGTCATTCATAAGCCAGCAACTAACTATGTTTGTATTTTGTGTGAAGTTCATCGACTGTAACTACTTCTTTGTTACCATGAACCTGCAATATAGGTACACTTATATGTACTAATTTACAGGTATCCTATCTCTTGACCTTAAGTTTACGATTGTTACTGGACTAAAGATTGGAGTTTATCTTTGTAAAGTAACTGCTTAGTTAAATCTTATGATTTCGTAGAATATTTTCGGTGCGCAAGGTGCGCGAGCGACTTGCATTCCTCCGGGAGGGACGCGAGGGAACGACCTGCATTCCTCCCTATCCTTACCTCATATCATAAAAATGATCCACACAAATCCAAAGTCAAAAACACTAATACCACATATCCGTCACACTAACATATAAAAAAAACACTGTTTTTGTTTACATCATTTATAAAATACGCGACACACCACTGACACCGGCTATAGCTAAAGCAAACTGGATTTGATCCATCGGATCGGCGCGGAATGCTTTTGTTCCATCCCGCTCCCTCTCTTGCGCATGTTCTTTTGTCTCGCTTGCCTGGAGAAAGGCGCCAATGGCCGGCGCGGGCGCCGCTTCCTCCGGGACTCAAAAAAAGTTCAGAAACAAGTGGTTAAGTTAACTGGTAATGGGGCTTACCTGACACTGTGATTTCAAATTTAAGATGAGCTTTTAATAGCCGGCGTCGAGGTAACGATATATCATTTTTTATGAGTTGATAATTTTACAGAAAGATTGGAAGCGCTACTTGATATCTAATCAAATTTAATGAATTTCACGTAAAAGTATATTGTTCAAACTCTTAACATGCTTATACGTATTGCTAATATAATTAATTAACGATATCTTGACATGACATAGCTAGTATTTTTTTACAAGTTATAAAAAATGTGTTATTTGTGTTGAACTCATATGTCAGGCTTTTTTATAATAAACAAAAAGAAAATAAAACATATAAACAAATAAAAAAAAACATAAACTAAGGGCCGGCAACGGCAACGGGCTGCCAGTGATTACGGCCGCCGCAGAGACAAACCGTCGGGCAATTATTGTTATACGTTATACTATTATTAGCAATGAAAGTATACAACAAATAATGCACGATATAAATGAAATAGAAGTTTATAATTATTTTCTTGTGACATAAGTAAGGAAGTACCTATATATAATTTTTCATAGGGTTCTCAACTGGGGCACTTACCTCTAATTTAGTCTAAAGTAGGCTATGGAAACTTAATGTGAAATAGTTGCTTCTGCAAATCTTTACTTATACTAAACTGTGTGTTCTATATAGAAGTAGGAACTCCACGATTAATCTTCAGAAACTATATTTTTTTACTTTAAAATATTAATTCACATCAAAATTATTTAAAGACATAACAGTGACATATTGACAATTAACATTATAAAAACTAATCTAGGGTGATAGCACCAATGTTGGACACGTTAAGCTGACTGGCACCAATGATGGACACTTACTTCTTAATTCAAAAAACATAAAGTTATAATTTATAAATTGAATATGTACCAACAAATGCACAACACTTGGCTTCTTTGAAATAAGCCTTGTCCATTACTAGGGCTTCCAATCCCGGTATTCCGAGATCTCGGTATTCCGGGATCCCGCGCCTTTTTTCAATCCCGCTCGTTGCGGGATTTCCAGCGCGGGATCCCGCGGGATTTGCGGGACTGGGGAGCGGCATGTAGACATCATTTCGCGAGCGAATACACATTATTTTGATCCCAATAGCAATGTTATCATTTATTTGTTTGTGCTTAATGTTTAAAAATATTATTTTAATAACAATTTTAATTTGAATGTTGTATGACATAGGTTAAGAATAGTTCAGATTTCAGATCTCAATTAAACAATGTTATTTTTGTGTTAAATGTTTATTAATAGAAATGCGATATAATGTTTTTGTTTGTCATTACAAACAAGAAATTATAATTTAATTAAAAGTTATGTTCTAATAAAAGCTTAATTTTTGAGTGCCATAGGTTCGGACAGTGTGAAAAGGAAAGTTATTTTTTGTGTTTAATGCAAAAGTAAGTTAAACAAATACAAATAATTTTATGATATTTTGATATCATTAGAAATACATTTTTTTTTTCAGTCTTTTAATTAATGTGTCCAGTTACACTTTAATAATAATTGTAAAACGTTGATTATTTTGTTGTTTTATGTACCATTTAATTGATTCCATGAATTTATATGCGGGATCCCGCAAATACCGGGATCCCGCGGGATTGAAAAAGTAAAATTCCGCAGATACCGAGATCAGAGATAGAGTGCGGGATTGGAAGCCCTATCCATTACTGGCGCCGTCACCCTACCTACATAAAGGCTAGCAAGAGGTTTTAATCTGTTAGAGCACATCTAACCAGCGAACGTTCAAAAAATCCCTAAATATTGTATTAATTACTTTGCTCTCTTGTGGGTTAAATGCAGTAATGCTGATGCTATGTGTTTTAAAGAATAAAAGGCATTTCCTAGTGACATGAAAACGAATAATGTATATAATTAATTAATAGTTTTTTTTTTACTGTGAAAATGTAAAAAACAGGTTAGTAAAATCTCCGTCGAGCCGTAGTAAAAATCGCTAGCAACATGAAAAAGTAAATTTATTTATGTCGATTACAAATTTACTATCCAATTTGTCAAAACAAGATATACATTTATACCTAGATATTTTTCTAGCACGAACGATTTCTTGTAAGTGATTGACAAAATAAAAACATCGACAGTCCTGTTATCGATAAGTACCCCTTCAATTTCCATACAGGTAATACAAAGACAAATATGGGGTAATAGGGTTAAAAATAACTAACAATAATAAAAGTCAATTTATTTATATTTAAATACCTACTTCAGAAAACAATTTGGAACTATTCATTGCAAATTATAAACGTAAATTGGATCAAAAGTATACGGATTACGTTTAATTTGTTCAAGATCGGTGACACGCGGCGTCTAGGTAGGTAGCCGATATAAGACTGTGTGTACATCTTGAAGTTGAAGTAGTATGTACTTATCGATAGCAGGATTGTCGATATTTTTATTGTGGCAAGCACAAAACAAATGCCGTTCCTGCTAGAAAAATATCTAGGTGTATATTACGTATATTTCGAACTCGATGATTGAAAGCCTGAGCCCTTAAGCCCTTTGGCGTTGTTCACACAGCGTGCGTACCAAGCAACATGAATCGGTATACAGTTTGTATTTTTCATACGGGCGGGCGTATATTGTAGTGGCGATTAGTATTGGACCACAAGAACCTATTTACATTCATGTTGTTAAAAAAATTAGGTTATTTTTATTTCATACATAAAAATTAAGCATGTAATGTATTGCATCCATAGTAATTAACGTACCGATGCGTCATGTCATGTCAGTATTACTTGTCATGTCAAAATAAGTTGGACTGCGTACATTGCTGCCCGGTCAGACTTAAAAATCGTTATAACTAGGTATGTTATAACACTATTTAACAAAATTATTAACATAATACGTATCGTATTACTGGATACTGTATGTGGGCAACTTATACGCCCGTATGAAAAATACACACTGTATAATGTCATAATGTGATATTATAGTAATGTGAGTTCGGAAAAGTGAACGTGGCATAATTGAAGGTTAATTAAGATTCTTTATTTACCTTGAATTCCGTTTCAACATGTCCTTTGCTAATTTTATCGGACAAAATCGCAAATTCCGAATGATTGTCTCTGTCACTAATTATAGGTGAAAAAGTTAGTTAAAGTACCTGTACCCTTACCATGAGTTGTGACATTGAGGTTTTCGATAACGATGTATCGAGCTTACTATCTGTGCTTCTTGCTTGTACTGTTTTAGTCGCCATAAAAATATTTATCATGTCAGCCGAAATATGTCCACTGCTGGACATAGGTCTCCCCCCGAACGACCCAAGAAGATCGATCCGGCGCCTTCCACATCCAGCGGTATCCCGCGACTCTAACTAGGTCGTCGGTCTACCTTGAGCCCTACCTACGCTGCGTTTTCCAGTTCGTGGTCGCCACTCCAGACCCTTTCCGCCCCAACGGCCATCTACCTACCATACAACACATCTTTTCTTCTAATATCCCGCCGTGTCTCAAGACGAAGGTCTTCGGCCAGTGTGTATTGCCAGTGATGACATATGGTGCTGAAACGTGGTCGCTTATGGGTGTCATAAGAAGGCTCAGTTACTCGAGCAATGGAGAGGGCTATGTTGGGAGTGTCCCTGGACCCTGCGTCATCGCATCAGGAATAATTTCATCTGCAGTTAAAATAAAAGTTACCGTTATAGCCCTCCGGATCGCCAAACTTAAGTGGCAGTGGGCGGTGCACTTTGCGCCCCGCGATATGATTAGTTTTAAATTGTCCCTGACTGCGACCAAGGGGATTTATGAGCAATTCGCCAAGTCGGTCTATCGAATGCCGATTTCAAATCGCATCGCACAATCGCAAGCGCATTATATGATCCTGTCACAGTGAAGCTTATAGAGCTGTCAGCTACATTCCAAAAGAATCTATGATGGACGGATGGACTAAAACGTCGCTGTTCCGGGGCGGGAAGGGCACGGAAGTGGGTCTAGCGGATCTCGACTGTCACTGCTTATGGAACGGCCCTGGGGGTCGATTTTTGAGCGTCGAGTTCTTGAATCGTAACAGTTTCTTCTCCGTCAGAAACGAAGAAATGGTACCTATTTTAGCAACAGGAATGACAAAAATTAATAATCTTGGGTATCGATGCTATTCATTTCGTGCAAACGGTAAGAAACTTTTGTGTGCAATTATTTTCATCATCAAAGTTGACACATTACATACATTTATACTAAGCTATGCTTATCAGTATACTTGTTCCCAAACTTATAAAATGATATAGGTACTTATGTGGAAAGGTCAACGAAAACTGGACCGTTTGAGGCGTTTACTTAAAAACTAGGACAAACAAGAATGCTGGAAATGTAATAGATGAGGAAAAATGCGCCCCCTGTGGGATACACTTATAACTTGAGAACATGAATATGCGCTCCGCTAGCGGCCTACCGCGTTTCGACATTCGTTTATCTATCCCCGTCTACCTCACTTTAAGAACGTAAGTGGCAGAAAGAGATCTCCTGTACCCTTACCATGACTTGTGACTTTGATGTTTTCGATAACGAGTATCGAGTATACTATATGTGCATCTCGTTCGCACTAAAATAGTACAAGCGAGATGCACAGATAATAAACTCGATACTAGTTATCGAAAACCTCAATGTCACAACTCATCGTAAGGATAATGAAACCTGCGCCAACGGAACCACGCAGTTGCGTTGCCTTTTCGAAATAGTTTTATGTGTTACTTTTGTTTTTTATTGATAGTTTACTATTTAGCATACTGCAATGCTGTGTAACTTATATGGATAATTTAATGTATGTAATAAAATAAATATTGATGATCTGAAACGGGCTCTGGACGACCGAACACTCCGAGGATACTAATTAGAAATAAATTGGAATGGAAAAACTACCTACTCAAATAAAATTGTGCATTAAACTTTTAGTTCACAAAAAAATATTCACTAAGAAAAATCTAAGACATTAGTTTACTAATGTTTCTTTTAGACATGATACAAGACTAACAGAAACATCAGCACGTTTAACCTTTTGAACGCTGTTCCTCTCGCGTCAAAATATGACGTGTACGCCTTGTGAAGAACAAATATAAACCTTATTTGTCAGCAGGACAATTGCTTTGACAGCGTCCGCCATAGCCACTTTAGTGGTCGGTGGCGTGGCAGGCACGACATCACGCGACCACTTTAGTAGTGCTTGGCGTTCAAAAGGTTAACCACAACAAAAAATCTTAAAGTAAATCTTTTAGTTACCAGAAAATTTCTCTATTTCTCCAAATCAAATGCTAGCGGAAACGTTATCATTGGCTACTTTTTTTACAATTGAAAGCTTAATTTCTGAAAAGGAAAATTGCGCCATGGGTTAACTTTCTGTTCGCAGATTTTTCCTGCGGAGAAAATCCTCATATACTCCATTTCCTGCGGCGCTACCGCGAAACATGATATTCGTAAATTTCGGACGATTGTCTCTGTCACTCCTATGATGCCTTAATTGAAGTAAAAGAGAAAGATACTCGAAATATACGAATTTCTATGTTCGCGGTACCGCGCCTGTTATATCGTTATACTTAGGGGACAAAAGTATAACATACATGCACACAAACTGTTATCTACCTATTGCCCAAAATGTTTTTACTCCCTCGCGTTTAACGGAATTTGAATTATTTTGACAGCGTCTAATCGCTGAGATTTCGGAACTAAGACCTATTTTTATGTCGCGAGAGATGGCGGGTTGCCTAATTTACGGAATCGCTATGTATAAGTTAAATACCTCAGGAGAATGAGTTACACTAATAAAAAGCAAATATTATCCTCGGTACATCATTTATTTAATGGATATGTACAAAGACAAAAAAGATTTTAAGACAAATAAAAATTTGACAATAACTCTCAACAATTGCAATAATATTAATAAAGTGGTGTTTCACAAGCCGGGAAATATCAACAACAACAATTTATTTACTTAATATAAGTTCGGAGACTATAGAGCTAGAAGCAAGCCGGTGTTGCCACTATCCAATAAAATATTAATGTCACACAAATTTGTGACATTAACAGTGCATTTTTTTTATTAACTGTCTTTTGACATTCTCAACAAATGATGTAAACAAATATATCTAAAACAAGGTCACATGTCTTTATATGTATTTTACTTCATTTTAGGGTTAACTTGTGATTAATTAAATTCATTTTTAATTTAAAAAAAACGTACCAGTAACATACCTAGGGACTAGTTCAGTATCTTTGAATTGTCCTCTATTTATTATTACATCGACGATTTTATTAATCAAAGGCAATTAAAAACTTGAATAAAAAAACGGATTGAATGGCAACACCTTCACACGAGCCACAAAACAATTATTCTAAATAAAATTAAATATAATTACGAGAAGATTTCTCTAAAAGTTTTCTTTCACAAAACCAATACCGACTACAACTAAATAATAACAGGGTCACATAACTTATAATAAATTAGATAAAATTATTCTGATTCACGATTAGCCGCAACAATTTTAATATCATATCGATATAACTTTTCTTAACCGGGCCCCATATTTCTGAACAACGGATACATTTTCGTACATTTAATTGTCCAGAAATATTAGACGGAAAATATAGCACGCTATAAAGAAATCGCGATGTATTGTATCACACATATTATATCATATAAGTAGCATCTACCAGCAAAATACGACTACAATTAGGTACTAATTATTGCTGTAAAGTTTTCTCTACATTCCTTATACCACCGAAAGAAAGGCTAGTTATCTACAGTCGGGGAACAAACTACATTAATTAAAAAAAAATCAATAGAAAAAAAAGAGTACATTATAGGTGAAAAACTTAACTGAAGGACCATGTCTATGTAGTCATGTCTGTGCAGAGATTATGAAAATTACATCAAAATTTGAATATAGAACACCGACATGCGTGTACAGACACGTTACTACTACATAGGCAAGGTGCACACATCTTGGCTGAGTAATAGAAAATCCAATAGCATTGATATCAACACGAATGCTTTATGCCTCATGTACGGTACCAAAGCTGTATATGGGACATTGTTTTATAGGGAACTTAAGAATTGCAATATTTATTTGAGTATCACCATTTCTCTCTATCACAAATATTTCGAGTATAAACTACAAAGTAATGGCTTAACATACTGTATACTTTTGTTATTTGAAGAAGTGGCACTGAATGTATGAATAATCAAGGATACCGGGCCGTTGTGACAAAATTGTGATTCGATTAAAAGCCGTTTGGCACGCACACACACACATCATCACTCATTGCTAAATTTTCAATGTTTGTGTAGCGCTTAAACTCAAGAAAAAAAATGTGCTTATAACCGAATCACAGTTTCGTCTCAGCATTATTACTAAATTAATTTGGTGACAAAACAAGCAAAAGTTTGTCCCCCGACAGTTATCTATGAAAAAACAATAAGTAAAGATGGAAGACGCCTCTAAATACAGCAAATTGTATGTATTTATATTTAGCATTAGAACATATTACTATATATCACTTATAGCCTAATCTATGCGTTACATAGTATATTTTATTTATGTAAATACATTAAAATTAATTGAATTTGCTTGTTATGACGATAACAGTAGGTACTATGATAATTTTGGCACAGCGACGAACGAATGTGAGAATACAATATAAATTATTTATTTAATGTTACGTAACATTATTTCAACAAAGATAACATACGCTGACTATGGGTAAAATACCCCGATCAGAAAAGTACAAAAAACCTCGCCATATTGCGGATGACTGTTGGAACTAATTTCATATGACACTTTAGTTAGTTTAGCTGTCAAATGCTTATGCAGCGCCCCCAAAGCAGGTTTTTGTTAATTTTCTGTTTAGAGTTTACAACGAGAGTACTATCACCTCAGTTAAAATTTATTGAATATGGCAGTTTCACTGCCAATTTATTACCAAGCTTAAACCTTGTAATTCAATAATGGTTAACCTTTAGACAAAAATAAAGGCATCAGACTCAAATAAATCAAAATAAAAAGAACACCTAATTATACTAAATTTGTTTAAAAATGTTTTATAAAACGCAAGGCGGTTCGCCACGCAAGCATTTTCTAAAACCATACAAATAAACAGGTATCGGAAAGTTACCACTTCAGGGGTTGAAACAAAAATTTGTATCCCATTTCACTAATAAATAATATTGCTTCATCACAAATCAGTCATTGCTTCAGTCTAACATTATTCTAAGCATAACTTATATTTCTTTCATAATTTAAAACTTAAAACACTTATAAAACAAAATATACGCATACGTACATTAGTTATAAAACGTGCAACCTCTTATACAATTAAATACAATTTTAAGTATTGATATAATGTCATGGACTCCGGCTAAATACACCACTTCATCAGTCTTGGACTATTTCTATTTTAATTTTTTTTTTATTTATATAAAAGACTGACCAGCGTTTGACCTCAATCACACCTGATGGTAAGTGTCGACGAGGTCTAGGGTGTAGCACGCAGAAAAGACCGAAATTACATCTTTCCGGGAATACATACGTAGGGAGCGAATTCCATTCCATAGCAGTCCGCGTTAGGAAAGTAGAATGAATGAAATATTCACAACGTAAAGATGAAACCGCTCCCCTCGCCTCGACGTCCGGCTTTAGTACCGCCTATACGACAAAGTGGTGCCTTTAACCCGAGAACGGTACATTTGTATATCAGCTACTGGCGAAGTGTGTAAGCCAAAGTGAAATAGTATAATTTTAGCCTAAACTGCTGTTATCATTATCTTATCACATATACTCTAGTTGGTGTGTCCATCTATCACCCGATTTGTTACCCATGAAATTTATACTATAAATTACTGAATAGTGCGAATAAAATAGTCACTGGAGTAAAGTAACAATTGTGCTCAGAGTTTGTTAGCTTTTACTAGATGGCTCTTATAAGACGCCATGTTTTTTGACAACCAAATTGTCAAATATTGTGACAACCGGAGGCTTTACAACGCCATCTTTCTGGAAATCGAGACATAGTTTTCTCTGACAATATTTATTTTATAAAAAAAATGGTTTTAAATATAATAAAGTACACATTTCATTGGTAACATTACCCCATCTTGCTCTCATACCGCTAATAGTAAAGATTAGAAGCACTAATAGGCACTTTAGATCTGTAGCTATAATGCTTTTCGAAACACTATTGTTCAATTCTAACGCCACCTACTTCAGTAAATAGTCACCCTAAATTATTTTTTATCAAGCAGAAAGTTTAGCTTTTTGTACCACAATGCTTAAAAAAAATTCAGTACCTCGGGTGAGATTAAATCCTAAATCCGGGATACTATTTCTTTCTTTTTACCAAGGAAAAAATCTACTGATATACTTATTATGTATTGTGTGAATAAGTGAAATAAATGATCACCGTATATCTATTATTTGATTGGAAGATTTTAGATAAACTATAAGGCTTTGGTCTGCTGTTTTATGTCAGCGTCGACGTGTGGAACAAAAAAGACGCCGTCCTCGACGTGTGAAAGAAACCACAACAGTACATCTTCATAGCAAGAATTGTGACACACGCATTAAGCCATTGTGACGTAGTCTTAAAGTCAAGGGTTTATTTCGACATTATTATTTACATCTGACTTCCAGAAGTAGGCGGCGTACCTAAATCAGAGTATAATATTAAACAGTATGTATTTATTTTGACGTTAGATTCGCGAAAGTAGATATCGAGCATCAATACGATTTTAATCTCATATCAAAATTATCACATTGCTTAATATTTTTGACTCCAATTCAAGCTGATTGAACATTCAACTAGGTATTTACAAGTTCACAGTAGGGAAATTACTATTTTATAGAATATTTGCGAATTTATCTATTTAGTTGATTTAACTACAATTTTACAAAGAGCTAACCTTTAGAACTAAATGCGTATCTTTGACAGACTGAGGTAAATGCTCTTGGCGATTATTAAGAATCCATATTAAATATTTACAATCAGAAGTATGATGGGTTTAATAAAATATTTTAAACATTTCTGTATTGAGTTCATCAAAGTGTCTATACGATGTAAATACTTCTTTTCAATATTATTTTTTTAAGTTGGTGTCTAACTTACAAAACATTTATAAGGCTATTGCACTATTCCACAGTTTATATACACACTTAGATAAAATTACGCAAATGTTACCCCAAAGATGGCAGCCATATTTAATGTTATTACAGCCAGAGCGTAATGGATAAAATCTATTAAAGAATGATCACAAAAAAGATAGGGTCTATCAAAATAGTATCCTATTGCTCAATAAATATTAAATATCCTTAACTTAATTAAGCTAATAAATTATCAATAAAACTGCAGCGAAGCTAAATAAATAGAATGCAATTTTAAAACTTAAATATACAGATTATCACATTTCCGTAATATTTTTTTAATATAGGTGCAACACCTAGGAGCATTACTATACTGGCAACATTTGGCATTCAACAAAATACTTTTTAAAATAGACGGAAATGTGGTAACACTTATAACCTTCAATTATAATATAATAACATTCTCTTATAATTATGAATGAGTAATTAAAACCAGGAGAAAACCTAAATGCACGGATCCTATTATACTATTTTCCATTCTCTTTACAACTCTAATGTAACTATGGTTTTTATCGAAGCTACACTGAAAAAAATATATTATCATTATGTGATGTATATAATTCAGAAGATTTAAGCCTCTTTACTTGTCCAGCGATATCAGCAATATAATAATTACTGCATCGATTCTGGTCTACGGGCCATGTTATTTAATATGAATTTCCTTTTTATTTAATCTTTTTTTTTCGCGTTCTAATCAGGCACAAGAGCTCTTTCAATCATTATATGAGAAAGTGTTCCAAAATTACTAATAAACTTGGGAGACATTTTTCTTGTACCAAGATCGAACGAACCCGTGCTTTTGAGTTTTCAGCACAAAAAAAAAGGTGTTTTTTTCTTAAGTAAACATTATCTATTTTAAATTGAGTAGGTGTACAATTATAAACAACATGGCCCCCGTACAACTGTAAAGGGCCTAAGTTGAATGGAAAAATAAAGGTCCTAACTAATGAGTGGCCCTAAATTAGTTATCATACAAGTATGAACAACTCAAACCGAACGCACCCGGTCAAAACGGTTCGTTAATGGACTAGAGAATGGTAAACATTTTTATCTATTTAGACGTAGCTATTTAAATACTTTAAGTTCTACGAACATATGCCAACAATTCAACTGGTCGCCATTTGATCTAAGAGCTTGGCCCTAGCGCAATTTTTCTTTGAGAAACTCTTTTTAAACACTTATTATTACATTCCCATGATTGCTAGAAGCGAGAAATTGAGCAGTTCAACATAATTAATTGCTTCAACGCAGCAACAGAAGGCATTTGCCGACGTCATACGTACAAATAATAAGTAAACTATGCTTAAGGAAACATGTTATTAATCTGTGATTCATATGTGAATTACGTTTTTAACAATAATATTTTTTTACGTAAAGATTTTAGTTTGATCTGTTGTGATCGAACTTAAAGAGCTGCCACTTACTACGAATCGCAGATTTTGTTCAATGTTGATTTTTCTAAATTGTACCAACGTCACAAATTCGTGAAGGCTTTCTGTAGCTTGCTATTGAAATAGTGATGGCGGTAACGTAGCGCTCGAACTTATATGTCGTCCTTGTCTGAAATAAGAAACGGATATACATTGGAATGTATTCAGGTAACATACGCAAGGAAATAACAAATCATTTAAAAGTGGCTGCAATCGACACCATTTAGAAGCGAATTAGTGAATTGTGTCTAAATATATTAGATATAAGGCACTGATCTCACCTAGTAAGCTATGAGCTATCAGCTATTTCAAGAGACAAAAGATAATCGCTCCCGTGTAAATAAAAGAGAGAGATATTATATATTTATAGCTCATCGCCCGGCGATGAACTACGATCGCCTGGCTATGTCTCTTTTATTTACACGGGATTGATTATCTTTTGTCCCTTGAAGTAGCTCATAGCTTACTAGCTCGCTGATCCCAATCAGTACCTAACAGAGCACTGATTTCCAGGGAGATATCGGTTCTGAAATTCTCGGGAATTTTACAGTAACGAAAGAACCGTTAGAGTGAATTATTCACTCCCAGTTCTGGGATCTTATGTCTGATATTTGCTTGTTTCCTTGTGTGCAAAGCCCGGATGACGGTAGAAATGATGTGTTGACGTCTCAATAGTGCGAGGACACACATTTTATAAGTCGATAAAAATCACGATGGACTGGACCACCGTTACAAAATTAAGAAAAATCATAGGTAGTTGTAAACAAAATTAAAAAGAGCTGTTTGTACTTATTTTATTATTACAATCATTCCCTTGACCCGTAATAATGATAATAATTATAGTACCTACGTAATTACTTATCCTACTAGGTACTTGATGTAATATTATGTAGCAACCTGACATATAACATAATAAGTTTGACCAATCAATTCCATTCAAAAATTGTTCGTAGGGATGTCGATAGAATAGTCGATATTTAATTAAGCACTAGTGAAAAGTGCATTTATGCTCCCGTCGTCCGGGCTTTGCTTATGTGTGTATAGACAACCAATTTGATTTCTAGGCCACTTCGAACCTTGTCACAGTGACGTTAATAAGAGATTTTTTGCGTCTTTCATATAGATTTTGGACCCGGGTATGTCCTTAAACTACGTCCAACATTGAGAGTTGGGGCACAGCGATGACCATCACGCTTGAATCTGGGGCAGCCCAACTGGGGAAGTACCTCCTCCTTACAGAAGACCACTGCCATAATAGCACTGCTACTTTTCAGGTATGTAGTGTTGTGTTCCTGATGGTGAGTAAGGTTCCCAGAACTCCAACCCCCCTTAAAGGCCGGCCACGCGCTTGTGACTCCCCTGGTGTTGCGGGTGCCCATAGATAACGGTTATTGCTTACCACCAGGCAATCCGTCTGCTCGTTTGCTGGCTATGTCATAAAAAAAATGATTTTCACTGTGACAAGGAACGAAGTGGCCTATAAACATACATCGTTATCGCGAGAGCAAATATAAATTTGTTGTAGAAGTAGTAAAACAGACTGTCCATTTAGGAAAAACAGACTTTTCTGCCTACACATTATAAGCCTCCAAGAAGTTCATCATAACTAGCACGAAGTTTTTGCTGCATAATGTTAATAAATCTTGCTTTACACTCTGTTAGTAAAAAAATACCTGAAATTGACATATCAACTTAAATAAATATAAATGTTTTAATTTAATACGACTTTATTTACTTTTTGTTGATCTTAAGTGATTTTCGTAATATTCATATATTACAAAAAATTTCTCTGTTTCTAAAAATTATCTACTAATACGGCGTCCTGCAGTAAATATCCATTTTAACTGGCTAAATGAGCTTTCGACTGCCACTGTTGTAATGCGTGCGTTTTTAAAATTGATGTTCAATAAAATAATTATAATTTTTTTAAGTCGTAGGTATAAACGTTCTCTACACGAATGTCATTTCTGTTTTTGACTGTTTTTTATAATCTTTCAGTACTGTCAAATCGAATTCGCTCCCGCGATAACGATGTATGCCTATAAATCAAATTGGTTGACTGTACCCTCAAGTACAGAAAGCTGACCCGCGTGGAGTGGCGGCGGTACCTGGGTGGCCGTTGCTAGCTGGCGGGCTCGGCGCACACGCCGGCGAGGTTGAGCAGCGCCTCGGCCGTCCGCCGCTCCTCGCCGCCGCCCGAGTACGAGTGCTCGTCGCGCGCGCAGCGGGAGATCACCAGGTGGTGCGCCGCCGGCGGCAGCTGCAACACATACGTAGGCTTAACTTAGGCGGAAAAAAAAAAGATATGCTCCAGTTGTCTCATTAACTGTGATCGGTTATTTGGATTAGACACGGGGTGAGGGTAATTATTCGGGCGTTTGAACCCTTCTTATTACTCTGTCCAGATTTCTGTAGAAATGACCACACAGTTTGATGTTATTTTTAGTTTACTGGTAGACAGCTGGGCTGGCTAAAGGACAACCAAAACCTACTCAATATAATGCAGGCACTTCTACAGAAATCTGGACAGAGTAATAACGGTTCAAACGCTCGAATAATCACCCGTGAAAGACCTCAATCATAATGTTAGTATGGATATGCCCCGGGAATCCGGGTTTTATGTTGTTAGAAAAGACAAAACAATGTGTTTATTTTTATGAAGTCGAAGGTCCTAGGTTCGATTCCCAGTCAGGGCATTTATTTGTGTGATGAGCACAGATATTTGTTCCTGAGTCATGGGTGTTTTCTATGTATTTAAGTATTTATATGTATCTATCTATTATATATGTGTCACTTAACTTCAAACTCGGGTAAATCCATTCTGCTTTAAGGTTGATTATCTAAAAATATGTATAACAATCTGAAAGATAATGAACCTAAGAGCAAAATGGAGTTATCTGAGTTTGAAGTTAAGCAAGACATATATCGTCGTCTAGTACCTACAACACAAGCCTTACTGAGCTTACCGTAGGACTAGGTCGAGTTGTGTAAGATTGTCCCGAAATATTTATTTATTTATTTAGTTACACTTTAAAATATCTAAGTGCTGATAGACAGGCGCGCTTACTCGCCGTTCTTTTATCCAAATCGAACAAATAAGCACAAGTGTTCACACTGACAGCTCAATTTGCTGCCACAAAAGCGGCACATTTTGTCCCGTTTGGATAAAAGTTGGGCGAGTAAGTAAAAAATCCCTTACAGACAGTTCAAATTGTTATATTTTTGAACGATTTGTTCGGTATGCGGGGTCGCCACTAGGACCTTTCTCCCCAACAGCCAACAACACTCCGGGCTACGCGGCCTGCCCATTGCCACAATTACAAAATGTAATTTCAATTATAAATTAAAATTACAAAATTGTAATTTTTAATTGAATTACAATTTTCACTAAATTACCAAATGTAATTCGCAATGGAATTACAAATTACATCTTGTAATTTTTATTGGTAATGCTAATACTTTATGAAATTGCAACATTGTCCTAATCCTAATATAACTTGCCAATTTCCACTATATTTTTTGGGGATTTGTTTCTAATATAATATTATCATATTAGGAACATCTTAAAAACATAGAATTTTTTTGTCATACTTGTGTAGGTTTTTTAGTAAGTATTTTAGCTCTGACATTTTACTTCGGATGTGAGCTATTTCAATTTTTATAGTTTTTTAGAGGATAACTTGTCTCCAATCTTCATAAAATTCAGGACGATTACAGCTGAGGTGCGCAAAAATGCGTAAATGCGTAATTCAATTGCAAATTAATGTAATTTCATTTAGAAATTACCAAGTAATTTCAATTACATTTAATTCAATTGCGAACGTAATTCATTACTAATAATTGCATTACATGTAATTTAATTATAAGGTAATTGAATTATGCCCAACACTGCACTTCACCAGCGCCACCCTGCGAGCTGTGTCGGTGACAAATTAAACATAAATGCAGATGTACGAGAGGGCAGTCAGCATGCCACGTACCTGGTCGAGCACGGCGGGCCCGTACTTCATGGCGAGCACGGTGGCTGCGGCCAGGTACTCGTCGGCGCCGGGCTCGGGCCGCGCCAGCCGCCGCGCGAGGAACGGGAACAGCGCCGGGTCCGGCGAGTTCTTGGCCGGCGGCGGCGACTCCGCCGCCGGCGGGATCGGCTGCCGGCCGAACGCCTGTGGAACAATGGGTCTATAATAATGGGTTGGGTACGTTTAAAGTTTTCAACCTAAAAGATGAAGCTTAAAGAACATCCCATGTCAACACGGACGTCCACTGCTGAATATAGGCCTCCCTCTTAGCATGGGGGATTTAATGCCAGAATCGCCACGCTTGGCAGGCGGGTTGGCGACTGCAGTACGTTCCACCGCTCTATGGGACGTGGCTCTCCGTTCTCCAATAGGTTCTGGACGCAATTAGGGACACTAACCTGCTCCGATGTAAATAAGGAACATATTATTACATAAAAGGGTTGTGTTACGAATGTATGACTATTATATTACTTATAATATAGTCTTGAGTCTAAATTCTAGTACCAAATATAATTGTTAAAAAATATGGTAAATATGAAGGTTTATGATATAATTAAGCCTTACACTAGAGTGCAATTAAAATGGGTCACATTAAGACGTACCTGTAATAATGTAGAGCGGTGCTGCGGATCCACTGTCCACAGGGAACCTTTGCCGAGGCCCGGGGCGGCTGCCACCTGCAACAACAAAAATAATTTAGTAAAATTCATAACACTAGATGGTGTCCAGATTGGCTGACGCTATTATTTATAAATAACTTTTGTTTATGTTTAATTATAATTATTTAAGATTGTTACAAGATTAAGGCTATGATCTCCTATAAACGCCATCAGCTGCGTACAGCGTCTGCGTCACTATACTTGCTATTGAGATTTACTGTTGTGGTCTCTGTCACACGTCGACGTTGGCGTCTTTTTTGTTCAGGAACGTTGACGCTGACGTCAGACGTGGCGTATTGCAAAAAATAGGAGACCAAGGCCTAAGACTTAGGGCTGATATGTAACATATTACAAAGGTCCATTACACAATAAATAAATAATAATAAGAACTCTTGCACGCGTGGACCGATTTTTATGATATTATGTTGGTTTCGTCTTTTCCCAGAAGAGCAGTATAACTAATACAATATTTATATAATATTACTGTTAGGCGCTATACCATTGGCTAGGTCAGCTGAGCGTTTCTCGATAAAATTACTACGTTTAACTAATTACAATTGTGTGAAATGACACATTGAGTCTCAAGTGAGAATGTGAACGGTAGTAGTAACATTCAACAAACAAAGCGCATCAGAAAGAGGGTAGATTGCTACGGAGTGTAGGTTGACTACCGTCAAATCTCGCAGTACTTCACTTATACGGTGAGGAAGGCGCTTGCAACAGTGCCGAAATATTGGAAACTCATTCGAACTAACATACATGGTAACTATCCCGTTTTAAGTAATAGTTGTAAAACATTGCTGAGCCAGTAATTATATAAACATCAATAATAACAGCACAAACCTTATGGAAGCACTTGTTGAGCGACAAATTATGCCTGACACTATTCTTCCAGCCCTGCGGCGCGTGCCTGAAGTAGGGGAAGTGCCTGACGATCCACGCGTAGATCTCCTTGACGGGCAGCGCGCGCGCCGGCGCCGCCTCGATGGCCATGAAGATGAGGCACGAGAAGGAGTACGGCGGCTTGCTGTGCGCCGGCGCCGGCGACGGCGGCGCCTTCACCGGCGTGCGCGGCGGCGACGAGGGCGGCGGGGTCGACGACTCCGTCTGCGGACAATGTTCTGGTTACAGGCACTGGTCCCACCGCGAGCGAGTAAGCTATGAGCTATGAGCTATTTTAAGGGACTAAAGATAATCGATCCCGTGTAAATAAAAGAGACATACAATATGCCATATCCGGGCCGATGAGCTATAAATATATATCTCTTTTATTTACACGGGACGGATTATCTTTTGTCCCTTGAAATAGCTGATAGCTCATAGCTTACTAGCTCGCGGGACCAGTGCCACATGGCCGCGTCAATATTGCCGTGTGGTGCCGGCTGACTAGAATACCACCACCCCATCTCCTCCCACGTAAGAGGCGACAAAGGGAAAAACCCGGGCAGCAGCGTCCGTCGAAGCAGAATCTACAGCTACTGCTAGCAAACCCGCCTGCCAAGCGTAGCGACTATGGCAACTACCCCCAAGATGATACAAGTCATATTTGTGGGAGGCCTATGTCCAGCAGTGGACTGCATACGGCTGAAATGTATGTGTGTAACGGGTGATAACAAAAAAATGAGAATACATTTTATAGGTGTTTACAAGAAACTCTTCTGATGTTATTAAAATTGGTTATAATTGTCGAATATATACAAGAATAATGTGTTCAAAAATATTAATTAACCGTGGCATAGGGTCCATGGTCAGCTGTCTGTAGAAGCCGGGACATGATGTTGGTGCAAGACCGCTGGACGGCAGTTTTGTCCATTTTACGAACACATGTCCTTATTTTTTTAATTAGTTGGGCATAATATTTAGCTCTCCAATTGTTTTTATATACCAGATTGTTCAAATTACCGAATAAATCTTCTATCTGACGACATTGAGGAAGATTTGTAGGTTTACGCTTTTTTGGTACAAATGGCAGCAATTCAACATTATTTGCCTCTAGGAAGTGTATCGTTTTTTTGTTATAGTGCGATGATGTTTATCGGGCCAAAAAACATATTCTCCATCTGAGTGATGTTAACGAATAAAAGGCACCAACATTTTTTCAAACACTCACTCTCATAATTTTTTTTATTGACTGCTAAACCGCTTGGCTTGAACCATAGTCTTGATATATATAACCTTTTCAGAAATGGCGAGATAGAGCATAACTTTCTGCTCAAACTTATGCTTGTACTTATGCTTATGTCCTGTGGTGTATTAGAAACATCGCTAGTATAGCACAGGTTATTTCCAGGAATATTGGTTTTACTTAAAGTAAAATAACTTTCATCCTCTAAAATAAACGATTTTCCTTTATAATTTCGCATCATCCAACGACATTGTGATATGACCCTCGATTTTTGCTCGTCAGTGTATTCCGGTGCTCTTACCTTCTTTCTGCATTTCAGACATATTTTTTTTAACGATTTACAAATGTACAGTTGAGTACATTTGAATTTTTTTGCGGCATCTCGTTGGCTTAAGGAAATGTTATCGTTAAAATTACTGTGGAGTAACTTCAACGCCCTCTTTGGTCTTAATCTTCGCTGGTCGACCGCTGCCACCCTTTCGAGGTACCGTCAAGGATGCTAGAATTCTATAAATGGTAGAAATTTGCACATTTTCCTTGCTGAAATGGTCCACTGTGAACTTTTTACCGAAATTAATGTTGGAATTATAAAAATGTACAAGGCGTTGTCTCAAAGCTTCTAGCTTAGTGGCCACCGTTGACAAACTAATCATTTGTCAAAGAAAACAAATGAAGATTATGATACACAAAAGATGTTGCAACAACTTCTAGAACAAACTTTTTTTTTCAATAAACACAGTATTAATTTTAGAGCTGCAAAAACGCATTCTCATTTTTTTGTTATCACCCCTTATCAATACTACTACTTGAGACACGAGCGTCCTAAGTGCAGATGCCCACAACCCTAAGACTTATGACGTCATATTCACGATTACTGAAAGATCGTTATGATACCTATCTACCCGATCTAGTGTCCCCGCTGTAGCTTAATGACCACAACGTATTTTGAGGCTCAACTATTGTTTTGCTTCTCTAAGCCATGGCCATTTGGGTGCATACAAAGATACCAATAAAAAAAAAGATCTCCTGAAATTCAGTTAACCCGTTGAATGCTAAGAAAATCTAAAGGTGTCGTGTTATAGTGCCTACCACGCCACCGACAGCTAAATTTGTTAGCCAGACGTTGTCAGAACAATTGTTATGCTGACAGATAAGGTTTATATTCGTTCCTCACTATAGCGACATATTGACGCGTACGCCACATTTTGACGTGAGGAGAACAGCGTTCAAAAAGTTACGTAACTCAGATATTATTTGTGTTTTACTACCTGTGTCTGGATTTAACCAAGTTAACTTCATTAAGCGACACGCCTAAAAATATACTAAAATTGTTAGCGCTTCAACTATAAAAACAGTTTAAGCTACCGTGTAAAATAAACACACAAGACGCTCAAAAAACTACCTCAATCGTATTAACAAGTTTAGACAACTGCATCTCTCTAACGTCACCTGTCCTTGTCTCGTAATCCAGAATACACGAAACGTTTTCAAACCACCGACATTGAATTGCTACGCTTTACACTTGTACAAACAGAAAAGCAAATGTTTGTTCAAAACAAACCAATGTCCAAAGGAACTAAGTGACATGTATTTATGTACAGTTACAGCCTTTTTTAGGGTTAAGTTTCAATATTGTTCAATGTTAAAAAGTATTATGAAACTGGGGATTTATATTGACTTATTACGTTTAGGATTGTATTGAGCTAAAAAATTAAATGAAAACGAAACGGTTCGTGTTGACTGGAGTAGTTAACTTGTCGAGGTAACCTACTACCTTAATTCCATATGGAGTAAACATCTTTGTTACATAATCGAACAAGTTATATCGGTGCTTCTAGTTTTATTTTTCAGGAAACTGTTGACTACTGTAAGGTTGAATTTGCTGTGAATCACGTTTCACGCTACAGAAAAAGACAGTAATACCAATGTCTTTATGATTTTTCTATCCCTTACCGGTAACTATACAAAATACCTTGTGGTTCAAGCATTATCTATCTTCATATCTAAAATTAAATAAATAACTAGCGTCTTTATGGTTTTTGCGTTTATTTAATCTGACCACGTGTAAAGATAATAAAGGCATGATCAAATCCTGTTGCACAGGCCTCCCCAAATATGACTTATATCATCTTAGTAGGGGTAGTTGCCATAGTCGCCACGCTTGGCAGGCGGGTTGGCGACCGCAGTAGCTGTAGATTGGGTTTCAACGGACGATGCTGAGCCATTCGTCGGTTTTTTTCCCCTTACGACACCCGCGGGAGATGATTTGGCGCTATTCTAATCAGCGGGCACCACGCGGCATTAGAAATTAGAATAGCAACAGAGAATTATTTCCGAAAAACAAAAAAAGGAGTAGCGAAATCACTTGCAATCTGTGGATGTTTAAGAGTTCATACAGCCGGTGAAACTATTAAATCCAATATGTCATGACGTATCGTGTATTGACACATTTTGGACATATGTTAGGAACTATACGATAGTTTATTGTTTTTCAATAGTTAACTTACCTTTATTATGACTTGGCTTCCAATCATTTTCGTGTCCTCGACGTCACCTTTGGTTAGATTTATCCCTGTAACAAAATAATCTTTAGTGTAAAATATTATTTCATGAAAGTTTTCATTAGGGAGGTGGGGAGGCAGCTGAGGGAGGCTGGTCACGATCCTCGCTCTGGGTCTTTCCTGTTGCAGAGGTTGTAGATTGCGGTTCTACGTGGCAACGCGGCGAGCGTAATGGACACCTTTGCGTCTGGAGGGACGCGGAGCGTGTTTGGTGTATAAGTTTAAATAGTTTTAATTTATGTTTTATTTTATAATTAGTTTTTTGTTAGTTTAAGTTATTTTAATATTTATATTTTTTTTTTATTCATTCGATTATTTTATAGAAATGTAATATTGCATGAATATTAAACATTTCTTGGAAACTCGAATAGGATTTGGAGATCAAGGCATTTTTTTTTTATGTTACTGGCAACATTATTTAAAAATGGTGCCGTGCGTAAATAAGAACGTCGTACGCACACATCAATTCTGTATCGGCTTAACTTTCGACAGATTATCTGGACGGAAGCCCAGATATAGTTTGGATATCCATACAAAAGGCTAAGCCATACTTGAAATCAAGGTTTAGCCATAAACGTGTTCCGATAACCAATCTTATATCTAAAGTATTCGTAACGCTTGTAAGCAGCCCCACGGGTGCGATGCGTTGTGATGGGTCGCGTGTCACATCGTCCGATATAATTTAATACCTATATCGAGTACACACATCTGAAATCGCGACGAACGCACCGAAACAGAGCAGTGTGGCCTGGAACCGCGAAAGTCGATGTTTGTATATTTCGATCTTTCTCTTTTACTCTAATTAAGGCGTCTCGTTATGAGAGTGACAGAGATAATCGTCCGAAATACGAATATCGTTTTTCGAGGTAGCGCCGCTTATTGTGAGATGATAGTTCGAATAGAAGCATTGAAGCCGCAATGGTCAGAGATCGCTCCCAGAAGCGCTTCGTGGACACGACTGCGATTCGCAATCAGTTGTGAGTTAGGAACTTATATTCTTTGGAGGAACTTATATTATTTTAGATTAGATTTAATTGCCGCGAAACCGAAGAGAAATAAGAACCTCCCGTAGAAGGGCCAAATAGTGCGAAATATGATGGCAACTGGTTATTTACAAAGAAATAAAAATGTCCATTCGCATCTGGTTGTGGAAAAAAGAGTGAAAACACTTAACTCACAACTGGTTGCGAGTCGCGGTTACGACAACGGCCGGAACGTGTCCAGCAGTGGACTTCCATGGCTGATAGGCACTGACATAAATAAATGAACTCCTACACGCGAACAAATTATGTAGAAAAATGTGGCACTAAATGCCACGTTCTATCACGTTCCAGTTTATGCTAATATGGCACTGGTCCCACCGCGAGCTAGTAAACTATGAGCCATCAGCTATTTCAATGGCAAAAAATAATCGCTCCCGTGTAAATAAAAGAGAGAGATATATATTTATAGCGGGATCCCTTTGATTCCCATAATTTTATTATTCCGATTTTCGAAAGTCAGAAATTGTTACCCATATTTTTTTAAGTCATAACTATCATTAGTCATAATAGTTATCAGACATACAACTAAATAAATATAATAATTAAATGCAATAATGTTACACGTCATATAAGACAAAAGTCATAAAACTAATCAGCATAATATCAAAATTCATAATCCTACAGAAACGAACTGTTACCAGAAAAATGGGTTAGGTTAGGTTAGAACTGCGACCCCACAGAAACGAACTGTTACCAGAAAATGGGTTAGGTTAGATTAGAACTGCGACCCCCACAGAAACGAACTATTACCAGAAAAGTGGGTTAGGGTTGAACTGCGACCCCTGTAGATACAAACTGTTACCAGAAAAGTGGGTTAGGTTAGGTTAGAACTGCGACCCCCACAGACACGAACTGTTACCAGAAAAGTGGGTTAGGTTAGGTTAGAACTGCGACCCCCACAGACACGAACTGTTACCAGAAAAGTGGGTTAGGTTAGGTTAGAACTGTGACCCCCCACAGATCCAACCTGTTACCAGAAAAATGGGTTAGGTTAAAACTGCGTCCCCCACAGACACGAACTGTTACCAGAAAAGTGGGTTAGGTTAGGTTAGAACTGCGACCCCCACAGATCCAACTAGTATGCCTTTTGACTTTCTACCTTTCAATACAATTACTATATTGAACGTTATGACCAATAACGGTATGAAATTCAATAGTTATAACTAATGATAACGGGTAAAAGAAAATTCTGACTTTTTTAGTTATGACTAATGACAATATGGCTACCAACAATTATGACAAACATCGGTATGGATGAAAAAAATCGAAAGTTTAACATTATGGGAGTCAATATAGACCCATTTATAGCTCATCGCCCGGCGATGAACTACGATCGCCCGGCTATGACATATATGTCTCATTTATTTACACGGGATTGATTATCCTTTGTCCCTTGAAATAGCTGAAAGCTCATAGCTTCTTTTAGATAACATAATCAAACAAAAAAGATCTCAGTGTTCTAATTATTAAGTATCAAACTTCACTATTGATAAAGTAATAACTTTTCAGTCATTGTTGACACCTGCACTGACAGCGGTTCAAAGATGACTAACTAAATGTACCGCTCAAGTTGTTCGAGCGTTTGTTTTTCTGGGGCTGATTATGAATACATCGATGCTGATGGGGGATGAAGAGCTCACCTCTCAGCAGATTCCTGTCCTGCAGCCAGCTGAGGCTTGTGAGGTCGTCGTCGTGGTCGGCGGGGGGGAGGTTGCCGGCGTTGCCGCCGCACGCCACTCTGCAAGGAAATCCAAAACATTGACACACACAGCATTGACGTAGTTCATCTATCCCTCTTTTGTGACAGCTGTTACTTGTATACTTCTTCGGCGTTCAAGAATTGCTCGGTCGTAAATTGGTTGATACATGTTTGGTTAAGTTTTTCCCTTTGATTTTCCCTTTAGTCTTTAAACTATTTTAAACATAAAACCATCGTGCGATTCAAATTAATTGTATAGAAGCAGGTAACACACGTCTCAACTTGAATGGCTCATGATTATGCTCCTCGTTACGGAGTGAAACATGTCGAGCGATATTCGACTTATAAAACGTTACCCGCTCCCTTAAACTATGTTTACACATGGCCACACTGATATAGTGCATATTCGCATCGCGTCGACGTGTATTAAATTTTGAAGCAAAGTCATCAATCACGTTTTACCGGTAATAATCTATTTTAAGGGTTCCTGGTTTAAGGTTAGAAACGGCAGCAATAATGAAAAAAAAATGCTTGAAATTTAGTTTAAATGAGTGAATCAACTATTTGTTGTTGTTATTAGGCCTCGTATGAGGGAATCAAAAGACTGGCTCAAAAAAGAGAAGATTGGAAATTACTCCACCGACAAGAGCATGGCTCTTGAATAAATGATGATGATGATTCTGTCCGGTCAGCCAGGAGACATCTGAGGCATACTTTGTTAGCAGAAATATGGCACCGCGTTCTACTAACACGCTTGGTAGGCGACACATTATGGAAGGGACATATAGCTACCAGAAATATGCATGTTTTGTGCATTTATATGCCATAAAACTGTGGTTTTAAGAGTGACTCAGGGGAACGTAACCATGGCAACGCGGGACAAAGAATAGTTGATTCAGCCAAATATCTCTTCTCCATCTTCATATCGTTACGCTAATAAGAACAAAACAAATTAATAAATTTTCAAGTTTTTACATCACACTTAAATGCAAATAACTTTCATTGTTCCAACCTCACACGGAATTTGCGTCTCAGCTACAATATAACCTCAATGCGTTATCTTGGCGATGTTGCCTACTAACCCACCGAAATGATAACACGATATGTACAAGGCGATATGTCTTGCAACCATATGGCAGTGATTGATAGTGCATAAGATTCAGCCCAAATTACGCGATAACGTCAATTCGTATGAGAAACTGTCAGTTTTGTGAATTGAAGAAAGATGGACTTTTTCAAAAAATATAATACCGTTTGAACCGTTCTTTTTACTCTGTCCAGATTTCTGTAGAAGTGCATGCATTATATAAGTAGGTTTTGGTTATCCTTTAGCTAGTCCAGCTGTCTATCAGTACCTAAACCAAAGATAACATCAAACTGTGTGATCATTTCTACAGAAATCTGGACAGAGTAATAAGAACGGTTCAAACGCCCGAATAATCACCCATAAATCTATTGAAACGCTTGGTCTGGCTTGGTGAAGCCGATGGTCCTGGGTTCAATTCCCAGTCAGGTCATTTGTGAGCACAGATATTTGGTCCTCAGTCATGGGTGTTTTCTATATATTTAAGTACATATTTATAATTATCTATCAATTATATATCGTCTAGTACGTACAACACAAGCCTTACTGAGCTTACAGTAGGACTAGGTCGATTTGCGTGAAAAAAAAATCTAGTCTTTGTTCCCCCTATGACTACAAAAAAGGAGGAGGTTCTATGTTCGACTGTGTGTGTATTTTTTATGAAACTTCATCGATGTTTTTTCCTCATTTGTGGACCGATTCCGATTTTTTTTTATCTATGGTACAGTCGCCGTCAGATATATCGGAGCTGTAGAGGTGCTTACAAATATCTGAACATGTTCTTATTACCTTGACAATAGAGGCGTTGTTCAGATATTTGTGACCACTTCTACAGCTCTGATATATCTGACGGCACTGTACAATCGGCGGCGAGACGGAAGTGGTACCGGGGTTCTATACTTTATGATTATGACCCACTGTGTCTATAGACTCAAGTGTACGTATAACAAATACGCATATCTTTACAGTTTGTTTCCCATAGTCAACCAAAAGCACAAACAAACATTAATACAGTTGCATCTGGGTTTATTGGGCAAGACGGAGCTAGAACGGCTTTGGCCTAGCCCAAGGAAAACTGTTGAACCGCGTGAAAGTTGGCAAAACCGGCGGGAATCGGCAAATTATTCCCTGTGTATGTTCACTTGTCTCTCTATGTTTATGTATTTTTTATACGACGGTGGCAAACAAGCATACGGCCCGTCTGATGGTAAGCAGTGTATGTATATGTATGTCTATTTTATATTCCCATTAGTTGTATAATGTCTAAGTATATGTTATAATTTGTTGGCTTAATTTATAGACTACATGTCATGCTTCTTTGCATCACCTACTCAATTCTGACTCTGTCTCAATTAATCCACTATCCCAAAGGTTGTCTGGAAGAGATCGCTCTTTAGCGATAAGACCCGGCAGTTTTACCTATACTTGTTCTACCTATACTTTAAGTTTGTGACCTGTTGTGTTTATATTTTTTTGCACAAAAGACTTTATTGCAGTTTCCATTGATCGAGAGGAAGGTTTATGCGTTTAATAATAATATACCCATGTTTGTCCGGGAATAATTACGAGTCTCGTAAAACCAAAGGTTCTAGCACCATAATCCCATAACCAAGCGCCGATCCAGGCCTCAAAAAAAGTTGTGATCACTAAGCTATAGGAACATTAAGGCTTGGGCAGATAGGCGCGTTTTGAGAACGTGGCGCAGCGGGGCGTGACAGCGTTGTGGCTAATGTAACGAAATAAGGCACACATTCGGACGGCAGCGTCGCGCCCGGCTGCGCCACGCCACAAAACGCGCCCTATGTGACCAAGCCTTTAGAGTGAATGTATCTTGATGATGTCTCAGGAGGCGTAAGTATGAGAGCTCGTTCCCACTATGTCGGATGTCGTGACGATTTTTAATCGTACGTTCCACTGGTAGAACATTTTATATGAAGCTGTTCACACTCGTCCGACAACGATTTTGTGTCGGATACGACATAAAATGTCGTGCGTTTTGCCAGCCCTCCCAGCCCGGAAAAAAATCGTGTCGTGTCTCGCTCACGTACAAGTGAATATAGCGCTGTTCACATTTTGTCGGATGTCGGAACGATTTCGCCCGCGCCGCCCGCGCGGCACCCCCTCACACACCCGCGCGTCGCTACCGCGCCAGCTGCGATCGTGCACGACAGACGACTAGTGGGAACAGTACCGCCGACACCCGATTGAAATCCGGATCCGACATCCGACATAGTGAGAACAGCGGCAACGACACACGATTAAAAATCGCCACGACATCCGACATAGTGGGAACGAGCTCTGACGTTACAAGTCTCAGGGTTGTGGGCATGTCCATCGTGCCCACAAAGGTGGATCCGCACTTGCCCATAAGGCATAACTATATATTACATAATACCTGCCTCCAGTGATACATTATCATGACATTCAATTGACAGTTGTAATTTGGACACGAGATAGATAAGTAATCATGCTGGCGCCTCGCCTCGTATATAGATAGCGAGACGCCAATCACAGTAGATTTTTAAAGCAATTAGTAACCCGCAATTGTTATTTCGAAGAGACTTCTATAATTAAATGTTATTTTACTTATGACTGGCACAAACTAACCGCTTAACGCGGCCTCTCGTGCGTTTGCCTTAAGGAAAACACTGTCCGGCTACGAACTGGATTAATATCTGTCTGTATTATCAGAGATGTTGGATAAGTTTACACACAAACTTTGGGGTAAAAATGTACTTACGCTGGCTGTGACACTTCATGATCTGAATCGCTGGCGTCCTCTATGTCGTCGAAATTGTCTATAACCCGCCCAGAGACCTCGAGCCGACGCAGACTTCGCCCGCTAGACGCCACATGGCGTGCGATCTGTCGGATGAGGCGGCGCGGGAGGGGAAGGGAGGCGCGGGCTGCGCGCGCCGGCGAGCCTCCGCGCTCGCCACGCATTGGCGCCATCTATTGATAGAAAGGAGTTGGTTAGTTTGTAACACTGATCTTTTATTGACGACTGTAGGTATTCTTACAATCATAAGCATCACCCAATGACCGTTACACAATAGAAATCCTTATTTTACACAGTTTGAAATAATAATTTCCGTCCGATTTTATTCCGCGGTATTTTGTAGGATTGGAAGTGTACAGGCCAAAACAGTAAGTTTTTTGGATTCTTTGTTTCAAGACTTCACCGACTCGATCATGTTTTATTAAATTATTATTACCTAACTGGGATCTAATTTCAAAGAGTGCCACGTAATACATTTATTTACATTTTTTAGAGCAACCTACGACGCACTAACGCCTTTGATAAGAAAAATACGCAACCAAGTTATTCAATGCGAAATTTAGTTAATACCTACGCCTAGTAACAATACCAGATTAGTCCCAGACATTTAGCATGAAGTTTATTGCATACTAAACTTTATGATCTAATACTTGTAGGTACCTAGAAATACTATTAGCTAAGTCACAAACGTTTATGTAGGTGTTATTTGCAGTGTCTATTTCAAATCAAAGGCAGATGTCATTGCATGTTTAGTCGATTAAATACCTACCAAGGATTTTTATCTTTCCGATGTAGTTATATGTTCCTACATGAACATGACGCAAGTACATACAAGGGCAATGAGTGACCCCAAGAACAATAGCCAATTTAAGTACGTAGACGAACCAAGTGCCCATTAGAATTAGACCTTATTACGTTAGAATAAAGTTTATGAATAGTCGACGATTGTACTTTGATGACGTGCTCTTCAAATACAGAGCCACATCAACAATGTAACTATATTATTTCTTAACGTAATTCGAAGGACCATAGAACAATTAATTAATATTTACATAAAATCGCTTTCCCGTATTCGGTTAACGCACTAGCGCCATTTGTGTCGTCTGTATGATGCCATCTATGTGACGACATGTGGTACCATCCGTTATGGTAATCTCCATGTTTTGTTATCCTTGGATAATATAAGATTGAAATAAAGAGTACTTTCAGTGATATGGACGAGATTATTTAAGGAACAAAGCAAGCCCTACTTTATAAAGTATGAGAAATAGGAAATGTCATTATCACGCTACTTCGTAGACAAGTGAGACCACCACATCCTTATTCCGTACTAATGACTCGACGGAGAGCTGTAATCCAGACGCCCGCCCCAACGTCATATGCTTACAAGTATCATATAAGTATGATTTTGAGCCATGTAAAGACGTCTGGGACAGAATTTTCTGTCAACAGCTGGGCGGTCAAAGGATTGTGCTTCGTCAGAACAAGACGACTAGCTCGTACAGACCTGCTCAAAGCGTTGGCTAGCTAGGCTAGGTTAACATTCTAGGGGGGGGGTGTCGCTGTAGAATGCTAAAAGCGACCCCGAGACATCCCCCACTGAACGGTCAGGCGAGTACGCCCGGAGTGTTTTAGTTGATATTCCCTTTCTAATGAGAGAGGCTGGAAGGGCGAGTCCCACATACTCCCTATAGGACCCTACTCCGGGGCGGGGGGGATGCGTAAATGCATTTCACTTCGTCAAAAAAAGGTTAACATTCTAAAAGTATGACAAGTGCGAAAGTGATGAAAGACGGGAAGAGCGACAACATTGAAACCATCTCCCTTCTGACTCAAGAGTAGCGTATTAGGTGACTTTCTACTACTGCAATTAACTTAGTGGCAGCATCAATAAGTGTATCTTTTGGCGGTGGAATATCTTCCAGCCATTCCTATCTTGACTATGGCAAGTACCCCCAAGATTATACGTCATATTTGTGGGAGGCCTATGTCCAGCAGTGGACTGCACACGGCTGAAATGTGTGTATTCCTATCTTGCGCCAGCTCAGTGTCTCATTGATACGACTCATTGTATGTGCTAGAAAATACGTTTGAAAATCAATCCGCGATTTCTAAATCTAGATCCGGCCTGCTTCTGGCCTAGGTTCTGACGTATATCCTACGTTATTGCTCACTTTCATAGATTTAGATTGGCCTTGTGATAATTATCATCCGATTACAATTCTTTCGATGTTTATTTTTGCAGGCTCTCAAAGTGCTGAAGAGAAACTAATAATAATATATAGTATATACCTCCCAAATGTCCAGAACACCATTGTTCCGTGTACGGAAGACATAAAGTAGGATAAGGAAAGTGTATTTCTATGTAACGGGTCCTCATGCTTACCTCATGGCCCTATGATTAGGACGTATCACCATCTTGTCAAATTGTCAGTAGTGCCTTGAGATTCTTTAGCTCTGCGTTATTTTGTTTAATTTTTCACACAAACTGAACACTGATTTCAGTTCCCCATAACCTCAAATCGATGTTCAGTGGTTCTTCTCAATAAAATACACATTCGTGCTTCGTATAAGAAATTATAGAATTACGAAAATGCGCAGTTAATGTTTTATTCGTTATTCAAGGGACTGTTAACATCCGCGTTCGTCTGCCGTGGGCGAAGGGCGATGCCAACGTGCACGTCTAAAGGTATCAGCACACTTACACACCATTTGTAAACTCTATTACAACGGTATGAGTTCGACGAATGGTCAGTTAAGGGTGTTG
This sequence comes from Grapholita molesta, assembly GCA_022674325.2. NCBI lineage: Eukaryota > Metazoa > Arthropoda > Insecta > Lepidoptera > Tortricidae > Grapholita > Grapholita molesta. The sequence continues at coordinate 13,112,287 of CP053135.2, read as the reverse complement.
TAAGGATTACATGTCGTTTCGCATATACAAGCATCATATAACAAAGTCGGTGCTTCCTAGCTAACTTACGAATTTGAGGCCAATCGAAAACTACAATCAAATTGCTTAGAGTACATTTCCCTTGGTAAGCGAACATCGAATGTTTTGACGAAGAAAAACGACCTATATATAAATCTCATCGCTCCATCCTTGACTCACGAGTCAATCGTCATCATAATCTGATAAAGATTTATAGGCTGGTCTTATAAATACATACTCTATCTACGTCAAAAGCTGTTCCGTCTATACTTAGTATCCTAGTAATATAGGTATCATCTTCCAAGACAGAGAGCCTATCGACAAAATCAAATTTCTAAAATTACTATTTTGCTCCCATTTAGAATTTATCAGGATGACAGAGATAGACATTAGCGATTATCGTTTACGGCAGGGCCTCAGTTTCGGTATGGACTTCGGCTACAAAGTACAAACATAACAACTCTCAAACGACGATGTTTCTGTCTTGCTCAAGTCGACATGTTCCTTAAACCTAATTAGCCAATTCCATTAGCGCGTATTCATCCCTTTCATTTCCAACGTAGCTGTCACTGAAACATTTCAATACCCCAAAATTCGGTAAATCACGCTTACGTAAACGCTGGTATAAAACGTTTTTATCTCATTATCGTTGTGTATCGTATAATATCGCGCGGCCTTGGCATAGCGGCTAAATGCGCGGTGGCGTCTCCCCGCGTCTCCACTGACACACTGACCGGACTATTGTTTTGCGCCTAAAGTTGTCGCTAGCTGAAGTTTCGCGGACGAATATTGTTGTCAGAAATAGTATAATTATTTATTGCAAATAATACAGAGCGAAATGCATACCTAAAACATGAGATACGTACGCGTAAGAGCAATTGAGAAGGTCAGTAATGTTGTTCTAGAGGACACGTGTAAGATAGAAACATGTTGTGAGAACAATTTTGAACAAAAAACATACATATTTGAGCGTTACGGTCATAAGTATAAGTTATAACGTTATTAACGATTTAATATGGCTACAACAGTAAAATTCAAGCAGACGGGGTTCGCGTGGCATAGAGTGCATATTGGATTCGTCATTTAAAGAGGTATCCCGACCCTTTAGAACTAACCCCATAACCCCTTTACTAAAGAAAACGAAATTCCCAAGTAACTGTGTAGATAACACTACAAGGCCCGCGCGTGGGTATTCGTAATCATGTGACTTGCACATTCTACAAATCACGTGAATTTTCCGAAAATATAAAAAATCCAGGAAACAGAAAGTTACTTTACTTATATAAATCCCTGGTTTTATACGTCTGGGAGTCAGCAACACAGTTTGTCCTGAGCCCTGAGTGTACGTTTTTAACGCAACTTTACGTCACGAACGCGTTTGCGTTTCCCATATAAATAACATTATCACTTACGCGTTCGTAAACGTTTTTTTACTTCAAAAGAAACTGGCCCCAATAAGCGTGACTTGTAGAGAAGTTAACTATGTCAGTTTTGTAACGATGATTAAGTATAAAATTTCTGTAAATAATTCGATTTTCATATACTTCAAGCAGTAATACAATGCACAAAAAAAGCAAAAAATATGTCCATACCAGTTCATGCTTAACTATCGACACAATACTGACATAATCTGAAAACTCCCTGTTTCGTCTTTAAATCTGCAGTATTCAAAATCCATTTCATTGACACAATGGTCAAATATTTGTAAGTAATATACTTAATCAAAGATAAGGTGCGTCGTGTTTATTCTCATAGTAACGTAACAGGTTCCTATATACGCACTTTGTTTATAGATAAACTCGTTTTTGCGTCACACAGTAACTACAAAAATATACAAAACTTTGTGTTAATTTGTCTATATTTTAGTCGAAACAAAGGGTAAAATTGCAACTCCACGCAAATGCAAAGAATAAGTACTGCGGAGAACAAACATTACAGAAAACGAATAAATCAAAATCTATATTTTACCTACAACCTCAATGAAGGTATTAATACCTATTTCTCAAACACGAAAAACCGGCTAAGTAACACATCCACGGCAAACAAACAACTTGACGCAAACAAACCACAAGAAACATGTATCAAATCAAAATAAACATCGATTGTATTGCTTATTAGATTCAATGCCTAGTTACATCATGCATGGGCCATGCCAACTTCCAAATGATTGTAGGAATATGCATAGGTATAAATAAACAGCAATTAATAGGTCAGTTATTAGGGATCATTAGAAGTGTTGTAAGAGCTAATTTCGATTCTTATTCCTTGACCGCCCGACGGAAAACAATGCCTCTGAAGCCATGACATGTGACGCCGTGGTGTATGAGACACTTTACGTTATTTACCGACTTTGGCGTTAAAAAGAAATAGTCATTAAGGCGTAAAAGCCACATGTTTTCACTTGCAGTAATCACGAATCCGTGTCACACTATTCATACTATGTTGAGACTTACAAAAGCTTAATTTTTGGTTTTTACAGTCTTTTGGGCCAAGGGATTATCCTCAGACTGCTACCAGAAACTTCAGAACGGGTTGCAGCGTCCATTTGGAGGTGGAACATATTTCAATCGCCAACCCGCATGCCAAGATCCGTCTACGAGGCCTATGTCCCGTAATGGACGTCTATAGCCACTGACTACAGGCCCGGTACCGCGAACATCGAAGTACGTATATTTCGAGCATCTTTCTCTATGACTCCAAATAAGGCATCATAAGAGTGACAGAGACAATCGTCCGAAATTTACGAATATCGTGTTTCGTGGTAGCGCCGCAGTCAGCCCATAGTATAGTAGTTACATGCCTTTGTGGATTACAAATCATTAGATACTTATATTTGTTTACGTCAAACTGGTAGCAAGTAAGCAAATCAATAAAGCGAGCTGTTTAAACTTTATAGAAACATGTTAGTAAAAATAAGGATACAAAGTAATTGTATTGGTTAATCACATCCTTCGCAAGTTGCATGGCATCCTCATACTCATGTCACATGATGACTGAATGGAAGGGTGCTTGAGAAATGTATGTGTAAACTTGAAATAATAATTTTTTAAATTTGCTTTAATTGAAAACTAAGGATTTTGTTTCTTACTGTAATGTTACAATTTGAACAAAGAAATATATTTCTGGTGGAAACAATGCACAATGCATGCTAACCCTCAATATCTACAAGGAGCCTTTGTAATTGACAGGGAGCTTAAAGTATTTTTAAGCATTTTACATGGAAGATACTCTGATAATGTGTATTTGAGTTAAAAATGTATATTGAGGTTAGAACTAGTTTTGGTAAAAAACAATTTTTACTAATAAGAAACATATATGTAAAATATTTTTAATAAAGGTAAAGTATTTCTATGAATAAAAAATAAGATGACATACACATATTATTGAAATTGTATGTTCAATAATATTTATATGTCACCCAAATAAGATGACATACAAATATTATTGAACATACAATCAAGGAAAACCAGGTGTGAATACCAAATGAGTATTTTATCCTGTTTTTCTCATAAACATGGGATGGAGTAAATCAGGTTTAAGCACATATTAGGAAAAAGGACTAACTTAGAAAAATTAACTGCTAAATTGCTAGTTTGTTATCTCACCGAGGATAAAAATCTGCCAAGGACCAAAACTTTTGGTGGGATGTTCTATTTCTAACTCTGTTTAATGGCTGTCACAGAACAATTTAGTAATTACTTACAGTGGTATAGACCAAAAAGCCAAAAATAACATAACCAAAAACTGAATATAGAAAAAGTTGAATGACCACTTGATGAGAGCACATGACTGACAGAGACAAAAAATACAACCCAATGATGGAGTTTTAAAGCTGTTTGAGTAATAGAATAATTGTTTATTTTAATTTGCAAATAATGTTTAAGAACTATTCATAAATCTGTGGTTCTAGTGTGGTGCTATAGTATGAAACTTATATAGTTTTTCACTAGGGCCACATAAATATTGTTAAGGTTATGTCAGTTTTTTGTTCTGCTTATGAATAAATTATTTTGGATTTACAATTTACATCAGATGAAACATTGTTGTAATAATATGTATATCAACACAATGTAAATCTTGTAGAGGTAGGTGGCATAACTGTCCAATTATGAAGCTTTAGCAAATATGTTTTCAAATTATCTTTCTTATAAGATGAAGTGGCCTTGGTATGATAGATATAATAGTGGAAACAAAAGATTTTGTTTTACATACATATTCTAATACTAAATATTGGCTATATATTCTAAAAAAAAGTTCTATTTGAATTTTCTAAGAAGTTTTAAATAACAATAGCATTTTACTTTGAAGAGAATGTAGAGGAAACTAGAGCATTGCCTCAGAGTGACAATTAAATTTAGAACACATCAAGGAAGTGTTAACTGTAAACTAGGTCACACAAAGGTCTAGCGTTATAATTAGACAACATTTATCACAGGATACTGAACCACTACTGCAGCAAAATACAATGCATACCTGCCTTTATGTTTATGATTATAGAATAATCCACCATAACACACCAAGGTCACATGTTCTAAGCCAAAGATAAACAACAGGTAAATTACGCAAAAAATAACACTCACTATTTCTTAACAGGCTGAACCCACAAATCAAAGTCCACTGAATTAAAATTGAATCTGACCATAGGGCAGCTAACTGTGTTATGATTTCTACTCCTTAGCAACGCGCGTTTCACACTGAACTGCAGGGGGTTGTGAAGTTGTGATATAACAATGATTGGGGCACCAGCGTCAACAGCGTTGCTAGGAGACAGGGGTTGCGCGCTGCGCGACCGCGTGCTCGCTGCGTCGTGTCCGACGTGGAAGCGCCGCGTGCATTGCACGTGCGACGTGCGACGCGACGCTAAGGGCCGTTACATAACGCAGGGACGCGAGCTCGCGGACCACCCGCCCCGAGGACAACAATCCACCGACACGCGTTCCATTTATAGCAGGAGCCCGCGACCGATTCCCGAACTATCCCGACGCTCCTCATGCGTCCAAACACATTTTTAGAACCGCATGTAAACGATACTGCGCGCTCAACACGAGATTGTCGCTAATCTGCCCGGCGCAATGTGATATCCAGATATTTTCTAGATATTCAGGGAACATAATACGAAATGCGTAATAATAAATTGCTGAAGGCAACGATGTGGTCTGACCCGCAAACGCTACGAAATAACGAGAATACTTATCACTATAGAGTACTAAGGGCAAAATTCACTCACCTTTTAAATGAATCTATTGAAACACACACTAAATAGAACTAAAAACATAAACTATGAAGCAGCATTCCGCGTCCTCCGAGCTCGTAATCAACACCCAATCAAACCATAAACTAAAGAGTAACCTACATATAAACATATGATTTGTATTTTTATGTTCGGATAAACGTGTTAATAAGACGATAGTCTAATGTCACATTTGACATAAAAATATCAGTAATTTACTTTTTTATGATTAAAACGAAAATCAGTTAATGTATGTATTGCTGTTGATGCTTCGAATAAAATAAAATCTCTCAGTGGCCGTAAGCTTAAATATCAACTTAAGCTTGTATCGTAACATTCGTAGAAAAAATAATCTATACTTGAAGTTGTATTTTTAGTGGAGAGAGAGATTAGCATATAAGTATATTTCTCGCTGTACACTCTAAGTGAGAAACTCTCCGGTCCAAATTTATTTCCAGGCTAAAGTTTAGTCTTCAATTTGATATTTTTACATTTCATTAGCCTAAAGTAAAGTCTATAGTCAGGTTCACAGAGTAAATCAGCCTTTACACAACTTGGGCTCTCTTATCTTATCATCATCGTATCAGCCGAAAGACGTCCAGTCGTCCACTACTGGACACAGGCCCCCCTCAAAGTAACCTACAAATCCTACAATGACAGGGCTTGCGCCATTCTTCGCACCGCAGAACCTACCAGTATACTGGCCGCTACCGTAACTAGAGTAACGTGGGCCACCGGGGACTCAGGGCCATGACTTTTGTGTGCCTTGAATGGGGGAGTAAATGATATAATCACCACGCTTGGCATGCGGGTTAGCGATTGCTGTGTTCCACCGCATCCCAGGGATGCTGCTGCCTATCCCCCGATGGTCTGGAACAGTAGTGTAAATTTCCTTCTTGTGAGAGATGTAGACTTATACTTTTATAAGTATAGGTATATAATATTGCTATTTGGACATACTTACGGTGTTCGTTGTATAATACGTACACCGATAAGATAATTTTCCCCAAAATGCCCTGCAGAAAAGGGTAAATAATACGACCAAAATAATGAAGTCCAGGGACTGTCTTACTTGAAATAAAGACGTTATGTCTTTTTTAGATTAATATTAAATTGAGATTTTGTTTGGACAGACTTATTGCATTTGTAGTAAGTATCCGAACTTGTGTCCATGACAACATTTTGTAGATCAATCAAAAGTAGTTATTGTCGTATTATTTTATTTTATTTTAAAAATTTTAACCTAAATAGGAGCTAACAAATATTTGGTAAATAATGTAAGATGAATTTATTTAGTTTGTTTAATATGATAAATATTGATTACTAATGGCAACATTATTACTGTTAACTTTTTAATAACAAATTCTATGGTGGCAAAGGAATGCTATATATTGCTTCTTTCGCATTGAATTTTCTTAAAACTAAAGTATGTTATTAACATCGATTACATTCCAAAATTATAATTTGCTACATTAATCAATTAACAAATTATTTCGTTGTTGACATTTAAAACAAAAAAAAAAACATTCTGACAATGTGGCTGAATGAGCTGGCAACTTTCGTTCGACCAAAAAGAAGAAAACACGTTAAACTTGACGTGGACGAAAGCAGCTGGCCTATTTTAGAAAGAAGTTCAGCGGCATAATGTGTAAAAGATTTAATTCTACGGTATAATAAGTGAATAATCGTGGTGAAATATTAAGGGCTAATGTTAAATAAGTAAAATAACATGGCCTTAAGACACGTAAGTCTATACTTCACTCAGCACAATCAAATATGCAAAGGAACTTAATGCGTGTAACCACTAGTGTTTTTTGGTGTTTTAGTTTCGCGTCAATTGTAGCTTTGTATTTTACAGAAAATGTATGGAGTTTGGAGCTTGGTGGTGCTGGCGGCACTCTGGAGTCCGTCGGCGGACGGTGCAGCGGTGATATCTATTGATTTGGGTTCTGAGTGGTTGAAAATTGGGATCGTGTCACCGGGAGTGCCGATGGAGATAGTGTTAAACAAGGAGTCTAAGAGGAAAACGCCCGCTGTCGTGGCGTTTAGGGACGGCGTGAGGACCTTCGGAGAGGACGCCGTTACTGTCGGCGTGAGGTTCCCGAAGAATTCTTATAAGTACCTCCTGGATCTACTTGGAAAATCATACGATCATCCACTAGTGCAGGCCTACAAGTGAGTGTTTTAAATATTTTATACACTCACATATTCAAGTTCCTATCTATTAGTGGCTGGTAGTTGTCTAGACTGCAAGGAACAGAGTTCAGTGACCCTAACATGATTTGCATACTTAATTTCGGTCTATGGATTGTTCATAAAGTTTTTTGAATATCTCATTTCAATTTCAATAATATTTTTATAAATGTCACTTAAATGTTTCTCTTTTTAAAAGAAAAATGTATGAGCTGAAAGGGGCCATCCACATATTATAATGACGCATGAAATTTTTGACTTTTATGTCCTCCTCCCATGTCACACTTTCCCTATTGTTCTAAAACATATTATCACATTTTATAAAAAAAGGACAGTAATTTCACTCAAGGTAAATGACATGACATATATTGTAGAGCATGGGTTTCCATTTTCAAACAATTAATTTAACTTTATCCTGCTTCCTTGATTTGCAATTGAGAGGATATTTAATTTATTTCAGGAAGAGATTCCCCTATTACGAGATTGTGGAGTCTGCGAGAGGGACTCCAGAGTTTGTCCATGATGAGAACACAAGGTTCACACCTGAGGAGTTGGTGGCTCAGTTCTTGGCTAAGGCTAAAGACTTTGCTGAGATCAATCATGGTAAGTTGAAGCACATTTGCTCATGTCCAAGAACAAACCTTCACACCTCTCTGCGGCAATTAGTTAACATTGCAATGAACCATACTTGTCACTTGTCTTGGATTGACATAAAGTAGAGAATGGTGGAGTTTTGTGAATTCAAAATTTGCTTATTAAGGCAACAATGCATTTTTATGATGTGAACCACTCCAGTGCAATTGCTATGCAGCAGTGGTTCTCTTTTACTTGCATTCAAAAACACAAGGACTGGATTTAGGTGTTGCAATGTTGTCTGCTTCTCAAGGGCATTGATTATTTTGTATCAATGCCCTAAATCTCTCAGAAGGCATTTCCACTGTACACAGTCTTGCAGGCTTCCTCCATCTCTGTCCCACCTAGGCCAGTTGGCAGTCTCCTTTTCAACTGTGCACCTCCAGGTTCTATGAGGGTGACATTTATTGCTATCAGGAATTTACCTAGTCAGCCCTTGCTTGGCTCGGAGATTGTCTGATGTAAGAGATGTCCTATTCAGGGCTACTTCCTTAGCTAGAGAGTCTTGGCTGGTCAAGTCCCATAGGCTAGTGTTTGAGATGGTCCTTCACCACAAACAGTCACGATCAGATATATCAGAGCTGTGGATGTAGTCACAAATATCTGAAACTCCTCTATTGTCAAGGTGATAAAGTGCATGTTTAATTATTTGTGACCACCTCCATAGCTCTGATATATCTGGTGGCAACAGTCAAGGTCCAAGATATAGTGGTCAAAGTGTCAGAATTTGTATACATGCACCTTATTGACTTTTTATTAAGGTACATGTTTGCACTTTGTTTGAGTCAATATCTTTGACCTTGAAAATCACCGGAAGTATATTGGTTATTAAGTTATTTACTAAAATATATATTTCATCATTTCAGCAGTAAATTATCCACAGCTGGACATAGGCTTTCTCAAAAATTACATATCACCTTAGGAGGTCCATAGTTGTCACGCTGGGCAAGCCGTTGGCGACTGCAGTAGCTATAACTAAGCATATATATTTTTGTCCTCAGGCCAACAAATCAGCGAATGTGTCATAACTGTACCGGGCTACTTTAATCAGGCAGAACGGCGAGCCATGAAGGAGGCAGCCGGTCTGGCCGGGCTTACTGTTCTGCAGCTGATCAATGACTACACTGCTATTGGTATCAACTATGGAATCTTTAGAAGGAAGGTAAGGATTCAGAAGTAGAACAAATATATTGGGTATTGTGAAATTATCAGTAATTGTGATATCAGTCACAAATTATATACAAAAGGCCTAAAAACATTTGGGGAGATATTTTTGTGATTTTCATATTTAGGCAACAGCTATTTAGTCTAGTTGTTACTGTCTTAGCAGCAGGTCAGGGATTCAAACCCTGGTAAGGGTGATAAATTGGTTTATTATATTTTCCAAAAATATATATAATTTTTGGAAAATATAATAAACCAATTTATTACTAAAATAAATAGATTACAATTTAACATTATGGCATATACACTATATTTGTATCTCTTTATTATTTATATTTGTTCCTGTTGTGTACAGTCAGCAGCAGAAGTAGCTAAGCAATTGAGGTGTTCAAAATGAGGTCAACATGTCTCTAGTGTCAAGAGAATAAGAGCGCGTGTAGGTAATTTTGAACACTTCAAACGCTTAGCCACTTTTGCTGCTGACTGTACGTATATTAAGAGCTTTTTTTTTAAATATATTATATAATATAAGTAAGTAATTATACTTTTTCTTTGGAATTACACTTTTTTTTATTTGCTTTCATAATTAGCCAGATTATACTCGTGTTTACTCAGTTGTTATTTGCTAATTCTGAGTAATAATTTTATATGCTTAATTATTTAAAAAAACGAATGTGTGGTAATTGTGGAATGGTGTCACATAATGTTTTACTGCATGAAGGTATTAGGAACTTAAGGAACTTATTACTTATATGGAAGATATAATATATATACTTTTAAAGAAATTAAAGAAGAAATTTTTATATGGGTGCTTGGGTATCATTACAAAATAAGCATTTATATCGAATCACAACTTAATTTTGAACAGAGAATTCAAATCTGTTGTGTTGTTTAAAATATTTAAATCATATTTGTAATAAATGAGTGTATATTCGACATCCAAAACATAGGTTATCATGGTAATTAATATGATCCAGGCTCAGTTTTGTGTTTAAAATATTTAAGTTTACATTTATTTAAGTTAATAGTGCTAAGCTACTTTCTTTTTTAATTATACCGTTTCTTTTATAATGGCTAAAATTAAGTATTTTAAACATATCAATAAATACAAATCAAATTATTAAATTATATATATTTATTGTGCTGGTTTTCGGCAAAAACAGTGCTTTTTTTCAAATCTAGACTCGCACATCGCCATCAGAGATATCGGAGCTCTGGAGGTGGTCACAAATATCTTAACACGCACTTTGTCGCCTTGACATAGACGCGTTGTTATGTTATGTATATCTTGTTATGTGTGTATATTTTGAAACAATCTGAGCTTAAATACTTTATGAAAATGGCGTTTTGTTTAACTGACGGATGGATGAAATGTCAATTTCATAGGTGGATTAAGAAATCAATATATAAACAACTACAAACACAGAATACGATATTTAATAATATTTTTTCACTAGGAAATCAACGAGACTCCATGGCAGGCGCTGTTCTTCGACATGGGCGCGGGCTCCACCAAGGCGGCGCTGGTGGAGTACAAGAACGTGAAGGTGAAGGACCGCGGCTACGTGGAGACGGTGCCGCAGATGCAGGTGTTGGGTGTCGCCTACGATAGGTGAGGGTGTCAGACACTGTTCTAAAACCTGGCTTAATCAACTGGAACTCATTTCCATAGTTACTATCAGGTCTCCTAGTGTAGAAGAATGTGATCCTCCTGTTGACTCTTCAAACCTTGGATTTGGATTGAAGAGGGACCAGGTGATTTGGATTGCATGGATTGTTAAATGTCCTTTCCATAATAGGTCAACCAAGCGTGTTAGAATGCGGTACCATATCATATAAAGGGTGTCTCATTCAAATTGGTCAGTATGGGGAAATCTGGAACTATATGTTATACAAAGATTTGTTCTTAGGATCCGATCCCAATGAGACAACCTGTAATCTGCTAACAAACTATAATTCCGTTGGATACTGTACCTGGTTGAATAAACTATTTTTTGTCACTGTTTGCCATGGTTATTGTTCCCCTGGGTCACTCTTAAAACAGACTCAGTAAAACATGTGGGTCATACAATGATTTGTAATTGATAATAGATTCGCTTCTTTCCTGTGGACATTGTAAAAGTTAAGTTTTAAAGATAAATATTTGATTCTATGAAATATCAACATTAACCGCTCCCATTTTTACGTAACACTGCAACATAACTTGTTTTTAATCACAGAAGCCACAGAGAAGACGATTTTTATTTTAATCAATCAGTATATTCTGTATAACCCTTAAATGTCTGCTGGTGAAACCATAATTCTTCGAACTAAAGGAAAAAAAACACTCCCCACTGTACGTATAGGGACTGTACCCTAATAAAACATTTTTTTCCACTTTTTATTGTACCACTTTGCGGCGTGATTAATATTAAAATACATATTACTACCAAATTTCAGCTTTCTAGTGCTAACGGTCACTGAGTTTACCCGCGGACGGGCGGACAGACATTGCGAAACTATAAGGGTTCCTAGTTGACTATGGTACGGAACCCTAAAAATGGAAAAAATGCCGCTGGGTGATGATGAGTTGGTAGAGCGATGGACATGTATCCCTGAGTCTCAAGTTCGAGTCTCGCCCGAGGCAATTGATTTTTTCCATTATTCCTTTATTTATAAGAACATGTTCCTTAGTTCCAATATTTCAAGATAAATAATATTATCCAGAACCCTCGGTGGATTTGAGATCACCCTCCGTCTCCGCGAGCACCTGATCAAAGCGTGGGAGGCCCAGGGCGGCGGCGACGTGCGGGCCTCGCCCAGGGCCATGGAGAAGCTACTCCAGGAGGCCGAGAGGCTCAAGATTGTGCTGTCGGCCAACACGGAGCATTACGCTCAGATCGAGAGCTTGTTGGACGACAAGGACTTCAAACATACGGTAAGTTAAACAAATGTTAACCCGGCGAGCATGAGGCAGAGTATCTATCAGTCTCTTATGTCTATAATGACAAGGTATATTTTCCCATAAAAAAACTCACATCATGCTCCCCGGGTACCTTTTGAACGCTTTTCCTCTCGCGTCAAAATGTAAGTACGCCAACGTATCGACTAGTGAAGAAATATAAACCTTATCTATCAGCAGGAAGATTGCATTGACAGCGTCCGCCATAGCCACTTTAGCCGGGTCAGTGGCGTGGCAGGCACGACATCATGCGAACACTATAATGGTGCTTGGCGTTCAAAGGGTTAAGTTCTGTAAAATTTTGACGTGTATAGTTCATATCGTATGCTATTGCCCTGTGTCACTTGAAACCGTCATTAAGCGAGAATAATAGGATTAGTGATAACTGATAAAAAAATATACCCGGCAAAACTTTAATGTGGCGTGGTTAAATGTGCCACTTTAATTTTTTTTTCTGTCGAGTTATTATTAGTCGTCAGAAAAGGTGACTTTTACTTAGTTACCTGACCAATTACAGAATAGCATTAAAGTATTACATAATATTTGGTTTTAAAAGAATTATAAATTGTTTAATTTTAACCTTAACCTTAAAATTGTTTGATAGTTAAAACCAACCTTACTATGTAGTGAATTGGGTTGAATTTTCTTTTGTACGAACGAAAGAAATTCTACTCTATTTCCTTTTATAAAAGATTTCTACTCCATTGAAAGGGAGTGTACATTGCACACTGGGCGTTACGAGGTTAATAGCAACAAACTGTAATAATTGTTTAGCTAATTAGTCAATATTACGATAAAACAGCCCAACATGATTTCATTTTTAATTGAAAGTAATACCCAAGAAAAATTACACTCAGTAAAAGTAAGAAACTGTTAGTGCTGCCAGGTATGAAATGTCAATATTTCTTAGTCCGACTTTACTTAACTGTCGGAAACATCACCACTAATTTGAAGAGCTAAGCTCGCAACGAAATTGGTAAATACTTGAACATTATGATTCCTTTTCTGCAATTTGAATACTACGGATTTTAAATTAATAATCACTACCACTCAGTTACTTAGCTTACATGTACTTTATATCGCACTAGGCGACATGAGCATTCGGTAAGCTCTGGTACCCATTTACAAGCCACATAAGTCGGGACACAAGTAAGGGTGCGTTACCCACTGCTATCCGCGGCTGTACACGGCGTTTAGCTCACAGTGCTCAAACATAACGTGCAAGCAATTTCTCAGTACACGTGAGTTTAGGGAGAAACAGGGTTATTTGGATTAGACACAGTAAGATCGACCTCAATTATTATGTTAGTATGGATATACTTCGGGAATTCGGTCTTAATATTGTTAGAAAAACCAAAAAAATAGAATGTGTTTAGTTTATAACATTTTAAAACATCTGATGTATAGCTAGATCAATAAGTAGCTGGTAGATACTCGTACTTAGTCGTCGTTCTTTTGTTCAAATCGAACAAATAAGTACAAGTGTTCATACTATTATGACAGCTCATTTGATGCCAACAAAGCGGCACATTTTGTATATAAAAGTTCGGCGAGTAAGTAAAAAAATATTTACAGACAATTTAAATTGTTTTATCTACGTACATGTCATAAGTGCTCTAAAATGCGTCCAGAAACCGTAGGCAATGACCAGCATTACCAACCATCAGAAAGATTTCAGTAGGTAATGTTAACATTACCTACTGAAATCAGTAGGTTATGAATTTAAATTTGGAACAGCTGTCAAATTCAAGTGGGGTGTCTAATCTAGTATCTATAGATATTAAAACAGCCATTTATACGAAACGTCAATTCGTTATGTTTTTTTAATATAAATCGAACGACATTTGAACTCGAGTGACAGTAGAATAGGGAGTTCATTCGCTTGTCTATGGTTTAAAAAAAATTGACTGAGATACGAAATACGAAACGCCGCCGTTCCAAGCTGTCATTTGTTTTGTTCGTTGACTTTTTAATGTTTACAAGTAACCCTAGTAATAAGTCATTTCCCTACGGTTTCTGAACCCATCTTAAAACACTTAATGATATGTGTGTAGATAAAGTAGTGTATGTAACTATACATAATTAGGCATTACAACAATCGTGTGATATTATTATGAAACTCGCCTTCGGCTCGTTTCATAAACCCACACTCTTGTTGTAATGCCCTTCATTATGCACAGATACATAAACTACTATTACTTTTGGACGATTTGTTCGATATCGCGGGAAGATGTCGTATTAATATTAACTTTTCTACATGATATCCCGCGAGGGAGAATCCAAATAATCGATCACTATATAACTATGTTGCGGTATGCGGTACGGGGTCGGTTATACTTTGTCTATTTAGGTAGTTAATAAAAAAAGGGTAAACAATCTTGACACGTCTTTTTATTGAAAAACTCTTTTTAAAAATCAGTGACTATTACTTACGAAAGTAAAATAATGTAAATAACCATATGTGATTCATAATTGTCACATACTTTCAATGATTTCTTTTCAAAATTGATTTTTATTTAAAAGACATTTCAAGATTGTTTACCTTCTTAACTACCTAAACAGCAACATACATTATAGAACATATATTATTACAACATATATTATATACGGTACGGTAATATCACAGCCTAACGAGTATATACAGTCGAAAAGGTTCTATACAACCGGACCGTTCAACGCCTCGACTGACGACTTGCGCTCGAGGGTCAGGGTTGTCAAAAAAATTGTTGTTAAAATCGATGTTTTATTTATTTTTGTTCTTACAAAGAAATTAATTGTTAGCGCCATTTTAAGTTTATATACACGTATATGGTACTCAGGTGTCGCGCGCGGAGTTGGACGAGTTGTGCGCCGACCTGTGGCCGCGCGTGTCGTCCGTGCTGGCGCGCGCGGCGGCGGCGGGCGGCGCGGGCGCGGCGGCGGCGCGGCTCGTGCTGGCGGGCGGGGCCGCCAGGGTGCCGGCCGTGCTGGCCGCGCTCAAGCAGCAGGGCTACGAGCCCAGCCGGTCCATCAACGCCGACGAGGCCGTCGCGCTGGGCGCCGTGTACAGGTAACGTTACAAAATAGTACATTACATCAGATGCCGGGAAAATGAGGATTTCCGGCCAAGTGGGTATATACGGACGAGCGAGCGTGCGAGCTAAGTCAGATAGTGATACGAGGCCGGGAATCAGTTTTCACGACGAGGAATGTATAGTGCTTTTCTCAAACATACAATGAAATAAAAGAAATGCTTCAAAAAATGAAATCGAAATGTATTAAAAATTAACACCTGCTGTTTGCTATGATACCCGCCATCTTTGCCTCAGCATGATAAACATCAAAAGTTACTTTGTTAACCTAGGCCTGCAAAGTTAAATGAAATTCCATTTCCGTCCCCTTCAATTGCCGCGCCCAAAAAACCGTACTTCCGAGTCTATTATAAGGAATGTAAAGACAATATTTCATTGCAAGTTTGAGAACAATATGTATCTTGTTTATTGCATTATCATCATCATTATTAAGAAGCCCAGCCCTCTGTCATTGCAGAATTTTGCATTTTAGCCTATCATAGACTTTCATCTTCACTTCTTGGTATGTGTGGCTAGCGCGGATCCATCCCTCAAAAAATGTTGTGGTCACTAAACACAGTAGGGACACTAGACTGAGTCTATATGTACCTATATCTTTACGCTGTTTCAAGAACCGTAAGTATGACGTCACAAGTCTATTAAGGTTGTAGGTATGCCCATCGTGTGGCTACAGGACAATTCTTTCACCTGTGATATGTATGATATTCTGTATGATATTCTGGGCCTTCCTCTTACCTCTATTGCATTATGAGACAAATTAGTACAACCAGAAATGAGTTAAGTTTGTTATAGTAGTTACTGCGACATGATCGGAGGCGGTCAAATACGAGTTCGGGTTTTTTAATCATCATCATGGCAGCCGTATGACGTCCACTGCTGGACATCCTCCAACGTCACTTGTATTATCTCGAGGGAAAGTTGCCATACTCGCCACGCTTGACAGGCAGCTTAGCGACCGCAATCTCTGCAGATTGGGCTTCCACGGACGCTGTTGCCTACCCGCGGGAGGAGATGGGGTAGTGCTATTCACAGATAAGAAAATTATTATAATGAAGGAGTTTCACATTATGCTAGTCGTAATATGCGGTTTTTGAACGGATTGAAAAGGTTTAATGATATGTGTGTAGATTAAAATTGTTAGACACTTAACTTTCTAGGTTATAAATTAAAATTGAGTCCACATCGATTCGTATTGGTTTCAGAGCGGCGTCGTTAGCGACGGGGTACAAGGTAGCGGCGCTCAACGTGAAAGACGCGGTGCTGCTCCCCGTGCAGGTTGTGTTCTCCCGGCACGTGGACGGCGTCGACAAACTGGTGAGGACTCGACCCTGACAGTAGCATATACAATTGCATAGTCAAAGATATCTATACGGCCGTAGTGCTAAAATCTAGGAGGATAGAACCAATATGGAGTAGCCATTAACAGGCGTTCCCCTCTACCAAAATTACTCGGCCGCCGGTCATAGTTCTTGAACTTGTGTGAATATAGCTTATGCTAGTGTTTGATAATTTTGTCGTGTGCGTGTGTAGCGACGCACGTAAAAAATGCATTAGTGTTAACATTATTTATGTCATGTGTGTTACCTCACCCCCGCGCAGAAAACGGCAGAATTTCTCCGATCGAAATTAGTGTGTGTGTCGGCTCCATATTGGTTATATCCTCGTAGGCTAAAATATGTATAACTCATCAGCCTTCAGCCGTAAGTCGTCCACTGCAAGTCCACTTGTATCATCTTGGGGGGTAGTTGCCATAGTCGCCACGCTGGGCAGGCGGGTTGGCGAGCGGTGTAGCTGTAGATAAATAATAATTATTTTTCAATTTAGGCACACAAGAACGTAAAAAAAAAAACACTAATTCTAACCCTACATAGAGTAAATTGCTTGGCCACTTTTCAATAACTGGTCCCCAAATTGAGTTCTGTTTACCTACAAATAGAACACATTTTCTAATAGGACTTCAATTACTGGCCAACCTTTAGTAACTGGACACCAGTAGCGGCGCGTCGATTTATATCCTAGACAAGCCGGGAAGCCTGGATTATTATGACAATCTTTTTCTTCATGGAAAACTGCTCTACTATCTGAAAGTTAATCAAGCCGGCAGGAATCGAGTTCTAAGGGCGCGCTGCCACTGTTGGACACCTCATACTGAAATGAATTCTAACCTACACATATTATAAAGGCGAAAGGTTGTGTTTGTATTTAAACTTTCATGAGACATATCTGATAAATTAAACATTAACACGGCTCTACTCACGTTTATTTAGTCACTCGCGCGACATGTTTCGGAGAACATAGGCCTCCATTATCAAGCACTAAGAGTGCTGAGTGTCCGTTGTTGTGTCGAAAGTTTGTGAGTGTGTGAGTGTGCATGTTTGTTACTTCTTCACGTCTAAACGGCTGGAGCGAGTTAGCTGACACCCTGGATTAACACATAGGCTACGTTTTTCGCCTAACATACAGCGGGTAACAACGCGGGGCACAGCTAGTTACCTATAAACAGAGTTCATATTTAGTTTAATGCGGCCAGTTATTGGAAGATGGCCACTTACTAACGACTTACCCTACCTACCCTGAGAAGATAAGTTACCGACAAGAAACTTAGCGGGACCTATTTATTAAAACATCAAAGCATAAAGTACATGGTTATGTGTAGTACCACACGTAAACATCAACATAACAATTAAATCGTGTGGAGCTCATTTTGAATATCTCGCTCGCGTAGCAATATATGCTGCTGTACCTAAATATAGGCGCATGCATACATATTTTGGCGCATTGTACGTCTCGATATATTTGGACATGACTGTACAGGGATTGTTAAGCCATTTTCAGATGTCTTTCGATGTCGCGCCATGCCCAATTTGTGTAAGTTAGTTTTCAGAAAAAAATGTCCCCTATAAACGTGACTTATAGAAAAAATTACGTGCACAAGAGGGCCGGCAGCGACTGGATGCATAAAGCAGCAAACCGGGCTCTGTCGCGTACCTTGGGAGAGGCCTATGTCCAACAGTGAACTGCAACGGGCTGATGATGATTGAAAAAAATAATTATGTCAGTTTTGTGACGATAATTAGGCCTTAATATTTTTGGTGCTCGTTCCTATTGTTTATTTATCTCACAATCGCTCTAGTAGCGCCACCTATATAGAGAGTTCTAGTAACTATTTGGTTTATGGACTCTTTGGAATGCATATTAGAATGAATTGTGTTTATAGTCAAAACTTAAAATTCTGTCAATATATCATTGATGCTCAGATCAACGTGGTGTTTTCATTATAGTTTCATAAACTATAAGCAAACAATGCAGAAATTGGCAATAAAATAATTTTTATACAGATAAAATAAACCAACTAAAACGGATTATGTCGCGTATACTAATTTAAACTTCATCCCGACGTTTGGAACCCTTTAACAGCGTTCGTGGTCATCGGGTGGACCCTATTACGGGATATAATCCGTTTTATTTCATGAGTGATTGTCGCGGCAACCGAAGATAATATTCCATACAGATTTCAAGCTTAATTATCGTTACAAAAATGACGTGATACGCATTCACTGCCACCAACGCACATGTGCGTTCATTTCCATACATTTTTGGAGGGGGTGGCAGCGAATGTGTGAACAAGTCACATTAATTGGGAGGCACTTTTTCCTGATATCTCCCATAACTTGGATAAGTTAGCAACGCAACATATGCTCAACAATCCCTGTACGCTGGTACTCCCTGGCTGGTGAGTTACATACTGGAGGAAATTTAATACGGGTTTGTATTTAAATAATATCGGTATTCGACCCCGGTTTAGTTTCTGTAATATTTCTTGTAGCATTAGTAGTAAACTAATTATGGGCATTTTCAGAAAAAGTAGCATTTATTTTTACAAATTACCTTCTACGTTTCGACGACAGTGTCCTCGCGGTCTCTGATGAAGACTCATTCACCACGAGGACAATGTCCATGGATTCTAATATTTTACTTATCGTCATTTATTGAAGTAGTATTGAAATCGATATTTAAATCGAAAGAAAAATAGAAACGTGTACGTGTGACGTGTAAACACATTTACCCACGTCACCCATGATGACGTATACGCCGAGGGATAAATAGAAAAGTCTAAGCGGTCTCTCGTATAGCGCAATTGGGCCACTGGGCTAGTGGTTGTGGGTTCCAGTCCCGCTGCGAGTAATTTTTTTCTATTTTTCTTTCTATTTAAATATCGAAGATATTCGCTAACAGACATTTCTGCATAATAAAACATAATTTAGTATTGAAATAACACCATTTGTATTTTTTAACAATTCTTGGCAAATAAGGAAAAATGGAACAATCAAGTACCCGGGCGAGACTAGAACTCGCGACTCTGGGATACATGCTCATCGCTCTACAAACTGAGCTACAGAGGCTTGCCCAAAAGCCACCATATCCTTCAAATCTTTCCTTTATTTCTAAGAATTATGGTTTCATTAACAGACTTTTCTGCTTAAAAATATAATTTATCTTAAAATAATTTGGATCTATTTTATTGATTTCAGGAATCGGTGAGATTATCTTTATACTAATTTATAGTCAATATAACATGGGCTTTAGTTGGTGATTCAATTTTTTGTTTTTAACACAGAGTGATTTTCCTTATTTAAGTAAACTTCTGTTATTTGTTACTAATCATCGGAGCCCGGAATTCTCGTAGCACCTTTGAGCTGACATAGGGATTTCTTCTTTATCGACTTCCGACTATACATATGTGTATCGATAAATGCAGAATTCAATATGTGAAATATGATTACGAGTAGAAGTAAACAACATGCAGTCTTATTGAGAATGAGTGATATCTTCGAAATAACCTTTTACATTCCGTTTTTAGGGAATTATGAATAGAAATTAAAATAATAATAATTTATTGTTTCTTATGAGTAATTTGTGGATTTCTTATGCCTTTTAAACATTTTTCGAAAGAAATTGCAACGAGAATTACTATCGAGCCTATGAAATAAATAAAATCGCTCTTTAGAGATAAGACCGCTTGTTGTTAATCTACTTTGATATGTTGTGTTGTGTTAATGTATCGATAAAATATTTATATCGGAATTCGATAAACGAGAAGTCCCTAAGACGGCTCAGCTCTACTGATAATACGTAACTCATTATGTATCCTATATCCGTTATCGTTGATAATTCTATTGCTGATTTTGGTATGGTAAAGATTTGTTAGTTTTGTAATTTATGTCAGTTTTTGACTTAGTATCGTTTTTGGTTTTGGTATTTTAGGGTTTGTCTATAGTCAAATTAACACAACACTGCGACGTCAAAAAGCTTTGTAGCAATAATTGAATAATAATTGTTACAGATCAAGAGGACCCTCTTCAGCCCCATGAACCCTTACCCTCAGAAGAAGGTTATTACCTTCAACAAGCACACAGACGACTTCTCCTTCAACGTCAACTACGCGGAACTTGACCACATTCCCGCTGCAGAACTTCCCAATATTGGCTCTCTGAACCTCACCCAAGTAGTCCTAAGCGGCGTGGGAGCGGCCCTCAGCAAGCACACGGGCGACAACGTCGAACACAAGGGTATCAAAGCACACTTCAACATGGATGACTCCGGCATCCTCAATCTAGTTAACGTCGAATTTGTAGCAGAGAAAACCGTCACAGAAGAAGATAAAGACAGCACACTCTCCAAACTGGGCAGCACCATCAGCAAGTTGTTCGGATCTGATGAGGCGGAGAAGGCCGAGGAAAAAGAAGAAAAGGCACCAGAACCAGAGAAGAATGATACTGCTAACGCTAGCGAAGGGGCTGGAGATAAACAGAATGCAACTGAGCCTGAAGCTAAACCCAAACCCAAGATCGTAATACTTAAAGAACCGATCAAAACTGATGAGCAAATTCTTGTACTCCAACCTCTATCCTCAGAACAGTTCAAGGCCTCCAAATCTAAAATCTCCGAGCTTGATGCTATAGACAGAAAACGAGCAGAAAGGGAATCCGCACTGAACAGTTTAGAAGCGTTTGTTGTTGATGCGCAAATGAAAATGGACATGGAGGAATTTGCGGAGTGCGGAACCCCTGAACAGATCGAGGAAGTCAAAAAACTGTGCTCTGAGACTTCTGAATGGCTTTACGATGACGGCTATGAAGCTCCTACTGAGCTCTATCAAGAAAAACTAGCTTCAATCAAAGAGAAAACTAACCCTATCTTCTATAAACATTGGGAGCACAGAGAAAGACCCGACGCGGTAGCCGCGCTTCGCAGCATGCTCAACACTTCAAACGAATTCTTAAAATCTGCCAAGAATTTCACTCAAGAAGTCAACCCTGAGAAAGACATGTTCACACAAGTCGAAATCACTGTTCTTGAGAAGAAAATAGAAGAAACTCAAGCATGGCTCGACAAGTCTATCAAAGAACAGAACGAATTGAAGAAGAATGAAGATATTAAGCTGACTATTGACAGCATTAGGGAGAAGATGAGCGGTTTGGACAGAGAAGTTAAGTACCTAGTGAATAAAATGAAGATTTGGAGGCCTAAGAAGCCAATTAAGAAGGAGAACAAAACTGAGGAAACTATAGAAGTTACGGAGAATACAAAAGAAGAGAATGCTGAAGAAAGTGTCAAACCAGTGGTGGAGGAGAATCAAGAGGACGGTGAAGAAGAGAAGGTGGAAGCGACTGAAACGCCGCAGTTGGGTGATGACAAAGACGAACATTCCGAGTTATAATAGTGAGGTTTCTAATTTAGCCTAATTTATTTTTTACTTTTCAAGTCTATAGACTTGTTCGCTTTTCGCATTACATAAGCTGGCTAGTTTATGCTGTTTCACTCTATCATTTTTGTTTACACGATGTGAGAGTGAGATTTTGATATTCGGGCAAAAATCGGTGCATGTATTAATGCGATTTTATAAAAAAAAACAATGTCATAGTTTTTCGTTTGGATTATGTTTTACTATCTAATGCGAAAAGCGAACTTAATGAATTTAAATAAATCTCAAATAGATTTGTAGCCGCCTTCCTTCCTTCCAAAATATCCTTTATTTATTGTTGTCTTTGGTGTCTGACTTAAAAAAAAAAAACTTTTTATTTTATATTTAACGCGGCCTCTGCCTTGTCTATGGTTTGTATTTAAGCGGCGACCCCAAGCATACGACAAGAGGATGTTATTCTATTTATAATAAATGTAATTTATGTGATATAAATATAAATGGCTATAGAAGTAGAGTTTTCCTGCAATAGACAGGATTTGCATTTAATTATTTGAAAAAGGTTAACTTCACCTAAAATTCCATTACCCGTTAGTTATTTAATAAACCTTTCAACGGTTGTTTTTCTTGTACCTATTACATATTTATTATTTGTCATGTCTAAAGTTATTATGTCTGCTACTCAACGCACCTTTCAAAATTATAGAAACTGAGTGTCATCTTCAGGGTACATTTGCTTACTTGGTTTATTTTCAATCATATTAAAAGTAGTTTGTCCATTATATACATTACATCCAATTAGGTTGTTCTGACCAGTGTAGCGTGTAACATATTTTATGTTTTTTGTCGATAGTAAATGTCAAAAAATATCACAATAAACTTTTCGCCACCACATTACTGACGTGCGCCACAAGTCAAAGTAAGCGAGAATAAACCTTACCTCTCAGTATGTAGGTCCAAGGCCTCGACTTGACATCAAGTCGTGGCGTGCTGGGCACGAAATGCTCTCACTTCATATCAAATCGAAAAGTAAATCAACCAATCAACTTTTAGTTGATTTTAGGCAAATAAATATACCAGTGATCAAATAAAAAAATATTATAGGTTCTATTATATATGTATCTATGATCTAATCATTCGGACGCTGTTTCTTTTATACCTTATTATTATCTTTCTTGGCACAAAGATGTTATTTACACCTAGGTCTCAATTGTATATAATGAATCATTATTTATTTAAAATTAACATGCATAAATAAAACAATAAATCTTTACTTTCAGTAGCATTGACTATCAATCATCATATGTGACATTATCAATGAAAAGGGACCTTATTGCCGATGGCGCTTATGTCGTTGTTAAAGATGGTGCGATACAAACGTAACACGGTTCGACGTAAGTGCCATCCATACGGTCCCTTTTCGTAGATATTGCCACATATTTCGAAATAGAGTTCGTAAACAGATTACACAATAAGATACCCCGCTCTAATTTAAACTGATAAATCTATACACCAGGGCTTCCCAAAGTGTGCGCCGCGGCGCCCTGGTGCGCCAAGATTGGGAATCCCTGCTATACACCATTTAGGAAACTGGACATAGGTTGAGGTTTTGTACCAACTTGGAGATGGTGATATTAGTGTGGCGTATCTATTGTATAATCTACGGCAATCATTAAGTGAGCATGGATACAATTTGGTACTTCACATACTTTAAAAGAGTCGATAAAAGACTAGCTAGCGTCGTCACTGTTTTAATATAAGATGCAATTGAATTTAGATTAATTTTACTCGAAAATGCAAATGTTGGCATTATCTGTCTGTAGCAGAAAAACAGTGTGAAACAAATGTATGAGTTTTAATGAGTGTACCTAACGTCTAAGTGATATCTTCAAATTCAGTCGCAAAAGGAAATACATACAAGGAAATATAATCAAGTTTTATTGCATCCTTTTTTTCCCATTTTATCCCATGATGAGCTTGACACAAGACCTTGGTGTCAATGTCATGTGGTCCAGATTAGAGTTGCCACCTGTTGACCGAAGCGCCGAATATTGTATGACAAGTAAAAAGTAGTATTGGACCCGGGTATGTCCTTAAACTACGTCTAACAATGAGAGGTAGGGCACAGCGTTGACCATCACGTTTGAATTTGGGGCAGCCCACCTGGGGAAGTACCTCCTCCTTACAGAAGACCACAGCCATACTAGCACTGCCACCTTTCAGGTATGTAGTGTTGTGTTCCTGATGGTGAGTAAGGTTCCCAGAACTCCAACCCCCCTTAAAGGCCGGCAACGCGCTTGTGACTCCCCTGGTGTTGCAGGTGCTCATGGGCGACGGTAATTGCTTAACACCAGGCAATCCGTCTGCTCGTTTGCCGCCTATGACATAAAAAAAAAAGTATAACGACTACTTTTTAAAACTGAAAAATTTGCTTAACTTTCAAGGACAATCATTTTGGTGGTTGAGCTACGTAACCTACACTGAGCATGGGCCGACATGCTCTTAGCCGGTTTTTTAGTTGATTTGTGAATTATGATTAAAACAAAATAAATAAAATATATTTCCTTAATAAACGTGCTTTATTCCGTTCCGTGCTATTCAGCCAGTGTCCTCTGGCAACACTGCACGGCACGCTTTGTCAAATCGTTATAAAATACATAAAACAAAACATTGCCTCTGATCAAATTTTACTTACTAAAGTATTGTAATTTGGTAAGGAATACATAATCATGAGATTCATGAGTAATATGACGTGTCTTTTTTTTATGATTTGGTATTCGGTATTCGGCCGAATAGTACTTATTATTCGGCCGAATACTAAATACCAAAAAATGGGCCGAATAAGCCGAATACCGAATAGTATCTCTAGTCCAGATATCACAATACTTAATATGATGTAGTGAATATGAATTGGTTCAGCGGTTGAAGCTTGAAGAGGTAACACAGAGTTACTTTCGCGTCTATAATATTAGTATCCAATAGTAAGGAAGTACGGATTTACGTTGAATAAAAACATCGTGAGGAAACCGAACTAATCCTAATAAGGCCTAATTGGAAATTCAGATGGCAGTCTCTTCGTAAAACTAGTGTCTACGCCAAATCCTGGGATTAGTTGCCACGTGGAATGCCGGAATAACGTGAGAAAGAACAAAAAATTCACTAGTAGCTAAATTGCGCGCGAAGGAGTTGATAATTTTTTAGCTGATTCCACGAATAAGCGCCGGCGTTTACACACTGCGTGCTAAGCGTCTTCTATGCCTACGCTTACTAAATACCTACAGACATTTAAGTTGTGAAATTTAAGACAGCTACCTACTTGCATTTTTTTTTTATTAGAATAAAAAAAAACTAATGTAATCTTAATACAACTTCGATATTTAAATCGAAAGAAAAATAGAAAAATTTGACTCGGAGCGGGACTCGAACCCACAACCACTGGATCACTAGCCCAGTGCACTTCCAATTGTGCTATCCGAGTACCGCTTAGACTTGTAAAAAAATTTTCTATCCTTTGTGGTATACGTCATCATGGGTGACGTATACCACGAAGTAGAAGTATATTTTTTCTATTTTTCATTCGATTTAAATATCGAAGATATTCGCTTCAGACGTTTCTGCATAATAAAAATAACTTAATACA
This sequence comes from Grapholita molesta, assembly GCA_022674325.2. Lineage (NCBI taxonomy): Eukaryota > Metazoa > Arthropoda > Insecta > Lepidoptera > Tortricidae > Grapholita > Grapholita molesta. The sequence continues at coordinate 13,086,694 of CP053135.2, read as the reverse complement.
ACTGCTTTTAGTAGACACTCAAATAACAAGATGGCTGTTTCAATAAAGTGCATGTGAACAGGAATATTCACATTTCAACAAAACTTGCCACTATCGACAAAATGGATACCACCTAGTCCTTGTAACTATCATACGTAAGACAGTACTCCTTGTGGAAACTTACAAGACAATTTAAATATCATCAAGCCATCGAAATTTTAGTTAGATTATCTAATAGAAGAAGTGTCTACCTAAAGATTAGGTTCTAATCTATCACAAGGTATCACTACCCAGCATATTACAGCAAAAGCTGTAACCACATAAAAGTATTTCGTGGCTGTATATATATATAACTCCTGTATTCGACTTAATAACTACAGTCTACAAACATGTACAAAAAAAAAACGATTACCTGACTATTCTACATAAGTAGGTACCTATTTAAATTCATAATTTGAGATTGGTATTTGACTAGTGAAGAAATCTCAGATTTGAATGGAGTCAACTTACATAGGTACTAATTAGTTTTCTTCCAAGCAATCGTTATGATACCACAGTCCCTCACAGACGCAAACGTGGGCAGAAGAAGTCTTTAAAAACTTTAACATAGCCCGACCTATTATCGCTGCCGTGAGTTGACACGCTTTACAAGAATGGGAAACATAACATCGCTATCCCTAAAATTGCGGCCTCAGTCGAAAATAGCCAACCGCAGTGCGAACAGTGCGCGGATCATACAATAAACACGATGGTCTTGGCCGGGGTTAAAAATGATCTTAAGACATTGTTTCTTATTCTTAACACGCTCGTCGGGGTAAGTGATATTGATAAGATGTTTGAGACCCAAAATTCAATCAATTCTAATCATATTTGCTTTTACAAGTTCTTAATAACTTTTAACTGGCACAAAATGGAATCACATTGGCCATTTTGGACTTGAGAGCGTTGTAAATCCAAATTATAGAGGTTGAAAATAAACGTTAGAAAAGTTTGTCACCATAAAATTTTGTTTGTCACCTTAAACTTACCATTTTAAATCCTAGCTAAGACGCTTATTTTGCTAAAGTACCTACTATTCTTTATTTTCTGAGAGATTTTCAATGACCCGGCCTGGTCTGGTCGTGGGAATATTACATAAAGTTGGTTGTAGAAACCTCTATTCCACACTGTTATAGCGAAACACTTGTGCCGGCGTCGAACAGCCAATGCGAGCCGAATTATGTTTATTTTTCTCTTACTGCATTCACATAGAGGTTTCTACGATCGTATTTAACCGAACACACGTCGACTGGTTTGGTGTAACCCTAACGCTTTTATATAATTTCAAACTCAAACGTTTATTCAGTAAGTAGGCCACAAGGGCACTTTTACACGTCGAGTATACAAAAGTAAAAGAGAAAAATAAAAACTACACCGGTTCTAACCCTACACCTCTGACCCGAGAAGTATTTTGACTTTTATGACCGGCAAGAAACTCGGCGGGACTTATTTTTTCAAAACAGTATACAATCAAATCTTAAACATACATGCGTAATTCTGTAAGAAAACATATCAAACAATTTCAGTAATTAAATACCACAAAAAATATATATAGAAAAGAAAATTACCTACAAGTCCAAATATGACTGCTTAGAATTAAATTAACATGACGTTTGGTATGCTTTCTTATCTGAACTGTGTCCTACACTCTAATGTTTCAATTTCAGTTATTCCCTGGGTTACTGTCAGTCGCCTTTGGCATATCAATCGGAGCCGCCACAAACTTGCGATACGGGGCTGCTGAATTCAGCATTCTCCTAATACTCGGGGTGCTCACCCTGGGTGTCACGGCTCTCGGCTACTTCGGCACCATCAAGGACAACAAGATCATGCTGTACATTGTAACTACCGCCAGTATATGTTTGAGGCCATAGTGATGCGTTGCGTTGCCCTGCCCAGTATACTCGTAAACACAGCTAATACAGGCGACACAACGCCACGCAACGCACCAGTGTGGCCTCTCCCTTATCTTATAGAGGATTATATTTCCGATGCAGGACAAAGCATTTCTTATTAGCAGGAATCGAGGAATTAGCTCACAGTAGTGTGTCCACAGATTTTTACAACTGATTGATAATGTTGGAAAGTGTCCGGCTAATTAAATAAATAAATAAATATAAATAAATATTTCGGGACAATCTTACACAAATCGACCTAGTCCTACGGTAAGCTCAGTAGAGCTTGTGTTGTAGGTACTAGACGACGATATATATAATAGATAGATACATATAAATACTTAAATACATAGAAAACACCCATGACTCAGGAACAAATATCTGTGCTCATCACACAAATAAATGCCCCGACTGGGAATCGAACCCAGGACCATCGGCTTCATAGGCAGGGTCACTACCCACTAGGCCAGACCGGTCGTCTAAAATTGTTTGATGATCAAGTATTTTATTGCATTAGAGAATATTTAGTTTATGTAGCCGAAGTCGTAAATATTATCACCCGCCAAACAATAAGCCAAAAAAGTCCAGGAACACGTAAGCATGTCATCAGTAGACCCCGCTATCGGAGGTGCAAAATGGTAGCTGTCAAGTTCTTAGGGATGTATAATCAACTAATAATTGTATACAAATAAATGGTACTGTAAATACAAAAAATGTATTGACAAAATCGAGTAACGATATCGACATCACAAATATGATTAGTTAATTACCCATCCCCAAGAACTTGACAGCTACCATTTTGGTCTAGTCATCAGGTATGAGCGATATCAAATATTGTATGCATTGATTTGTTACTTGCTATTATTTGTTATTTTCGGTAGCATAAAAGGGTCTTGAGTGCAGAACGGTCAGCTTAGAAAATAAAGACTATACCTCCCTTAATAAAGACTTTCAAGGTGAATTATTTTCAGCCTGGCCGGTTTTATTTAATGTCTATTTTTATATTATTTCCAATTTCAAAGATAACAATGGTATAATTTATACCTAATACCTACTTAATATTGTTTTCTAAAATTATTTATGTATTGTTTTTAGTATTCTGGCGTGATGGTGCTAAGTGCAGTGGGAGACGTCGTGGGCCTGGTGGCGATAGAGAACAGAGATGTCTTGTTGATGTCGGCAACCATCGTGCATCTAGTTGGAGTGGTAAATACTTGACTAAGGCCTATGGACCCGAGTATGTCCTTAAACTACGTCCAACAATGAGAGGTAGGGCACAGCGAAGTACCATCACGCTTGAATCTGGGGCAGCCCAACTGGGGAAGTACCTCCTCCTTACAGAAGACCACAGCCATAATAGCACTGCTACCTTTCAGGTATGTAGTGTTGTGTTCCTGATGGTGAATAAGGTTCCCAGAGCTCCAACACACTTATAGGTCGGCAACGCGCTTGTGACTCCCTTGGTGTTGCAAGTGCCCATGGGCGACGGTAATTGCTTACCATCAGGCAATCCGTCTGCTCGTTTGCCACCTTTGTCATAAAAAAAAAAAAATGGTCTCCTATTTTGTGCTACACGCGACTTCTGACGTCAGAGTATGTCTATAGGCAGCATTGTAACGCTGACGCTGTAAGCGGCCGACGACGTCGTTTATAGGAGACCATAGCCTAATCAAATATTTCTCCCGCGTCATTTTTTTACCACGGTTTTATTGTACTGGATAGTTAGAAATCTTTGACTCTTACATTTCTCCCTCGGGTATTGTCCTATACTGTGACCAGAGATCAGATCAGAGATCAAAATCTGGCCTAGTGGGTTAGTGACCCTGCCTATGAAGCCGACGGTCCTGGGTTCGAATCCCAGTAAGGGCATTTATATGTGCGATGAGCAGTTGATCACAGATATTTGTTCCTGAGTCATGGGTGTTTTATATATTTAATTAATTGTATATTATGTATGTATATCGTTGGCTGAATACCCACAACACAAGGCTTCTTGAGCTTACCCTGTGGCTCAGTCTATGTCCGGTAATATTTATTATTATTTATTACTAAAACTCTGCTGACCATCTATCTTTCTGTATATTACCAGGCTGTATGTCATAAACCGTGATAGCTAGATGTCTGTAGAACATAGGTCTCCATTTTCAAGCACTAAGAGTGCTGAGTGTCCGTTTGGTTCGCCGATCGCGTCGCCGATCGTTAATTATTATTTATTATGTCTCACGACAGTTTAAATACAATAAGTATATATATGTATATTGGTTAAGATTAATTTAGATCTTATCTTGCAGCTGTTGACTATTGCACTGGCGGTGATACTGGCTGGTGGGCGCAGAGACAGCGACCAGGGCTGCGTGCTCAGCGGAGCACCAACTTCGTACACACCTAACATTTAATAATCATCTTCTAGGCTTAACCTAACGTTACTAAGTAACAGCGGCGGTGCGTCCGAATAAGCCGAATCCCACGGGTGAACAGTTCCTTGGACTCAAGAAGAAAAGGCAAAGCCATACTGACTCCGTCTTGCCTTAGAAAAAAATGACACCGCCACTGCTACGTAAGCAATTGTTTACAACCAAATGAGCATTTCTCTAAAAAAATTCATTTTCCTAAAAATATGTTATTCCTACGAACAATTACGATCTCTTGCCATTCTAATGGACAAAAAAAGGTTCCGAAGAATTCCATAATTGTTTATATTTCCTATTTTGTTACCCCCACACAAAATATATCGAAGACGGTAACAACATAAGAAAAAACTTTGGGACAATATTTTTTCCTTTTATATTAAAATGAGCTATTTCGATAAAAAAAAAAACGTAAATATTACGTGAAACAACAAAACATTGAAATTTTTTTTTTGAGAAATGGCTATTTGAGCATTGTACTGTACTGAAGTATAAATCTTTTTTAGTTTACTGTCAATTTGTATAAGGATAAAGTGAAGTAAAGTAAAATATGTTTATTTTCTTACCAAAAAAAAATGAGATAATAGAGATTAGGATTACACACAAATAACTAGGTAGTCAATAGGCGGTCTTATCGTTTTTTATAAAAGCGAAGGATGTCCAGTACTATTTTATTTTATTTATAACTCGTGGTCACGTCACTTGTTATGGCAGGGTCGCCATGTATGGCGTTAGTGCACAGCCTAGATAAACCTGATACCAAGTATCTCAGTTTTTTTTTTTATGACAAAGGTGGCAAACGAGCAGACGGATTGCCTGATGGTAAGCAATTACCGTCGCCCATGGGCACTCGCAACACCAAGGGAGTCACAAGCGCGTTGCCGACCTATAAGTGGGTTGGAGCTCTGGGAACCTTATTCACCATCAGGAACACAACACTACATACCTGAAAGGTAGCAGTGCTATTATGGCTGTGGTCTTCTGTAAGGAGGAGGTACTTCCCCAGTTGGGCTTCTCCAGATTCAAGCGTGATGGTACTTCGCTGTGCCCTACCTCTCATTGTTGGACTTAGTTTAAGGACGTACCCGGGTCAGTGCCTCATTTGTGCAGAATAAACACAAATGAGGCACTGAGATACTTGGTTAGCGTAGGAGATTATACTAGGCAGTGCTTACCTACTATAGGTACCTAATATAGGTATTACATCTCACTTGTACTTATCATGATTTACCGCTGTAAGAGTGAATAGGCATCGTAGACTATCATTCCTCTTACCAGGTTCAAATCAGTCATGGGTCATGACCATTGTAACCAAAAACGACCTTGGTATATATAGGTACTGTCAAGGAATTTAATTTCCAACCCATTTAGTACTTTGTCATATTAACAACCAATATAAAAGCCAATAGAAATTTCCTCAAACATTCACTATGACAAGGTACCAAATGGGACGGAAATTAAATTCCTTGACTGTACATACTCATCGCTCTATCAAGGCTTCCCCAAAGGCTGCGAATTTCTCCACCATACCACTCAGATCAGGTTGAGACCGTCTCAACCAATCTCACTGGAAGCGAAAACTCAGTAGGAGTATTCCAGTAGTACAAGTCAAGTCTGGCGCGGAAGGGTCCTGGATTTTCCCCAGGCTACCTTCCCCCCACACAGTCCGCTTGCTCTAAGGCACAACACATGTGCATAAAGCCCAAGTCAGGTTCAAAAAAAAAAATTTCTCCACCATATCCTTCAATGCGCCTAGGAGGCGCCTAGCGACATCTATTACAGAAAATGTGTCAACACTTTTTACCGGTATCGGAGTCTCAAGTCGTATATATGTATCATACATATGTGATATTATCTATGAAAATGGACCTTATTGCCGATGGCACTTATTTCGTTGTTCAAGATAATACAATACAAAAGCAACGTGATTCGACGTAAATGCCATCGAGAATAAGGTCCCTTTTAATAGATAATGACGCATATATCAAAAAATATTTTGTAAAGGCCTTTAGGGTTTTCCTTCTTGGAGTTGAAAGTTTTAATAACGAAATAGCGGGCGGTCTAGTCACAGTACACCCCGCAGTTTGGGCGCGGTATAACGACTTTAGCATGACACATATTTCCTGAATTTACTTGCATGTGTCGTGTATATTTTTAGTTTTAATTAAGTAGGCGTGTAGATAAAATATCAGCGAAATTTATTATGAGGTCCGCTGGTCAAAGGTCATGTTCTAATTAGAAAAAATAGATTTTATTGCTAGTTTTGTATAGGATAGGAAGAGTTGTCTTACTGAGAGAATATATCGCATTTTTGACCCAAATGAATTATGTTTATAGGTTTACCGATACCTGATCAGTTTTGTAAGATCCTGTCCTGTATACTGAAGGCCTAAAATCGAAATTTGTCAATTATGGCATATCTACAAGTCATTTCTCACAAATTCGCCTCTTCATACATACATACATTTCAGCCGTATGCAGTCCACTGCTGGACATAGGCCTCCCACAAATATGACTTGTATCATCGTTGGGGTAGTTGCCATAGTCACCACGGCAGGCGGGTTGGCGAAAGCAGTAGCTGTAGATTGGGTTTCGACGGACGCTGCTGCCCGTCCGTAGGATTTTTCCCTTTGTCGCCTCTTACCCGCGGGAGGAGATGGGGTGGTGCTATTCTAGTCAGCGGCATCACACGGCCTCTTCATACATTCTTTATAAATCGTAGGTTGCAGCTAACTTTATGTAGTACATTTATTTTTCTTTAATGTTTTTGGTCAGTCGGTAGCTACTAGATAGGAAACAAATAATCCCACCTCAGTTATTGTCTATTCTATAAAATACTTTAATTATTGTGTCTATAATAATACCTACAATTATTTTTAAGCTGTGGCTTTGTGAATTTTCTCTTATATTAATAATAAATTGTATACCTCTAATATACAAACATCTTGTGTTTTGCTTCTCACTCGTGAAAGGTTGGATGGGTAGTATATGTATGTATAAATTATTCAAAAAATGTGACAAATATATATTGAAATAATAAATGATAAAGACAGAATAAGACACTCCCATCAAAACGTGATACAAATGATATCGATTAGTGAAGAACTAAATATATAAATCCTTGTCCGACGAATGAGCGTTAGCCATGGCAACTTTAGGTGTCGGTGGCATGGTTGACAACGCACGACACCTATAATTGTTCTTGTCGTTTAATGATGTCTATCAAACATCCATCTTAGCATATCGAATATGGCCCCTTTCTATCCCATGCGCAGATATTTATGGCGTTGTCTCAGTATTTTTCTGGTATTTATATATGATCTCAGGGAGTCGCATATTATGTTTGTTTGGAAAGATTTTTTAACATATAATATATAGTAGTGATAACGCCAAATCCTGGGATTAGTTGCCAAGCGGACCCCAGGCTCTCAGAGCCTTGGCAAAACGCGAGAACGCGAGAACGCGAGAAAGATGACAAAGATATTCTATCATATTATTATTGGAAAATCGGAACCTAGGAAGTGTCGCTACATACTCGTCAGCATAAACTACTTTTTTATGATATAGGAGGCAAACGAGGAGACGGATTGCCTGATGGTAAGCAACTACCGCCGCCCATGGACACTCGCAACACCAGAGGAGTCACAAGTACGTTGCCGGCTTTTAAGATCCCTATACGCTCTTAAAAGTTAACTAAATAAGCATCATATATGGGAACATATTTTTTATACTACGTCGGTGTCAAACAAGTATATGGCCCTCCTGATTGGCCCCATCAGACGAACTTCTGACGAACGTTTGATGGGGTTGGATGTGGGATTCCCAAACAAGGGCGTGAATTATAATGTATATCACCTGATTGCCAACACTGACACGCTTTAAGAATGGGAATTACATTCTTATCGTTATAATGTCTGTTTCAGTTGAAAATAACCCGCGGTGCGAGCATCGCGTGTAATATACAATAAAATAAAGTATAATATACATTATAAACAATGGGCTCGGCCAGGGTCAAAAGTGATATAAAAATATTATTCCTTATCGTTAATTCACTAATTGGGGTAAGTTTTTCCATACATTATTTACAGATATGTGTATTATTATTGTAACGGGTTAGTAGGGCTGGCAATTTTTGAGAGTCGTACACTCGAATCCAAAAAAAACATTGCTTGAGGACGAAAAATTTAATTGAGCACACAAAAGTTTCTCAGTTGACAGAAAGTATAGTTTCGATAGCCACTATTATCAATTTCTATCATTCATGTGTCTAAAATACCATTTTCACCTCATTCGCTCGGAAAACCTTACTTTATAGCGCGAAATCTGCGTGGAAAAGCCTATTTTATCCGCTAGCGTGCAAAAGTCATTCGAATTTCGAAGCTGATGATTGTAATTCTCTGTAGTGCATGTAACTTTTTTTTTTAGTAAAAAACTCCTTCAACGCGTGACTGGGGCGCTACCGCGAAAATCGATATTCGTAAATTTCGGACGATTGTCTCTGTCACTTTCATTCGAGTAAAAGAGAAAGATGCTCTCAATATACGAACTTCGATGTTCGCAGTCACAATCACAAACATGTTTTTGATTACAGATTTTTAACTTTTTTATTTTTACCTACACTTTATTTTATGTCAAATAGGTTTTATTATATATACTAATGGTATTTCAGTTTAATTTACATATTTTGACTAATTAATCCATTAAATAAAACACGATTTCAATGTTTATTTGATAAAGAAATTGAAATACAGGTTTACTTATTATTGTAATTTTTGGCGCATCCGATTTTTTTTTAACGTTTTAAGTTATGACAATTTACGTAAATTTGTCGGATTTGTCCTGTGCTAAGCTCTTTGAACTAAACTTTTGAACTATAAAAATTAATGATTCTAGTAGCGATGCCGATATGATTTCCCTGAAAAATCGCGCGATAAGTTTGGTTTTATTGTTTTTCTTGCCGCTCGAATTTTCCTCGCTGAAGTGAGGTGAAAAATTGTGTGTTCCGCATGACTGCAAAATTATTTGGCGTCTCGTGTCTTGAAAGCCTCGCTACGCTCAGGAATCTATCTTTGAACCAATTCTATCTTAGTTTCAATCTTAGCTTCCTTCACTTGCTCAGCTTTCAATTTCAACACTAGCGCCAAATAACCACTTTGCAGCCTTGCATAACAAATAACTATTATTCGTTTCTGACCTATTTGAAAATGTCACGACGATTCGAGTACGCGATGCTCAAAATCGGCCCCCAGCTACGAGACCGACGCCGCTTTATAAAGATGATCTTAAATACCACACCTTACTTCTTACTTCATTATATTTGGAATGTAGCTACTACTAGTCAAATGTAGGGTTTATAGTAACCGAATGGGGAATAAATTGAAATAAGTACCCGCCTAGATGACCTATATCGACTAGGTACCTATATCACATACTAGCTGTTCGGGCGAACTTAGTACCGCCCGAAAGTCTAAAGCATTAATTTATACTATTTTACATTTGGCCAAGACGATCACAACAAACCTAAAATCGTCCAAATAGGCTCAGCCATTCTCGAGTTTTAAAAGTCGGAACTAACACAACTTTGTTCTATTAAATTAATATAGATAACCGTAGGTATTTAAGAAAAGTTAACTAACCCTACCGGCATCCGAGGCAGGATTTGAACCCACTTCTTCTGCGTTCGCAGCTGACGATTTTTTTGTAAACTAACTTTATTGGTACTGATGTGGCGAATTACAATGTCACTGTTAATAATGTACTTACTTTTGTGTGGGGATAAAACCTTCCATTTGGAAGCTCGGTTGACTTTAATTTTATGATAATATTTCAGTTAGTTCCTGGATTTCTGACGCTCTCGTACGGCGTAGCATTTGGCGTCAACTTCGGGATGCTGTTTGGACCATTCCCCATTGTTCTCATAGTGTTTGGTGTCATAGTACTCGGTGCCACTGGCCTTGGATACTGCGGGGCCATTGAGGAGCACAAGATTATGCTCTATATTGTAAGTATTTAATTTAAGCATAATATAATTGATATATGATTGTCAACAAAAAAATATGTTTTCGTCTTTTCTATGGATATAACCAAAGCTCTGAAAAACGCCCATCATTTTGAAAACATAATTCTGTTACATGCAACGGTGACTTACTTATGTTGTAAAATATAATTAATTTAAACAATTTATAAGTGTACATTGAGCGATAAATAATCAATGATCCTGCTAGTCTGATATGGTCGGGTTTTTATCACTTGTCGCAATATCTGTGACACTCTAACAACTATGTAAGTGCGAAAGTGACGGATAGCGAGATACACGATAAAATGTCAACCATGGTAGACGTTCTGCTAGTCAAATATGGTCGGGTTCTTATCACTTGTCACCATACCTGTCACGCTCCAACAACTATGTAAGTGCGAAAGTGACGGATAGAGCGATAGACGATAAAATGTCAACCATGGTAGACGTTGGAATGGTAAGTGTGGTTATGTGAAAAGTCACTGTCGTGATTTAAAAAAGAGGTTTTCTAAGATGCTTCAGTTTCCCTGAATTCAATTACACCATTTATTTATCGCATAAGTGAAAACATGGATTTTTTTTATTGTTTCCCTAAATAAATGTATCCCTTAGTACATACGTACTCTTAATCTACGCAGCTTACCAAAAAGTACAGTGCAACAAGACGCATCATTAAATTCTGCATATTTTAAGAGAAAACACTTGAATAATGCCGGCAAGGGCATTCTATCCGATTTTGGGACCATTGCCTTGTGGGCAGGATCACTCCCGGCAAATTAACGCCTCAACAACAGTAGTGCGGAAGGGTTCTGGATTTTCCCAGGCTACTTTCCCCTGCCCACTCTAACAATCCCGGCTGGAATATAGAGCCTAAGCCATTTAAATTATAGAAAAAAAACGTAAAATTAGAAAATAGTCCAATGCTATGCTGTTGGAAAGATCAACCGGAAACTAAGGCCTTAATATTTGTTTTTAGATACATACATACTTTACCTCAGTTTATACTCTGTTGGGTATTTCTATGTTTACGCTAGGATTTAGATATAAAATACTTTGCCGCGCTAATCATGCCCGCAGAGCTATATAAAAATACCCACCGTTTATCATCGTTTACTGTAAGTATTTGTTTTATTTTGGATGTTTTAGTATTTAAATGCTTACGTAGAGGATTAGAGGTAACCTACTATGATCTAGAAATGACTATACCTCTTTCACGAACTGGCAAAAACGTGACGTGAACAATTCCGTAAAATATTTTTTTGGCGAAATTTTAAGAAGACTTTACATAAAAAGCATGACGTGTGGTGTGGTAACTGTGACAAATCATTGATATAATTTGAAATCAGTCGCTTTTCGGTGAAGGAAAACATCCCGAGAAAACGGCATTAATCCCAATAAAATTAGTGCTTACGCCAATTGTAATAGGATTAGTTGCCAAGCGGACCAAAGGCTTCCAGGAGGCGTGGCAAAATGCCATTATTACGCGAGGAAGATGTTATTTTAATCCTTTTATGCAGTTTTTCTTGTCCCGAAAATGGATGACATGGTTCCTAAGAACTTCTTTGTATGTCTTATAGTTCCAAATTTCCCCATACTGACCGATCTGAATGAGATATTATTGTTTGATGTTTGCCAGTAGTCCAATCAATTTATAATAGTTATTTGTTATACAAGGGTGCGAAATTGTATTTTAACTGCGAGTGTGGGATTGGAACTTGAGCAAGCGAATGGATTCTATAGTTTAACCACGAGCAAAGCGAGTGGTTTTAAAATAGAATCCTGAGCGTAGCGAGTGTTTCAATACACGATAATTAAATTACAATTGCACCCGTGTGTAACACAAAACTTTTCCCCTCACTACAGCGAGGAAAGTGAAACATGTAAAAAAAGGTTTTGAAATCGCATTGATTTTTCTTTGCGTTTAGATACATTCAACATTTTTACAAAAGGTGCCATTAGCTTGGTTAGCTTGTGGTGGCCAGTACGATTTTCGAATGTTCTAATACTTCTAATTCGATTTTCAACTCGGTGCGTTAGCGAGGCTCACCCGCGCCCGCCGCCGCCGCCCCGGGGGCAAGTGAGCTGTACTTCGCGAATTTAGACTTTAAAACCATAGCAATAAGAGCTATGAGAAGTCAACTTACTTTAATCACTAGTGGATAAAATGCGTTTTTACCCTCTCGTATTAAAGGATAAACAAGCGCTTTACGAGCTAGTGAGGGGAAAAATAAATTAAATGTACGTTTTTCCAGTACTCCGGGCTGTTGGCGCTAGCGGCGGCTGGTGACCTCGTGACCTATGTGCTGATGGGACCTACGAACCCTAGAATTGACCCTACACTGTTAGCTACGCCGCTTGTGCATCTTGGATTAACGGTAAACATATAGATGCAGGTACAGGGCGGGAAGATGAATGCCAAATTGATGACAACTGCCTTAAATATTGTAAGGAGCACATTATGTGTAAATGAGACTTTTCTTTGTTTTTAAAAACAATATATTTTGCATTTATAGATTTTATGGCCTTCCGTTGTCTTGATTGTATTTGTTACTTGAGAGAAAAATGAACCTTATCAGTAACCCTTTCAATCTGCATCATAGAATACAGCACGTTATTCTTTGTCACATTATATCGGTTCGATTCCCGACTGAGGCAAGCGATTTTTTTATAAATCCATAAATGAGACATTTATTGTTTTTAAAAACGAAGGAAAGTTTTCTTTACACAGAATGTGCTATTTACAATATTTAAGCCAGTTGCCATTCATGTGACATTCGATCTTTCCGCCCTGTATTATATAGACCCCAGGTAGGAATATGTACGCGGATACCACTGGGTGAACGCGGGGCTAAAGGTGTCAGGGGTCAGTTGTTCCGGTGAAAATAGCAACGCTATTAAAAAGGGGAGTTGTGACGCTACATTCAGTGCAAAGCAGTGTGCCTTAAATACAAGTTTTATTTTTAGAAAAAAAATGCTTTATCATTTTCCGCATTATATAAGATATACAACGCAATATTATTGTTAAGACGATTTTGACAATTTAGACGCTTACTACGTTCCGCAAGCTGTGACGGCAAAGTATGTCTATAAGTGCTCGACAATTTCATGTTACTTAATTATTTGTTCATCAATCCCTAAGCCAAATTGTATCATTTAATTGTATGTATGTGTTCTGTTGCAGTTGCTGGCACTGGGACTAGCGGTGACCTTGGCACGTCAGGCTCGCAAGGATCTTGTCATTATCGACTAAACCTACGAACTAAAATCCTCACCCAACGTGTATTCACCGAATCCCCGGTGTCATCAAATTGCAAGAATTACCAGTATTTTAGAGATTTACCGGTTTTTATACGTATAATTGAACTGTCACATTCCGAAGATTGCCGGCCCTCTGCATGGCTTTACTGTTGGACATGGACCATTTGGCACACTACAACCACTGATTCCCAGGGATCATGCAATTCATTTAGTTGATGGACGTTCTACTTCGCGCTTTTCTACCTCTCTTGGACTTATCTGCCATATTGGCCAATTGCCACTTCCAAAATTTACCCATAATTATAAATTTGACGATGAAAGTAAATGTTAATCTTACTTTCTTTTCTTAGTGTTTATACATAAAAAAAAGAACTAGCCGACTGCAAATCGAAGACGCATTTTTGTGATTTTCATGTTTATATAGAAGTATTCACACTTGCTCACCTTTGATGTAATATACATTTTTCTTAATATATTTTTTTGTTTAGCGACAGTAAAAATTATCCTACCAAACATGTTTTCGTGGTGACAAGACGAAACCATATGACTCTAACTGTCGAAGTATTACGAGTCATGTAGAGTTGGTAAAAATCGTCGACGATGTCACTAATAATAATAAGTAGTAAGTACACGGAACAATGGTGTTTCGGACATTTGGGACTTTGGGAGGCGTACGCGGAACCAGATCGCCAACGCGTAGAGGCCCTTTCGACAATTTAATGTAAATTAAGCACACTAAGCGGATGATGCCCCTGTCCGTAACAGATAAGTAGTAACTATTTACCTGCCACACCTATATAAACAATTCCATCTAATGAAATAAAACAACTAAAACGGATTAAATCGCGTATACTAATTTAAACTTCATCCCGACGTTTCGAATCCTTTAGCAGCGTTCGCACAATAATTTCCTGCTTGCTTGGCGAGCAGCAAGCAGGAAATTATTGTGCAAATCCACATTTGTTTGGATTGCATTTAATTTTTTGAGAATGGAGGTAAATTAATATTTTTCTCAGTCCACCCGATGACCACTAACGCTGCTAAAGGGTTCGAAACGTCGGGATGAAGTTTAAATTAGTATACGCGATTTAATCCGTTTTAGTTGTATTATTTCATGAGTAATTATCGCGGCAACCGAAGACAATATTAATTCCATCTAAATCAGAATATTTCGTTCCATCTCGAAATATTTCTATAGGAAATGCATTGGAAAAAGGTACCTACCCTACGAATATTAGGTAGGTGCCAATATCAGACACAATCAATGCAGTAAAACAGTTTTATTTAAAAGTAGATTCATTTTTAATATACAAAAACAAATTTAACAACAAATCCAAAAACGAGTAACATAAGCACTCCGTAACCAACAAACTTCATGCAGTAGGCCAGCCCTGAGTTTGAAGTTATCGGGGTTGTAAAGGAAGGAACTTGCTTCGCCAGATACATAGCCAGTATCATTGCTGCCAGCTAGAAAAGAGAACAGTTTTAAACTTTCACGGATTTTACACAATAATATAAAAAAGTTCCTGTGAGACCACGATGAAAATTGATCGTATTTTAAAAATTGATATACGCGGTGGAGTCCCGTTTTAATTGTTTATTTATTTAATCTTTATTGCACAAAATAAAAACTAATGTACAAAAAGTTAACTTAATGCTATGAGGCATTCTCTACCAGTTAACCTTTGGGCAAAGCAGAGAAGATTGTAGGCGGTGGATTTGGAAGAGTGCAAGTAAACTTTGTCAATAACGTGGATGGTGGACGCAATGTACAAATTTCAAAACATTCCCAAAAATATGAGAAAATTCACAGATTTTTCCTAGAACCTTCACCGGAATTTAAAAAAAGTTTCCTACTACAACTTTTACTCGCGCTATTCTTTTTTTTTGCAATTTTGTAAACTTTCGGGGCAGAGAATTTCTCCATTTTGAAAACTCTTGATTCACTGCTTTGTAACGTGAGTATACTAACGAGTTTAGTCGTTTCAGATCGTATCTGAGGGCTTACCGAAAAAAAATTAGTACTAAAACAGGGATCTTTCTCTTTTACTCCAATAAAGGTGTAGATAAGTAGAGTGACAGAGACCCGTTCGAAATTAGCGTATTTAGATTTTCGCGTAAGACCCTCAGGTGGTACATAGTATAATTTTTTCATGCCTCACCGTGACTGCAATGTGGAAGATGAAAAAGAGAGCCACAAGCATTTTATCAGCGTAGGCTTCCACCTCGTCAGATTGTACGAAAACTCCCACGGCCAGGGTTTCCAAGGTTACCACCAGTCCCATCAGCACCGAGTACTGTAACAAACATCTTAGGCTACATACGACCAAACCTGCGAAAATACTGCACAATAAATAAATATTACAGGACATTCTTACACAAATTGACTGAATCCCACGGTAAGCTCAAGAAGGCTTGTATTGTGGGTATTCAGCTAATGATATACAGGATGTCTCACTCAAATCGGTCAGTATGGGGAAATCTGGAACTATAAGACACAAAGATTTGTTCTTAGGAACCATGTCATCGATTTTAGGGACAAGAAAGTTGCATACATAGATTTAAAAATAAAACTTGTACTCTGTTCGAGAATCGAACCAGGTTGTTTTGGAAAATAAAACTTTTAATTATTTTCGTTTGGATATGGATTGTGTTGGTTGTAAGGCAGCAAAAGTTAGTATGAATGATGATATTTCCAATGAATAAAATTCATTGTAATTCAATATCTTTTAATTTTATTTTTAACAAATGTGGGCGATTTCAAATATGAACACATTTTTTTTAAATTCATAATATACAAATACTTACATATATACATATATAAAATACCCATGATTCAGGAACAAATATCTGTGCTCATCACACAAATAAATACCCTTTCTGGGATTTGAACCCAGGACCATTGCATTCATAGGCAGGATCACTACCCACTAGGCCAAACCTGTCGTCAAACAATATTCTTAATGATAAAGATCTTCGATCCCAAACATCGAATGAACTAAGCCAAAGGCGAATTACACAATGGCCCTCTAGTAAAAGGCAGTATACTCACAATGTTGAGCATTTTCTGGTTCTCTTTTAAAGCCGCGTAGAAGCCGACCGAAGTTAGGGTTGCCATCAGAACCCCGAACGCGACGGCGTACATCACAGCTGGTATACATCCCTCCACGAGCGTCGCCGCTGCGCTCAGCGACAGTGGGAATATACCACCGATCAGCTGAAAGTAAAATATAAAGCTGGAGGTATAGGTACAAATGGAAATACCGGGTGCGGCCTGTAATAGGAGCAAAAATTTTAGAGATCGCTACTACACCACGAACGTAACAACATTTGTTCTACAACTTTAAATAATTGGGTAATATATTACTTGTGATTTTTTCGAACAAACTAAATAGTATTTTCAATGAACAGCATCCAATAGTCTAGTTGACGTTTACTGTCAGCCTACAAACTTCATAGTTTTCGCTATACATTTCTTGCTAGGAAAATCTTTTTTTATTAATATTTATTAAACTATTAGTTAGTTTCAAAAGTCGTAGAACAAATGTTGCTACGTTTGTGGTGTAGAAACGATACCTAAAGTTTATGCTCCTATTACAGGCCCCACCCGGTATATGACATATACTTAAGAAAACGTGCCAGGAGGCAAGAGGACTTGGGTCTCTTTTTCTTCTACTTAAAATACACATACATAGATTACACAATATTTCTTAATATGCTTGATTTGGTCCTTGTTGCATGTTCTATGTATACGTATAAGTACAGTCAGTCTCAGTCAACCTGGTTAGATAGACCGCAACGTCTTTCTTTACACATCTAGAGACGATCTTGTTTTGTTTTAATGTGCGAAAGTAATATGTACCCCGTGGAAAATATCAAGAATATTATAATTTTTAGAATGTATCATATATCCGTAAATTATATATGTTCTTAATTCATCTTTTGATAGATTTACCTATTCATTTGTGTAACTGATTACATATACCTGTTGATGCCTTAAATTTACCTTTTCTAGATCTTAAGAATTATTAACAAAATAACTTTAAACAAAAACCACTGACTTTACATAGATAACTACACATTATTAAGGATAATTCCAAAAATACTGGCCAGTATAATCAAATCCATATAACCTAGACTAAAGTTCTAAGCCATCCGTCTCCTCTTGACATCTGATAAAAATAACCAAATATATAAGCACTTACCGCAGTAAAAGTGTTCGCGTTTAAAAACAATGTTTTGATGTCATTTTTAATCGTCGTTTTAATATTAATTTCATCCATGTTTAATAGGTACGGGTAATATTCGCACACACGGGCTGCTGGTAGAACTATTTCTAAATTAACAACACAACATTTTAGGAAGAAAACTTATATTGCTTCGGTGTGTGTACCACTGACAGCGAAAATAGCACATGCATACCTCAAGCTAAAAAACACAAAGACCACATATGAATGTGCGGTAGATTATTTTATTAATGGATTTTAGAAAAGCGAATGTTGACGAAGCGTGACTACTAAATTCCCACCGCCGTTTATAAGTGTCATGCAGATTTAGGTTTGGACATTGTGAAAGTAACGGATTTAATGTCAGCATGAAGGGCTCCTTCTCTTATATAACACTCTGATATAGGCCCTTAATAGTCCACTGGTAAATTATAATTAAATATTTCAGGACAATCTTACACAAATCGACCTAGTCCTATGGTAAGCTCAGTAAGGCTTGTGTTGTAGGTACTAGACGATGATATATATAATAGATAAATACTTAAATACATAGAAAAGACCCATGACCCAGGAACAAATATATGTGCTCAACACACAAATGAATACCCTGACTGGGAATCGAACTCAGGACCATCGGCTTCATAGGCAGAGTCACTACCCAGACCGGTCTATTATTTTTCTTAATAATCAGTCTGTAGGACACAAGTTTAGATGCTTAATATGTTTCTTGAAGGAGAAATCAAAAGTTAGGCTACAAAGTGATTAATATTGATGCACCGGCACCACACAGCGGCACCACCACAGATCATGAGGCCAATTTGGCCTCGCAGTAACTTCAGTGTATTATTTTAACAATTTTGTGTTTATGCCATATTTGACCTACTCATACATGGGCACCTTTGTAGAACCCGTTGACACTGGCAACTTTTAGCTGGTCATTCTTTTTCCCTTCCTATCTCGACTCGACACTCAATTTACACTTATGTACTCAATATTAAGTTACTTTATAATAATATTGTGACAATGTTATCAGTGCTGCATTTATAGTAAATAAATAGCTGATGAAGGACAACGCTGTTTTTCTTTTGGTTAATCGTCAACTCACTTCCTTCCACTGTGCAATGCGCCTGAACAACGGTTCATTGCAAAATTTTGGACGCTTTTCGATTACTAATCTAACATAAAATATATAATTTCATATCACGGGAAACGAAATTCTTTGACATCTCCAATACATTAATGAACTGCCCTAGCTTTCAGTATTTCTACGAATTCTAGGGACTGACACTGAATTAGTAAATAGTAAAAATAAGGTAGCCTACAAATAAATATCTCAGAAAATAGAATTGGTGGACACCAATAAATTCAAGCAAAACGCTAATTGTAGTCTTTTGGTTGCTGGGAATCTCTAAAATAAAATAAAAATAAAAAGCCATTTATTGTCGCAAAGTATACAACACAAAACACAAGATACAAGGAAAATACAAGTATATACAAAAGAAGATAATAATGATGCAGAAACAGGGGCGAAATTCGACACGAAAAGTGTGAGCACCTATCAGTACTTCTGTGACGAGTGTATTGGAATGTGTCAGGTGATCTCGCTAGTGACTGCCAGTTTTCGGTTATCGAATCGCATCCCTAGGAACATACAAAAATGCTCTTTGTTATTTGCTTCTACACACTTTATATATTATAGTATCTCTTGCAGTGGACAGCCGCCGATATTTTAGTACTAATTTGAGCTAATTAATTGATTAGACTACTTTATTGTAATGACCTTCCATATGAAAAGGATATAATTACTGCGTTTTATTATTTTTAATAACAATAACATTTTCAGCTAAGTACCGGTGTATTTTGCCATACTATTTCGATACTACGGTACCTACTCCTATGTATTGTAAGTATTATTTATGTGGGCAACTCCTCAATACTGGGATATTAGCACAAATAATGCGGGTAAAGCTGAGGTGAGGATTTAGTTGGCAATCGTCAAAATATTAAATAAAATAATTAAATGTATCTGTAGTTGCATAGATGGCAGCACTGTCATTTTAGCTATACATGCATCCCTTATGGCGCCATTTCATTAGTTGATAGGGCCCGCAGACGGGGCGCGAGAGATTTCTGGAATGCATGCCACAGGGCACGCAAATGAAATTGAATAATGGCGCAATTTGATTGGTGGTATAAAGCATTTTTTTATGACAATGGCAAACGAGCAGACGGATTGCCTGATGGTAAGCAATTACCGTCGCCCATGGACACCCGCAACACTAGGGGAGTCAGAAGCGCTTTGCGGGCCTTTAAGGGGGGTTGGATCTCTGGGAACCTTACTCACCATCAGGAACACAACACTACATACCTGAAAGGTAGCAGTGCTATTATGGCTGTGGTATTCTGTAAGGAGCAGGTACTTCCCCAGTTGGGGTTCTCCAGACTCAAGCGTGATGGTACTTCGCTATGCCCTGCCTCTCATATATGCAGTCGGTGTAACTAACAAGAACGGACTAATAACTTTCATTGGTTGTTAATTATCTCGCCTGCGGGGACTCCTGTATGCTGCAGCACTACCGCGAAAAACGATATTCGTCATTTACGAACGATTGTCTCTATAACTCTCACGACGACTTAATTGGAGTAAAAGAGAGACGCTCGAAATATACGAACTTCGATGTTCGTGGTACCTGGCCTGATAGTTAACGACCAATGAAATTCCACCATTAGTGGTTCGGATAAGAAGTGCAAGCACACGTGCTGTATGTCTTAAGAGTAGGACAACGTCGTCGTTTCTTAGACTTTTTAAGACTGGAAGGTAACTTGAGAAATGTATATACGGATGTATATATGTATGTACGAAATATCATTTGATATTTACCAGTCGCTTTTTGGTGAAGGAAAACATCGTGAGGAAAACGAACTAATCCCAATAAGGCCTAGTTTACCCTCTGGGTTGGAAGGTCAGATGGCAGTCGCTTTTGTAAAAACTAGTTTAGTTGCCAAGCGGACCTCAGGCTCCCATGAATGTGGCCGTGGCAAAATGCCGGGACAACGCGAGGAAGATGATGTTGGAACCCAATTTATATACCAAGAATATAGGAAATGAAATAAGTAATATATATTTGTAAACATTTCATATGTTTTATTGGTATTCCACAGGAAATAAAAATAAAATAGGTAGTAAGTTTTTAAGTTGACCTTTTGATCTTTAACCGATTGAGCTGAAATTTAGCACACTTATGTAAGTTCGGTTATATTATAAGGTGAAAAGTGTATGTGTCAAACGAGAGTAAAGTTATTTTACATCTGTTATTTTACTCGCTACGCTCGTGATTAAATTATAGAATCTTTCGCTTACTCGGGACTCAAAATAAACACTCGCACGAAAAAACAACTTTCCTCTCTTGTTGCACAAATAACTATTGGATAGTTTGGACAGGAACATAAACAACCGTATACCTTAGTGTAATGTTTAATTCACATAACATAAATAATTATAGTTGTAACAGCAGTAATCACAATAGTTATGGTAATTTCTCAAACATATCAATTCGCTAGTAACACTTATAATGCGGTCGTCACAAACTACAATGTTATTGTAATATGTAATTTATTGTAATATAAGTATTGTAAATTATAATATCCTGGTGTTGAAATATTAAACTATAAGGCAGTAGGCGCGCTCGGGACTCCCAAGTTCACGGGGATCACAGTATTGGCTTGTTTACGGCGTTCCTTAATCAGGACCATCGCCAATACCAATGCCGACAACTGGAAATAAATAAATTATATTAAAATAGTATAGATTATACTAAAGGTCGCGGGAATCCACTGCACGCGGGTGGCGCACATCGCACACCGGTGACTGTGGGTCCCTTTGGGTGGATGATGGACCCGGGTATGTCCTTAAACTACGTCCGACAATGAGAGGTAGGGCACAGCGAAGTACCATCACGCTCGAGTCTGGAGAAGCCCAACTGGGGAAGAACCTCCTCCTTACAGAAGCAGCCATAATAGCACTGCTACCTTTCAGGTATGTAGTGGTGTGTTCCTGATGGTGAGTAAGGTTCCCAGAGCTCCAACCCCTCTTAAAGGTCGGCAACGCGCTTGTGACTCCCCTGGTGTTGCGGGTGCCCATGGGCGACGGTAATTGCTTACCATCAGGCTATCCGTCTGCTCGTTTGCCACCATGTCATAAAATTAAAAAAAAAAATGATGATTCTATCGTGTCCTTCTGTCGATGTCAATAACGTTGACGGCGACCTCAGAAATTAGGAATTACGCCTGTTATGGGCTCTGATGTGGATGGCCGAGACGATTATTGTCAGGCGTTAGGAGTGACCGCTCTAGTTGAGCACGAAGGCGGGGCGTAAATATTAAACAAACGAAAACGTATTGGAGTGTCCGCGACACGCAGCTACCGCTACCGCGAAAAACGATAATCGTAAATTTGTCGTTTCTATCACTCTCATGACGCCTTAATTGGAGTAAAAGAGAAAGATTATCGCAATATACGAACTTCGATGTTCGCGGTACCGGGCCTGGGCGCTGCGCTGCCCGTCCCGCCAAACGCTCCGCCTCTAACATCCCCTCAAGCCTTGGGTGCCTTTCCACTAGAGCCATGCTGTGCTACGTTTACAGACAAATCGGCCAAGCTATGCTATTAAGTTATGTGTTGTTTGTTTATTAGCGTAGCGAAGCATTGCTCTGGTGGAAAGGCACCCCAACAATACGCGTTTTAGGATATATAATATTAGTAGGCCCGAGTGTCTTAGGATAATAGTAATAGCTTACCGTCATAAAAGTGTGAAATATGGCAAATACCAGGATTCCAAAATGATTTGTGGACTTCAGCTTCGCCACTAGCATGAGCTCCATGACTGACACCAATCCCAACACTGCAGCGTACTGGAACAAAATGCGTAAGTACCAAGTTAGTTATTATAGTTGTTAGTACCAGCTGGCTCTTTCGGCTAACTCTTTGTCTATTGCAAACGTATAATAGACAAAGCCTCACTCTTAGGGCTAACGGTCACCGAGCATAAAGGGGACACACAGACAACAGACATGGCTTACTTATAGGGGATCCTAGTTGACAACGGAACTCTAAATAATCATCAACAGCCATCGATTTTATAGCGTTTTTTTCCTAACGAGATCTGTATATTGATAATGGAGTATCACTAAAATACCAAGTATTAAGTATATCAGCAATAAGCCAAGTTTTCCCTAAACAAGAGGTTAATACTTACTATCATAAGCGATGTCTTCTTCCCGCTAATGGCCCCGAAGTGTCCAAGCCCGGTGAGGCCCAAAATGAAAGTGCCCACGACGAGAGACCCAAAGATGGGCTCTGGTTCCCACGCGTGGGCGACTACCATCGCCGTTCCGAAAGAGACAGGGAATATCCCGATTGTCATCTGAAAGACAGGGCCTTATTAATATCTATGAACATGATCGGAGGGACCTTTATTGTGCCGAATCGAAAATGAAGCGAATACACTGAGCATGCCCCGACATGATTTTGGCCGGTTTTTTGTTTGCCTCGCTAGCTGTTCTCACTGGCTGTTTTTTATCAACACAAAAAGTAAAAAGTGCAATAAAGATGTTTGACAGAAGGTTTTATCAAGTGGAATGCTTATGTTCTGTTTAAAATGACCTACACGCGCTCTTATTCTCTTGACAATAGAGACGTGTTGCCCTCATTTTGAACACCTCAAATGCTTAGCTACTTTTGCTGCTGACTGTACAACTTGGCATGATGGGCATCAAGTATTTTCGGACTTTAAAATGTTTTGGTAATGACACAGTTGGTAAAGGTTTTGGTGAACTGAACAGATTTGAGGGTCGGAGTGCCCGACCCGAGATAAGACCTAATTTATTGACAAAAAAACGTGATAGATCTATGCGTCATGCCACACATTATTTTGGCAGTTTTCTTTATTAGAATATAATTTAATTATGCCTTTGATCGAATCACGATTTTAGTTTACTTTGTATGATTAACACAGGTAGCAACGAGCATGAAAATTATTGAAAGCTGTACTTAATAGAAACACATGAGAAACTCTTTGTGTAACAAACTTTTTGCTTACCGCGATACAAGAGTTGACAATCAGAAATAAGGTTGTAACGCCATATTTAGAACTGCTCGCAACCTCCATGTTATCTAATATTCGTTTTTAACACGTACTACTCGCGTTGCCAACTAATTTCGACTGAGCGCTGAAAAATCGTTTAATTAATGAAAATGTTTAAATATGGGAAACTCCTCATTTGTAACCATATATGTATAATTAAACTTAACTTTATGTTAAAATAAGTCGGTGTTATAATAATATCTACTTGACTACACTAGATTAAATCTCAAAAAGGTCCTCAGGTATTATTGTTCCAAGGATGCTGACGGCAGTTCCTCGTTGTATCGCAATGTTGTGCGAGGACGCCTTGGTACAGTTATTGTAATGCCTAGTTAATCTTGTGTTTTATTTAAAGATAAAGATTGTGTCCAAAGTGTCGTGTGGCATATGTCTAAAAAAAGAAATACAAGACAAAGGGTCAGCTCAGCATGAGTCGAGGCAGAGGAGTCACGACACTGATTTTCAGGAGGTGCTATAATGAGTAATTAAAATGAATCGCTTATAGCTGCATGTCAGTACTAAACTATGTCGGATTATTGCGTATATATTAAAGTTATTTATTGAAAAACAAACAGTCATACTTAAACTTTATACAAATATCAATTGACATAAAAAATAGACCTAAAGTTTCCTTAATTAAGAAAAAAAAAATAGGTGGCAAAACACTTGTATTGATTTCTGAATATAACATCACATAATTGACTTATTTATACAATTGTTGTTTATCAGACTAATTTTAACTATATTTTTAATTTGCTAGACAACCATCTTGAAGAAATGGTTTATTTCTTTACTCATAATTTCCAAATACATATAACATTGAGCTGTGTTTTCTCGCGCAGTAGGTAGACACATTGCGTTGAAAAAAAATTTTTTTATGAGCAGCTAATTAAATGAAATGTAGACTGTATTATTATAACCTTCAATATCAATGAATGCTACCTGTTTTAATAGTTTGGGAGATACCTTAGCGGTTTGACCACACCCCTAAAAATAGAACGATAAGGACAACTGAGCTCAGGCAAAAAATCCCGCGTTAAAAATGTCAAAAGTCTACGTTTTGTTCTCGACTTTCGTCCTCCAATATGAATTAATTCTTAGAATAAAGGAAATAAAGGAAAAATGAACAGCCCCGGGCGATACATGTCCATTGTTCTTATACTAACTGAGCTATAGAGGCTTGTCCAAAGGCTGCGATTTTCTCCACCATCTTTAAATACGCCTAGGAGGCGCCTAGCAACATCTACCGTAAAAGTGTTGACTCTTTTTTGCGGTATCAGTATCCTTACCATGAGTTGTGACTTTGAGGTTTTCGATAACGAGTATTGTGTTTACTATCTGTGCATCTCGTTCGCACTAAAACAGTACAAGCGAGATGTACAGATAGTAAACTCGATACTCGTTATCGAAAACTTCAATGTCACAATTCATGGTAAGGGTAATGAGTGTAAAAATCATATTGAGAATCCATCGATACCTATCGATGCGCTAGCCCATAACTTAATTATATTTTTAAGCAGAAACGTCTGTGAAACCATAATTCTTAGAAATAAAGGAATAATAGAAAATATTAAATGCCTCGGGTGAGACTGGAACTCACGACCCTGGGATACAGAGGCTTGCCCAAAGGCTGCGGATTTCTCTATCATATCCTTCCTTCTTCCTCCATTTTAACCAATGTTTGACAGGCTCCAAACTTTTTATTTTGATGGATAGGCGCCTCCTAAGCGCATTGAAGGATGATGGTGATGGACATCATTGATTCGATTCTTTTTATCGATACTTTTTTTTATTTTGACATAGTTATTCCGCCTCTTTGTAGCGGTGTTAAAAAGTGATGAATAGGTTGATCAAACGCAATTTACGCAATATAGGTATAATGTATTTGAACAAGGTACATAATTTACATAAAACAAATACTTTCGATACTGTTGTCTCGCTACCAGATATGATATGAGAGTGAAATATAATTAAAACAAATTAAATATGAAAAAAAAAACCTATTAAGTGTTAGTCCCGGATTACCCATGTTTTGTCAAAATATGTTTGCCAAATTATCATTTCCCATAAAATTTTTCGAAGAATTTCATTTGCCTAAAAAACTATTGCCAAATGAACTATTCGCAAATAATCGTTAAGCAAACTTAATATTTGGCACATTAATTAGTAATATTTAGGCAATTATTTGCTTACCAAATGGTATTTTGGTCAAATTTCATTTAGTCAAATGCTTGTTCTGGTATTGAGATTTCAAAAACAACTATTGTTTTGAGATAATTATAATAATTATATACTTTATCTTTTCTAAATTAATTTTGTTGAATTGAACAAGTCGGTTCTAGCTCGCGGTTAACCTAACACACTACTCCTCGCTTCGCTCGTCGTCGCACCTATCTTGGCTCTGTCACTCGTCGTTTCAAAAACAATTAATTTGACTAAACATTTATTGTCTAATGATTTTTTGCTTTAACGTAGGCAGTTGCTAAAAGGCCAAATGCCTAAACGTCTTTTGCCGTAGTAATATTATGCTAAATGAAAAATTGATTTGGCAAATCAAATATTTGCTAAAATTTATTTAGGTAATGTTTGACCAAAAGAATTTTGGTAAACTCGGGCCTTAACACTTGAAACCCTCACTACACTCAGGCGTCTATTTTAAAATTGTAGACCCTCCCTTAATTTAGATTTCAATTTGCATGAAATTACTTTGCTCCCTTGTGAATAAAAAGCAGTTTTGCTGTTAAAGAATATTAACGTGATTTCCGAGCCAGGTGTAAAAAATATTTTATTATGTTTTGACGACAGGTCTGGCCTAGTGGGTAGTGGCCCAAGCTATGAAGCCGACGGTCCTGGGTTCAAAACCTTGTGTCATTTATTTGTGTTATAAGTGTAGTAGTTTTGGACCCGGGTATGTCCTTAAACTACGTCCGACAATGAGAGGTAGGGCACAGCGAAGTACCATCACGCTCGAGTCTGGAGAAGCCCAAATGGGGAAGTACCTCCTCCTTACAGAAGACCACAGCCATAATAGCACTGCTACCATTCAGGTATGTAGTGGTGTGTTCCTGATGGTGAGTAAGGTTCCCAGAGCTCCAACCCCCCTTAAAGGTCGGCAACGCGCTTGTGACTCCCCTGGTGTTGCGGGTGCCCATAGGCGACGGTAATTGCTTACCATCAGGCAATCCGTCTGGTCGTTTGCCACCTTATGTCATAAAAAAAAAAAAGTACAGATATTTATTCTTGAGCCATGGGTGTTTTCTATTTATTTAAGTATTTGTATATTATATATATCGTTGGCTGAGTACCCACAACAAGCCTTAAGCTTACCGTGGGGTTCAGGCAATTTGTGCAAAGGTCGTGTAATTTTTTTACGGCAGTTAAAATCTTTGTTTAAGCTTGCAATGTAATATATACCTCCATCCGGTGTAAGATGAGATAATAAAATAGTTTCTAAGTATTGGCCACTTGAAACAGAGCTTATTGTTTTAATGGAACTGTAAACAAAAAATGTCGCCTAAGCGTTATCGGACCCTTAGATAAAACTGTAACACACTGCCAGCGACTTCGGCGAAGCGAGAGATTTTTTTTAATGATAAAGTCGGCTAACAAGTAGACGGATGGCCTAATGGTAAGCAATTACCGTCGCCCGTGGGCACCCCCAACACCAGAGTCACCGCCAGAGTCACAAGCGCGTTGCCGGCCTTTAAGATAGGAGTACGCTCTTTTCTTGGAGGTATAAGGGTCGTATCGGTCCGGAAATACCGTTGACTGCAAATCATTGCAGTTGTGATGTACAGTCAGCGTCATAGTTAGTTACAGTCAGTATGGTCAAATATATCGATACAGATCTTTAAATATTTGTGATGTGTGTCGATATATTTGGACATACTGACTATATGACGCTGACTGTACGAGACAGAAAGTTTCTATACAGAAACGCACAGTAGCGGATTGCCAACTAACTACAGTGCTTTACAGAATTAAATATACTACTAACCCGCTTAGTCATAAACTAAACGTCTCTCAAATCTAGTAATTCAATTAGATAAGTAAATGTATTCTATAATTTAATAAATATTTAACAAACTTAAATAGAAATAAAACTAATCTTAAATTACCTGTAAATAAAATAACTATAAATAATAAAACTATTTAAAATAAACCACTCTGAGCCGCTCCCAAAGCAAAGGTGCCCGTCACGCTCGCTGCGTTGCCGCGTTGAATAAATAGCAATGGACAACCTTTGCAGCCGAAACGACCCGCAGAGAAACTTTTCCCAATTAAATTAAAATAGAAGACATATTAGTGACTTGCAATCCGGAGGTCACAGGTTCGAACTCCGGCTTGTACCAATGAGCTTGTCGGAACTTATGTACGAATTAGCATTTGATATTTATTTACCAGAGCCTCTAGTGTAAGTTTCTTTTGACGTAAAAAAAACGCGTAAGTGATAATGTTATTTATATGGGAATCGCAAAGACGTTCGTGACGTAAAGTTACGTTAAAAACTTACACTCAGGGCTCAGATCGTGAGAATACCGAACTATTTCCAATAAAGCCTAGTTTACCCTCTGGGTTTGAAGGTCAGATGGCAATATTGCCTTCGTAAAAACTAGCGGTCATTCAAATAGGTTATAAATGTTACTTATTTATATCGCTGCTCAATATCGCTAGTAGTGAAACGTGTGGCTTAAGAACAAGTATTGAAATAAGACGCCAAGCTATTCCGTAGTCGATAGTGTCAAGTAGCCGCAGACATATAGAGTCAGAAACACAAAGCGCGCGAGTGCTGAGCAGTAAGATAGTGTGTGAAAACTTTACCCCAACATGACTGAGGATATTCGCAAAAATAATGTTAAAACATTATTTCTGATTTCGAACTCTTTGGGGGTAAGTAACGGTTTTATTTATTTACTAGCTGTGTCCCGCGGTGTTACCCGCTGTTTATTAGGGAAAAAATGTATGCCTATATATGTTGGGGTGTCAGCTAACTCCATACCAAATTTTATTAAAATCGCTCCAGCCGTTTAGGCGTGAAGAGCTAACAAACATACACACTCACAAACTTTCACCTTTATAATATTAGTGTAGATTTTTCTTTGGTGCTAATTCAGAAAAATACTAGAATTGAATGGCCGTAGGGCCGTAAAGGTTCTCAAGTTGCGACCACGCACAGGAAGACGCAGCGTGGGCAAAGCCCCCACAAGATTGACCGACGACCATCCACTGTGAGCTGGTGCCGCAGAACCGGTGATTGTGGGCCGGTTTGGGGGCGGCTTATGTCCAGCAGTGGACATATGATGATCATGATGTATATATTTATCGTCGTTATTAGTGTGGAAGATTAGAGCGAAATAATTTTTTTTTCCAGTTTTTATATGGTTGCTTTATGTTTTGTGATGGCTCGGGAAATGCATCCATCAACGGGAGTTCTACTCTAAACACAGTTTCTATAGTTCTGGGGATATGGATTATGATCGTGGCCTTGATCGGGTACTGCGGCGCCATCATGGAGCTCAGGAAAACACTTCACTTTGTAAGTATTGAAAACATTTACTTGATGAATTACAAGAAATTCATTCAAGAATTTTTTGTGTTTCATTTAAGTATTACATAATGTACCCTGTTGATTCAGATCGATCTTTAACATAACTATAACATAACTATAGTCTGTAACTTTTAGGTATTTAAAAAAAGGTAAATAATCTTGACATGTCTTTTTAACAAGGCAAGTGGGTAACAATTATGAATCACATATGATTATGTACATTATTTTGCTTTTGTAAATAGTCAATGATTTTTAAAAAGCGTTTTTCAATAAAACGACAGGTACCTACAATTCGGTTATGTCTAATGGCTAGGGAAACAACTGTATAACGTGTATCAATATAAATATACCTCTTCTTCCTCGCATTGCCGCGGCATTTTGCCACGGCTCATGGGAGTCTGGAGTTAACATAAATATACCTATCAGTTGATAAATGACATATCTAAATCATATTTTTAAGGCAGAATCGTCTGCTAGCTGTAAAACAAAAAATTAGAAAGGGGTGGCACATTGTTATCGATGAATTCTCAATGAAAATTGAGACTTCGATGCCGTTAAGTGTTTAATACGCTGGCGGTAGATGTGTTTATACGTCACCCATGATGACGTATACGACGTGGGATAAATAGAAAAATTTGACAAGTCTAGGCGGTACTCGTATTGCACAATTGGTAGTGCACTGGGCTCTAACTGGGCTAGTGATCCAGTGGTGGTGGGTTCGAGTCCCGCTGCGAATCAAATTTCTCTATTTTTCTTTGATTCAAAAATCGGAAATATCTAAATCTAGTTTCAATTGTTTTTTCTGTGTAGCTACTCCTACATGTTGTGTATATTATGTGATTTCAGTACAACACGTGCATGATTGTTTTCGTTATAACGGAGATCAGTCTACTAGCGACGACTAAGCCTCCACCGCGGCAGCGTGCCTTTGGTGATGTGCAGATGTCAGATGCAGAGTTAGATTTCATAAGCCTCATTTCCAAAACGGTCTTAACGGTAAGTTCCGTACTTAACTAATTGCCGGACGTTTTTGCAACTGCGATTCGCAACCAGTTGTGATTTAGGATTTTTATTTAACTACAGGTCTGGCCTAGTGGTTAGTGGCCTGCCTATGAAACCGACGGTCCTAGGTTCATCCCAGTAAGGGCATTTATTTGTGTGATGAGCACAGATATTTGTTCATGGGTGTTTTCTATGTATATAAGTATTTGTATATGTATTATATATATACGAGTAAGTACCCACAACACAAGCCTTCTTGAGCTTACCGCGGGGCTCAGTCAATTTATGTAAGGATGTTCTGTAATATATATATATATATATATATATATATATATATACATATACTCCTATATATATATATATAGATAGATATATATAGGAGTTCCGCGAAAAAACGGGACCTTCCTCGTAGCTTTCGAAAGATGTGAAAAGTAATCGCAACTGGTTCTGTACAAATATATATATGTAAATATATATAACTTCCAGTTGCGACCATATTTCAAATCTTACCCGTTTCGCGGAACTCCTATTTCTGCTCGGTTTGCCCTACAGGCATTTAAAGCTACCTAACGAACCTAACATACCTATTTTTTTATACTTGGGTTTCCTTCAAAGAATATACGAGCCTGTTTCTTCATTCGAAACTGGTTACGAATTGTAGTTGCCGGAGGGAACCAGTTATTGTGTTTCTATTGTATTTGCTAAATATTCAAATGGAACTTCCTCATATAATCAGATAGTTTTGAGATATATGTATTTATATTTCAGCTGCTACGTAGTTACAAACGAATAAACTCACGTGTAATTATATCGCACTAGGCGACATGTTTCGGGTAAGCTCTGGTACCCATCTTCATTCTTCATTCTTCGTGAGTTTATCCGTTTGTAACTAAGTAGTAGTAACATGGTTCACAACAGTTTTAATTGTATTATATTTCAGCTGGTGTCATTACTGCTGGGATTAGGGATGCTAATCAGCCCTGACGCTAACATTGCTGACAATACTGACGTCGCTACAACAGTCGCTAGCGTAAAGCCTAACCAGGACATTGTTGGCAACACTGACAAGGATCAGAACAACGCAGTTGGTACCTTAAAACTTGTTAAAGTGGTCTAGACCACACATCTGTGTTAATGTGAAATATAGAAAAAGTCTACATAATTGTAATTTGTATCTGGGCCATTCTATTTAAAGTTGTATGTATACTCAACTTTTTTAAATTTGGATTTTTTTGTGGTTTCTACAGAATTATGAGTTCTTTCGAGTCTGATAGGGGAAAATCATTCATTCCTCGCTCGAAACCGGATCGGAACGGTCGCCTGCATTGTTTCTTATCGCAGTTAACGCGCGTCATAAGTATCGGGACTTGTTTACCAGTTTAACTAGCATCTGAGTGCATACGACTTATAGCCTTGTATGAACAGCATTAAGGCTGATATTACTGTGTGTTTGAAGTTAAACTTTATAGTTAACTACCCAATCATAAAATGAATTGTCATGTTATAAGTGTAGTGAACAATTAGCCACTGATTTTGCCGAATGTGGATTATGTCGCGGACGTTTACATTTCGATTGTGCAGGACTCACAGAGACTAATTATCGTAAAAAAGGATCGGCTGCAAAGGCGGCCTGGCGTTGCATAAATTGCCGAAATATGCCTTCAACGGACATCGGGTCTACAGCTGACGTGTTAAACGAAATAAGATCCTTTCGCAACGATTTAAAGTCAGATATTGACACAATTAAAAGTGACGTCCATGAAACCTCGCGGGGACTTAAGGAACTCAACGCTAAATGGAGTGAACTCGAATCCTGGCGCACTAACATGGACGAGCGTTTGGTTCAGGTAGAAGACAAAGTGGCGTCACTAGGGGGTTTGCCAAAAAGCTTACGCGAGGCCCACGAGACTATCGAGACCCTTAAAAGTGATTTAAACTCTCGTGATCAATTCTCTCGTTTAAATAATGCGGAAATATCGGGGCTCCCCTTTAAAAGCGGAGAAAATCTTATGTCGCTACTAACTGACATATCGAATAAACTGGGTGTTCACATACTGGACTCCGACGTCGACTCGATACATCGTGTGCGTCGCTTTGGGACCGTCACCGCCACCGCCAGTGGCGGGCCTGCGCGCGCGGGCGCTGACCGAGAGCCAGCCGTCATCGTGCGCTTCGTGCAACGGCGCCGTAAGGACGAGTTGCTCGCGGCCATGCGTACACGTCGGACACTAACTACTGCTGATATTGGGATGTCGGGGCCTCCACAAAACCTCTACATCAACGACCATCTCACCCGTGAAAATAAAGTTTTGCTAAAGCAAGCCCGCGCAGTTAAAACTGATTTAAATTATTCGTACTTATGGGTTAGAGATTGCAAGATTTTAATACGCAAAAATGATAAAACTAAGATCTTGTACATCTCTAAAGAATCCGACCTCACTAAACTAAAATGACTAGTAATTATGATGTTCTTAATATTACGCCCTTTATGCCTAACGTTTATGCTTATTAATAATTACATGTTACATCCACTTATTCTTATCGCTTTATGCATTCTAAATATCTTAAGAAATTTCACCAGCTTCGCTTATCAATATTCCTGTTTTAACTACGCTCAACTATTTTTTGTACAGCTCGTCATTGTTTATTGTAACAATAGACCCGTTTATTTTCTATAAATTATTATATAAACTATTTATTATCGCCGTTTTTAATGTACCGGAGTTAAACGTTTACTACCAAAACGTTAGGGGATTGCGAACCAAATCACATTCATTTTTAGCTAACGTCCTTAGAGCCGACTATGACGTCATTTGCCTCACCGAGACATGGCTGACGAGTGACTTTAATGATTCTGAGTACTTTTGGAACGACTTTGCTGTTTATCGCCTCGATCGATGCTCGGCACGGGGCGCGGCGGAGCGCGGGGGCGGCGTGCTGGTGGCCGTGCAACGCGCGCGCGGGCTGTCCGTGCGCGAGTGCCCTGGCTGCGCTCCGGCCCGCGCTCCGAGGAGCTGTGGCTGAGCGTCGAGCGCGCGCCCGCGGCTGCGTCTGCGCAGTGTGCGCGCCCGCGAGCCGTCGATAATGCACGACGGACTAAGTATTACATCTGTTGTTGTTATTTCCCGCACAGAAATGATCATTACGCAGCCCTGCAAACCTTTTTTGACTCCACCTCAAATTTTACGACCGATAATCCAAGCGACAGTTATATTATTGTGGGAGATTTCAATATTAGTCACGCCGTCTGGACTCTAACAAACGGTAGTTTAGAACTGGATACCAATAATAATACGACCGCAATTTTATTATCCGATTTTCTAAATTTCTCTGGTTTAAAACAGTTAAACGGGTGCTCTAATGCAAATGACCGAATATTAGATCTTGTGTTAAGTGACATGTGTGGATCGGTCACTCACTGTATTTTACCGCTCACTCCCGAGGACGCTCATCACAAGTCACTGGACATATGCTTTGAATTTCCTGTCCTTTCTGTCATACACGATCGTCCCAGAGAAAAATATCTTTTTTATGCTGCCAATTATGCAAATATTAAAGAAGATTTAAGTTCAACAGACTGGACCCAAATGAGTAACATGAATACTGAACAAGCAGCCTCCTATTTTTATTCAATTTTGAACTCAGTAATTAAAAAACACGTCCCTCTCAGTAGAAAAAAAATATCTGGTAATCGCCCTCCGTGGTTCACTCGAGCGTTAGTTAAAGTAGGTCGTGAAAACGTAAAATGCATACCAGGTGGAAAACTTACAAAATCCACTCGACTATCTTTCTTTTAAGCGGCTGAGAACCAGAGAGCGTAAAATGGAACTAGATTGCTATAACTCGTACATATCTTTCACCGAAAATAACATACGTAATTGTCCTAAATACTTCTGGTCTTTCATTAAGTCAAAATTTTCTGCAAATCAAACACCAGACTGTATGAACTACGGAATTAACACGTCGACTGACTCTGAAACGATTGCAAATTACTTTAACGATTACTTTCATTCAGTCTTTGTTAGGAACATCGTTCAATATTTTCCCCCCACTATCGATTCATCTAATACCCCTATCGACATCGCTTCCATCAATATAAGTGGTGCTTTAGTCGAAAAACACCTGCATAATAAGTACTAACGTAAACAAAGGTGCGGGGGCAGACAAGATCCACCCACTCCTTATATCCCGATGTAGTAAGGAACTTTCCATACCCCTTTCTATTTTGTTCCGTAAATCGCTGACCGAGGGTTGTTTTCCGTCTATTTGGAAAACAGCACTAATTACACCAATACACAAAAGTGGGGACAAACATGACGTGACACAGTATAGGCCTATTTCCAAATTATGCATTTTCGGCAAAATACTGGAAAAAATTGTAACCACTGAACTGACTAATTGTGTAATTCGCATTATTTCCCCGGAGCAACACGGATTTCTCCGTGGTCGAAGTGTTGAAACAAATCTTGTCTTCTTCTCAGATTTTATTTTGAATACTCTAGACAATGGTTATCAAGTCGACGCCGTGTATACCGATTTCTCAAAAGCTTTTGATAAAATTAATCACACTGTACTACTACGAAAGTTATACGGTCTCGGTATACACGGCGATCTTCTCAGATGGCTAGAGTCCTACATACAAAATCGTAGTCAAGCAGTATCGCTTAGGGGCTACACTTCTAGATACCTGACTATTGATTCAGGCGTACCCCAGGGCTCTCATTTAGGACCACTCTTATTTATCCTTTACGTCAATGATATGGGTTCGTCACTTAGCGGATCGAGGCATCTTGTTTACGCCGACGACACCAAAATATTTAAAATTATAAAAACAAACAACGACTGCCTTGAACTACAACGCGATCTTGACCGTTTTGCTGCCTACTGTAACTCAAACCAACTACTGTTGAACCCTGATAAATGCAAATGCATCACTTTCACTCACAAGCGCAAACCTCTTTTATTTAATTATAACTTTTTAGGCCAACAACTAATTAGAGTTTCCTCAGTCCGCGACCTGGGTATCATGTTAGATTCTGAACTCAATTTTATTTCACATATAGATCTTATTACTGCAAAAGCGTATAAACAGTTAGGCTTGATACTTCGCCTGTCTAAACCCTTTAAGGATGCGAACACTCTAAAGATACTTTATTCCTCATATGTCCGTAGTATTTTAGAGTTCGGTTGCATCGTTTGGCCCCCCAATACACGATTCATAAAACACGAATTGAAGGAATCCAAAACAAATTATTAAAGTCACTCATTTTCCGCCTTGCTCTGAATCAATTTGAAGGTACCAGCAGGCGTCATGGTCTCGGCCCGTTGAGCGCCGCGTATATATAGACCAAATGTTTTTATATAAACTTGTAAACAACTATATTGATTCTCCAAACCTTCTTGAAAATATTAACTTTAAATTGCCTCGATGTATTCCCCCTCGCCATCCCCAAACATTCCATATCAGTTACTGTGGGTCAAATTTTGCCAGACATACCTTTTTTAGACGAGCCTGTCAAGATTACAATACTAAATTCAAAAATTTCGATATTTTTTCTTTGTCACTTGGTAAATACAAAAGCGTGCTGCAAAACTCAATTTTTTCTTAAGAATAACCTAATTATTAATATATGTGACTTCCTGCGCATGTAATTAGTTTTTTTTGCTTATTCTATTTTCTTTGCACCTAAACTTAAACCACTTAGCGATATTTACTGTTTGAACTGCTTTCATAGATTAAGTTAAAACTACCTCATATGTTATGCACTTGTTATCCTACCGATATGTTAAGTAGTCCTTGTAGATCTTTTCATAACAAGGTGCCAAACACCTTCCGTGCTCGATTTGTTAATGTTCATGAATTCTTTTATTTTAAATGGAACTAAAGGTCTGTTTGTTATTACTTTAGTTTACATATGTATTTACGTGACTGTTTGTTTCCTAAATAAATGAAAAAAAAAAAAAAAAAAAAAAAAAAAAAAAATATGTGTCTCAAGCTTTTTTATTTCATTCCGTTACTATTTTTCGTATATTTCATTTATTTCGGGACGGATGTAATAAAAAATGTATGAAAATCTTGGGACACATTTTTTCTCCAATCAGGCTATTATGGCATGTGGCGTTATTGGTGTCACCATGGGTACGACACAAAACAATAAGGTAAATGTCCGGGTGCCCGACAGCGTCCCAATATATGTCACTTTCAATTTTAAGTCATTTCAATAAAGTGCACTTTTTACGCACTAGTTAGGAAATAGTTATTTGTTATGCAAGGCTGCAAAGTGGTTATTTGG
Source organism: Grapholita molesta (assembly GCA_022674325.2). Classification (NCBI taxonomy): domain Eukaryota; kingdom Metazoa; phylum Arthropoda; class Insecta; order Lepidoptera; family Tortricidae; genus Grapholita; species Grapholita molesta. The sequence continues at coordinate 13,049,887 of CP053135.2, read as the reverse complement.
CGCTAGTGTTGAAATTGAAAGCTGAGCAAGCGAAGGAAGCTAAGATTGAACCATGAGCGAAGCGAATGGTTCAAAGATAGATTCCTGAGCGTAGCGAGGCTATCAAGACACGAGACGCCAAATAATTTTGCAGTCATGCGGAACACACAACTTTTCACCTCACTACAGCGAGGAAAATTCGAGCGGCAAGAAAAACAATAAAGCAAAACTCTTGCACGATTTTTCAGGAAAATCATATCGGCATCACTACTAGAATCATTCATTTTTATAGTTCAAACGTTGAGTTCAAAGAGCTTAGCACAGGACAAATCCGACAAATGTGATAACTTGAATTGTGATAACTTAAAACTTAAAAAAAATAATTACGGTTGCGTTCAGAAATTACAATATTAAGTAAACCTATATTTCAATTTCTTTATCAAATAAACATTGAAATGGTGTTTTATTTAATGGATTAATTAGTCAAAATATGTAAATTAAACTGAAATACTGTTAGTATGTACATATAATAAAACCTACTTATTTGACATAAAATAAAGTGTAGGTAAAAATAAAAAGTTAAAACCATGTTTCTGATTGGTTCTATCTATGGTTAATATGAACTCACCGCGGTACTGCGAACATCGAAGTTCGTATATTGCGAGCATCTTTCTCTTTTACTCCAATGAAAGTGACAGAGACAATCGTCCGAAATTTACGAATATCTTTTTTCGCGGTAGCACCCCCGTCACGCGTTGAAGGAGTTTCCGAGCGAGTGAGGTGAAAAAGATTTTTCACCTCACTCGCTCGGACAACCTTTCTTTATAGCGCGAAATCTGCGTGGAAAAGCCTATTTTATCCGCTAGCGTGGAAAAGTCATTCGAATTCCGAAGCCGATGATTGTAATTCTCTGTGGTGCATGTAACTTTTTTTTAAGTATAAAACTCCTTCAACGCGTGACTGGGGCGCTACCGCGAAAAACGATATTCGTAAATTTGGGACGATTGTCTCTGTCACTTTCATTGGAGTAAAAGAGAAAGATGCTCGCATTATACGAACTTCGACGTTCGCAGTATCGCGGTGAGTTCATAATAACCATAGATAATAACCAATCAGAAACATGTTTATGATTACAGATTTTTAACTTTTTTATTTTTACCTACACTTTATTTTATATCAAATAGGTTTTATTGTATATACTAATAGTATTTCTGTTAATTTACATATTTTGACTAATTAATCCATTAAATAAAACACGATTTCAATGTTTATTTGATAAAGAAATGCACCTTTGCACCTTTGCGCCTGGAGTGACGCGGGGCGGGTTATTTGACTAAATATGATTGTGTTCGTTTTTTGTGTATTATTGTATTTTTAATGTATATTAAATTGTGTAAGTTAGTTATAAATATTACAATGTTATTAATTACAATTTTTATAAAGAAATTGAAATATAGGTTTACTTAACATTGTAATTTCTGAACGCCACCCAAAAAATTTTTTTTAAGTTTTAAGTTATCACAATTCACGTAAATTTGTCGGATTTGTGTTTTAATGATTCTAGTAGCGATGCCGATATGATTTCCCTGAAAAATCGCGCGATAAGTTTTGTTTTATTGTTTTTCTTACCGCTCGAATTTTCCTCGCTGTAGTGAGGTGAAAAGTTGTGTGTTCCGCATGACTGCAAAATTATTTGGCGTCTCGTGTCTTGAAAACCTCGCTACGCTCAGCTTTCAATTTCAACACTAGCGCCAAATAACCTCTTTGCAACCTTGCATAACAAATAACTATTCCAAGCAAGCACATGTGAAAACTATGACGTTTGTAGGCTGACGTAAACGTTAACTAGCTAGACTATTGGGTGAGCTAGTCATTAAAAATACTATTTAGTTTGTTCGAAAAATACACAAGTAACACACACATTTTTTTAAGTTGCAGAACAAATATTGCTACATTCGTAGTGTAGAAGCTATCTCTAAAGTTATTGCTCTTATGACAGGAAACACCCGATATGTGTATACGTACCAGCTTTCAATAAAGGTCGGTGCCAACAGATACTTTACGATGAAATATAAATTATCTGCGCTGTGTGTGTTAGTTCGATAAATTATATATGGAGCCATGTTTAAAGATATAGGTTCAGATATTAGCGTAACTGCGTAGTGTGTGACTCACTTCACACTATAGTATCTTAAACTCTTAAGTTAGTTTAGTTTATTAGTTTATTACTTACACAAAAAGGTACAATTTAAGGGTAACATGAGTCCCACAAAACTGTTTGCACAGTTTGACTGTGGGATCTGAATCTCAACTTACATCTAATATAATTTAGGGTAAGACCGTGTTCACACTTCGACTTATTTCTACTTGGATTAAAATGTCTTAAATAAATACTGTTTGTTTATGTCTAATAAGCAGAGTTCGGCAGGGGTGAGCCATTTTGACGTCATTTTTGTCAAGTGTAGATATTAATATAGATACACCTCAGAAAGAAATATTAAAATAAAAGAAAATAAAAATTTCTTAATTATAAAAATAATAAAATAACACAACAGAAAGACGACCCAAATATCGTAGCGGTTTGTATTTTTTTAGTTATCAAATTACACCACATATCGAATGACAAGGCATGTCCATGTTGTGCAAACTCTGAAAACAGCTCACCTCCGTCGAGCTCTGCTAATAAGGTAAAGGGAACGTGCACAAACTATACTCCTCGCGGCGGATGATGATCCCTATGACAGTTCATATTAGTGATGGGTCGTGTCGATGTAACTTAACTTTTTAATAGGCAAAGGCGTGACTTGCATTCAGCCACGTTAGTAAACGTGATTTTATAAATATAATTTGCATTTCATATGTTTGTTATGTTGTTTTTATTGTAATTATTTAAGTTTTATGGCCGAAAAATGTAACTTTTTAACATTTAGCATCTAGTATTTTACGTCACGCTTGACGAATGTAAAAATAAAAATCCATCTTAAACATAGTGCTATCGAAAAAATTAGCATAATATAAAAATAACCTTACTATATGTATAACTGAAAACGGTTATAGGTTCATCGGACACTGAAAGTGTACTATTTATTTTGTACACTCGTTTCCATTATCGACATTTATTTTTGATACTTTTTGCACTAGTCGATATCTTCCAAACGAAGTAAGTTTTGCAGGGCGTAAACGTAATATCTGATTGAGATAACTTCTTGTAAATGTTCAGAATTGTTACAATTCCAACGGAAAATCATTGTAATGGCATGTATCTACCCTAAAATTAATAAACGCCATTTTTAGACGCCTCCAATTTGATTATAATGTAACGGTGACGCCACTACAAGTTAGTGTCGTAGGAATAACTGTCAGTGTCATAGGGATCATGATTCGCCGCGACGAGTATATAGGTGGCAGCACCAAATGACAAATGCAACACTACGCACCCGCGTACCCACCAAAGGATATATTTAAGTAATATTTTCGAGCTGTCATAACTTTTCTTATACATCTTATTATAGATAAGTATATCGAGTTGGAGCGTAACCAGAGGGCTGGGTCATATCATATCTCGGTCAGCGGATCAGTATTGCGATTCAACGGGGCAATGCTGCCAGCCTTCTGGGCACGCTGCCAGCAGACGGCGATTTGGGGCAGATTTTCTATTTATAGTTCTTAGTTTTATTTTTCTTAATCTTTAGCTTTTAATTATTATTTAAGGTTTAGTTTTATTGTTCTTATTTTAATATTATATATGTCATTCTATTGTTATTTTTTTATGATTTAAGTAATGAAAATAAACGCTTAATAAGTCAAAAGTTATTAAAAATGGGTTTCAGCCCATTAAATATGATATGGAACGTTTCCGACATATGATAAGAGGTCAAAAACATTAAACATTTTGTTTCCTTTGACTAGCTTCTAGCGCTGCATATTGCTGTTCATTTGTATTTAAACTTACGTGAGACATATTTAATGATTAACGATTAATACGGTACTACTCACGTTTATTTAGTCACTCGCGCCACATGTTTCGGAGAACATAGGCCTCCATTTTCAAGCACTAAGAGTGCTGAGTGTCCGTTCGGTTCGCCGCTACCATTACAGCGGCTCCGGTGTCGGACCGCCCTCAACCAGTTTGACATCAAGAGCGGCGCGGGCAGCGCGGCGCGCGTTAGTGCGCGACGGGCTGGTGACGCGAGCGGCGAACCGAACGGCCACTCAGCACTCTTAGTGCTTGAAAATGGAGGCCTATGTTATCCGAAACATGTCGCGCGAGTGACTAAATAAACGTGAGTAGTACCGTATTAATCGTTAATTATTGTTGTTCATGCCTACGTGGACCCCAATCATTCGGATGTGTTCTGAACAGTTTTTAAGGTTATGTTAGATTGAAAATAATAACTACAAAACTTGGGTATTTTCACTAATAATGTTACAAATTTATTCTAAGTACTTTAAACTTATAGTTAAGTACGTATATTTCTTTACTGCCTTAATCCATTTTTGGTGTATATCCCATAACCATGGCATTTGAGCATTATTCCTTGAAAAGTAATAAAATTTGATACAATATTTCTAGTTTGTTTTTTATGGTTTTTAGTGCAACCAGAAATGCATCAATGCATTATAATTATCGAAGAGTACTTTTAATAACACTAGATTACATTAAATGAAATAACTTGTAATATGGCTTAACCTTAACCTAGTCAAAAAGCCCGCCCCGTGCCACCCTCAGCGGAAAGGTGCCCATTACGCTCGCAGCGCTGAATTGCGATGGACAGACGTTGCACCAGAATTTTTTTAAGCTTATTTCATTTCTAACTCGCCTCACCACTTGGCTGTTTTAGCCCTACAATAATATTTTCAGCATATCCTCAGCAAAATAGGTATTTCAGTGCTGGCCAACTTTGTTTAACCCTCGCGCCCTGACATCCTCGCAACGCTCATTATTCCACTTCTTGAACCAATCGCTACTCGTGGTTCAATTTGGGAGTCTTTCGCTTGCTTGGGAATCAATATTAGCTCGAGCGGTTGAACAACCAATTTGTAAATTTAAAATAAAATTTCGAGCATCTTTTTCTTTTACTGCAATTAAGCGTCATGAGAGTGACAGAGACAATTTACGAATATCGTTTTCCACGTTAGCGCCGCAGGCCTTATACTAAGGGGAAGTAAACTTTTCGAGGACTTCAACGCAAACGAAACCGCGTGAAAGAATGATAAAAATTATGATAATGATAAGAATGATAAATAATTTTTATCATTCTTCGGGACCGATGTCTAAACCTGTTCAACAATTGGATATTCTTGGGAAATTTCTAATTCGGGTGATCTATAGCCAGTTGGTCAGGGCGTCAGGCTTGGTACCCCGACATTCGCAAATTTCGAGCATCTTTCTCTTTTACTCCAATTTCGACGTCATGAGAGTGACGGTAGCGCCGCAGCTGCGAATGGTGAAAACGTGGTTTTGAAATATTCGTGCCGTAAGAGTAAGTATCTCATCTATTTTATTTAATAATTTTTTGAAGTGCGCATTTTTATCGGCCTCATGGCGGCTAGAGGTTAAAATTATTATTGGTACTTGGCATTCATTTACATCTCATATCTATTGTCGTTTTTTTTATGTCATTTTTTTTATGCCAGGCGGCAAACCAGCAGACGGATTGCCTGGTGTTAAGCAATTACCGTCGCCCATGGGCACTCGCAACACCAGGGGAGTCACAAGCGCGTTGCCGACCTTTAAGGGGGGTTAGAGCTCTGGGAACCTTACTCACCATCAGGAACACAACACTACATACCTGAAAGGTGACAGTGCTATTATGGCTGTGGTTTTCGGTAAGGAGGAGGTACTTCCCCAGTTGGGCTGCCCCAGATTCAAGCGTGATGGTCAACGCTGTGCCCTACCTCTCATTGTTGGACGTAGTTTAAGGACATACCCGGGTCCGGGTCGTTGAAGTCGACAGCCACTTGAACTTGGCTCTCATTTTCACTTTCATCTTAGACTAAACGTACTTACAGAAATACTAAATCTCCGACTGTGCCATAGACGACACAGTCGGAGATATAATATTTCTGTCGGAAGTTTAGTTTTTTGTTCTGTTAGCGCTTGCAACACCGCTCCAAGAAGACAACCTACATACGGGATGCTGAACCAATAGGATCAATGGATGCTGGCAGAAGAAAGCCAACCAGAAGGCGCGACACTGGCGCCAGTGTTGTAGCTTTACGCCACCACATCTCAGCGGCGCTACCGCGAAAAACGATATTCGTCAATTTCGGACGATTGTCTCTGTCACTCTCATGGCACCTTAATTGGAGTAAAAGAGAAAGATGCCCGAAATATACAAACTTCGATGTTCGTGGTACCGCTGCAGGTCGGAGCCGGCCGGGAGCTCTCTCTCTCTGCTACTAACCACCACACTGGACGCCCGTGTCTTAGGCATTAAAGAACCTGTAGAACCACCAATAAAATGGTATTTAGTTAGATACAGAGTTTCATTCATTTAGCGCTACAAAAGGCGCTAACAGTTGGGAACATTTATTCTTATTCTTAAAGTTGTTCGGTATCATTGTAAGACATACGGGCCTTATCTAAATGAGGTCTAGGTTTTTCTTTCGTAAGCGAACCTCGGGTTCTAATTTAATATAACCGTGTTAAAAATGCTGGAACCAACGCTATCAGGGACATGACCAGAAAGATAAACATGTTCACACTATTTCATAATCAATAGAATTAAGCTACTTGCAAAGGATAAGCGTACTAAATGTAATTATATTGTACCTTATCATTCTTTTATGGATTAGGCGCGCTATTCGTAAATCTTATACAAGGTGGTAATTTGTTACGGGCAAATATTTTAATGATGATTACTATCGGACCTAGGGAACCTATTTACATTAATTAAGATGTTTTTTTTCATACATACAAATTCAGCAGACAATGTATTGCATCCACATAAATTAATGTAGCTATCTATACGTCATATGAGTATCATGTCAGTGACATTTGTTTTGTTTGGGCGACATACATTGCAGCTTGGTTGCACTTTAGAAAAATCATTACACCTAATTAATAACACAATTTAACGATATTATTATCCCATACGATTCATATGAACAGAGCCCCGAGTGTAAGTTTTTAACGTAACTTTACGTCACGAACGCGTTTGCGTTTCTCATATAAATAACATTATCACTTACGCGTTAAATACATGAATATAATTTTGATTACATCCTTATCTATAAATTAGTGTTAAACATACAAAATAAAATTAAATGTAAAAAACCTCGCCAAATCCCCCTGCCCCCGGTATGCTGCCCAGAATACTGGCGGCGTTGCCCTTCTGGATTGCCAGACTTAGTTTTTGGGCCAGGAAGGATCCGGGCCTGTAGTCCCCTGTGGCAACTATAAGCAACTATAACTTACGCGTTTGTCAACGTTTTTTTACGTCAAAAGAAACTTACATTAGAGCCTCTGGTACTATAGCTGAATTAATTATTCGCCCGAATCAAATACCCACGCAGTATTTTAGTATGTAGTAAGTACTGTAGTGATATTGAGAAGAAAATAAAAATTTGTTTGAGTCACCACATATATAAAAATTTATTAAAAATAATTTTTGAGGTGGGAAATATTTTCCCTCTAATTTGTGAAATGAAATATTATAACTTAAAATAAATTAACACAGAAAATATGCGTTTAAAAAAAAATAACCAATCAATTAACAAAAAGTACGATGGGAAATAATTTCCCAATTTTCTATTAAATTCTATCAGCTTGTTACATGTTGATTGCATGGACGGAAATCAATCTAACATAATGATTTATAAGAAAAACCCTACCTGATCCCCACTGGTACCAGTAAATTAAGGTTAAGGCTGAGACCACAACAAAATTATAATTGTATACGAAAACTTAGCAAACATGTAATAAAAGGGAAACTATGGCAGTACTACTCCTGCACGTCGGTGTAATGATATTAGTAAAAATAGGTGGGCACTTTCCTGTAGGTATGCTTCGTGACAAAACTTCCCAGGTGAGAAGTTCCCGTGGCAAAATTTGGTATGAAAGGGTGTGGTCGTTGATCAATGCAATAACTGTTCCCGTAGGAAAAACTGTGAATGAAGAATTATACATTTTGATATTTCTAATATTGATACATTCTAAAATTGATACATGCAAATAACTAAGGTAAAAACTCACCCGCGACAAAAAGCGGTTTTCTTTTAAGATATGACAAAAATAAATCTTCTGTTCTCTGGTCGTTATTTAACAAAAATTCTTTAATTCCTTCTCAATACTTTCATTTCTCATTTTTTTGACACCTCTCTGACACCAAAAATCAATCTCTGTTAAAAATATATTTTTCTTTTATCTTGCACTCGTGTAAGAAGGTTTTGAAGCTAACCGGTAAATAATAAAAAAAGGTTTCTTATGCAGCGTAATGCTGCAGACATCCTCTTACATATACAAAAAAAAATCTATTTAGGTAGTTGTTACGAAGACAAATACCTAAATTTCACATACCAGCTTATATACTCGACAGATTGAAGCCCTAATAAAAATAATACTCAAGTAACAAGCAAAATGCTCAGATAATTGTTTGCACATAATATACAAATCTTAATCTGAACAAATGTATCATTTTGTCTGAAATATGAAGTAACTAAACACTAAACTCAAATGATTATTGTGTAGTTGCAACAATACATTTCGAAACAAACTGTATTATTGCCTATACAAACCTTAAAGCCAACCACAAAATATGAAAATAATAGCCTTAATTAGTGCAGGTTACTGCTGAAGCTATTTTAATATGTCTTTAACATGATAAGGTCCAACGTGAGGTGAATCCACATCAGCAAGCTCATAAACTTGTGGTGAAACACGCCTGACTACGCGGCAAGACACAAACCGCGGGGCGAACTTCCCACTAGTACCTTCTGCGGTTGAACAACGCTGAAAATTCTTCCGCCAAACTACTTCACCTGGTTGGAATATGACAGCCTTCCTATTTTCATTAAATATATTCGCGTTCCGCTGAAAAGCAAGGAACAAGGAATCAGCAACTCTAGCATAAATATCTTGGAGCGCTAGAAGACTTGAAGCGCGATCACTGCGACTTCGGACCAACTCTGGGCCTGGAGTCTGATGAACACGTTGTCTTATAGTTTCCACTTCACGTCCGTACATTAGAAAATTAGGTGTATATGAAGTCGCAAGATTGACGCAGGAATTCAGATATAATGCAACTTTTGGCAAATTCCTTGCCCAAGTGCGATTATCGTTCCCCACCAAAATGCTGAGGGTCGTGACGACGGTTTGGTTGTAGCGTTCTGCGACGTTAGCTTGAGGCGAGTAATAGGGTGTATAGCATGGACCAGGAATGTCGTAAGATCTCAAAAAATTTACAAAGGCCTCGCTTCGAAAAACAGTAGCGTTGTCACAAAGAACGTTGGATGGAGTTCCATAGCGTAATATCACTTCCGATTCCAACGCAATGGTAATACTTCTCGTATCAGCTTTCTTCAGAGGAACCAACCAGATAAATTTAGTAAAAACGTCGACCATGGTTAATATATATCGAAATCCATAATAGGCTATTGGCAGAGGACCCACCAAATCAATGGAAATTAAATCAAGTGGAGCGTAAACAGGTCTTGGATAAAGCTGTTGTCCACGCGGCTGGGTATTCGCAATCTTGTATGCTTTACAAATTTGGCACTCCGCAAGGTAAGCGATTACATCGCGATACATATTTGGCCAATAATATGTGCTTCTCAACTTTAAGTAGGTCTTCATGACTCCCGGATGAACATTTGGGAACTCAGTGTGAATCTCGGCGATAGCTTCTCTTATTTTATCCTTAGGCAAAACAACCCGCCATGGATTAGACACTAAGGGATTATCAAGCGCCATCCTTCGCATCAAAACTCCATCGTGTATCGCATACGCCGGAAATGTTTGTGGTGTTTTTGTTACACCCGTAAATACCCTTTCGAACCAGGGATCTGTGGTTATACCGTGACCCCGTCTAAAAGAAATCAAACCTACTTGAGGACGAGACAGAACGTCTGGGACAATGTTTAATACACCCTTTCGATGCTCAATCTCGAAGTCATATTGAGATATTAGTGTAGCCCAGCGAGCTAGTCGACCACTCGGATTGTCCAAAGTAAGTAGCCATTTTAACGCAATGTGGTCTGTAATAATTTTGAATTTCGTCCCGTCAAGATACCCTCGAAAGTGTTTAACAGAGTCCAAAACTGAGAGTAGCTCACGTTCCGATGTGGAATAATTTCTTTCCGCTTTGGAAAACAACCGAGAGAAATAAGCAATAGGATGCTCTTCCCCGTCAATAATTTGGGCTAAAACTGAACCAAGACCCACTGAACTGGCATCACATTGTAAGACGAACGGTCTTGAAAAGTCTGGACATGCCATTACCGGAGAATTAATTAGGACTACCTTCAGACGCTCAAACGCCGATTCAGCGTCATTACTCCATGAAATAGGATCTTTACCTTTTCTTTTTCCAATAAGGGCCGTCAAAGGCGCGATGATCGACGAAAAATTGTCCACAAAACGTCTGTAATATGAACACATACCTAAAAATGCTCTAAGAGATTTTGCCGTTGTAGGTGTAGGGAAATCTCTTATCGACTCAAGTTTTTTTGGGTCGGTTTGGAGCCCCCGTTCGTTTACGATATATCCCAAATACCTTAATTCGGATTTACAAAATTCGCATTTTTTTAGATTTATGGATAGACCAGCCTCACTTAAACGGTCACGTACTTTAGTGATTAGATTTAGATGGCTATTAAAATCCCTAGAGACTAGAATTAGATCATCCACGTAACCAAAACAAAGTCGTCTGACTCTGCTGTAAATTCAAAGTTGACGATCATGTCAGTGAGTCGTTGCATTTCTGACGCAGCATTAGTGAGCCCAAATGGCATACGAACGAACTCAAATAAACCTCGTTGGGGTACAATAAACGCCGTACGTTCACAACTGTCCTTATCAGCTAGCGGAATCTGCCAGAAAGCGCTTCTAAGGTCAAGCGATGTTAGGTATCTGGCACCACGTAAATTATCTAGAATATCTTGGATCCGTGGTAGCGGATAGGAATCGCGGACAGTTACACTGTTTAATTTCCTACTATCCACACAGAATCTGACACTGCCGTCACTTTTTGTTACCATCACCACTGGGCTAGCCCACGATGATCGAGAAGGACGTATGATTCCCATTGCCAGCATTTTGTCAATCTCTTCATTAAGAACCTTCAGCTTGACAGGAGACAGTGGGTAGTAACGCTGTCGGATGGGCGGACCAGTAGTCTCAATTTTGTGGGAGAGCCAAGACGTGCATCCAAGACCAATCTTGTCAGACGAGATGCCTTCCAAGGAGCTAATAACGGCTTGGAGCTTAAGTTCTTGATCAGAAGACAGGGCTCTTCTTGGATGTAAATAACGAGTATCAATAGTCTCAACGCGCTCACAGACAGCGATGTGAGTGGGTGGCACAAAAAGTTTGCCGCTCTTTTCGCCTTTAAAAAAGTCCTTGATGAGCGATGTCAAACCACACACGTCCCAGAACTCCATACCGAGAATGAATTGTGTAGGTAATTTACTACCTACGAGGCACGGGTGAATGATAGATAATCCATTAAAAAAAATAGAGAGTGTTACTCCACCAAGAATCTCGATCGGTGAATTGTCCGCAGATACTACTACTGGCATTGATCCGGTGTAATAGTTCAAGCCTAAATTCCTAAGAAGTGAGATGTCTATGAGAGATTTCATTGCACCCGAGTCTAAAAGAGCTTTAACAGGGGACATAGAAACGGACACTTCGACAAATAATCTATTATCCAGACAGTTATTTATCACTATAGGCGACACCGAGGAATGTTGTGTGGCATCGCCGTTACCTAGTTTTGCTGCGAGAGTGGGTTACAGTTGAGACATTTCTGGGTAACAGCGCCTGCCCGCTTGCACTGAAAGCACACTACGCCCGGAACATTAGGACATCCCCTATAATCGTGTCCTGACATGTCACATTTCAAACATGTTGGACTTGTAGTGTTCATTGGGGCTACAATTGTCGTTGAGTCCGACTGTGACTGGAATGCCTCAAAGTTTTTAGCTACTTCCAACAATGTGTCCATGTCTCTTATAATATTTGATGCTAGGCATGGGTGATACCTTGTATGAAGACCGTATTTGACGATAGTGAACAACTCATCTTCAGCGATTGGGACGCGCAATTTAGCATTAAGATCACGAACCTGAATAATAAAATCGACCACGGTCTGAATATCCGACTGTTTTAATTCTCGTAATTGGCGTTCGGTTTTAAAATCAAAGTCAACAATATCAAATGTGCGCATAAAGGCAGATTTCAAATCAACATACGAAATTCCCGACTGGCGAATAGCGCGAAAATATTTCAGAGCGCTACCGGAGAGCAGCTCGTGAAACCTCTGTACAACATAGGCCGGATTAATCCCTCGCGCGATGCCTTCCTCTTCGACACGACTGAAAAATTCACGCACGCATTCAACACCCGAAAAGGTGATATTCCACTTAGTCAGTGACTCGGGTTTACAACGCAAACTTGTAAGCATCGGATTTGGTAATCCAGGATGGACTCCAAGAGTAGAAGCAGCAACTGGTTCGGACCGCTGTGGTGATTCGGCAATAGAGTAAGAATGCATATCACCACTGTCCATGCTTTGTCCTAGTAGGCGTGGTTCAGCAAATGGATTAAGAGACCGGTGTGGAGTTTCGCCAATGGGATCTTCCCCTTGATTCGTCATTATGTTTAATATTAAACTTTAAATACAACTATAACGTAATTTGTAGAAACAAATGGAAAAGTGAAAAGTAGGGCCGTACAAACGGACTCCCTCCCTTTGGAAGCAAAAAAATAAAAATAAAAAAATCTAACAGAGATTAGTTAGTTATTTTTGAGTTCGGGCGCCAAATTGTAGTGATATTGAGAAGAAAATAAAAATTTGTTTGAGTCACCACATATATAAAAATTTATTAAAAATAATTTTGAGGTGGGAAATATTTTCCCTCTAATTTGTGAAATGAAATATTATAACTTAAAATAAATTAACACAGAAAATATGCGTTTAAAAAAAAATAACCAATCAATTAACAAAAAGTACGATGGGAAATAATTTCCCAATTTTCTATTAAATTCTATCAGCTTGTTACATGTTGATTGCATGGACGGAAATCAATCTAACATAATGATTTATAAGAAAAACCCTACCTGATCCCCACTGGTACCAGTAAATTAAGGTTAAGGCTGAGACCACAACAAAATTATAATTGTATACGAAAACTTAGCAAACATGTAATAAAAGGGAAACTATGGCAGTACTACTCCTGCACGTCGGTGTAATGATATTAGTAAAAATAGGTGGGCACTTTCCTGTAGGTATGCTTCGTGACAAAACTTCCCAGGTGAGAAGTTCCCGTGGCAAAATTTGGTATGAAAGGGTGTGGTCGTTGATCAATGCAATAACTGTTCCCGTAGGAAAAACTGTGAATGAAGAATTATACATTTTGATATTTCTAATATTGATACATTCTAAAATTGATACATGCAAATAACTAAGGTAAAAACTCACCCGCGACAAAAAGCGGTTTTCTTTTAAGATATGACAAAAATAAATCTTCTGTTCTCTGGTCGTTATTTAACAAAAATTCTTTAATTCCTTCTCAATACTTTCATTTCTCATTTTTTTGACACCTCTCTGACACCAAAAATCAATCTCTGTTAAAAATATATTTTTCTTTTATCTTGCACTCGTGTAAGAAGGTTTTGAAGCTAACCGGTAAATAATAAAAAAAGGTTTCTTATGCAGCGTAATGCTGCAGTACCTACTTAAATGTATTAGCAACTACGTGCTTTAGCGTGCCTGCGAGATAAAGTAAATATATGTGCTCTCTAGGTAATTCCCACTAATTTAAAGATAAATGAAAAATGACCCGGGTATGTCCTTAAACTACGTCCAATAATGAGAGGTAGGGCACAGCGATGACCATCACGCTTGAATCTGGGGCAGCCCAACTGGGGAAGTACCTCCTCCTTACAGAAAACCACAGCCATAACAGCACTGCTACCTTTCAGGTATTTAGTGTTGTGTTCCTGGTGGTGCTATACCGCTCTTATTTATTGTTCCGCTGGCCACTGCGCGAAGCAGCGTTACAAAGGGTTACCCGTGTTTACGCATAATTTGTTTTGTAATAATCTTCGATATTTAAATCGAAAGAAAAATAGAAAAAATTGACTCGCGGCGGGACTCGAACCCACAACCACTGGATCACTAGCCCAGTGCACTACCAATTGTGCTATTCGCTTACCCAGTGTTAGCCAGAGCCAAATTTAAATTAGGTTCAGATTCGTTACAGTAACTGCGTAGTGTATGACAGACTTTACAAATTTTACACTAACTGTTCGGATTAATCCCTGACGCCTCCTTCCGCCATTGTTCTACGCGGCAACATTACCACCCTCACCACCTGGATAGTTGGAAATCCTCTACTGTGCGTTTCTCTAGAAACTTCCTGACTCGCACATCAAAACTGTGGAATGATTTGCCGTCAGCGGTATTTCTGGACCGATACGAAACCCTGTAACTTCAAGAAAAGAGCGCACTCCTATCTCAAAGGCCGGCAACGCGGTTGTGACTACCCACTGAGTGCCTAAGGGTGCTCATGGACGACGATGATTGCTTACCATCAGGCAATCCGACTGCTCGTTTTTTTTATGATATAGGAGGCAAACGAGCAGACTGACCGCCTGATGGTAAGCAACTACCGGCGCCTATGGACACTCGCATCACCAGAGGAGTCACAAGTACGTTGCCGACTTTTAAGATGGATATACGCTCTTTTCTTGAAGGTTTGGAGGTCATATCGGTCCAGAAATACTGCAAACGACAATTCATTCCAATGTTTTGGTGTGCCACCATTGCCATAAACTCATAAATAATATAAAATAATCTATAAGTAAGAACAAATCAAATTATTTTTTATGAAAATATTTTGATTTGCTTTGATTTTTAAGTAGTAATACTACTATATAAATTAAAAGTAGAAATAGATGACATATGCTTAAGAAAAAGCGACGAGGACCTCCGGCGTTCGAGACGGGATTACGGGAAGTACCTATATGTCATCTATTTCTACTTATCAAGGATCGGACAAACGCCCGTCATTTTGAAAATATAACCCTGTTCTGTACAGCAGAGACTTCCTTATGTTAATAAAAAAATAGTATTTTATACATTTATTGGACCATAATTTATATCCAGTAACAAATTAATTTATGATTGACATTCCGAAATTTACTTGCGCCAGTAAAATAGAATGACCAATTTTTTTTCTAAATTTTCAGCTGTGAGCCTATAACGATGTGATTTTAGGACCCATTTATGTGTTGATGAAGTCCGTTCACAGTCTTATAAAATAAATTATTTTAACATCATAAAATAAGGAAGTCTCTGCTGTACGGAACAGGGTTATATTTTCGAAATGACGGGCGTTTGTCCGATCCTTGATACTTATAAAATAATCAGCCAGACATCTATGGCGGGCAGATCTGTTGGTATGTACTTATATTGCTATCAAATGACGTGACACAGAAAACACTGAATAGCTGACAACTGTGATGCTAACAATAGGTCCTTACGTAGGTAGTTAAGTAGGTATTAGGTACGAGTGAATCACATACATTTCCTAGCACTCACCGATAAGAGATAACTTATCGCTATCAACTAATCAGACGGTCGAGGGGAATGTTTGGATCATGTCATGAGAGATACAAAAGGAATATCAGATATTTTTTTTTATGACAATGGCGGCAAACGAGCAGACTGATTACCTGATGGTAAGCAATTACTGTCGCCCATGGGCACCCGCAACACCAGGGGGGCGCTACCGCGAAACACGATTTTCGTAAATTTCGGACGATTGTCTCTGTCACTCTTATGACGTCTTAATTAGGGTAAAAGAGAAAGATTCCCGAAATATACTAACTTCGGCGTTCGCGGTACCGGGCCAGGGGAGTCACAAGCGCGTTGCCGGCCTTTTAGGGGGGTTAGAGCTCTAGGAACCTTACTCACTATCAGGAACACAACACTACATACCTGAAAGGTAGCAGTGCTATTATGGCTGTAGTCTTCTGTAAGGAGGAGGTACTTCCCCAGTTGGGCTTCTCCAGACTCAAGCTTGATGGTACTTCGCTGTGGCCTACCTCTCATAAATTAATCCAAGTAAAGATAATTGAATCCAAGCATTAACCTCTGTTTCAAATTATTGTTTTTATTTGCTACAGTGCATAAACAGTGAGAACATTTGCTATCATAAACACACTTTGAGTCACCTTCTACTCTTTGAAAATGAATGTCAGAGACAAAATAAACTAAGTAAACGTGTGTCCTGTCACCAACTAACTAGCCTTAACCCTTTTATTTAACGTTGGCAAATTGTGTTCCGCAAGCCCTGCGGGAGGGTATGTTGGAAACTTGGCCCAAGAAAAGTCGGAATGCCTGCCTCGCCGACTAGCGGCGGGGACGCGGTAAATCATCATATCATCATCACCAGTACCCTTACCATGAGTTGTGACTTTGAGGTTTTCGATGGAGTTTACTATCTGTGCATCTCGTTCGCACTAAAATAATATAAGCGAAATGCAACCCCAGGTTGAGATGGTTCCCAGAGCTCCAACCCCCTTAAAGGCCGGCAACGCGCTTGTGACTCCCCTGGTGTTGCGGGTGCTCATGGGCGACGGTAATTGCTTAACACCAGGCAATCCGTCTGCTCGTTTGCCGCCTATATCAAAAGAAAAAAAAAACGAAAACCTCAATGTCACAACTCATGGTAAGGGTACAGTCCGCGACCCAGTTTGCCTACACGTATTCCTAAACCTGCGACAAATTGCGCTAATGGTAGTTTTCAGAAAAAAATATGACGTTGTCCTACTCTGCGTAAACTACATACAGTCAGCAGCAGAAGTGGCTAAGCGTTTGAAGTGTTCAAAATGACCTACACGCGCTCTTATTCTCTTGACAATAAAGATGTGTTGACCACATTTTGAATACCCCAAACGCTTAGCCACTTCTGCTGCTGACTGTACATATATTTTTGTGAAACATTGTCGGAACTCGAGGTTAATAAATAAAAATTGACATCTAAAATAATACATATGATTATTACTCGTAGTTTTTATTATTATTGTAATTATACAAATTATTTATACAAAAATAATCAATTGTCACAAAATTGTTATTTATACATATTCCACGTCACGGCCGTAGCAATTTCGTTGTTATAGATAACAGATAAGCTAGAAGCGAGTGTTTGTTTAGGCCTGATAAATATCATACCGGTAGTGATCACCTGTCAGTAGTACGCGGCAGTTTACTACTACTAGAAAAATTATTTATTATTAATTAATTTAGAAAGTATTTATTTATTTGAAAATGTGTCTCGCGGCATTTGTTGTGAAATATGTGCTATTTTTTGCGAATGCTGTGTTTTCGGTAAGTCATTTTCAGTGATCGGCACTAACGGTGCAATACTTTAACAAAACTTTTTGAAATCAGTAATATGCTTACTATTAAGAAAAATAGGAATAACTTTGACAAATTAGTGTCCAATTTATTTGTCTATCGGAATCTTGATATGCCAATATTTGAATGTAAGAATATAATTGTTTGTATGGTGGTACTGGTATACCTACACTCTTCTTTTATATCCGTTTAACGAGTTTTGTTAAAGTTTTGCACCCATAGTGCCGATGACTGGTCATTTTAGACGTTTATGGCCTAGATACGGAAAGAGAGGCATTTTTGACGGGACAATAGTCCGGTCAGGCTTGTCAAACACAGACAAAAGTTTAGACTCAGGAAGTACTGACACACACTAAAGTATAGTCAAACAAAGTGATCTTATATACTTATAACAAATACTACCTAGCTACCTGAAACTCCGGATACCGTTCTCCTATTCAGATAGCCTGTACATTTAGGACAATTATGTTAGTTATAAAACTAAAAATAGTCCCTCTGTTAAGTTGTATAGTTCTTCCAACCTAATAATATACTAAAAGTTAGTAAAGAGGAAATAGATAATATACTAAAAATACAGTATAATAAATTTACCAACGCAAAACTTTGAAAATATAATTATCATTAAGTATCATATTTTTGCTTTCTAAGAGTTACTAGCGCAAGTAAAAAAATCATTTGAATTTAACTTAATATGGATTATGAAATTAATGTATAATATTGAAAAGGCAGAAATCCGTATCAATTGTACATTAGTTTATTTAAATATTTATATATATTTTTAAGTTGTTGTATTATTTCCTAATAAATAAATTCCGCAGTATTCCGTCCTCTTTTAGTAGTTAAAAAGTGCTAGTTGTTGAAAAACGGGAATCATTTGTTTTATACGACTACTGACTACCTACTGAATTTTTTACTAGTGTTCATAAACACCTGAAAATAACCTAGAATGTTTGTGTTATTTTTTTTTATAAATAAGTTATAGGACTGAGTAATATGTTTAAGTGACTACGTGTTACATTATTCATTAGCACTGTCCTTAACATAAAGCAATTATTAAAACATAAAAGTGACAAATAACGTTCGACGATCGGTCTGGCCTAGTGGGTAGTGACCCTGCCTATGAAGCCGATGGTCCTAGGGTCGATTCCCAGTCGGGGCATTTATTTGTGTGATGAGCACAAATAGTTATTCCTGAGTCATGGGTGTTTTCTATGTATTTAAGTATTTATATGTATCGATCTATGATAATATATCGTCGTCTAGTACCTACAACACAAGCCTTACTGAGCTTACCGTAGGACTAGGTCGATTTGTGTAAAATTGTCCCGAAATATTTATTTATTTATTATTTATTGAAATAAAATATCGGACTGTGATCCCTGATTATAACTAGAAAGTACCCAATTAGTTTCGCACCGTTACCCTTGGCACTATTTAAAGTAGGACAAAGTTAGTTACCTACTTTAAACAGATAAAACATTTCGCGAAAATCATACAGTCATACGTATCCGCCCACCATACTTCGCAGCCTTGAAATCCTTTAAGACTCATTTAAATTGTTCACTGTTGTTTCGAGTATGAATTCCAAATTCAAATTAATTTGTAAGTCGTAAAATAACATTCATGTACAGTCGCCATCAGATATATCGGAGCTAAGGAGGTGGTCACAAATATCTGCACAATGCCTCTAGTATCAAGGCAATAAAGTTCATGTTCAGATTACAACTATATCGTATATATATTTTTTAATTATTATTTTAATTTTTAATCAAACATGAGACTAAGTTAATGTAATAAATAAAAATTACCTACTTTATAAAACGTAAAATAACCTTAATCTTAAGTCTATTTACATATTATAACAGCCCCCCCTGGATCGTACCCGGCTCAAATGTCCCCATTACTCCTGCTGCGTTGCCTCTCTAGACAGCAATGGAGAACTGCTGAACCAGATACGATCCAGAGCGAGGATCGCAACCCCTGTCCCGCAAACGACGCCCCAGCTCCTTAAATAATAAAATGCCCTTCACCCCCCAGGGCCCCGCCGTCTAAATCGCTACCGGCACAAAGTCGCAGGCAGACTCAAGCGGCGTACTTGGCATATTGGATGTTCAGATATTTGTGACTCCCTCCACAGCTCTGATATATCTGATGGCGACTGTATGATTCACATTGAATCGAATTTAACTCACAAGAAAAACGCACGAATTATTTTTTCACACATTTTTCCTATATATTTGTATCTTTCCGTTATACATGTCTTTCTTCAAATAATATGTATTACTCAAAAGTCAAACGATTGTCTTCTCTACTAGCCAACCATGAGGCAAAAGAAGAAAAGATTGTAGGCGGCTTAATGAACTATCAGGTCCTCTGGGTTACCCCTAAAACCACCGTTTCAGTGCATTTAAAGACAACAAAACATATATTTTTGTCGTAACTGTCCTTTCCATAACGGGTCACCTACCAAACGCGTTACTAGAACGCGGTGCTACTTCTTCTAACAATCTTTTTGCAAACTGGCTGCTAGGATTGAATAACAACTTTAATAGTTTTTATGAATGATAATAAGGGTTCTATACCGCTACCATGAGCTGTTTAATACTCATGTTCATTTAGTCATTCGCGCGAGAGTCGTTTCGGAGAATATGGCGACACTAGCGGCGAGCCGAACGGACACTCGACACTTTTAGTGCTTGAAAATGAAGGCCTATATAATGTTCTCCGAAACATGTCGCGCCAAAGAAACGTGAGTAGAGCCATAATTATCAATTATCATATTACAATGACTCACGAAAGTGTAATTCTAATTACATAGTTGTTTTATCCGGCGGTGCAGTATGAATCAGATATATGATAATATTGATAATTATGCGATCGCCAACTCGCCTGACAAGCATGGCAATTGGACCCCCATGCTCAGAGATCGCTTACATACATTTTAGCCGTATGCAGTCCACTGCTGGACATAGCCTCCCACAAATATGACTTGTATCATCTTGGGGGGTAGTTGCCATAGTCACCACGCTTGGCAGGCGGGTTGCGACCGCAGTAGCTATAGATTGGGTTTCGACTGACGCTGCTGCCCGTCCGTAGGATTTTTCCCTTTGGTGCTATTCTAATCAGCCTGCATCACAGGGCAAAAGATCGCTTCCTATGGCCTAATGTCCCGTGAACGTCAACTGCGGTCCACTGGTAATCTAACCCTCTCTCTTCCTTTTCATCGAACAGGTTTCATTACCAATTCGTTTGCTATACAGGTGGCTCGGCTCTGGAATGGCCTTCCCTCTGAAATTAGAAAAGCTCCGTCCAGCTATGCTTTTAAAAGGTCTGTGCGTGCTTTCTTTGCTGGCAATTTAAAGTAAAATTCTATCTTCTCTATAACTACTTTTCTTGGCGAGATAAAGCTATATATATGTAATATTTATTTATAATAATATATGTGTATTATGTATTTGTTTTATGTTTATGTATTATATGTATGGTGGTCTGTGTAGGTATAGTAAATTTAAAAAACTGTATTGGTTGCACCGCCTACAATCTTTTCTGTTTTGCCCTAAGGTTGACTGGTAGAGAATGCCTTATGGCATTAAGTCCGCCTTTTGTACGTTAAGGTTTTTTTATGTGCAATAAAGATTAAATAAAATAAAATAAATAAATGTCCGGCAGTGAAGGTTCTAGGCTGGTAGGAAGGATACGCGATATGTTCCATTTTCACTGGTTTTATTTCATAAACTTATTGTGTTCAGCTAGCTGGACTGGGGCTGATCGGCGTGGGTATCGCCGTGCTGGTGCAGTTCTCTGACCTGGTGGAGCTGGTGCCGGTGGCCATCAACTCCATCCCCATCGCGGTGATCGTGGTGGGCTCCATCGTGTTCCTCATCGCGGTCTTCGGGTGCTGCGGGGCCATTAAGGAATCAAGATGTTTACTTATCGTGGTGAGTTTATGCACTGAGGAGAAACTTCCAAAGTTGCGAAAAATTTTACCTGGATTTTTTTCAGAATTTAGGTTGACACAAAGGAATTATTGAAACATGTAGAGGGCAGTTGGGTTTTGAATGGAGAGAGCAGGGATGACAGGGGACATGAAATATACTAATACATGGATGAAAGTTTTTTTGGCTGGGGCAGTTCTCAAGCCGAGCACTGCTGTTTGCGCTTCCCTGAAGCATTTTCAAATGTTTACTACGACATTTTTTTTTTATTCGCCCTATAATAATTAATAACTTAAAAAAATCATACGTAGATTATTACACATAAACGGAACTTAACCGCGTATATTAACTAAAAATTACCTCCAACATTTCGAAGACGACGTTCTCCTCGTGGTCTCGGATAAGGACTGACTAAAGTTCACATCAACATCTTCTAGTAGCGCGAGTTTTTCGAACTACCCGCACATGATCTTGTTTATTAACTTAAACGTTTTGAAGGCCCGTTTATGTGTAACTAGCGACCCGTACGGGTGCAATGCCGATATTAGTATTTCTCCACTATTTAATGGATGTTATAACCTAGTGATACACCTAGTCTACACCGGTCTGGCCTAGTGGGTAGTGACTCTGCCTATGAAGCCGATGGTCCTGGGTTCGAATCCCAGTCAGGACATTTATTTGTGTGATGAGCACAAATATTTGTTCCTGAGTCATGGGTGTTTTCTATGTATTTAAGTATGTGTGTATCTATATATTATATATATCGTCGTCTAGTACCTACTACACAAGCCTTACTGAGCTTACCGTAGGACTAGGTCGATTTGTGTAAGATTGTGTGATATTTTTTATATTTTTTTTTATATAATCCTTCCTCTTCAATCACTCTATCTATTAAAAAACTCATTAAAATCCGTTGCGGAGTTTTAAATATTTAAACATAGGGATATAGGGACAGAGAAAGTGACTTTGTTTAATAAATACTATGTAGTGATAATGTGTAAACTGAAAGTTTAAATCAGTAACACACGAACATGTTGTTTCCAGTACTCCGTGTGCATGATGATCCTGGCTGCAGTGAAGATCTACCTGGCCGTGGTGATCTTCCAGAGTCTGAGCGACATCTACAACGTCGTGGAGGGCTGGATCCGAGACGCTTTCAACAACACCAACTTGAGGGAGCCGTTCCACGTTCTTGAAGCCGCTGTAAGTGCTCACACACTATACCTAGAATTAGAATAGTAAGCTAAAATGGTCGTATAGAAGCGGGTAACTCACGTTTTATAAGTCGAATATTGCTAGACATGTTTCACTCCGTAGCGAGGAGCATAATCATGAGCCGTCCACGTTGGCTAAGGCTAAGTTCAGATGAACGCGGGGTGACGCGAGCTGCCGCGCGATAGAGCTGTTCAGATGATAGTGGCTTGCACGCGGCAGGCTAGCGTCAACATTATGTAAGAATGGACTTGAAGGCGGCAATTTGATTAGTCCTCCATTTTTCATAGACCCGTTTGTCGGTCACGCCTCAAACCGCGCGGGTCAACTGACCAGGTCGAGGCAGGACTGTAGTAGTAGGACAAAAAATTGCGCGCGGTCCCGCTCATGTACACAGCAACATAGATTCGTTACAATCTTGAACCGCGCGCTGAGCAAACCGCGCGAACCGCGCGTTCATCTGAACTTAGCCTAACCGAATCGACTTATAAAACGTGAGTTACCCGCTTCTATACAATTAATATGTTACTCCGCGTTTAGACATGCTGTCTCGTCACTCGCCTCGCTATTCGTCGAAAAGTTCGACGAGACTTTGTCTATACAAAAACGCGATGCGAGGGACGAGAGGAATAGCGAGACGTCCGCGTACACATGCGTGCTCGCGTTTCGCCTCGCCACGCCATTCGCCTCGCTACTCGCGCGAATGTGTGGCGGCAGCATTTGATTCTCACAACAGTTTTGTGTTTAAAATGGTCGTTCACATTACAACTATTAACTTAAAACTGAATATTGATCAAGTATGTCAAGATTTAACCATGGTCAAACCACAGACCGTGGCAATCTACCCTCTTTGATGTGCTTTATTTGTGCTTCACTTTCACTGCCGACTTTGCAGTCCGCTAGCAGTTACCGTGTAGTACTGTCAAATTGCACACCGATCCCAAGCTGGCTGCACGGTCTTAATGCAGTTATGTTACAGTTGAAATGACTCCATTGTCTACGTTAAAAAACGGTGGAACTATAGGTATTAATGGTATTATACAGTGATACTGTTTGAATAGCAACAAAACTGTTTGTTTATTCCTAACCAATTCACTTAATCTTTCTTTATCAGTATAACTAAGTACTTACGGCATAATAAAAGTGACGTATTTATTTCTATTGTATAAATTATAGATAAAATAAAATACATCGTGATAATAATTACATGTACTTAAATATAACTGGAAAACCCACGAGATTATATTAAATGTACTAAAAATACTGACATCGGTACACTTCACAAGAGTATAAGAGCCTTAACACGTTCAATATAGTATCGGGTCGATTCGACCCCATGCACGGTTATTTTTAACGTTAATTGCAATAGCGAAGGTGTTAAAATAGTACATTTCGATACTAGTAAAAAAATTTTTTTTTTCGACGAGGGTGAACGTTGGAGCCCGAGTGAAACGAGGGTGACAATCACCCGAGTCTTAAAGAAGTTTTTACACAAGTATCGAACCTAATTTTTCATAGCAAGTGCCTTAAAAAGTGAAATGTACGCACGCGAAGCGTGCGAAAAGTGCACTTTTTACGCACTAGTTAGGAAAATCTTACTTACAGCGGAGTAGCAAATAAATATTACAGACAGAACTACATGAATCCAAATAAATGTAAAATGTAACATATACATATAATCATATGTAAACATCTAAAACAAAATGAACCTAAGAATTAAAAAATTAAAATAAGTCAAAGAAATTGGGCCCCTTTGGCATGGTTTCGAGGATGCTGGCAGCGTTTCCCCGCTGCATCGCAATACTGATGCGTTGCGCGAGCAAGTTGCCAGCTCTACGGACACCGAGTACCGGTGTAGTAAGCGAGCCTTTTCGCAAGGTCTTTAAAAAGATAAAAAAGATTACGGGCGCTGGAACCCCCCGGGCCTAGTATTTGATCTTGGAAGTAAGAGTTTTTCAATATTTTTTTTATGCGAAATACACACCCACAGTTCGAATGCTGCGGCGTCAGCGGCCCCGGCTCCTACGACGGCGTGTACCCGGTTCTGCCGCCGACCTGCTGCCCCAACCCCGTCGACGCCGGCGGCGTGAGCACGTGCGCCGCCACCGACGCGTACGACGGCTGCGCCAATATCGTCGCCAACTGGTTTAACGTGTTCGGAGATGCTGTTGCTATCGTGTTGATCACTGTCATTGTTGTTGAGGTACGCAAGTTGAGACTAACTTTTGTTTAACACTGGATGATGCCCGCGACTTCTCCCGCATGCTTAGAGGAAAATAGTCTTCCCGTGGGAATGATATGTTTTCCCGTGGGAAAAAATAGCGTATGCCACTCTCCATATTTTCAACTATACTTCGATTTAAAAAATCACATCAATGCGTCGCTCCGTTCTGCCGTGAAAGACGAACAAACAAACAGACAAAATTTCGCATTTATAATATTAGTATGGATAAATCGTATAAGAGAGAGCTCCACTCACGCAAGAGTTCCATACCATCGTAAGTCTTAGCATATTTTTTTATTGAGAATTAACTAAAAAAACCGTTGTTTATACAAAATGGCGGGAGTCATGCTCGTGAAGCATAGAAATATTTATAATTATATTAGATTTTTTATTATTTACTGTTGCTATGGCAAAAAAGTACCTATTCCTCAAAATTCAGTACAGTACAGTAAAGTGAAAAAAATGTTTACTTAAAATCTTGTTTAGTATAGTTTCAACTTTATACTAAATTAGATTTTATGTAAACATTTACTTGAAATTATTAAATTAAACCTTATACTATATGCATGCGGTTTAAATTTCTGCAGATTTATATTTAACTCGAGCACTTGAACACGAGTGAATCTTTCTTACTCTTTCATGAACTGCAAGAACTATAATTTGGTATGAATATGTAACTATCCCGCAGACATAGTAGTTACTCGAATTAAAACAAATAACCGTAAAACCGTGATGTGGGTAAAATTGTTTGCTATGAAAAACATAAAATTGCAATGACACTCAGTCATTTATTGTTTTTTTTTTTTCAGTTGGTGGCCATGATCTTCGGGCTGTTCCTCTCGAATAGAATCACTAACAGGAAACGATCGTTCTAAGCAAATTTAATTTAAGAGGACTTTTTAAGTTATTTATCTGAAATAAAATATTTTTACCTTGTTTAATACCTATTTGTTTGAATGGAATTGACAATCTTTGTTCTTCAATTTAGGAACATAACTTTGGTATTGAGACGTCAGTGTGTCTGTTGGTACATAATTACTGTTCAACTTCTTATTTCAATTCGTTTTCAAATGGATAAAGTTTCTCTATCGCTCTTGCGTATAAGAGGGTCTATCTATGCTTATAAGAGGGTATAATCAGGGTAAGTAGATCCATACTTTCTACAACATTATGGTATCTAGAGGACGACTATTATTTTTATTTAAATCTTTATTTTTAAGTAAATCATAGCTAAGATAGTGATTACATTTTTTTACAAGTGATAGGTTAGCATGAGGCCGAATGATGAATCATGCTTACCTTAACAAGTTCTTTTTCACTCTCGACTTGAAGACATTATTTTATTACTTAACTATTTTTTTACTGATATGTACCTATATAACAACGTAAATACATACTATTACCAAGTCAAAAATGCGAAGATGAAAGTATATGTTTAGGTACACGGCGTTTGCGCAACTATGCCTAAAAAAACATTTGGCAGCAAAGTTTCAATCCTCAATTTCATGTAAGTAATAAAATAATATCTCGAGACCACACAGAATTGGTGTACTCTCTTACTACTATATACTCTTACTTACATGCTTATTAAGAATCCACGGGATATTTTAATACGACTCTTTTAATTAAACAAAAAGAACTCTCATAAATTCCCCGCTCTTCCAATTAAACTCATAAATATTTATCCTTAGTTCTTACGAACTCCTTTGTATTTCAACTTAGATTGACGGGTGACTATGCTTGGGACGGATGCTGGTGTGGGATGCTACCAGCTGCGTAGACACCCTAGCGCACACTGGTTCAAGGGCGGAAAAAAGTCCGAATATCACAGTTCATATTTAGTCATTTGTATGTCTTGGAAATAATAGTAGAATACTTATACAACCCTGCACTGCAAGGATTTTCATTTTGGTGTATTATTTAGTTCTAAAATAATTCACCAAAGTACGCGATGCTGCGGACATACCAATTATGCGTCGAAAATCTTGTTTATTTCAGGTTAGATATTTCTAAAACGAGCGCTATATGTATACAAATAGTTATTTTATTTAAAGATACGTATATTAAGGTATTCATACGTGACATAATAATATTAACTTCGTTTCTTAATTTGAGTATTGCTTTGACTAAAACAACATGGTAAATAAATTGCCAATTTGTATTATTTGATAGATAATAACTTTCTATCCGTCCATCCCCTTTCATAAAAAAATAGCACAAACGATACCTTAGGTATGTAAGATAATGAACTAATTAATTCTAGCTGCTACTATTTGCAATCTTTTGAATAATGACCATTTAACTGAAGAGCGTACTTAAGGTTAAGAAAAATAATTACATAACTAAAAACCTGAACGAGGGTAAATAACTAACAAATTACTTGATTTTGGTATAAAATGCATGCCTTATTATCTTCTTCTTCATTTACTGTTACCTATTCGAGAAAGTGATATTGTTGTTAGCGTTTTTCACTTATAGTTATGGAGAGTTTCAGTATTTCAAACGCAGAGTTAGTTGAAATTGCTATTTCAAGTAACCGAGAAGTGAATAAGTGTGTTGAAAACTTGAAATTTTTTTATTGAATTAAGTTAACATTTTTTACCTCATTTCAAGAAAAAGTGGCAAGCTGCATCAAAAGTGAGAAAATTTCTTTTTTGAGAAAAATGAGGATAGGCTAAAGTCGTACGTTTTCAATGTATGCCATACCTTTATCTAATGATGGCAATACCTCAAGAAGATTGTTTAGTAACCCAAGTGTAGTTGCGAAGATTACAGGTCTAGATGAACAACTGATTAACAGGTTTTCAGTCATCTTACATGCTATTAACTCTGGTGCTACAATAGATGCTGAGAAATTCGGGGATTACTGCAACAAGACAGCGGACATATATGTTCGCTTATACAAATGGTGCTATATGCGCAATACAGTTCATAAAATATTAACACATGGAAGTAAAATAATGTCCGCTGCTGCTTTACCAATTGGTATGCAACTCCAACCTAACCGAAAAAGCTCTAGAGGCGAAATATGAAATAATTATCGTCGGTACAGGTTGTCCAATTCGAGGAAATGTTCACGGGAATCCGCCAATCAGGATATACTAAACATGCTTTTGACATCTTCAGATCATTTTATTAATAACTTAAGAGCTAAAAAAATACAGGAAGAGAGCACGAAGAAATGAAATAATTTATTATTGAAAATAATTAAAAAAATGTTGTTTTTTTTAATGTTTATATTATTTTGTTATTATTATATATTCTCGTTTAATATGGATTTTATTTTGTAAACCTATTTTATAATCATATAGACCTGTTTAGACTATGAAGTTAATTATTTCGTTTTTTTTTCTATTATTTTTGTTAATTATAATACATGTTACTGATATTTATAACTATTTATTACATGTAATTTACTTACTTTATCTATTTTTATTGGTCAAATTACATTAAACAGCGATTTAAGTGCCCATTCATCATAAAAACAATTAATTCCTTACTCCCATACAACCTGAACCACTGTGTAGCGCCGTCCCATCTAGAACGAACTAATGTAAAAGCGGGTGCAGCGGCGGAAAATGCCGAAATTCTTAAACGTAACAAATATAAAAGCCTGGGCAGAGGGTACCATTTTGTACCGTTTGGCGTAGAGACGCTAGATCCATGGGGTCCCAGCGCGCACAAACTTTTTACAGAAATCGCGAAGCGTCTGGTTGATGTAACTGGTGACCGAAGAGCTGGCGGCTTCCTCGCACAACGTATCAGCATTGCGATACAACGAGGAAATGCCGCCAGCATCCTTGGTACAATGCCTCAAGGGCCTTTTTTAGATTTTATACTGTAACTAGTTAAGTACTTGTAGTTATCATAATACGATTGTAATTTCTGTAAATAAATGTACCTTAAGTAATCTAAGTAGCTTCTGCACTAAAAATAACAGGATTAGCAAATACTTATTTGTAATGTTACTAAAGATCACCTAAAGATGATTTCACGCAAGAAAGTGGCCAGCGAAAGTGGTGACTCGGTTTGGTCATGCTTATCCACTTATCGCTAGTTACCGAAGTGATAATGAAGAAGGCGGGCAATGCCAGGATCTTCAGTGAGATTTAGACGACAGGTCTGATCTCAGTAGATCAGACCTGTCGTAGGCTCTAGTGTAAGTTTCTTTTGACGTAAAAAAACGTTTACGAACGCGTAAGTGAAACGCAAACGCGATCGTGACGTAAAGTTACGTTAAAAACTTACACTCAGGGCTGGACAGTGACCTTGGACTACAAAGTCGATGGTCCGTTAAAATTCGAGTCAGGGCATTTATTTGTATGATGAGCAAAAGGATCATAGAAATAATGGATGGCAATGTCTAAACAATGTCGCGTTCCCCTTATTCTGGCAAAGCGATTAGCGACATCTATAACGATTAACAGAAGTATACTACTATGTATGAAAAGACTATAGTATACTATCCATGTTCATCTATAGCTGTACAAGCCTAGACAAACACTGGGTAGTAATAAAACTCGATAAAACTAAACGTACTTGTGCCATGGACGACACAGTCGGAGATGTAGTATTTCTGTCGGAAGTTTAGTTTTTTGTTGGGAACATTTATTATTATTCGAACACTTTTAAGGGAGAGGTAACCCAGCCAGCGTCATGGGGACTTGCTGAGTGCTGAAGAGATGCTAGATAGGGCATTCACTCGGTATGTGTTCTTTGTCTAAATAACAATTTATTTTATAAATGAAATAAACAGCTCTACTGCGAAAGTGACTATTTTGATCCTATCCGGGCCTTAGACAAAATTACAATCGATTATAACAACGCAATTGAAATGAACCAAATAAATTATCGAAAAGATCACGTGGCTTGTCGTTCCAATCTGTCATTATCATTATGATATATTATTTTTTGTTCAGATTGCGTTTCTACCATGTTTTTACACGCTTTTATTTAACTTGAATGTAAGTTTGTATGTACGCATATGTAAGCCTTTACCGTAGCCTATGGAGGCCTGCAACTCCAGAGGATTCACATGCGTTGCCTACCATAAAAGTTGTTGAAGCTCTGGAAACCTTACTCACCATCAGGAAGACAACACTACATACCTGAAAGGTAGCAGTGCTATTATGGCTGTGGTCTTCTGTGAGGAGGAGGTACCTCCCCAGTTGGGCTTCTCCAGACTCAAGCGTGAAGGTACTTCGCTCTGCCATACCTCTCATTGTTGGACGTAGTTTAAGGACATAGCCGGGGGGCCGGGGTTGAGTCCGGGCAATGCAATATGGTACCACTGATCTGATTTGAAGTTGCAGCCATAGCAACACGTAAATTACACAAGATAACCCCGTGGTGTTACAAATCCTCTCGATAGCTGACGATTGTGCAAAAAAAGTACAGGCGACAATAAAAGTTTACTGTACTAAAAATATTTTTAACAGAAGTTATTGCAAAGAGAAAATTGCGTAGTAACAAAAACGGACTATTGTTTTATTATTTGTTTTTAATACAACGCTTAAAAACTTAATCCTAATGCATCGTGTTCATTGGACTGTCAAACGTCACTCACTGTCAGCTGTCAATTGTTATTGATTTAACACCACCTAAAGCGCTGTTTACAAAAAAAATACAGAACGTAAATATTCTAGACATTACGTACTATCAAAAAATGAAAATTAATTAGATAATTAGATTCAGTACACAAACGTACAGCGTTTTACGTTTTTGTAATAATCTCAAACTTTTTGTTTAAATATATCTATATATATCGTATATTTTGAGCATCTTTTTCTTTCACTCTAATGAATGTGCAATGAGAGTGACAAAGACAAGTGTCCGTTTATGAATATCGTTTTTTGCTGTAGCGCCGCTGTAGCGCTTACGACCGTTGTGTGGTTCTTTGCGATAATAATGGACACTGTGAAAGTATTTTTATACTTATTATTTGTATAAAAGCGGGTAACTCACGTTTTATAAGTCGAATATTGCTCGACATGTTTCACTCCGTAACGAGGAGCATAATCATGAGCCATTCGCGTCGGCTAACCGACGCAGACTGCGAGCCGCAGCTCTCCGCGACCGTGCACTCGACGCCGGCAACAGCTGAGGGCGGGGAGGCGAGAAACTACCCTCATTTTCAGCAATATTGTCAATAGTAGGTGATAAAAAACTATGTACTTCCATAGAACTTTCAAAAACAATCAAATTACAAACGTTTTCACTAATATATTGTCAGTGCTCGTTTTTTGTCGTATCCGATGCACAAAGTGACTATAATGCTCGCAGAATTATTGCAGTGGAGCGCTGTTACGAAAAACGATATTCGTAAATTTGTAACAATTGTCTCTGTCATTCTAATGACGTTTTGATTGGAGTAAAAGATAAACTTCAGAGTAATCATACATTTTCTTATGCCCGTTATAATCAACCCCCAATAAGCCGTGCTCCTAGGTAAACCGTGGGGTGCTGGCTGGATATCAATATCACCACCCCATCTCCTACAGCGGATGGTGATAAAAGGAAAAAACCTATGTGACGGATGGGCAGCGACGCCCGTCGAAACCTGATCAACGGGCCCGGTACCGTGAACGTATATTTCGAGCATCTTTCTCTTCACTCCAATCAAGGCGTCATGAGAGTGACAGAAACCGTCGTCCGAAATTTACAAATATCGTCTTTCGCGGTAGCGCCTTAGAAGCTACTGCGCTCGCCAACCCACCTGCCAATCGTGGCGACTATGGTAACCCCTACAGTCACATATGGAAGCCTATGTCCAGCAGTGGACGGCTGAAATGATGATGATTATGAAACAACCCCTAATAAAAAAAAATCACATTCGAAAAAAGTATTAGCAAAATATTATACAGTTTACAGGTATTCGACCATGAATTAATATAACCTTGAACGTTTTGTCATGTCAATTATTAATAATTATTATTATGTGTTTTTACTTTGTATTTTTTTTTAAACAGGTTCCTAATTACTTCACTTGTGAGTTACGTATGACGAATGACGTCGATAATTCTTTGTATTTAAAATCAAATGTCGTGATATAATGTTAGTTTGCAAAACTTCACGGGCACATGTAGAGCTGCCTATATTTACCTCATTTAATTTAATTATTAATAGGACCGTATTAAATTCATGAAAAATAGTAAAATGTGGAATTTGTTTACATTTTTATATTTATCTGTCCTCGTTGGAAATGTCATTTGTAAAATACGTAAGTATTTTTATTTAATTACTTATTACTTTTAATTTTTAAAAGTCTTCACTATTATTTTATGAAAAAATATAGGACTACATACGACTACTACTAATATAGGACTACTGTTTATGTACAAATTTTAAAATACATCGTTAAAGAGACCATATTTGTTATAGGCTAACCAAGAAGGCTTGAATAGTTATTTTCACCTCACTAGCTCAGAAAGAACTGTTTTATTCTTTACAAACAGATACCTAGTAAAGTAGCAATTTATTCACTAGAGTGCAAAGTAATTTCATACACATTGTTTATAACTAATCCAGTGTATTTTGACGTTAGCTGGTATGTTCTATTTATGTTTTTATTTAATATTTTTGAATGATAAGTGATGGACTACCAATAATTTGGATTAAATTTTATGTTTTAAAGTAATTCTTTTCCTCGCAGCAGCAAAGTGTTGTTCCCCTCTCGAGCCTTGAAACCTTCCCAACGCTCAAGATCATAATTTCAACCACGAGCATAGCGGGCGGGTTGGGAAGTCAACTTATTAATTTCATGTTATATTTTTAGCGGACTTCATACATCCGTGCCCTGTAGACAATAGGGAGTGTCTAACACAGTCAACCAAAGATGCCCTTCCAGAGTTTGTGAAGGGTCTACCGGACATCGGAGTACCGACCTTGGATCCTTTCACCATCGACAAGATGACACTTCCACTGCCAGGACTGAAAACATCCATGCACAATGCAAAAATGTATGGTTTCAGGAAAGTTGTGATAGACAATGTAGAGTAAGTATTAAAGTTTATATAATTTAGGTTTATTTAATTAATAGGCTGAACCGGCGTGCTACACTCTCAACCTCGTCGTCACTTATAATCAGGTGCGACTGAGGTCAAACGCTGGTCAGTCTTTAGCCGTGAATCGTCCACTGCTGGACATAGGCCTCCCCCAAATATGACTTGTATCATCTTGGGGGATAGTTGCCATAGTCACCACGCTTGGTAGCAGGGCTGACAGTAATTGTAGATTGGGTTTTGACGGACGCTGCTGCCCACCCGTCGGTTTTTTCCCTTTGTCGCCTCTTACGACACCCGCGGGAGATGAGGTGGTGCTATTCTAGTCAGCCGGCACCACATGAGAAAGTTTATATACTCCATTATTTGTTTACTTGTATCTATTCTGTTGTCTGTATTGAAATCTTCCAAGTTAAATTTAACCGACTTTCTGGTTTCCAATGGAACAGAATTTTATTTAATTTAGAACGCCAACAAGCGTTATACTACTACAACCTAAACTTTTCTCTCTTCTTTCTTTTTTAAAATAATTACAATATTATAATAACTACGAGTACTTAATTACTTACTACATTAATTTAAAAAAGGCCCTTGTGGCATTGTTCCAAGGATGCTGGCGGCATTTCCTCGTTGTATCGCAATGCTACATAACTATATACTGTAAAATGGGGTGACTATATAGGGATTGCGAGGGCAGTTGGATTTGGTTATGAATGGGGATAGTAGGGGCGATAAAGGGGTTACGAGATTTATAACATATTTTACGGATGGAGCTATAGTAATATTCATAATCCCAAAGTGTCGATGTAAAAACCCTAAATTACTTTTGTATTAAACCCCAACTCACCCCAACTACGGGGTGAAGTGGGATACCCTACTATTATGTATTTATCAGATCTTTAATTTTAAGAAATTGGCCTATCTAAAATCATAAAAAAACTAAAATGCAAACGCCAGAACACTTATCAATAAAATTTAGTTTGCATAAAATGTAAAAATAACATTTTATCGAAAGCCAGTTTCGTCCAGTTTTCTGAAAGTCAGTTTCGTCCCTACTTAGCCTATTTTACGGTACGTCAGGTCCTTTAATAATATCTTTTTTTCTAAAAGCAACGTTTGTGTATAGCATTATTCCAAATTATTATTACTGAAATCACAAACTAAAATACTTATATAATATAAAACACAAACTCGAATAATTCTCTCTTTTCGCTATATTTTTTTGCCAACTATTTCTATCGGTAGGTACATAGGTGCCTACTTTAATATTTTTAAATGACCTCGTGTGGTGAACCCTCTGTGACGGCATTCGGTGTAAGAAGTCACTGGTGTTTTTAGATAGGTAGTTGTCAAAATATTTTTAATTTTTTTGTAACAACCACAGTTTCAGAAAAAAAAAGTATGACTATATGTTTGATTCACATGTGTTTGCCATTCTGCATAACCTTAGTATCTATATTATCTATATCTTAGTATTATGTCACTACCTGTGACTTCCTATAACTGGCTTTCTGTATCTACTAATTGTTAATATATTTTGATGTAACAGCTGTTGGATCTCCAAATAGATAAAATAAAATAAAATAATATTCTCAGCGCAGAATATAATTTTATCCGATTTAGCGTCGAAACCGTTGGTCCGTAGGGCTTTGGCGTTCTGAGACTTTTTCAAGACTTGTCAAAGAGTCTCATCGATGCCACAGAATAAGATGTAGCAGCTTTGTCGTTCGGGGATGGGAAGCTTTGAAAATCAACGAGGAAATGCTTCTGGTGTCTTCGGAACCATAGCACAGGGACATTTTTAGATTTCACGTCATAAATATCTCCACCGAAAAGTAACCGCCATTTCCTTGCTAGGTGTATAATATGTTATTGTAAACATGTTCATACAAAAAAAAACACCCGGGTGAAATATTTATTGACCGGTACAGGAGCGGCACCGCGAACATCGAAGTTCGTATATTTCGGGCATCTTACTCTTTTACTCCAATTAAGGTGTCATGAGAGTAACAGAGACAATCGTTCGAAATTGACGAATATCGTTGTTCGCGGTAGCGCCGGTATATTCCTGTAGGCCTAGCTCATAATTGGCGCGACAATATCTCGGCGTCATAGACTACCCGTCCATTTCTAACTAGGTATATCAATTAAAGTGGGACGGATAATTACGTGCTAGCCCGGCTGTTTCATAGATAAAAAATAGTGTTACAAAGATAGAAATTAAAATATAATTATTTAACTCAAGCGATAAAGCGACATTTTTCTTTCTCCCTTTTATTTATACATCGCCATTTGTTTTTAATTACAGATCGAATTTAAAAAAACGCACATTCACGATGGAGTTCCACGGAAATTTTTCTCTCAAGGGATTTTACAAGGCGCAGGGCAGGGTGCTGATCATGCCAATCGACGGAGATGGAGAATTGAAGATAAAAATGAGTACGCCATCTTTATATTCATTTTTTTTTATGACATAGGCGGCAAACGAGCAGACCCAGCAATTACCGTCGCCCATGGGTCGCAACACTAGATGAGTCACAAGCGCGTTTGCCGGCCTTTAAGGGGGGGTTGGAGCTCTGGGAACCTTACCATCAGGAACACAGCACTACATAACTGAAAGGTAGCAGTGCTATTATGGATGTGGTCTTCTGTAAGGAGGAGGTACTTCCCCAGTTGGGCTGCCCCAGATTCAAGCGTGATGGTCATCGCTGTGCCCTACCTCTCATTGTTGGACGTAGTTTAAAGACATACCCGGGTCCAAAAATCATATCAGGCGTAAAGGTGAAAAATTAAGAAAGTCACCATGTCGATGTAGTTGTGCGGAGAATTAATATGGAACTTACGTCAAAATTTGAATATAGAACGCCGAAATGCGTGTACAGACACGTTACTACTACATAGACCAGGTGCTTTAGCTAAGTTTTTCACCTATAACATTGTTAGAATGATATATATAGCTAAGTATACAATTAACTTTGAGGTAATCTTACATGACGTCACCGACGTAGTCCTCAAAACGTAAGCTCATTAAGACTTGCGTTGTAGGTACAGTCGCCATCAGATATATCTGAGCTGTGGATGTGGTCACAAATATCGGAAAAACGCCTCTATCAGAACGATAAAGTGCATGCTCCGATATTTTTGAATGCCTTGGCTGCTCTGATATATTTGATGGCGACTGTACTGGCAATAGAAACCTTATTAAGCTTGCTCCCAATAAAGTTGCTATATACAATAAAATGTCCCCGGTGATATGTACTCATTATATGTGACATTATCTACGAAAAGGGACCTTATTGTCGATGGCGCTTATGTCGTTGTTCAAGACGATACAATACAAGCGCAACGCGATTCGACGTAAGTGCCATCGACAATAAGGTCCCTTTTCCTGGATAATGACACATATGTCGTTCCTATACAGCCAACCTCAAAATGAAGGTGACCATCAACACGGGTCTAGTACCGGACGACAAGGGAATCAGACATTATCACGCCAAGAATTTCCAATACAAAGTAGAATATGGTCAGGCGACATTCAACCTGACGAATCTCTTCAAAGGCAATCCTGAATTAAGTAAGTTCAATTTGGCCACTGTTTCTTCATAAGAGTGTAGACCAGTGAATAGAACCGCAGCTTTATATCGGGTGTGGCCTGTAATAAGAGCAATAATTTTAGGCCGTATTTAACTTACGTGAGACATATTTAATAATTAACGATTAATACGGTACTACTCACGTTTATTTAGTCACTCGCGCGACATGTTTCGGAGAACATGAGCCTCCATTTTCAAGCACTAAGAGTGCTGAGTGTCCGTTCGGTTCGCCGCTCGCGTCACCGGCCCGTCGCGCACTAACGCGCGCCGCGCTGCCCGCGCCGCTCTTGATATCTTAGTGCTTGAAAATGCAGGCCTATGTTCTCCGAAACATGTCGCGCGAGTGACTAAATAAACTTGAGTAGTACCGTGTCAATCGTTAATTAATTTTAGGCATAGTTTCATACTTGTAGCAATATTTGTTCTACGACTTTTGAAAATAACTTATAGTTCACAAAATATTAATAAAACAAGATTTTCCGAGAAAGCAATGTATCGTGCAAACTATTAAGTTTGTAGGCTGACAGTAAATGTCAACAAGACTCTTGGATGCTGGTCATTGAAAATACTTTTTAGTTTGTTCGAAAAAATCCCAAGTAAATTACACAATTGTTTAAAGTTGTCAAACTAATGTTTCTACGTTCCGGGTGTAGAAGTGATCCCTAAAGTTATTGCTTCTATTACAGGCCGCACCAGAGGCTCTAGTGTAAGTTTCTTTTGACGTAAATAAACGTTTACGAATGCGTAAGTGATAATGTTATTTATATGGGAAACGCAAACGCGTTCGTGACGTAAAGTTACGTTAAAAACTTACACTCAAACTTTTTTTTACGTCAAAAGAAACTTACACTAGGGCCTCAGGGCTCAGGTATGCATTTCCAGAGATGAGCGAGAATTCGTTGCGAGAGATGTGTCTGTTAACAACAAACTTTATTTTTAAATAATAATAAACATCATGTTGTACGATTTTGTTGCCAGCGACATCTGTGAATCTGTAGTGTCACTTTATTACACACACGCTCACACACATGTATACTGTGTATAAGTCTAATACGGGCGAAGAATTAAACCAGACATAGGATTACCAATATAATCATTAACCATAAGGTTTTTTTAATTATACCTATTATACATATGTTTTTTTGTATAATTAATAATTATTTTTGTCAAATTTGTGAGCAGTAATGCACTGCGAAAATTACGCGATATGAGCTTTTGAAACTAACTGTCAACGACTGTTTAACCCGAGTGTGTTGCATTACATTGCGGGCCGATTTTATTTATATGGATAAAAATTTTAATTGTACTTCTAAGCAAAAGTTATCTAAATATATTTCTTATGTCCTATTCTACCCTCCATTAAGAGATTCGACCGTATAAGATTACACACTGTATACAAAAAGTCATATACAAGCACACTCAATATTTTTTTATTGCTTACCTCAAACAGCAACAGCAGATACATACACAGAGATTTCGTGAGGGTAAACATTTGCAACCTCTTGTCCACCTGCAAGAATGCAATTTCTTGCTGACAACACAAACCCTTTCGTAAGTCCGACAAGAAAGAGTAGAAATAAAAAGTAGCAACACTGTAGTGTGATTGTGTGATTTGACAGGGATGACACTTTTTTGTTTTGTGTTATTTTTCGTGACATCACCAAATGGGCTCAACGGAAGATCAGCGCTGACTTCTCAAGCCAGCATTACGCTGAGTTGGGCCCATTTCGTGATGTCTTACTTATTCTTCATCTTGTATTCTGTTTATTGTATGAGTACGTCATGAATAAATGTCTTTTATCTTTTATCACTACATTGTTGCCACTTTTTTTTCTACCCTTTCTTGTCGAATTGTAGCCACTTAATTAAAACTGTTTTTTTTTTGTTTTCAGGCAATACTGTGCTGATGTTTATAAATGAGAATTGGAGACTGATAGCCGACGAGTTCGGGAAACCGATCATAGACTTAGCCACGGAGACCGTCATAAGGGCCATTGAGAAGTTTTTCCTTGCTTACTCATTTGAAGAGCTGACGAATGGGCTCATACCGTCGGAACCTTAAAAGACGTCATACTTACCACGTCGATGGAAAGCTGTCTTGGGTCGTCCTTTAGATATGTGCCTGCGAGTAAACTCCGTCAAACCATAGGAATTATCTTCGATATTTAAATCGAAAGAAAAATCATGATGACGTATACCACGAAGGATAAGATAGAAAAATTTGACAAGTCTGGGCAAGTGCACTGGGCTAGTGAACCAGTGGTTGTGGGTGCGAGTCCCGCTCCGAGTCAATTTTGTCTATTTTTCTTTCGATTTAAACATCGAAGATATTCGCTAGCAGACGTTTCTGCATAATAAAAAATAACCATAGGAATTAATTTAAAAAATATATCAGTGTTCTATATTTGGAGTCAATAGAGAACGAAAATAATGTAAACAATTATGGTTGACTGACAGCTCAAGTTCCAAGCAAAAAACATTGAATACATGACTAAATCTATATATATAAAAGAAAGTGGGGTTTGTTCAACCGCTTATAACTCGAGAACGGCTGAACCGATTCAAATGATGCTGGATTGGTTGGAATCGTCACAGCCCTAATTGAGACATTAAGTACTAAAAAATCACAAAAATCACTACTTTTGTCACTTTTTACGAGGTACGAAGTTCGCCGGGTCAGCTAATATTAGTATAAAATTCGTTTGCATCGAATATATAGGTAATTATCGCATATTTTAACTAAACAAGAATGCAAATAACAAATTTATTTGTACAATTGTGGT
Organism: Grapholita molesta; assembly: GCA_022674325.2. NCBI lineage: Eukaryota > Metazoa > Arthropoda > Insecta > Lepidoptera > Tortricidae > Grapholita > Grapholita molesta. The sequence goes on along the minus strand of CP053135.2, from coordinate 13,010,570 downwards.
ACAGTCAAGGAATTTAATTTCCTATCCATTTGGTACCTTGTCATAGTGAATGTTTGAGGAAATCTCTATTGGCTTTTATATTGGTTGTTAATATGACAAGGTACTAAATGGTTTGGAAATTAAATTCCTTGATCGTACAATGACAATGAATCCATGGTTGTTTTTTAAAATTGCGTTATTGTGAAGCCATTAAGGTAAATTTACATTATTTTCGTTTTCTATTGACACCGAATTTATCTATATATTGGCCACGGATGTCCACTACTGGACATAGACCGCCACAAGAAGCGATCTTCAGCATACTGCGACCACTAACTCCCAGCGGCCCGTTCGAGGTCTCGGTCTATTTAGTTAGTGGACGTCCGATGCTTGCTATCCATGGTCACCACTCTAGGACTGTTCTGGCGTTGAGTCTAACTGCAGACATACAATTTGAATGACTGCTATAGACGTCAAGACCTAAAGCTATGTCATGGCACCTGGGACAGTTTTCCGTCAACACGACAACACGCTGGGCGGCAAAGGGTTAAACTTACTGAATATACATTGCAATTCACAAATAACATCCATTTTTATTTTATGAATACATTATAATGATCCACATCCCTTCGTTCCTTTCCGTATTTAATTGTATTTTATGCTTAAGATTCCGGATTACTACCTACTGTTTTTAGGATTTTGTACCCAAAATGGCAAAAACGGAACTTTTAATATTTTTAGGGGGGCAGTGGGCAGTCCATACATTCCAAAGACCTATCGATTCTTCAGTACCCTCACCATGAGTTGTGACATTGAGGTTTTCGATAACGAGTATCGAGTTTACTATCTGTGCATCTCGCTTGTACTATTTTAGTGCGAACGGGATGCACAGATAGTAAACTAGATACTCGTTATCGAAAACCTCAATGTCACAACTCATGGTAAGGGTACTGAACTGATCTATCAATCAATCAAAGCATAGAGGAAATATAATGATCAAAGTTTTAAGTAACTGTCACCCTAGTAAAGTCACCAAGTCAAGAAAACTTCACCAAAGGACATTGAGCAGATACAAACTTTTGAAAATATAGCTATACCCTTTAATATGCATGTTCCGACACGCACTTGACCGAGTCTTTATTAGCCATTAGGTACTGACATCTAGATTTGTTTTACAAGACTAACACCTGTGAAAACCATGGGGCTTCAGCCTGAGGCTTATTAAATCGATGGAAACTTAAGCACAAATTATATAATAAATATAATAATACTCTAAACTCGAACGTCGCCCGATTCAAAATTGGAATAACAGCACCGATTCCGGAATCAGGCGCCACTGATTATAAAAAACGAATTCACACAAAAACTCGTCCGAAATGCGACGCCTGCGCAGCGTAACGGGACGCGTGCGCAGGGCCGGCGCTACATGGCTGGTAATTCAGATTCATAAAAGAAAGTTACTTTTAAATTTTCACCTCACTACCGCGAGGAAAAATACTAATTCTAAAACATTAAAATTTACTCCAAATTATTAGTATCAATCATTCATCATTTCAAATTACATCTAACCCAGCTATTTCATACAAAATTCAAATTTTGTATGAAATTACTTTGCTCCCTTGTGAAGCAAGTGTAGTTTTACAATCTGCTTTTAAAAAATAAAAACGGAGTTTCCGAGCGAGTGAGGTGAAAATGTCTTTAAGAAATAACCTATAATATTTTTCTAGCAGGAACAACATTTGCATAGTGCTTGCCACAATTAAAATATCGACAATCCTATTATCGATAAGTGCATACTACTGCAATGACAAGACGCACAGATTATATCGGCTACCTAACTAGGGGCCACGTGCCACCGATCTTGTACAAATTGAATGTAATCTGTACACTTTTGTTCCAATTTATTTAATAATTATTTTCTGAAGTATATAAAATATAAATAAATTGATAGTTTTGTTATTATTATCATTTTTTATATATATTTTTTTTACCTGTATGACGTTGAAGTGATACTTATTGATAACGACTATCGATGTTTTTTTTGTCAATCACAACAAATCGTTTGTGCTAGAAAAATGTCTAGGTGTAGATATAAGATATAAACCTAAGTAGAACATTTCAATATTCAGAATCATGTGCATCGGAGGCACAGGGTGAAAGTCACGGCTGCAACTTGGACCCGGGTATGTCCTTAAACTACGTCCAACAATGAGAGGTAGGGCACAGCGATGACCATCACGCTTGAATCCGGGGCAGCCCAACTGGGGAAGTACCTCCTCCTTACAGAAAACCACAGCCATAATAGCACTGCTACCTTTCAGGTATGTAGTGTTGTGCTCCTGGTAGTGAGTAAGGTTCCCAGAGCTCCAACCCCCCTTAAAGGCCGGCAACACGCTTGTGACTCCCCTGGTGTTACGGGTGCCCAAGGGCGACGGTAATTGCTTACCACCAGGCAATGCGCCTGCTCGTTTGCCGCTTATGTCATAAAAAAAAAACTTGCTATTGATTGGTAACCCTGTACGATGCATCAAGGGGTCAACAACCTGTATCAAAACACGCGCCAACCTGCGGCGCTACCGCGAACAACGACATTCGTAAATTTCGGACGATTGTCTCTGTCACTCTCATGACAACCTTAATTGGAGTAAAAGAGAAAGATGCCCGTAATATACGAACTTCGCGTTCGCGGTACCGGGCCTGTTACGTTACATGGAACTGTGAGAAAAACTTTGGTATTGGTTTATCTCATATTTATCTTCATCGTTTTGCAATAACACCGTATTTGCAAGACAGGTAGGATTTTAATTTGACATTTCCGTTTGCAGTCCATTGCTGGACATAGGCCTCCCACAAATATGACTTGTATCTTGGGGGTATTTTTTTTTTATGTCATAGGCGGCAAACGAGTAGACGGATTGCCTGCTGGTAAGCAATTAGCGTCGCCCATGGGCACTCGCAACACCAGGGGAGTCACAAGCGCGTTGCCGGCCTTTAAGGGGGGTTGGAGCTCTGGGAACCTTACTCACCACCAGGAACACAACACTACTTACCTGAAACGCAGCAGTAATATTATGGCTGTGGTCTTCTGTAAGGAGGAGGTACTTCCCCAGTTGGGCTGCCCCAGATTCAAGCGTGATGGTCATCGCTGTGCCCTACCTCTCATTGTTGAACGTAGTTTAATAAGGGCATACCCGGGTCCAAAAAAAATTGCCATAGTCGCCACGCTAGGCAGGCGGGTGGCGACCGCAGTAGCTGTAGATTGGGTTTCGACGGACACTACTGCCCGCCCGTAGGATTTTTCCCTTTGTCGCCTCTTACGACACCCGCGGGAGGAGATGGGGTGGTGTTATTCTAGTCAGCCGGCATCACACGCAAAGGATTTTAATAAAAACTATTAACGTTCTTCTTGAAGAAATCGTAAATATGTAAATTAGAACTATATATATTCTAAGAGTTTATAATAAAAATCTAAATGTTTACTTGAAGATTTCTATAATGTGCATTAAGCATAGATTGACAAATTTAGTGCAGGGCTTGATAAAAAGCTTAAAATATCTGTGGAATTAATCGATGTATAATAAACGTAGATTCACAATCAGACCCAAAAGAATGGTTTTAAAATACAGCCGCTCGAACAACTTGGACGGCACATTTAGTTAGTCTTCTTTGAACCGCTGTCAGTGCAAGTGTTAACAAATGAAAAGTTATTACTTTATCAATAGTGAAGTTTGATACTTAACAATTAAAACACTGAGCTCTTTTTTGTTTGTTTATATTATCTAACAGAAGATTATAATAGTACATTGTGCAACGAGGATGGTAAGTAAGGTATAGTAAACGCGAGTCTATTAGAAGCCCGACGACGAAGTCGGAGGGCTTTTAATGACTCAAGTTTGTTATACACTTACCACCCGTGGTACACACAATGTTTTTCATCACATTTGCGAGGAAATAAAATAAATTCGTTGGTAAAATATTAGTTAGTACTTATGTAGGCTTAAAATCAAAATACACTTTGAAAACTACAATCAGACCTCATCCACTAAAAAAGATTGTCAACAATGTCAACTTTTTTCAATGTCTTCTACAGATAATGTTAACAACTGCGTTTTGTTTTCGAATTTGACAGATCATCCTGCCAAATAGTATCAATTATCAAAATCAAATATAAAACAATTATTTATAATAAATACTAAACATTAAATTGCAGTCAAATTGAATATAAAGATATGTTTTATACATATTAAAAGTTGGTTGTAGCAAACTTTTGAAGATATGAAATTCACCTTGGCTGTTTGGAAACATCCTCAGTCCGAAGTGAAGTATGAGTTCTATATATTTTTAAAACTAAACTTAACAGACCGTGTGAGCTAAATCGGCTATAACTGCTCTGTACTCTCGCAAGTAACAACGCCATTGACGAGCAAGTGTGATGAAAATTAGCATTATTAGCATAAACTGGTCATCAATACAATCATTTAGTGCAAGTAGTATATTTTTGTAAATAATTTGTTCGCGTGTTAGTGGAGGAAGTTACGCATCGCTCCCATACATAACCCAAAATTTTTTGTAGAGCTATGTGCTTCACCACATATATTCTTTGAGTAATTCTAAGCATTTCTAGTCCGGGAGGCAAACTGAAATGTGCGGCTAGTCGGGGAGGGGGGGTTCAAAGATGGCCGCCACCTGTTCTCCTTAAAAAAAATCTACTCTCATCCCGGTGGGTACTAGGGCAAGTTTGGTATCATTTTCGTATAAAACGAAGATGTAGAATTCATTTCTAATATTAGTTTTATACGGTTTCATAGTAATTTTACAAGAAATACATTAAAACGTGAAAATTTTAGTTGCAAATTTTTGCTTTGAGAGCTAATAACTTTTGTATGGTGACAAAATATGTCTTAAAAAAAATACTATAATAAAGCCTTATTTATGTAGATTAAAAAAATATTAACTTTAAATACTGCCCTTATTGAAATAGTTGCCGAAAAAAAATATTAGATGTCCGCGCAGCGGGAGTAGTTGCCCTCACGCGCGGTGTTCATCCTACTGATTAGTCAAGTACGAATATCTACCCAATGCTTACTTACACTAATTTTTATGATGCAAAACGAAATATGTTATATATATATTTATAAAACAACTGAAATTCCGCAGTTTACAGCACAAATAATTCTTTTAATGTGGTTTTTACGATTTTTGTAACAGTTCCTGCAACTGCAACGAGTGAGTTCTAGGCACACACTTGCGACATCTGGTAATCGGACCAAACAGGAATCCATTATATATCCAGACTGAAGCTACTGGAGAGGCACTGAAGCTTGTCTCCTGACATGGACTGCGGAATTTCAGTTGTTTTATAAATATACTGAAATTCCGCAGTTTACAGCACAAACATTTCTTTTAATGTGGTTGATACGATTTTTGTAACCTTTCTTGCAACTGCAACGAGTGTGTTCCAGACACACACTTGCGACATCTGGTAATCGGACCAAACAGGAATCCATTATATATCCAGACTCTGAAGCTACTGGAGAGGCACTGAAGCTTGTCTCCTGACATGGACTGCTTGACATATTGCTCGAAGTATGTGCTGGCAGTAGAGAGCCGTATTCCACTTGAGGGATGTTTTCTAGCTGTCTGTCTCTCTTCATAAATAGATAGGTATTTTCTTAATTTTTTGACTGTTTTACAAGAGCTTGAGCTGAAAAATAACATCCTGGAGTCACTCAAATCGATTGTAACAATGTTATATCAGAACGGGAACGCTGAATTTGTATCTAACCATTTTATACTTACCGGTCACATTCGTTGCAGTTGCAGGAAAGGTTACAAAAATCGTAAAAACCACATTAAAAGAATTGTTTGTGCTGTAAACTGCGGAATTTCAGTTGTTTTATAAATATATATATAACATATTTCGTTTGGCATCATAAAATTTAGTCTAAGTAAGCATAGGTAGATATTCGTACTTGACTATTCTGTAGGATGAACACCGCGCGTGAGGCCAACTACTCGCGCTGCGCGGACATCAAATTTTTTTTTTCGGCAACTATTTCAATAAGGGCAGTATTTAAAGTTAATATTTTTTTAATCTACATAAATTAGGCTTTAATATAGTATTTTTTGTAAGACATATTTTGTCACCATACAAAAGTTATTAGCTCTCAAAGCAAAAATTTGCAACTAAAATTTTCACGTTTTTATGTATTTCATATGAAATTACTATGAAACTATGTAAAACTAATATTAGAAATGAATTCTACATCTTCGTTTTAGTACCCACCGGGATGAGAGTAGATTTTTTTTAAGGAAAACGGGTGGCGGCCATCTTTGAACCCCCCCCTCCCCGACTAGCCGCACATTTCAGTTTGCCTTCCGGGCTAGAAATGCTTAGAATTACTCAAAGAATATATGTGGTGAAGCACATAGCTCTACAAAAAATTTTTGAGTCAATGTCTTAACTGCCACTATGGAGTCTATTTCTATATGTCAGTGGTGGAATTTAAAAACAATTGCTACTTAGTAATGTTAGGTCTTTAATCTAGATATTAAAAATGCGTGTTAGTGGTGGTTGCCAAGCTGAGTACGACGCCCTGAGCGCGGTCCTTGCCAGCCGGAATAGCCAGCAAGACCACCGTCAGCACCAGAATTACCAGCTGCAAAAAAAATCTACATTAACCTTATGAACGCTTTTTCCTCTCGTGTCAAATTGCATTATAGGTACTCGCCAAAACTCGACTATCGAAGAACGAACGTGAATCTTATTTAATCTGTCAGCAGGAAAAAAAATTTGACAGCGGTACACCATACTAATTCTATGGTGTACCGAACTTTTTGAGTACTTTGTATGCTACCAACTATATGACGCTGACTGTACAACGACGATAAATTCATATTGTGGATGTTTAATTTTCTTCCTACCTCCCTCTAACTAACCTAACCTAACCTGACTACTATTTATTATTGTAGGTAACTATTTCTTTCTACTATATCTTTTTGAAATTGCTAGGAGAGGGCGCCGTGACATAATACTAATAACATAATAGTAACTGCGCCGCAGGTTGAAAAAGATTGGGAATCCCTGGGCTAGTTGACTGTTTTATGTTTATTTTATCAATCGATCCCTTTCGTTCTAGGGATGAAATGTCTGTATGGGAGTAATAGCCTTAAAACTACACGAAAACCAGAAATGAGCGTCAAAGTCTGACATTCGTATTTCCCGCGAGAACGCTCCTTACAAAATGATGATAACGTATGACGTCACTTATTCCTAGCCGCGCTCTCTAAAGTATGGAGAAATAATTAAATTCCTAGTTAGACCGCGAAATATAGCGTTTTTGTATATTGTCTTACAATTTATTTTGCAGTAAACTGCGAGAATTTGATGTGTACGACGTTTTTTTAAAATTTCGCAAATTAAAAATACTGTTCTTTTTAAATTTTGTAAAGGTTATATCTTTAAATCAAATAAGTATTTAAATTCACTTTTAATTTTAATTGATTATATTCGTTATTGTGAACCAATTTCACTTAATTTTATTATCTTACTTAATATGTGTCAACATCCCTATTCGCGCAATGTGGTTGCCGGGATGCCGGGCCGTAACACCTTTAGTTATCTGTGGCGTGGTGACACGATTTGACAGAGGCGCTGCCGCCAAAAACGATATTCGTAAATTTCGGGCATGATTCTCTTTTACCGCAATTAAGACGTCATGGGAAAGACAGAGATATTCGTCCGAAATGTACGAATATCGTTTTTCGCGGTAGCGCCGCAAGATATTTTTATAATATAGTAGAATAGTTTTTGGGCTTCGAAGAGTTGTAGGTAAGCCTAATTTAAACTTTCATAGAGAATACCGCGGTAAAGTTTCACTGTACTTATTATATTATTCAACTAAAACGGAATTCGCGTAAATAAATGACTAATTAACTGCAATCAAGAAGTCTACAAAAGATATGTCATTCTCGAAACATAGGTAATTTTTCCAACCAATGCCTATGGAGTACAGTCGACGTCAAAGATTGCACCTAATTACATGGGATCAAGGTGAAAAAGTGTAAACATATCTTTGACGACGAAATCCATGGAGTCGCCAAATGTGAAATTTTCGAAGAAAACGTCGAAGTTAAAAAGCATGGAGGGATATTAAAGGCTTAGGACTTTTTGAAACATATCATGCTATGCATTCTATGGAATTGTTCGTTGTAAAATAATATATAATACAGAAAAAAGGTAATTTAATAAAAATAGTATAATTCCTTAAATGGCTCTATCCAGTATTTAATCTCGGGAGTAGGATTATTATTCATTTTAGATAAAATCAAAAACCAATTTGACGGTCTAGTATTAAAAGTGTCGACTGATTATGTCAATGTTTTAATTTTAAATTGCGATTGAATTTGCACCACTCACTAAACACGGGCATTAAAAGGATGTATAACTACATAAATATAGCATCAGTAATTAGTGTGATCAGTAATTAGTATTATTATACAAGGTTTATGGTAACATTACTTACGTTCTATTAAAATGCACACAGTAACGTGACAGTATGTATAAATCATTATAGTTAACAATACATAATACTTTTGGACTTTGACTTCGAATATTTTACACACGACGGCTCCAAAGATTCTAGAACCACGGTATGCTACGAAAAGTGGTAAGCCTGCTTATTATTAACTGAACTAGTGGGATTAATCCTGCTCACGTCTACTGAATCATCCTGTATATTCGGGATCAATAGAAAATAATGTAAACGAACCCATTTCATAGCAACCTTCATAGCTTCACAATTAATCAATTCAATAATAGCTTCTACAAATATCTATGTTATCTGTGTATTTGGATGCAAGCAATCTGTTTTAAATAGTGACCCAGGGGAACGTGCCCACGACGAGGGACACAGAATAATTGATTGAGTCAAATAATTTGTATGTGTCAAATATTTTTGCATAGAAATTCAGCTGCCAGTCAGCCATATTTGTTTATCTTAATTCATGTATCGAACCTTAAATAAGATTTAGTTAAATAAATATTTACCACTACGCTGAGAGTCACCAGAAGAGGCAGCATTACTTCCATGGTCCCATAACACAGCACGATCCCCACGACATCTGCTACCGCTATCAGCGTCATCACACCAGCGTACTGGAACATATGCATAACAGTTAAATTAATTTGGTGATCACGGTATAGCCGCAATCAGACATATTGGAGCCTTATTAACTAAATTTCAATAAATATTTCCAAAAGCTATTTAACTTTCTCCCTTATGCTAACTCCCACTCACTCCGTCACTTCGTCTAATTATACTTGGTCTTTCTGAACATTCAATTTAATGTGGCGTTAACTGCCGATGACCTTGAAATGGACACTGCTTAAGCATTTTTTTCAAAGCAACTATTATATTTGTAAAACTTTTGCTGTATTCGATACATTGGGTAATAGTTATTTGTTATGCAAGGCTGCAAAGTGGTTATTTGGCGTTAGTGTTGAAATTGAAAGCTGAGCAAGCGAAGGAAGCTAAGATAGATTCCTGAGCGTAGCGAGGCTTTCAAGACACGAGACGCCAAATAATTTTGCAGCCATGCGGAACACACAAGTTTTCACCTCACTACAGCGAGGAAAATTCGAGCGGCAAGTAAAACAATAAAATAAACTTATTGCGCGATTTTCAGGGAAATCATATCGGCATCTCTGCTAGAATCACTCATTTTTATAGTTAAAACGTTGAGTTCAAAGAGCTTAGTACAGGACAAACCCGACAAATTTGCGATTACGTGAATTGTGATAACTTAAAAGTTTTTTAATTTTTCGTTTGTTTTCGGTTGCGTTCAGAAATTACAATATTAAGTACATTTCAATTTCTTTATCAAATAAACAATATAATTGTGTTTTATTTAATGGATCAATTAGTTATAACATGTAAATTAAACTGAAATACTATTAGTATTTATAATAAAACCTATTTGACATAAAATAAAGTGTAGTTAAAAATAAAGAAGTTAAAAATCTGTAATCAAAAATCATGTTTCTGATTGGTTATTATCTATGGTTAATTAATATGAACTCAGGCACGGTACCGCGAACATCGAAGTTCGTATATTGCGAGCATCTTTCTCTTTTGCTCCAATGATAGTGACAGAGACAATAGTCCGAAATTTACGAATAACGTTTTTCGCGGTAGCGGCGTCAGTCACGCGTTGAAGGAGTTTTATATTTAAAAAAAGTTATTTGCACCACAGATAATTACAACAATCAGCTTCGAAATTCGAATGACTTTTGCACGCTAGCGGATAAAATAGGCTTTTCCACGCAGATTTCGCGCTATAAACTAAGGTTTTCCGAGCGAGTGAGGTGAAAAAGCCATTTTCTAATTAGGTTTTAATACCAGCTTTTTTAGGATTTGTAAACTTATTTTAATTACGATTTTGCGATACAGCATTACATAACAGCTGTATTTATTTGCACGCTATTTTAATTATTTAGAAATAACGATACTTAAGCAAATTATTATATTAATTTAAATTGTCACCACAAAACTGTTTTAAGCATGACACTTTGACAAATCCATGACAGACATGCGACTAAAAAAGTCTAATGTTTAATTACGATAATGTCCGCTCTAGACAATAATAATCTTAAGTCTCGACTCTATGGAGTCTTGTTCCATGTCCATATCTGTTTCTGCGATGACTTGTCCAGTCAGCAACAAAAGTTGCTAAGCGTTTGAAGTGTTCAAAATGACCTACACGCGCTCTTATTCTCTTGACAATAGAGACGTGTTGACCTCATTTTGTACACCTCTAATGCTTAGCTACTTCTGCTGCTGACTGTCCGAGCATTGGTTACAACTTACAATGCACAGCATGATCTTGCTATTCATAATGGTGGCGCAGTAGCCGAGGACCGAGATGCTGAGGATGGTGAATCCGGCTCCGAATACAATCCCTGATATGCCAACTATGTACTGGTGTACCATATGGTACGATGTTAAGACAGCCACGGCAGCGGATACAAGAAATAACCCAGGAAGTAACTGAAATAATGTAGAAGCATTAGTATAGCCTACGTTATGACTTTTAACTTGATAAATCATTAAGGTCGTGGTAACCTTAATGATTTTTGGACCTTCAAATAGGCATTACTTGAGTGAATCAACTATTTGTTGTTGTTATACTGTCCCATCAGCCAGGGGACAACTGAATCATAGTATTCATAGTTTGCTAAGTAATGACGCGCTTGGTAGGTGATCCATTATAGAAAGGACATATAGCATTACGATACAATTCAACTGTGGGTTGAAGAGTGACCCAGCGGAATGTAACCATGGCAACGTAGGACAAAGAATTGTTGTTTGAGGCACTTAATAAGCTGAACACAAATATATACATAATGTTTGGTTTGACGAATGCAGGCAAAAATATGGTGGTAATATTGCTAAACTACGTCGGCATACACAGGAATATAATAGAGCTCTATAATGCCAAATAAAGCTCTTAAATTTAACTTTTACAATTTAAGGCCTTTATCTTATTTACTGACATGTCTGAATGTAAATACCCTCGTAAGACCCAGTGTACATTACAATGTACATTCTCTTTGAATGAAAAAAACTTTACAAAAGGAAATAAAGTAGCATTTCTTTTGTATCATGCTTTTTGTTATCCTAATAATTACACGTTTCTTTCCGCCTCCTTATCTCAAGCCTACACAATACCTAAATGAAAGATGAATAAAAATTAGTGTATAACATAATTAAAGTACTAAGTAGTTAATTAAGTCATAATAGTATTTTATACAATCGTGTTATAATCAAGCGTTTCTATCTCGTACCTTACTTAGGCCCCTCAGCAAGCTTCGTGTTCTAAACACGGTACTCGACTGAAATTCTAACCGGGCACTGCAAGTTGAACAAACATATGTTTCTAATGGGTAAGAAACAAGATGCAACATGTAGGTTCTGCCAGGAATCAGAGGAAACTGCAATGCACATCCTCTGCTCCTGCGGGCCACTAATGCATAAAAGAAGTATCCACCTAGGCAGGCAGGTACTGAAACCTTATGAGGTACACAACATTACAGCCCAAAGAATCTGGAGCTTTCTGTACTCAACGGGAATCAGTAATGAACTATAAAAAGGGCTGCCACAATAGATCATACCTGGTCGATGCGGCGCTAATAATAGCCCAAAAGCAAAATAATTAATTAATAATAGTCATCTTTTACTACTTAGTTACAAACGGATAAACTCACGTGTAATTATATCGCACTAGGCGACATGTTTCGGGTAAGCTCTGGTACCCATCTTCAAACCGATTACACGTGAGTTTATCCGTTTGTAACTAAGTAGTAGTAACATGGCTCACAACAGTTTTAATTGTATTAGTCATCTTTTATTTAGGTATTGTGTAGGCTTGAGATAAGGAGGCGGAAGGAAACGTGTAATTAATAGGATAACACAGAATAAAACAAAAATTTACATGTTTCAACACTCGGCATTGAAACATGTAAATAAAATAAACGAATCATCTATATTTTTAAGTTAAAATTAAGAAATATGTAAATTATAATGTATTTTTAATCATGTTCTCATGTCAATGATATAGTTTTCTCAATTTATAGAAAAAATAGTGAAGAGCTAAAGTATAATGAACCCTGTTAGTGTCATGGCACGGAGTACTACCTAATACTACTACCTTTGATAGTCCAGTAGTATGAACCCCGCGTGCAACAAACAAATATTGAATCTTACAATTACTTTGACTTATTAATAGACTATTTATTGTAACTAGATATCTAGATATTTTAGAACACCCGTCACATCATCTCGCACATAGCTTCAAGGGATTTGTACAATTTCTACTTTTATTAGAGGCATACACATTCATTACGACGAAACCTGCGGTTGACCTATTTTTGTATCCTCGTGACGAAGCCTGCGGTGCGGATTATCAAGTATCGTGTAAATTTTAGTTGCGTCAAATAAATTATTATTATAGTAAAACTAAATTATTAGTTAAGGAACTACGAGTATGTTAAAACCAGATATCGGACAAATTTGCGTCATTGCTCGCAATAATCTGGACATGACTTTAAAATTAATCATAGAAGTAATCATTTAATTAATTTCTTATTTGGCATATAATTTGATTACTGGTCATTAAATACAAAAAAATGTTAAAGTGTAGATTTTTTTAACACAATAAACAGTAGGTACTTTGTCCAAATTCCACTGCTTTACACATCAAAAATATACTTAAGTTCTGAAAAACTCCGCTCGAAATCCACTGATGTTAATGGGGCAAACTTAGGTAATTTAATAATAATATCCACGGAGGTTTTTCTACCTTTATTAACTAAAAAACGTCTTCGTCAGAAATAAAAATCATAGCAGGATATTTATAATCGTGTAAGTTTCACATTGCAACTTCTTTTACTTCTGACGAAAATGTTAACCACATTAGATAACATTTTCGTAATAAATATAAGAAATTAAAATTTTGTTTAAAAAATAATTAATTGAATAACATTTTGATTAATTTTGAAGTCATGTCCACATTAGGCTGATATCACACTTGCGATTTGTGAGCGAGTTTTGTATGGAGGCGAATACGCAGCGAGTTCGCCGCGTACGAGTTTTGTATAGAAATCGCTTGCAAATCGCCCAAGTGTGATAACGCCCTTAGTGCGAGCAATGACGCAAATTTGTCCGACCTCTGGTCAAAACTGAGCGCGTCTCACGCCATTAAACGTATTAGTTTGGCGAGTACGTCATTGTAATAAGCTGTAAGTTTTTAACAAAATAAAAAAAACAACAATTATTATACAATTTACAAATTATTGGTATTCTGCCATACACACAATATTTCATACGTACTCAGGAAATACAAATTAGTAAATTTAATTAATATTTTTTATACCCGGCTCGTCACATCCTTCTCCGAAATAAAGAAATGTATTATAGTAACATGAAATTAATAAAACTAATACATATTTATGGGTCTCAAAAGATTTTCGTGCGCACGACCCAAAATACGACCTCCAGGTCGCCGATTTTCACCCGTATGCAGTCCACTGCTGGACATAGGCCTCCCACAAATATCACTTGTATCATCTTGGGGGTAGATGCTATAGTCGCCACGCTTGGCAGGCGAGTTGGCGACCGTAGCTGTAGATTGGGTTGCGACGGACGCTGCTGCCCGTCCGTAGGATTTTTCCCTTTGTCGTCTCTTACGACACCCGCGGGAGGAGATGGGGTGGTGCTATTCTAGTCATCACCTTACATACAGTCTTTTATAAAAACTTATAATGTGAGATTGTTAGAAGAATTGTAGCACCGCGTTTGGTAGGTGACCCAATTATCTTGTGCGTTAAATTCGATTCAATGTGAATCACACAGTCGCCATCTGATATATCGGAACTGTGGAGGTAGTCACAAATATCTGAACATGCACTTTACCGCCTTGACAATAGAGGCGTCGTTCAGATATTTGTGACCACCTCCGCAGCTCTGATATATCTGATGGCGACTGTTACCTAAGATACAAACAAAAATTTAACAGACTAAGAAACCCACCGTGTCCTGAAACCAGCGGAGAAAGGCAGCATCCCTTAATCCCCATTTAGACCATGCAAGAACTTGGATACGATTTTCATTACATTGCGGGGTCATATAAAGCGACGGAATTCGCCGTACGCCGATGGCCCGCAATGTAATGAAAATCATATACAAGTTCTTGTCTGGTCTAAATGGGTCTTTAGAGTGGTGGAACATATGTATGGTGATCGCCAACCCGCCACTGCATCGGTCAGCCAACGCGAACGGCTCATGATTATGCTCCTCGTTACGGGTGAAACATGTCGAGCAATATTCGACTTATAAAACGTGAGTTACCGACTTTTATATAAGTAATACAAATTCGAATAATAAAACATACTATATTATACCATGTATATGTGCCCATTGTATATTATACCACATATAAATACACTATGTACAGTGTGTAAGTCTTACATGGGCGAATCTCTTAACGAAGAGTAGAATAGGACATAAGAAATATATTTAGTTAACTTTTGCAAGTACAATAAAAATTGTATCCATATAAAAAAATTCGGCCCGCAATGTAATGCAACACACTCGAGTTAAACACTCGTTGACAGTTAGTTTCAAAAGCTCATATCGCGTAATGTTCGCAGTACATTACTGCTCAGAAATTTTACAAAAATTAATTACATATGTATAATAGGTATAATTAAAGAAAAACCCTTTGCTTAATGATTATACTGGTAAATCCTATGTCTGGTTTAATTTTTCGTCCGTATTAGACTTACACACAGTATACTTACTATCTACACTAATAATTTGTCACCATTACGTACTCCATTGTAATAAGGTTCAAAAGTGTTAAACATATTTTTGACGTCGACTGTACCATAACCCACAAAGTCAATTGACCATAGGTAGACCATATACATATTGAAATAAGACCCACTGATGGCCAGTTAGATGTGTGCCTGTTTGTACAGTCAGCGTCATATAGTTAGTTGCAGCCAGTATGGCCAAATATATCGATACAGACCTTTATTTATATAGCAGTAAGGATGTGCTACGATATATTTGGCCATACTGACTGCAACTAACTATATGACGCTGACTGTACTATAGATATTTTATTTTGACGATGCTCATACGTTTTTGTTAATTGTTAATCGTATTAAGCCCAATAAATGAAGGGTATATCACAACTATCATAAGTTTGTTTCATTTTAACCCTGATGAGCCTAGTGAATGTTTTTGAAAAAAGTATATACTGTATAATATTAGTATATATACATAATATACCCAAAATTGGTGGGTGTCCCGTCCCTATCACGGAAAAAAATTAAAACTTAAAATAAAAAAATGTCTCCTTAAAAGGATATTTGGAAATCCATTTTTTTTCAATAATGCATCTTTATAATTTATACAATGTGTGCAAGTTACAAAAAATCGGTTTGGTTGTTTATATAAAAGCGTTTTTTTTTTATTTCTAAAACCTAATTCAGTTGTTTTTGTTTTTTTATGAAAAAACATCTTACATCGGGGCGTATAAAATACCCAAACGGCAATCGATTTGGCTTCTGGGGCCAACGTCCCATATAAACACGGCTAAGCCTTTTGGTATGGAGAGAGTTTGAGAAATGACAGTAGTATAATTTTTATTCCGCAACCATACCTACTTTAAAGACGGGTATAGCTGGCCGACGCAGTCCCGAGGAAAAGCTAGTTTTAATTACAAAGTGAAATAAATGCAAGTGGAATAATGATGAATGACTTACCATAACAATTGTGTTAAAAAATAAAAATAATGTTTTAAAATCATTTTTAACCTCGGCGGAGACCATCGTGTTGATACGCGCACGTTACGCACTGCCGTTGGGTACCAGGGATTATAGGTAAAAGGCAAATATATAGGGGACTATGGGTAGGTACAAGTGTTAAGGATAACTCTATAATTTTTCCCATTCCGATAATGCTAGCGAGAATATCAAAACGTATATGCCTAAATGTGACTTTTTAGGATTACGTAGTCAAATAGTTAGCGTTCTGTACCCGTACCATGAGTTGGGACATTACGGTTTTCGATAACGAGTATCGAGTTTATTATCTGTGCATCTCGCTTGTTAGTACAAGCGAGATGCACATCGTTAACGCACAAAATAGTTTTTAGTTACTAGTTTAGTTCGCACTAAAATAGTACAAGCGAGATGCGCAGATAGTAAACTCGATACTCGTTATCGAAAACCTCAAAGTTACAATTCATGGAAAGGGTACTGGATTAAACTTGGGGCATAAAGGCGGAAATACACTATAGCAACGCGACGCAACGCGTTAGTTGATGTATTTTGTCTGGCTAACCAATATTGTCAGGATCTATGACCAAGGAATCTATGGACTTGGCATATTGTTCTATATATTCAATCAGTTATGCAGATATCATGCATTTCGACATAGAATTCTGAAAAATATAGTTGTCTCTTTTTTCTAAAGCTTTATTTTCAGTTATTTAAAAGAGACAACAATACGCCGGTGGGTTTCAAATTTGGCAACACTTGTCATTGTCGGACGTCTAAATGCCTAAATGCGGCCGGGAGCCATTTTATGTTCCACTCAGTTAATAGTAATTGAACTGTCAAAACACCGTGGTTGTTTTAAAAAATAAATAATATCTCGCGTTTTACGGAATTTTGCTGTGAAAAAACTTTAAAATGAAGTGAAGAAACATTTTATAATAATGCCAAAGTGTAGTGTAGTGGGCTGTGGTATAACAAAAACCAAAAACCAAGGATCTTTATCATTGCACCGGTATGTAATATTTATTTATTGAAAAATTGGTTACTATCAACATTATTGAGTGTTTAAAGTACAAATTGCAATATTATTATTGTAAAGATTAAGATGTGTTACGTATTAATGTAATCTTTAGCTAATTTATGGATATTTTTACATCTAATATGTCGATCAGTAGATGGCTAGTGTTGTTCTATAAATATCGATATCTCTTATTTAAGTCGGCAATTCCTTAACTTTTTAAATTTCTGTTCATATGTATATTATAGTTTTTAACCTATTCCTTATTGTATTGGTCTAAAAGAAGCAATAAATTCCAAGCTCTCGCCACAAACGGATGTACTGAAAGATGAATGTTGATCATTTTAAGATATAATATACAAGTTACAAGCAAGGAAAGGTTTTGTAAATTGATTTAAAACTGCATCTTAACATTTTTTTTATCTTTTCAGCCTACCAAGAAGCGACTTTAAAACGAAGAAGTGGTTGGAAGCAATCGGTACAGAAAATATCCGGCCTAATTTGACAGATATTTTTATCTGCTCCTTGCATTTCCATGAAGATTCATTCAATAAAACCCTGGGTGTTATTCGATTGCGAGATGACGCAGTGCCATCATTAAAACCATCACGCACCAGATAAGATCAAACATCAAGTATAGGAAGATACCTACGTACTTTACTTTTTAGTAAAAATCTAATAAAGCTATTTAAGTAATCACTAATTTGTTTCATTCTATATGTGATCAAAGTAACCCCACGTAATAAAAATATAAATAACTTAAAAAGTACTGAACCGATTTTAGTGTTTCTATTTTTATGGTTTACTTTACATAATGAGAGTAAAAAGCAGTGGTTTCAAAGTAACCCCATTTTCAATGTAACTTTGATCTAATGTAACGTTTTAATTTTTTCTGAAAAACAGTGCTATTTCTTCTCCTGCGAAGATAAAAAACGAGAAAAAAACCGATTACCTATTTTTTTTTTTTCATATTTTTGAGTTTTTTAGGATCGCCAAAAAGAGATGTCAAACTCTAAAATTGATCATAATAACCTCGGGTTACAGTTTTTATATAAAACATAAATATAACTTAATACTAACTAATTTAAACTATTTTTTACATATCATCTTAACTCCTGGTTGTCCTCTAAAAGATAGGACTTTAAGCTTAGTTTTTAATATTTTTTTAAACACAAAACTATCGTGAGATAAATATATTTGTATAGAAGGGGGTAACTCACGTTTTATAAGTCGAATATAAATAAAAACTTCAAACTAAATGCACATACATAAATACAAGTCTTTAAACGTCGTAGCAAGTTTTTGATTCATCGATTAAATTTGTAACATTAGGGCAGCACTAGAATAACTGTCAAGACGCCATTTATTGTTCCAGGCTGGCACGTTTTTCTTGTAGGTATTTCACCTCCTTAGGATTCTTTACTCATTGGTCAGGATATAGTCTTTGGTTGCCGCGACAATTACTCGTGAAATAAAACAACCCAAACGGTTTTGTATGTGGATAAATTTTTATATTGTAATATAGGATGGTGGTGAATTCATATTTTCCCCAGTCCGCCCGTTTGTCACACTAAAATAGTACAAGAGATATTGTGACATTACGATTTTCGATAACGAGTATCGAGTTTACTATCTGTGCATCTCGTTCGCACTAAAATAGTACAAGCGAGATACACAGTCAACTCGATACTCGTTATCGAAAACCGTAATGTCACAACTCATGGTACCTACGGGTACTGTCGTCAACGATTCCAACCCTTGTTAAGTCTGTCTGTTCGTACGCAGCCAAGAATGCTCAGAGCCTGCTAGTACAAATTGAATTTAATGTTATAATCGCCACGCTTGGCAGGTATAGTGGCTTGGCGATTTCAGTATATGCCACTACTGTACCACTAGGTACGGCAATACGGTAAATTGTACCTACCCACGCCATCAAAGTAGTAAAATAAATAAAAAACAAAGAATTGCGTACCTACTATCTAAATCATGCTTTTTATGGGTGATTATTCGAGCGTTTCAACCGTTCTTATTACTCTGTCCAGATTTCTGTAAAAATTATCACACAGTTTGGTGTTATTTTTTATTTACTGGTAGACAGCTGGGCTGGCTAAAGGACAACCTAAACCTACTTCATATAATGCAGGCTTCTACAGAAGTCTGGACAGAGTAATAAGAACGGTTCAAACGCCCGAATAATCACCCTTATACTTCCAAAGAAAATTATATTGATCTTATCGGTTAAGCCTGATCGAGCACAGTGTCATATGGTTGTTATACAAGGGAGCAAGGATTTTTCCCTTTTTGTGCTAATATTTTTGAGACCCGAGCCAGCGAAAGATTCCATAGTTGTATCACGAGCATTTCGAGTGGTTCAAATAGTGGAATCTTGAGGGATGGGAGGGTTTCAAGGCAAGTTTCAAATTAATATACATATTTCGTTTGAAGTAGGCAATAGTTGTAATGTGAACAACTACGTTAGCTTGGAATCGTATATTTAGGATTTCTGCACAAATCATAGTTTTATATTCACTTTTTTTGTGTAGGTACAATTTACCGTATTGCCGTACCTTAGTAGTGGCATATACTGAGATCGCCAAGCCACTATACCTGCCAAGCGTGGCGACTATAACATTAAATTAAATTTAGTTTCGCTTATGCGTAATTTACTTTTAGTAAGGTAAACGTCCGGGTACCCGACAGCGTCCCAGTGGACGACAACTTATTATAACCTGTAGAAAATTAGCGCGGCAATCGAAGACAATATATTGCCAGAAATTTAAATAAAACAGTAGTTTAAAATTGTCCGCATAATTCAATTTATTTCATAGTTATATATGAAATAACTTTATTAGGTTCATTGCAGCAATACAATATATGATGACCTGAATATAGACATGCAGGTATATAAAAAAAATGATAATATTAAACTACAATCTGTGTCCCCTCGCGGGTAAAAGCCTCCTCCGAGGCTTGCCAGGCCGTCTTGAGCTGTTCATAATCAGGCTTTGCTCGCGACTGAGGTTATTTCGTCTTGCCATCAATAACTGAATTTAACTTGATTTTTAGAACCATATGGTCCCTTCCGTTTCGTGGCGTTTAGGGTCCCCCTGTGGTCGGTATATCTCTATAAGTGGCTAGTTATAAGTAAACAAAAGTGTGTTGAAAATTAATTCACTGTACTTAACATTGGATATGTAGTTTTCGTTGATAGCTCTAAACATCCGATTTCCGGTTATCGAAGCAGTTAAAATGTTAAAACTAACTAGTTTCGTAGCGGTCATAACGGTTTTAGATATTCAATTAAATATTTACATCCCAATATCAGGCCATGGCATTCCCCAGTAAGAATTAATTTGAATATTTATCTTAATGCGAACAATTAATTTACTTAAACTATGGCGAACAGTGGCCGAGAGGTCGTTGGACTTTTAACACAAATATTTGGTTAATTAAACATTTCTTCTGATCTATTTGTGTTTGCTTTTGATGGTATTTGCTATAGCTAACGCGGAGTTGTTTGTTTTACACAACAGGTGTCGCTGTTACGGTACAATGTTTGTCTGAAACGGGTTAGCGGATTTTTCCGATGTCAACTTAAGGGTCGGTTGCACCAAAGCATCTGATAAAGCCCGGTAACTAATAGTTGATTTTTTCTTTTATGACAAATTGGACAGTAGTTATCTGTGGAATACCAAATATGCCGCCATACCTATGGATAACAATTCGTTGAATGTGACTGGTATAACCAACCCTAAAGGAAAACCAGATGTTTGTAACTCATTGATAATTATGGTAAATTTGGACGTGAGCCAAAAAAATTAACAAAACACTTATGATTTGTAGGGCCAAGGTTAGTTCCTTGATCATAAAATCCTGACATGTCAAAGCCATTCATTGTGCAGTATTTAATGCCACTGAACATCCCTGAGATATTATTCTGTACACGACAAAGCTCAGGTTTACCAGTGACCTTTGAAAATTACCAGATCAGATGAACCAATATCTTGTGTTCGGAATCTTACACTTCCTTTAAAGTTCCGAGTAAAATCACCATCATCATCAGCATATCGCAGTCCACTGCTGGACATAGGCCTCCCCAATTTCACGCCATCGTGTTCAATTTTCGGCTATTCGCATCCAGCTCCTGCCAGCCATCTTGCGCAAGTCGTCACTCCACCTTGCCTGAGGGCGTCCTACACTACGCTTGCCGACTCGGCCCACCCCAACGGTTATTGGTACTAAGGCTAATATGGCCAGCCCATGCCACTTCAACTTGCTAATACGGTGGGCTATGTCGATGACTTTGTTTCTTTGCCGGATTACCTCATTTCGAATTCGATCCCGCAGAGTAAAATAAACTCTAGCATCTTTTTTACACTTATTGTAGTAAATAGTTCTTCTTCTTTTAAAAAAATATGGCTTCCATCTATAAATCAATAAGTACTCGGTGTAATTATTGTAAATAAAGGTTTCTCATAATGAAAAAACTTCAAACCTCGTTCTTAATAAGAATAACACGTTATCAAAATAGGTACCTATGTAAGAAATTAACTAGCTACCTAAACGAATGTATTAGGAGCCTACCTAATTTTGATGAAGACAGAAATAAAAGCATGTTAGCACTTTTGAACAATAATCATTCGTGCAAAACTTAAAAACACATTGAAAACTCAAAGTGGATAGCTATGATACTTTCTTCAGTTGCAGCGATAATTAGCATGTTATAGTTAGACAAAAAAAACGGATTAATTCGCGTATACTACAAATTATGAACTATTTTTCAGTTTACAGTTGTTTTATTTCAAATTACTTAATTCATTAAATGCTCATTTAGTTCGATAGTTACTACCTAAGGAAATAGCAGCCTGAAAATTAGCATGTAGCAAAATAGGATTTATTTACACTAAGAGGTTCACAAGGCGCTGTATTCGCGCACCAATGATAATGACAAACAACAGTCCTGAAGAACACAAAGAACTTTCCCCGGAGCTGCGCGTGCGCTGAATATTCATGCGCGACCTATGACCGCGTCAAGGTCAACGAAAGTCGGATGTCCGACGAGCGATAATAGCTACGGAAAGAAACAAAACCAGCCTGTACCGTGGCGGACTCCATTTGAGATACGACGGACTAAGTTGACAGTTAATATAAAATAAGGTAAGCGGACTAGTGCTTGACACGCTTATGCCCAATAAATGACACACTCGTGCTAACGGCGCTCGTGAAGATCAAATCAATCAGAGAAGAGTCAATTTTAATGAACGGTCCATATAGGTAGTCTTATTTTAACTCACATCTAGTGGATCTAAATATAGTTAAGTACTTGTAGTTATCATAATACGATTGTAATTTCAATAAAATACCAAATAATAAATTCGTCTATTTTTAACATTACCACGTAATGCAAGTCGTGCATCGAATATAATAAACTTTTAGTAAAGTCCTTAATCATATTACGCTATTTCACAGCATCAACAGTAATAACAGATCCCTACATAAACGAATGATTCTCATACAATACCACTCTGATCGGTGTCGGTAAAAATGTTCGCTTAAATGGGACCTCAACCAGATAAACAAGATCTCCGATCGCGCATCAATCTCGAAGGCCGTACTATGTTACTGCGGGTTTTGATGCCACAGTAGTTGAGGCGAACGCTCGCAGGCGCGCGGCAAGCGGAATGCCGGGACAGGTCTGCGAGTAAACTCGGTAAACATGAGACCGTTAGCCGCCGTATAAAGGCCTGGTGCCGGCCGCCGCCTGCAGTCCGCGCTCCGCCACCATGCGTCCTCTCGTGCTTGTACTCGCCCTCGCCGCGCTGCTCGCGTCCGCGCACTCGGCCTCCATCATCAAACCAGAGAAGAAATTAGAAGATCCCATCAAAGAGGTTCTCGACACGGACGCGCAGAAAACCCCCGAGGATTCCATCGATCAAGCCAACACCATTAAGGACATCGACAATCAGCTTCTAAAAAAAGCCGATCCTATACCTGTGAAAGTCGTCGTTGAAGATGTGGAGACTGCGATAAAGGACAGTCAAGATACCATCAAGAGGCTTGAAGTAGACCTCAAGCACCCTGGCGAGCCCCAGCGACAGGAACACGAGACCCAGAACCCTGAGCACTACGAGGATGACTCTGCTCCCGTTGCCACTATCAAACAGATGATCAAAGATACCCAGGAAGTTTTTAACAAGGGTTTCAAAGACGTCAGTGAATGCATTGGCGACTGGCTGCTTGATAACAAACCGGAAATCTCGCTTAAAGACAGCATCAAAGACTTGCAAGAGCAATTCATGGAAAACATCGAGAAGGTGAACGCTACCATTCAGAGTTACTGGAGCCAAGAAAAGGCAGATTCAGAGAAGAAAGAGGAAATCAAGAAAGTGCAGTCTGGCTTAAAGGTTCTTGAAGAGAAGTTTGAAACTGGAGTTCAGGATTTGAACAATGGTGTGCGGAATCTGGCAGTATTGAAGATGACTCGTGACGATGCCAGCACTACCACTGCTAAGCCTTCCGGTAACCCATTCCCCGGATTCGTAACAAACTTCTGGACCACTGTGACACAAAGCTTCGGCAACGTGACAAACCAATTCCAAAATATAATCGGACAGGGCACCAACCACTCAACGGTAGCCTCGGGCGTGCAGTCTGATGAGACTTCCGCCTCCACGTCCAAGCCGACCGTGTTCCAAGCGATCCAAAACCAGATCCAAGGCATCTTCCAGGGTAGACCACAAGGAGCTCAGAGCGACGAGCAGGCAGCCGGGCAAACCGGACCATTCGCCCAAGTAATTCAAAACGTACCTCTACTGCAGAACTTCGTTAACTTCATCCAACCGAAACCGCAGACCGCCGAGCCGGCCAAACCGACGCAGCCAGCCCAAAGCAGCGAAGGAAGCAACGTCGTCCCAGCCGAGCCCGCAAAGCCGGCAGATCAGCAACAGAAGAAGCCTGATGAAGCACCCGCAGCCGCCCAACCGGCCCCTGCCAGCGCTTCCCAGGGCCCCATTCAGCAGATCATTCAAAGGAATCCCATTGTCCAGGGCATTGCTGGAGCCGTCCAAAAAATTCAGCACACCATTACAAACCCTGAGAAGCCCAGAGAGGAAACAACCGAGCAGAAAGGTAAGCACCTTACAGACAAGACTAGTTTACATTAAATTATATCAAAGTTAGGCACACAGGTATAACACTATACATAATACATATATACGATTATTCTTCAACGCTATACCCTCTTAGTATGTATTGAAGTCATATTATCCGGTCTTGCAGATATGTTGTAAACCAAGTGTCACGTAAGGTTCCAGTTACAATGTTTAAACTGGAAGTATAAGTATTTGACGTTTGTTTTTCCTAATGTTCAATGGTTTGTGTTCTCCTAAAAGGCGACGAGAAGGCTGGATTCTTCCCTTACGGTTACGGGCACAGGCCACATGGGCCCTCAGACGGTATGTATAAAAGGCTTATCGGCTTCTAAATATTAAAATTCTATTTTAACATTTTAAAGAATATTGTTCGTAAATAGTAAGTCAGTTTTCGCATTTAAATTTGTTATATTTAATTATCATTTGGGACACGATCCATTTAGAATGAACTTCCATTTCTAACTATATTACCTGTCTTACTTATTTAAGTTTATATAACATTTATTGCGCACATCAGTCAACATACGCTTTTCAGTACAGTCAGTAGTTAGTAGAAATCAAAGCCAAAGTAGCTAAATATATTATGCACAAATAAATCGAATATTGCTCGACATGTCGAACGGGTCATGATTTTGCTCTTCATTACGAGTGAAACAAATTCGACCTATAAAACACCCGTTTTGACGACTGTCTGGCCTAGTGGGTACCTTGCCTATGAAGCCGATGTTCCTGGGTTCGAATACCAGTCACGGCATTTATTTCTGTGATGAGCACAGGTACAGGCACAGGTTGTTCCTGAGACATAAGTGTTTTCTATTTATTCAAGTATTTATATGTATCTATCTATTTTTATATATCGTCGTCTAGTACCTACAACACAAGCTTTACTGAGCTTACCGTAGGACTAGGTCGATTTGTATAAGATGGTCCCGAAATATTTATATTTATAAAACGTTAATTACCCGCTTCTATACAATTAATATGTTTGGATCTCACGATAGTTTTGTGTTTAATATTATGCATATTTTTACTACTAAGCTAAACGTACCGGTGCTCGACATTGTCGCATGTCATCGTCAAAATAAAGCATTAGCAATAATCCTGACAGCTGAGTGTCCACTACTGGGCACATGTCGAGCACTAGTACTTTAAACGTATGCTGACTGCGCTACATACCAACCGCACAGACTCACTTAGACACCGCACACCGTTATGTCCCATAGTGGCCGCCTGGCAGTCGTTTGTAACCGGTCTGATAGGGTCGATAGGCGCCGTGATCAACGGGACTGCAGCCACCATATCTACAGTTGTGAACAGCGCTATCAACACAATTGGTAGCAATGTTGAGGTATAAGATTTTAGATTGCGATACGTGTTTTGTGTTTGATAAACGCCTACCGCGAACATCAAAGTTTGATAATGGATTTTTCTCTTTTACTCGAATTATGGCGTCACTACTAGAGTGATAGAGGAACTTCGATTGCGAATTTTGATTTTAGCGGTACGCCTTAAGATTGGGATTAACTTTATGTTTAATAGACAAGTTTACCTGTCCTAATTAAAGCCATAGTCGTTATCACATCGTAGGGTAAAGCGCCAATGCCACCTTGTACTCAAAATAATGGAGACCTATGTATAAACAGAGTTAATTTTTAAAGGAATTTGTTACTCACTGGTTACCCTTCATACTAAAATGAATTATGATCTCCTATAAACTATCAAATCAAATCAAATATATTTATTTCAGACATACCTAACCCATATTTTGTTGGTAGACAAAGGATTTAGAATCTAGGGTAAGGACAAAAGATTTAATTATTAGTATATGTCCAGTTATTGGAGGTTGACCATCACTGGCCATTTATCCTACTCAATTTTAAAAACATTCAAGTTCCGAACCTGTTTCAAAGTTCTGTTATAAAATTTCACAGCTTGCGAGTTTTTTAATTAAATAAACTAAATACAATAAAATCGAGGTACGTACATAAAATTAAGTGGTCAATTTGCCCACCACCTGAAAGTCGAGCATCTTTTGTTCTCCAAATAAGGCGTAATTAGGGTGACAGAGACAATCGTTCGAAATTTGTGAATTTCGATTTTCGCCGTGAGCCTTCGTAAAGTTTTAGTCCCAATCTTTATAGCAGGTTGTTTACTGTTCAGCTTTTGTGTTTTGTCGTGTGTTAGCCTACGTTGTTGCTTTGAAGGTGAGCAGAAATAACAAAAGTTATTTGCTTTCAGGTCAAGCCTTTTCCCTCAGCTTAATAAAACCGTCGAGTTGCGCATGTTAGCCTACACTTCATATTTTTTAGGATATATGTTAAAGATATCATTATTATTGTCTAACTATTCAATATATAGTATTTTTCATACGCGCCTATATTCGCAGATCATGAATTGTTTCTAACTTCAAATAGATCACAAAGACGAATTTTCGCAACTCCACGGTACTTGTAGAGTGAAAGGATGCTTAAACTTTTATGTATTTTCGAAACTGTGATATATTTTGGTTTCAGCTGTGTCAATAATTATGTGCTTTTTGTGTCGTTATTGTTTTTTTTGAGTTTCAATTGTCTAACCTTATCTGTTCAGTGTTCTTGCTAATAGTTTGTAAATAGGTACTTAAGGCTTTATAGTTAATTACTTGTCAAGATTGAGTAAAAAACGCGCATATAAGCAGCATTGGAAAGCGATCGCCGCTGTTTAATGACGATAGCAGCGACATTAAACTTCCCATAAACACTTCAATTAACAATTTTTGAAACAATCGACGACCTACTTTTTATAGCTACACTTTCATTAAAATATTCAAATAAGGTAAATCGCCATGGCCAGTAACTGGTCCCCTTTCAATAACTGGCCATGTTATTCTGAAAATGACTTCTGTTAAAAAAATAGAAATTGTATTAGGTGGCTAGTTATTGAAGCGTGGCCAGTAATTGACACCTCATTAGAAAATATGCTCTATTTATAGGTAAACAGAATTCATTTTCAGTATAAGGTGGACAGTTCCTGGCGATTTACCATAATGTTTGTTATAAATACAGAATTTAAGAAGATAAATTAAGTTAAAATAAGTACTTACGCGGTAAAAGACCCTTAAAGACCAAAAGAACCTTATTTTCTCTTGTAGCTACAAGAGAAAATAAGGTTTCAGAGAAGTGATTGTCATTGTCAAGAAATAGTACCTAACTATGTCGTATAGGCACCTAAACAATAGGTACTTTCAGCTTCGCCACAAACAGTTAAAGTCGGTCGAAAGTGAGAACTAACATTGTTTCAAGTGTCCATTATAGATGTCCTTTCCTTTCAATTTACCTACGGCACTTTTACACGACAATACAATATAACATCAACTTTCTCGCGTTCTCCCGGCATATTGCCACCGCTCATGGGAGACTGGGGGTCCGCTCGGCAACTATTCCCGGGATTTGGCGTAGTCGCTAGTTTTACGAAAGCGACTGGCATCAGAGGATAATCTAGGTTTCCCGATGATGTTTTCCTTCACAAATATCGGAACAACGTTTTTATTATCAAGGCCAAATGCATGTTCTGATTTTTCTGAATACCTTTGTTGCTCCAATATATTTGATGGCTACTGTACAATACAACGTAACCTTGGTCAGGAATTGTTATCTCTGTAATAGTGGCGAAGGGTTTTTTTGGCCAAGACGGAGACTATAGGGCTTGGCTTTTTCTCGTGAGCCCATGGAAAGCTGCTAAACTATGGGATAGGCTACAGTCGCCATCAGATATATCGGAGCTGTGGAGTTGGTCACGAACATCTGAACAAGCACTTGACAAATTTGACAATAGATAGACGTTGTTACTTAAAGCCAGCGGGTCGTTACCCGCTGCTACTCTCTATAGAAATTTAGGCTACACAGGTTGTTTTTTTTATGTTTATTACTAGACATATACGTGTAAGTAATATGATAGATATTAATAACAAATGCAAGACATCTTCTAAGTCTATTACATTCCTACAATTAAAGCCCGTCTATAATTTCACTTTCTAGAGAATATAACAGTGTAATAGTATGTCTCTTTTCCTCTCACCAGAACGACGTCGGTGAGAAATACATATGTTCTAATGGGATCTAACAAGATCTAACATAACGTCAACGCCCTATCGCTCATAACCGCTCAGATTCGACTAAAATAAGTAGGAGTATTCCGGTATTACAAATCAGCGGCTCTACCGGGAACAACGATATTCATAAATTTCGGACGATTGTCTCTGTCGCTCTCATGACGTAAAATTGGGGTAAAAGAGAAAGATGCCCGAAATTTACGAATATCGTTTTTGGCGGTAGCGCCTCAAGTCTGGTGCGGAAGTCCTGGATTTCCCCCAGGCTACCTTCCCCCCACACACTCCGCTCGCTGTAAAAGCAACGTCCAGTGAAGTGTAATCTAGCTTTTTAAATCCTTACTTTGTAAAATGTTGTCAATTTAACCTGTGTGTTCTAATAATTTAATGTTGTTGCTATTTAACCTGTGGACGCTTTAACTTTATGTTTTGTATATCAGTTTACCTTTACGACTCCACATAGATACCGATCACTGTGAGTGCAAAAGGCGCAGTAGCTAACTATCCGATTTTTTTGCATCTTATTTTAAGACCTAAACTGTTTAGAGATATTCTGTTTATCAGAACCTGAGAGAAACAGGTAATTTTTTATTGCCTCAAATGCACGCCAGCTTGTACTGTCGCATTGTAATATCTTTCGCAATCTTTTTTTTTTCGTATTTTATAACTGGAGAGTTGCACACTCTACTTATAAAACTAATAATAAAATAATATATTGAAAAAATATCAATATTAGTTTTGATGTAAATCAGTTTTGTTATTTGGGACAAGGAAAAATATTCAATATTCCTTTTTATCAATATGTATCACTCGCCTCGCTATTCGTCGAAACGTTCGACGAAACTTTGCCTATACAAAAACGCGATGCGAGGGACGAGAGAATGGCGAGACGTAAGCGTACACATGCGTGCTCGCGTTTCGCCTCGCCATTCGCCTCGCTACCCGCGCGAATGTGTGGCGGTAGCATTACATTTATATTTCAAATGGCATTATTTCCACAGGGGATAATAACAACGTCAACGTCAACGGGGTAAAGAGCGCTCCCGTGGTGGTCGAGCCCGTCGTGGTACCCGCCACCCTCGAGGCCGTCCCGAGCCCCATCGCCGCCCCCGAGCCCGCCGTGGTACCCGCGACCCTCGAGGCCGTCTCGAGCCCCATCGCCGCCCCCGAGCCCGTCAAAAAAGACTGAACCAGTCCCTGTGTGATATAAGTCGTATAAGCTAGTATTTATTAATTAATGTAAGTGTAAATAAGATGAATGATATATATTTATATCTGAATTAAATTTTGTTTCATTTTTTAAACCTTTAGTGATGTGAACCTACCCTAGTTCAATGAGGTTTGGTCCTCGTCACTGTCACTTTGACGACTGTACTGTTATATGATGAAGATAAAACATATAATAACTAGGTATTTGTGTATAGGTGAAAAACTTGACTAAAACACCAGGCAGGCGTATGTAGTAGTAACGTATTCTAAAATCATATTTTGACGTAAGTTCCATATTAATTCTCCGCACCACTACATAGATATATATAGTCCTACAGATAAGTTTTTCACATATGCCTAGGTTACTCGCGAAAGGATTTGGCACTAGCTGAAAAAAGTGAATGTCTTAGAACAGAAAAGTTCCGCTTTGTTCCCTCGTAGCGGGGAACAAAGTGCCATATACAAGCTGGTTTTTCATATGACAAAGGTGGCAAACGAGCAAACGGATTGCCTGATGGTAAGCAATTATCATCGCCCATGGGCTACACCCCACCAGAGGAGTCACAAGCGCGTTGCCGGCCTTTAAGGGGGGTTGGAGCTCTGGGAACCTTACTCACCTTCAGAAACACAACACTACATATACCTGAAAGGTAGCAGTGCTATTATGGCTGTGGTCTTCTGTAATGAGGAGGTACTTCCCTCGAGACTCAAGCGTGATGGTACTTCACTGTGCCCAGGTAGGGCTCATTGTTGGACGTAGTTTAAGGACATACCTGGGTCCAAAAATAATGGTGGTGCGAAATAATGTTTAACATAATAAGATTCTAGGCTTCTACTATGAATTCTAGTAGGTATATATAAACTATGACTTATAACAGTATTAATTATATAATAGAATAGATAGGCACAGTCGCCATCAGACATATCGGAGCTCTGTAGGAGGTCACAAATATTTGAAAATGCACTTTATCGCAATCACAATAGGTTCACTTCTCCTGCTTTGTAGGCAACGTTTTTTACTGACTAGGCTAGAGAAGGCCGTTTTTACCGTTTTAATAGTTCATTACATTATCCAATGAATTAAAACAGTTTTTAGTTTTGCTCCAGGCAACTGGCCGTTGTTTATTGGTGCACGACGATATACGCTAAAAACGAATCGATTAACACCTTATTAACAACAAAAACCGGTCAAGAAGCTTGTCAGGCCATGTCAGTGTCAGTGTCCCTACACCATCCCTACACTGACATGACCGTATAATGTTTGATCTCTAGGTAGCTGTAACTCAAAAAAGCTCATCAACTTCAATCTAATTTTAATAATATGTATATTCCGCAAAGATTAGTTGTAAAGTACTTGTAAAGTTGTAATATGATTATAATTTTTTATGCTTCCCTTATACGGTCTACGTCAAAAATATGTTTACAATTGGGCACCATATTTAGGTGCCAAGGATTGAAAGGATTAAGATTAAGTCGGACTTCGAACGCACAGTCGGACAATCATGTTAATTTATGGGCTGGCCCGGGACCGCGAACATCGAAGTTAGTATATTTTCTCTTATACTCCAATTAAGGCGTCATAAGAGTGACAGAGACAACCGGCTGTAGGATTTTTCCCTTTATCGCCTCTTACGACACTCGCGGTAGGAGATAGGGTGATATCCTAGTCAGCCGGCATCACATGGCAAATAATACAAGTAGTAATAACGAAAACTTATTATGTTCATTAATTTCTATCACATGTTATGAACAAAAAATACTTTAGACCATAGTGGATATGAGTAGGATATTTTAGTAGGAGCTGAAACAAGAGAAGGTGCACAAGGTATTTCAATGTCCTAGCCTTCAAGACAGGCCTTCAAATATGTTTATTTCTATTTCTTCTGAAATGTATTTGAATTCATGGTTCATAAGAGTGACAGAGACAACCGTCCGAAATTTACGAAAATCGTTTTTCGCGGTAGCGCCGCTGTGGATATTATTTTGAACGTACCCGTACCATATTTAATTTTAGCTGTCAGCTTGTCAATGTCATGCTATCAGCTATCAGCTAAAATGACGTGTAGAAAATGAGGTTATGTTATTGTTGAGACGTTCACGTTTTCTATTAAAATAACATTTTCTGAATTGATATTTTATTTATAATGAACGATTTAAACTTAAGAGTAAGCGGAAGGATCGGTGATAAGGTTAAAAAACCCGCGGCGCCTTTATCTATCCCTTATTGGAATACGGGTACGTAACCAATAGTTTACGCTAAAAAATACGGCCTTTTATTCAATAAGTCGGTAAAATATTTATTAATACGTGTTAGGACATATGGCAAATTTAATTATTTTCAATTATAACTAATATAAAATGTAATTTAATTTATTCTAAAATTAAAAACTTAAGTACACGATTTGGTAAGTTTGTTAAAAAGTAATTCTGTAGAATGTGCGTATCGTCATTCTATTTAATACCTATGAATCCTTTACATTATTTTTAAGTAACAATTTAATTAGAAAATATTAATCAATGATCCCTTTTTTTTATAGGTGGTCCTAGTGAGTTTTTTAATAACTTTTTAAATTGTAATAGTGCTGATAACCAGCTAAAGTTATTAAAGCAGTACCTAAATAGCCACAAAGATGAGTGTGACCAGGAAACCATCAAATTCCTGGTTTTGCTTTTCTGGCAAGCAGATGCCAAACATCCTGTTAAAGGATTCTTAAAAAAGTAAGTTAAACTTTTTTTTATTTACAGATACATTGTACTGATGCAAACACTTTTCCTAATAATTTCTTGTGACTCCTAGCATTTATAATTTTGTATACCACAAAAAGTATTTTTATCCCTCCTGGACAGTCAGTCAAATAGTTAGTTATAACCGAAGTGGTTAAACCATTGATACAAATCTTTATTTTTATAGTAGTTAGCGCAGTAAGGACTATTATGATGTATTTGGCCATACTGGCTGCAACCAACTACATGATGCTGACTGTACCTAACAGCTGGTGTTAGGTGCCACATTTTGTCATAAAAAAAAAAAGGTATTATCAATGGTTACTTTACATATTTGTAATTGGGAAGACATAGAGAACTGCAGAAGCCATACATGTTCTTAACCTGGAGATTAGAGTATATTGAATAGTAGGGTACCGTTTATAATAATACCATTTGTAATAGTACCATTTATAATACCTTATCTGGCACCTAATACCTGGTAGGTAGGATTACCTACAAGGTGTTAGGTGATAAGGTATTATAAATGGTTACTACTTAGGACTAGTTTCTAATAATATATATTTTTTTTTATTTAAGAAACTGTACTTGAAAATGTATATATATTTTACCACAAAATAGAAACAATTTATTTCAGATAACACACCATAATATATTTAATTGCTTTAACATAACTATGTTAGTAAAATTTCTATCTATAGATAATTATTAAATGAAAAATATATAATTTCAGGCATATAGCAGACTCCAGAACACTTTGTCAACCTTTCACTGAAACCCTAACTTCAGTAATTATCTCTGAGACCAGTGGCTCAGCTACACAATATGGGGATTATATAAGTACCATAACTCGGCTCGAAGCTACAATAGATAAGTTTACCCCTGGTGCTGCTGCGGTTGCTGCTTTGGAGGTAGCTGTTACGGAATATTTGATCCGGTGTTTGGAGGTCTGCATTAGAACACTTGATATACAAAATGAAACAAATAGAAAAAACTTTAAGTAAGTAAACATGTTGCAGTATAATAAATAATAACGATAAGCGATTTATTTTGATTTATAGTATTGGTCATGGTTTTTTCAATGTGATGCTGAATTTTTTTATATTTTGAATTGAATTAAGCTCTAACAAGGTACCATTAACAATACCATTTTTACGGCAGTGATTCAAAAGATGAAGCTCTTGCACCAACAGAAATAAACAAAATATATGACTTGGTCCACCTGACCCTAAGACTTCTCTTGTACATGATACAAAAAGTTACAGATGAGAATAGAAGCAAATTGACCTCTATGTTTGACAGAATAAGGTCTATTATATTTGCTCTGATGTTGGGTAAAGAAGTACCCATGGACACTAAGTCCGTGAGTGGGATCATATATGTGACAATGCATTTATTTGAGAAGGGACCAGATTCGTGGATTATGGTAAGTTACATAAAGTATTTCTTGTTACTATTAGTGAAAATTGAGAAAAGATTATATAATATAATATAATGTAATGTTTATAAAATTTTCATACTGGCTGTTAAGTTACCATATCAAAAAGGAATATAAATCTTTTCAGTGTTATAATTTAGAAAAGAATTAGCATCTTCTAGTTGCTGAATAAATGCTGCAAATTTTAGCATATTTTGTAGATTGCATAATGCAATTCACGAAACGTACTCATATTCACGTATGTACGGGATAAACGAGGATGGACCTACAAGCTACCACTAATACAAATAATTTGACGGTTGATTGACAGATACCAATAATTTGAACTAGGGCTCCTGGTATCCGTGATGTACACCGACCCGTAGCTACGTGTTCTTAACACCGCCGGTACTAAGATCACGAATTTCACGAACACGGCCAGGTACGTGTCACGTACCTATGTTCGCATCCAGATTCACATGACACGTCGTGACACGCCGTGCCCGTACCTGCGTCCGTGTGTGGAGCTTCGATCTCGATTCCGTTGGATACTTATCGCACGTTTCGTCATTTCGCCACGCCCGGGAATATAATAAATAAGGACTAAGTTTTATTCTTAAGATACGTGAAGGCGTGATCACGCCTACACGGATCTACACGGATTCACGTACCCTAATTTCACGTAACCGAATGTCACGTGCGGAACGGACCAGAAAACCGTTGCCGTGATTCACGAAACCGGGCGCACGGCTACGGGTTCACCAATCACGGACACGACCGCGAGGCCTAATTTGAACTATGTGTATTTCAACTAAGAACAAATTTATTTGTATTTTGCCTATATATGTCCTCGGTTCAAAACTTTTACCCTCTTTTATTTGAGTACAATTTCGTTCGCATCTACCGTAGCCCTCGACAGAATTATTAATATATATTAACTATTATAATGTTTATTACCTTTTTTTACATTAGCTACTAAATGAAGATCGTAGTAACGAAAATGGAACAGTCAACCTATCGATCTACTCGGCCGTGATGACGGTGGTGCCACCTTCCGAGCTGGTGGCAACCAAGGTCAACGGTCAACCAGCTATTATCGACCTGACTGATAAGATTCTGGCTATTGGAGACAGGTGAGGAATTAGTTAAAAATGTATGTTTATAATATTTTTTCTATGCTTCATACAATACTATGGCTAACCAAGTAACCATAATAGTGCTTTATGATACAAGTGTCCTAGGTCATAAAATACGGGGCAAAGTTGTGCGCGTGAGCAAACAGCGAACGAAAACGAAACTTGCACTTCATACGACATTTATGAACACAGTTTTTTTTTATAACAAAGGTGGCGAACGAGCAGACGGATTGCCTGATGGTAAGCAATTACATTCGCCCATGGGCACCCGCAACACCAGGGCAATCACAGGATTGCCATGCAGTTGCGATTAATAAAATGATAAAACAAAGATATAGTTAACAACTTTTGATAAATTAATGATGATAAATTAAAATGCTTATACTGTATACACCATTGATTTTGACACAGATACTCATCAGAGCCCAGTCACACCCTGGCCACGGCCCGCACGCTGCTGGCGGTCGGCCGCAGCCCGGCCGGCGCCGCGCTGGCGGGGCGGCTGGCGCGCTGGTGCTGGGCGCACGCCGACCACCACATGGACAGCGTGCGCCACCTGGCCGCGCAGCTAGCGGCCCGGGTCGTGGCCGCCGCCCAGCGGCTGCAGCAGGAAGGTACCAGCAGTCACAACATCGCTGTTCTCCGGGATACCTTCGTTTCCTCTCCGTGGTCACCATTTTTCTGCCACATCTGTCATGGTATCTTCGGACCACTGCTCTGCTCATTGACACTTCAACCGGCCAAGCCTGCGAGCTATGTCAGTTACTTTGGTTGATATTTGGATATCATCATTTCTGATGATCTCTTTCCTTCAGGTATTTGGTAATGGCTGAGCCGCTACCAAATACTAAGGAAAATAATTGTTCTTTATAATGACATCCATATTTAATAACATACCATATTTGATGTTGTCCACAGACCCGTATATTAAGCCTGATATCGGAGTCTCCTCGCTTGATTTCATTGGAAAATTAATATAGAGACTCCTTTTTTCTGAGAACAGCCTAAAATACCAGTTTTTAACACACTTTCCTTACAGGCGACCCCTCAACCCTGGAGTACCTGTACGCGTCCCTGTCTACTCTGGACAGCTCCCGCAAGAGCTTCTACGTGACGCTGACAGCACTGGCGGACGCCACGGGGCCGGAGGTGCTGGCCCGCCGGCCGGGCGTCATCCGTGACGTCATACTCGCGCTGAGGACGCAGGCCGTGCAGGCTTGTGTGAGTAACCTTGTCTAGCTTCTACCTCTGTCCCTGTCATTCTTCAGCGGTGCCGCCTTCATTCTATATATGCTGACCTGCTATTTTTACTTTTATATTTTAGTATTTTCAGTTACATCTTGTAATAAACTGTTTGATATGTTTTCGTATCGGACTACGCAAAATTATGTACTTTATTTACTTCACTGTCCCCATACAGGCCACGACATTCTTGGAAACCCTCCTCAAGAAGCACATGAAGCAGTCGGACCCGGAGACGGTGTACCAGCAGTGGATCCGCGTGATCCTGGAGGCGGTCAAGCACGAGTCGGAGCCCGCCGTGCTCGGCGTGCTGGAGAAGTTGCTGGCCACAGCTGTGCAGTGGGACAGCGGCGTTTTGAGATACATGTGAGATCCGACATTATATGTCAATGTGACATTATCTAGCAAAAGGGACCTTATTTTCGATGGCGCTTACGTCGAACCGTGTTGCTTTTGTATTGCGGCATCTTGAACTATGGCAAGTGCCATCGACAATAAGGTCCCTTATCATAGATAATGTCACATATATTATGCGAGGTGAGAAACTTAACTGAAGGACAATATGTCTGTATGTAGTTGTGCACAGAACTAATATAAAACTTACATCAAAATTTTAATCTAAAGGACACAAGGTAAGAAAGCATATCGAACATTTTGGTAGCTTCGTTCTAAGCAGTCAGATTTGGATATGATTTTTTTATTTCTAATATATTTAATTTTTGTAATTGTTTTATACATATACTTATTTATAGAATAACGTATTTTTATGTGTTAAAGATTTTTTTTTTTTCAATTATGTTTTGAAAAAATAAGTCCCGCCGAGTTTCTTGCCGGTCATAAAAGTCAAAATGCTTCTCGGATCAGAGGTGTAGGGTTAAAACCGGTGTAGTATTTATTTTTCTCTTTTACTATTTATATACTTGACGTGTACAAGTGCTCCTGTGGCCTACTTAGGGTCATTTCACACGAACCACAACCACGCGACAACCACGACCACGCGACAAGCGCGACCACGTGGTCAGGTGCAAATTTTGTATTAGAAATAAATAGTACAATTCACACGTACCACATTTTGCAGTCATTATCGACCACGTCTGTGGCAACGGCCAGCAACTACACAATTCACACGTAACCACTGCGTGACCACATTTTGACGCTGCGACGTGGTGTGATTGTGGTCCGTGTGCAACAACCCTTACTGAATAAACGTTTAAGTTTGAATATAGAATGCCAACATACGTGTACACACACGTTACTATTACTACTACATAGGCCATGTGCTTTAGCTAAGTATTTTACCAATACTAGTATAGTTTATCCGATCAGCCATGAACCTCCACTGCCGGTCAGGTGGGTTGGTGATTGGAGTATGTTACACCGTCCTCCCGTGTTCTCTAGTAGCAGTTAAGGGACAATACCTGAGTTAACTTGTTCGCATTACTTAACGGATATATTCTTATTTAACAGATTTTTTATTTCAGGTTGCCGGAGCAGCGTGCACTGAGTTCATATGAAGGGAGCGACCTAAAATGCATCTTATTAGTACTGGGCGTAGTTCGAAAATCCGGTGTCTCGTACAAAGGTGTCACATTCGATGACTTGAGGCACACCGCGTATGATGCTGATGACGAGGTAATATCGAACTTATTCCTATTAGTATAAAGTCCATTTTAATACAATGTCACGTGTTAAAACAGACAGATGGTAATCAAAAATCCATTTTATAACCAGAGGGCGGATTTTTTTCTCATGGCAAAAATCAAACGTCAATAGAGTTGGACCGTTGAACCGTGCGGGCACAGACAAGTAAACCATGAGGTTTACTAACTATATTATATGCGGCCAATGCAATCCCTTATTTCTCGACCTCTGTAGTAATGTAGGTACTATACAGGTAGTTAGATATACATACATATATGAATAAAAAATATTTTTCTAAAGTATATAACTTTAGAATGAGTACGCGAGTACAAGGTTACTGATTTTATTGCTACGCGAGTATCTACATTGACTCATAGTGCTTGCTGGTCTACGTACTATCTAGGTAGGTCAATACTTAGTCCAACAAGGTACTCTACGGTTTGGACACCAGGATGCTCAAGCGACGATTGGGTCATACCGTAGGTCCAACTGGGAACCTCCAACAAACCTCGGACAGTACATGGTCATGAAATTGTTGACCAGTCGTTAGCGCGTTCAAACTCGACTGCGACGCCATCAAGCGGTAGGCGGTGGAACTAGTAGTAATCGGACTAAACTTGCGTGTGGTGAGTGAGTCCGTTGGGTACGCATCTGGCGCGTGCGGCGAGAGATGGCGCGCGTAGTACATTGTTTTGGCGTTACAATATATATTTTATTTATTTATCAAGAAGTAATTAACTATTGGTATTAATTATTGGTAGTGCACTGGACTAGTGATCCAGTGGTTGTGGGTTCGAGTCCCGCTGGGAGTCCATTTTTTCTATTTTTCTTTCGATTTAAATATTGAAGATATTCGCTAGCAGACGTTTCAGCATAATAACAAGTAATTTAGAAAGGGGTAGCACATTGCTATCGATGAATACTCAATGAAAATTGAGACTTCGATACCGCTAAGTGAATACGCTGGCGGTAGATGTGTTTACACGTCACCCATGATGACGTATACGACGAGGGATAGATAGAAAAAAATTACTAGTCTCAGCGGTACTCGTATAGCACAATTGGTAGTGCACTGGGCTAGTGATCCAGTGGTCGTGGGTTCGAGTCCCGCTGCGACTCATTTTTTTCTATTTTTCATTCGATTTCAATATCTTTGATATGCTAGCAGACGTTTCTGCATGATAAAAAATAATTAAGTAATTAACAGTTATAAATTTTAAAATACTCGTCAAACTGCTATCACAACAACAAACACACAACGAGCTGTGTATGTAGTGTGTACATAATAACATACCATCTGTCTTCAGTTGCCGCGATAATTACTCATGAAAACGAATGAATGAATGAACGCTGCTAAAGGGTTCAAAACGTCAGGATTAAGTTTAAATTAGTATACTCTATAAACATGTCGCGCGAGTGACTAAATAAACGTGAGTAGAGCCGTGTTATTGTTTAATTTATACTCTATAAAAGTCCGTTTTAGTTGTTTTATTTTATACCAGCTGTGATAATTATACCAAATACATGTGATTAATTTGTCACTTAATAATTTGTGTGTTCTCACGTTGTCCACAGAGCCGTATCTTAAGCCTGTCCCTGATATCGGAGTCTCCTCGCTCGACGCAGCCTCTGACAGAAGACGAGCTTGCATTTGTGCTTCACTTCTTGGAGTACAACATCAACGCGCAGTCTCCGAGCTTTAGACAACTGATCCTTGCTAATATGAAGAAGGTATAAATTGTAGGCATACAGCACAGGGCCCGAGGTTTTGGCGATTCTTGGGTGATTCTACGTATGATGATGATGAAATTCAATTAATTAGATTATATTATGACGACCGGTCTGGCCTAGTGGATAGTGACCCTGCCTGTGAAGCCGATGGTCCTGAGTTCGATTCCTAGTCAGGGCATTTATTTGTGTGATGAGCAGGGTTCGGACAAGTCATCGCAAAACAATCGCAAGACGGCTTTAGAACAAGATCAATAGAATCGTATTATGTACAATGTTATTTAATTCTATTTTTCAATGACATTTATTACTGCAACCCAGAATTCACCATGAAGCGTGAATTATTGAGTTGATGCCAGGGAATATTAGCAGAAATTAGGAACATCAACAAACCGATGCAAAAAGTTTCATAAGAAACTTCTGGCGGAGCTGTCTTCAATTTGTGATTTTTTGACCTAATATCAATATTATCTTTCTTTAACTGTTTAATACGAATGTCACATGTTGTACACAATATTTCCTTGACATTTTCTTGATAACAGAGTTCGGAGTAGTCCTTAATCCACTTGTTAATTGTATGTATTTGCACCATATTTAAAAGATTTGGAAATAACCATAAAAAAAAAAAACAAATAATTGTATTAGTTTAAATTGTCACCACAAAACTGTTTCAAGCATGCCACTTTGACAAATCCATGACAGACATGCGACTAAAAAGGTCAAATTTTATATTATAAATTACGATAATAATATATCAGCTTTAGATAATAACAATCTTAAGTCGCGACTCTATAATAGTCTTGTCTCATGTCCATATCAGTTTCTGCGATGACTTGTCCGAACCCTGGTGATGAGCACAGCTATTTGTTCCTAAGTCATGGGTGTTTTCTATGTATTTATATGTATCTATATATTATATATCGTTGTCTAGTACCTACAACACAAGCCTTACTGAGCTTACGGTAGGACTAGGTCGATTTGTGTAAGATTGACAAGAAATATTACGCCTTATTTACAATAATTACATGAATTAAATCTTAAAGTACGAGTATTTAACTAGTTATTGCAATAAATCTAAAAAAGGCCCTTGAGACATTGTACCAAGGATGCTGGCGGCATTTCCTCGTTGTATCTCAATGCTGATATGTTGTGCAAAGAAGCCGCCAGCTTTTTGGTCGCCAGTTACATCAACCAGGCGCTTCTCGATTCCTGCAAACATAATGTGCGTGCTTGGACCACATGAGCCTAGCGCCGCGTACTGTGTCTGCGTCTCAATGCCCGCTATAGAGATGTTGTGGTCTCTCACACGACGATGTTGGCGTTTTTTCTGTTCAGGAACATTGACGCTGACGTCAGACGTCGCGTATTGCATAAAATAGGAGATCAAAACATTAGTTAATTCTGTATAATTTACGTAGTACAATAAAATTTATTAATAAGATACAAGAAACGACGAAACCCTACCGGTATTTATGTACAATTAAAAATAAATTATTAAACTCACTGCAGGACAAGGTTATTTGTGTTAATTTATCCCTCAATATTTAAATGTTTAAATTTGGATGAATTTGCAGATACTAAAACGCCTCGATGATAGCTTCAAAGTGTTAAAGAGGAAGCCAGCCGAGCACTCGACAGAGATAACCTTCTATATACACTTTATATCGAGCTTGCGTGCGTCATGTTTCGACAGCCTGTCGGCGCTTGGTAACGCTAGCTACGGACGACGATATATCGCTCTCCAACTGCTAAGCTGGCTGGAGAACCTGAGTCTCGAAGGTTGTGAAAGGTATGTGGTTCTATCAGCTATGGATGCTCACGGATGGACCTAGGTCCTAGAGACGGCCACACAGGGTCGTCTCTAGCACACGCAGGTTTCTTTTATGACAAAGATGGCTAACGAGCTGGCGGATGCCTGATGGTTTTTTTTTTATGACAAAGGTGGCACACGAACAGGCGGATTGCCTGATGATAAGCAATTACCACCGCCCATGGGCACCGGCTACACCAGGGGAGTCACAAGCGCGTTGCCGGCCTTTAAGGGGACTCTGGGAACCTTAGTCACCACCAGGAACATAACACTACATACCTGAAAGGTAGCAGTGCTGTTAGCGGATGTTGCCGCGTAGAACGATGGCGGAAGGAGGCGGCATTTTGTTTTTATGTATTTTAAACAGGACACGGGTATTGTCCCTACACTGTAGGATACCACTGTAGGACGGGCAGCAGCATTCCTTAAAGCGGTGGAATATACTGCGATCGCAAACCCGCCTGATAAGCGTGACGAATATGGCATTAAACCCCCATGCTGAAATGGACATGTTCATGGTTGTTCGTGTAGTAGTAATATTAAAAATTTTTTTAGGATATGGATGGAACATGAAGCTGAAATATTGTTTAACCTCCTGGAAGATAGCTACGAAAACAACAAACTTCTTGCTCTAGAGGTGCTTAAGAAATGCCCAGCGGAATTAATAAAGGTGAGGCTCCAACTTAAATCATAGTTTTAATATTTTTTGTTGTTACCCTATACCAGGACACAACAGCCGTATATTCAAGATACTATGTTGTCTACCGATAAAAAAAAAACATAATTTATCTGTGACTCAGTAATGACAAAAAAGAGTTCATCATCATTTCAGCCGTAAGTCGTCCATTGCTGGACATAGGCCTCCTCCAAATATGCGCTTGGCAGGCGGGTTGGCGACCGCAATGGTAGTAGTAGTATTAAAAATAGTTAGTTTACCTAAATCATTACGTCGTAATCAAATAAATCTTTATTAAGCACGATGTTTTGTTGGATATGTTTCCTTAAAGAATAACGCATTTTTATGTAATTTGTATAAGATATCTTTTGTAATACTGTTTTGAAAAAATAAGTCCCGCCGAGTTTCTTGCCGGTCATAAAAGTCGAAATGCTTCTCGGGTCAGAGGTGTAGGGTTAGAACCGGTGTAGTTTTTATGTTTTCTTCTTTTGTATACTCGACGTGTAAAAGTGCCCTTGTGGCCTACTTACTGAATAAACGTTTGAGTTTGATGTCTTAACACATTCTAACTCAGGTTATTTTAATTTTCATTTACTATTTAGAAAAAAAAACTAACAATAATAACAATTATCCACTGCCTTGGGCGAGACAGGAACGCGCTACTCGTTGGCTGATTTCTGTCTCTGTAGCTAGAAATGATCCGTCACTAAATTTCCAAAATAACTATGGAAATATTTACCATTTATTATTTGGAATTTACCGGGAATGGAACTTTACCATTTAATAAAAGTGTTGGCCTGGAAAAAATAACACTAATAAGATGACAGCACCAGTAATGGACAAAGAACCTCAAAGTGCTTATTTCAAAGGAGTCAAGTGTTGTGCATTTGTTGGTAAATCTTGAATTTAGAACATTATGATTTTTGAATTAAGAACTAAATGTCCATCATTGGTGCCTGTCAGCTTAAAGTGTCCAACATTGGTGCCATCACCCTACTCGTTTTCAGCCAGTGCACTCGCCGGAGTATGTTAGAGAAGCCATTTCCCAAGCCTCGTCAGTGCGGCCTACTGACTGCGTGGCCGCTTCTTATAAACTTCTGCTACTCTTGTATTTGCCGGCCGAATTTCAACCTTACCACAAAGAACAGTAAGTCTATATAGGAGTTTTCAACAAAAATTTACACTAATAGTTGAAAAACCTAACTGAAGGACCTTGTCTATGTAGTTCTGCAGAGACTTAATATGTAACTTATGTCAAAATTTGAATATAGAACGCCGACATGCGTGTACGGCCTATGTAGTATAAGCAATTAATAAAATAGTGCTTTAGCTAAGTTTTTCAATTTGCATTTTTTACATTGTAGTATCGCCCAATTGGAAATTGAAATATTGTCAATTACATTTCTACTAAGCGTCAAAGGGTTTAAATAATGATATTACACAACATAAATAAAAACAAAATTGTTTTAAATGTGTAGGAAATGAAGAAGAATTCCATTCCATTCAAAATCGTACGAATAAAAATAAATGCAATTCTGTTCCAATTGAAAAGAAATCCCATAATTGACAAAATAAGTATTATGAGCCCTTGGGCCTTATATTAACAGAAAGATTCCAAACATCCGAATGTTACTAACTTATTATTTTTCAGTAACGTGCCTTTACCATCATGTTACGGCATCCTCGTCACAATCCTGAACGAGTTGAAGGAACAAACGACTCGTGCGCAGGACATTTTGCGCGCAGCGAGAGACGCGCCGATGTACGGACTCGTACTCTGTATCGCGCGGCTTATAGGCTACCTTGATCCCAGGTAAGACAAAAGTCATCATCATCATTTACCAGTTAAAAGAGATGGACACGACATTTCCGTTATCGGAGCGAAAAATTCGCGCTTAAACCCAAAATGTCAAAATCCTCTGCCGTGTGATGCCGGCTGACTAGAATAATACCACCCCATCATCTCCCGCGGGTGTCGTAAGAGGCGACAAAGGGAAAAATCCTACGGACGGGCAGCAGCGTCCGTCGAAACCCTATGACTATGGCAACTACCCCCAAGATGATACAAGTCATATTTGTGGGAGGCCTATGTCCAGCAGTGGACTGCCATACGGCTGAAATGTATGTATGTCAAAATACTCTTCAGCACGTTTCTTCCTACATCTAACTTCGCAGGTTATTGAAGTGGTCTCACAGTCCCGCTATTCGCTACAATTCGCTAGTAACTGACCTTCCTCCAACAACTAGCCACTACTAAAAATGAACCCTGTTTATAGGCGATTAGAATTCATTTTAGTGTGAGATCGCCAGTTATTCAAGGGTGGCCAGTAATTGAAACCACATTGGAAAACATGTTCTATTGTAGGTAAACAGAATTCATTTTCAGTATAAAGTAGCCAGTTATTGAAAAGTGGACAGCTACTAGCAATTTTTCTTTACCTTACCTATCTTGTAGTTAATTAGAATAACCATGAGAAATACA
This sequence comes from Grapholita molesta, assembly GCA_022674325.2. Taxonomy (NCBI): domain Eukaryota; kingdom Metazoa; phylum Arthropoda; class Insecta; order Lepidoptera; family Tortricidae; genus Grapholita; species Grapholita molesta. The sequence goes on along the minus strand of CP053135.2, from coordinate 12,965,925 downwards.
GATAAAGGATTGTATTGTAGTACATTTTCCATATAGGACGAGTAAAAAAAATACAGTTTACCTTTGTCACATGACAACATGGCAAAGATGGTGGGAATCCACTGGATGCGGGAGGCGTAAACCCGGTTATGTCATGGGTCATGGGTGTTTTCTATGTATTTAAGTATTTATATGTATCTATCTAACTAGGTCGTCGGTCCACCTTGTGGGAGGCCTACCTACGCTGCGTCTTCCAGTTCGTGGTCGCCACTCTAGAACCCTTTGCCCCGCCGGCCATCGGTTCTTCGCGCAATGTGCCCTGCCCACTGCCACTTAAGTTTGGCGATTCGGGATACCGCTTGATGTGGAAGGCGCAGGATCGGTCTTCTTGGGTCGTTCTGGGGGAGGCCTATGTCCAGCAGTGGACGTCTTTCGGCTGACATGATGATGATGATGTATCTATCTATTATATATATCGTCGTCTAGTACCTACAACACAAGCCTTACTGAGCTTACCGTAGGACTAGGTCGATTTGTGTAAGATGGTCCCGAAATATTTATTTGGGTTGCTTTGTTGGCTTCGGCTGATATGATGATGATACCTTTCCACAGTACGATAGCTGGTAATAAGGAGTGGTGTGAGCTGATCACAGACATCATGGCGACGTGTGAGGTGGTCGACAGTCGCGTGGCGCCCGTGGTGGCGGCCGCCAGCCCCGAGGGTCTGTTGCCGGAGGATGTCGACTGTGATAGCAGCGGGTAAGACCTCTTGGGATCTACACTAATATTCAAGGATCGGACAAACGCCCGTCATTTTGAAAACAAAACCCTGTTCCGTACAACGGAGACTTCCTTGTGATACTATATTATATTTTATATTCTTTATTCATTAACGCGTCTCTTTATAATCCGACCTGAAGTCAATTGCACCTTTCATTTATCACGTAAATGAAAAGATAGAAACAATTAGTCGTTTTTTAACCACGACAGTTCACATAACCCCACTTACCATTCCAGCTTCATTGATTAATTGTCGCTGAATGTATACTTACGAATTATGATATAAAAATGTTAAAAATAATAATATTTTACAACATAAGGAAGTCTCCGTAACACGGAACAGGGTTATGTTTTCAAAATGACGGGCGTTTGTCCGATCCTTGCTGATATTATAAAGGCGAAAGGTGAGTGTGTATGTTTGTTACTTCTATACGTCTAAACGGCTGGAGCGATTTTAATAGGTATGGAGTTCGCTGACACCCTGGATTAACACATAGGCTACGTTTTACTGCGGGAAAATAACCGCGGGTAATATATTGTGTAAAGATTAGCACTTGACTTTTTTTCTAATTTAGGTGAACATAAAGATTTCCTACTCAAGCTTTTTTGATTCTACTAGAAGAATAAATATGTTCATTATTTTCCATACTTTCGTTTCTGCCAAGGAAAGTTTGAAAAATGGCAACGAATAGGATAATAAAAATTAGAACCCTTTTTTGTCATAGTAATATAGAAAAAACTCGTATTTTGTGTTATAAAAAAAAACCTTTATTACAAAATGCTAGATCAAAAGGTTGCCACAATTTCCAAGAGTTCGGATTTTAAATTTACAGCATTTTCTCACTGACAAAAATGGGCTTTCCGAGCTATAGTTCATCTTATTTCGCAGCGGCACGCGGTTGGCGGACGGGCGTGCGGTAACCGCGCAGATGGTGCTGCTCTGTGCGTGGCGATCTGTCAAAGAGGTAACCATAGTTTTAGTTTTAGGATAAATTATAAACCAGCCTAATAACCAGCTTTATAACAAAACATCGACCAGCATAAAACCCGATTTCTCTATATTGGCAGACATCTCTCCTGCTAGGCTCTATCGCATCCCGCCTGTGTCTGGAGGGCGAAGCCCCCTCGTGGACGCTGAGCGCGAGGCAAGTGGAAGATATCGGAGAGCATCTCATCATGCTGCTGTCCACCGTCAAACACCGCGGAGCCTTTGAGCAGGCTTATGTTGGCTTCACGTTACTGCTGGGCAGGTCAGTCCCCACTGTGTAGGGAGGAGCCGCTTCGTGAAAGGGAGAAAACGTCAGAGATTTTGTGTTCATGTTGTTATCAAGCATTGTTACCATAAGGTGTGTTTGTGTAAGGATTGTTAGGTTTGTCCCCACTGTGTAGGGCGAAGCCCTCTTATGGTAGGAAAAGACATCAAAATCTCATTATGCCACATACTATTGGTAGTACCGCGAATTTTTAAACTAGCTTAACACTTTTTTCAAGTTACTGCCTGCCTGGTAGGTGGGTTCCCCTCGTGAGGGATAGAGCCTCTCGATATTAATATATCTGAAAGCATATTTAACATGATTTTTAATACTTTGAACAGGCTTCAATCTTACTTTGATTATAAAGAGATATTTTTGTTTGACACTACCAAAATAGCATTCTAATATCAATTTCAGAAGGTAGTTTAAACAGATCTCGTAGTACAGTTTTGTTGATATTTCTAGATTATGGAAATGCAAAAGCGCTTTGCATCAGCTGCCCCTGCAGTGGTTCTCGTCCATCGAGCGCGGGTTCGAGCAACCTGCTGACGGCTCTACTGACTATTGCGCGACACGTCGCGGTGCGGGGTTGCCTTTTATGATCCAGGTAGGGAAACCTTGGACGAGAGCGGCGAGCCCAACATACCCTCCAATATGGCCTTCCCGCGGTCAGGGGAGATGGTGCTTAATGGCATTCCCCACTCCAACAACAACAAAAAAAGGTAGGGAACCTTAATAACATTCTTCGCAGGCTTGTCTATTTTTAACAATAAAACTTCTAACCCAGCAATGAAGTAGCATCTACAAAAAGAGGAACTGCTGGATTACGTGCGCCACGGTTAGGATTACCGTCTGTTATATCTGGTTCAACCACAACCACGTCGCGAGTCTCAAGGTGTTGGTCAATACTCTTCGCTTGGAGACTGCCTAAATAACTGTCGACTTTTTAACTTATTAAGGCGCTCTAGATAGTGAAAACACCAATTTTAGAAAATATTAATAAAATACTTTCACAGAACTTACAACTGCAATTTTTTTATATGTATAATTTCAGTCTATTCTCTAGTTTTTGGCTTCATCAGAAACACGACTGCAGATAAAAACCTCGATAGATTTTTTTTTTGAAAATGACTCGTTTTTTACACCTTAAACCAAATATTTCGATAACTATTATGAATATCAACACAAAATTTGCTTTAAATAATAGTTTTTAAGTAGATTTCGATTTGTACTTCATAGATTTTTAATAAGTTGTGTACATCAATAATACCAATTGATTTCGTTATTGGCAAAATAAAATGGTTCAGCGCGCGGCGGCGGCCGACTATTGCCCAGTCGCCAGTACGCTCGTGACCGCTGTCAACGTCGGACGTGTGCAAATTTTCCTAACGCGGTAATATTACTTTAGACAGGAAGCAATAAGGGCAATCGCAGTGTAAATAAAGTTAAGCGAAAGAGGAAACGCTTAAGTGAACTAAGAGGACATGTGATAAATATTATAATGCCTAAACGGTAATCTACGTACCAGAACATTCAACCGGCCGCGTCGTAGCGGATTTGACATGCGTTTTTACGTAGTTAGTTTGCAGGTCTGGTGCAGTTTTAGTAAATGTGTGTTGTACAGTTTTATTATATTCTAGTTCTTTTCAAGTCAGTAAAGTTACTAGTACTACCATTATTTCCTTAATTATTGTTAATATAGTACTGCATTGAGTGTGTTAGGTATGTTGCGTTCACAACACACCCCGACTCGCTGTCCAAAAAAAATAGTGTATTTAAAACATCGTTATGAGTCCTGATAAAAAGTTTGAAATGATATTATGAATTAAAAAAATCGGACTACAGATCTTTATGAACAATGTTATTAGTAGTCAAAATTTATATGAAAAAAGGTTATAACCAAAAAAATAATGACAAATGATCATTCTGATCACAAAATGTTATTATGAAAAATTATATGCTAAATAATTTTATGTGACCCAATATGGACCCGCATCAACTTGTAATTAACCTACACGTGAATATAGTTTTAGTTACATTTATTGTTTTATGATTAATTGTTTTTTTACGTATGTGTTGTTTTTGGTAATAAAAACCTGAATTTAATACCATTTAGTATATTGTATAGTAATTTTAATTTTAGAGCAAAACACGATTCTCAACTTGAAAATAGTCCAAAAGTATACTTAACAAGTAATTAAGCAAAGAATATTTGTTGCTTTTTTTGAATTCCTTTGTGCTATTTTTGCTTTCCTTTGTGCCAAACGAGGAAATGATATAATACAACCGTATTGATAACCTCCTCCTTTTTTGAAATCGGAAAAAAAAATATATATATATATATATATATATACATACATATATATATATATACTAGCTTTTGCCCGCGGCTTCGCTCGCGTTAGAAAGTAGCCTTTGTCACTCTCCGTCCTTTCAAGTACCTCCACTTAAAAAATCACGTCAGTTCATCGCTCCGTTTTGTAGTGAAGCCGGACAAACAAACAGACAGACAGGCAGACAAACAGACAGACAGACACACTTTCGCATTTATAATTTAGCTTTTACCTGCGGCTTCACTCGAGTTAATTCGGGGTAACACGGTTCCCCTTTCCTAATGTAGAAATCGCAACAGATTATTATTTTAATACGCTTCTGTAGACGATATTATATGTACATATTACCATTTGGGGATAGAATGTAAAGATTTTGGGCATTGGATACACGCGAACATGCTACATACAATTGTCCATGGGAGAAGCACGGCTTTTCTAAGTTCACCTCAGCCACCTTTAATGTTTGTCCTTGCGCTTTGTCGATAGTCATTGCGAAACTAAGTTTAAGAGGAAATTGTAGTCTTTTAAATTGGAACTTGAGATCTGTAGGAATTATTGGGATTCGTGGGATCATCACATTTTCATCCCTTCCTACACCGGTTAAGATAGTGGCGCTAATGATATTGCGGCCAAGTTGTGTGACACGAAGTCTCGAAATAAACCAAAAAAAATAAAACCACGATGCTAAACTAATTCCAAAACCAAAGTGATTGTTGTATTCCTTAAAAAAATCGAGGAATATTATAAATTTTAAGTAAATGATTTAATTCAATCCGAAACCGAGTTTTTTTCGAAATGGGAAAACCAAACCAAGACAACAATACCAAATCGCAAAGCAAAACACGAATAGTCAAAAATCGAAAGCAGTTTAATCAATAATATCAAGAATATAAGTGTATACTACTGTTAATCAATCGTCAAATTCAAGTAACAGAGTGTAGGTACCGTATGCACTGTAGAGCGAAGCGCGAGCCGATGCCCGCACTTAAGTAGGTACAAATCGAGAGCACACAACGTTAGCATGTTTCATAACCCTATCAGCGCCATCTATTAGGATCCATGAAAAACATTTATATTTCCAATGTTTTTTTTTTCTCAAAACCTGATTGATTTATGGTTAAATAAATGTAATGATGATATTTTTAAACTAAATAGTTAGCGCGAGAGACACTTCCAAAGTGGAAATAAGAGTCCCCCCTCCCCTTTGCGGAAAGCTCCATACAAACTTCCACCCCCCATTTTAGGAAAGTGGGCTGTTACAAAGGGACAAAAAGTTGCCTATGTCACTCTCCATCCCTTCATCTACCTCCAGTTTAAAAATCACGTCAATTCGTCGCCCCGTTAGACCGTGAAAGACGGACAAACAAACAGACAGACAGACACACTTTCACATTTATAATATTAGTATGGATATATATATTATATTCATATATTTTAATTTATAAATATAAATTTTGCAAAAATACAAGCCACCGCTTTGGATGATAACAAACTGTTAAACCGAACACTTAAATTGACTACAGATCGTTAACTTAGCGGAGATGATGAGACTCGAAATCGTCATCTGATACTTATCGTGGCACATAAGTAATACAACGCCTGACACAGGCAACACTGCGATCTGGAATACAGTGGAACACTGGGATCGCCAACCCGCTTGCCAAGCGTGCATGGCACACGAAAGCCAAGGCCTCGAGTTCCTAGGGGCCCCCGATACCCTGGTTACTGTAGCGGCCAGTGTACCAACGGGATCAGGTGTGCAAATAATAGCGTAAAACCGGTCATTGTGGGTCACTTTAGGGGGGATCTATGTTCAGCTGTTGACGTCCTTTGGTTATAATGATGGTGATTATGATGATGATGTTGAGAAAGTCGTTACCAAAGAGCATCTCATGACGATTTCATAAAGCCCAAATATCCTACATTATTTGATCATGAAGTTCCGTTACCTATTCCGGCTACAAACATCAAATCAGGTTACTCGTAATATTTCATCAGAAATCCCTAAATTAAAAGTTGAAATAGATAACATATACCTTAAGAAAAAACGACGAGGACCTCCGGTGTTCGAGATGGGATTCGAACCCGCATCTCCAGCTATCGCGGCTGACGCTTTTTGGACCCGGGTATGTCCTTAAACTACGTCCTACAATGAGAGGTAGGGCACAGCGATGACCATCACGCTTAAATCTGGGGCAGCCCAACTGGGGAAGTACCTCCTCCATACAGAAGACCACAGCCATAATAGCACTGCTACCTTTCAGGTTCTCTGTGTTCCTGATGGTGAGTAAGGTTCCCAGAGCCCCAACCCCCCTTAAAGGCCGGCAACGCGCTTGTGACTCATCTGGTGTTGCGGGTGTCCATGGGCAACGGTAATTGTTTACCACCAGGCAATCCGTCTGCTCGTTTGCCGCCTATGTCATAAAAAAAACCATTTCGGCCACCCGTACACAGCGGAACCCGTCGAAATTAATCAAATATATGTGATCTTGTTCATTTTAACGTTTTTTTTGCATACATGTACCTTTAAAATTTGGAAAGTTCTCTTAATACCTCGTGGATCCCATCATGACATCTGAGTTCTGGTAACAATGGGACTAATCTTGAAGTATATGCTTCCAAACAACGAAAGTATTTTTGAAATCGGTCCATAAACGACGGAGTTCTGAGGTAACACACATACAAACAAAAACAACATACAACCGAATTGATAATCTCCTCCTTTTTTTGAAGTCGGTTAAAAACCCCGGAACGGCACTTGCAACCCCGACACCGAGAGACAGTGCGTCACTTCCAAACTCAACTGATACCGAAGCCCCTAATCCTTCTTGTAATAAGTTAAGTTTCATTACTAGGTAGGGCAGTTGCCCCAAAAGGTGACCGGCACCCAAAAGATGAACGAAACGTCTTAAAATCTAAATAATTAAATCGTGTATTTTTCCGTAACGTGGCAACAGATATTAGTATCTCTTTCATTCACGTTACAAAAAAATTACGTTTTTATTATTATTTAATGATATGTTTGCTCAAGTTATGTTTTCAATATTGTGACTAATTTCCAATAGATGACCGGAGGTCAACTTGTGGGCATAGGCAACATTTTTCAAATGATTGTATAATGACCAAAGTTGAACAGCACTTTCTTTCGCTAACACCTTTATTTTGGGGTTTATTTTAGTATGAAAACGTGTTTGTTCAACCGATGTTTCTATTCCCAAAAGATGAACTGAAAAAGTTCATCTTTTGAGTTGGATTAATGGATTTCAATAAATGAATTTGGCCTCAAAGTTCGTTCATTTTATCAATATCGTGTCCAAAACTTGAATTAAAAAAATGTATTATTTCATGATTTGGCAAGCAGTTCTAAGCGAAACAAATTTAACCCTAGTGACAGACAGATACAACCTAGTGACAACCTAGGACGGACATCGAAGTCTTAGTAGTGGGGTTCCCTTTACCCTTTTTACGGATCTCTAAAAACAAATAGTATTGTATAATTTCCGGAACGCTCTGGAATTTGCTTCAACCAGAATACGGTTGTTCGTCACAATGCTCGACTTTGCGATCAATCTGTCAGTAAGATATAATTATTTGACATATGTTTATTAGAGACTATTTTAGTTTACTGTTTTATACGCGCCTATATTGAAACCTGAGCAAGCAATAGACGAAAATTGATAAGCGTTGTCGTGTCGTTCAGGCGTTAGTAACGACCGAGTTGGCGGCGGAGTCGACGGCGCCGCGCGGCCGCCTGCTGCTGCGCTGCCTGGAGCTGTGCCTGGCAGCCGCAGAGTCCCCGCGGCCGCCCGCCGCCGCCCGCGCGCACCTCGTGCTGCGCGCGCTGGCCCGCCACTGCACTCCCCTGCGCCCACACCGCCCGCGCGCTCGTGGCCGCCGTGCGGGGCTTCGAGGCCGACAGCTGGACGGTGAGGCTCATGGAGCACCTCGTGCTGCGCGCGCTGGCCCGCCACTGCACTCCCCTGCGCCCACACCGCCCGCGCGCTCGTGGCCGCCGTGCGGGCTTCGAGGCCGACAGCTGGACGGTGAGGCTCATGGAGCACCTCGTGCTGCGCGCGCTGGCCCGCCACTGCACTCCCCTGCGCCCACACCGCCCGCGCGCTCGTGGCCGCCGTGCGGGGCTTCGAGGCCGACAGCTGGACGGTGAGGCTCATGGAGCACCTCGTGCTGCGCGCGCTGGCCCGCCACTGCACTCCCCTGCGCCCACACCGCCCGCGCGCTCGTGGCCGCCGTGCGGGGCTTCGAGGCCGACAGCTGGACGGTGAGGCTCATGGAGCACCTCGTGCTGCGCGCGCTGGCCCGCCACTGCACTCCCCTGCGCCCACACCGCCCGCGCGCTCGTGGCCGCCGTGCGGGGCTTCGAGGCCGACAGCTGGACGGTGAGGCTCATGGAGCACCTCGTGCTGCGCGCGCTGGCCCGCCACTGCACTCCCCTGCGCCCACACCGCCCGCGCGCTCGTGGCCGCCGTGCGGGGCTTCGAGGCCGACAGCTGGACGGTGAGGCTCATGGAGCACCTTGGAGCTCTTGGCTCATTGAGGGCGATCGCGAGACGTTACTTTTCGCGCCAGTGAAGCTGCTGCCCTTCATCGGCCTGTAGTATTTGGCTACGCCTATTGGATGGATATACCGCCGTCGGTCGGTCGCCTTGTCTCTTAATCGACAGAGCGCACCGCGGGCAGGTGAGGTTGGCAATTGGGTAAACTTGGTGTTAATGTTCCCCCTTAGGCGCGAGCTAGTAAGCTATGAGCTATCAACTATTTGAAAAGACAGAAGATCGCTCCCGTGTAAATAAAAGAGATATATATTTATAGCTCATCGCCCGCCAATGAACTACGATCGCCCGGCTGTGATCTTTTGTCCCTTGAAATAGCTGATAGCTCATAGCAGTCATAGCTTACTAGCTCGCGGTGAGACCAGTGCCATACCCATGGAGCACCGCCAGCCGGCTCTATGGTAACCTAACCCTATGGTCGGCAGGTCCGCAACTCGTCCACGCTGCTGTTCAGCGCGCTGGCGGTGCGCGTGTTCGGCGTGGCGCGCGCGGGCGGCCACCGGCTGTCGGCGCGGAACACCATGACGGGCCGCATCTTCTTCCTGCGGTACCCTGAGCTGTATGACTTCCTACTGGTAAGACTCTAGTTTACAGCGGCGGTGCGGCCAAGGCGATTCCCGCCGGCTTAACTAACTTTCTTACTTTACTTGGTTTGTCTACTTACTTGCCTTAACTTTCTAGTCGTAAGGGGCATTCGGTCTGTTGTAGATCTTAACCCTTCTTTGCATGACTTTTTTTTTATAAATCACGGTAATGTCAGTTGACCTCCTCATTACGGTAAAAATATAAAAAATATATGTAAGGTATGTTTTTAAAATAATATCTCTATTTTTTGATATGATGGAAATTTCCATCATTATACAAACTCTGACCTTAAGCATAGTACAATAGGCAGGTAGGTAGATCTACCTGCCTATTGTACTATGCTTAAGGTATGGTATACTAAATATATGAAACAGTCGTTATGTAATTATTCTTATTTATTTTATAAAAGAGCTACACAATGTTTGTGTGTGAGTTTAGTAAATTTGTCGCTTGTTAATAAGGTTCATTTCTAAGTAAATCTTTGATCACTTAGCCATTACTAATAAATGATTCGCCATACTTGTTGCATAATGATGGAAATTTCCATCACATACTTTCGAGTCACTTTACCTTCCAATTTCGTAAATGTATGCACAAAAAGTAACATAATATTAAATTACATACCTGATACACATGAATTATGCCGCAAATATCAATATTTTCACAGTACTATCGTTCAAAATTCAGAATACAAGATCAACAATTTTCGTAAATGGCGCGAAACGGCGAGCCTGCGAATAAAAAGTTAAAATGTCAAAATTCTGTTTTTTTTTTTTAAATTTCAGGTACGTTCCATTTCAAGCTATACTCTTGTTGAAACATAAAAGTCTTAAAATAAACATGAATAACCCGCAAAACTACCTTTTATTAACAGGACAATATTATGATGGAAATTTCCATCACCATGCAAAGAAGGGTTAAGCCTACAAGTAAGCAAGATCATGAGCTCGTGTGTGATTGAATTAGATATCTAGCTTATGACATACACTCGCTACTTAAAAAAAACGTATCTATCTGACTCAGAGACTCCATGTTAAAACGCAGGAATTCTGTACATATCTTTCACGTATTTTTTTGATTGACATAACAAGATAAGATAGTTGATTGTTTGACAAAGGGCCAAAGTAGGACATAGTACCACGAGATGGTTTGTATATCATAAATATGTATACATATTTTCCCAAGAGACCTCGGACCCGGGTATGTCCTTAAACTACGTCCAACAATGAGAGGTAGGGCACAGCGATGACCATCACCCTTGAATCTGGGGCAGCCCAACTGGGGAAGTACCTCCTCCTTACAGAAGACCACAGCCATAATAGCACTGCTACCTTTCAGGTATGTAGTGTTGTGTTCCTGATGGTGAGTAAGGTTCCCAGAGCTCCAACCCCGCTTAAAGGCCGGCAACGCGCTTGTGACTCCCCTGGTGTTGCGGGTGCCCATGGGCGACGGTAATTGCTTACCATCAGGCAATCCGTCTGCTCGTTTGCCGCCTATGTCATAAAAAAAAGAGGCTAAATGTACTACTTTAGTCCGCCTTGGCTAGCATAATATGACACACTTTTAGAGCATGAGAAGTGAAAACTATATTTATAGTAGAAAATTTAAAATAGTGACGATATGTTCTATCGACCGTTCTATCGTCTTTAGTTTGCTCAATTGTTGTTTCTACAGACTACGGTTTTTTTATAGGACCAACTGAATTCCGTATCCCCGGAGTCCACTCTTCGCCCGTCGCTGTTCCCGACGTTGCTGCTTCTGGCGCGACTCTACCCCTCGGCTCTAGAAGGCACCGTTTCTAATTTAAAGGTATGTTTGTAATGAGGAATTTACTTCAACTGTAAGCCAAGTTGAACGGAAAATTAATTGGTAATTTCAAATATTGTTTTTATATTAAGCAGAATCGTCTGCTAGCATATCAAAGATATTTAAATCGAAAGGAAAGAAAAAAAAGAAAGGAAGGATAAGATAGAAAAAATTGACACGTCTAAGTGGCACTCGTATGGCACAATTGGTAGTGCACTGGGCTAGTGATCCAGTGGTTGTGGATTCGAGTCCCGCTGCAAGTCAAATTTTTCTATTTTTATGTTTCGATTAAATTGATATTAATATATGCAGGAAAATGATCAGGTTCCATGGAACTAATGGGTTTTAATCGCTTTATGTCTGCTATAACTTCAGGCATAGAAATGTCCGTGATATTGTTGATTATCATAGCGAACATTTTCATTTTGTTTATATAACTTATGCCCCTTCAAAAGTTATTAATTATTAACAGTAATCGATTTCCCAACATCCCGGGAAATCCCGAGTCACATCCATGTTAAGTATATTGTTTGACATTGTTCTACCAAATTGCATTATCGGTCCGATTACTGGTTTTTTTGGCAGAATATTTAATTCCTTAATAATTTTGATATTTACTAGGTAATTATGTCACTAGTTTTGGAGGTGTCCTTTCGAAGTTGTATCTACATTATTTTATTAATATACGGGGATCGTAATCAAGATGACAATAGTTTGTAGAAAACGTAATCGAGACGAAAATCCACTGCTGGACACAGGCTTCTATTCTGAACACGGGGGGTTAATGTCATAGGCCGCGAATGGCAGGCGGTTTGGCGAATGCTGTATACCGTGTGTATCTACCGCACTAAAGGGACAATTAAAAATGATAATAAATTTAAGAAAATGACAAATCGAACGCAGTCTCGTGATCGTCTCCACACATTATGGCTACTCCCTCTGAACATCAAGGAGGAATAATGGCTGGAGAACGCATCCACGTGCGCCAGTAAGGGACAAAGATATTCTGGCTTTTGTAACCCAAAATGTAGTGTATGTACTATAGTATTGTATTCACTATAGTTTTGCTTGACAGGACATTCTTTATAACAAACATATTAGGTTATTATGTATAAATTACCGCAACTTTGGTTGAAAACCCAAGAAAACTACAAATGTATTTGTTTGTATCCCTCCAACTTTGACAGTTTTGAAGGGTCCAGTTTGGAGGGGAACAACAATATGTGAGACTTATGACTATACCTAGATATTTTTCTAGCACGAACGATTTCTTGTAAGTGATTGACAAAATAAAAACATCGACAGTCCTGTTATCGATAAGTACCCCTTCAATTTCCATACAGGTAATACAAAGACAAATATGGGGTAATAGGGTTAAAAATAACTAACAATAATAAAAGTCAATTTATTTATATTTAAATACCTACTTCAGAAAACAATTTGGAACTATTCATTGCAAATTATAAACGTAAATTGGATCAAAAGTATACGGATTACGTTTAATTTGTTCAAGATCGGTGACACGCGGCGTCTAGGTAGGTAGCCGATATAAGACTGTGTGTACATCTTGAAGTTGAAGTAGTATGTACTTATCGATAGCAGGATTGTCGATATTTTTATTGTGGCAAGCACAAAACAAATGCCGTTCCTGCTAGAAAAATATCTAGGTATACTTATGACAAGAACGGACTAAAATAGCGCCGTCTCTGCCATACCTACGGCAAGTTACATAAGACCATCCCTTTCGATCGTGGTATTATTATTAGCACGCTCCGTCTAGTTAAATGGTAAGTGTATGCTCGGCCCGCAGCTGGAGCGATTCCTGCCGCGAGTGGTGGCGCTGGGCGCGGCGCGCGACGTGGGCACACGGCGCCTGGCAGCACGCGCCGCCGCGCCGCTCGTGGCGCCGCACAGGTCAGGCACGCACACAGACACACACACACACACACACACACACGCACACACACACACACACACACACACACACACATACATACAAACACATACACACACACACTCCAAGAACTTTTAGGGTAGGCAACGCGCATGTGAATCCTCTGAAGGTGCAGGCGTCCATAAGCTACGGTAACTGCTTAACATCAGGCGGGCCGTGTGCTTGTTTGCCACCGTCGTTGTAATTAAAAAAACACACACGCCTTTTATTACACGTACGTAGACTACAGCAATATAAGGATCGAGTCCCGTAACCATGGCCAATATTTGTTGATCACTAAACCTACGGCGACATAGATCTGTAGTTTCAATAGAGACTGCGATGTTTGCCTATCATGGTTTTGTAGTTTAAATTTTGCGGTATGGGCTTATCGTTTGGGGCCATAGCACTAACGGTCATATAATTTTTTGCGGAATGCTCTAGAACTGTATATAGCAGTGAATATCTGGCACATTGTAATCCTTTATTTAAAGAGCTGGAAATCTTACCACAGGCAATACATATTGGAAATTCCTAATCTGTTAAAAAAAGTTAATCAACTGGTACAAAATTAATAGGCGTAGTGGCAGAATGTCATTAAACCACCAATATTGTTTTAATTGCCAATCTCAAAGTTGTTAGGTCACACATTTATGTGAAATGACAGTTAAAAAAGAGGACCCTGCCGGCCTTAAGGCCTTAACGACCTCTCGTGCCTCGAGCCAAACCTGCAACCATACTTGGAAGCCTTATTATAAGGAACATAATGTCGACATTGTAATGCATGTTTGAGAAAAAATATATATTGCAAATTTTTATACAGACCCTGTAAGGACACAGAAGGGCCATAAATACATTCGCCCTTCTGTGAAATATCTACGTGTGAGACGTGTGACTTTTATTACAGATTAGTCATTTATTTATTACAGATGTATAGCTCATATGCAGTCGTTACTCGTGCAATTGGGTGATCCCAAAATCAAAAGAAACCTATGCCACGGACTTCTCTGTCAGGTATCTACGACAATTGAAACTAACCATTATAATATACTTTTTCTGGTTCCATATTGGATTCGACTGATATCAAGAAATTATGAAAATGAAAGTATGCAACCGTACAAAATCCTACTTTTTTTTTGTCTTGGATGATATAAGGAGGGATAACAATGCCTATAAAAAACCACGTTCCTCCGAACTGCTGGATAGACGTATATTTTTGTTACTAAGCGCCATCTATCGAGTACCACGTGTACTTACTATGCGGGCATTTGCCAACAAAAAAAATTTGGTGGATGGCACTAGTACCCTGTAATGCAGGAACAATATATATTGTCTGGGCATTGCCTATCAAAGTCTTATAACCTCGTAACGCCCAGTGTGCAATGTACACTACCTTTCAATGGAGTTGAAATGTTTTATAAAAGGAAATAGGGTAGAATTTCTTTTTTTTCATTAGTTAGCGTACAAAAGAAAATTCAACCCAATTCACTCAGGTTGGTTTTAACTATTCAATATTTTAGTATGGTGGGCGTTACGAGGATAAGAAGAAAATAACTTGTTTAAACTTTCACTACCGATAGATTTGACATTGTAACTGGCATGTATGACTTCATATGCAGTAACATTTTAACCTGTATTTCAGTTAACTGTCCTACTGGACCTCAAGCCAGATTTGACCGTTGACGAAGATTCCAGAAGCACGTTCCTCGCCGCTGTTCGTGGAACGTTCTGGATTCCCGCACACCTGGCCAGCGAGGCGCCGTGCTTCCTCGTCGCTGACGAGTGGCTTAAGTTTATCAACTACATACTACTCAGGTATGGAGAAATAACGTCTTTTAGTATGAAATTTGACGGCTCTCTTGCCTGATCGGTAGTCGTCCACTGCTGGACCTGTGTCCAGCAGAGGACGACCCCTCTTTGCTGTGTATGGAAGCCTGTGCCTCCATACACAGCAAAGAGGGGTATCTAGCGTACTGCAGCAACCGACTCCCCCTAGCGACTCGTACTAGGTCATCCATCTAGTTTGTAAAAGTCCAACATTGCGCTTTGATGCCCGTAGTTGCCACTCTTGGACTTTCCTGCACCAAAGTCAAATTTTCTGGTATAGAGTAGTCAAATATATCGAAACACATCATTAGCACGTCAGAATCAAAATCTGTACCAAAAACTGTTGGTAATTCTATGATTAGAACAGCCGTATTTATATCTATAAAATCTTCTCTTTTGCAGGTTTCCGAAGTTGTTAGATGACGATCTCCCGTCAATGTCATCTCTTCTCCAGACCATTGTGTTCCAACCAGCTCCGACCATCACAAGCGGCCGCGAAGCCTTCCTCACTAACGCTACATACCTTCTACTCATCATCAGCCCCACCCCCGCCTTACTGATGCAGTGCCTCCAACATCCCAACTACGAAGTCAACTTAGCGGCACTGAACTATCTACTCATCCTTCATGGCTTCAAAGAAGATTCCTGTTCATTTTTAAAACATCTATCACTGATTGATAATAACACAATTTTGAAAGAATTAGAAAGAAATAGACATTATGTTGAATTTCTTTGTGACGTCACTAAAAATGGTTATTTGGAGTGTAAGCAGAAAGCGCTTAAAGTACTAGCGTTAACTAAAAACACTCAAAGAGATATAGTAAAGTTAAAACTGGGTAAAGACACACATTTAACGGATGAAATAGTGATAAAGGAGTTGATAGATTCGATCAGGAATGGGCATGCGATCTTGAGCCCTATTTACTTGCAGAGTTTGTTGAGTTTCGTGTCAACGCCGGGTTTGGAGGTTGTGAGGGTGTTGTATGAGTGTAGTTCGGCGGATAATGATGAGGGCACTAGGGAGATGGTTGTGGGGTATCTGGAGGAACATTCGAAGATCTTGATGGAGGCGGTTTCGAGTGAAAAAAATGCGGAGTTGTGTAAGTATTCTGACGATTCTTATATAATGTATATTAAGAGGGTTTATTTATGCAAGAATGTTATTTTGTGAACATAAAGTTATTTAAAAGCGAAATGTGTAAATTATGTGAGACCGCGTGGAAAATATTCGGAATGTCGTTTCATTTTTATTGCATTTTAAATATGTTGTTGAAAAAATATGTTAATAAACTCTATTGCATTTATTAAATATACAAACAATTGTCCAAACACTTCAAAAGAACCTGCAGCAAACATAGGGAAAAATTCTAAAAGCATACTTCTGAGAGATTGTGCTCATACAAAAAAAAACAGAAATGCCATATTAATATCATACAAATATTTCGAAAAATTTAACTGAAACCACTTTTTTCCTGTTTGCTGCGGAGTTTTTTTATAGAAAATGTAGACATACAATATATTTTCTTGAGGCAATAGTATTTGTCACAGTCGAATGGTCGGCGACGCTGGCGGGCACGGCGGCCATCTTGTTGGAGGACGACTCGCCGGCCGTGCGCCTGCGCGCCGCGCGGGCCGTGCTCAAGGCCACCGCGCGTACAGGTTACACCATAGCTTACATTAGTGGGGAATATGGGGAACCTATTAGATTTTCTAAATATATTTTTTTCTTTAGAATAAATTGCATTTTTGATGGACTGTATCGGATAGAATCTGAACGTCGAATCATGTACCCTTACAACTTTAGCCTGGAGGCCTAGCACAAGAGGGACGCGAGAGTATCTCGCGGCGAGAAAGACTGCACGTCCTCTTCTATCTATACTGTTTAAAGAGGGACGGGTAGTCTATCTCGGCTCGAGATACTGTCGCACCCCTCTTGTGTTAGGCCTACTGGTAGTACAAGGTATGTTAATTACTGGTGATTTGTGTCACACTGCTTGGATGTCTTAATTTTTTTTATTTATTATTGTTTAAGTATAGCATTTGCAATTCACAAATGCGAGGAGATATTTCTTATTTCTATAGCCTGAATTTCAAAATTTTATTAAACCATTAGTCATGGTACTTATGGTACATCACAAAGACTCCATCTATTTAAGAGCGTGAAAAAAAATCTGCTTTTTCTAAACGGTTCACCATTCGTTTTGTTACCTTGTCTAAATAACTCATACTAAAATAGATATGAAAAATTAGGTGTCGATCTATTATTATTACAATATGCACAGATAATCCCGAACGTTCGATACCTGCGCACGCGGCGCGCCAGTGGCGCCGCGCCGCGGCCGCCTCTCGCCACGCGGCGCTGCTGCTCGTGCTGGCGTGGCTGGACTTCTGCGCCGACGTCGACACTGGCGACGAACTAGGGGAGGAGGTACTATTTACATGGGCCGACGACCTGTTGAAGGTCGCGGGATGCCGCTGGATGTGGAAGGCGCAGGACCGGTTTTTTTAACTCGTTTTTGGAGAGGTCTATGTCCAGCAGTTGACGTTCTTTCGGCTGGCATGATGATGATGACTTTAGTTAATAAAAATGTTTTTCCTCGTGCTAACGCTATGACACCCTGATTTTTGCCTGCCGTGTGATTCCGGCTGACTAGAATAGCACCACCCCATCTCCTCCCGCGGGTGTCGGAAAAGGTAAACATCCTACGGAGCGGCAGCAGCTTCCGTCGAAAACCAATCTACAGCTACTGCGGTCGCCAACCCGCCTGTCAAGCGTGGCGAGTATAGCAACTACTCCCCAAGATGATACAAGTCATATTTGTGGGAGGCCTATGTCCAACAGTGGACTCCATATGGCTGAAATGTAATGATGTATCTAAACGTGTGTCACGATATATTTGAGCGTTTTCACTATGTAATGCTAACAGTACAGGACAGTTTTAGCCTTTTCCACTCCAAAGATATATATTGGCACCGCAGGTTCAACGCCAAAGAGGTAAATATATGTGTGTCCTCGACCACAAAGCAAATTAGACCTGCGTGCACACGCATAAAGTTCAAATTCAGTTTTGACATTTCGAGGAAGTGGCGTGTGAGCGTTAGCTTTTGCGTTTGACATGGCGCTGAAAAGACTAAGTAATTAATCTCAATTCTTCTCAATTTCAGTGTCGAGTATTCGATCAAAACGAAACTCACAATGTCTACCTGGAGGAATTCACCTGGACCAGAGACTGCGCTCTGGAGCTCAAACGGATATACAGACAGACAAACAGCAACCACACGATAGAAGAATACCTACGTAGCCTCCTAACAAACCCACATTACAAGGACACTATAAATAAACTTTGTATATATAACTTAACTGAATATCTGACTGGGAAAATGATAGATAATCCTAAAATTAATTTATTTTTGAAAATATTATATGAATAAAAGATGAGAAACGGTAACATTCAGTTTTATTTACAAGTCAAAACATTTGCTATATACATCTTGTATACAATTCAAAAGCTATATGAGGAGTCTTTTCAAAAAGGCTTATTTCTTAATGTCAGTAGGGGTTATTTCTCTGAAAAAAACAAACAAAAACAAGCCCTGTTGACATAGCCCTTTTTAATAGATATTTCACTAAGGGATATTGATTATTTCCCATCTGTTACCTCGCAACTTGTTACCACCTGCTGGTATTTTTCTTTTTAACACCATTACTCATGTATCCTCCTAAGGCCCACCATACAACTAAAATGTTACTGGAATTTGTTCTTTATAGTGTGGGAAATAAAGTATAATTTATTTTGTGTCAAAATCGAAAGAAACAAATGAAATTCAACTCTGTTCCAATTTAATAAAATTCAAATTTCTTTAAGGTAATTAGTACGTACTACAGGAAAGCCCGTTGCCCTTACGAGGATATCGGCGCCGCAGATTCAACGGCTACGACTGACAGAGCAAAATAGACCTACATGCAAGTGCATAAAGTTCAACTTCAGTTTTGACATTTGGGTGACGTGGCGTCAGAGCGGAAGCAATTGCGTTTGACATGGCGTTGAAAAGGTTATAGATTCCCAGCTGTGACAAGTTAGTAGCTTAAAGGAGGAATAATTCGTAATACCAACAGGGTGAAAGTGATATTATAAAGGGATACACATGGAACGAAACGTGATAAATAAAATGAGTTTTTCACAAATAATTAACTTTACGATATTCAAGTTCTACTAAGACTTATTATACACTTCTTTCTTCTGTTCCAAGAAAAGAAAAAAAAACGAAAATATTCCTATACATTTTTGATTTTTTTGCGTTACGGTTAATGGAAAATAGTGAGACAACAGGGAAAGAAACTTAGACATTTTTAGCCAATTATGATCGAGAGCTTGTAGTGCTGAATAAGAATAACAACATACACAGAAAACATCTAAAGGAATGGCATTTTGAAAAAAACTTTTTTTTAAACATACGAATTTTTTTATTGCGCTACAAATTTTATGTTTTATAGTTATAAAACTTAAATTAATTTGGAAAAAAACTTGTCCATAATATCCGAATTCACTTATCATTTACTCAAATATTACCACTCATTGAAAACAACTACTAAACTTAGCCGATTTGTCTATCTGATTACAACCACACACACTTTACACATCAATTAAAAGCATTGACTTCTAGTATCAGATTTTGAACACAATATTAAGACACGCCAAAGTGACTGCAGAAGAAAAACGAACCCGATTTTTTGATTTATTTATCTGTGCATAATGAAGGCCATTACAACAAGAGCATGGGTTTATGAAACGAGCCGAAGGCGAGTTTCATAATAATATCACACGATTGTTGTAATGCCTAATTATGTATAGTTGCATAGTTTGCATACACTACTTTATCTACACACATATCATAAGTGTTTTAAGATGGGTTCAGGAACCGTAGGGACATGACCTGCATTAATACTGGTGTTACTTGAAACATTAAAGTCAACGAACAAAACAAATGACAGCTTGGAATGGCGGCGTTTAGTATCTCAGTCAAATATTTTTTTAAACCATAGACAAGCGAATGAACTCCCTATTCTATTGTCACTCGAGTTCAAATGTCGTTCGATTTATATTAAAAAAACATAAAGAATTGGCGTTTCGTATCAATGACTGTTTAATATCTATAGATACTAGAATAGAAACCCCACTTGAATTTGACAGCTGTTCCAATTTTATACTCATAACCTACTGATTTCAGTAGGTAATGTTAACATTACATCTCCATTCATTTCTGATGGTTGGTAATGCTGGTCATTGCCTACGGTTTCTGGGCGCATTTTAGAGCACTTATGATATGTACGTAGATAAAAAAAATATCATTATCAATTGCCTTGGGGCACTGTTCCAAGTTAAGGCGAAATAGGCTTAACCTCGTAAGACTTGTATACAACAATGTACACTCCTTTTCAATGGAATTTAATTAAAAGGAATTAAAGTAGCATACCTTTTTTTTATAAAGAAAATTCAACTCAATTCACTGTTTTATACGATTGCTTTTAACTATACAATTTTTTAAACTTAAATTTCATTTCATATCCTCTAGCCGCCCGGAGACCTATAAAAAGGTCATTGAATGCCATTTTGGATTTTAATTATGACAAACCATAGTTGCATTCGGCCTGGCAAGTTTTCATTTCTGGGCGGCTAGAGGATATAACTCAAATTTTCTATTTTATTATCATAATGTTTCACTTCTATGCATACATATCAGCGGATTTCAGCTTAACATCAGTCTCAAAAGCCAAAAAGAAGTCAACACATTTAACCACGTCACTCATCAAACTCTCATAACAACTTATCCCGTCGTATCCTGTACACTTCGCTAGCCACCTGACTGTTCTTAAACTTCACTTTACTCTTATCCTTCTCGTTCGATCGCTTCGCCAGTTTATCCAACTTGACTTTGATATCATTACTGACGGGTTGGTTATCCTCTTCATTCGAGAACAAGTCTTTGACGGAGACTAGTCTTTGCGAGTTGCCAACTCGGAGTAGTTTCTTTAGGCCTCTCGTGGACTTCTTCTCGATGAGGCCGAGGAGTCCCCAGTCGTCGGACTTGTCTCCTTCGAGGCCGGCCTCGAGCTGCCAGGCGGCGTTACGGACTTCCATTTTGAGACGTTCGCATTCTTCGTAACTCACGTTTCTGCTTACGTTCAAGGACTGAAATAGAAAAAAAAAACCTTCAAATTGATCACCCCATTCGTCGACAGAAAGACAGACGCCTTGAAATGCCTCATAAGTATAAATAACTAAAATAAATACGTATTACAGAACATCCTTACACAAATTGACTGAGCCCCACGGTTAGCTCAAGAAGGCTTGTTTTGTGGGTACTTAGCCAATAATATAGATAATATACAAGTACTTAAATACATAGAAAACACCCATGACTAAGGAACCTGTGCTCATCCTACAATATTTTCGCCCTTACAGGGATTTGAACCCAGGACCGACGGCTTCATAGGCAAGGTCACCCACTAGGCCAGACCTGTCCTCATACGCATGGCACTGTAATACATATGGCACATGACATTTGACTATGATCATTCGTAATATTTGATAAAATATCGGTGCTTCTAGTACGAGCAAATATAATATATGTACGCACGTACCTAGATGGCGCTGTCAAATTGACACTAAAGCACCTTTAGGGAACTGTGAAGTCCTCTGCCCAGCAGTGGATCTCCAATTCTGATAGATAATTATTTCAATTTCTACCCAGAACCACCATCCAACAGATTGTCTCAAATGAAAGAACTTCACCTGTTCCAAGGGATTGACGATGTACAGCGGCAAAGCGTTGGGCTTCCTCACAGCCGCGCCCTCGTTCAGCGAGATGGCCTTGTCTGCGAAGTCGAACTGCGCGTAGAACTCGAAGAACTGCAGCAGCAGCGTCTCCAGCGAGGAGTCGTTCTGGGAGTAGCTGGTGGGGGGCAGCTTGTTGGCGTCGCGAAGGAACGTGCAGTTCAGGTTGTCTTCCGCTATCCTTATGTCCGATTTCTCTGTGAGGTTACGGAGTAGTAATCAAGTTTAAATTACGAAATCTTTCTCGAGGATCAATAAGAAAGACGAGGAAGCATCAATTTATTTTACGTCACAATGAGCGGTAAGAGAGATTTACCGCCCTAGGGCGCGACGCAAATCTCACTTTACACCCAGATGCAGACGTAAAACTATGTACGCACCACGGGAGGCCTTAGATCGCTTGTTTATAGCCCTCACCTATGGTTCGGGCCACAATTACCCGCGATCGGAGCCATTCTTTGTTTTACCGCCCTAGGTACGTAATATACTAATGGTGGAATCCTAACGCTTTTACCGCCCAGTTCGCTGACGGAAAACTGTCCAGCTTTTTGTCTTTGGTCTTTAAAGGGTTGGTTGGGTTCAGTTGGCTCTAAGCTATGGATTTCTCAAATATTGATTTGGACGCAGTTAAACTGTACGAAATATCAAAATCATAACCGTTTTCAGAGTGTTTTATTTTATTGATAAGAGACAAACGGTTGCATACAGGTACACTTAACGATGTACAGCATATTTATTCACTTAAACCTATAGTTTTATTAAATAAATACAACTTCTGTTGAAAATAGGTATACCAATTGTAGCACGGGAACTAGTCTCATTTATAGACAAAAGTGAATGTCTGAGTACAATCGATAACTTAAACTTTTGTGACATGAATAAAGTATCACTTTATTAGCGATTTTACTCCAATATTTATAGTGAGATTTTCAATGAAATCCATTTACACTCCTTCAAGCCTTGCTTTAATGAGCAGTGTGTCAACTGTAGTATTGGACCTAAGGTCGGACTCGTCAGAGAGCCTAGAATATCCCTCTGCCACTGATGTGACGTGCATGTTGTGATGTGCATTGTAGTCGCCATTATGATGTTGACAACAAGGTTGAATAATGTACACGTCATATGACCACGTCAGTTGCAGAGGGATATGAAACATCATCAGGTGTGACAGGTCAAGGGTGATTATTCAGGGTAATAAGAACGGTTCAAACGAATAATTACCCTCAAACGCTGGTCAGTCTTTTATAAAAAAAAAATTGTGACCGACACTCACCCGCTTTGCCGACGAGCAGTTTGATGCTCGGCAGCACCTTGGCCTGCTGCAGGAAGTACAGCACCAGCAGCGTGAGCGGGAAGTTGGTGATCCAGCGGCCCGGCGCCGCGGCCGTGAGCTGCGCGGCCGCCGCCCAGCGCCGCACGGCCAGCGTCAGCGGCCGCACGCGCGCGTCCAGCGAGCCCAGCAGGTGCAGCAGCTCCGACATGTACACCCCCGACCTGGTGGTAAAGGTTCTTTTATTATAACCTCGGAAGGCCCACCGGACTACCTGTAGTACTATTTATTATAATGAAATATGAATTTTATACAATTGGAACAGAGTTGAATTTCATTTGTTTCCTTCGATTTTGACACAAACCAGATTTTATTTTATTTCCTACACTATAAAGAACAAATTCGGGTAGGATATTATTTGTATGGTGGACCTTAGGAGGATAAGTAAGTAAATACTTTGAGGCAATATTACACACATCGTCCTACAGTGAGGTCAAAGTCGTAGGTACTTGATAGATAATAGTATAAAACCCATAAAATCCATAACCCAAGTACATAATACACAAATAACTGCCAGGATTCGAACCCCCGACCTCCTGCTTAGTAGGCACGGTGATTGGGCCACCGTGCAGCATGGAGCCGGAGCGGTACTGCCGCGGCCAGGCCACACTCACATGTTGCTGTAGCACAGGTCGCAGTCCACGTCGGTGATGTGGTGCGCGAACTTGACGATGGGCACGCGCGCGTGCAGGATGCGCTGCACGCGCGCCACGCCCACCGCGCGCGCGTCCAGCAGCTCGGCCAGCAGCTCCAGCTGCCGCGCCGCGCGGGGCTCGCTGCGCTTCTCCTGGTACACGAGGCGCTTTGAAGAATCCATCTGCAAGTTCAATAACTGTAACTACAGAGGCTTGGCCACACCACTGCTGCAATACACGGACGGCAGTGACGCATCGTATGCGTACCGTTTTTAACGCACGCTCTGCAGAACCACAGGTGCGTCAGTATTTGAGCAGCAGTGTGGAAAACATGCAATAAAGCCGTAGCGTTTGGTAAAACGGTATATTAGGATGCGCCACTGCGATCCCATACCGTCTGCGTATTTTAAGCAGCATTGTAGTCGAACGTAAACTGTACAATACTGTAATTCATACTCAAATAATATTTTTTTTTTTTTGTAACTACTTAAATGTATTCATTTTCAATTTAAGATGTAAGCAAAGATATTGCCTTCTTTTGGCACTCAATTTTTCTCAAATAATTGAGACACACTGTATTTAGTCATTTAATAGTCCTGTGTTAGTGTTTATACTATTCAATCAACTTAAATTTAAAATCAAACAAATTGGCCTAAGCAAAAACTACACTTAAAGTATCCGTAACTGACAACTCAGTAGACACGGACTATACTAAAGCTGCTGAAATAGCTTTGTCTACATAATAAGATCAGAAACAGTGGTTCCAACCAAGCCGGTGCAATCTAACTATTTAGGTCCTTCAAGAACCAGATTTGTGGAGACACTAATTTCTCTGTAACGGTAGTTGCTATAAGCCATAACTGACTATTTGATTACACTTACCATATCATTAGTCAATGTATTAGTCAGTACTAGGTCCAGGTCACATCCCATCCGGCCAAACCCATTTACAGAAGACCCGAAAGGATGAACCTCAATATTTGCATATAAGCTTTCTAACATGACTTCTAGCTGAAAATTCAACAATCATAAGTTAATACAATCAGTAATTTAGCATAAACAGGCATAAACAAGATAATAAAGAATTTTTAGGCAGCATTAGAAATGATTTAACCAATCCACTTCAGTTTATAATGTAAAAATATGTATTTTTACTTTTTTTAAAGATTTGATCACCAAAGCTACAAATTTATAACAGGAATAATTAATAAATCTAAATATTTTTTTTATTTTTTTTAAGAATTAATAAAATTTATATAAATATTACCTCTCTAGCTACTATAAATCGTAACCGTGTACCAAGATCATTCAATATAGTCCTATCATACAGAAGTTGTATTTGGTTTGACACCGTTTGGGCACTCAGCAATTCTTGAAACAAAATATCTTCACTCAGATCTGAGCTACCATCCTGTGTTGTTAAGGTACTAAGACATGGCTCAACCTTCTCCTTTTTTCCGGGAGCAGCACGGAACCAGAGGAATGGGGAACGGAGGGCCATGACATCAATATCCTTTTGATGTGAACTACAGTTCTGTAAAACTTCTTTAAGGTTTTGTTCTGTGCCAAATTCGATAAGCATGAAGTGCTGAAATAAAATTATTTTAGAGTATAAGTATAAATAATGAATGTGACATTTAATGTACACCTTGGAGATCCATGAATAATCGTGCAAATACCTCTCCACTAGAGTTTCTGTAGTGATGAATTCCTTTGACGTCTGCATATTTTGAACAGTAGTTATGCAATTCATGAAAAGATGCCTCTGAGTTAACCTGTACTACAACACTGCGCCGCGCTTCAGCCCGCCGACCAGCCACTACCTCATCAAAGTTAATAAACTTCCGCGGAACATCTAAAAAGTAGACATAACCTGAACGCACTGTTGATAACAAAATATTTATAATCTGCTAACGCAGGAGGTACCTGAGAATTTTCTTATAGCTAAACATCTGCACAAGGACACAGATTTTTTAATGTTTCTGTATGAACACAGCCTCCCAGTATTGATAACTGTTTGAAATAACACAGACATTTTTGGAAGAAAATCTAATTGGCCATTTGAACGTAGACCGTTCAGAAAGTAATTAGGGTAATGTCAAAAAAAGATAAACTTTACATTTTGGTACAACCATTCATAAACTGATATTTATTAAGTCCCAGCCTAAAATCATATTTTATCATAAAAAATATAATTAATTTGTATATATAAATCTATAAAATAACTGATACAACTTTAAAAGGACCAAACAGTTGAAATAACTTGGTTATCGAATGTATCAGTCAAAAGCGTTTTGTTAATTTAGTAACTGTCCAGGTAATTCAAAATTATTTTAACTAGTATACAAATGTTTGAATGGTTTGAATCAACCGATTTATTTTGCTGAAAAAAGTTGATTTGTTTAATGAAAAGATAATCTAACAACGTGTGAAAAAAAGTAAACTAACTTTATCCATTAGTTACTTTTACAAACGTCACTGCGTTTTGTTCGCTTATTCTTTCAACCAAAACATTAGTTTGAGGTTAATCAATCGGTAATAAATAAAATAAAATAAAATCTTGTCTAAACAAAATAAGGGAGTTGTAGAAGAGTATTTATAAAATGAACACACGGATATTACAAAGATTGGTCTTACCAGTTTACGTGAATTCGTTTAAACATGTTCCTATCCTGAATAAACGAGTAATTTTGGCGAATACTCCTAATTTAACTCCAATTCGTAATTATGCCAAAGGAAAAGATAAAGGAAAGGATAAAAAAGGTAAAGGAGGCAAAGTTGACATAAACCCACTTATGATATCTGAATTAGTTCCAATAGACAAGCTTAGAGGCAGATGTCAAGCAGCTATTGAAAATATGAAAGAAGACTTTACCAACAACCTATCACTCCGTTCTACAACCGGCTCCATAGAATCTCTGTCAGTGAAGTTTGACGGTAAAGAGTATGAGCTTCAGGAATTGGCTCAGATAGTAAGAAAAAATCCTAAAACTATAGTAATCAATTTTGCTTCTTTTCCTCAAGCCATCCCTGATGCTCTAAAAGCCATACAATCCTCTGGTCTAAATTTGAATCCTCAGCAGGATGGCACAACTTTGTTTGTGCCGGTGCCTAAAGTGACCAAAGAGCACAGAGAACAGCTGGCGAAAAATGCCAAAGCTCTATATATAGAATGCAGAGATGCTATCAAAGATGTACAGAATGACTTTATTAAAAAGGCTAAGAAGCAAACTGGAGTCTCCGAAGACCTGGTTTTTAGTGTGACTAAACAGATAACAGCATTGTGCGAGACTTTCCACCTTGATGCCAAGGGTATCTATGATACCAAGGTAAAAGAGCTACTTGGTGAAAAGTAAACTAGTTAAGTCTTTTATAAGTTTTGTAGATCATAGTAGAATTTTATTTATTCTTGTAAATGAATAAAATAATGTTAATTTAAACCTTGTTTCATTGTTTTTTTACTCTCTGTTATACTTATTAATTTAAATGATACTCTACAAAAATAGAGTTATAGATTAGTAATTTCTGAAAAAGTGGTGCTTTACTTTTTCTGAAGTTACACAGTAGGTACACAGAAAAAGCTTTTGTGACACCATAGGATGCTTTCTTGCCATATCATATCATATAATATGTATGTCTATAATGTATAAGATATTAATGAATGTAATAATAAGTTAATGAATCATTATTTACTACATGATGAAGCAAACTTGTTGTTTACTATATACCTAACCTGATGTTTAAAACTGGGTTTAGTGGGTGGGGATCTTACCCTAGAAAATTTAACAACTGTAACAGGCCCAGCTATCATCGAAGTTCGTATACTTCGAGCGTCTATCTATTTTACTCCATTTAAGACCTCATGAGAGTGACAGAGAACAGACAGTTTACGCATATCGTTTTTCGCGGTATCGCCGCAGATATCGGGGTCGTGAACGGTAATTTAATAGCGATTCCATAAAGAATCATATCTTTGGCTGTAGATATAGAGTGGCATAAATAATGGGTCATTTCTCTTTTTGGGGTAAGAAACAAGCGTAAGAAAAAGACAGCCTCATTATATCTGTGTGCTCTGAATTGTTGTTTGAAAACTAGGGTAATAGCAGCAATGTTGGACACTTTAAGCTGACTGGCACCAATGATGGACCCTTAGTTCTTCATTCAAAACCCAAAACCTTATTAATTGATTGTTTACCAACAAATCCTCAACACTAGATTGCTTTAAAATAAGCACTAATGTTCATGATTGGTTCCTTGTCCATTACTGGCGTCGTCGCCCTAGTAGTAACCCTAGTTATAAATGTTAGTAGTATTAGTACAGAGAAGTAAAGTAAGCCCTCTGTACAGCTTAGGAGGACTTGTCTTCCTAAACTTCTTTAGCTTAGAAAGCCAATCGTCCGTCACGGCCACCGCGAGCGCAAGAAACTGGTAATGTTAGTAATATAAATATTATAATGCTCGTAGGTCACTTCCAGATAGTACTGTCAGTTTTATAGGAAAAATTAAATAACTCAAGTCATGAACTTTATAGAATATACATTAAAACTGAACTAAATGTTTTAAAGTAAAAAAGTCAATATAATAACGTTTAGTTACTGCCTGCGTTATTTTACTTATATTTTCTTGTCTGTATTTTACGCTTGACAGCACCGGTTCCACAATCACGGCTGTCAGGCTGTCACAACAACTTCTGTTTTGAAATCCGTGAAGCAGTGCCATTAGACGCTCTTTTCATGGATTCTCATAAGAAAAATAACGCTAATTACGACAGAGTGATGTCTCGCGTATTCAACCCTTCGCGTACTAGTCTAAGAACTAGTTCAAATGTGAGACGGCACGAAGTACCGTCATCAGTGCGCGTTGGCGCGAAACCATCTGTTTCGGCCGTGAGTTCTAGTGTTTTTAGTGAACTTCCAACGATGTTAAATGACTATGTGCCTGATGTAACGTTAGATAGAGTAGTTAAAAGGCCCTCTGTAAAGCTTAGGAGGACTTTAATGTCTCTGGACCCTAGTAAAGCCAAGTCTCCGTCACGACCGCCGCGAGCGCGCGGAACTGGTAATATTAGTAATATTCATGCTCGTAGCTCAGATCCTACTGTCTTGAGCAATAACGGGGAAGAGTGGTCGGATTCTCATGTTCGACAGTGCTATAGTAGTAGGTCTCACACCAGGTTAAAGGAATTAAAGGTAATGATTTATCTATTTTATATTGTCTTTTATATACTAAAATGCCATCAAGACTTCTTCTCTGGGATTACCATAAATTATATTAATTTAGTACCTATTAAATTAGTAAATGCAACTAATAAGTTTATAGATAGTAGTGACAACGGACTGGAAGCCAGCCCTAGCACAAATATTTAATAAACCATTCAGCTCCAGTGTCAGTCTGTTAAAGGGATCTAATGTTTTTATTCAAGATAATTGGAAGTTGAACAGATAGCCAACAGTGTTTACAAACTTATAGAATCAAGCACCAGGGTATCTTCCTGGTGCTATATGTTTTGGATATGTTTACTAGGGCATTTATTTGTGAGTTTGTACATGTATTTATTTGTGAGTTATGGACATCATCTATGTATTTTAGTACTTATATGTATCTATTATATAGTATGTTGTTGGCTTGTAATGTCAGTAGTTTTTGTATGGAAAATACCAGGATATCATAATTATTAATTGCCCATGCAAGTAATACCAAATTGCAAGCTCTACCTTCTTTGTTGATGTTCCCTCAACATTGTTCCTCCATTAAACATGATTAAGGGTTATGTGGCCTGCCCTTGGCGTGGAACCACATACTTATCTAATGGAATGCCCCAACCTTGCAGGAGCTCTTCCTCTATCCTGCCTGCCCTCAACTTGCTGCACTAGTTCATTGATATAGCTTACTGTAGTATCGAAATATTTATAAACAATAATAAAACATTAACAAGTAATGATTGCAGGATGAAATAAAAGCATTCCATGATACCGACAAGCTGATGAAGATGCGAAGCCATCTTTACAAGAGATGTGGTGTGGTGCTGGATGATGTGGGGAATGTTGCCCAGGACAAGGCAGTTCAGGCTGTTCCAGAACCAGGTATACTATAAAAAAAATTATGAAAACACAACATAGTTTCTAACCTTATTATTTATTAATTAGCTCTGCCCTGCGGTGTTACCCGTGCTTTATTAGGAAAAAAACGTAGCCTATGTGTTTATTCAGGGTGTCAGCTAACTCTCTACCAAATTTTATTAAGATCGCTCCAGCCATTTAGATGTGAAGAAGTAACAAACATACACATTCTCACACTCACAAACTTTCGCCTTTATAATATTAGTGTAGATTATAACTACTTACTAATTCTAAATTGTTAATCACTTAACAAATTCATTTAAATCCAGCTATCAACTTATATTATGTATTTAGGAACCAATGTGGATTTATTATCTAACCAACTAAAAATTGCAATCAAATGGGATAAGCCTTTTGGTAGATAATTTTTACTATTTGTAGGCACAAATGGACACATTGATAAGCAACCTCAAAATAACTGGGGCAATATGCTTTATCTTTATTTAATAATACAATACTTCAATAATGTTACTTCAGTTAATATTACAATATAGTGTACAGTTGTGTTTGGATATATGTAAACAATTTTACACCTTATTTAAATAGATTAAGGTGACGTTGTGTATACATATTTATGAACTCGACTATAACTACAGTTTAGGTTTTCAAAACTATTGTTGAAGCTGGCTTCTTGTGATAGAAGTTCCGTTACAAACAGATAGATGGCGCACGAAGTGTCATTGTGAAGTGATTCGAATTACAATAGTGATTTTGTTCCGTGTGATGACGAGGGTTATCTAGAAGGCTTTATTTTCGTTGCAGTTGACGTGATACCAACCTGTAAAACACAAATATAAAAAGAGAAATGGGATTTATTGATTAATGTAGCGATGTGAGCTTGTGATTGTAATTTCCGGCCTCTCATCATCCAGCCGAAATAGCTCAGTTGGGAGAGCGTTAGACTGAAGATCTAAAGGTCCCTGGTTCGATCCCGGGTTTCGGCAATCTTTTTGCATAGTTTTTAATTTTTTTTGTAACTGATAATTTAATAAATGACTTATTTATTTATTTTTTAAAACTGATGATTTAATAAATGTACTATTATTTGTTACAGATAATGAAAATACGTCTTTAAGGTAAGTTTATAATATAATAAGTACATTATGTATGTTAATTTTTTGTTTAACTTACATAATGTTAATATCGGCGAGCGTCAGACGAGTCTCTTGCACTCTCATTAAGTGTTTGATGAATATTGTGACAAACAAACAGACACAAATTATAATTTCTTTTCTGTTTTTATTACCTTGACTTACATCTTTCATTACATTTATTATCAATGAATAATTTATGTTATGAATGAGAAAGTTATTCACACGTGTATAAGTGTATAACTAACTCCACTTAGCATTATTTATTTTTCTATAAAGGAAATTAAGGTCTATGATAACATCATACGCATCATAACCCTTAGTTGTATATAACTTATTAAGACAATATATTGAACTGTAGTCGCTCACGACAGATAATGTATTGTTTGATTTTCAGTAAAAAATACTGATATATTCCGTGTAAAAGAATCATATTCTGTTATCGGATGGGGTAATAGAATGCGATCGCGTATTTGGCGACGCTAATCATCGCCTCTTTAGCTCAGTGGTAGAGCACTGGTCTCGTAAACCAGGGGTCGTGAGTTCAATCCTCACAGGAGGCATCATG
This sequence comes from Grapholita molesta, assembly GCA_022674325.2. Classification (NCBI taxonomy): domain Eukaryota; kingdom Metazoa; phylum Arthropoda; class Insecta; order Lepidoptera; family Tortricidae; genus Grapholita; species Grapholita molesta. Next base: position 12,934,279 of record CP053135.2, on the reverse strand, counting down.
AAATTATCTTTTTGCTTTTTTCTTACAAAGAAATAAACTGTTTTACTATTGATTATTTAACTATTTTAAGTTTATGTTCAAGTGCTATACATTTTTACTGAGAGTTTACATTTTTACTAACTATTATTGCTATTTGCTATAAATTGTTGGGTAACTCAGTCAAGTACGAGTTAGTTTCTAGTGCTGAGTGTTTCATACTATCAAATCAAACAATTTTCGAGTCATATTCGAGATTGAAATTAAAAAACCGTAAGTATTAAAAATGGTGTTTCGCTAATTATTTCGGATTCCCAGTGCGCGTTCGCGACGCCATTTTTAAGGTTTCGTACTCAAAGGTTAAAACGACACCTAATTACTAAGATTCCACTGTCTTGAGTGTTACGAGGCATGTATCTCATGAACGGCGATACCTAGCTTATAATTTTCACAGCTGATGCTTCTGCTGCCGCTATAACAACAAATACTAAAAACAGAATAGGATAAAAGTTGAAATACATAACATATACTTAAGAAAAAACGACGAGGACCTCCGGTGTTCGAGACGGGATTCGAACCCGCATCTCCAGCTATCGCGGCTGAGGTCCTCGTCGTTTTTTCTTAAGTATATGTTATCCATTTCAACTTTTAATTTATATAGTAGTATTACTACTTAAAAATCAAAGCAAATCAAAAATATTTCATAAAAAAATTATTTGATTTGTTCTTAGGTAGAATAGTATAAGTTAAGAGGGGCGCCCATGAAGGTGATTCATTTGTCGTTTTTTTTCGCTTGCATAGATAATTGGTATAGTAAAAATTTTCTAAGCTAAGCTCATCCACTTACCTGCATTCACAATGGCATTGTGTCTAATACAATTCTATTATCTGCTTTTGTTATTTCAACCGCCAACCAGTTACTTACAAAAAAAGGTTAGAACTACATTGCGTGGATATTGAAATTTCAACCCTATTCCTTGTTAAATGGGTTTAAAATGGTTTAAGAGGACAATGGCATTTTCAACACTTGTGTATTTCATGACCACTTCACAACTTATATTTTGGCACTAGTATATAAAATATTTTGTAGTTTTTATATTACACTAGCTTAAACCGCTTAACCTAAATAGTTGATGTTTTCACTAAAGGTAGTTTATATAAGGATCCACTAAGAAGGCATTATTGGAAATTACCAATAAAGGGATAAAAAGGGGATTGGAACTTTGTATGGAGATTGTGTAAAATTTAAAGCGAGAGGGTTTAGGGTGTGAACTTCAAGGAACGCTGAAATCACTTTCCTTTTAATAAGGAGCTTATTAGAACTCTGAGTTTAAACACAACTTTTTAAGTCTCTCAGTTGATATTTGACTCCATCTCCATACAAACTTTTAACCCCCTTATTGACCCCTAAGGGGATGAATTTCAATAAACGCTGGAATTACTTTTCTTATATTTAAATACACCAAATTTCAAATCTCTCGCTTTAAATTTTACACAATCTCCATACAAAGTTCCAATCCCCTTTTTATCCCTTTATTGGTAATTTCCAATAATGCCTTCTTAGTGGATCCTTATATAAACTACCTTTAGTGAAAACATCAACTATTTAGGTTAAGCGGTTTAAGCTAGTGTAATATAAAAACTACAAAATATTTTATATACTAGTGCCAAAATATAAGTTGTGAAGTGGTCATGAAATACACAAGTGTTGAAAATGCCATTGTCCTCTTAAACCATTTTAAACCCATTTAACAAGGAATAGGGTTGAAATTTCAATATCCACGCAATGTAGTTCTAACCTTTTTTTGTAAGTAACTGGTTGGCGGTTGAAATAACAAAAGCAGATAATAGAATTGTATTAGACACAATGCCATTGTGAATGCAGGTAAGTGGATGAGCTTAGCTTAGAAAATTTTTACTATACGGAACCCTCCGTGCGCTAGTCCGACTCGCATATTAAAAAAAACCGGTTGTTTTTTTTTTAATTTCAAGTCTGTACTCTTATGTCACCGAGCTCGCATAGCTGCATGTTTACTCGTTTTGGAACCGGCCCCTGCACAGTGCGTACCGTTACTTTACCTGAACGCGACCGTTAGTTTCGGGACAGTAACCCTTACCACGAGTTGTGCTATTGACGTTTTCAATAACGAGTATCGAGTTTACTATCTGTGGATTACGCACTAAAATAGTACAAGCTATTTTGATATGATAGTAAACTCGATACTCGTTATCGAAAATCTCAATGTCACAACTCATGGTAAGGCTACAGAACGGGCCCGGGAACATCGAAGTTCGTGTATTTCGAGCGTCTTTCTCTTTTACTTCAATTAAGGCAGTCACACTCATGTCACTCACAAGAGATAATCGTCCAAAATTTAGAATTTCGAGCGTGATAGGTGTTTTGACAAATAATAAAAACTCGGCCATATTACGCTAGCGGAACTCCAAATACACATCTACTATTATCCCTTAAACATATGTTTTTGGATATCATGAGAGCGTTTTTATTATATAATCTTATTTCATCATAATCATCCCGCCTGGGGTGGCGACTATGTCAACTATAATTTTATGGTGAAACTAAATTTAATTGTTCGTACAGTAGACGGCAAAGATATGTTTACACTTTTGCACCTCATTACAAAGGATTGGTTACATATCTTTAACGTCGACTATACATAAGACTGTTGTGTGCGACATTTGAAATTTTCACCGTTGATATGTGAGATAAACTTATGTATACGTAGATATATCGGAGCTGGACAAAATATCAGAAACATGCACTTTATCGCCTTGACAATAGAGGCGTTGTTCAGATTTGTAACCACCTCCACAGCTCCTATATCTGAAGGCGACTGTACATAGATGCAAACCCTGTACAGTCGCCATCAGATATATCGGAGCTGTGGAGGTGGTCACAAATATCTGAACATGCACTTTATCGCCTTGACATTAAAGGCGTCGTTCCGATATTTGTGACCACCTCCACAGCTCTGGTATATCTGATGGCGACTGTACTGCGCTGTAACTGAATCTAAATCAATCAAACACTAAGGTGCAGTGAAACCCACATCAACGCCGTTAGAAGCCAGAAGCGGCGCGGGCGCAATTAACAAATCAAAATCAGTATTTTGACTTTGTATTGCCATAACCTCTATCCGCTCACAGATGAAGATCTGACAAGTCGAATACAATTTTTATTTGTTACATTTCAAATTCAAAATTACATGAATATGTCTCTGGGAAACAAGAGGATACTTGGTATACTACAAGTTAAGGCAATGAGCTTACCTAATGTTTAGGCTAGATTGATTTACAGAAGCATGTAAATATAAGCCAGCTATCGATCTTTGACAACAACAACAGATTTACATTATGCGTGTTTAATCATTAGGGGTTTTTTTTTTTATTTTTATGACATAAGGTGGCAAACGAGCAGACGGATTGCCTGATGGTAAGCAATTACCGTCGCCCATGGGCACCCGCAACACCAGGGGAGTCACAAGCGCGTTGCCGACCGTTAAGGGGGGGTTGGAGCTCTGGGAACCTTACTCACCATCAGGAACACAACACTACATACCTGAAAGGTAGCAGTGCTATTATGGCTGTGGTCTTCTGTAAGGAGGAGGTACTTCCCCAGTTGGGCTTCTCCAGACTCGAGCGTGATGGTACTTCGCTGTGCCCTACCTCTCATTGTCGGACGTAGTTTAAGGACATACCCGGGTCCAAAAGGGTTACTTCATCATTATCTCAGCCATAAGACTGGACCTTAAAGTTTGCATCCATAGTGCCGATCATTGACTTATGGTACATCGGGTATTTCTAGTTATTTTAAATATTATTTAGTTTGTTCGAAAAGTTCTCAAGTAGTATTTTTTTTTTATTGTACAACAAATATTTCTACGTTTGTGGTATAGAAGTTATCCCTAAAGTTATTGCTCTTATGACAGAAAACACCCGGTATATGAGGTACGCATGTGAGAGAGTGTGCGTAATGTGCGTGTCATATATAGCGAACACTACATTCTTGATTATTTTGTTATATTAATATGTAACGTGTTGTTGTTTACATTGTTGATTTGTTGCTAATGGCAGTTTTACTACTTCATATTATATTTTACACTTTCAACGTTTTGTGAGGTTTCTCTGGATCGGAACTCGACTTAATATACTAGTATAATCTAAAATACTTGCACTGTGATTGCACAAAACAACAGTAGCGAGATTAATGGCGTCTGCCGTCATTTCCGTTTCCCGCTGGCACGCGTCCAGTCAACGAATTCGACTCGTTTAATTAGAATTCGCGATATTGCGTTTATTTGCCATTTAAGGCCTATGACGGCGTTATGATAGGATTTCTGAAATTATTTGGGAAAAGTGTCATGTCTCTGACAAAATTACATTACTTAATCAAATAATTTTACCAAAATACATGTTGTGTTTGTGTGCTTTTTATTTCATTCAATCATCATATACAATTCTAATAGAAATGTAGTATACCTACTTTAGAAACCACTTGACGTTTTATGAAGAGATAGTCGAGTTGACTAGAAAAGAATATTTAATTTCCAGTATGGAGCGCTGGTGGCCTAGCGGTAAGACCGTGCAACTTACAATCCGGAGGTCACAGGTTCGAACCCGGGCTTGAGTTTTTCGGAAGTTATGTATGAAATATCATTTCATATTTACCAGTCGCTTTTCGGTGAAGGATAAACATCGTGAGGAAACCGGACTAATTCCAAAACGTCCTAGTTAACCTCTGGATTGGAAAATCAGATTGCAGTCGCTTTCGTAAAACTAATAGTGCCTACTTCAAGTCCGGGGATTAGTTGCCAAGCGGACCCCAGGCTCCCATGCGCTATGGCAATATCCTGGGACAACGCGAGGGAGATTATGATTTAATTTCCATTATAGACAATATAATACAAATACACGTCATAATAAGGGCTTAACAGAACCTACTGTTTGGATTATCATTACGTCTGTCCGCCATTAGAGACACAGGGGATTATAAAGCACTTATATTGAAAATCTAATCTTATAACACAGACTCTTGACGCCCTTTACACAATTCCCAATTTTTTTTTTATGACATAAGGTGGCAAACGAGCAGACGGATTGCCTGATGGTAAGCAATTACCGTCGCCCATGGGCACCCGCAACACCAGGGGAGTCACAAGCGCGTTGCCGACCTTTAAGGGGGGTTGGAGCTCTGGGAACCTTACTCACCATCAGGAACACAACACTACATACCTGAAAGGTAGCAGTGCTATTATGGCTGTAGTCTTCTGTAAGTAGGAGGTACTTCCCCAGTTGGGCTTCTCTAGACTCGAGCGTGATGGTACTTCGCTGTGCCCTACCTCTCATTGTCAATTGCCAAATTTTACTACCTACCATGTCACATTCATTGATTTGACGTCCTTTCAATGGGCGTGACGTCACTCCAAGCGTAAATATGAACTATTTATGCTTTGTCTCTCTGTAGCACTGTGTGTTGGAAAGAGAACGAATTTGGCAAGGAAATGCCATTATATATTTGGATGGTGATTCAGCACTTCTATTCGCCAATGTGTATGTCGAATGGTTTTGTTTTCTCCCTCACTCTAAAGCACATTCATATTTTTGCGAGCGAAATACACTGATCATGTTTCGTTTGATCGAATTGGATTTTCAATTTTGCTACGAAATGCGGCCTGTATGCGGCGTAGATTCTTGAGGCTATAAAATGAGTCTTTTTCTGTTTACTGTATGGTTTACTTTTTTTTTTTAATGTCTGACACCGGCGGAAAATGTTTTAATATTCTTTGTATATGTCTTATACCTTCGAAATTCGGTTTGATTAATAATTTTCGTATTTTAATTTTCGTCTTCGCGGTGGGGTGTCTATAAATTAGTCGACTGACTACACTTGAGGTCTCCTGAAGTAGTAGAAGATCAGAGAGACTGACGTTAGGTGTACCATGTTTTAGAACTTCAGGGTTATGAAGACCACCTAATAGTGGCGGTGCGTTTATACAAGCCGATTCCCGCCGGCTTCCCTAACTTACTGCAGTTCAACGTTTTTCCTTGGGCTCAAGAAGAAAAGGCTAAGACATATCGGCCCCGTCTTGCCTAAGATGAAAATTAACGCGCCGCCACTGCCACCTAAAGAGGTATTAATTAGCAAAATACGTTTTACCTTACCTAGATCTTCATTTGAAATATACATATATAAGGTAAATAAGTGGTCAATCCCATTTCATACAATGTGACATATCGTCACTACTTTGAAATAACCTCGTAACTTATTCGGGTAATCAAAAGAAAAATGACGTATCTATGTATGGGATGAGTACAGGCCCGGTACCGCGAACATAAAAGTTCGTATATTTCGAGCATCTTTCTCTTTTACTCCAATTAAGGCATCATAAGAGTGACAGAGACAATCGTCCGAAATTTACGAATATCGTGTTTCGCGGTAGCGCTGCAGAGTTACTGCGTTTCAACTGAGTATCTGTGTTCAACAATTCACAGATTTTTATGACAAAGGTGGCAAACTAGCAGAGGAATTGCCTGATGGTAAGCAATTAAATATTATCGCCTATAGGCATCTGCAACACCAGGAGGTCATAAGCGCGTTGCCAGCCTTTAAGGGAGATTGGAGCTCTGGGAACCTCACTCAGAGTAGTGACGATATATTAACGAGTACATATACCAATTCATAATAACAGCATTTAGTCATTATCGTGCTTACACTACGAAGCTTGCTAAGTACTTACAACTTGAAAAAGCTTGATTAAGTCATTATTGTATATAAAAAAAATACAAGTACCTACCTATAAAAACGAGTGCCTACCTATTCAAAATATCATTCATCCAACTGTTCGTACTCGACCTGAGAAATATTATGTCTGGCCTTACATATTATATTTCTAAACATTCGATTCACTTATAATAACTACTTAAATATACATACCACAGGCTACGTTTGGTATATGTACGTACATTTATCTTAGGTAACCAGCAATATTTTCCGTAAATTAGTCACAAGTTGACCACGTACAGTCAGCAGCAGAAGTTGCTAAGCGGGCCTGGTATTCAGAATGATCTTGACACACTCTTATTCCCTTAACAATAAAGTCGTGTATAGCTTATTGCAAACATCCCATCTGCTTAGCAACTTTGGCTGCCGACTGTACATAAAATATATGTCTACCTACTACATAACTCATTCCTCTGCCATATAAGCCAGTCTATATATAAATACATAATAGTCCACTTACCACGTCACAGAAAATGAACATAAATGTTCATATTAATTTGTCACTTGTTTTCGAAAGGACGGAAAATACTTCAAGTTTTGTAGTACTTAAGTTGTTTATTAATATAGGTATGAGTTAATGTTAGATCTGTTAGGTAAGGCTGAGACAATCGTGCTAACCTATGAATTATGTATGACGGTACAGCATATAGTGTAAATCCATACCAATATTATAAATGCTAAAGTAACTCTGTCTGTCTGTCTGTCTGAGGCTCTAGTGTAAGTTTCTTTTGACGTAAAAAAACGTTTACGAACGCGTAAGTGATAATGTTATTTATATGGGAAACGCAAACGCGTTCGTGACTTATAGTTACGATAAAAACATACACTCAGGGCTCTGTTACCTCTCCACGCTTAACCTTTTCCACGCCAAAGACTGATATATATATATATATATATATATATATATATATATATATATATATATATATATATATATATATATATGTGTCATGGAGCACAGAGCAAAATAGACCTACATGCACATAGTTCAACTTAAGTTTAGACATTTCTATAACGTGGCGTCTGAGCGATAGCTTTTGCGTTTGACATGGCGTAGAAAAGGTGAAGCAATTGGAGAGAGTTTGAGCCACGAGAAAGGACAGGATATTTTTTATGCCGCAACCATCGCAACCCGTCTTTAAAGTAGACGGGCATTTCTGGCCGATATAGTCGCGAGGAAAAGCTAGTGTTAAATAAATTTAATCTAAGTATTCTGTATCTAATCTTGCAAACGTGCTGTATCGACACTAATGGTTTGATCGAAAAAAAAACGGAGGAACTAAAACCTAAATAAAGCATAGCCAAAATGTCTCAAATATATCTGCAGAAACCGGAGCTTGTAGAATCGAGTGGATTCGTTCTATCTTCATACATTGTCATCTAAAAATTTACGTTTAAAAATTCATCATCATCATCAGGCTATAGCATTCCAGTGCTGGACATAGCTCTCCCCTAAAGAGCACCGTAGCGCCCTCAGCCCACCTGGTCGCAGGGCGTCACATAGGTACATCGTTTGCCGCGACTCGGCACTCAAGAACGCGTTTACCCCAGCGGTTTCATGCTGTATTAGCTTTTAATAGTTTTAATTCTTTGAGTTTAACAATTGAGCTACCATAAAACCTATGCCGCCCGTCAAACCCCTCTAGGAAAGTTGTCTTACTTGGTACAGTATCATTTATTAGGAGCGGTACCAAGGGTAACCAACTATGGCAATAGATACCTGCAAAAACGCCTACCTATTTTAACTGCCCGCCTGCGGATATCAGACTGGAGGCCTATAAATCTAAATTTAAAAGAAAATGATAAGATAAATATAAAATAGGATAAACTGATTAGATTATATTGTTTGTTACTATTATCAGAGAATAGACTAGGATTCCACAGTCAAACCCGTTTTGTGGGACAAATCTATACTAATATAAATGCGAGCGTAACTCTCTCTCTCTCTGTCTGTCTGTCTAGGTCTGTCTGTCTGTCTGTCTGTCTGTCTGTCTGTCTGTCTGTCTGTCTGTCTGTCTGTCGGTCTGTCTGTCTGTCTGTCTGTCTGTCTGTCTGTCTGTCTGTCTGTCTGTCTGTTTGTCTGTTTGTCTGTTAGCTCATCACGCTTAAACCGTTGAACTGATTGTGATGAAATTTGGTATGGTGAGAGTTTGTACTACGAGAAAGGACATAGGATATATTTATTACCCCGCAACCATACTCGTACTTTAAAGACGGGCGTGGCTGGCAGGCGAAGTCGCGACCAAAAGCTAGAGCAATATATACAAGTGTACCTTTTTATAATAATACATAAATAAATGGTGTTTTGGACATTTGCGTATGCGGAGCCGAATCGAGCCAACGCGCAGAGGCCCTTTCGACAATTTAATGATATGTAAGGGGTACAGTACAGTCAGCGTCATATAGTTGGTAGCATTCAAAGTACTCAAATAGTTCGGTACACCATACAAATTCTATGGTGTACCGAACTTTTTGAGTACTTTGGATGCTACCAACTATATGACGCTGACTGTACAATAAGCGGATGCTGCCCCTGTCCGTGTCATGGGACGCGCACAGAGACAGCACCCGCCATGGTGTAAGAACTATTGAGTATTGAGTTTTAATTTAATCAAAATTTATAAATAAAAAAATTAAAACAACTTAGTATTTTCGCCGGTTATATTTAAATCTCTTTGAGGGTAAGATATAAAACATACAACGTGCGCTAAGAAAGTTTTATAAACTCCGGACCCAGATCGGGTTGCTCTCAACAAAACTGCATTGTAAAGCTAAAATGCAGTCCAGCATCCGTTTAATAACCAGATGTACAACATAGCAGAGTTACCAGTTAATCTGGTTTCATGTTGACCACCTGTCTAAGTCAGTAATCTTAATTACAAGCACGTATGGACGTCAGTGACTTAATCATTTCTGCCTACTAGAACTGTGGAATAAATTATCTGTCAGTAATCTGATGTAATATATCAAATGCTTATAGAAATGCTTATAGAGATAATACATACATACATAAACATATACATACATTTCAGCCGTATACAGTCCACTGCTGGACATAGGCCTCCCACAAATATGACTTGTATCATCTTGGGGGTACTTGCCATAGTCGCCACGCTTGGCAGGCGGGTTGGCAACCGCAGTAGCTGTAAATTGGGTTTTGACGGACGTTGCTGCCCGTCCGTAGGATTTTTCCCTTAGTCGCCTCTTACGACACCCGCGGGAGGAGATGGGGTGGTGCTATTCTTGTCAGCCGGCATCACACGGCAATCTGAAATAATATCAGGTTATAATATTTGCCGGCTTGTAAAGATATATTTAGCATGTCACCTGCAACGGGCGAGTCAATTTTTTTCTTAGGCTCTTGCCCAAGACGGAGCAATTATGGCTTTGCTTTGAGCCTTAGGAAACTCTTGAACTGCTGTAAAGTTGATGCGCTGCTGCTTGTATTGACGCGCCGTCGCTGATGTACAGTCAAAACAATATATACCTGACTAAACAAAAGGATAACATAAAAATGGAACATGACTGCCCCGGCTGAGACTCGAACTTGCGACTCTGCGATACATGACCATAGCTCTACCAACTGAGGTACAGAGACTGCCATGTTTTCCACTTTTATAGCATATATACGTTACCAGACCTCTCTGCTTAAAAAAAAAGTTAAGATCAGTAAGCGGGCGAAACGGGGCTCGAACCCACAACCACTGGATCACTAGCCCAGTGCATGTCTATGTATTTGTATTATATAGGTAGATAATTAATACGGAACTTACGTCGACATTTGACATTATTCACGATTTAACTAACCTGGCATTGCCGGCATTCGCTCAACCTACCCAAAGTCATTAAAGCTTTAGGAAGTGCCATTTTTAATAATGCGAAAATGCTAGTACCTACGCCAAACCGGTCAGAACAACTATTCCGATCAGTAAACATATAGCAGTTTAGCTACATTAGCTTAACCAGTATAAGTGCACTTATTTTTTCCCCTTTGTTACAATTTCCGCAGTGTGACCGGGTACGGTTGTAACAAAATTTACTTTGATCAGGATCACTGATATAATTACTCGGTAATGATAATGATGTTCGTCACCAAACAACAACGACAATGTTGCTTAACATATATTGTATTGAATTCTAGTCATTATAGTCGGAGAGTTGGCGAGGTAGCCACTGGCCACGACAGTGAGAGCAACGGAACCCTTATTATTAGATTGCTATATTTAAATATAAAACATATACTTGAGAGGCCGGAATTATAATATTACAACTGAATAACCAACGCAAATCCTAAAATTGTTCTTAGAGTTGCATAGATTGCTGTACTTTTCTAATTACTTGATCCGGGTTCCTATCAGCTTTTTACCGATGAAGGCCAGCAAAAGGTGACTTAAATATCAGTTTCGAGAGTTTCTGGCTAGCTGTGGTATTAAACATATATCAAATAGCCACCGAAGCGCTTTTATGAAGAACAGTCCAATACGCTGTTAAATAAATAGTTAAACCAATATACACTGGATTGCAGCAATCGAGGCGCCTGCGCCCGTTTAACTCGGGAATACACGAGTGGGGTGCGCGTGAGCAACAATACCGAAGGGCGCGGTCACTGACCGGGTCGCCGCCCTGCGGAGGCTGCGCTTTTTCTTGTTGTGTCTACCTTGTGGCTGTAGGCTAGCACTATACACAGGGGAGTATACCTATATGAAACAGGTTGATTTAAGCTAATTTTTTTTTAACACTCAACCTGAAGTATCAAAAAAAAATCACCTTAAGTCCCATTTAGACCAGGTAAGAACTTGTATACGATTTTCTATACATTGCGGGCTATTGGTGTACAGCGAATTCGATCGCTTTATAATTATAACCCCGCAATGGGGCTTTATTGATACTATTTGGTTTGCCAAGATTTTCTGCACTGAAATTTTTTAAGTATTTTTTATCGATTCTTAAGAAAAAATCCAACGGCTTCTCATAGATGGTAAGCGAGGGCTATTTAAAGCCTGATCCGTACGGTATCCCGTCACGTTATTCTAATTCTATTTACAGTGCAGCGTCGGGTGTCGTTCCACGGCTGCTGCATACCAAAACGACCTTTAGATGACCCCATTTTAATAGGACTTGAGACTTTTTTGACTTGTACTGCAACACAATTCGGGCGAACTCTCCAGAAGTCCTCTCACGTAGAGCCACGTGCTCTGAAAACTGCCCTGAAAACCAGCGTTTAGTGGAAGAAGGTCGGATGTCTTAACAGTTTTCTAGCAGTTGCGACGTTATTCCTTAGAGAGCCGTGAGGCTGGGCGTGCGGTGACTGAAGATGGGCGAAGTTTGATTAGTCCCTTAATTTCTTTCGTTGGATGTGATCGGACTGGGTTTAAGCGACACGTGCGTACCGAGTGCATTTGTCCGCAATATGTTTTTAAAACATCCAAATGTGAGAATCAGCAGCCTCGAAATGTGTATGCGAGAAAATTAAGGATATTGTCTTTAATAGTTTATCATGAACACAATAAAAACAAAAACCAAACTCTTCTGTTTCGAAATAGTTACTATTTTATATTCATAGTTACACCAAAGTAACTATTATAAGCGTTAAAAAGTTTTTTCTTAGACTTTCCCCATGTAAGCATTTTTTTCAAGGCACTCACACAGAAACAAAGATAAAAACAAACCAAACTATATATACATATCTGCGCATTGTTTGACCTGATCTGATCCTCCCATATTCACAAAGTTCTCACCGTTTGTTCGACGATTCCTCAACTACCTTCACAATCTACACTATATTTTTTCTCGTCTCATCTCAGATCACCCCTACCATTATTTGATGATCTCTGAATGTACAACATTCGTAAATTGAGAGCCGAATTTGTTTACTTTGGGTGTTTCTGACGTATTTAGTATTTCGTACGGATGCTGGGAAAGCAGTGACAGCTCATGTATCTACACTTCAAGTTTGCTGGACAAATTATATAAAACCAAGAATCATGTCACCAAATCCATTCGATCCATTTAGACCTTTTATTTTTTACATTCCCAGAGTCACACTTATATTGGTTCCGAAGCCGTGACAGAAGCGATGGGAACGTAACGAAGTCCGTGGTCCGTGACAGTGTCATTACCGAATGCATCATAAATCATAATCATGGCAGCGGGTTAGATAACCACAATGGGGAGGTCACGACCAGGAATGTTGCCTTTCACTTGGCTCCAATGCTTGTTTTTCTAACAGAACAGGTATTGGTTCACAGAATGAGATACTTTGATTTTATACTAAAGTTGTTTCGTTTAGATACCAAATAAATGTTTTTCGGAAACTGAAAGAAAGTTCTGGAGTCATACGGCCTCCTCGCCTTTAGTCGGTATGTCCCGAGTATGAATCCTCGCAAGAGCAGTTATTTGTGTGTTTATACCGCGAATATTTATTCCTGGTAGTGGACGATGGACGTTATCATTACCAACGTATTTATATGTCTCTACTATACTCGTATATGTCCTTATCTAGTACCTACAACACCAGCCTTAATGGGCTTTATCATCATTTCTGCCGTATTTTTTTGTATACTGTTTTGAAAAAATAAGTCCCGCCGAGTTTCTTGCCGGTCATAAAAGTCAAAATACTTCTCGGGTCAGAGGTGTAGTTTTTACTTACTGAATAAATGTTTGAGTTTGAGTCGTCCAATGCTGGATATAGGCCACACCCAAATATGACTTGTATCTTGGGGGGTAGTTGCATGGGGCATAGTCTCCACGCTTAGGGGTTTGGCGACCGCAGTAGCTGTAGATTGGCGTTTGGACGGAGGCCGCATCCCCGTCGGGTTTTTCCCCTTGTCGCCTCTTAAAATCAAAATGGTATGAAAATATTTTTGATTTTATTTTGTTTAACGCATGCTTTAAACGACATACAATTTTAGGCATTTACGAATACACATGAGTTAAGTACAGACATGTTTATATTTCTAGAAAAAACATGCTGTTTTTTAGGTTCCTAACGGAAGTTACATATGTTATCGCAAATTTATACACGAGGCGCCTACGGCTTACATTAATGTTATCAAAAGCCTTTAAAGCAAAAAGCAGTAAGTTTAAAAGGTTTCTATACAAGCATAGTTTATTTTTCTTTTAGAGTATTAAAATGTGAGCCAAAGCCAAGGTTGTCGTCGCGGCAACTTCCGGCGTAGGTACTAAGTACTAATTGTACTGGAGGAAACTCTTGAAATCGAAATAATTAATGAACTAGTAAACAATGGAAATAATTAGCTTTAGGCGCGTGACCAATTTCCGTCATAGTGGAGCCAATTATAATACCATGCGAAGTTGCCAACATGGTTAAAAAATCGGAAGTATTCACTTTTCTACATATAATAGTAGTAATCATATTTATTTCAGTAAGTACAAATAAATAATCAGCATGTAATTAATACAAGTGACATGCAAGTTATAACCTATACTCATAATAATGCTTCTTGAAGTTGAAGCGAGTCAAATATTGAGAAAGAAGAAAAAGAAAAAAATATAGGATGAAGTTACGAATTAAATCATTAAACTTCGTTATCTTTCTAGCGTTGTCTCGGCATTTTGCCACGGCTCATGGGAGCCTGGGGTCCAGTTGGCAACTAATGTTCTAGGATTAGCGTAGGTATCAGTTTTACGAAGGTGACCGCCATCTGACATTCCAAAACAGAGGGTAAACTAGGCCTTATTAGGGTTAGCCCGACCTCCTTCACCGAAAAGCGACTGGTAAATATCATATGATATTTCGGACAAAAGTTCCGAAGAACTCTTCGATATCCATAGTTACGTCAGTCGGACGGTACCAAAAAAGGTTACATAATGCGTTAAATACGTACATAAGCTTAAAATGAATGAAATTAATGGACTTATGAAGATACCATTATCGAGACTAACACCAGGTGTCTCGGGCAAAATAATTCAATTAGTTATTTTTAATACTTCGTCTGTCGCTTTTTGTGTCTATGCTTTTTGTGTAGTATTTCCAGGTCTGAGAATCATAAGATCATAACCACGATTTTTATGTGAAAAGGTTTTATTAAAAAAGTATTAAATATGCACGAACTTCTTGAGTTTTACCAGTTCTATACCAACTTCATAACATTCTGATTATGTAACCGGATTCGGTGTAAACAATCTTTGCACGCGCACATTGCGTATCGTTATGTACATATTATTGCTCGGTAGACCTTGACTTTGGCATTACTTGCATGCAAACCTGTGCTGTGACCAATCGCTCATTCCAGTCTTATCAGTAACAACGTGATCTACGACTTCCCATAGAGGTTCAATGTCACCTATTGTTCCTCATTCGAAACTCAATAGCATAGAAATTGCTAGTTCATCTTTGTTAATCGACCGTCGTTCAATTTCTTCTTGAAATGAATGAGCAATAAAATTCATATTCCAAATGAAAACAATGACATTAGTTTTCTCCTTATCACGATGCAGACTCCACGTTTTATTTTATTTATAAATAGATTAGGCGGACCTGGCCACGTTTTCTTAAGTATATGTCATCTATTTCAATAATTTGGTAGTGTAACTACTTAAAAAAATAAATTAATAAAATCAATTGGATTTATTTTTAGTTAATATTTAAAATTGTTATAAAAAATGTTTAAAGTATGTATTGCCTTTTACGCGAAGTCCATTTCATATAATGTTTGCAGTATAGCTACCAGACATGTTGCATTAAACTACGCTTGCTTGCTCATCACTTTTCAATTTTAAGACAACTCATATTCTTTCAGGTAACGTATGCGGAGTGAAATTTGGACAAAGTTTGAATATATAAAATGTAAAAAACAAAAATCTAAAAAAAATATGTGTGTATGTCAATATCAAGTCTATATATCTGTCAATCAATCTGGTAAGTTTCATAAGGATTGGATGTTTGATTTTGTAATTATGGTAAATAACCAAGAACGCCGTCGTAAAACTGTATGTAATTTCTACAGTATACATCCCCTATGGCCGAAATCGAAGGTGGTGGAACATTTTGTACAAATGGGTGAGAGTCGAAGCACCATTTATAATATTTTAGCGTCTTTTACCTTAAAAACAACCACTGCTAGAAAGCCTGGTTCTGGAAATTATCCCAGCTTGAGCAAATTTTCTGAGAGAGCTCGACTAAAGAAAATTACCGCCGGCCGTGTTGCTAAATCTTACAGAGAGCTCAGAAGAAAATTTAAATGTGACGGAAAAACTGTCAAAAAATATCTTGAAGATATGGGCCTCGATAAGCGGTGTAGAAAATTTAAATCCACCGTCTCGGAAAATCAAAAATCCACTCAGAAAATACGGCTGCGTAAATTGGTCAAAGAAATATTTTACGCTAATAACAATGTGACTTCCGTCATGGATGACGAGTCATATTTCACGTTAGATGGAAACTAGTGGCAAGGCAATTACTATTTTGAGAAGACCAATGGTCCAACTGATGAGAACGTGAAATATGTTGAGCATACCAAGTTTCCTAAAAAAGTTTTGCTATGGCTTGCCATTAGGAACGCGGAATGTCCAAGCCGGTGTTCTTTGCATCAGGTTTAGCTGTGAACGCCGATCGCTACATAGAGCGTTGTTTGTTATTAGTGCGAGATTTCATAAATACGAGTCATAGAGGAGAAAATGTTGTGTTTTGGCCAGACTTAGCCTCAAGCTATTATTCCAAAATTACACTTAGCAAAATGGCGGAGCTAAACAACCCATACGTACCGAAGACATCAAATCCACCTAATGTTCCGCAACTTCGCCCTATTGAAGATTTTTGGGCAAATTTGAAGAGGCGAGTATATTTCGATAATTTTCGGTCCAAAAATGTGCAAAGCTTGATTCGTAAAATAAAATTGGAGTTGAATAAAATGCCCACATCTATGTTTTCGACAGCGATGGACAAAGTTCCTCAGAACTACCGTAAAGCATCTCGCATGGGAGTAATTTTTTTTTTACATTAATCATTATTAGGTACTTTATTATAAAAACATAACTATTTAAAAAAATCATGGGGTTTTTTTTATTTAAAACAACATTGCACTTTGTCCAAATTTCACTCCGCATACGTTACCTACTGTTCTTCATCGCAGGTCGTTACGTAATCGTGATGTTGATTGCTTTCGAGTGTAAAAACGGTTCATCATACCTTTAATGCGACGTAGAAATTCTGTGCAGTTTTTGCGAGATTTCTTGAGCTACGATATTGTCCTTTTAGCCGAGGTGAAGTCGCAATCATGAGTCTGAAAGCGTCACGCTTGCAGACAATCGGGTGTAGTTGGGGGAATACCAATTGACGGTTCTATAACAGTACCTACAAGGGCTTATGTCCTACACATTCAAGTAATATCCTTGACAAATAGACACTGAAGTGGACAGTTTGCACCGACGACACGTAGGCTGGGTGTCTTTAGACTGCCGATGAGTGCGAGGACGACCGCAGGGGTGTTATGCCAATGTTGATGTCTTTCATGGCTGCAACCGAGTCGAACGTTCGGCGAAACCAGATAAGGACATTCTGATAACACAAAGTCGTCGCATATCTCAGGATCACAGTTACACTGTTCTCATGAGATTTCTACTCGTCTGCACAGCAAGTACAATTGTAACACTTGGTAGATAAGGTTGCTATTGGTCAATGCGGATGTTCAGCTACCACTCGAAACCACTTGAAAGTATTGTCACGTAGTGCTGTAATTTCTTCCATAATGTGATAGCTTCCAAAGTTGACTACATAATTGGTTTACGTTAGAAAATAGTATTTTTCCGTCGTAATATCTTTCTTGCAATTTTTGCATGTTTTTTTGCGCCTGTCTGCATCAGCCCTGTCTGGGCGCGGTGCCAAACGCCGGGCCTTGAAGGATAGTGGTGGTTCGCCACTATTGTCCCATCGCTCGCTTGCATACCCGCTGAGAATACTTATTAACGTGTGTAAGTTTAAGTAACGCTGGCATTAAAACGTCTAGTTTTTACTGTAATTCTGTATATGTTATATTCGTATTATTTTACTTAGTAGAAACTAATCATTGTTCTTATTATTTCCTTTCAAACTTAAGCTTTACTCTGCATAATGCATGTTCAGATTTGTTCTAGGAAATGATTGCAGGGAAGTCTGCAATGCTAATATTTATAAGGAGGATAAGAATGTCCTGGAAACTTGCAAGACTACATTACAGTCCTTTCATAAATTTCGCCAAAGAAAGAACTCGCAAGTATCCAAACTAGAAAGTCTCAAATTTGACCCATAGAAACCCATGTTGCCCAAAATGTAATTGGATCTTTATGTTGGCAAAATGTTATATTACAAGTTAAAGTTATTGACAGTTTAACTTTCTTACATGTACAGTCGCCTTCAGATATATCGAAGCTGTGGAGGTGGTCACAAATATGTGAACAACGCCTCTATTGTCAAGGCGATAAAGTGCATGTTCCGATATTTGTGACCACCTCCACAGCTCCGATATATCTGATGGCAACTGTAACCTAGCTAGATCGAGTTACTGGCAGCTACATGTTCGATATGAACCACATTAGGATGCCACCGGCGCATAAGGTTGCGCAAAGGATGCAGCCCCATTGCTATTCACGACTGTCCCACACTTCCGAGGATCCGTAATTGCTTCTGGAAATGCCAGCAGTGCGAGTGGACACTGGATTAGAATATAGAAACGTTATCCTGTTTAATATTGGTCAGACATAATGGCTGCTTTATTGTGTCTGATTAACTATATTGATTGTTTTCCATTGATCACGGAAATTTCAATTCAACGATGCACTTCTGAAGCCACATACTGTATATGTATTAGTGTACTGTATAAGAGTACAATCGGATACCACTATTTTCTTTTGGTCCGTAAATATTTTTACGTAATAACATTATAAAAATATACAAATGCTTAAAAAGTTTTACTTGATGTACTAAGGTTTAGGATGATAGGTAGACTTGTAGAAAATTACCTGAAGACTTCAGACCTCAGTGTATGTAGACTTGAAATTCAATATAGGTACTTCATGTTCATATAACGAGCAGGTTTTAAAAATGTAATAAAATTCAGTTATGACTTCATTTCCACATCAAGTCGAGGAGAGGCGGCCAACCAAATCGGAATGTTGTCACACTACCAAGCTGATATTTCTTTTATTTCAAAACCATTGTGTAGTACCAGGAAACTTATGAATTTCATTTAATAAGCCAATATACTGCAGGACCTCTTTAATCCGAACCCCTCTGTAATCCAAACGGCCCTTCCCAACCGCTTCTTCAGGTGATATGCACTTTTGTTTTTTCTACCAACCTGCGATTTTGTGTTGTTATTGCGTGATTTGTGCATCTGAAAAGTGTATATGTAATTTGTGTTTAAATCATGGCTTCCGCGTCAAAGAAATGAAAACACGTTACTTTGACTATTTCTCAAAAATTAAAACTTCACTATATTGTTTGTTTTACTTCATACAAAATGCCTTATACTCGTAAATTCTCCATACTAAAATCCAAACGCTCCACGGATCCGAACGGGGGTTAAATTTTCAGGGTTCGGATTAAAGAGGTCCTAGTGTATTTTCCGTGCACTTGACTGACGCCTCGTATAATTTGACTGTGGTTTTTTTTTTGTTTATTTACAACAGTAACATTATTATTCATAATTACATTTTATTTATATTATAATGAATAAACTTGTGGTATTCAAGCAACTCGTATTCTGCCAGTGGCTTCAAGCTCTATCTAAACACATATTACTGATATAATATATTTATCATAGTGGTTCACTATTGTCTTGCATAAAATTAATTCGCATAAAATATCCTTTGGCTTATGCCAAATTCATTATTCATGTGTTGAATTTTTTTGAAACTATAGAATTTTCATGATTATTATAAAACAAACCTAACAGCGCAACCTAATATATTTAACAGGATCATGCGTTAAAAACTTAAAAAGTCCTGAAAGTTATACAGTTTCAAAACACAAAACATTCAGCGAAATTATGAATTCTGACATAATCAATTTTCTGGCCGATGAGTGTAACTCCTTTTAGCCATCTCAGCTGTCATATCTGCTAAGGGAAAATGAATTCAAGCTCTGCTGTTGAGAATCAGACGAGGAAAACATAAAACCTTTCTTTATCTCTGATTCGTTCAAGCCAGGCCATAAACTGAGCATTCATCATGTAGCGGGCAGTCACGTGGCGGTGATGTAACCTTATCGGAGGAATGCGATGCAATTTCTGCGCGCGACTGATCGCCTTATCACCGACCTTGACAATGACACAGGTGGAACAAACAAACTCTAAAGTCTGCAACAGTGGGAAGTGTATTTTATACGATTTTAAGCTGAACATGGTCATTCGCATTACAACTATTACTTAAAGCGGGATAGTTACCATGTTACATTCAACAAACAAAGCGCATCAGAAAGAGAGTAGATCGTGTGGTTTGACCGCCCTACACCACTCAGATTCGGTTGAGACCGTCTCAACCAATCTCACTGGAAGCGAAAACTCAGTAGGAGTATTCCAGTAGTACAAGTCAAGTCTGGCGCGGAAGGGTCCTGGATTTTCCCCAGGCTACCTTCCCCCCACGCAGTTCGCTTGCTCTATCGCACAACACATGTGCAATAAAGCCCAAGTCAGGTTCAAAAAAAAAAAAAGGTTTGACCGCCGTTAAATCTCGCAGTACTTCAGTTATTCCGTGATGATGGCGCTTGCAACAGTTCCGAAATATCGGAAACTCATTCAAATTAACATACATGGTAACTATCCCGCTTTAAGTAATAGTTGTAATGTACATTTTGTTTATCAAATGTAATGAAAAACGCTTCGTTGACATAGGTTGATAAAATCGCGCTCATTGTGCTTGAAAACACAAGTAGACGAGTTAGCAGAAAATACTCAGTCCACAACAGAGCGAAGCGTTTCCACTACGAATCGAGAATTAGAGGAGAGTTGGAGACCGCTGTGCTCGAGTTTGATAAGATCTATTGTGGCGTGCTTAAGATATACATATAAGTACATACATAGTACATACATTTGAGTCCACTGCTGGACATAGGCCTCCCACAAATTTGACTTGTATCATCTTGGGGGTAGTTGCCAGAGTCGCCTCGCTTGGCGGGTTGTCGACCGCAGTAGCTGTAGATTAGGTTTCGATTTGGAGGCTGCTGCCCGTCCGTAGGATTTTTCCCTTTGTTACCTCCCCGTTGTCACTCCATTCTAGTAAGCCGGCACCACACGGCAAAACGGCTTAAGCTATAACTTTTTATATATACTAATCAGGTATCGATTTATACCTATTTACTTGCAAAACTATTTCCAAGTTTTCAATGCTAAAACTTGTTTGCCTACATAAGTACAAATATATTAAAAATCTTTATCGTGTTTCGCCCACATAAGTGATGCAGATGTGATTAGCACTTAGCCTGTTAGAATAGTTCGGATCGATTGATCACATTGACGAAATCGCAAGTGCTAGTACTTAACCACCAATAGTAAGGGATTTGTGAGTAAAATACGAACTCTGCAAAAGGTAATAATAACATTAATAATGGCGTAGGGATGTGACGACCCCATCGCCCACTGGTTTTCTCCAGTGCAATAAGTCAACGCAGGGCAGCTTGTGGCGAGCTGTTGGAGAGTAGCGACTCCACGTACCTGAGTGCCCCTGGGGTGCCCTGTCGGACAGGTGGGACAGGTCCCCTGCCTCTGGCTTGCCTTCACCGGCCGTCCAGAGTGGGGTCGCAAGAGCTGCGTTCTCGAGGGTAGATGTGGAAACCTAAGTGGCGAGTTGGCTATATGTTTAAACTCCAGTGACACCTCTCTACCTTTAGCCCTATGCACCGGTGTTGCCCTTGAGCCATCTTTGATGTCGCTTTTTGTGGGGGCCCATCTCGCATAGGGCGAGTCACCGTCTGCCGGAAATAAAATTGAATACCATTTTATTAGGCAGACGTCCGATTTTTTATCCAATAGCCCAGTAGCTAGTCCATCCTTTCCACCCAATAGCCTAGTAAATTTTAGATTTCATTATAACTCAATAGTCCTTACACCATGGCGGGTGCTGTCTCTGTGCGCGTCCCATGATACGGACAGGGGCAACATCCGCTAAGTGTACCCCTTACATTTCATTAAATTGTCGAAAGGGCCTCTGCGCGTTGGCTCGATCTGGCTCCGCGTACGCCTCCCAAATCTCCGGAACACCATTGTTCCGTGTACGGAAGAGACATTAATAACCTATAAGATGTAATGAAATAGGTAAAGTGGAATCTCACTTCTAGAACTCTCTAATTCAATTGCGACGCCATTGCTTATTGCGTAGCATAAAAATAAATATAATATGCATTACTGTTTAACAACTGTTGCATACATTTTTATTTGTTTACGTAGCTAATGGACTTGGTTATTTTCCTTTTCCTCCATATGCGGTTTCCTCAACTAATTTGCGTTATTTAATTTGAATCACGATGACTGGGTCAGAGCCTGGTGTGCACTTATAGTTGCTATTACAGTGTAGCAACGGGGCAAAGAACACTCCGATTCCTTTGCGTTAAGATAGCGTTTACCATTCTTAAGTACTATCGCAACTTCGCCACGTCCAATTAGATCTGGGTTTACGTGTCTAATCTATGTTACTCTCCCTTCTACATTCAATGCCATCGCCTATTATGAGACTTCCGGGTATGTGTATGACTAAATATTAAATAGCTAGTTACTTAGACGGAGTCCCGCTCTGATTCAATTATTCCTAATCATTTTGAGATACGACTCACGATTATAAGCTACACTGAATTTTTATACATCTGAAGTAATAAGTAGCAGGTTTTTATGTGTATGTTATGATAGGTCATGTCTGGAGTGAAAATCTTAAGGCTCACCACATCCAAACCTTGTTTTCTTCTTTCTAGTATTTTCGTGACAACATCAAATTTTTTGGACCCGGGTATGTCCTTAAACTACGTCCAATAATGAGAGGTAGGGCACAGCGAAGTACCATCACGCTTGAGTCTGGAGCAGCCCAACTGGGGAAGTACCTCCTTACAGATGATCACAGCCATAATAGCACTGCTACCTTTCAGGTATGTAGTGTTGTGTTCCTGATGGTGAGTAAGGTTCCCAGAGCTCCAACCCCCCTAAAAGGTCGGCAACGCGCTTGTGACTCCCCTGGTGTTGCGGGTGCCCATGGGCGACGGTAGTTGCTTACCATCAGGCAATCCGTCTGGTCGTTTGCCGCCTTTATCTTTAAAAAAATGTACATAGTGGTGCGTTAACCACAGTTAATATAAAATGTATTTTCATACCTAACGGAAACATGATATCTATTAGTCACATAGATAATGATGCTGGTGATATGCGAGTCGTTTAGACACATTGTGAGATCTGTAATATTTCGCTAGCAAATTTTCTGTCTTAGTTCCAAAATTAGAAATACAAGAAATTGTATAGGTGAAAAACTTAAGAAAGTCACCATGTCGGTGTCGTTGAGCGGAGAATTAATATGGAACTTACGTCAAAATTTGAATATAGAACGCCGAAATGCGTGTACAGACATGTTACTACTACATATACCAGGTGCTTTAGCTATGTTTTTCACCTATAAGCTCTTGTCGATGAGATAGTTTATATATCCTGCTTTCTTTGATGAGTTTGAAAAACTCACGATCATCTAGAGCGTGGTCTAAGAGAGTACTAAGACTGTGGTCACATTTGACTTACGCTCTCTAAGCCATACGATCCTGGGCCTAGGCGACGGAGGTTATTCTATCCAACCAACGCGTGCGCATACTCCTTACTCTGGCTCATTTCCTCAGCTGGACGTAAGTAATATAATTTAAAAAACTGACTCGGCTTGAAAATGGGTACCAGAGCTTACCGAAACATGTCGCCTATAGTAGCCCTCAAACGAAGAGACGACTGAGGTCATAAAAGTCCGAGCGTGGGCCATAAACCTCGAGCATAAAGCATAAAGAACGGGTCTAGCAAAACAATGGATAACTGATAACGCGAGCTCAAGGGTTTTATGGGCCCGGTCGTCACTTTGGTTAAGGGCTAGTATAGTGCAATATAATTACACTTGAGTTTATCCGTTTGTAACTAAGTAAATTTCAAACGAACGATTGTAAGTTGTTGCCGATTGTGTGATTGGTAAAAACCAAACACACCTGCGCGGACTGCCGCAAGTATCTTGCGTAAGTATCTTAGTTACTCTCAACTAGAATTTTGTTTTTAAACCGTTTCTCGGCTGGTTACACTTACATATAAAACATATTTAATGGATCTCATCAAGTGTTCTCGTCAGTTCTGAATGTAAAGTGCATCCGTACTCGTTGCACCGCGCACCACGTGCTGCTTTTATGAACACCGCCAATAAAACTAAATTCCACACTCGGCGTTATCATGGTATCCACGTGTCAGATGTTATTAATGCTGTAAGAATTTTATGGAAATTTATTTTTAATAACACATATATAATATAGTGGCGTTAACTATAGGTGAAAAACTTTCCTGAAGCACCATGTCAATGTATTTGTGCAGAGAATTAATACGGAACTTACGTCAAAGTTTGAATACAGAACGCCGACATGCGTGTACACACATTACTCCTTCATAAGTCAGGTGCTTTAGCTAAGTTTTTCACCTATAACTGACAATGATCTTCAAAATGACGTTGTGGACAGTTTTGGAAGCCGAAACTATTTCTTTCTCAAGAAAAATAGTAAATAACGATTGCAAACACGATTGGAACAAATTGGCTCGAAAGAAAATAATTCAGAATGTGGGTCTTAAAATCACATAAATCAAAGTCCTCAAAACGTTTATTGCAGCTCATTGCAATTAATTCATCCTTGTTGAAAAATACAATGCCATATACTTTTTTAGCTTCTTAATAAGCAATCAGTGACGAAAGTTAAGTTCAACCGTTTGCTTAGCTTGAGCTAAGCTAAGCTTAAGCTAAGGACCTTTATATTTTTCTTGATTTTATGTACTTACTCTAACTTTCAAAATTCGTGACGCTAGTGATTGTTATACCTAACACTATACACATGTTTTGTTTACTTGTTCTCTATACTACTTAAAATAAAGTCTGCAATCAGTATTAAACGCAAAGTAATAAACATGATATAACGTCTCAGAACGTGAATAATCAAAGACCCACATGCCTGTGGCTTCACGTTTTCGGCGAACAACTATCGCTCCCATATTAGGATTCCACGTGTGTTTTGTAGCTGTTATTTGTAATTCTTAACGCATGCTCGTGGCTCATTTAGTTATGCTTTTATCACCATCACCGGTATTGTTCGTCTCACAATGCTAGCCTCTTTGTCTTGGCCAAGGTCACGCAGGTGTGACTCATCAACCTATACTTTTATATCAAGAGTCATCGCAAATATACTAATACCACCATCGTAACAAGAAACACGCAAATATAAACTTTATTTGTGGGTACATATTAACATTGATAATGTAAATAGCACGGCGAGCGCTGTATGTGGATTTGCATGCGAGTATATCGTAAGCAGGAGGAAAATAAAACAAAGAGCCATTTGCGAAGGCTGTTTTATCTGTAAGGCACCCAGTAATTGCCAAGTGGAACTTGCGCTGAATACCAATAGGATGTTTTTATATTTTTGTTTAAAATATACGGCGGCGACGTGTACAAATTTCAAGTTAAATTTGAAAGGTTTATATTTGTATACCATGGAAATCGGCCCAAGTAAAATTGATCGGCCATTATGGTTTCTTGTCTATCAACGCAGCATATTTTCTGACGTCGTTGATGTTAAGATATACGCCCGCTGAAGTTCATGACAGCTCATCTATCAATAGTTACGGATAATCGTTTACCGTGTCGTCGATTACTCAACTCATTCGTTTCCCGCGTACGATACGACTGACCTTATTTCAATGAACTAGCGTCGGGCGTTGATCGGCATTTAGAGGGGAGCCTGGGCCCCTTCACGTCATGTCACTCAAGTGGGCTAAGGCCGGCCGACGACCGCCCGGGCCAACCCCACCAATCACTCAAGACCTACAAACCACCACATAACTGCACAAACTCCCACACTCTACCTAAGCGTACACTGACGTACGTGTCTCATTAAGTTGGTCCTGAGGAGTGACTGGTGTTTTTAAAGTGCGTGCCGTGAAAGGAACCAGCAAAAGAGAAAGGAAAGCTGTCGAGCGTGGTGGGCTGATTGTAACGTTTGTTTTGGAAACTAATTTGGAGTTTAGCGTCATCGATGGGTGACGGTTGTATGCCGTTAAGGAAAATTGCTTATTTCAGGCTAGCAACAATAAAACTATCGCGCCTCAAATAGTTTAGTTTATAATAGTTTTACAAATTAAGTTGGGAATAGGAATAAAGATTTGTATACACTCCTCCATTGTGTGTCATGTCCTTACGTCATACTGTAAGGTAGTAAACTTTTACAACGTTATTGTCATAGTCAAGACACTCAAGACAAGCAGAATTGTCCATTTAGCACTCAATTGAATATATATAGAACTGTCCGTTAGAACTTCATTGTCTATTTATGGCACTTACGCGTCTCAAATGCACTTCCAACATTTATGCAAATCTTATTGACTTGTCTTTGGAACCGGCATATTTGAGATTTTAGATATGTCAAAGTTGTCATTGCAATATCGATTTTACGTCGTTGATCTTTAGATTCTAACTGCAATAGCGGTAACATTTCGTTTGACGCCCAATTCGTTTTAGTTACGTGGACTGGTCTAGAAACTTACCGGTTTCCGAGAAGAGCTGTCCTGGAACCTTTTGTTTTGGATACGCAGCTCAGTGCCATGAATATATTCATCAAGTAGCTGTTAGTGGTAGGTTGCATCATTTTATACATTTTATACAGCTTTGAGATTGAGACACTACAATTTAACTGCTGTACTTTACTTATACCGAGTTTAAGTTTTTTTCCAACTGACAGTTTTTGTTTCTCAAACTGAAATCCATGTAGGGGATAGCCATAAGACGGTTAAGGGTTGGCAAATGCAAAGAAAATTGAAATTATCTAGAACATTAAAATAATATTGATATTGTTAGTAAATAAAAAGAGTCACGGGAATTATACCGCCTGCTACTTTCAGGAACCCCTTATGTTGTTAAATGCTACTTGTATGCTAAGCTTTACTGTAAAATGTATGAATGAGCTAAATGTCTTCTAGAACTCACCTATGTTTGGATATATTTGGATTACAATGCACCGATGCTAGTCCATTGCACAATATGTATAATGGACTTATGGAAATAAGAGTAGTCACCCGTCAGTTTTCCTGAAGAACCGGTGTTGTAGATAAATTAGCGAGAGCGTGGAATTGGATTTGTAGTGGTTGTAGGGAAAAAAAGGAAATTTCAAATATAGAATGCCTATAAACACACAATACCAATACAAAGAATGCCTAAAAACACACAATACCACTACAGCTCTCGCTAATTTATCTATAGGTTTAAAACATATTTACGAGTTGGTACATCTAGCTTAACACTGTTAGTTGAGTCTGCATTTTTTGAAAAGTTATACGAGTAATAAGGTTTACCGAGTCTTGTACAATATTAAGCATATCATAGTTATTTAACCTGGTTAAACCAAGCTTAAAACAGCAAGGCTCGTGTCGCCGTCGCAGCTGTAAGAGAGCGTAAGCATTATGCGTCCTGTTTTGGGCAATGAGGTAAGGTGAAACAGCTGGTTACGTCGGCCAACGTGTCGAGAACGGGGCCGTGGCTTTAGGGCTGCTACCTGTCATGGCAAACGCTGAATCCAAAGTCTGTCTTAATGTATAATACTGTCCTTCGTTGCTGTGATAAGTTTTAACTAAAACGTCGCGCGTACACTGAACATAAATTGCATCTGGACGTTTCGAATAACTAGTTAGCTAAGTTCGTGGTCAACAAGTGACTGACTGACCAGACCTGAACAGTGTTGTTTATTGTTGTGCAGTTCTGTATTATTACCTCTAGTTCATTTATCGGACTAGAGCTTGATATTGGCATTCAATTGTATTTAGTAGTAATTAAGTAATTCGAATCTAAATCCAATATTCTCAGAATGCAATTGCGTGTTTTGGTGTACTGTAACTTAAACTCCATTTCCTCTTTCGTTTACACTTGATATTCAGTTTTAGCTGCGTTTAACTTTAAAGCGACAACCCTAACCACGAGGCCATCGACCCGATGCGCTGTGACGTAAGCAGCAACTTTCTAACGACAACGTCAGCGCAGCGGCATTTTGGTTAAGGCCGCACTGTCCGTCCACCTCACATGCAGCCCATCCACGTCATTATGAACCCTAGCTCTTACGAAATAAGAATGTAATCGTATGTGTAGTTATGTTGGTTGCTGGCGCCGAAGCGGGCCGTTGCTCCCGGATGGACTTGTTTGTTTTGGTACAGTTTTAACCTTATCTATTATTGCTCAATCCGTCTGTCGTTGTTGACTGCTGCTACGCCCTTATCGCTTTAATACTATGAAATTGTGTTTACTCGTCACGATTCTGACGAAATCTACTTCTTTTACCTACAAGGGAATGAGTAATTGTATTTTAAACTGTGAGTAAGCCTGATTGATTTATGTGCCTTGAAATTTCTACCTATAGAGAGTGCAGTTGGACGAAGAATATATCTAATATTAAATTGTTATAGTATGTATGTTGGCTGGTTTCCTAAATCCAAGAGCCAACACAGGTGTACGTGTGGTTACGTACGGTAATCTAATATTGCCAAAAGGAATACAATTTAAATAAACTTAAAAGATAATCTTTGGTTGGGCTAGCGTTGGTAAAAGATGTTGGTACTGGTCTTACAGAACCATTATTCAAGTAACGTATGGACATTTTGAAAAATCTTAGTGTTTAATGACTTTCACAAAATCGGTCGTGACATGATAAGACATGTAAAAAATCGGCCCTCTGTCGATTGTGAATATCGAAAATTTAGGATAGTTTTCTCTTTTACTCCAATTAAATTAAGACGTAAATAGAGTAGAGTGACACAGACAATCGTTCGAAAATTGAATATTCGGATTTTCGCGGTAGGCCTTCAGAACAGCCGGATATACGTCGAGAGCATTTTTGTCTTTTATTTTCGTCTCTTTCTAACGTACAGAAATTTCGAGATGACTAACGTTCATAAATCTATTCAGCTCTAGGAATTAAGTTACCGAAAACTCAGATATTGTTTGGTTAAATTGGAACTCAACAAAGTTCTGAATCATCTATGAACTTCCACATAGATGTACAAAGCGTCGGAGGACGTAATTGCAGATCTAATCCATTGATTTGCTCTCTTTTTTAGCTGATTTCATTCTTAGAAATGTAGGTTTGCTTAAATTTTGTGACTTAAATCTGTTCTGAACTTTTTGTACCAATTTTAACACACTGGTTTGAAATCTTAATTTTTTTTCTGTTCTAGATATTCTACCATACTAGTTGTGAGCTTTTTTAATACGTTCGAAGTCTTACAGGACCACTATTTAGGTTATGTTACACCAGCATACCATCTAGTTTACTAATGTGCATGGTGGAACCGTCTCGCTTTATCTTTTCCTCGTGTGGTGCTATATAAAGCGTGTTCTATAATCGGCATAGATCGCATTAGGAATCGAGGACGCGTACGTGACCGCGGCACGTCACGCGCGTCATGCGACGTCGTCACGATTCTTAGTTCTTATCTGGAGACATCAGAACATGAGGCCTGGTCACCCTTCACGAAGCTCCGCTAAACAGTTGAGGATCCAAGGAGTCGAAGCACTAGCTTCGTTTTGTCTTTAAATTTAGAATATCCGTTCTCGCGGCCACGTGTGTCAATGTAGTTTGAAAATACATGCTAACAGCTCTATAGAAATCTACAAAAATTACAAACATGGTTCAGAATGGACTAATAATTAATGCGGACTGCTAAAGAATGGAATTCGCACCTGTATTCCCGGAAAGATATCATATGGGTTCAAAGCAAGAGTGACTAGGCTCCTCGATCTCGTCGACACTTACCATCAGTTGCGACTGAGTCAAACGCTGGTCAGTCGAGTATTAAAAAAAAATCTTGTACCAGGATAACCTAATTCAAACAATATAAAACAAAGAAGAATCTCATAATGTCAGAAAGAATATCTAAGCGTAAAAAGCCATCAACGAATGAGCACCAGTTATACAACTTTTTATTTTATACGCTCTAATCGCTATCACTGTCTGTATGTCTGCGGCGCTACCGCGAAACACGATATTCGTAAATTTCGGACGATTGTCTCTGTCACTCTCATGACGCCTCAGTTGGAGTAAAAGAGATAGATGCCCGAAATATACGAACTTCGATGTTCGCGGTACCGGGCCTGCTTTCTGGCCCTATTTTTACCAGTTTCAAGTGGAACATTTTCAATTAGGTTTAACTGCGCGTTCGTACCAGGCCGCCGTTCCGTCTCAATGGGTTCTAACTTTAGACGGAATGACTAACTATTTCACGCCGAACCGTTCCACGAACCGAGACGAGAGGGAATTGTAAAGTCTCACGTTCTTGGGAGTTGAATACCTTTAAGTATTTGGCAAACTTGAAATGTTTATATTTCTTAACAAGTATATATGTCATACCTGGCTTATAGCTACAGAAAACGAGGCACTTAAATATATACTAGAACTGCTGAATTGAAAATTACACAAAGACATACATGAAGGTATATAAAGGCCGCTTGGGCATGAAGAGACTTTGACGTGTGAAATCAATTAGTCACGCAAATGTCTGAAATAAGCCCCTTATTTACTTACTATACATATTTTGGCACTTCGGTTGTGTCGATATCTTTGACCTTGACTCTACAATGTAAAGGACAATATAACAAATATACTAGAACAAATAAGGTAGAGGATGACAAATCAACCAACTTGCGAGAGAAGAGCAAAAGGACTTTGTGTTCAAGTACCCTTACCATGAGCTGTGACGTTGAGTTTTCGATAACGAGTATCTAGTCAACTATCTGTGCATCTCGTTCGCACTAAAATAGTACAACCGAGATGCAAAGCTAGTAAACTCGATAATCGTTATCGAAAACCTCAATGTCACAACTCATGGTAATAGTACAGCTAAAAGCTAAGTTGAAAAGTGTCGGAACCCCCTGAACGAGGCGGCGTGCGGTGGGCGATGAAATGAAAGTCAGGCGCACCGTTCATCGACCCAGATGCGACGCCAGCGCCACGCGCCACGGACGATGCACATGCGTGCGCGCAGCGAAATATAAATATCTTAACGGCATAAGTAGCTAAACGGGTGAAGCGCTTAAAATTATCTGTACATCAATCGTGCAACTCTATAGAGATGCGCAGATGATAAATTAAAAAGTTTGATTCATAGCTTTCGTTCTCGAAAATATACCCACCTATTTACTCATTTCGCTCAGTAGATCTGTAGGTATATTATTGCTCAGGATTGAGTTGCGATGTCAACCAGTTAGATGACAGACTTGTTTTTTTACGAACGACTATACCAGCCAGTGGCTGACACTGAGTTTGTAACATTTTTGTTATAAAATACATGAAAATTACATTCGGTGGATTGATATATGCGAAAGCGAGAGTGAAATAGGAAATAGGTGAGTTCCTGAGTGACTTAATTTTCCAGTGAGCGTGAGAGTAAATGAGTTCAATCAAACATTATATGCAGTACATTTATATCACTCACTTTATCACTGGCTTTATCCTCTAGCCACCCAGAGACCTATAAAAAGGTCTCCCATTGAATGCCATTTTGAATTTTAATTGACAACATTTCATATTTTTAACTCCTAATTTTAATGAGTTTATTGGAAAGAAGATGAAATTTTAATGTACCCGTATTTTTATTTTTTTCTGAAAAAGTGATTTTATAATGCAAAAAATCCATTTGAAAAACAGTTCATTCTAAAAGAGCGTAAGTCACAAGGTTGGGAAAGTGACGTCACCAAGATTCCAGGGCAACTGAAAAAAAAAGTTCGCAGACTTGACTTGACACTGACGGCCTGACAGTCATACGGTCAATCAAATTTTCTTAATTCAGTTACCTTGCCAAATTGTATTAATTGAATGTATATTATGCTCCAATAAGTCATGTAACAAGGCAAAAACTACAAGCAATATGCGTATGCATTTAGTAAATATTGTTTTATTGCCGAATGCAAAAATACTTTCCTTTTACAACAGGGATCTATAGCTCATTAGAAATACAACGTAGTCATAAAGTGAAATGTAAATAATAAAGATATTATGAAAAAAAAGCTTTATTTAAATTAAAATTGCTCATATTTCCTACATAGAAGTTGTCGAAGGCTCCTCTGTCTTCTTTACTAGCCACATCAAAAATCATAATTGGTGTTTGCAACCCCCTTCAGAAGCCTTGCAGTCATGACAGGAAACATCCAGACAGTCTCACTGGTTTCACCTATCTATGCAGTCACTATGTTTAGCTTCGAGCGGATCTTCTGCTCTGGACTGACTCTGCATTGCATTATACATTTTCCTGAATCTCTTTTCATTTCGACATAAACGACAACGTCCGACGAAGACATGTCCTCTAGCCCCTCTTATCTGTGCTAAGTTATCCATATCACTTGCCGCTGTGTCCTCTGTAGAGCTTTATTTTATTGTTTCAAAGGTAGATAGGTATATTGGTGTTCGGTTAAAGAATGCCAAGTCTGTAATTTTTACAGAGGTATCTAAGTCCAGTGAGTGAATGCGAAGTAGTTTGTGATTTATTATCTCAAACAACGTATGAATGTATGTATTTAATTTATGAGGCAAGTGCACAGACTACTTAGAATGGGCAAGTAAAGTGAGCTTGAACAAGAAATAGTTATGGCTATGACAGTTGTTGACAAACAAATTATCAAACGTCAACCGTAAGAAAATGAGTACTGGTACAGATAACTTATTTTGGTAAAGTGACGTCATACTTCCGGTTTACACAAAATTACGATTTTTTCCAAAAGTTCAAGCGAATAAAATCCAAAAAAAATTTTTTTTGTATAGTTAACACATGTTTAATAAAACACCATTAGAATTGAGACTTATTGAAAATATGAAATGTTGTCAATTGTGATACACCAGATTTGCATTTGGACTGGCAAGTTTTGATATCTGGGCAGTTAGAGGATCGTAAACTTATATAACCTCTTCTACTTGGGGTTATGACTTATGAGAGTAATGAACTTCACGTGTATGTTAAAATCTATTTAATAAATTTATTTATTTGAACTTCACGTTGATGTTAAAATTTATTTAAAACATTTATTTATTATATACAACAAGTACATTTTTTACATAAAATCTCAAAAATGCCAAGGATTGTACCAAGGATCATGGCGGCATTTCCTTGTTGTATCACAATTTTGTGCGACGAATCGACGAAAATCGATACGTCGTGCGAGGAAGCCGCCAGCTCTGTTATGCTATGTTAAAATGTACGACAAACACAGTAGGTACAGATATAGTGAGAAATTATTTTCCCGAAGGAAAGGACTCGGATCTTTATCACTCTTTATTCACTTTATTATTTGGTGTGTAGTATATTAAGTAGTATAGTATATTAGGGCGTTCTCAAAAAATTGTGCACTCAATTAGTGAAAGTCGTTAAGAAAAGTTAAATCACTTGTCAGTTTCGTGACGACAATTAAGCATTAAATATCGACAAAAACTTGGTTTTGATGTTCGTTTTATAAACTTCAATCGATATTACAATATAATTAAATTCAAATAGTCGATCTTCATAAAGATTTAATGCTTAATTGTCGTCACGAAACTGACAGTGATTTAACATTTTTTTACATCTTTCGCTAATTGGGTGTACCAAATTTTGAAAACTCCCATTATCAAAGTGAAAAGGGACATGTGACATTAAACAATAAAGTTCAATATTTATATATATGTAAATGTCACTCATTTAATAAAGTAATTGATTGACAGTTCCTACAGAATATGTCGATCGAGATACGACTTTTCCCGGTGGAAAATAGTTTTTTACTACATCTGTATGCATGTAACACTTTTCCGAAACCTACCTTTAAGTAGTTAATTGAATAATGTTCTTTTGACTTTTACGTTTAATTGATTTTTCACCTATCTTACAGTTCTTTGTCGCCTCGCTGTAAATGATGTTCGATGTATACATGTGACATATAAATAATATAATGAGTATTTATGCAACTACTGATAAATTACATAATAAATCATAATAGCAGACATAAACATCGCAATGGCAATTATTGTCGATACCGGTAAAGCATTAGTTTTACGAGTATTCTTGGATATTTACGCGAATTACCTAGTATTGATAAATAAGCCATTATCCACTTCTTGTTACATATATATCAACAGGATATAATTAATGATTATGTAATATGATATAATTGAAACTGTTGTGTCGACATGATTCGTAATGTGAGCGATACACCATCAACGCGAGCGGTGTGTCCTGACTCAGCTTGAAATTGGGTACCAGAGCTTACCCGAAACATGTCGCCTAGTGCGATATAATTACACGTGAGTTTTTCCGTTTGTAACTAAGTATTATATAATATGGCTAAGTAGGTGGGTATGATTAACTATTACTAAGTTAATATCTTGTACGAGTATTTCAGATATGTAAATAGTCATTGGTAATTGGTCATATAACTCGTAACTTAACGCAACTAATAAACTCATAACTAAGCAAATTCAACTTGAAGAAATATTATATGTTTTAAAATTTGTCTAACGTACTTAGTTTGAAGTACTAGCTAGATACAAACATTATGTACAGTCAGCAGCAGAAGTAGCTAAGCATTTGAGGTGTTCAAAATGAGGTCAACACGTATCTATTGTCAAGAGAATAAGAGCGCGTGTAGGTCATTTTGAACACTTCAAACGCTTAGCAACTTTTGCTGTTGACTGTATGTTACCTATCCATCCTGCTTGTCACAAATATTTGACAAGTAATGCTTAATATACATAGATAAGATATAATAAGTTCGAGCTAGCTAGAACAACACTTGCGAGTTTCGGTGACTCGACTTACTAAGTGGCGATAATTTATTCATAGACACTGAAACGCGATGATGACGTTTTGTTACGTTAAAAACTTACTTACACTCAGTACCCTTGATGATGATGATGAAATCCTCTTATCCCTCATCAGCGACATAGGGCCCTAAGAATCAACTTCCACTTGGCTCGATCCTGCGCAGCGTCCTCGAGCTCCTTCCATGACAACTACCTGTGCGTCTCGTTCGCACTAAAATAGTACAAGTGAGATGCACAGATAGTAAATTCGATACTCGTTATCGAAAACTTCTATGTCAAAACTCATGGGGTACAGGGCTCAGGCTCCCAGACGACCTATTATGCGCTCGCCAAAAACTTTTCTATATCGTTTCTCTAAAGAGCGGTCAACGGCACCTAGGTACACGGATCCTGCCATCTTATTGTTCCTCGGATACCTACTTGGTCAGTCGAAAATTTATTGTCACCTTCTCTTACTCATACGAGCGATAGAGAAGAAACTGAACGATCGATCGAACGAAGTGGTTTGCGGTAGGACCTCATCGCATGTGATAATATCTAAATCACGATTTCTGATTTTGTCCTATTAAATATTGTTTGGTATTGGAGTTTATTGAAATAAGTAATAAAATAGAAGATCGAGAAGCAAATAAAAAAATGTATAATGCTCATACTGGGTGTTATATTATAAATAAAATAAAAATCATTTATTTCAGAAATCATTGAGTTCCATATTATTGTTAATAACACCTAATGCTATGTTAGACTATTTTATATATAAATAAGAAATTAAAATTAACAAGTTATCTCCTAACAACGTGATACAAGATTATCAAACCGGCATCTGTTCATGATTTTGAACATCTTTTACTATGAGGTCAAGTTTGTAAAATTAAATAATTTAGATGTTCCATAGAAAAGGTCAAGTATAAGTTGACGAAAATGTAAGAGGGAGTTGTTTTTTTTGCAATTTACAAAGTTGGCCCTATAGTAAAAATTGTTCCAAATCATGACCAAATGCCGGGTTGGTAATCTTGTATTACGTATTTTATAACACTCGGTACATACAAGTATGTATGGGAGTTTTGAGAAAAGAGTAACCAATTAGCATAACTTGTAGAAAAGTTAAGTCAATACATACGTCAGTTTTGTGACGATAATTACTAATTAGTAATTAATTTAATTAGGCATGCAATCTTGTATGTAAACATGTTTTTTACTTTATCTGGCAGTGTAATATTGCTTATATTTTCGGAAACGATTATCAAATAGGTAATAGAGATCTGTTAATAGAGATGTAATACTTAATTAAATATTTAGATAAATAAATATTTCGGGACAATTTTACACAGATCAACCTAGTCCTACGGTAAGCTCAGTAAGGCATGTGTTGTAGGTACTAGAAGACTATATCTATAATAGATATGTAGATACTTATAAATTCTTAAATACATAGAAAATACCCATGACTCAGGAAAAAATATCTGTGCTCATCACACAAATAAATGCCCCGACTGGGATCCGAACCCAAAACATGGGCAGGGTCACTACCCACTAGGCCAGACCGGTCGTCAATTAACTAGGTAGTTAATTAGGTTAATTATCGTCACAAAATTGACAAAATTAAACTTTTCAACAAGTCACCAATTGACTTTTATCTAATACCTCCCATATTGTTTTACAAGCCTAAATATATAACCTGCACAAATAATTCAATCTATAAACTTAGCTAGACGCTTTATCCATGTATGTATGTTAATATATGTGTGAATTTTATTGTACATGTATATTGTAATATGTTAATGTTTGTTTATGCACCTACTCAACATGTGTAAATTGTATAACGTAACCTATAATGACGCAAAATCCTTTTTTCTGTTGTTCAAGCATGTCTGTTTATATGTTGTAAGGTCATCGGTGAGTAACACAGCTAAGTACGTCACTAATTTGTATTTAAATGACTTGTACCTGTCATCAATTGTGTTTCTGTGATTACTGACTACTGCAATATGTGATCTAAGCTACAGTTACCTAATAATTAGCTAGTAACGTTAATGGCATTTTCTACGAAAACATTCCAATCCTATCCATCTTATGCAAATGTAAAGACCCGTTCACACGAGTGCGGCGGAGCGGCGCGGGCGTCACGTTCCGTGACGCTGTCGTCACGCTCGGCCGTCCCCGCTCGCCGGCACGATGACTCGCATTCGTTTCTTGGTCATTTTTTACACCGGCGTTATTACGGTCGTACATCTCGCTTTTTAAATCCGCAAGCTCTGTTTTTGCATTGTTTCATACAGAATAGGTACAACACTTTC
Source organism: Grapholita molesta (assembly GCA_022674325.2). Classification (NCBI taxonomy): domain Eukaryota; kingdom Metazoa; phylum Arthropoda; class Insecta; order Lepidoptera; family Tortricidae; genus Grapholita; species Grapholita molesta. The sequence continues at coordinate 12,897,186 of CP053135.2, read as the reverse complement.
TGTTTTTATATCGGCTTGGTTAGCTTTTATTGGAACTTTTTAATCAATGTCTTTTAACCAAAATCAGTTTTAGGAGTAAAGTTTTGATAGTTTATTCACATCTTAATAGATTCGATATGTTACATGTAAAAGAATATTTTATCTCATTAAATAATTCAAGTTATGGCGATCAAAATTTTCTCTTCATTCGCCATTACAGCTTCAAACTTACGATTTGCACGCATTAGCATAAGGAATACAAAATGAAAGGTAATACGAAATGCTGCTAATTAGACGTAATTATAGCGGGTATCGAGCGTGACCCGCGTGTGAAGACTGGAATAGAATAAATTATATCCCACGGTCCGTTTGTCTTTCGAAACGTCTTTGTTCCGCTGCGTTGTTGCTATAAAAAATATGTTATGATGCCATACAATTTGACAGATCACGGACTGTTTTTGACTGTTATTTATATAGTCATTTGACAGTAGTAATTTTGCTTAAGATTAGTTATATGTATACAACAATGAACTTGAATTGGCAAATACTCTTAGTTATAATTTCTGAACATAATACCTACAAAGTAATTAGTAAATGTTTTTCCACTGTGTTAGTATAGCACGCCCTTAGTGGTGCAAATAGGAAATAAGTATATCTAAGCGCCAATGTAAATATTTCCTTATTAACTTCAGTTAGCGTTTGACGCTGCAATATGCAAAACTCAAAATAGCAATAGTTACACAATCTACATGCAACTCTATGGTTTCCTTGACATAACCAATTATCGCGCGATAGTGGCCTTTAGAACCACAAAGTATTATATGTATACCGGTACGTTTTGTTTTATAACGTTTTGACTGTAAAAGGTAGCGCAGACGAGCGTATGTCGAGCGTGTCTAGAAAGCGCGTCGTGTCGCTTGGACGGAGCGTGACGCGCACACGCCACTGACCGAGAGTCGCTGGCGCGAGACGTGGGGAAACGCCTTTATAGCGCCTTTCCTTGCCTTGGGGAATAGTTTTTTTCTTGGCTGTTCCCAGAGTGGCTAGTGAGTGATTGGTTCTAGTAATCACAGCGCTGTTTGAATGAGTAGGTTTCTTTTCACTGTATTATTACTACACTTTTACAAACGTCTAAGTTGTAAGAGTCGGAGCCATGAAGTCCTAGTCATTGTACTAGACTAGGACGTCATATAGTGTTCAAATTATATAGTGTTTAAATAGATACTACTTTCATCCATAGTTGAAATGTAACTGTTTCAAATAATACGAGTAATTCTTCAATAATCAAAGCATCGACCGTACTAAGAATTAGGACCTAAGTATTAGGATTAGTTTGTCCTTTTCGAAAAAATATTGGTAAATTATTAATAGATCTTATATAATTTAGAGAGACTGAACTAGCCTGCGGCGCTACCGCGAACAACGATATTCGTTAATTTCGGACTATTGTCTCTGTCACTCTCATGACACCTAAATTGGAGTAAAAGAGAAAAATGCCCGAAATATACGGACATCGATGTTCGCGTTACCACCACTGGTTCCGTACCAACGACCTTCGGATTAAAAGCTACTAGTCTTACCGTAAGGCCACGAACTCTTCGTCCTACCAAAATTCGTAATGTTCCCGTTCGCACCATTTCATACGTGTTTCGCATCCCAAATTCAGGACGGATAAGACGCCCGCCTATTTCATTATGTGTCACTTTCGCACTTACCCATTAGTTGAAACGTGACAGCTATAGAGACAAGACATAAACCCGATATATTTGCTGGAAACAGTGCGCGGTGTACAATTTCCAAAGTGACGTCCTAAAGGGTAACATATATTTTAGTAAATGGGTTGCTATAGTAAAGTGTAGGGGAATAGACTAATGGTTCTTAATAGTTATTGCTCATTTATAAAACTAATTAGGAAGCTGAGAAGTAAGTGGGAAATACATTTACATTGAGTAACTGGAGATACAGTGTACAGTCAACCAATTGGATTTATGGGCCACTTTGTACCTTGTCACATTGAAAATCTATAGGAAAGACACAAAAGATATCGTATTAACGTCACTGTGACAAGGTTCGAAGTGGCCTAGAAATCAAATTGGTTGACTATAAGTGTCTCAAGCTAAGAACTGAGTGCTCTTACCACCACTGTATCCTAAAAAACAGCCAAGTAGTATTTTGACAACTAGTTTCTGGAAGGCCTTTTAAGGAACTCTACGACCCTGGTCAGACACCTATTGCAAGTCATTTCGTTCGTTAGTATATTTGCCTCCTTGTCGCCTCGTATATGTTAGAGCCATAGAGGGAGATATAGTGAATTTTCGGATTCAGATTTTCGCGGTAATCCCTCTGGCAGACAGTGAAGTGTTCTATTATGCATTCCTATGTTAAAAGATAAGTGCAGGGAAGGAAATGTCACAAATAAATAAATGAATAATTTATTAACACATGTTTAAGGGAAAAAGGTATATATATAGATTTAATGTGACTAAAACATCTATCCATGATTGGTAAAAGAATTGAAGCTTCATCATCATCATCATGTCGGCCGAAAGACGTCCACTGCTGGACACAGGCCTCCCCCAGAACGACCCAAGACCGATCCTGAGCCTTCCAGTTCATATGGAAAGCTTCATATTTTTGTCAAAACAAAAAGTATCTGTATTTTCAGACGTGAATGTAACAATGATACTTAGTAAAGTGCCTCAGCTGTTTGCCATGTATTCTCATTGATTTGTAACTAACATGCTACATGTAGTATGTACAAGTGGGTTGGACTGGAGGCTCTGCTCGCTCGCCCGGCGCATCTATCTGCCCGCGCGGCCTTCGGGCGACGCGCGCGGCATACCGGTACCGAGGGGCGCAGGGACGGACTGCAATAAGAAATCTAAATCATGTTTATTTAGCGTTTCAAGCGAATAACTTTTAAGTTTAAATTGTCATGATGACGATTTGTATCGAAGAAAAAATAACCATAAGAAATAAGCAACTATATTGAAACCCTAGCGCATACCTAGCCTGGTACCGCGAAAATCGAAGTTCGTAAATTTCAACCAACTTTCCCTTTTACTCCAATTAAGGCTTCATGAGAGTGACAGAGAAAATCGTTCGAAAACGAATATCGATTTTTGCGGCAGTGTATGAGGCAGCGCGTCTATACAAGCCGTAACCCACCGGCTTAGCTGTCTTTCCAGCTGCTTAACAGTTTTCCTTAAGCTTATAAATAACATGCTAAGCCATATTGTTTCTGTCATGCATAAGAAAAAAATATTAGCCACTATATACTGTAAGCACAAACCACGTATATATGTAAGACTTTGTATATAAGTAATAGTATGTCATATGTGCTTCGATATGTTGTGTTACGTGATTTGATTCTCATACTTATATAGTTGTCTATAGCTATGATTTGAGAACATCCAGAGAGAGAAGAGTATAGTGATATAGTCGTTCATCGTGTGCCCGCTGCATGGTTTATCAGTTATCTCTATTTATATGAGCAAATCAAATGTCTGAATCCATTTATAATTTTATGTGTATCGTAACCAGCTTTATACATTTTAGACATAAAACCACCAATAAACGATTCATTCAGCAATGGAGTAAACATGGCCGCTATTTAAAATGGCGGAACTCTGTACACCATCCTTGACGTTTGCGTCGTTGTGCGTTTGCGCAGGTTTCCGTGTATCTCCGGACGCCCACGCCCGGACGGCTGTTATGCTGCGGCCCTACCGCGAATATTCGGAAATTTCGGACGATTGTCTCTGTCACTCTCATGATACCTTAATTGGAATAAAAGAGAAAGATGCTCGAAATATACGAACGTCGATGTTCGCGGTACCGCTCCTGATTGCTGATGATAACGTGTGGTGAACAACAGATGTCGGGTAAACCCCGTCAGACGTAGCGTAGCGACAGTTTATTGCGACGCTGTATATTTTTAGCTTGTTAATAAAATTTTCATAGCCTATAGTGCGTTTAGGGATCTTGAGATTGAAGTCTGTGGTAATATTTGGAGAAATGAGATTATAAGAATCAGTGTAAGTTATTTGTAAAGTAAATCTTGGTAATGTCAACTTAACACTCGAAAGCTAGCCTTTAAGTTTTTTCCTTGTAAGCTATGAGACAGGTGCGGGCTGAAAAACAGCGCTGTGCAGCTGACCAAGCTCACAGCAAATGCTGAGCTCCGAGCCTATTGTCGCACTATTTGCTTGAAAGTGCCTGGTCGTTTTCTTTTACACACTTTAGTAAACTTCATTGCTTATTTTTTACTTAAATTATAAGGCCTTATTGAGCTGTAACTCATATATAAAGTGTGTAGAAGCAAATAACAAAAGGAATTTTTGTATGTTCCTAGGGGTGCGATTCGATAACCGAAATCTGACAGTCACTAGCGAGATCACCTGACACATTCCAACACACTCGGCACAGAAGTATTGATAGCTGCGTATCACACTTTTCGTGTCGAATTTCGCCCCTGTATCTGCATCATTATTATCTTCTTTTGTATATACTTGCATTTTCCTTGTTTCTTGTTTTGTATACTTTGCGACAATAAATGACTTTTTATTTTTATTTTTTTTATTCTTAAAAGGGCAATTTTTATATCTTGACCATATTTTTTATAGTTAAATGGGACATTTACATAAAGCTCAGCTGTTTTTACGTAAATTAATGGTAAGGTTTTACCTAACCGCTTTTTTTTAACCTAACCTAACCATCGTCACGGTCATGATATGTGTTTGTTTAGTCACCACCTAAATTAAGATTTTGAAAGTTTGTCGCCTTTGACGAGTACAATATTTGAGGATTTCGTGTGGCAGTTGGAATTTGACGTTAAAACGACATCGTTGAAAAGTAATCGCTTACTTTTGATGCTGACTGTAGCTATTTTTACGTTAAGAACATTCTGATTTTTCTCCATAAACCAGATGTTTATTAGCATACGTTACTATTTAAATATCTAACCTTAAAATTGGACGCAAAAAATGTGTCAAGTGATCCGTAGATTGCTCGAGGGACGAAAACAAGCGAAACTCACACAAAACTAAACGAAGAAGTATTTAAACTTTGTGATATATATCTTAGTCGGAGATTTGAAGTTGAAGGAATAACGATTTACGAACTTTTATGTATTTACTTTTAGGTAATGATAATAACATTTATCGTATTATTTTCAACAAAGTTCAATTAGAAAATCTAACATAAATAGAATAGAATTACACACATAGTAGTAGAAGTAGCTTCAAAAACAAAATATAAAACTTAAATAATTCGAGAGAGTAAATTACAGAACAGGCACTCATAGAAGTAAATTAATAAAGTTATTTAAGATATCTACTTATAAAACTACAAGCAATGAAGCAAAGTAGACGAGTAGCTACTTAATCTCACAATCAGCGAAGAATTTGTTTGTACAAAGTTAACCTTCTGAGAGCCACCGACGACTCAAGCCGTCAACACTTACAGCTTAAAATGAACCTTCAGAGTTTCCAGTACGTTTCACTTTTGCGTTCTGTAAGAAAAAGCCGTGGAGGTTTTATCACAAGCATGCGGGACTTTCCCTCGGAACGTACAAGTGGCCAGATATGTAAACTCCACTAACCAAGCCGTCACAAACTTGTTAATATAATCGGTTTCTCGAATTCGTCATCCAGTCACATGTCAACGGCTGTCACTTCGTTAACACACGTTAATTGGCCACTAGTTTGCACAAGCTAAGGCCCGCAAGCGTGTTTACCATTGGCAAAGTAAATGTTGCCAACAGATTTGCGTCAGTTGTTACGCGTTTGTAGTTTTTAGCGGGTTGACGTGAACTAGCCTAACAATACTTGCAAATGTGCGTTTTCAGAAATGAAGTGACTGTTCAATTACTGGCTTTCCAAATATGATTATAACTTTGGATTGAAATGCTGTTTTTGTAAATTTTATCATGACTATTACTACAAATATTTACTAAAACTCCGCGATGAGTCAGGTCAAAAACTGCCAACTACATATTAAGATATTTCTTCGCCCGTTAGTTTTGGAGGCTGTAAGTAAAACACGCGGATTCCAATCCCTAAATCGCGGAATCGAGCCCCAGATTCTAGGTTTCTCGTAGATACTCACGACTCTTCACTACGTAGGAATCGTGAGTACCACGGTGCTAATCCCAACAAGCCCTTTGCCTTCTAGGTTGAAAGGTCCCATCGCCAGCTTCTATGACTATTAGTGCTCCGTCAAATCTAAGAATTCTCCACCGATCCGAACAGCGCCTTCCAGACTCCATCGAACTGAGGAAAAATCGGGTACTATGCAATCCGCAAAGCCAAAAGGCTTGGGCAGATAGGCGCGTTTTGAGAGCGTGAGACGTTGCCATCCGAATGTGTGCCTTATTTCGTTGCATTAGCCACACCGCTGTCACGCCCCGCTGCGCCACGCCACAAAACGCGCCCTATGTGACCAAGCCTAAAAAGTAGCTTGGTGGGCAAGTTATCGAGTCTCTGTCGCTCTAATAAAATTGAGTAAAAGAGAAAGATGTTTCGAACTTCGACTTTTGCGGTACGGCCTCATCAGACCCTCTGCTCTCGTTGTAAAACAAAAGCTACCGGCCGTCCGAGTCCGCCCCTGCTCGCACCCGACACGCTTCGCACAGCAATGACGTAGCGCGGGTACGTTTCGCGACTGCCAAGCCGCGCGCGCGCCGCATACTGATGCGCCCGAGCGCCGTACGTGCGCGCCGTGCGCCGCATACACCCGTGAGGTACGGCCTCGCCGGACTTGGGGTTACAATTTATTAGGATTTGTGACTTTTGATTTCGGTTATGGAATTCTTTGTTGTACAGGCGCCGTCAGATACGGAGCTGTGGAGGTGGTCACACATATCGGAACAACGCCTCTATTGTCAAGGTTGTAAAGTGCATGTTCCGATATTTATGACAAGCTATGACCACATCTCCGAAATATCTGATGGGGACTGTATGATTACTATGTATATCCTACTAGGGCTTAGCTAGATATAGCGTTTTATAGCGGCATTTTGTTTACCAACTTAAATTTTTAATGGGTGGTTAAGACGAAAAGGAAGCCTTAACCAATGATACACTCAAAACAATCATCATATAAATAAATTTAAAAATACCTTGAAAAGAAAAGCTGACAGTAGTTAATATAGCATAGGAAAGTGCGATCACCACAATGTTTTAGGCCACGTTTGTCAATTTTACTTTAACTATGAAAAATCATGATTTTTTTATTTCTAGACGAATTAAGAGCTTAAAACGTGCCTATGCGATTTGGGATAGAGAGAAAAATGTGGGGAGTCCGTAGCTCCGTTTAGTACAAAAGATTGCGACTCCACGCACACGGAATGTTAGGTACTCTTTGCAAGCTTTTATTTAACTTGCAATGTAATTACTCGTATGTACCTAAATATGTATATTATTATGTGCGAGCTAAATCTGGCAACTCAATGTTGAACCAGATATCTTTAACCGATGCTGTCAACATTTAGCAGAGTTATGTAAGTTCAGTGGCAATGCAATATTATGGTACCACTGATGTGATCTGATGCTGGAGCCAGAAGGCAGCCATAGCAACTCATAAAATATACAAGATAAACCCGTGGTGTTTAGGCTCATTAGAGTCCCTTTGATGTACTCATCGTCCTCATCGATAGTTGATGATTCTGCAAATAAAGTATAGTCGCAATAAAAACTGCACGAAAAAATAATGCCGAACCTGTGCTAATTATGTTATGATCATGTGATGTAAATGTGACGCAATACAGGAAAAAAAAACTATAACTCCCAGCAAAGAGCTTACGCTATCTAATCGCTTGGATAGTTTCGACATGGGCTGTTGCCATCTTGCCTAGTATTATAAATCTGATAACACAATTTTTGTTACCCTTATCAGGCAAATGTATATCAGCAGACGAAAGAAAACTAATTTAAACAGTTGACACAATCTGTTTAACTTTAGACAAACGTCCTAGATCCTTCCAGATTAAATGGACAATGGAATAAATTGATAACTGTTTTAAATTATAAAATGTTTACTGTAAATAAATCACGAATTAGATTTTTTGTTACAACTCTGTGATCCGCAACTTGCTTCTAATATAATTGTAGATTTGTTATACGCGGGAGCAAAATAAGTGTTTAATTGTTTACATATGTGTTAAAGTATGTGTTTATTATGTCAATACCACGAGAAGGTAAACACTTTTTTGAACACATAAAATTACACACACTACCTCGAGGAAAAATTAACTCTAACATTTAGAAAATAAACAAAACGATTGGTTCCATCTCCATCATTTATCGTTCAAAAGCATTAAATATAATGGTGCTCCCACACTGGCTGTTATAAATGTTATATAACATGGTTTGACAGGTACAGCATCACATAACACTGATTTGTTGGAGAGAGAAGACTCATGTTATATAAGATTTATAACAGCCAGTGCGGGAGCACCCTAAGAACATCCAACCAGCTAACGTCAAAAAACACTTTATTAGAAATAAACAATTTCTATACTTTTACTTTGCACCTTTATATATAAAATGCACCTTTGCTATTTGTTTGTAAAACAAAACAGTTCTTTCCCAGCTAGTGAGGTGAAAAAATATACATAAGCAGTTTCAACTATAATTACCACCTACGTATAATTTGACTTCCGATTGAAGAACCTATAACAATATTACAAAATTATGCGAGAACACGTGTAATAAATAATAACTTCTCAAACGCTCCTACAGGTTATTATTAAACTTCAACCCCAGCCATAACAAAAAGCCAAGATTTCGATCCCCTGTCAAACAACAGTTAAAGCGGCAGGTGAAATCTTCCACATTGACCCTGTTCCCACGGTGAGCAAAAAATTTACCTGACAATGCCACCCCTACTAACAAGGTTATCCTGACCTTGGGGACAAATGGCGGCAGATGTCTGCCGTCTGCCGAGGGTCCGGGGTTCGGAGTTGCCGGAAAGGGCTTTTAAAACATAGAGGGTCATAGACTTGTAGGTAAGTTGTAAAGATATGTAATCTCGTCATTGGTAGAAGTAAATTCAAACATTAGGTTTTCTATTTCTAAATAGTCTACTAAAGTTATGGCAACACGAAGGGCAGATTGCACCAAACCGTCTGTTAACGCCATAGTCATCGTTAAAGTTATCAATACCAAATTATGACAGATTTTCTGTGAAAATTACGAACGACTATATCTTGACTTTAGTTACGCCTAAATTGGAGTAAAAGTGAAAGATGTCCGAAATTATCGAACTTCGATTTTCGGGGTAGGCACTATGCGCCGCCAATTTTAACGCTAATTAGTTTGTCAACTGTTAGATAGTGTTGCATCTCGCCCCTGAGATTAGTGTAAAAGAAACATAGACATTATAGACGAAATGTTTTCGCCTGTTTCCTGAAATTTATTATGTATAAAAAGAAGGATATTTTCCTAAAATGTCATTAATTTCTATAGTAATTGACCCGTGTCCTCAAAACGTAATTAATTTTATTGTATAACGTTTCGGTACTGCTGTCCCGCACAAGCATGAATATAAATAAGAAACGCACTAACTTGAAGCTAACATCCTAGCAGAGGGGTTATCCTCTACCTACTCACTCGAAAAGCAAAGGGTTTTATTTACAAGCCCTGTCGACCTTGATGCATAAATAACATGACCTTTAAGTCGAGTCAAAGTTTAAGCTTTCTGTACAACTCAGTAAAAAACGAGTTTATTAATAATTATCTCAATTAAATCTACATTTTATTATTGACCGAAGTTCAACTATTTAAGGTTTTTCCAATGAAGGTTTTACTTTTTGGAAATAAGAAGCAGAATTCATAAAGTTACATATAGACATTGAACTTTAAATTAAACGTTATTTAACTGAATAATAAAGTTTTGACTTTTGAATGACGAATACTGCTTAGTAAACTGCCTTATAAATAGGTACATATAGATATACATATACGTATGTATATTATGTATAAGTAGTGTTCAACATAATATATGTATACATACAGTTGCGATACCTATTACGAACTGACAGCCGACACACAGCCTACAACATTGAGGGTAGTACCTTCAAATTTAGAACACCAAACTTCACTTAATAATAAGTACTTTTAGAAATTCAACATACTTATTGACCGAAAATCTTTCAAATCTGGTGTTTCTAAAAAAAGTAACCAATGCAAATACCCGCCATGTTTGTGCATCTTGCAGTTATCTGTGGCACGTGCAGTGATGTAAGCTTAACGTAACCAGTAACCATCAAACTATGCCTAAATTGCATCAAGATAAGGTTTCGTAACTTGTGACTGTGTCAACGTGTGAGGCGTTATCAACTTATCACTGTATGTTATCACGGCTAAAAACTCGTCTACTCCGAGCCGATTACCGAGGCAGTCACAAAATTATCATAATACTCATTTGCTTACGGGAATTTTTTAATTTTTTTAAAACGATTTTGAGAAATATCCGTTTAAGAGACCTGTACCCTTACCATGAGTTGTGACATTGACGTTTTAGTTAACGAGTATCGAGTTTACTATCATCCCGCTTGTACTATTTTAGTACGAACGAGATGCACAGATAGTAAACACGATACTCGTTATCGAAAACGTCAATGTCACAACTCATGGTAAGGGTACTGGCGGGCTAGCATATGTTTTGGAGCGACAGTAACTTGCCGCGAGATACCCGCGTTAAGGCTGCTATTCCACCAGTGGTGAGAGACAATGGGTAGCGAAGAATGTGTTTTAAAGAACTAGTAGAATTAGATTATTTATCGAGGATAGGGGAATGAAGTAATTCTATTGGTTGTACAAACACATTCCTCACAATTCAAGCTCGCTCATCTCTGGTGGAAACGCAGCCTAATTTACAGAAAGAAACGGGTGCCGGCAAGTTAGAATACACTACGAGTACAGGCCCGGTACCGCGAACATCGAAGTTCGTATATTTCGAGCCTCTTTTTCTTTTACTCCAATGAAGGCGTCATGAGAATGTTAGAAATACAGATTAGTAGTTTATGTATCTGTGCATAATGAAGGGCATGCTTGGAATGGCGGCGTTGCGTATTTCATATCTCAGTCAAATATTTTTTTAAACCATAGACAAGCTAATGAACTCCCTATTCTATTGTCACTCGAGTTCTTATGTCGTTCGATTTATATTAAAAAAAAATAACGAATTGGCGTTACGTATCAATGACTGTTTTAATATCTATAGATACTAGAATAGACACCCCACTTGAATTTGACAGCTGTTCTAAATTTAAACTCATAACCTACGGATTTCAGTAGGTCATGTTAACATTACATCTCTATTCATTTCTGATGGTTGGTAATGCTGATCATTGCCTACGGTTTCAGGACGCATTTTAGAGCATTTATGATATGTACGTAGATAAATATCGTTTAACGCGGTAGCGGCCGTGTTTTATAAAAATGATGTCTGTTTACGTAATTTACTTCGTACTTTACACTGACAACCTTAATACATCATACGTTGCGTTACAAGTACATTAGCCTCTATGGATGACGCGCACATTTTTGTGTACAAATGAGTTATTTTAACCGTGAGTGATCGTGTGATGGCCTCGCGCAGGGCCCAGCATGTTTTCTCATGATGCCGTGACGTCATCATGTCACGATCATGGCAGCCTTTATAAATTATCAAGATCAGCATTCAAGGTTATGTTGACTACTGATTGCAATTCAAACGTGTTATGCATAAGAGGGTCATGATAAAAACAAAACACGCTTTATTGCATATATTTGTAAAGCGAATTGAATAAAGATTGTCTGGTTTACTTACATTTTTTAAGTGGTTGTTATGGAGTCAAGGCATACTATCTTACGTGGTGTAAATACCGTATTCTTACTAATCAGTTACAGCGGATGAACTTACGTGTACTTATATCGCACTAAGCGACATGTTTCGGACACGCCGGGGTACCCATTTTCAAGCCGACAAGACACACTAGGTACTCGTAACTCAGTAAGTAGTAGTAACATGACTCACAGTCTTATTTATATAAACGACTCTTTATTTTTTTTTATCGTCAAAGAACCACAATAATTTCAGTAGTAAATTAGCTTCGTTTCTTTACATATTTTTTTGTTGTTTCTCTATTTCTTACCTATTTGATAGCGGCGGCGGCAGTAGCGGCACGCAGAAATATTATTAGACAAGCCACTGGAGATTTTTCGCCTTGCTTTTCTTCTTAATCAGTAGAAAACTCGAGCAACTTTCAGAAATAGGCAAGCCGAATGAATTCTGTAGCAACAGAGCTCGCAACCGTGAACAACTATTATTTAATTTATTTACCTTCAGGCAGCTTTATCTGGTTTAGTACTTATTGTATCTGTGTCCATAGTTAACCGTTATCAACTTACTAGTGATCGTAGTCATGTGTTATCACTTATCAATCTACTGAGTATGTCGTGGTCGTGTCGTAGAGACGCCGTTAGCATGACATACGGCCTGAGACCACGTGACACGGTTTCGCGCAAACAACTTAAACAAGGATGTTGGCTCAGGTGCGGTTTGCGCAATGTACCTACATGTCATACCTATGAACATACAGTAGGTGCTCTTTTGATTGAAACTGTTGATGTGAAAAACCAACATTTTTTTTATGACATAGGCGGCAAACGAACAGACGGATTGCCTGGTGGTAAGCAATTAGCGTCGCTATATGGGCACCCGCAACACCAGGGGAGTTACAAGCGCGTTGCCGGCCTTTAAGGGGGGTTGGAGCTCTGGGAACCTTACTCACCATCAGGAACACAACACTACATACTTGAAAGGTAGCAGTGCTATTATGGCTGTGGTCTTCTGTAAGGAGGACATACGAGGAGTTTTGTTAGGAAGGCGTCGCGTTGCGTCGGTCGTTAGCTGAAAAGGTGATGTTACTATAAGGTGTGCTATAAGGCTCGTGAACAACACTTTCTTTGACGTTCATAAGTGCATGTAATGTGCCTAAATTGAAAAATAAAGATCTTTTATCTTTTTATCTTTTCGGAAAACGTCAGTCTTATTAGCTAATAATATTTACTTCGGAGTAACGCGTAGCTCCTCCTTATGACTGATAGTGTAAGTGATTTCTTCAAAGGCATGCCATTCTCATGATTCCCATTATCCCAAATATAGAAAACCAACTACGTATAATTCTAAAGTTTCACATCTGTATTCCGTTGAACTTTACCATCTGAAGTTGACTAAAGGCGTGAATATAGCCGCGTTAGGTTGTCTTATCGGTAGCTATATCGATAAATATTAACTTAATATAAATGATGAGTCAGTTCTGCGGTAAAATATTGTAATGCTAATAAAAAACGGCACAAATATTATGTTATTACAAGTGACTTGTAAATTGTTCTCTAGTTTTTTTTATGACATAGGCGGCAAACGAGCAGACGGACTGTGGTGCGCAACCGTCGCCTATGGGCACTCGCAACACCAGAGGAGTCACAAGCGCGCTGCCGGCCTTTAAGGGGGTTAGAGCTCTGGGAACCTTACCATCAGGAACACAACACTACTACCTGAATGGTAGCAGTGCTATTATAGCTGTGGTCTTCTGTAAGGAGGACGTACTTCCCCAGTTGGGCTGCTCTAAATTCAAGCGTGATGGAAATCGCTGTGCCCTACCTCTAATAAGAACGTAGTTTAAGGACATACCCGGGTCCAAAACAACAGTTAACAATCAACAGTACCTACATCATCTAATTAGAGCCGGCCTGCTGTAGTTGTGTATGTCCGCCGCTATGTCAATAAGAGTACGAAGCACAGTAGTTTATTGTGGAGGTGACTCGGCATCCGCGGCCGTTGAGCAACGCTCGCCTGGAACCAAAACATGAAGTCAATGCGACGTTTGAGTCAACGCAAGTGCTTGCTTGATGTTTACTTTCTTTAACTACAATCAGGGGTAATGAAAACGTGCCATTTTCTAAGGAAACTTCCATTAAGCGTAACTTGTTTTCATTCCTCTTGGGAGTTCTACACGTGTGGACAAAATGATGAATCATCGGATTACTCTGTAAATTCTTAATCCATTTTCACATAATTATTCATTTGTTAGGAAAGCTGATGTTAAGGAGTAGATGTTTAGTACTAAATATAGGTATATGTAATAATTGTTGTTTTATTGAACAAGTAAAAGACGTAAAGTCAACTTCATACAATTGACATAATGTTTATAATATAGCCATTTAAATACAAAAGCGCACAATATCAATTACGTGTAACTTATATTGTATCACAATCATCATCATCATCATCCCAGCTGTAAGTCGTCCACTGCTGAACATGAGCCTCCCCCTTGGACCTCCATAACCATCGGTTGGATGCGACCTGCGCCCAGTGTATTCCGGAGACCTGCAACGCAAACGGCTCGACCACTCATCGTCCACTAGATGGACAGCCGACCTTATAGTGTCACAATACATTTAGTAAAATAAAACAAGTGAACCTAAGAAATGTTTTTACAACTTTTATCTACGATCTAACATTACTTCCCCCATTTAAAAACCAGTCATAACTCTTCCGCAATACAACCGACGGAATTTCGGGAACAATAAAGTAAAACTTGGTATCGTAAAATGTAAATTTGAACCGTTTGTAACCGTTATCCATGGGTCACTTTGTCGGCTAGATGAGTTATGGAACTGGCGTGCATGGTTCGCTTGGAATGTCAAAGAGGGATGTAGATTTCGGTAGCCATTAGCAGTTATCGTTGTTTTCAGATCTAAGAGGGATCAAAGAGGTAATCGAAATAGCTTAAAATTAGTTATGACACCTTAGAGAGATTCCAGTGTACAACAATTAACTGTCGAAGAACTGTTGCTTCTACGTGGATTCAGAAACAAGAACCGCTAAAATAGCGGCATCTGATGCGTCGCGTGCGTGACAGTTCTAGCAGCCTCGTGCGCCTAGTGTTGGACTCACCTGCTTGTGCCTTCTGGAAACACTGGGACGCTGTACATATGGCATCCAGAGGCTTAGTATATAATTTATTATAATTTTTTTTTGACTTGTATTTTTAATTTTTAATTTTGTATAGTTGTAGTTAACATTAAGAGGCTTAAGAGAATGTATACTAACTTTATGGACATAGTCTGAAATAAATCTATTGAATTGAATTGAATATATCATTATTTTTATATTAATACGTAACTACATCGCTTACATGACTCAAGTTGCGTCACATTTATTTAAAACATTGTTTAATCACATGTACGAATAATAAAAATAACGGAGACTTTATCCGTTTCTGTGGTATTGTTTATTGGTCAACCTTTTTTTTACATTTCTGGGTATACTTTATACTTACGTTCGCTGCAATAAAAACTACTGACAAAGCCATTGTCTTAGCCAACAAAACAGTAGTAGCCATTTCTCCTATTTCTTTAAACAAGTCATAAAACATCAAACTTTCGCTTGTCCTTGGTCATGAGACATTGTTTTCTACGAGTTTTAAAAGGGAAAGGACGATTCGAGGAAAACTATCCAGATTTGTTTTGTAATTGTATTCTGTAACTGTTACCATTGACACGCTTTCGTTCTTTTTATTTGAGTGTGTTTAAGAAGACAATGTTAACGGCAGTTATTTTACTTTGTGTTACTGTCGTAAATAACACGTTTCAAGGAAAAGTTTCTGTAGAATATTCTGCTTTTATAACCGATATACAGTAAGTTGGTTAGAGTTTGGCCAGTGAAAAAATATTGGTTTACTCACTTAAAGCATAGACGATTGAATCATACCGTCTCTTTCTTTCGCTTGCACTACGACCCCAAAAAAAGGGATGAGTATAATTTATTTTTTCAACTTTAAGAGTAACAATCGAGTAATAATTGGTTAGCCAGACTCTAGTCTACAAATATTGAAGTTGTCACGAGATGAATATATCTGTAATATATCACTTTCTCTTTCGTCGCTATGGCAAGCCTTTTAGCGCACGTAGCGATTTCTCAAAGGAATTTAAAATTGTATAAAACGTACTCAAACATAAATACAAACTTATTCACGTACCTATACGACGAAACGTATCAGTCAAATATAGATACATAATTGAATTTTTATTGGCAATCGCAGACGGGGCAGACAACCGTCGGGGTGTAATCTGCGTTGTTTTAAAATCCATGTATATTGACCATGTCGCTCGGATCGCCGCTCGTGCTGCCCCGTTCCGAGCGGTACGATCTAAATGTATAGATTTCAATGAACTTGTTTTGGCCTACAGCGTTGACGATAACCGCGCTGCAGCGCAGGTCGCCTAACGTCAAATCTGCGATTTAACATTTTATCGCCATTGCTCTGAATAACAGTACACTAACACTAAAACAGTGAAAACTTGTTGATGTTCTTAGATAATTTAGCAAAACGTCGCATGTGTGTCTGAAAGTAGCTCCCATGCGATCATTCACGGCGGGGAAGCGCGTGCGCCGCTGACGTCACGACCCCGACCAGTGCCAAGGCCCAGTGAACGCTCCGGAGTGCGATAATGCCGGGTATTTATACCTTGGGACGTGGGAAAAGGTTTACGCCACGTACAGGTGAATTATCGCGAAAACTAGTGGTGCATGGAAATACTTGCTTTATCTTGAGGGTCACTTGTGGGTGAAACGAGAAGGAGTGGCGTAGGTTTTTTGAAAATCCTTTTACACAGCATATATTAATTATGTGTTTAAAGCAGAGATACTTTTTTTAGATTTTGTGAACGTAACGCTAGTTTTTCAAGTTGTTATTATTTTAAAACATGATCCCAAACTACAGTTTTTTGTACTTAACCTAATATCTATTTGTAATACAAATAAACAAATGCTTGCGATTGAGGTCAAACTAATTGAATACTTAAATAGCATTGTAATTCCATTAGTAAATTACTCGCTAAACCTTACGCCAGACTAATTTTGTTAAGTGTTTCAACGTTGTAACGTATCCAGTAATTCATTATGTTGATTATGTGCCCGCATGTAATAAATTAACTTACGTCGACACTTCGGTTCCGAGCCGATGAAAGTTTCCAAGTCTATTACTATTTCTGCAAAACGGGGTCAAATACGGTGGTAAGTAAGTAGATTTGGAAGTAGAATTGGGGAAATGATTTGGGCGAAGAAAAATCTCCAGGTTATATAAGTGAATGTTACTGTTTCTATCTAACATAGTTTTAAGTACGTATCTGTATGGCTAATATATTACGGATTATGGCCCGAAATCAATGATCTTTTTAACTGTACATGCAATACTCTTAGACTGTTGGAGAATCAGGACCGTAGTCTTGACAATAGTTACAGTAAACGCTATCGAAACAAAAATAATGTAAGTACATATGGAGAAAATCACTTGTCTTTTATTTCGATATGTCATTCCGTTACGTTTATTTTTGTTTCGATTAAGGCTCATAGAACACGTGGATTGACAATGTCTACAATAATAAAGGCTCGTAACTTCTAACACTCTGTTTATAATATCTCTCTTTTCCGACTGTGTGGCACAGCGCCATCTGGACTCATGTTATTTTGACGGCCAGACATCTCCATAGAACTAGTATAGCACTGAGACTACTGCTGCCTGCGTTTGCTAGAATGTGGAAAAGGCGATTTTGTATAGGCGTTTTCTTCAAATATTTGTTTTGTAGTAGCTGCACCGATTGGGTTTCGTCGGACGCTGCTGTCCGTCCGTAGGATTTTTCCCTTTGTCGCCTCTTACGACAACCGCGGGAGGAGATGGGGCAGTGCTAGAATAGCGAGTCAGCTGGAATGACACGGTAAACAATATATGTATAATACATATAAAAACTTCATACACAAAGAAATATTCAGCATAAACACACAAATAGGTGTACGCGTTTGCCAGGCAACCCGAGATGCTCTGCCTGCAGATCTGAACTGATCAGGCTCGGAGACCGTTTAAAAAAATATGAGATATTGAAAACTAACGACTTAGATTCGCAAAAGAATGTGCCGTTTCTATTAGTTGTGGATTACCCAGGTGTTGTCCACAAACTGCGACCAGGAATAATCAGAGGAAGGGCAGCAGCATCCCTTTAAAAATAAACTGCGATCGGCAACCTGCCTGCCAAGCACACCGATTATGGCAATAAGGCCTATATTTCACCGGGACACCGCTGCGGCGCAACCAGTCTCCCGCTTACAAATTGTATGACAGCTATATGACGGGTATCTCTGGGGTCCACTTTGTTCGCAAAGCTGCATACTTTTATTGGTGGCAGGCGACTCGTTGCACAGCCACGATGTCCCGGTAAACTTATGCTATGGGGCCTATAAGTCCAAGTAGTCATAGGCTGGTATAGGTATTAGATTAGCGAATCGATGACCATTGCAACGCTACGGTCGAGGTTACAGAGTTGTTATCAGTAGCCGCCCTCGTGTCCCCGCGATAAGAATCGATCCGCCCTTGGCAGTGTGACGTCAGTGCTATTTGCGGCACAGCTGTGTTCAAAGTTAAGTATGATTATACTGTTATACTGTTCATACCAGGATGGTGGCAAAGTAACTTTACCTAACCTAATTGAATGCCTACGCTGTTGTATGCACATTTTTACATATGGAAGTTGTTTTGACGACCGGTCTGGCCTAGTGGGTAGTGATCCTGCCTATGAAACCGATGGTTCTGGGTTCGATTCACAGTCAGGGCATTAAATTTGTGTGATGAGATATTTGTTCCTGGGTCATGGGTGTTTTCTGTGTAAGTATTTAAGTATGTTTAGGGATCTATCCATTATATCGTCTAGTAGGTACCTACAACACAAGCCTTACTGAGCTTACCGTAGGCCTAGGTTGATTTATGTAAAATTGTCCCGAAATACTTATTTATTATTTATTTTGTTTGTACCTCTAATAATGTATGTTCATCAAATCATGAAACCTATTTGAAACACTTATGAAATGGATCCTATAATGGACATAGACTTCCCAACATAGGTGGCCACCACAGGACGCGGCCTCTGAGCATGGGGGTTCAATGCCGTAATCGACACGCTTGACAGACGGGTTGGCGATCGCTGAGCGTCACAAGATACTATACGCGCATACGTGTTTGAGCTCTTTGGAATGGTCTTGATGAGTTTCCCAAAGTTATATTGAGGGTCAATTGATGACGGAAGATTGCCATAAAAACTAAGCATTGGTACGGTCACGTCTGAATATATTTAGACAAGACTGTACATGAAAAAAGGAATTTCATGTAAATCTTTGTACAGTAATTATGTAAATTTTATAACTTATAAATTAAATAGGTACTAAAGCTAAACGATGCCTCACGAATAGAGCCATAAAATACAAACAAGCATATTTATGTCCACGTATTATAAATTACGCATTTTTTTTCATATTTTACCTAATAGGTACATTAAAATGATTTTGTTTATTTTTGTTAGCTTATCTCTGAGTTGATTATTCATACACGTGTCTGAATAAGTAATATAAATATCCCAAATTCGAGTTAAAAGGTCAATAAAACAAATTTTAAAATAACCTCCAGCCTTTCCGGCATTTGTGTTTGCGACCAGCTTATCTATGCCAATTAATATTAGATGCATAGATGAATAATTAATACAGACTGGTAATCTGCAAGCGTTTTCGAGTGCGAATTATGTAACAATAACAACGAAACAACCTCTACCCTGGAGCTGGAGAGGTCTATGGCTGGACATGGGCCTCCACCATATTGTCATAGACCAGGATACGCAGCATGGGAGGTTTAATGCCAGGCTTGGCAGGTGGGTTGGCCATTTTAGTATGTTCTACCGCTCGCTCTAAGGGACACTGCTGTCTGTTCTTCGGTGGTTTCAGGTCTTAACACCATCGCCCCTGTTACAGTTTAACTAGATGCTTATAAATAACGAATTAACACGGTTTTACTCACTTTTATATAGTCAACTGCGCGACATGTTTCGGAGAACATAGGCCTCCATTTTCAAGGACTAAAAGTGCAGTGTCGCGCGGTTTCCCGCACATAAAGTATGCGCGACGGACCGGCGACGCGATCGGCGGATCGGTACCCTCACCATGAGTTGTGACATTGACGTTTTCGATAACTAGTATCGAGTTTACTATCTGTGCATCTCGCTTGTACTATTTTAGTTCGAACGAGATGCACAGATAGTAAACTCGATACTCGTTATCGAAAACCTCAAAGTCACAACTCATGGTAAGGGTACGGATGAACGCGAGTAAAACCGTGTTAATTCGTTAATTATTATGTCTCAAGAAAGTTTTAATACAAATGCTTATAATATTATTATATGAAATTGTTATTCATATACCGCTGTCATAAGTCAAATTCTTCCTCCTATGCTAGTGGTATAGGAATACTAACGTTTTTAACACATTGTTGTGTCACCGGAATTGACTTGTACATTTATTTGAACACACGTGATAACGGCATAGAAGTAAATATAAATCACAACACAAATACGTGTCACTGGCATTAGAGAAGGTTTAATAAGAACACAGACGTTGTGTCATCGGAGCTGACCGTGTTAACTTTTAATCAGTATTTTGCAAAAAGATGACATATGTATTTTATTTTATGATAATTCATTGCTGCAAAGTTGAATAGCTTTATATAATAATGCTGCTAAATTGACAGTCTTTATTATTTTCTTGTATTTGTTTGTCCGGAAGGCGAATTCGCAATTTTGAGGTTACTAGAAAACCGGTTATTCAGCATACTTAAAACGGTGTACAACTTTTGATAAGCGTCTCAATGTGGAAAACAAAGTTATTTTTGGTCGAAGTCGTGGGTTGAGTTTTTTCTGTTAGAATCGCCTGGGTTTCCATTTTTTTTTTTTTGTAAATACAACATAATTATTTGCTTGGCAGTTCTGAGTTCTATATATAAAAATGTATTCAGAGGAGCTTAATTAATGGTTTCGTTGACTGTATACATAACCAGTCTAGTTCAGTTTTGTGGAAATCAATATTCTACTAATACCTACACTGACAATTAATATTTTAAAAAGATAAAATTATTAATATGGCCGAACTAAATGTCATAAAAGCAGTCAAATATATTGCATCGCTTAACTTCCTTCTCGGGTAAGTCCATTCTGCTTAAAGATTGATTATAACGTATGCGGAGTGAAATTTGGACAAAGTGCAATGTTGTTTTAAATTAAAAAAACACCATTATTTTTTTATATAGTTATGTTTTTATAATAAAGTACCTAATAATGATTAATGTAAAAAAAAGTTTACTCCCATGCGAAATGCTTTACGGTAGTTCTGAGGAACTTTGTCCATCCCTGTCGAAAACATAGATGTGGGCATTTTATACAACTCCAATTTTATTTTACGAATCAAGCTTTGCACATTTTTGGACCGAAAATTATCGCAATATACTCGCCTCTTCAGATTTGCCCAAAAATCTTCAATAGGGCGAAGTTGCGGAACATTAGGTGGATTTGATTTCTTCGGTACGTTTGGGGTGTTTAGCTCCGCCATTTTGCTAAGTGTTTTTTTGGAATAATAGCTTGAGGCTAAGTCTGGCCAAAACACAGCATTTTCTCCTCTATGACTCGTATTTATGAATTCTCGCACTAATGGCAAACAACGCTCTATGTAGCGATCGGCGTTCACAGCTAAACCTGATTCAAAGAACACCGCCTTGGACATTCCGCATTCCTGATGGCAAGCCATAGCAAAACTTTTTTAGGAAACTTGGTATGCTCAATATATTTCACGTTTCCATCAGTTGGACCATTGGTCTTCTCAAAATAGTAATTCCCTTGCCACTAGTTTCCATCTAACGTGAAATATGACTCGTCATCCATGACGCAACTCACATTGTTTTAGGCGTAAAATATTTCTTTGACCAATTTACGCAGCCGTATTTTCTGAGTGGATTTTTGATTTTCGGAGACGGTGGATTTAAATTTTCTACACCGCTTATCGATGCCCATGTCTTCAAGATATTTTTTGACAGTTTTTCCGTCATATTTAAATTTTCTTCCGAGCTCTCTGTAAGATTTAGCAACACGGCCGGCGGTAATTTTCTTTAGTCGAGCTCTCTCAGAAAACTTGCTCAAGCTGGGATAATTTCCAGAACCAGGCTTTCTAGCAGTGGTTGTTTTTTAAGGTAAAAGACGCTAAAATATTATAAATGGTGCTTCGACTCTTACCCATTTGTACAAAATGTTCCACCACCTTCGATTTCGGCCATAGGGGATGTATACTGTAGAAATTACATACAGTTTTACGACGGCGTTCTTGGTTATTTACCATAATTACAAAATCAAACCTCCAATCCTTATGAAACTTACCAGATTGATTGACAGATATATAGACTTGATATTGACATAAACACATATTTTTTTTAGATTTTTGTTTTTTACATTTTATATATTCAAACTTTGTCCAAATTTCACTCCGCATACGTTATAGAGCAGAAGGGAATTTAAGCTACACATATACAGTCTTATAACAAATTGTCATTCTTTTTAAACCCATTTGAAAACATCAGGCTTCTAACATGACCTCGTGCTGACATTTTGAGTAGTTTAAAAATAGAAGCCAATTATTTCCACTCGGCTTAGTCATTCAACAAAAGGCCACAGTGACGCCATCTTTGTAGAGATTGTTTCAAGCTGAGGAGAACTTGACTTAGCAGTATAGGACAGTAGGACAGTTACAGCAAACCAAAGTCAGAAAGAAAAATATATTCATCCCTTTTTTTTGAGTGATAGCGTAAAGAATGAGTCGGGAAGTTCATATACCTATGTATAGTTAACAGCAGAAGTATAGCTAAGCAGGCAAGGTGTTCAATGGCCATAATGAGCTTGACACGACTTTATTGTTAAGATAATAAGAGCGTGTCAGGATTATTTTGAACACCTGGCTCACTTAGCAACTCCTGTTGGACTGGGCTGGACTGTATATAATGTAAGTGCTCAGAGAAAAACCAAGCGCCAAAAGGCACATATGTATAGCTGCCACCAAAATTCAATTTAAAGAGAAGTCAAGTAAGCCGTCACCATGGCTAGAAATGAATGGGTGCGTCTGAAACCCGTTGATAGTTATTAATCAACTATTTCTAGTCTTAACAGTTGATTCAGAACACTCTACGAGTTTCAGAACTTCGCCAGTCTTCTCTAACAGAACTTAACATGCCATCAAGTCCAGGAGGTTCTTTTTTAACTGAAGCAGAAGGTTCTGGAGTGGCAACCACGAACTGGAAGACGCGGCGCAGACGCAACGATCCACAAGGTGGACCGACGACCTGGTGAAGGTTGCGGGATGCCGCTGGATGTGAAAGGCGCAGGACTTTTTGGGTCGATTTAGGGGAGGTCTATGTCCAGCAGTGAACGTCTTTCGGCTGACATGATGATGATGATGATGATGATGAAGAAGTCCAGGAGACCAGGACTAGAGACTACGATGTTGATAGTCAGGTCGAGTGATACCAAATCTAATCCTGTTATAGAGAAAACGCATTAAAACCAGTTTATTAACTGGCATAGTGACTACCAAAACATGAAATAAGTATTCAAATTTCTTAGTTTACCTACAGTCAACCAATTTGATTTATGGGCCAACAGTGAAAATCTATTCAAAAGCCTCTAGAGATCTCATTAATATCACTGAGACAAGGTACGACTGTTTATGGGTTCTAAAAGGACATACTATGTATGTAAAGTTTATATGCTCTACAGGGCCTGATTACAGTGATTACACATTGATTAGGTAGTGTTTAGTGTGAGTTCATACATTTGATACTAAACACAAGTGGCAAGAGTATGAACTCGCACTAAACACTAATCAATGTGTAATCAGGCCCTAAGTACAAGTATAATAAGTAAGCCAAGTTTTTAAAGGCCAGTCGCTCAAATTTGAACAACTACTGCCAAGCATTTTATCAAGTCAATAAATCTGTTCAATCTCCTTCAAACGAACATGACTCGACAAACAGAACATGTCTCTAACCTGTCCCCGGTTTTTTCCGAGCCCCTTCTACAACTAGTTTTTGCTCGCAGGATTCAGACCGCCTTTCATTCGGCGCTCAAGGACATTGACAGACATTGAAACGCTTGTGTTGAAAAACTTTGTGTTTAAAATATACGGAACTTAGCGTTTTTTTACGAAATGACCTTAACGAGTCGGGGGAAAGTTTTGAGTTGTTTTTTTTTCCTTGGTCAAGTTACATCATACGAACTGTGACTTAATATTACGTTACAAAATAGTGTTACGTAATTGAATTAATTGGACGTTTAATTAATATATGTAATACCTACGTTTTTGTTTCTGATAAGGAATTATTTACAAGGAAAATAATGGGATCACATGTATTACTAAATTTAGCAAAATAATGTAAGTGATATCAGGTTTTTTTTGTATAATTTTTTATCGAGTCGGTGCTTACTCGATATCGCATTGCGCAATACTTCGCAAAATTCGTAAGCAACGCGGAATAAAAAATATTCCAAGACGTAGGTATATCTCTTTAAATAACGATCTATGTCGGCACAGCGTTATTATAAACACGTAGTAACAAAAATAAATAACAGATTTTAAACTTGGCGATAAAACGGCGCATTTGCCAAGTGACGTGAGTATAGTATTACGTACGTAAGATTAGCTACAAACAAAATGACTTAACTCAGTTTGTATAAAATAGTAAATACGTCTTTTGTCTCCCGCAATAGGTTCTAATTTTGTAGATCAAGTTCTTCGTTTTAAATCAGCGAAATTACGACTTACCCTTCTTCAATGGGTTTCCTCAGAAGCTTGGCAGCTGGAGAAACCATCAGTTAACTTGTTGGAAGCATGCCACGAACAAATCGCAGGTCATTAGATGTCGAATGTTTATTATTTATAAAGTTTCCGTGGTTTTATATACTGCTGGTTATGTCAGAAATAGATAAGGAATATCTAAGGTAAACGGCGATATTATATTGTAGCGATCTTGTGTCACCTCTCTCGTGTTTGTATCCGTTTATCATAAAAGGCAGCAACATGAGCAAGAGCAACTAACCCTACAATATTTGCATTCACACTTTGGTGTGTCACTCTAACACTTACTGATTCACTCCAGAGTCAGGTGTTTGATCACTGGCGTTGTCGTGGTGGTTTCGTAAAAATAAAAAGTGATTGCTTTGTACAGAATCGGCTGAAAACCGCCGAGAGAAAACATCGGACATCCTTCGAAGAGCCTAATGTCTCCATCCTCAAGTATTAACTATGTCGAGCCCCGTTCGCAGTCTGATTCTGGCGAACCGCTGCAGCAATAGATAAAAAAAAAGTCGAGTGTAATTCTCCGTCTCTGTTCTAATTGAGAAATTCCATGGGTAACCAACAAGGCAAACTGTATAACGCAGCGGGACAAAACACGCAAGTGACCCGCGTGCCTAGCGAACTCGTTTGCAGGTGATTTCATCGAACTCGTCAAATTACATCCAATTCGGCCAGTAAACAAAGTACACGTGTAGCCAGCCACCTTGACTCCGACCGTCCACAGTAAAAACATTAAATAAACATTCATTTAAGATTATCTTCCAACGATTTCGGATAGTACTTAAAGCATATATGGCCCACACTTTTTTGGATCTTTGAGGCGACAGCGGGCGATGGAGCGCAGCCGGGATAGACTGGTAGGAGTAGTAGGACTGAAATTATAAATAAATAAATAAAAATCATTTATTACAGACTAAATAGTGTTAGTAGAACAGGCTAATCTTAACTAAAACTACACGGCGACTGCTTGCAGTCTCTGCCAATGGTTGAGCGTGGGTTCATTTTCGTTTTCTAATGGCATATATTCCGATCCTATAATTTATCGGAATACTCTGAATCCAATTTTGCAACGCTATTTTACAAAAGTAAAATACAAGCCATTACTATTATATGTAGAGTTTTTTGAAGTAAGTCACAAATTACTCGTCTGTATAGTCGATATTGCTCCATTATTATTTATCCACAGTGAATAGCTACTACTAAAATCACAAAGAAACAATAAGGAATGAACTTAACCAATGTTAATACACGTGTCAGTAGTACTGTCTGGGCAGGTAGAATGGAGAAGAATCACTTTCGTCGACTTCATTTCAGAATGCACTAGGTACTTTTACTATGGACTTGTTGTACTGTGTTGGCTGTGTTTGCCAATGTTTATCCACAATGACTCACGGCTACGAGAGCAGGTGGAACAGAATCACTGCAATTACCTTCCGATTACTTTAATTCGTGACTTTGTAACACTTGAATAGCCATGATATTTATAGCGTGGACTAATTTTACAACATCCTGTGTTGGGATTTTGTGCTAATTACAGTTGGCGATTCGTTTTTATGTCGGAAAGTCTAGCATTATAAACAGTAGATACCTTTTAGTATAAAATAAAGTAACTTATGAAATAAAACAACTAAAACGGATTATATCGCGTATACTAATTTAAACTTCATCCCGGCGTTTCGGAAGACTTTAGCAGCGTTTTCGTGGTCATCGGGTGAGTGTCCACACCTTTTAGTTGTTTTATTTCAGGAGTAATTATCGTGGCAGCCGAAGACAATATTATAAAGTAACTTGCTGATAATATGGACGCTATTTAGTTACTATATTAAAGTTGATTTTTTATTAGAATAATGAAAAATTAGACAAACATTACTTGACTGTTTAAGATACAACATTTTTCTTGTATTCATTGGTTTATTGTATTTGTATAAGTGCGCATTGGTTGCTGATAAGTGATAACACAAAGCTGACACGACCAAATCTTGGAAGTTGAAAGGCCGTGCCAGGATAATATAATTCTGCCCCCATCGAGTTTGGCTTGTACTTTTTATAGATTGTGTGGCTCTACATTGTTTGTTATTGTGCCAAATTTGAGCACCTAAAACGCCATAGTACCTTAAAGGTCGGCTAAAAAAAAATAACTATTAAAGAAAAATTTAATTTCGTTTTTTTTTTTTTACATAAACTATGACGTTTAGGGTGCACAAATTTGGCACAATAATGACTAATGTAGAGACATCTATAAAAATTACAAGCCCAAACTCGAGGGGGCAGAATCACTTAACTTATCCTGGCACGGCCTTTGTAGAAAAGTCATACAGGTGACTTGGATAAGTGTAATAGGTACGAAACGGTTTTGGAAAGCCTACGATAAAAAGTTAAATATTTGAATGGGGACATTTTAAATTATTATGTTAGGAGTTAGGTTTTAGAAATAAAGTTATATCGTTAAAAATTTTTCATGTAAGCAATCAATATATTATATAACTAAAACACTGCACAGCGCATAGCTGTTAGACTGGTTAGAGTACATAATGAAAAAAAAAAAACCTATTTTTTTTAACCTAAAAACGTGAAGTTTACATCACATTATCGTCGTCAAATATGCTTCGTCAATATTTGTCAATCTACGATAGTGGATAGCTGTTAACCTCATTACATCACTTCTTTAATGATTACGACCATTATTGAAATGGCGCATATTTGGTGACGTATATTTAACGATTTTATTAATCTAAATTTAATGTAATAGACATTTCTAAGACACCGTTATCTGATTTTTTCAACCTTGGTATATAAATGATTTCAATGTAGCTAACTAAAGCCGACATAGTCTTAGAGACTAAGGCTCCTTAACAAAAAAGATAAAAAAAAAAAATTAGCTAACTAAGCTTAATATTTACTTGACATACTTGACTTCTTTATATAAAAAAAAACTGCCGACAAGGATGTGATACCTCTTTGCAAAGTTACGTAAATTGAGTGTGAATCATTTGATTAATTTAAATATTACGTACGTATAAACTATCTGCCTATGTAGAAGGACATAGGCCGCCTCCGGCCCGGTACCGCGAACATCGAAATTCGTATATTTCGAACTCTTTTACTCCAATTAAGGCGCTATGAGAGTGACAGAGATAATTGCCTGAAATTCACAAATATCGTTAGCGCCGCTGCATTCGTCCACGCTTCTCGATCTATTTTAATGGAAACTTACTTTACTGGTTAAACTTACATAACTTGAACGAAAACTATAATAGAACGAACGATAGCTATTTTAACGAAAACTATAATATAACGAACAATAACTTGAACGATAAAAGTACATCTTGATTTAAATATGACTGCGCATAATTATGCACGTTGAACTGTTTTCCTGTTGTAATCGTACCTATTATTTATATCGGAAGCGTAAGTAACTTTATATACATATATAAAAATGAAATGCGTTTGTTAGTTACCCATAAACTCGACAATCGCTGAACAAATTTAGGTAATTTTGTTATTGAAATGTTTGTATTAGACAGCAGAAGGTTTAGGCAGTGTAAATACACGGAAATATTGTGATGATAATTAGAAAACAGTGATTATTAATTCTCATACAAATTGTCCCTACCTGTCAATCATTGACATTCAAATTTATAACCATAGACATAATAAGATAAAAAGAGAAGTTACGGGTGTTACGAAGTTCAACGGGTCATCTAGTATAAAATAATAATTAAGATAGAGTTTTTTACAACAACGTTACGTGCATATATTCAGATATCTTTATCGTAATGTAATAATTAGGTGTATAACCTTAGCAAAATGTTACATAATACATTTCAATATTATACGATTAACACTCATTACCAAATTATACGATTAACACTAATTTTATGTCCTAAAATGGAATGTTATATTTTGCGGAATGTCTTATTTAACCTAAGTACTTATATCATAACTGTTTGACCCAATGTAACATGAATAATTGTCTATACTTTTATGTATAAAACACCAAAACTGTGTAATGTAATGATCCTTCGTTTATTTGGGCCGTGCTAGCAAAATGAAGTAATTAGCTTTATTTGTTTTATTAAAGGCATATCACCTACATTAAAAATAGTAATTAGAAATTGAAAAAAAAAAAAAGTATATTCAAGATAAATGTCATATGTCACTCAGTAATTCACTATTCAAAACCCCCCGACCATTATAGCAACTCCGATTCGCAACCAGTTGTGACTTAAGAACTTGCTATCGTTTTTCGTAACTAGTTGCGATTGAAGAACATATATTCTTTGAAAGAAACCCATGTAAGTAAAAAACAACAGGTGAGTTAGGTTTGTAAGGTAGCTTTAAATGACCGAAGTTTCAGGGGGTGCTTCGTCGTTGCTGTCGACTGGTGCGAAATATGATCGTAACTGGTTCTGGACCCTTACCATGAGTTATGACATTAAGGTTTTCGATAACGAGTATCGATACGAGAAAATAATCTTCGTGATTGTGAAAAAGAGTGAAAACTCTTACATCTACTTGCGAATCGCAATAGCGAAAAGGAGGATTCAATAAGACTTTCTTGAGTGTCATTTAATAAAAATGTATATTATTTCCAAGCCTGTAAGACATGTCGGTTCCTACAACGGTCCATTGAGCTTTATTTATTTATGTACGCTGAGTATACTAAACTTAAGTGGTCCTGGGAGGCAGCAGCAGTACACAGGCCGTATGCCCATTGGCTTGTAAGCCAAGACGGCTGGATGGGACACTGAGGCTCTATTGTAAGTTTCTTTTGACGTAAAAAAAACGTCTCGAACGCATAAGTGATAATGTTATTCATATGGGTAACTCTAAAGCGATGGTGATGTTTTGTTAAGTACGTTAAAAACTTACAGTCAGGGCTCTAATCGGCAAGCGGCTTAGTGGTAAACCCAGGCGGAGATGCCAAGATCTTGACGTTCGAAACAATTGGTCTAATACTGCCTAAGACCGAGAAGAGGCGATTGCTTAGCAGCAGCAGTGGGATAAAACAGATTAATAAATAATTAGAGACAGAACTTTTCTCTACAGTTTGAGGAACGCAATAACTATGACAATGGCTAAAATTTCCAATGACTAAACTCAGATACATAAACTTGACAAATTTAACTCGATTTATCACCAATAAATGTCCGATGAGTCGATCTGTGCAGTATCATAACGACTCGTAAACATTAGATAAACAAAACGGTTCGTGTATAATTTTAATGGCGTGAAATGACGTTGGTAAAGTCAATGATGATATGGATTACGTAAATAGTAGATCATGTTTATAATGCCATGTGATATATTTAAATGAGACGCATTACTTAGGACTTATATTGATGACCATGTGTCTTGCATAAAATGCATTTAAGACAGCGGCAATCAGTTAAAGTAAATATTTTCAAGAGTTGGCGCCGTAGGTCTATATAAATCTTGACAGTTGAGTACAAAACTCAAGCCAACTGTGAATCGACCAAAGCGTTCCTTGACATATATTATAACTTTAGTGCCGTGGTCTTTGATTATTGTGAAAATAAAATCGAGACTCCCTCAGCACTTATTTGCAGCATAAAAATGACTGGAATTTGTATGTAGCGTGCTTTGCAGTGGTACCGTTAATTACGCAATACAGGTCATTACACCGTACGCTACGTCACCTGTCATAATTGTCAACTGCGGAATATTCCCGCCACGACCTGAGGTCACGCCTATCGGGACTGGCTCTTCCTTAAAAACAGCCATAAGTGCCATTAGTAAACTCATTCAATTATTTACTGTAATACCGCGCGATAGATTCCATAAACTGATTGGTTTACTAGCTGTTACGACGTATACGTAGGGGTATGATAGCAGGAGTGCTAGGGTTGTCTGACAAGCACAGACCTTATATCGTATCATGAGGTAATTAGGGACACGCGACGAAACCACGCGACTTCGAGGTTCGGTATGACGTTTCCAGGCTTGATAAGCGACAACATACGGTTTTTATCGTCGCCGACATGAGACGTAGGACAGGACGGGACTATAGTTTTCTTAGTTAGATTTTGTTGTTTATGAATTTTGTTATCATGGACCGGTTATTAACTTGTATTTTATTATGGTTATCAAGTATTAGTTACTTATTGTAGAAAATGTAGAAATTCCTACAAGGCGAACAGACATAAAAGACAAGCGATCATTAGACTTAAGATATAAATCTATTTTGCGGCGTACAATCCTAATTGATCATTTTATTTTGTCAATATATGCCTTGCAATACGGTCCTGGGAAGTAGATGTAGGAGCATACGATAGAAGTCTGATATAGGATTTCCTTGCTTAAAATCATTATAAATGTATCGCTTTGATCTCTTATCGGAATGCCTTTGTTTAGATTTAGATGCTGTGCCTGTATTTTGCTTCTGGTTCTTATTTATACAAGTTTTTCAGGTGTTTTTTCTAGATCCAATAAATAAACTGCAGGTTTTTTTGTCAAAGAGACAGGCACACGTAACCTAAATATTTAAGCAACAGTACGTTAGTTGAATATAAATGTGTATAGCACTTTCATCACGCGAATGCGTCATACGAGTGTGACGTGCTGGATAATTACACCATTTCTACCACGGTCACGTGCTTTACCGAGGTCTGAGGCTCTACCGCGAAAATCGATGTGCGAAAATGTACTATCTCAATCTCTATCGCTCTTGCTAATGTGCAATAATAAAAACAGGATAAGTGGGAGTCGGTCTCATCTATAGATAAATTAGCGAGAGCGTGGAATACATATATTTATAAATATGTTTTAAATTCTTTTTTGTTTCATCGCGTACGCGGGCATACATTTTCATAAAACAGTGACTCTACAATTATGTTTTTTATTATTTAAAAAACATAATTGTGTGTAATAACCAAAACTGCGATTTATTCACAAGGGAGCAAAGTAATTTCATACAAATTTTGGATGTATGTTTTGCCGTTAGCTATGTGGGATATAATTCTAAATGTACCTTTGAATGATGATATGAATGATTGATAATAATTTGGAGATAACATTTTTTTAGAGTTAGTATTCTCCTCGCCGTATTGAGGTCTTTACAATAGGTACTGTGTTTCACTCGGCAGCAAAGTTTGTTACCCGCTCGAGCTTTGAAACCCTTCAAACGCTCAAGGTTCCAGTCTTTGAACTCTAACTGAACTTCTATATTTGAATTTTTACTTTTCTTTATATTTACATACTTTTCGTAAGCATTTAATTAAGCATTATATGTAGTATATACATTACTCATCATCAAAAGTCATAAGCACAATTGGGTACCTTAAGTTTTTTAAAGTGGTCCATGTTATATTTTTTGTAGTAAGTAAACTGCTAATGGTGTTCAAAACTGTGGCTATTCTATTTTTATTCCTTTCTGTTTTTAAGAAATATTTTTTTGAATACCTCATTTGACAGCTGAAGCGGTTGGTGATATGAATAGAGCTCGCGCCTAAGTCTGCAATATGTGTCTTCCATTAAAAAAAAAGTAATACCGTCAAGTTGTCATTTGACAGATTTAAAACATCGCCGCTATTATACTTATTATTTCGACTTTGTTTGTACGCTAAGCTCCCTAATTTCTGCTGTTCTCGAGTGTTTTTCAACGGCTTCTGCCTAGCCCTGGATTTTGTAGTGCCCGCATCTCACGACGACCACCATATATCCACTTTACATTCGGAAAGGACGCCTTTAGGACGACGACGACGCTCACGTATTTCTGGACAACGATCAAGACAACAAACAACGACAAGAAATGTTAAGCTCCTTCACCCACGAAGTGTCTCATCCAAAGAAACCTCCACAAAAAAGAAGTTTTGCTTGGGAAAGTAATAGCTAGTTTACGCATACACGTCGAGCGTCTAATACGGGGAGTGAGGGAGTTTAAATATTTGAAACCTCACTCTGGAGTGAACCACAGTCACATCAGATATTTGAATGATAGTGTTATCATTATCATAGCCTATGCTTTGATAAATTTGCAGGATAATTTAATAAAACTAGATTGATGGATTTTTTTGTTGTTTTATTGCAATAACACAACTTATAAATAAAGTAACAAAAGCTTTCTTATTTTCACTTGTAAGAGTGAAAATATATCTTTATACTGAATTCGTTTCGAACGCCACACTGCTACCGTATAGTGTGGCGTTCGAACAAAACGATTCCACACCGCTACTACCCAAAACAGTGCAGTTGGTTGCACTTTGGACATAAACACTTCTAGAAGCCCTAGAAGTAAGAAAACAATCATATTATAAGTGATAATAATGTTTTATATAGAAAAGACATTTTAACGTCAATCATGAAGCTTAAGCAACTTTCATCAATGTTTTCGCACCCCGAATCTCAGCAACGTTGTGCTTGTCGCCAGTCCTTGAATATTCCATAATAACCGCCATGACAAGCTCAATTTATTTGTAAAACTAGCTCGGGGAATCAGTCCTTAGGTCAGTGCAATGGTCGGCGAAAAAGCGGAATCGTTGTCCAGAAATACGTGAGCGTCGTCGTCGTCGTAAAGGCGTCCTTTCCTAATGTAAAGTGGATATATGGTGGTCGTCGTGAGATGCGGGCATTACAAAATCCAGGGGCAGGCAGAAGCCGTTGAAAAACACTCGAGAACAGCAGAAATTAGGGAGCATAGCGTACAAACAAAGTCGAAATAATAAGTATAATAGCGGCGATGTTTCAAATCAGTCAAATGACAACTTGACGGTTTTACTTTTTTTTTTAATGGAAGACACGTATTACAGACTTAGGCACGAGCTCTATTCATATCACCAACCGCTTCATCTGTCAAATGAGGTATTCAAAAAAATATTTCAAAAAAACAGGAAGGAATAAAAAAGAGATATCCACAGTTTTGAACACTATTAGCAGTTTACTTACTACAAAAAATATAATATGGACCACTTTAAAAAACTTAAGGTACCCAATTGTCTGGACACGTCAAAAAACTTTTGTTTTCTGGGAAAAAATAATACATTTGACGTAAGTGGCGACTGAAGACCTGGCGGCTTCCTCCGCCGCCAGCCGCCAGCTCATTTCGTATTGCGATTGCATTCCTTGACGTATTGCGATACAACAAGGAAATGCCGCGGGCATCCGTTGTATAATTCCTCAAAGCCCCTTTTTCCTCAGCCAAAGTTAGTATAATATTGTAAATGGTTGTATACATTTGTACGATTTTCAGTTCCTATTATCTATGTTTCATGTTCTAATGACAGCTCGATTTGCCCAATCTACAACTACATAAACTTGATAAATGTATTAAATACTAACTATCAAATTTGCCTCACGAGTCACGACCTCATCGAACTGTTTCATGAGCAGAGCAGATAAAATGTGTAGATTTGTATAATATTAGTAAAAATAAGAATCTTTTTTAATTTAAGTGTTAAAAAATTAAGTTCTCAATTATTTACAAAGCGCATGGTCACCCTACAATATGAATGCTCCTGCCAAATTCAATGTCATCGACTCATTTGTCTACTTATCTACTTTTGACAATTTACTTTCTTCATAATCAAAAATCATCATCTCAGCCATAAGACGTCCACGGCTGAACATAGGCCTCCCCTTTCAACCTCCACATGTACCGGTTGAAAGCGACCTGCATCCAGCGTCTTCCAGCAAGTCGTCTGCCCATCTTGTGTGTGGACGCCCTACACTGTTAGTCTGTAGTTTCCACTCGAGCAGTTTTCGACCCCATCGGCCATCTTCTCTGCGTGCAATGTGGCCTGCCCATTACCACTTCAGCTTGCTAAGCCACGTCATAACAATAAAGAGGATCTATTTTCACTAATTAGTTGTTGTAGGGTGGCCATCATTTCTAAGCAAGGCATATCAATTGCTCACGTCTCACGAATCATCCTTGTATACGTTACAATTTCTGACATAATTTATATTTCTAACATGTTAGCAACTTACCAACCCTGCCACGTAACTCGGTTAAAAATAGTGTGTCACGCAATGACACGCCCGACTAATCATGGTTGTATAAAATAGAACAATCGTTGTATCTCTGTACAATGCCTTGCTGACTTACGACCTTTACGTAACCACAATATAGTTTGGAGTAAACAATACGCGTAGGTCACTTACTTAAGATTTAAATATTGACAGTAACCTTGACTATGACATCGTACAACTAAAACCTAAACTTTGAAATTGGAAAAAAAAATTGTGTTAGTCACAAACGTTTCTCAGACCTAATATGGCTCTGATATAATATGTATAGTTCGTCACTTTTTTATATTTGAAACTCCCTCCTAATTTTGCAAAGCGTTCAGAAGGCTTACCGCAAGCCACTTCTTTATTGGTTCGTCTATTTGCCTCTTTAGTGGAAATGGTACACTACAAAAAAACGAAGAATACGGCTTTTGCTGAACCAAAGATTTCCTTTGGCAGGATTGATCTTTGGATCCCTAAGATAGGTTTACGAAGTGGATCCACCTGAATTTTTCATGCAGGTGGGGGGAGGGGGGGTTTTTAGCCTTAACAAAGTCTGAGGTTAATAACTGCGTAGGGTTTAGGTATATAGTCAAGTTTGGTATCATTTTCGATTAAATCGAATGTCTAAATGTCAGTTCTGGAATAATATTTAGGTCATCATCATCATCATCATCATGTCAGCCGAAAGACGTCTACTGCTGGACATAGGCCTCCCACAGAACGACCCAAGAAGACCGATCCTGCGCCTTCCACATCCAGCGGTATCCCGCGACTCCAACTAGGTCAACGGTCCACCTTGTGGGAGGCCTACCCACGTTGCGTCTTCCAGTTCGTGGTCGCCACTCCAGAACCTTTCCGCCCCAACGGCCATCGGTTCTGCTCGCAATGTGCCCCTTAAGTTTGGCGATCCGGAGAGCTATATCGGTAACCTTGGTTCTACTGCAGATGAAATCATTCTTGATGCGATCACGCAGGGACACTCCCAATATAGCCCTCTCCATTGCTCTTTGGGTGACTTTGAGCCTTCTTATGAGGTCCATAGTAAGCGACCACGTTTCAGCACCATATGTCTTGAGACACTGCGGGATATTGGAAGAAACACTGCGGGATGTTGTAGCTTCCCGAACGCTGCCCAGCCGAGTCGGATTCGACGATTGACCTCCTTCTCGAAGTTGGATCTTCCTAACTGGATAGTTTGACCTAGGTATAATATACTCATGTACAACTTCGAGGTTAACGTCTCTGATTACAATGGGAGTTGGTACGACATGGGCATGATTTTTGTCTTGTCCATGTTCATCCTTAGACCAACTCGCTCAGAGGCATTACTGAGGTCATCTAACATTATGCTCAAATCCTCCATGGTCTCAGCCAAGACTACGATATCGTCGGCAAATCGATGGTGAGTAATGTACTCGCCGTTGATGTTGATGCCTTTCCTCCTCCAGTGCAGCAGTGAACAGCTTTGGAGAGATAACATCTCCTTGTCTGACCCCACGCTGCAGTGGAATAGGTTTCGAGCTCCAGTTCTGAAGTCGGACTGACATGGTGGCGTTCTCGTACAAACACTTCAGCACTCCGATGTAGCGGTAGTCCACATGGCACCGATGGAGGGATTGTAGCACAGCCCAAGTTTCGATCGAATCAAAGGCTTTCTCGTAGTCCACAAACGCCAAACAGAGGGGCAAGTTATACTCCGCAGTCTTCTGTATAATTTGACGTAGCGTATGTATATGGTCTACGGTATTAAAGCCTCTTCGGAAACCGGCTTGTTCGGGAGGCTGGAAGTCATCTAACTTGCGTGCGAGACGATTCGTAATGACTCTTGAAAACAGCTTGTAGACATGGCTCAAAAGTGAGATGGGGTCGATAGTTCTTCAATAAAGCGTTGTCGCCTTTTTTGAAGAACAACACGACCACACTTCTGTGCCATGCCTTTGGCGTTCTCCCTTCCAGTAGGACAGAATTGAACAGCTTCTGAAGGGCCGTTAGGACCGGTGTACCACCCGCCTTCACAAGTTCAGCTGTTATTCCGTCATCACCTGGCGCCTTGTTGTTTTTGAGCTGTTTAAGAGCCATTCTAATCTCGTACAAGCAGATGTCCGGGATATCGTCAGTATAGTGCCGGGTTAGTCTGGCTCTAGGGTCTTCCGACAGATCAACTACGGGTCTGCTAATTGATGTGTAAAGCTGTCCGTAAAAGCGCTCTATCTCATTCAGAAGCTCAGGTATGGATGAAACGACCCTACCATCATCAGTTTTCAATCTGGCGAGTTGGCTTTGAATAGACAGGTCCTTCGCGAAAACCTTAGAGCCCTTGTTATGTTCAATGGCCTCTTTAATACGATCAGTATTAAATTGGCGCATATCACGGGTAAGGGACTTAGAAATCTGTCTATTGAGCCTGATTGCCTGTATAATGTCGCATCAACTGAAGATTGTAGGATCATTTCGGTCCTTTCCTTAATGAGCCTCTAAATAGAGCTAGAGAGCCTTTTAGTTCTACTGCTCCGTTGGGCCTTGAAGAACTTAGACCCGGAGCTGTGGACAGCTTCTACAAACCAGTCGTTGAGTTCGTCCACTTCGCTTCCTAGACAATCGAAACGGTTCCGGAGCTCTAACTGAAAGCTCTCGGGGTTTTGGATTTGGATTGGTGCTGGCCGGAGTGTAGACTTCATCAGTCGCGAACGTTCTAACTTAACACTTATATTCAATGTGCCCCTAATCAGACGGTGATACACTACCGGTCTTAACCGTATTGATCACAGAGACATCATTGAATATATGTTTCTTCGTCGACATGATGAAGTCAATCTTGCTTTTTGTTGCACCATCCGGACCATTCATCATCCAGGTCCATTTTCTGTGCTCACGTTTCTTGAAGAAAGCGTTCATCATATAGAGTCCAAGAAACCAGCCAGTAGATGGCCCCGGTGGTTCCGACGTCCGTATCCAAATTGCTCCCCTCTCAGCTCTGCGCCGTCTCTCTTGCCCAGTTTCGCGTTGAAATCCCCCATGTATATTTATGTTCGAATAACTTTCGCTTTTAGTTTGCTTGCTTGTTTGTTTCTACTTTTTTGGGTAATCAAAATCATTGTTTTATATTTTTTACAGTGTAATGGCCCGCGAAGCACTCATCGAAGATGATTAGAATTGGATCCAGAGGTATTGGGGGACGAGGGCTAGGAATCATTGAACCATATTTTAAAATTTTTTTGTATTAGATTTTTTTTTTAATAAATACTCTTATGTTATTTTTTTATTTTACTTTACGTAGTTTAACATATTTATCGTGCAAATATGAGTCCTAAAATGAATTTGGCATCCTTAAGTCATACGAATATGGTACCAAACTTGGAATAGTAGCACAATTAATGCCTTTATAAAGATTGAGACCCTATTTTCCTCCAGAGCAGAAGCTGCCAAAACCTCAAAAAACTAACATCAAAAATCGCGGTGGCTCCACTTCTTAAATCCATCCTTAGGCCTTAAGGACCAATCCTACCAAAGGAAATCTTTGGTTCAGCAATAGCCGTATAATTTACCGTACAGACGCAACTACTTTAACGATGTATACGCAAGACTCGGGAGAGTAAGAGAGAAAAAAAAACCATTTAGGTACCACATACACTTGTAAGTACACGACAAAGAAGGCTGGGTAAGCAGTGACAACAACCACCCTGGCCTTGTTTCCTATTCCTAGAAATAGCTCAAATGAATTAATTTTTAAAGTGTATGTAACCCCAATAGTGGCACGAGATCGATTATGGCTCTAAAAGTTACGCCAACTGAAGCGTTTCTATCACGCCACCTAGACATGAAATGTCAGCCGGGTCTCGACCAGTCATTAGGTACTATAACGAATAATAAAGGTTCTGATGACATGTCTTTTATTATTTATTACCATGGCATGTAAAGATTTAACCTACTGAACGCCATCAGCGGCGAATTCGGGGATAGCTGTGACTGTGACATGTTATGGCGTATGGAACACAGTTTTCTACCGACGATAAATTGCTACGATATCCTGAAAACTTATAAAGACTATTCTCAACGACCTCAACAGAATTACACAACAAGTAGGTCTAAAATTAACAACACGAAAATGATAGCAAATGTAAATGTCCTCAAACTTGGCTGGGCAGTGTTTGAGATTTCGGAGAGCTTCGTCATATCTTCTCGTACCTTAAGGCCAAATTCTACACATGTTGTTGGTGATGAACGTGTCTCCAGTGCGCTAGAGATCGCCTGTGCTGGTCTGTGAGGGAGGTCTATGTATATTAATGAACGGCATAGGCTGCTAGGTAAAACTATGATTTCGCCTTCTCTCTACAAACTTGTTGTCTAACGTTGATTTGTAATGCAAAGTATAATATAATGTCTGAACACAAGTGCGGAATTGCGCCTTTGAAATTTAATGAACTAAGGCAAGGATTCGGCTGTAAGCAACACGAAATGCTCGATTAATTGTCTCGAAAGCTGGTTTTTGTTCGTGTCTTTTCACCAGCTATGACTTTACTATCACTAGTTTCTATTATCACCTTATGTACACCTTCTGTACCGTAGCAATTTATCTTAGTCATAGTTTTGTTTGCTCATATTCATAAATTCTCTCTCATTAGAAAGTAAATTTTATCTCGTACTTTGCGTTGAATTTTACAATGGAAACATGTAAGGCCCTGTTCGAGACATCAAGCTTTATTCCAGTAATATACAGATCCAGAATACTACACAATTACGCCAATATCTTATTGATGTCAATATCTAATTTTCGAAAAGTTATATGTCACAATAGATGTTTAGCAGAACCGACATGGTCTTTGAAAAATGGGCGCGGAAAGGTCGCCAACAAACTTTTTAAAAATTGTAATCGACAATCACCAATGGTTATTATTGGTCAAAATTATAACGATCATGTCACCGTCTACCTACATCATGAACCATATTTGTTAGACCTAGTATATAATATATATAACAGTAATGTACGATCTCAATCCACGCGACCAGCCGGAGCGTGGTCGGGTGTCACGCTCTGCACGGGACCTTTATCTCCCTCAGCTCCAACTTTTCACAATTTTTTGGGCTTCAAGTTAAAGGTTAAAGGGAAAAACGTGTCCTCTTTGTTACGGATTTAGGTGCACGTGTTCCTTCTCAAATGTCAAGTTTGTAAGCAATTTATTTTTTGAGTACTTGTCCAATTCTACGGCAGCCGAAGTTTGTTTGTTATTAATTAGTTTGAGGTTTTTATCAGATCTCGTCAAAGCGGGCTTCAGTTGTGGTGGAAGAAGTTAATATAAAATTTTGATATTTTTAGTGAACAGCAAGTATTTTATTTTGTTTGACTTAAGTAGAACACTTACCGTGTTCTTTACCTTACATTCCGATGAGGAACAAACATTGCTTTCTGTAAAATACAGAAACTTGCATATGAAACTTGCTTCAATAAAGCATACAATGTCATTTCGCCTGGCGTATGAGTGTATAGGTTCTTAAAGGGTGTAGGTAGCGGGGTGTAAATCCTCTGGAATTGCAGGCGTCCATAGGCTACGACAACTGATTACCCAACAAGCGGACCGTATGCTCTTTTGCCACCATCGTAGTAAAAAAAAATCTTGTTTCCCTCCGGAACGTTTTTATTCCTACTTATTACTTACCTATTACATCGCGCCGCCCAATAACTAATTCGAATATCCAATTAATGCAAAATAAATAATTAAATAAAGGTACGAAACGCAATCTATACTATCTAAGTACATGAACGATATGATGATACATGATACGATTTTACGTTTATCGTTAATGATATTAACAGAATAGGAGTATAAAATTAATATTTAAGAGTAGCTTTTCAGTGAAATTTAAAAACCTTAGGAAACCCTATTTTATTACAAGTATAAAACGGGACTTAACGCTTTAAACTTTAAAGTGATCCCGGATCTACTGACCATCAAGACATGAAATGATCAAGAAGGTCAAATAAAATCGTTAGTATGAATCGCCTTATGCCATCACAATCCTACTTACCTGGATATGTCTGCTAATGCTTTGCTTAGTACCTACAATTAGCATCAAAACTAAGTGATACCTTTTGAACTATGTCGGTTTAACTTCAATTCCCAACTGCGATACGAAACCGTCAAATAAAGATTGACTATCAAAACTCATTGCGCACATACGTTCAAGAAAAGTGCGTACTCCTAACTTAAAGGTCGGGAACGCGTTTTGATTCCCCTGGTGTTGCGGGCGCCCATGAGCGACGGTAATTGCTTACCATCAAGCAATCCGTCTGCGTTTGTCACCCTTATCTTATCACATAAAAAAAATCATGAGTTTCAGACAGTTGAGACATTCAGGATCTCAAATCAATATTCTCGTCAAAAGATATACATGTAGGTACTCTAACATGCATTAGAAATAACTCCCCAGGAAACACCCTGATGGCTTTGAGGCACGGAAGAGCAAGCAGTCGAGGTTCCGTGACAAAGCCGCATTAGTGTCGGAGCACACTATTATTCGGAGGTGGGAATTGTTCGCGTGGTGATGCTTTATCATGAATTGTTCTTTAATTAAAGCTTGTAGTGGAAATGGTACACTACAAAAAAACGAAGAATACGGCTTTTGCTGAACCAAAGATTTCCTTTGGCAGGATTGATCTTTGGATCCCTAAGATAGGTTTACGAAGTGGATCCACCTGATTTTTTCATGCAGGTGGGGGGAGGGGGGTTTTTAGCCTTAACAAAGTCTGAGGTTAATAACTGCGTAGGGTTTAGGTATATAGTCAAGTTTGGTATCATTTTCGATTAAATCGAATGTCTAAATGTCAGTTCTGGAATAATATTTAGGTCATCATCATCATCATCATCATCATGTCAGCTGAAATACGTCTACTGCTGGACATAGGCCTCCCCCAGGACGACCCAAGGAGACCGATCCTGCGCCTTCCACATCCAGCGGTATCCCGCGACTCTAACTAGGTCGACGGTCCACCTTGTGGGAGGCCTCCCCACGCTGCGTCTTCCAGTTCGTGGTCGCCACTCCAGAACCTTTCCGCCCTAACGGCCATCGGTTCTGCTCGCAATGTGCCCCTTAAGTTTGGCGATCCGGAGAGCTATATCGGTAACCTTGGTTCTACTGCGGATGAAATCATTCCTGATGCCATCACGCAGGGACACTCCCAACATAGCCTTCTCCATTGCTCTTTGGGTGACTTTGAGCCTTCTTATGAGGCCTTTAGTAAGCGACCACGTTTCAGCACCATATGTCATCACTGGCAACACACACTGGTCGAAGACCTTCGTCTTGAGACACTGTGGGATATTGGAAGAAAAGATGTGTTGTAGCTTCCCGAACGCTGCCCAGCCGAGTCGGATTCGACGATTGACCTCCTTCTCGAAGTTTGATCTTCCTAACTAGATAGTTTGACCTAGGTATAATATACTCACCTACAACTTCGAGTGTAACGTCTCTGATTACAGTGGGAGTTGGTACGACATGGGCATTCGACATGATTTTTGTCTTGTCCATGTTCATCCTTAGACCAACTCGCTCAGAGGCATTACTGAGGTCATCTAGCATTATGCTCAAATCCTCCATGGTCTCAGCCAAGACTACGATATCGTCGGCAAATCGAAGGTGAGTGATGTACTCGCCGTTGATGTTGATGCCTTTCCTCTTCCAGTCCAGAGTCTTGAAAACATCCTCCAGTGCAGCAGTGAACAGCTTTGGAGAGATAACATCTCCTTGTCTGACCCCACGCTGCAGTGGAATAGGTTTCGAGCTCCGGTTCTGAAGTCGGACTGACATGGTGGCGTTCTCGTACAAACATTTCAGCACTCCGATATAGCGGTAGTCCACTTGGCACCGTTGGAGGGATTGTAGCACAGCCCAAGTTTCGATCGAATCAAAGGCTTTCTCGTAGTCTACAAA
Organism: Grapholita molesta; assembly: GCA_022674325.2. Lineage (NCBI taxonomy): Eukaryota > Metazoa > Arthropoda > Insecta > Lepidoptera > Tortricidae > Grapholita > Grapholita molesta. The sequence goes on along the minus strand of CP053135.2, from coordinate 12,854,559 downwards.
CGTCGAACAGAGGGGCAAGTTATACTCCTCAGTCTTCTGCATAACTTGACGTAGCGTATGTATGTGGTCTACGGTACTAAAGCCTCTTCGGACGGCTTGTTCGGGAGGCTGGAAGTCATCTATTTTGCGTGCGAGACGATTCGTAATGACTCTTGAAAACAGCTTGTAGACATGGCTCAAAAGTGAGATAGGTCGATAGTTCGTCAATAAAGCGTTGTCGCCTTTTTTGAAGAACAACACCACCACACTTCTGTGCCATGCCTTTGGCGTTCTCCCTTCCAGTAGGACATAATTGAACAGCTTCTGAAGGGCCGTTAGGACCGGTGTACCACCCGCCTTCAGAAGTTCAGCTGTTATTCCGTCCTCACCTGGCGCCTTGTTGTTTTTGACCTGTTTAAGAGCCATTCTAATCTCGTACAAGCAGATGTCCGGGATATCTTCAGTATAGTGCCGGGTTAGTCTGATTATTAGACTGACTGACTATTAGATCAACTACGGGTCTGCTAGTTGATGTGTAAAGCTGTCCGCAAAAGCGCTCTATCTCATTCAGAAGCTCAGGTATGGATGAAACGACCCTACCATCATTAGTTTTCAATTTGGCGAGCTGGCTTTGCCCAATAGACCTTAGAGCCCTTGTTATGTTCAATGGCCTCTTTAATACGATCAGTATTAAATTGGCGCATATCACTGGTAAGGGACTTAGAGATCTGTCTATTGACCTGCCGGTATAATGTCGCATCAACTGAAGATTGTAGGATCATCTCGCTCCTTTCCTTAATGAGCCTCCGAGTAGAGCTAGAGAGCCTTTTAGTTCTACTGCTCCGTTGGGCCTTGAAGAACTTAGACCCGGAGCTGTGGACAGCTTCTACAAACCAGTCGTTGAGTTCGTCCGTCTCGCTTCCTAGACAATCGAAACGGTTCCGGAGCTCTAACTGAAAGCTCTCGGGGTTTTGGATTTGGATAGGTGCTGGCCGGAGTGTAGACTTCATCAGTCGCGAACGTTCTAGCTTAACACTTATATTCAATGTGCCCCTAATCAGACGGTGATCACTACCGGTCTTAACCGTATTGATCACAGAGACATCATTAAATATATGTTTCTTCGTCGACATGATGAAGTCAATCTCGTTTTTTGTTGCACCATCCGGACTCATCCAGGTCCATTTTCTGTGCTCACGTTTCTTGAAGAAAGAGTTCATCATATAGAGTCCCTCTTTCTCCAAGAAACCAGCCAGTAGATGGCCCCGGTGGTTCCGACGTCTGTATCCAAATTGCTCCCCTCTCAGCTCTGTGCCGTCTCTCTTGCCCAGTTTCGCGTTGAAATCCCCCATGTATATTTATGTTCGAATAACTTTCGCTTTTAGTTTGCTTGCTTGTTTGTTTCTACTTTTTTGGGTAATCAAAATCAATGTTTTATATTTTTAACAGTGTAATGGCCCGCGAAGCACTCATCGAAGATGATTAGAATTGGATCCAGAGGTATTGGGGGACGAGGGCTAGGAATCATTGAACCATATTTTAAAATTTTTTTGTATTAGATTTTTTTTTTAATAAATACTCTTATGTTATTTTTTTATTTTATTTTACGTAGTTTAACATATTTATCGTGCAAATATGAGTCCTAAAATGAATTTGGCATCCTTAAGTCATACGAATATGGTACCAAACTTGGAATAGTAGCACAATTAATGCCTTTATAAAGATTGAGACCCTATTTTCCTCCAGAGCAGAAGCTGCCAAAACCTCAAAAAACTAACATCAAAAATCGCGGTGGCTCCACTTCTTAAATCCATCCTTAGGCCTTAAGGACCAATCCTACCAAAGGAAATCTTTGGTTCAGCAATAACCGTATAATTTACCGTACAGACGCAACTACTTTAACGATGTATACGCAAGACTCGGGAGAGTCAGAGAGAGAGAAAAAAAACAATTTAGGTACCACATACACTTGTAAGTACACGACAAAGAAGGCTGGGTAAGCAATGACAACAACCACTCTGGCCTTGTTTCCTATTCCTAGAAATAGCTCAAATGTATTAATTTTTAAAGTGTATGTAACCCCAATCGTGGCACGAGATCGATTATGGCTCTAAAAGTTACGCCGACTGAAGCGTTTCTATCACGCCACCTAGACATGAAATGTCAGCCGGGTCTCGACCAGTCATTAGGTACTACAACGAATAATAAAGGTTCTGATGACATGTCTTTTGTTACCATGGCATGTAAACATTTAACCTACTGAACGCCATCAGCGGCGAATCTGGGGATAGCTGTGACTGTGACTGATGTTATGGCGTATGGAACACAGTTTTCTACCGACGATAAATTGCTACGATATCCTGAAAACTTATAAAGACTATTCTCAACGACCTCAACAGAATTACACAACAAGTAGGTCTAAAATTAACAACACGAAAATGATAGCAAATGTAAATGTCCTCAAACTTGGCTGGGCAGTGTTTGAGATTTCGGAGAGCTTCGTCATATCTTCTCGTACCTTAAGGCCAAATTCTACACATGTTGTTGGTGATGAACGTGTCTCCAGTGCGCTAGAGATCGCCTGTGCTGGTCTGTGAGGGAGGTCTATGTATATTAATGAACGGCATAGGCTGCTAGGTAAAACTATGATTTCGCCTTCTCTCTACAAACTTGTTGTCTAACGTTGATTTGTAATGCAAAGTATAATATAATGTCTGAACACAAGTGCGGAATTGCGCCTTTGAAATTTAATGAACTAAGGCAAGGATTCGGCTGTAAGCAACACGAAATGCTCGATTAATTGTCTCGAAAGCTGGTTTTTGTTCGTGTCTTTTCACCAGCTATGACTTTACTATCACTAGTTTCTATTATCACCTTATGTACACCTTCTGTACCGTAGCAATTTATCTTAGTCGTAGTTTTGTTTTCTCATATTCATAAATTCTCTCTCATTAGAAAGTAAATTTTAACTCGTACTTTGCGTTGAATTTTACAATGGAAACATGTAAGGCCCTGTTCGAGAGATCAAGCTTTATTCCAGTAATATACAGATCCAGAATACTACACAATTACGCCAATATCTTATTGATGTCAATATCTAATTTTCGAAAAGTTATATGTCACAATAGATGTTTAGCAGAACCGACATGGTCTTTGAAAAATGGGCGCGGAAAGGTCGCCAACAAACTTTTTTAAAAATTGTAATCGACAATCACCAATGGTTATTATTGGTCAAAATTATAACGATCACCGTCTACCTACATCATGAACCATATTTGTTAGACCTAGTATATAATATATATAACAGTAATGTACGATCTCAATCCACGCGACCAGCCGGAGCGTGGTCGGGTGTCACGCTCTGCACGGGACCTTTATCTCCCTCAGCTCCAACTTTTCACAATTTTTTGGGCTTCAAGTTAAAGGTTAAAGGGAAAAACGTGTCCTCTTTGTTACGGATTTAGGTGCACGTGTTCCTTCTCAAATGTCAAGTTTGTAAGCAATTTATTTTTTGAGTACTTGTCCAATTCTACGGCAGCCGAAGTTTGTTTGTTATTAATTAGTTTGAGGTTTTTATCAGATCTCGTCAAAGCGGGCTTCAGTTGTGGTGGAAGAAGTTAATATAAAATTCTGCTATTTTTAGTGAACAGCAAATATTTTATTTTGTTTGACTTAAGTAGAACACTTACCGTGTTCTTTGCCTTACATTCCGATGAGGAACAAACATATACAGAAACTTGCATATCAAACCTGAGCCCTGAGTGTAAGTTTTTAACGTAACTTTACGTCACGAACGCGTTTGCGTTTCCCATATAAATAACATTATCACTTACGCGTTCGTAAACGTTTTTTTACGTCAAAAGAAACTTACACTAGAGCCCCTGCTTCAATAAAGCATACAAAGTAATTTCGTCTGACGTATGAGTGTATAGATTCTTAAAGAGTATAGGTAGCGGGGTGTAAATCCTCTGGAATTAAAAGCGTCCATAGGCGACGACAACTGCTTACCCACCAAGCGGACCGTATGCTCTTTTGCCACCGTCGTAGTAAAAAAAGTTTCTTGTTTCCCTCCGGAACTTTTTTATTCCTATTACATCGCGCCACCGAACAACTAATTCGAATACCCAATTTATGCAAAATAAATAATTAAATAAAGGTACGAAACACAATATATATATTCTATCTATTTAAGCACATGAACGATATGATGCTACATGATACGATTTTACGTTTATCGTGAATGATATTAACGTAATAGGAGTATAAATTCAATATTTATGAGTAGCTTTTCAGTGAAATTTAATAACCTTAGGAAACCCTATTTTATTAAAACGGGACTTAACGCTATAAACTTTAACGTGATCCCGGATCTAAAGACCATCAGGACTTATGATCAAGAAGGTCAAATAAAATCGTTAGTATGAATCGCCTTATGCCATCACAATCCTACTTACCTGGATATGTCTGCTAATGCTTTGCTTAGTACCTACAATTAGCATCAAAACTAAGTGATACCTTTTGAACTATGTCGGTTTCACTTCAATTTCCAACTGCGATACGAAACCGTCAAATAAAAATTGACTATCAAAACTCATTGCGCACATACATACCTTCAAGAAAAGTGCGTACTCCTATCTTAAAGGCCGGGAACGTCTTTTGATTCCCCTGGTGTTGCCGGTGAGCATGGGCGACGATAATTGCTTACCATCAAGCAATCCGTCTGCTCGTTTGCCACCGTTATCACCTAAAAAATCATGAGTTTCAGACAGTTGAGACATTCAGGATCTCAAATCAATATTCTCGTCAAAAGATATACATGTAGGTACTCTAACATGCATTAGAAATAACTCCCCAGGAAACACCCTGATGGCTTTGAGGCACGGAAGAGCAAGCAGTCGAGGTTCCGTGACAAAGCCGCATTAGTGTCGGAGCACACTATTATTCGGAGGTGGGAATGGTTCGCGTGGTGATGCTTTATCATGAATTGTTCTTTAATTAAAGCTTGGGAACAAAGGAGACTAGACTCCTGTTTTGTACTGCGTCGCTGGTGGGTGGCGGACAGCGGCGATACCGCGAACAACGATATTCGTAAATTTCGGGCGATTGACTCTGTCATTCTTATGACGTCTTAATTTGAGTAAAAGAGAAAGATGCCCGAAATATACGAACTTCGACGTTCGCAGTACCACCTCAGGTATGTCCAGCACATGGTAAATTATCGTAAGCCTATGCATGTTCCTCAAGAGAATTCCATAGCCTAATGTGTCCTAGAGTTAAATAAGTTCCACTTGTAGATTTTATATGATTATGTGTTGACAGAATCTTCTGTATTACATACACCTAGCTTTGTATTCAGAACGTCTACCATGGTTGACATTTTATCGTCTTTTGCGCTATCCGTCACTTTCGCACTCACCCACTTGTTAGAGCGTGACAGATATTGTGACAAGTGATAAAAACCGGACCATATTAGGCTAGCAGGATAGTTTATTTGTTTTTCAGTCCCGCCAGATTGTAAAGGCTCACCATACGGACGCCTGCAACTCGTCGTCAGGGAATTGGATTACTAGAGCTTTTGAATTTTTAAGGAATTTAAACATGCCATTATATGCTGTCCTATAGAACTAGCAAAATTATGCAAATTGTGATGTTAACCCTATTAAATTTTGATTTTAATAACGGCTCTACAAGTAGGTACCTCGTTACAATCTCCAAACAGAATTTAAGAGCAAAGGTGCGAATTTATTTTTAAATTTTGTTTTAAACTTTTTGCCACAATAGACCTTTCTTTCCGAAACCATCCAAAGTTGATCAACTTTTTACTTGGTAAGCGAAGAAATACTGTATAAGTTTTATTTTTGTATTGGTATATTGGGTGGCTTCATAAAACATAGGTTGGTTTAAATTTAATTTAAAATTGATGTTGATGTTATCTACTTGTCTCACTCCTTAAGTTTATTACTTGATATCGCGATCTCTATCAGATCTGAACTGATTTTGTTGTTGGAAGAAACAAAGTCTATTTCTCTATACACCGTCGACACCGTGACAAAGTTCTTGAAATATGAACCGGAATATATTATTTTGCTCTATTTTCGTAGCTCCTCCACTCGCCCCGCTATTATCAGTGTCTCCATCCACGTCCACGCTTTCTAATGGCGTCGCGTGACCGCCGCGCCGGGTAATTTGCGTCGCGTGCGCCGCTCGCGTGTGGCGTGTGGCGGGTGGCGTGCAGCGGCGACACGCAGGGCCATCCCTCGGCGTGAACACTCGGAAAAGTCAAGAGAGTGTTGGAAAAGCAGTATTTTATCCTTGGATGTGTTTGCGGCTTCGCTTGTGGTGTGCTTTATAAGGTCCGTTTCCCCCTTATTAAGGAGTGTAGATACCCAAAAATAAAGAGTTAAGTACATAAATATAATGTCAATCGTACGGGTCTATCGTAGGGTACGGGGCTCAATTACCAACATAACATAAAAATTGTTATTTTGCGCCACCTGCACTTTAGTTGGGTTTTAACTACGAATGTCATAAAAATATTTTACACATACACAAAATATATCATTATTCTCATGCTTTGTGAGTTCTTATAATCAGCTAGGTACGTATATTATTTGAAATTAAATACAACACCAGCATAACGTGCTATTTGTAGTTATTTGAAATGTTTCCGTTCAATTTGGCTGGATTGGTGGTACAAATCCGTAAACCTCGTTAGCAAAGCATGCAACTGCACTGGCCAAAGGTTAACGAAGTGTTTCCTCGTACTCATAAAACAAGGCAAACAAAACTGTTATGGTCAATGCTTAACTTCGTGGAACTAAACTAACTAGGCTCATAGATTTTGTGGTCTTATTTGGTAATTAAACCTTTACGAGTAAAGCTTTTGTTTCGACGCAACACACTTTTATATTACTTTTATTTCAAAAAAACTAACGTGAATGTTTAGTCAATTTTAGTAACTTTATCTGAGGTAGGCAGCAATTGGTAGCCAAACAATATCTACTGAGATGTATCATGCATGGCTGCTCGCTCACTTGGCAACAATTTGGCGTCTTCAAAATAAAAAGATGTCGCCGTGACATCCCCCAGTGAGGCAAGGGACTAACTAATAAGAACACTTACAATTTGACCATACTCGCTCATAATCCACCACTTGGGTCTTGTGTGACGTTGTCGAACCGACCAACCGTTTCCATTCTTCGGACCGATGTCTTCACCTATTTATTAATAAATATCGTAATGAGTTTTTATGTAGCTACGTAAAAAACTAGGTATTTACCTAAAGGTACCTAGATATATGTATATGGTGACTAATTTGTTAGCAACCTTGTATAAAAGCCTTATAGTTAAATATAATAAAAAATAAGTAAAATAAGTAGTTATTATTGTCCAATTGTTCCAGTATTTCATACAAATGCATATTTTCGGTAACAAAAAATTCTTAAAACTTTATAAAATATTCTTCGTTAAGGCCACAAATACATCGCATCCTAACTTCTAGAGGCAGATCTACTTAATGGACTGTACAGATTAGATTTAATTAGACGCGCTATATTAAGACTGAAGAGTCATACGTTGAACCTCCCACGTCAATAAGAACTGACCTTGCTAACCAGTCGATACATGACTCAATTGAAGACGTGAAGATTGCCAGAGCTACCTATCAAGATAATAAAGAAAATGATTGACTTAAATTGTGTGTCAGTAACCTTTGGACTACGAGTATAACCTGTTGTTTCATTTAAAAAATTTATCCAACTTAGACGTATACCGGGTGTGGCCTGTAATAGGAGCTTTAACTTTAGGTAACGTTTCTACACCACAAACGTAGCAACATTTGTTCTACGACTTTTTAAAATAACGTATAGTTTAATAAATATTAATAAAAAAAGATTTTCTAAGCAAGCAATGTATTACGAAAACTATGAAGTTTGTAGGCTGTCAGTAAACGTCAACTAGACTATTGGATGCTGTTCATTGAAAATACTATTTAGTTTGTTTCAAAAAATCACAAGTAATAAATTACCCAACTGTGTAAAGTTGTAGAACAAATGTTGTTACATTGGTGGTGAAGAAGCGATCCTTATTTTTTTTGCTCCTATTACAGGCCGCACCCGGTATACTCAAGACTGCCTTGACTTAGGTTTAGGTACGTAGGTACGTTTTATGCTAACTAAAACAATTGTTTTTGAAGTGTTTTTGTTTATGAATATGATGACGAATTGATGAGTGTAATATTGCGCAGTGGATGCAAATTGGGTGTTGATGCTGATGACGCGACAGAAAATAACCGCATTCTTAGGTTATTGACTTCCATTTATTTTATACCACGACGGTGGGAAACAAGCATACAGCCCGCTTGATGGTAAGCAGTTACCGTAGCATATGAACGCTTGCAATTCCAGAGGATACTCATGCGCGTTGCCTACCCTAAAAGTTGTTGGAGCTCTGGGAACCTTACTCACCGTCAGGAACACAACACTACATACCTGAAAGATAGCAGTGCTATTATGGCTGTAATCTTCTGTAAGGAGGAGGTACTTCCCCAGTTGGTCTTCTCCAGACTCGAGCGTGATGGTACTTCGCTGTGCCCTACCTCTCATTGTTGGACGTAGTTTGACATACCGGGTCCAAAACTTTATTAAAACATTTTGCATATAAATCAGATAACACATGAACGATGTACACAACGAAAACGTTAAATAATTTAGTCCTTAAGGAAGTGAATAACCTTAGCTCAGCATGATGAGAGTCTAATTTCTAATGCAGGCTTATCACCATTAGTAATGGGAGCAGCCGGTGGTAACTGCAGTGGTGACGTGCGGCACGCGAGGTTCCCAGCACGCTATGATGGCTTCTCCTTTGGATCCTATTCGACTGCTTTATACAGGATACAAGGGGTTGATAAGCCGTTATCATTTACATGACTAACGTTTTTGAAGAATAGCTTTATTAGTAATAATTAAAAATATATATTTATTAGCACAAGGATAAATCCTTGAAACTAGTTACAATAATAGTTGAAAACATAGTAACCATATTTGGAAACTTTTTTATACAACGACGGTGGCAAACAAGCATACAGCCCGACTGATAGTAAGCAGTTACCGTCCATGGACGCCTGCAACTCCGGTGGATTCACATACGCGTTGCCTACCCTTAAAGTTGTTGGAGCTCTGGGAGCCTTACTCACCATCAGGAACACAACACTACATACCTGAAATGTAGCAGTGGTATGGTTGTGATCTTTTGTGTCAACTACAAATTCTTCTACTAATGTAAGATTCCATTAACTTTAGTTAAATAGTACCGATTGCTCTATATGATCTAAAGCAGTTCCTATATGTATGTACTCCGCACGATACTCGTACGTGCGACTAAAATCCTAAAAAAGTTTAGCGAACACGACATGTCGTGTCACAGAATTCTAGGAACATTTATCCGGTTCAAGTATAGACTAATCTCAAACGTTATCTATATAACGGTTGCGTTTTTCAGACAAAAAATAAAAAACCTAACCGAACTGTTACCAATTTCAGTTGTAAAATAGAAGACGTAAATAATACTCGTAACGGTACCAACGCACGAACATCTGCAAGAAATATCAGAAAGAAAACCGCATCGGGAGATGAAAAAGAACGACCCGCCTTACAGAAATAAAACTATATGAACACCGTTAACATATTCAGGTTTTAGAACCATAAACGCCGATAACGTAACTCTCAACCAAAAGAGTATTCAACAAAAGTAAAAGCTTGTTTTATGTCCGTTTACGAGTATAGCACTTTAACACCTCGGCTATTGTTAGAAATGTTAGAATCATCTCGAGTTTAGCCTCGAAATGACAGTACCGTTCAGGTACGCCTAACGGTTAACTTTTTAGACTAGATAGTGAGACCACCCAAATTTCAACACCTTTTGTCTCGCGTGTAAGAACAATGTGCTGTTTTTTTGACCTGGAGAGGATAACTGTATGCTAAGTGACCTTTTTTATTACTTGCTTTGTTATTGATTTACCTTTTTAAATCCCATTGATGGATTATCCGTTTTTTTTTCTAATGGCCAGTGGTGTTTATGTAGGTATACTTATTATGATCCGGGACTGCGGACGTTATCTGTTTATTCAAATATTTATATGAAATCTAGCCTAGCCTTACTAAGATTAGTTTAACCTTATTAAGACTAGGTTGGTTTGTGTAAGATTGTCCCCAAATGTTTATTTAAAGGTATCAGCTACCTTATCTTAGATCTTGATTTATCAAAAGTTGGAACTGTGTTTTCTTTCTGTGTTTAGAATTCATGTTATTTGAATATTCTTGACAAACATTCAGGTTTCTTGAATAACGCGACCGGATTTAGCTAAGTATGCTAAAAGACAAAAATATATCGCATAAATATTTAATATGTTTTTGCGGCTTTCACATTGTAACCGGTTCTGTTTCTGTGAATTTTATTCTAACTAATGAAGCATATAAAATATTCTAATAACCATACATCGTTATCCCGGGAGCGAATTCGATTTGACAGTACTGAAAGATTATAAAAAACAGTCAAAAACAGAAATGACATTCGTGTAGAGAACGTTAATACCTACGACTTGTATAATTATTTTATTGAATATCAATGCTATCGTACCTCCATACTTGACTTGATTAGTACTTAAAAAGATTACCTATTAGGTACGCAACCTCATCAGTCACTTTAGACATTAGTCATTCTTGATTAATCTGTATTTGTAAAAACATAATCAAATAGAAGTTGCCTTTTAAAATGGTTCGAAGGAAAATAACGTGTGATGAATTTGTGGGATTGTTTATACAGGATTATTATGTGGGATGTTTATCAGGTTAAAACTATTTTGCTCGAAGTGCAATGTTAGTTTTTGTCAAACAAAATCTTCTCTGAAACGTCATTTTAACTCTGAAAGACACACTTTTCTCAAAAACTTCGTGCTAGTTATGATGAACTTCTTGGAGGCGTATAATGTGTAGGCAGAAAAGTCTGTTTTTCCTAAATGGACAGTCTGTTTTACTACTTCTACAACAAATTTATATTTGCTCCCGCGATAACGATGTATGCTAATAACATAACTATGTCCTTTAACATAACAACTTTCGTCATAAAGACACACGTGTGATTTTTGTGTGGGAACTCTACAATTATTATTTTTATAAGCTTATTTTTAACCTGCCTTGTCTTTTGTTTCAGGTAATGGAGGCAATGTCTGAGTTTTTCCTGTCATCTAACATTCCGTCCGAAATCTATTCTCGTACTCACGTGGCTTAGAAGATTTTTTATATTAATATAACACTTTATACATATATATTCTTGAACTGTCGGTAATTCTCTTGAGCGGTATGTCCCGTCATAGCTTTTACGAAGTTGACAAGGAGTTTGAATTATACATGAAACGTTGTCGTAAATAGATACCTATAAACTATGAGATGATACAATGTCCCTAAAATCGCTAGTATTTAAAGGTGACACATTTTTCTTTGGCATTGTAACAACTGTCTTCTAACTTTTTAGCAGATAGGAAGTCGAAAACTGAGGGAATATTACTTTACCTTTCGTCTCATCAGAACTGTGAGTTCAGATTTCAATGTTTTAAATTGGGGGATCAAAATGCTATTGCCAGCTTGAGGCTTCTGACATTTAAATTTTGCGAAAAATAAAGACAAAGATTAGCACAAATTACACACTTCATTTGGTTTTCTGTGTTATAAAGATTTGTATATAAAAATACAGGCACGTGACAATTATATTTTTCTCCCTTTCGGAATCAGATCATGAGATTCTTTGCAGGCTTCCAACTTCCAATCATAACAGAATTTGTCCTACCTAGTTATCTTGGTATTATCAGACCAACTGATGTAAAACAAAATCCGTATCGACGGACATTAAATCAGCCAAGCTCAAACAATAGCAATAATGGCGAACCAAATCCTGTCTATAAACCGTAAACAGCTTCATAAAAACTATTCGTAAAACGTTCACATCGTGGCGTAACGTCACGTTCCGCGCAGTCACGTTCTTTTATATTTTTCTACATCACCAAACATGATCATCCAAATCAAAAAGGTCACATGTATGCGTGAGTGTCATACTATCTTTAGCCATTTCGGGGTAAAAGGTTAGTAGAGATGTGTGCTTTGTCCGAAACTGGTCGGTGAAGGCCGGCCGCTATCGCTGCTCGCTCGATAGATCGCGTTGAGTACCTACCAACACAAAGGTTAGCTAGAGTTTTTGCACAAAACAGTCGCACATGTGGCTCGGTTGCAGATTACATAATCATATTAGCAAAAACACTGGGCTCTTGAGAAAAACATGTTCAACGAATTATTATCACTACGCGAACGTGTACACTCTTGTAACTATTGTTCATGGGGCCTTTAGCTTTAAGCAACGGGTCATTTATGGGGATAAATAGAATAATGAATAATAAAATTGAGTTTTGACTGAATCATCCGTTTTTCTTATAATTATAACATACCGTGGCAGTAGGTAAAATGTTTTTGGCAAACAGGAAAAAAATCATGTTATTCCAGCTTGTGTATGACCCAAATAGTATAAAACAATATTTCATTATAATTGCGGATGAATTAAGAGTATCGAGGCATACCTATAAGGCTAATGATAAGCTATTATATAGTGTTATTTTGTATTTTTTTCCGCCTGTATAATTATTTTACGATCTCGGCATAATTATTTGCCACGCAACTAGTACGTCTGTTTTAGGCTCGTAGTCTGAAATCAGGACATAAATCTGGTAATAGATTTAAAACACATTTGGAGCCCACAATCATGACCTAACACAACAAGGAAGGCAGTTTGTCGTGATTGACGTACCGCATGTCGTGACTGACGCATGTGTTGATACTGAAATCAATAGGTTACATAAATAAGTTTCTGTCAAAAATGTAATTTTTGGTACAAGATGTTATTGTAGACTACTTTGTTTGCACTAATAGACGGAGAGCTAGCGACCAAATCGGTCACGTGGCTTCGGCTGTATTGAAACTCCGTTAGCTACTTCCCTGAACAACCTTTTCCTATAATCTTCGTGCTGGCAGGCCGCGAGCGGTGGGTGCGGGTGTAATGGGGTGGGAAAAAAGAAAAAAAAATGTGGGCTCAGCGACTTATATTTTTTTTTCAAACAGTTGCTTTGTACTCCCTGTGCAACCAAAAAAAAATTTAATCGATCGGGTGGTGGGAAGGGAGGGGGTTGCCAGCGTTAATTAAAAGTACCAAAATAATAATAATTTTCGTTTGGGCTCAGCTGTATTGGCTTTTTTTTCTGACGCGAGATTAATCAATATATAAGCCCCAACAAAATAGCCATGGAAAAATATCGGTGGGAAGGTAACGAAAAAAATTATTGAAATTCTCGGATCTTTCAGTGTAGATCTTGGAAAAATTCGTTTGTCAAATGTATGGAATAATAAAACAAATTGAAGACATCGTCGTAATTTCTCAATTTATTTCATACATTATGAAATAATATCTCATAGATTATAGGAAAAGGTTGTTCAGGGAAGTAGCTAACGGAGTTTCAATACAGCTGAAGCCACATGACCGATTTGGTCGCTAGCTCTTATACTATAACATAACTACTCATCGAGAAGATTCTAACAAGCCTTACACGCCACGGGTTTATCTTGTGTTTTTAGAAGTTCCTATGGTTACCTTCTGGCTCCACCATCAGATCAGATCAGTGGTACCATAATATTGCCTTGTTACCGAACTTACATCATCAACTTCCTCGCTTTGTCCCGGCATTAGCCACGGCTCATGACGACGAGCGCACGACTCGGCACGCGTTTGGAACCACACCCTAGGTTCACTTGCACACTGCAACCGGTTTCGACATACAAAAAATGCGAGTGTCCTGAGAGCCTAGGGCCGGTGGGAACCTTCTCACGGCGGTGTTCCACCCCAGTTCCTAACTAACCTACCATTACTCCTGTCTCGGTAGAATAACGATAACATACCAGTTAGAATTTAGGGCTAGACTAATTTATACCGGAGGAAATCGTTCAGAGTGAATGCGCGATGAAATAAGTGAAGTTACTATAATTTCCATGGTAATGGATGGATTACAATCTTACAAATTTTGGAGTTGTAAGCGTCATATGATTCTGGGTAGATAATCTTACAGAGAAGAAATATAATATATGTTATCTATGAAGTATCTGAAAATTAGATGAGGAATCTAATAATGTTGTAAATGTTGAAAAATTCGACGAGGAATCTAATAATGTGGTAAAAGATGTAAATTTTGAAAAAATATACGAGATACATGATGTATCATGACACGATTTCTTATGAAAATTAATTGGTTTTTGAATTTTTGAATTTCATTTTCATTCATTCAATTTGATTAATTGAATTTCGAATCTTTCCGTGAAAGAGCTTTTCCTTTGAAGGTCTCCTTACCTTGGTACATTTTGGTTATTTCGCAGACATAGCTATATAAATAAAGTAAATTATCGGTTATCTTTTGTCAGGTTCGCATAATAGAGGCCAACTCTGATAGTGGCGATAAAAGCAAAACCTAACCTGGTTCGTTTTGGCTAATTGGCGTAAATTTCCAGTCAGCTCGTTTCTCACAATAGCCGGGGAACGGCGTAACATTTAACACAATCGGGTTGCGTGACGTGAGAAATCATTTAGATCGGCCCATTCTAATGGCTCGTTGGGTCATGCTTGTGGGATCTTCTAGCTCACAGCTGGGTTTAAGAAGGGCATAAGAAGCCGCGTCTCGTGGGTAGACTATGTTATGGATGAAAAACTAGTTAGCTATTAAGCATTAACCTGTAATAAATAATATAGTTGTCGTTGAATCAGCTTTTCTATGAATTAGTTTTTATCGTTGCTGCTGGCCTAATATGGTTGGATTTTTATCACTTGTCACAATCTACTCGTATCACGCTTCAACAACTGTGTAAGTGCGAAAGTGACGGATTGCGCAACAGGCGACAAAATGACAACTATACTATCTGTTCTAAAACGATAATCGACATGTACTTGTTACTATGACATTGGAGAAGTGGATACTAAAATCGAGACGAGGAAGGCGGACAATGGATGAAAGTAAATACAGAATTTCTTTCTGTTTCATTCTGATGTATTTATCTCATACGTGACGCCACCAAATAAATACAAAACTTTTGATATAGAGATATTATGGCTTCGGATTTGGACATCGTTATATTATGTTTGGTTTTTTTATTGTCGATAGCTGACAGCCAGCACTATTTCACAAAATCAATCGTTCTTATTAATGTTCTACATTTATTAAGATACGTCGGACTATAGGGGGCAGTATGAGGGCAAGGTAAAGTTTACAAAAAAATCTTAACTTACGAGTATTATAATGTCTAGGTACATGTGTAATGGAGTTTTTGCACCACAACTAGCAACATTCGTCAAACACCTCGGGGAAGCACTTGCATCTCGCTGGGATAGATCCCTGTCTCGCGTATTGGGCTGGCTGAGGGCTCGTATAATTACTTCAATAATTAGAGCGACCAGCATGTGCATTCGTGGCACCCGCCACAAATGGAAGACAGCAGCGAAGTTATTCGGCTTCGATGATGGTGCCGCCCTTCCACACGCCGACTGACCTACGAACTCTTTCTGCCACTATTTTATTTTACGTCTACCTATTTGTTTAAATTTTTTGTGTTCTTCATCATGTTACAATAAAAATAGTTCATGTGTAACATAGTTAATAAATTAGTTACCCGTTATCATTTGTTCATCTTTAAATTATGAATGTGTAAATACTCTTTGAAGTTGAGTTTTATTCCTTTCTCACAGCTGCAATTGTCTGAGTGACGGATAAAGCCAAACGAAATTTTCGGCATTTTGACTTATGTATAGTCTTAGTACGTTTATAAATAACGTAGTTATATAGTTGCTATGATATTTGGAATTTCACATCTTAAATACTAGGTATTTACCAAATACTCGAATGTGAATTGATTGATTTGCGAACCTTACCTATCATTCTGACATGCCACGAAAATGCCCTCTGGAGTCCGACGTATGTTTATTAATGTTCCCCTTAATTGCGCCTTAATTTCAGTAACTGAGTGCAGGTAAATTGTTTAGGGTAATATACGGATACGATGCTCGTCATTTTATCCCCTAATACGTCATGTGTCTCTTTCGCATGTATATAATTACATTAATTACCTACGGTGACAGACGATAAAAACCCGATTAGCTTACGAAATCTACTCTTATAATATTTCTGGAAATACTAAGAAGTCGAGTTTTAATCATGAAAAACCATGAGAATTGCTTTCGTTATCGTCATTACGATAGTACACGGTATTGCTGGGTTGCCTTAGCAACATAGCTCACTGGCACGCAAGGATAGCAATCGAAATGAGATCCTAGTATTGTTGTTTCAGTTTATTAAACAACCGTTAGTTCCGCTTCATTGTTGGTATTGTTGATGCCACCTGTATTTATACGTCAATGGGCTCAGAAATATCGCACTCTTCGCCTCCCAGGTGCATAAGTACCCTCTTTGATCGGAAATATCATAAGCATCATCGCCTACTCTACACCTCTACAGTGTTTAGTATGGTTGAGTTGACGGAACACAGAAGTTTTTTTTCCAAACTCAAACTCAAACGTTTATTCAGTAGGTGGGCCACAAGGGCACTTTTACACGTCGAGTATACAAAAGAAGAAACATTTTAAACTACACCGGTTCTAACCTGAAACTCTGACCCGAGAAGCATTTTGACTTTTATGACCGTCAAGAAACTCGGCGGGACTTATTTTTTCAAAACAGTATTACAAAAGATATCTTAAACATATTACATAAAAAATCGTTATTCTTTAAGAAAGAGAAGGGAAGAGAGAAGAATTAGTGCTGAACTACGAAACTACGGTCTACTAAAATCTTCGTCGTTTCTTGTTTTACCCAATTCTGGACCGTGGGACCAAATAATGGTGTTCATTGTAGAAAATTCTAAATCTATAAATTCCCTTATAAATGTAATACGTATGTACATTTTTCGCGTAATAGGCCATAACTTCGCATGGGTCATCAAGTTAAGCACTTTATTGTAAATAATAATGACGCCGCTTGCCAGTGGTAGGTAATTTAATTAGAATATTACTAACACTATCAATACGAGAGTCATGAATGTTTACTTTGAGCATGACCGAATGGTTTTATATCATTTCTATAAAAGGATACCCTGTAATGTTGCACGTATGTACTTCACGTCAATGTCATCTCGGGTCACGTCGTTATTGTTCTTTGTTTACCTCCTTGTAACGTTACTTCCAATTATACCTATTATTAGAACTACAGATGTGCAAGTTGCGGAAAGTTCTCGATAGTTTCGAAAAGTTCTCTGATATGTTAAGAAACTTGCACATGAAATATAGGAATTTTAAATTAATAAGTCTCTGTCCAAAATTACATTTTTGGTACAAGCGTTAAATGCCGCCTGTAGGTAGATTTTTTTACAAAATCATCAACTTACTCATCGAGAGGATTCTAACGAGCCTAAAACAATGGGTTTATCTTTTGTAGGTATTTTAAGAGTTGCTATGGCTACCTTCTGACTCCAGCATCAGATATGATCAGTGGTACCATAATATTGTATTGTCACCAAACGTGCTATATTTCAACTCAATCCGTTAATCAACCTAACTCAATCAAGTTAAGTTGCAATACTTAGGTAGGTACATATTTCCATACTTAATTGTCAAGTTAATAAAAGCTGGTAAAAACTGGAAAGTTTCAATTCCCAGACCAAGTCTATCGGTGTCCGGGGCAGAATTTGAACCCGACGCAATTTCACCATTCATCTGTTGCCCTCACCAACTACTCCAACTAGATCATCTGGCTACCTACTCTACCTGCTAGACTATACCTACGTACACACTAACCGAAGGACGGGAGGCGGCTTAAAAAACCAGAGCAAATCAAATTATTCCATAAAACTCCTAGCTCTGCTTTAAAGCCATACTAATCTCATCTGAATCTGAAAACGATTCTTCCATGTGGACGCAAATTGCGGGTACTTTGGAAAGCTACAAGTCACTACATATAGTATTTACACTCATCACGGCTGAAGCTGTCATTAACACACCTCGTTGCCCGTTATGTTAATGTCTAGATAAGTTGAGATGACAATATTGAAAATAACAACGGATACAGGGCAAGTTTGAAACCGGTTCCCACATTAAACAATGCGTACATGAAAGAATACCAGTTATTATCATCTGAGCTGAGAATAAGTCTTTATTAAAGGAATTTGAGTGAAACAAAATTGATTCAAATTAGCTTAGAAAATATACGCGTCGACTTGAGAACCTCCTCCGTTTTTTTCGTCGGTTAAAAATATTAGGTACGTTCACTTTTCTAACAAAAAGACATCGTTTTTAAACAATTGAGCACCACAATAAATCTCTCTCCCAGATAATCTCGACCGCAGAACCAATGAATGAAATTTCGCACGGATTGTCGTTTTGCTGCGCCGAATTCGCCCTTGTGCCGTCGTGTTACAGTCCCGGGTCGCGAGCGCGTGACGTCACGATGCGCGCGGCAACATGGCGGCCGTGACGTAACGTGCGTTTCCTTTCGCGTCGCCTTCACCTTGACATTTGAATTTGATTCTCGGACGTGTCGCGCCGCTTGGCGCTTGTTACATAATTATTTGGGCGCATTTCCACATAGTCTTTTGACAGCTTGGTGACATTTCAAAGCCATAGTACGTCTACCACGAGTTGCCACAGCTGATATACGTCACGGTTTTTTATGTCGATTTATTAGGTTTTGCACAATTTCTCCATACAAATACTTTATATACTTCGAAGTAGACGCTAGCGAATTATTTTTTGTCAACTCGTGGTAGAGCTATTGAATTGGTACTGGTAGTGACCCTGCCCACTGGGCCAGACCAGTCTTTAATTTACCTTTAATGGCCGCTGACTAGCGATCGTCTTGACCGTTGTCTATTTTCAAAACAGAGACCACAAAATGTAACTTTCTACAACAGGCCATGGTTGTCATCAGTCCATATAAAAACAAGTCAAATGTCATTCAACATTTACAGTGCATTTTTACATTAATAATGGTGGTATGTATACTAAGAACATTATCAGACGCTTGGAAAGTGTCATTTCAAGACATTTTTACAACTTTTTCTAAATATATTGAGCACTGGTGTCGCCATTTTTATTACAAGACCTTTCAGTATCACTAAACACATAAAACACCCACCAGGTTTTAAGACGTAGAAATATGAAATAATAGGTTCTTACATAAGTAAATAAATACGTAGTACAATCTTGAGTATCGACCAAATTAATGCTATAGAAGAGGGTAAATCATGTTTCATAAGGCGAATATTGCTCGACATGTTTCGCTCCGTAAAGTTTAACATTTTCGTCGGTCAGCCCAATGCGAACGGCTCATGGTTTCGGAGCGAAAAATGTTGAGCAATTATCGACTTATAAAACGTAAGTTACCCGCTTCTATAGCTAGTATGTGAGTTTCATAGCACACTTGTTTTTCGGAATTATATGAAAATGATTCTTAGACAACGTTGAAAATATTGATAACAACCGTGGACGGGCGAAAATGAGTACGTAGCCGTACGGTCGGATCTAGATCTCTTTTCTGTATCTTTCTAATTTTTCTATTTTAAGCTTCTATACAATGTTTGTATATTTTCTTTTATATCTTTTTATGTATGTACGTAAACCTGCCGTGATTCTCTCACCTGATGGTGTCATCGGACGATCAGCGTTGGCTACCGCTAGTAACATGCTGAGATGAGGCCACTTCGTGTCACATTTTGTATTTTCTCTTCTTATTTTGTTTGTTTATAAATAATTTTTTGTAACGATACTAATTACGAAATTTAAAAAAATGGTACTAAACAACGCAATTGATCCTAAAGGCTTTAGGCTAAAGCCAATTTGTCAAAGGTAGATACAGGCAGGCAGGATACTTATTTGACAGCTTGGCACACCATGTTGTACTTACAATTGCTCATCTTTTTTTTACTTCCTTAACCTAACCTACCTTCCTAACCTAACCTACCCTACCTAAGTACATAGGTAGGTTTAAAGAATATATCTGTTGAAATCATCCTTCTTATCTATGTCATGATATAAGATATATGAAGCACGTAATATTTTTATACCAGATCCGTGTAGAAGTTTAAATAGCAACCGATATCAGTACAGGTCAGACCTAAATAAAGGCATACAATATCGACTGATAGCGATAAAGCGATCAAGATAACATTCAGGTGATCCAAATGACGCAAATTGAGATTATGCTATCGGATACGTGCGTCCAAACGTGACAACGCAAAATTGTGAGACAGCTTTGATAATATCATTTACAGCCTTCAGCCTTCACTGGAGCTAACCTGATAGTACATTGTTATCATGTCAAAAAACGCCCACGGCAGAGCAAAATATCAGAACAGGTAAGCAACCGTATGACCTGATCGAAGAAAACGAACACGCCAAAGATAAACTAGTCTTGTTGCCGTATTGTTAAATAAGCGACACAATTTTAACGTTTTCTACTTAAATTACTATGTATTGATATGCCGATACGAAGCAACTAAACCTCATTCATAAAACGTCTATACAACTTTGTCCATTTCTAACTAACACAAACGTCGAAATTACGGAAAGACACAAAGAATTATCAACGAATTTTTGAATTTTATACCCATTTAAATGTCCTAACAGGTTTTTGCGATGATCTAATATTATAAATGCGAAAGTAACTCTCCCTGTCTCTCTGTCAGTTTACCTCTTCACGGATAAACCGCTGAACCAATTGGGATGAAATTTGGTATGGAGAGAGTTTGAGCTACGAGATTTTTTTTTAATCCCGCAACCGTACTCTAAAGACGGGCATGGCTGGACGATGAAGTCGCGGGGAAAAGCTGGTATGTTATAAGCTGAAAACCTTTATACTCAGTCTTTTTTTTTTATTAATAAATATTACAGAACATCCTTACACAAATTGACTGAGCCCCACGGTAAGTGGGTATTCAGCTAACGATACGTATATATACAAATACTAAAATACATAGAAAACGGCCATGACTCAGAAACACACAGATAAATTCCCTTACTGGGATTTGAATCCAAGAGCGTTGGCTTCATAGGCAGGGTCACCCTGTCGACCGACCTGGCCAAACCTGTCGTCAAGTCTAGTATATTTAAAGACGGACTACTAATTTAATTATGTCACGAAAATAAAAATGCCACAGTTGTATCGGAAATCCCACGTTGCACAAACGAAACAGGAAAAATCAAACAGACACAACTTTATAAGCCATAAATAAAGTTGTATGATCTAAGTATTTACTGCGTTACCTCCGTAATAAATACAATATTTTTCCATTATTTCAACTAGTAATTTTTATCATAATTACTTAATTTGTTACTGAGATAATAGCTAATAATTAATAATATAAGATATTGAAATAATTAGGTAAGTTCTAAGAATACTTATTTATCTCGTCACCGTAATTCGATTTAATTCTAAGATTATCAACAGTCATATTCTTTTTTCAATTTGATTTTGAAACCTCGTTAATATGTATTTAATTTATTAACAAAATATGTTTTTTTTTTTTATGACAAAAGGTGGCAAACGAGCAGACGGTTTGCCTGATGGTAAGCTATTACCGCAACACCAGGGGAGTCACAAGCGCGTTGCCGACCTTTAAGGGGGGTTGGAGCTCTGGGAACCTTACTCACCATCAGGAACACAACACTACATACCTGAAAGGTAGCAGTGCTATTATGGCTCTGGTCTTCTGTAAGGAGGAGGTACTTCCCCAGTTGGGCTTCTCCAGATTCGATCATGATGGTACTTCGCGGTGCCCTACCTCTCATTGTTGGACGTAGTTTAAGGACATACCTGGGTCCAATGATTTTTGTTCCGCAGATTCAATGTATTGCATACATTACATTCT
Organism: Grapholita molesta; assembly: GCA_022674325.2. Classification (NCBI taxonomy): domain Eukaryota; kingdom Metazoa; phylum Arthropoda; class Insecta; order Lepidoptera; family Tortricidae; genus Grapholita; species Grapholita molesta. The sequence goes on along the minus strand of CP053135.2, from coordinate 12,832,591 downwards.
AATCATCTTGATTGGTCTGCACTCTGCAGTCTTTTGAACCATGGGAAACGGAACATAATCTTGAGTAATTTTCTTTACGTTCCTTAGGGTCTGATTACACATTCATTAGGGTTTAGTGCGAGTTCATACATTTGTTACTTGTGTTTAGTAACGAATGTATGAACTCACACTAAACACTAATCAATGTGTAATCAGGCCCTTATACAAAGTTCCACCTTTCTTTTAGCCTAATGGGAGGACTGATTAGTCTCTACCTTTTAATTTCTAAAGGGATGGTTTTCATGATAAAACTAATCTATGACCTTCCCAAAAAAAAACACACCAAAGCAAATTCCATATTATTCGAATCAGTTGTTTTATCGACTTGCCTATTAGAGACACACATTTAAGTATAGTTAATAGTAGTATGGATGACTGCAGTAGATATGATGATTAAAAAATATGAACAAACTAATAACCGAATAAAAATCTAAACTTGGTACAAACCAGTAAAATCACGTTTTTTGAGATATGTGTTACAAAAGCACTGATAAGATTTAGTCATGATGCAGATAGTGCCATCATACGATGGTTGATATCGAATCAATATATTTGGATAACGGAGACGCATCAATCATTGGACGTGATAATAATTTCACCAACTTTTATCTTTGTCAATGATCAACTCATTAACTGCAGTATACACTGATAAGCATATATACATAGAACAAAGAAAAAATAATGTCTAAAGTTTTCTTTGTTCGGAATATTCTTCCTTCAATCGATTAAACTGTGGAATCGCTATAATGGTATTAATATAACGACTGCTGTACAAAGGTCTCACCCGTGGACCCTACCTACTCCCGGTCTTGTGTTGCTTCCGAACAAGTGCTGCAGAAAGCGTCTAGAACGATCCGCCATCTCTGTTTAGGCCTCCCTCGTTCGCGCCTATCATGTGGCATCCATTTGGTGGCTACATATTATATGCATCCGACAGACGTCACCCAATCCCACTTGAGCTGGCAGTTTTCCGACCAACGTCAGCTATGCGTGTTTTGGAGCGCAGCGTAGAGTTCCCTAATGCGACCCATTCGACTGAAACCTAGATGTTGCATTGCTCGCTGACATCGATAATATATCAGCGAAATTACTATCTGAACATTATACTTTAAAGATAAATTTTACGGTGATTCTATCTATGTCAATCTATACCTAAGTAAATAATACATGATTATATTGACTGGTTGCACCAGATTGAGGTTTAACTGGAATGGAAAACCTGACGGACGTTAAGGCAGGCCTCGAGTGGTTGGACGGCATTCAGAAAAATCTAAAAACTTGTCTATTTCTAAAAGCCATTACCCAACTGAAACCAAAAACAAAAAACGGCCATAGTTTTCCCCGATTAGACTATATGCCCAGTAAGCCAGTGTGATGAAGCAATTACATGGAATAAGCTCCTGAGGCAATATACATACCTCACGTAAAACACTGACGTGCTCCCACGTGCTCTTATCCGAGCGATACGCGGCGAGCCAGGTATGCTCTTACACAAACAACTGATAACTCGATAACACTATCAGTATCAGATAGCGGCTGACACCCATTCGCTTGTGGAATGTTGAAAAATAAGACTGCCTGTCAGCTACTTTTGTTGACACACGCCCTAAGTTATTAAGTTTAAATACATGTCATATGTATACTTAAGAAACTGCGAACAGATGCCATCGCAGGTCGGGCAGCGGCCCCCTTAGAACGGTGGAACATACTGCGATCGCCAGCCCGCCTGCACAAGCGTGGTGATTGTGGCATTGAACCCCCTATGCTCCGGCATATAACGCATTACGATACAGCGTCTACCTGTCACAGCTAACGCCCTGCCCTACTAGATCTGATCACCATCAGTTTCTAGTTGCATAGACATGATATAGGTACTTAATAAAAAATGTCCAAGTCTATCACATCGGCCTTCCGTGCCAGATTTAATACGGCGTCCGTAACTTTAGCGGCTGGCTTAGCCTAAAAATACTTTCAGATTTGCAAAACAAATAAACATATTTAGACCTGACGAATACCTCTCCGGAAGTTTGCTGAGTGGTACAGAAGAACTAATGTGTTGGTACAAAAAAAATATTGAATCCGTCAAGAGATGATTCTTTAGAACGGTTAGAGACAATTTCACTAAAAATTTAGTATTTTTAGATATCTAAGGCTGGTTTTAGTGTCATGCGGACCGTCGCTCCGCACGGACCAATATGTATTAAGCCTAGGGAGCGTTTTAGAGTAAAGCGGACGCGTCCGTACGGGCGGCCATACATATTGGTCCGTGCGGAGCGATCCGCACGGACGGTCCGCATGACACTAAAACCAGCCTAATAAATTAAAAGGTTCTTCTTCATTAAGTGTTAATTACTTACGTCACTTTCAAGTCACGATGGTAAACTTAGACATTGGAGTAATTCTAAAGGATCTTAAACAATGCAATATTGCGTGTGAAGAAGTATATTTTCGATTTTAATCGTCGAATAAAAAGAAATTGTTTAATGTGTCACAGACATTTTTACATAATTCATTTTAATTTCTACTCGTACAAGTCGGTCTAACATGTATAGGTAAATTCTGCCACGTCTGGTCATTACAATTAGGTGCCTACACATAATAATTTATGTGTAATTATTATTAAAATATTTGGATCAACAGTGCCTGCTGTCCCACGCTATCGCCGTTTCGTCATATCTAGAACTGTTCATAAACAAGAAAATTTTAATTAACTCGCCTGACCCGCCGGACTCATTACTTCTATTTTTAGTCAACTCGCCTCTTTGAGCTGATTAAGACGAAAAATAATGGCAAGAAACAGTTGTTTCGTGGAAGTTATCGTATATACCTAGAATAACTGTTTGTGCTAACTTGCTCATGCCCACTGAAATTGCCAAAACCTACTGTTTTTTTGTCATTTCCAAGTGATTCTGATCTTCTATTGAAAATTTATTGAATTCATTAATATCTACTACACACAAAAATATCTCGATGGTCTATATCTTAGAAAATTTATGTTATGGTATTATTAGTATACAAGTGAGCATTAAAGTAATGATGAAATTTAATGCATAACGCATAAGCGACTGTGCCTGAGCAAGCGACACATTCCAAAATCAAGAGTGTAGAAGCTTCTTCAAAGCCATCTCTGTATTCTCTTAAACTTCCTTTAAGTGTGATTCAAAATAGTGCAGAAAGCTACACCTTCTCGTGTTGTATAAAAAAATGTAATACATATTTATTTTAAATAATAAACTGATTAAGCAGTTCATTCAGTAAGAAGCGTCCAATTTATGCACTGACCGTGATAGACACGAATACAACACGCTGCTTTTGTGTAGTATACATTATATAAATTACATACACAAACACACACAGCCACAACTTCACACTTCTTTCACAAGGTGTAGAACTGAAGACTGTTTTGTAAATATTGTGATAAGACGCGTATTATCTCTATTCTATTATTGGTCTTTATAACTAGAGGGCAATGGCGGCAAAACATATCGACAACATTCATTACTCATATTGTTGAACACTGAATGAAACTTTGTTCACCTTTGAGCATCTCTCGAAAAGATATTGTTCCTGTCAGTGTCCAAGCAAATTAGAAGTTGCACCCAGAATGAGAATTGAGAAGAGGGAATTTGTCTCTCTGTGAATCTCTTTGTATTCTTAAAGTCCAGTGATCAGGTCCAGTAGCTTAAAACGGCGAATTTATAACCCTTAGTGTAACAGTGAAATTAACAAGACCTCATGTTGGCAATTTAAAAAATGTTGATTCAATTGCTCGCCAGTCTGTTTACCACCAAGAAGGTTAAGTCACGTTCGAAACACGTACGGCAAAGTCCCATTTTCGTTCAAGATTACATGTAAATAAGTGCTGTTCGACTCGTAAACAATTAAAAGTTTGTCACAAGCGTTATCTGTCTGCAGGCCTTGACATAACCCACACTTCTGATTATCACTTATATGACCTTCTCAATTCCTTCTGTTCCCTGCTTGAGTACGTACATTTTGTTTGTATTCAGATGCCGTGTATCAAGGTATAGATTGGAGGACCAAGAAGTGGTTAGATCGAATAGGTACAGGCAGTTTACTATTATCTGACATGACTCAGTTCCAGTGTAACCTGCCCACACCTGAACACCAACATCAAAAATCAAGATCTTCCTACCAGCGATACGCATAATGCTTATTTAGCTCCAATCCAAAATGATTTGGAAAGCGGTGGTGATAAACAAATTATGACAACGCCCCTTAACGTTTACTAACCAAACGTAACAGATAAGAGATTATTAACATAGTGCCAATGGTCCTGCTAACAGCCTAAGAAGAGAAAACTCTTCTTAGTCTGTTGTAGTGATCTGATGACTTCATACTGATTGTTATCTAGTAAATATCTTACTAAAATACGTATTCTGGCGAACAGCCTCAATATCCTGCAAGAGCGCTAGGTTTAGGTAGGCTGACTCTTCGAGCGTGTAATTGCATTGAATCCTATCCGGTTCGATTAACGTCGTGTTAAAGTAAACAATATTATCAACACCCACGCTATCAGTGTTACGCTCATTATGTTGATGGTCTCGTATCTAAGCGGACTGTCATTACACATATCGATTTGTGTCCCCGTAGATACTCGCGAGAATAGAACTTGTAGGTCTGGATTTGCCCCCTGTATTGTTACCTATTCATTGCGATGTTGAAAATAAGTATCAAATGAGAGGTGAAAATATGTACAACTCTAAGAACAATTTATGTTTTTCATATTTTAACACATTCAGTTTCCATTTTCTACAGCTACTGCGGTCGCCAACCCGCCTGCCAAGCGTGGCGACTATGGAAACTACCCCCAAGACGGTACAAGTCATATTTGTGGGAGGCCTATGTCCAGCAGTAGACTGCATACGGCTGAAATGTATGTATGTATATATGTAGTTATCATTTTCAGGAAAATGGAGTGGAGGTATTGCCAAAATGGACAGAACATGCTTGAATTTACGAAAATGAAACAAAACATAATATATAATGTATACGATTTAAGGTAGAAAAAGTTCTATTAGATATTTAATGATGTTGCCACTCCTACCATTTATGCCACAACTGTATCTGTCCCTCGTGGTCTTTATTAGATTTTTCACATACTCCATGGGGAATAGTTTAATCCAACTCTTTTGGACGACTTTGAAACGACTTTCAGCTCAGCGACTTCCAAACCTATTACAGAACTTTTAATTATTTTATTTTTAAAGAACTTGAAACATTCAAACAAACCACAGATTTTAAGAAACGTCTTCTAAACAGAAAAATGGGGCACCTAGTAAATTATGCACAAATACTAATGAAACTACTATTTATTATACAACTTAATTTTGAAATTAAACACGTTTAAATGTTTCAGCTGGTGAAAAACTTAACTAAAGGACCATGTCTATGTAGTTGTGCATAGAATGAATATGGAACTTACGTCAAAATTTGAATATAGAACGCCGACATGCGTGTACAGACACGTTACTACTACATATGCCCGGTGCTAGCTAAGCCTTTTACCTATATTCTGCTTTGTTCTACTAGCAGGTACCTACTTTAGTTTAGTCTCCAATCCTGTCACATTAGTAGATAAACACCGTTTATCGTGTGTTATCTGTCGCAAACATCGGGTCAGTAAAATTACTCTGAGGCCAGTTTAAAATACGATACGCGATGGAAAGTTCCGCGAGATAGGTTATCGGTTATCGCACATGCGCGCTCGGCGTGCGCTGGCGCCGTGTCGGGTAGGATAATGGACTCGCGCTGTGACTGCACTGCTTATTTCCATATCATTTTCAATCGATAAATTGATAAAAAGGAGTTTCAGCAATAGTTCATTTTTCTACGTACCTTTTTGTGGGTACTTAGAGCATTTATTTGTGTGATGAGCACAGATAATATAGTTGGATGAGTACCCAAAACACAAGCCTTCTTAAGCATACCGTGGGGCTTACCGTGGGGTTCGTGTAACAATGTCCTGTAATATTTATTTATTTATACCTGTAAAGATGCAATTACGAACAAATTTAAATAACTACTTTATTTTAATAGGGAGAAGAAAAAGAGGAAGACCGCGAAGAACTTACATGGAGCAGTTAAAAGAAAAAGTTGAAGTTGTAACTTATAGAGAATTGAAGGAAAAGGCAGAGAATAGACCCGAATGGAAATTACTCCACCGACAAGAGCCAAGCTCTTAAATATATGATGATGATTTTAATAGGCTCCGCCGATGGGCTTGGTCACTTTATCTTAATCTTTATTTACTTCAATTTATACTCGTAGTTCTACGATTAGCTTGAAAGTCTTAAAACATTACTTCTTCACAGTATTAAAAAAACACTTATCATTTTGTGTTTTCCAAACGTTATAAATATGTATATGTTAAAAGCAGATTCCGCAACCGGATACGAATTTTGGTGACTGACGAGGGTCAATGTCGCACGATACCGCAACAATCCGGCTGGCCATCTCGAGTTTCATTTTTGCCAAAATTGCGTCAAGCGGATCCTCCGCAAGGTCCGGTCAACGATATGTGATGTGTCAACGATATGTAATGTGGTGTCACGGTGATTATTCGGGCGTTTGAACCGTTCTTATTACTCTACCCAGATTTCTATAGAAGTGCCAGCATTATATCAAGTAGGTTTTGGTTGTCCTTAAGCCAGCCCGGCTGTCTACCAGTAAACCAAAAATAATACCAAACTGTGATCAAACGCCCGAATAATCACCCGTCAACTATATGATAATTTCGTGGGTGTTTTGACAGTCCTCTAGTCAACGGAGAGTTTGATCAAACTTGTTCGATTGAAACTTAAGCATTTACTATATCTAAAATATTGTTGTAGTCACTCGTAAACCTTAATAGAAGGCAGTATGGCAGATATTTGACGACAGGTCTGGCCTAGTGGGTAGTGACCCGGCCTATTAAGCCGACTGTCCTGGGTTCGAATCCCAGTAAAAGCATTTGTTTGTGTGATGAGCACATATGTTTGTTCCTGAGACATGAGTGTTTTCTATTTTTTTAAAGATTTGTATATTATATATATCGTTGACTGAGCAAGCAAGCCTTCTTGAGCTTACCGTGGTACTCAGGCAATCTGTCTAAGGATGTCCTGTAATATTTATTTATTATTATCTGACGTTAATAGTAGTAGGTTAGACCTAAGGATGCCCAGGGCAGGACCCTCATATGCGTTTTTTATTAGCTAAATTATTACTTTTTTCAAAGTCGGACAGCAGTTCGAACAGGTTTGGAGATTCGCGGCTCTACTTATATTCTATCGACACTGTCATTCAAACAAGTATAAAAATCTGGACAGCGGACAAGAAAATATTGGTCGGACACGTCCAATAAAAAGCCAACCTTGTCAATCTGGCAGCCTTAACGGTTAGACTCACTAACTCATTGTCGACAAAGTGTACCTTCCACTATAGCGCTATGAAGTTTTCGTTGGACTGAGTTTTTATAATACGATCATATCCATCGGCCATTACCTACCCATGTAAACGGGCATTTTCATCAATTCCTATTATCGGCAAACAAAACACCATTACTAATATCCGTTGAAAATATGTATCTTTCAATATTTCAAGACCATCAGCAGTCGCTTAATCAATTATGCGAGCGGCTGACTTAACTCGTTTACTCATTCCTGCGGCGCTACCGCGAAAAACGATATTCGTAAATTTCGGACGATTGTCTCTGTCACTCTCATCTCATGACGCCTTAATCGCAGTAAAAGAGAAAGATGCCCGAAATATACGTTCTTCGACGTACGCGGTACCACAGCCCTTTATTCAACCGATTGAATAACATAGGATTATATATAGTGACAGTAAATTTAGCACGGTTCCACGAATCACATCAAAACTGTATTATGTCACGTTATGACTGTCCCGTGACACATCAACATGTGGTTTTGTACAGCAACTGTTAGGGATGTGACTGGTCCATGTGATACTTATAGAAGTCTTGTTATATATAGCGAAAACGCGGAAATTATCTAGTTAAGTAATATACATATAGCAATTTTTTTGTTATACTCATGATAAAACATGTTATTTAATCATTCAGCGTATGCCATTTTTAATCTTAGATTTTTTTCTTTTTAACTCACTAAAACTTCAATAAAGTTTTCAATTCACAATCGAATAAAATTTTGATATTTTTGTCAAATGAGCATTACTCGAAAAAAAATTTTTTTTTAAAGTTTTGTTATTTTATGCAAGTTTTATTTTTTTTCTACTCAGAATAACGAGCACTTTTTAACACAATATGAAAAAATAGTGTGCCAAGTTTTTTACCTAATTCTCCATAAATTTTGTATGGCGGTAAGAGGATTTAAAAAAAAAAATTTTCTGAGACATTTTATTTGTCTATTGGAATGGAAAGAGTACGTGATTCTGAATGAAGAAACATCTTTTTTTGAAAAGAAAACACATTTTCTTTTCAAAAAAACCAACGCTCATAACGCTGAACGCTGTTAAGCAACGCTCAGAACATGAAAATTATTTAAAAATATATTTTAAGCTTTCGTGAGTCGGTATTTACGGATAATACGTAATTAGTAGCGTAAAATGTATGCTATTAAGTGTCTTTTTAACATAAGTAGGTACTAGTATTGCTGATAACCGTAAATAAAATAACACGACAATGAAAATAGATAGGCGTCTCGGATGTCTCGATCTGTTCAATACGTAAACACTGCACTGACATGATGGATTCTTTGGTGGCAATCTGTATTTTTATTACATAAGTACACAGTACTCTACAAAGGTAGTTCGTCATCTTTAAAAAATAGGTGGCTAATTCTTATCTTTCATAATTTACGTTATCTAACTTACCCACCGACCAGATTATAAAATGAATAAATAATACTTATACTTATGAATAACTAAATAAACTGAGCACTTATTCTGATATGTGTGTCAATTTGCTACTAGCAATTTGAATTTATTTTCTTAATTACAAACCAACATGTAAAGTTGATATATCACAGTTAATAAAAGTGATTGATTATATCAGGGACCGGAACCGGTCACCAAATAAGGGGTATTACCCTGGGTTTTTCATAGGGTTGTTTTTAATTACCCTATCAGTTTGGTAAGCGTATCATTGACTTACCCGGATGATAGGCTAACCAATTTAATAGACTTAGTTTGAGTAAGCGCTTACCAAATTCATAAACCCTCAATAAGGTTACCCCTATCAAGTGTTTTCAAATGCGTTTAAGCGATTTTAAACTCTAGAACTATCTGCCTACGTGGAAAAGAGACGCCCATAGGGTAACCCTAGGAAATGGTAAGCGCTATACATTAAAGCTATTTTTACCCCCATCCGACTCGGTAACCATGTGAAACCCGGATAAGCCTATACATAATGGTTTCCATATCGATAGGCTAACCCTATTATAGGCTAACCACAATCTTACGGTAAGACTTCTATAGGGCTACCCTATCGATATGATTAACCAAATGAAGGGGTTTTCCGGTCTCTGGATTATATAAAGCTCAAAATTTATCAAGACCGTTGCTTTGATTATCAATACTGTTTTCAGTTCAGCATGTTACACACAAAAACTTTAGATTCTTAATATGCTTTATCTGATACTGGGGTCTTAAATACTCCTTGAGGCCCGTCTATCTTTGGCAATATCATACCAACTAACCATGTTGATCAAGTGTGAAGTCGCGTCGTATAGAGCGCGCGTTATGTAATGTTTACCGACATTGCCTATGTTATTGGCGTTTACGTTGGCTTAGGCGGGGAAACGGGCTGTACCACGACTTGTCACAGTTGACAAACGTAAGTCACGTTTTTTTAACTTCATTTGTTAGTCTCTATATTATTTACAAGTATTTTACGCAGACGTTTCGGCTTATGTGTAACTGTTGGTATGTTTGATCAAAGAAAGATAGGTACTCTAATATATTATAACATTATTGTCCATATCACTAATTGCTGAGACAGAAGGCAGTGTATGTAGCTTTCAAAACGTGAGTTCCGATCTCGATTCGTACCTGAAAACATGCATATCTACGAAAAATACACTTTGGTGTGAGAATTAGAAGCCTTATCGTATGAGAGTGAGACCCAAGTATAGGTATTCAAAAGTATTAATATTCGCACACTAGTTGCTGTGTGTAAATAAATGAATATTTCGGGATAATCTGACACAAATCGACCTAACGGTAAACTCAGTAGGGCTTGTGTTGTAGCTACTAGACGACGATATATATAATAGATAGATACATAAATTCAATACATAGAAAACACCCATGACTCAGGAATAAATATCTGAGCCAGTCTAAGTTTTTAACGTAATATTACTTTACCATCTCGTTCGTGTTTCCCATATAAATAACATTATCACTTACGCGTTCGAGACGTTTTTTACGACAAAAGAAACTTACACTAGAGCCTCTGTGCTCATAACACAGATAAATGCCCTGGCTGGGCCTCGAACCCAGGACCATCGGCTTCATAGGCAGGGTCACTACCCACTATGCCTGAGAGGTCGTCCTAAATCAGCAAATATACAAAACATTTGCATTTTTATTCTACATATAGACGGACCGGCGGCGCGTACGCTACTGCTTTAAATAACATACTCATAAATCCCTAAAAGTAAGTCTCGGACAGAATCAAGTACACTACTAAGTACAACCCGACAGTTTTTTGTATAGATAAATATCGCAAACACCGTACAATCTACAAAGTGTACCATACTCAAGGTTACCAGAGTACGTTATCTGCAAACACACAGACGCACCCACGGGAATGTTTTCCTCGAGTTCGTGGTAATCCGATATGCGTTTGAGGAAGTGGCCAATATCAAATAGATCAGACAACGTGGGTCCTTGTTATGCCAAGAGGCGATGTACAGTCAGCAGCAAAAGTGGCTAAGCGTTTGAAGTGTTCAAAATGACTTAAATGACCGACACGCGCTCTTATTCTCTTGTCAATAGAGATGTGTTGACCTCATTTTGAACACCTCAAACGCTTAGCCACTTCTGCTGCTGACTGTACCTAAGTCTTAGATGCGTAAGTGATTGTAAAACTTACCTAATAATATGTTTGTCACCAACTTCGTTCTTGGAAAAAGGTTTAGTTGTTGATTACGTTTCTGCATGCTAAGGATATGCACTCTTTCATCTCCCTAGTCTTGTAGTGCGGACCGGGTTTCGAATCCTGGCAAGCATTTTTTTTTATGTGTTTATTTCAAGTTTATGTGTTGCTTGGTTATAGGTATATGTATTTACGTACATATCTAACCCACCAAAAACATAAATGACTTGGCCAGATTTCATAGCATCAGTCATTTTATAAAGTTACCCAACCTGTACATATATATATATATTTGTTTAAGATTGTCCCGAAATATTTATTTCATTATTTAGTATATTACCTCCATTAACTTAAAAGTGATGTGTCATATTACAAATTTATTTAATTTTTTTTTATATATTTTTTTTTTTTTTAAGTAAATTATCCATGTTATTTTCCAATTAATAAATTAATACAATAAACATATTTCATTAGATTGTTGTGTTACATTATTATTACCTACCTACAAAATTCTAAAACATAGCGTTTAAATTTAGCCCGGTGTATAATAATAAACAACATCTTAGGTCGTTTTCCAGTTGCTATTATTGTTTTGTACCGAAATTAGCTGGGAAGTAAAAAAAAACGCTCCTAAAACCTATTTTTAAAATGCTATTTATATTTCTTTTACGTAAACGGGAACTAGTTTATTAATTTAAATAACAACTAAAGAAGCGTTTATTTTAGTTTTTTGTTGCTATTTTCAAGTTTTAGCTTCATTTTAACACGACAATCACGATTTTTTTTTTACTATGCATAAACGTCTGCTGTACGTATACGACGAGGGATAGATAGAAGCGGTACTCGTGTAGCACAATTGGTAGTGCACTGGGCTAGTGATCCAGTGGTTGTGGGTTCGAGTCCCGCCGCGAGTCAATTTTTTCTATTATTCTTTCGATTTAAATATCGAAGGTGACAATCACGGTATAGGTATAGCTGTTACATTTCCTCGTTTTCCGTTTACACGCCATACGAACAATAATCTGCTATATAACGTATGCAGCTGTATCACAGCAAATACTGATAAACACGTCGGACTGTGAGCAAATAGCTACATCCTCAAAACGGAAAGTCAATGCAAACAGATAACGTTATCACTTATCAACGCCAATGCCTAGTACCTACTGCGAAGTACACAATGTCTGCATATTTACATGAGTTGAACTGAACGAAAGAGACGAAATGTCGCCAGTGACAAGCGCACATATTTAGCCAGCAAGAATTAAAATAAAATTGTACGGACACTTCTCAATTTAGGATGGAACACACAAATATCAATTCCATTAGGTTTAGTTCGGTACGTCTTTTCTTCCATAGCCTATGTGGTGTCCCTCAGGGCAAAGGCAAAACTTCTGGGCAAAGGTTTTCCCTCGCTTATACAGTCCAGTGCAGCAAATTCATCCAGGTCGTACCGCCATATCATTTTAGTCTATTCTGCCACATACATTTCAGCTGTATGCAGTCTACTGCTGGACATAGGCCTCCCACAAATATGACTTGTACCGTCTTGGGGGTAGTTGCCATAGTCGCCACGCTTGGCAGACGGGTTGGCGAGTAGCTATAGATTGGGTTTCAACGAACGCTGCTGCCTATCCGTAGGATTTTCCCCTTTGTCGCCTCTTACGACACCCGCGGGAGGAGATGCGGGTGTTATTCTAGTCAGCCTGCATCACACGGCAAATTCAGCTGCCCCGACCATTCAGTGGTTAATTTAGCCCATCATCATCAGTTCGGGTCCATGCGACTAATGTATGTAGCCCGGTTCTACTTAAGCTTCTTCCGCCATAAAATAGCATACTGCCTTAAAATCTACTATTGATTAGTATATACGAATACATCATTACAAAAATACTCGTATACATTGGCATCGTTTATTACGCCTATATATTTTGCGCGGAAATCCGGTGCTTTCGAATTCTCCGAATCTCTGTAAGTAAACATGATAACAATTACAATACCAATGTGGCATAAACAAGCCGTGGGTTGTTTACGACGCGGTCGTGTACCCCCGTGTCAAGTCAACTGCCAAGAATTCGGGCCAGGTCATATTTAATAAATAGGAGGTGATGAAAAATAAACTCCTCGCTAATGTCCGGAAATTCCTGAAACACGACTAAAAGAATTGAAACATAAAACTAGCTGCAGCATGAACTTGTTAATGTTGTAATCGTCTTGTAGCGATTTCGAGTAACGTTTTTACTACTTGAATTTTGGTTTTGTATAATAGACTCCAAATAAATTAATGTAATTTGTAACGTATTTAAATGAATAATGCTGCCACAACATGTAGCCTTGTCCGCCTTGGATAAAAAAAAATAACAAATCATTTAACCAAAATACTGATATTATTAATTAAAAACTGTAGTTCGCTTCATCCATACCGTTTTTCCTCTTAGTCATAATTGATAAGTTTAATTAAATGTAATATTTTGTTCGCGCAGTAGTAAACAGGTAAACCGCAGGCCTGTTATCACGTGACCACGTCATGACCTGACGTCTGAGGTCTATTTTTCTAAAGGTTTAAAGAGTAATATAGCTTATGATCAACACACGGGAGTCAAAGGCTGTCCAATATTCCAATATGAAAGATACTTATTAGTTATTACAACTTATTACAGTAAGCTGAGGAATCTGATTGATGAGGAAAAGCATCAAAAACCTGCGTATCAAAATTTCCCATTTCACCGTCATACTGCTAAGATTGGCATTGGTACCGGCAACTTCCTTCCTGGAAAAAGTTTTTAAAGGTTTTAGTAATACTTACCTTTGAAGTTGGTTTAATCTTAGCTTAGGATATGCGTAAAAGATTCAGAATAAAGATAAATATTACAAATGATACTATAGGTAGAAAACTTACGAGAGAAGTAAAATAAATTGTCTGGGTTTAGTTTTAACTCACTTTGGTCCTAATCCTAACTTGGTAGCGCACTGCCACCACGAATGTCTGGACTCAGGACCGACTCTTGAAACATTTAGCCTTAAAAATTCCAATAATATCGCGGGGACTACGACCATTAAACAATAAATAATAACACTGCCAGATATTGCACAAAATCCTTTAAATCCTGGTTACAAACTAAAGATCAACATCACTGTCTGCAGATCAAGTTTACAATTGAGTTTAATCGAATTTAGATCACATTGTAGATGTGCGATGAGCGGTATATATACGTTGATACTTATCATCGTTATGAAGTGTGTGTGGGGTTAGGTCCAGGTTAAAGTATTCATGTTTTTAAAACTTGATTCTCCTGGTTTCACCTCCACGTTATGCATGCAGGCCCCAACCGCGCGGGATTCGGCCCAAGGATCGCCGGCTATTGATCCCTGACCCGTCGCTGGAAGTTCATTGTTACTATTCGATATCCCGCCAGATATTGCCAATGCGTCCGTGCGTAAGTAAACACCTACATTATTTACTTTTAAACTTTGCGATCGGTTAGTGACCCTTATGCGCTAATCAACATTTTAAAGTCCATTTCTTTAAGTTCCTACAACTATATTAAGGTTACCGAATTAATTCAACCAGAATCTATTGAAAGAAAATGAGAAGGTAAGAAACTCTCTCTCCCTTAAGCACAATAGTTTGGCTAATTTTAATACTATTTGTATCACCTAAATGTTTAAGAAAAATATCTTGAACGCAATAATCCAATGTAACTTCCTCACAAAATCCCAATAGTTTAGAGACTAAGAGACTAGAAGGCAGGTTTAATAAAAATGTTATAATGCCCACTGCCGCTGCGATGGCGAAACAGGTACTTGATGTTACTCACGTTATATCACCCGTAGTAGCAGATGGTCTGACGTGACCACTTATTGACGATTGAACCAATTCGGCGAATTGTCGCCGTCTGCGGGACAATTGCTACCTCGTGATCACTTTTAGAACTGATTCATCGGCTCTACTTATTCAATTCAGGCTGGATCAAACCCGTTCGCCAACCTTAGAATACTGTAAAGAAGGAAAAAAGTTGTTTGTTCTCTGCTATTCTGAGATATAACAATATAGGCATATTATAATTATTTATTCCACAGGAAACATCAAGATAATTTAATATTTGGTTAACAAATATTTAATCTGGCTTCCGCTCATATTTTATCCAAAATGTTTTATTGATATCTTTAGCATCGTCGACAGTTCGAAATGGTGAATAATAAGTTAATAACCTAACTTTAAATTTGCATTAATCATCTTACATCATATCTTCGTCGAGCTCCCTTGTATCCCCTAAGATCGATACTGGGATCCTTGGCCTCTTTCCCGCGACCCGGTACCCGGTCCTTCCCCTAGAGAACTCATGTCGGCCCCGCTGCCCAATCTGGGGTAAACTAGGAATTTTGTTTGTATAAACTTTAATCCAAGAATGAAAAAGTAGTGAGAAGAACAAGTAAAGTTACTAGACCATTTTTTATTTGATTTGCTAGTTTTTGTATTATATTCGTAATATGACACGTATCCATATTTAACCGCATGTAGTGTTATTCTCACTTCTCCTATTTTGCAAATATTTTCCAATAATAGGAAAATAACTACCATACATTTTTAGGGCTTGTCGATAAAATACAGACATTCCTTCTACTGTCCACAATTTTTTTCAGTGAATGACTTCCAAGCATTCCTGCTCTCTTATAAATAATGTTCTGCACAATAAAACTGGGACACCTAATCAACACGTGCAGATCCAATAGGAGGTCGCGCTATCCTTGGCCCCGTTGCCTATTTAACAAGGCCTTCACCTGTTGAGCCAATATTCTGAGTACCTGGCCAAAATCCGACCCAACATAAACCTAAAGTGTAATGTACACCGCAAACGTAATATATGGTAGTTATTACGCTGTCGCAGTATCCTAGACAGTCAACTTCCCCGTTATGAATTCACCTCAGGGAATTAATTACTGTCGTGGGAAATTAAGGTCTAATAGATTAAGACGAGACGAGTATTGTCTCCGTTTAAGTAACAATTAGTTAGACAGGTAGGGTAGAGTGTCCGTTGTTATATATTATAAGATTTCGTTGTTGTATATTCACATAATTCGAATAAAATTAGGCTAACAATAAGATTTAAAATTTATAGAAGCGACCTCTATTAAATAACTTCGCCAATACATCCATCTTAATCATAAATATTATATTTAATCAGTTTTCAATTTAGACGTAAATATATATTAATTCAATTTTTTTGTTGTGGAATGGCGACGACTTCCATTTCCATATATACATGAAGTTTTGAAAACTTTGCGGTGCAGTCCTAGCGTTTTAAATGGCTCAGTTTAACGTAGGGTATTGATCCCGAAACCGTCTGTATTGCACGCTCATAGGTATACGTGTCGGCTGCACTTTAGCTGCATATACAGTCGGTTAGCCGAGTAATGTCAATGATAGTTTCCTGTTCCATTTTCAACATTCGGCAAAATGTCCGTTTAATGTTTACTCGAACTAATAACTAGAGCGAAAAATCAGCAAGCGAACAGAATTCCTCGCTGATATCAGATTACACTCGATTGAAATTTTTGTGCAATAATCAATGATATTACAAAATACTTCGTATGTAGTGTATTATTATGATCGTTTCACAATCCGTATAAAACTGAAAATTTGCCATGTCTGAATAGATATTAAAATATTCAACTTGTTCACTGTCATTTACTAGTTCTGCCGTCGAAAAGTATCTTGATTGATACACTACTTAAAAGTTTCAAAATAATATATGCAACTACTAAGCTAAGCTTAGTAGTTAGCCAGCTAAGAAAAAAAATAACACACGTTTTTTGGTACTACCTACCTAACTCTGATTTCTCTGAAACTAATATAATTTCAGGAGATCCTGATGAAGAATACTTTTTCTTTTTTACTGATTACTCCTCTCTCTTCACTTGTT
The DNA here is from genome assembly GCA_022674325.2 of Grapholita molesta. Lineage (NCBI taxonomy): Eukaryota > Metazoa > Arthropoda > Insecta > Lepidoptera > Tortricidae > Grapholita > Grapholita molesta. The sequence continues at coordinate 12,815,554 of CP053135.2, read as the reverse complement.
CGTTTTAATTACTTGCTTCACAGAAAATGATAATTATGTACTAGATTTGTGTCTGATACACCTGATTTTTATTTATTTATTTTAAGTTTATTTCACAACCAAAGTAGGTACCAATGGTGGACTTAATACCTCTAGGCATTTTCAAACAGTTAACCTTAGGGCCAACCAAAAGAATTTGATGTGGGTGCTGTGAAAGAAATACTGCTGATTTATTATAAACACCTACCGACATCACCACCACCATGCTAGTTCGTTATGACTTATGATTCACTGTAGCCCGCAACTTCTGTTCCCTGCCAATAAACCTTTATGATGCCCCTACTCCCAGTAGGTGTATCATGCTAGAGGATCAATGCCTCGACGCCTGCGCGCTGCGCCGCCTCCCCGGTCGATACGGGCAGATTAAACGTCACCCCACGGTGCATTGTCTGGGGTAAACGACCAGCTCGCGTTACGATAGGTCTAGATTTTTAACCGACATATCAAAAACTTCAGCAACTGTAGCGCTTCCCTTAAATCTATACATACAATAAAGCTGTAGAAGGTCTAAAGTCTGTAAGATATTTACAAAAAGTTGACTGGGGATAAGTATAGTAGAGAACAGAACACATACCAACAATTTTTAGATTTTTTTATCTGTTTAATTGTTCGCACATCATGCAAAATAAGGCTGAACGGATTCTGATTAAAACATTAATCATTTATCGAGAAAAACACCGGTCAGGTTAATTTCAAACAAATTCAACCCCTAAAAGGAGAAGGGATATCACAACACTTACTGATACCGACCGAATACCACGTAGGCAAAGCCGTGGGCACAGCCGGTATACAATATATCTATATTATAAGTAATACCTGGAGAGCTACTAGTCACAAATGCTGAAAGAGAATTTAAATCCTGGTTGAGCAAATGCCACAAGAGAGGCGTAGAACCACTAAGTTTCTCGAAAGTTATGTACATAATATGACTCGGTGAAGAAAAACATGCGAGGACACTGGACAAAGTCCCAAAAAGGCCTAGTTTTGCGCTCTGAGCCTTGGAATTTTAGTTAGTTACATTCCAGGTTATATTGCGCCATGGTAAATAGTCGGGATCAACTCAAGGAAGAAGTTCATAATTACGACGGACGGACGGACTTCCTCACTCCACACATCAATGTCATCGTTGATCACTCAGAGCGTCGTTCCTGCTGATCTAGCCACTTATTAGTGTCAATTCGCTCTATTGGATGCTGCTGAATTGGCTCATCCTGGAAATGTTAACTTTTAAGAAAGTAAATAAGTTTCACCTTCGCCAAACACTTTAGCTAAGCAGACTACGTAGATTGTAGAGCAATTAAAATTATCTTGTTTTTCTTAAAAAGAAAATTACTGTTATTACTTTCTAAGAATTATATTTGCGAAATCTTATCATATCGCTTACACGCAGTAAACACCTCTGTACCTTCGTCATCGTAATCTACTATCTATTAAATAACATGACATTTAAAAATCTAAATTTTATCTTCTAATACCTCCAATGAGTAATTTTCGGACTTATAAAAGCTGATTTCAAAAATGTTACACCCACAAGAGTTCCTTTAATTTTTTCTTTTTAAACAACAACTTCGTTAATGACCTAACAATACATTGGTCTCCTATAAATTTTACTCTCACTTCACACGTGATATGCCGACGGCAATGTTATTTGTAAAATTTGGGAGCCAACAGACGGCAGGCAGGCAATAAGCAGGGATTACCGAGGGAGTGACGTCACGGATCAATACTCTGCTGATGTAACGCTAGTTTCGGCTGTGTACATGCAAATAACCTTTTTACGAGTATGACAATCTAGTTTGATAATAAAAGTTAGCATTGACCTTAAGAAATGGATTTTATTTTGGAACTGGGTCTCTTGCTCTTTATGAGCGCTTGTTTCAAGTCATTTCTAAAGTAGCGTATTGTATTCAGCACTACATTATTTCAATAAGACATGAACTATTTTGGTATTCTTTTGCTCTTTCATACTGCTTTTATAAGGCAGGATATACCAAATATTTTAGAACAGGTTCAGGTTACTTGTTTTCATTGGGAGGCGTACCGAGGCGGGATTAAAGTGTAAAAATCTACAAATACAGTGAATCCTGTAAGTCCTTGTGGTTTCTTTAGTACAAAGAAACATACCATATATGCGTATATTTATAAATTAAATTCTACGTGAAAATGTACTCGTAACAATCCAAGCTCAGGTGAACTTGGGATAGTATATACTTGGTATAGTATACGAACCAAATACATAGTATCATAGTATCATAGTATCAGCTGGCCGCTTTGGATTCAATAGAGCACCGTGCTCGCAGACTCATTGGCGATCCTGAATTACTGAGTGTAAGGTTACAAAGCCTTGAGCACCGTCGCAGGGTTGCTAGTTTGTCTGTGTTTTACAGGATACATTTTGGAGAGTGTGCACAGGAACTGCACGATTTAATTCCGCCATCTCCGTTCCTCCACCGGACGTCCAGACGAGGGGAGCGGTTTCATCCTTACGTTGTGAATATTCCATTCATTCGCACGAAGCGATTCGCTTCTACCTTCCTAATGCGGACTGCTAAGGAATGGAATTCGCTCCCTTCGTCTGTATTCCCGGTAAGATATAATTTGGGTCTTTTCAAGGCAAGAGTGAATAGGTTGTTACTGAACCAGCGTGCTACACCCTCGACCTCGTCGTCACTTTCCATCAGGTGCGACTGAGGTCAAACGCTGGTCAGTCTTTTATAAAAAAAAAAAAAAAAAAAATTATTCTAATTTGACTTTTAAATACTTCGGGGATGACATATGAGCATACGGTCAGTCTGGTGGTTGTCGGAACCTATGGACGCATGCGACAGCAACTATATAAAGACCATACACCTCATCCTTTCCCTAAAATGTAAGACCTCGTAATCATCCGAGGACTTCATGTACCCACTACGTCGTCATTCATTGGTATCAGCGCTAAAATTAGGATTTTTTTCTTGATAGACGACATAGTATTATTTTATATCGCTTACGCAATTAATTTAATTTAGATTAACACCAATAACAAATATAAATTATGAAATAAATAACATCAACTTAGCAATAATTTTGTGTTAATTCGCTAAAACGTTGTTGTTTTAAGCAACAACAACCTTCCACACATAATACACCAGGAATGTAGTAACCAGTATAACGGGTTACCAAGTCAATTTATAGACACCAGTCCTGTTTGAGTTATTTTGAAACCTTAAAATTCTTGTTTCTTAATTACTCGCACCGAAGGTCTGACGTCTATAGAACTATTGCTAGTTTAAAAAAATACCTGCGCAGGAGTGTCGCTAAATCGCGTTACGTTGTCAATCTGGTTATCTGTTTGTTCACCTTAATTGCTTCAACTTTATATTTTAGGATCACGTTTCGTCACCTGTTTGGCTACTTATAAATTGAGTGTTACGGGTGTGGTCACGTTTTAGAAGTATATTAATTGCGTACTAAAATTAAATTTATGAACTTGTTGTGCTTATTTAGTAATGGGTATTTGCACAAACAGAAGACGTGTTAAAGTAAATACATACCTACTGCTATTAGTTAGAGTAAATATCTACAGAATAGTTTATTGATTGTTCAGATCTTGTTTTCACTGAAAGAATGATTGTGCATAATTAAAACTAAAGTCGATGAAACGTTTCAACATACTGGGTAAAATCAAAATGTTGATACAAAGTTGTATTTTCTGAATCTATTCATGATTACGGCCAAGCTGGCAGTATGGGAAGGTTTTTTTTTCAACAGATTTTTCGGTAATCACGAATAGAGCCAGAAAATATATTTTTGTTTTACCATTTTGATTTCAACTTGTAGCGATGGTGTTTTAGCTTGCAGCAGTACCAACATAACAGGACGTTAACGCTAGAGATGACAAACTCGCCGTACGTGGTCGGAACGTAAATAAACATTGACACGTGCACCGGGGTGCGCGCCCGCGCAGGCGCCGCGCCATCGATCCTCCGTACGTGATGGGACGGGACCGGGGACACCTATACTCCTAACAATTTTAATGTTTTTGCGCATCATTAAACCTGATTGCTGCAATGTTTATCAACGATACTAAAGCTTAAGATTGCGATAAAGTTAAGACTAGCGATGATTTAGAAATTTGAACTAGTCCAACGTACTGAACATTGTTGAGTTTTTAACGTAATGAACACATATTTTATTAAAGTACCTTGCGACATTACATTCATACATTAGTTGTAATGTATTCTAGTGTAAATTAATAAATATTAATTTCGATTAGCCATTATTTAAAGTTGCTTCGTGCCTGCAAAGTAGTAACAGAACTGACAAATATATTATCAACCCTGAAACTTATATAAGTTAGACAAGGGGACCCAGACCTCAATATTATTATCTGGATATGTTTATAAGCGTTGATAACATCTAGATGTAAATAAACATGGCTGGCACGTGATTGACCAAATAAATTCGCGCAGGCGTGCTCAGAAGCCGGGTCGGCGCGTCCTAGCCCGCAGCTTCTCAGGTCGATACTGTGCGCGCCATAAATGTGTCAGATGTAATGTAATAACTTAGGTATAATATTGTATATCATCCTTTTCATGTTGTCATAAAACAGTAGTACTCTGCAATTTTAAAGCAGAATTATAACAAAATCTAAAAATACGAAATGAAGCAAGCTCAAGCTTATATTCGCTTCCAGCACTAATTTAGTTTGCGACAGCACCGAGACACCTGCCGGAATTTGCTTCAACCAAATCAAATTATGCCTCCATCCGCGTCGGAAAACGAGTCCAAAGTCAAATTTGATTACTTGATTGCAAAATTCGACGTCATGCAAATTGGCTAAAAAGGAAAAAACGGAGATTAACTGCTTTAAAACTTAGTTCGCCCCAAACACAATTTGGTCTTCATTACTCTGGCCTTTTAGGTACAATCAGAAAATCACAGTGGAACTAATTCAATCCAGGCCCGTATCTCGTTTTGGCGTTATCATCTAAATATAAAATTCGTTAGAATATATACAGGTACATTGACTCCGCGTTATCGTGGCACGCTTATCTCATAGCGAAAGATCGTCAGGGAATGAATGTGTTGACACAGTTTCAATACGCTAGTCTCTTTTGTGCCAGCAAATTGTACGATGAGATTTATCTGGCCGAAATACCCATTCGTCAACCGCGTTTACCTGGCCGCATAACTGTTATTCTCCGATCCTCGGTGGCATACAAAAAAGCCATAAGCTGCCTCGCTGCGTTATTACTATAGCACAATAGAACGGCAACATAGCGAGAGAGCGGACGATGAGCGATGCAACGTTGCCACGCCGCACGCTCGGCTGACTCGTCACGTGACGTCACGTCTCAAGATGGCCGCCACTCCGGTCACGTCCCCCGGCCCCCGTCTTCGGCCCCGGCGTACCCCGTTCCCGTCTTCCAGCCAGTTCCGTTCGTGGTTCTTAGTAATAATAAGTAGTATGCAGCCGTCCGAAAGGAAACCGACCGAGAATAGATTGAAATTTAATGCGTCGAGCTCGTCGAGTATAATACGCGTTAACGTTAATTGTTATTCTACAACAGCAGCTGTTTACTTTCGTTGAATATAGACTTACTTAGCGGAATCGAGGGCCCGACGGAATGCGGCGCTAGAGCGTGATTCATCTCACTGCGGCCTGCACCTACCCATAACTGATGTAATCTTGGAGAAGATTTCTCTCCCTCACCTTATTCCTTCAGAACAAAACTGGTTGCACTTGTTGTTCTCAGATGTTCTGTTGAGGAATGCGATAGTATCTAATTCAATGTTACATTCCTTTATGAGAATCTATAATTACACCTGAATTTAGATTCAATGTATATATGTATAGCTTTGCAAAATAATCCAAGAAAGGCAAGTGTGATGCTTATCTCCTCATAATGTATGATTTAACTAAGCTCAGGTGAATTTTATTTTAAATAAGAACAAAGTAGTAAGGTAATTATTACTTTCTTATCAAATAATTATTACAGATCTAGACTCTCCCCATTGGCCAGGTCTGTTATATGTACTTAATCTATTTTTTGAACCTCAGTCCGTTGCTCTGTGCAAGTAAACAGGCGAAGGATTTTCAGTTTTTATGCCAGATAATGGAATTCCAGTCTCTACTTTCTTTTTTTGCGCATTCAAATTTGCATTGCTCTTCTTTTCCTGGTACTTTACTATCTAGATACCTATATGATGCAATTAGTATTATGTCCTATTATCACAGAATATAAATTTAACTGATCCACTCGAATAGAGGTTATCTGTTGAACCGCAGATACTAGATATAAGTATTATTGTCATGATAAAGTGCATAATTTTTGCATGCGTTGCGTTGCATCTGACTCGGCAGTGATCGCGGTATAGTGCATCCAACGGTCTCATTATTCTGCGATAAGGTTGTTGTGTTGTGTGGGGTCGGGTCGAGCGCTGCGGGCTGCGGCGGGCTGCGTGGCGGGCACATCCGCGTCGCGGCTAACGGCTCGTCCTCGCCGCGTCGTCGTGCTGCGCGCGCTGACGTCACCGCTCGATAATGGCCGCCCGGCCCCGCGCCCCGCGGCCGTCCCCCCACGCTCCCGCGCGACGCCGCGACCCCGGCTCAGTCTCTCCTCAACCCGCTCACGGAGCGAGTGTCTTTCCTGCGCCGACACTACCGACACCCGGCAAGCGCGGAAACGAATGTGAATTCTATGTGCCCGTGTAACATGGTGACAGTGTTTTTTCTTATCGGTTCAATAAATCTGTGACAATTTACAAGAGAAACGAAGAAAACCGATCTCTCGCGCTCCGCTCGACACCCGGCGGCGAGATGTCGGTTATGCAGAAAAGGCAGCACTGCTACTTGTGCGACTTGCCCCGCATGCCGTGGGCGATGTTGCACGAGTTCTCGGAGGCGGTCTGCCGAGGATGCGTCAACTATGAGGGCGCGGACAGGATCGAGGTGGTCCTGGAATCGACGCGGCAGTTGAAGCGTGCTCATGGATTCCAGGAGGGCCGAGGTCCAACACACGCCAAGGGGGCTCATAGGGCACCCCTGGAGGCTCACCAAAATGGAGCCGAGACGGCAGCGAGAGGACAGCCTGCACCGCCAGCTCACCACGCGCCCACGACAGCATTTACGCTCCATCATCCCCGACCGACGGCCAGCGCTGGTCTTCTAGCGGAATACGGTAGTCGCCGTGAAGAGCTAGAAGGACGAAGACTGGCACACTTGCCAGCGCACCACTTACCAACTCACGGCGGCGCCAGGCTAGCACCTGGTCTCACGTTGAAGCGGCAGTTGGATGATGACGATCACCAGAACCACCATGAGCCAGCCAAGCGACTCCTCGAGGAGCATGCTCGGCCGCCGCTAACCCGTGGCGATTCCTTGCCTGCGGTGTCTCTCGCAGCTCCGTTTGCCCCGGATCGCGTGTTCAAACAAGAGAAACACCCTCACCGCACACCATCTTTCGATGCTTCATCATTCAAATCTAACGGTAAGTCTCTTTCTCTTTCTCTAATGAAGTACCCAGTAACGTCCTTAGAATCAGTGAAACAGATTTCGAAGCTCTGTAATGAATAGCATAACGAAAGTAAAATTTAATGTCTCACCGAACACTCACAGCTCATGCTCATCGTTTGTCGCCAAATCGTTAGCCGACTCATTAACAAAACACGTGACTCTACACGTCATTTTATTATTCAAGCTAATTTATTATGTAAAGAAAGTTCTGCCCAAAAGGACAACCAATTTAAAAGAAGCTCGGATACCGCCAGCAACACTTCTCTTTTTTTTAAACGCCAACCTGCGAGGATATCGGTAGTAAATTCCGACAATTACCTCTTGATTTCATTGTTGTTGGTTGGGCTCTTTCTGGTCACCAATGAGGTATGGTATGATGCGATAGGGAATAGATCGGAATGAAGAAATGCCAAAAAGTTTAATTCGGACCAGCAGACTAATAAACTTTTATAAAATTTTTCGAATGATCTGACGATGAAGGATGATAATCTTGTCGAAAATCAGACCATAACGATTCTTCTTAACAATTAAGAGAATCAGTGACATTGTCTCCGTCTGATATAAATACAAATAAAACAAACTTATATCACACACTAACTAGATTAGGATCTTTTTAAAAGTCTAGTTTTGCATCAGTATTCAGCAATCAGTAGCTTCTTTTTAATAGGCCAATGTTGCAAACGGACATTAATATTATTTCCCTCTTCATTATTGACGACAGATTTGGCCTAGTGTCCTGGCTCAGTCACACACAACACAAGTCTTTTTGAGCTTACCGTGGGGCTCAGTTAATTGGTGTAAGAATGTCCTATTATATGTTATTATTATAGAAAAAATCACATTTTCCCTGCTGTCTGGTTTGGGAGGATTTTCTGCTGCTAAAAGTTCTTATCGCTTTCATTATTATCAACTGTATTTTGAGTTCGTGAACGTATTGAGAACCTTATTGTTTACGGCTACATCAAAATATTAGGATAACACATCCAACATCCGTAGATTGTTTCCTTGCATGAAGAAAATATTACAAATTCTTCTAGGTTGGTCTTCTAGCGGTAATTCTTTAAATATACAGAAGCTTGTTCACAAAACATTATTCATCTGTTTAGCGGCATTATTTGCTATCGGAAACCATACGAAGTATTATAATTCATGTATCTGGAAAGATACGTGAACGTAATGGTTTTCCACTGCTTGGTTACTCTCTCTTAATCGTCAATAGGGATAGGGGATGAGTACCTATTTAGAATATACTTATAGCTTTTTTACGAATGAGAATTAAATAAACAGGCCCAACTAATAGGTACTTCTTATAACCAAGAGTGTTCAGAGTAAGGCGTAGATGATGTAATCCAACGCATTCAGTTGTTTACTAATAACAATGTAGGTTATTATTATAAAAATAGAGAAGTCACGCGTAGAGCGATAACACGAACGATAGCGATTGAACGTGCGCGGGCGACGGACAGTTTGCGCAAGCCGCGGACTCGTATCTAGGTAGGTGCATTAACTCAGTCCATAAATACGAAACCAGTCCCACTGGTTGAGCGTTCTCGAAAGCGAGCCCGCGCCCCGGCCTCTCGCACACCACGCTACGTACCAACACCCACGTAATGTAAACGGCGCTGTGAATGCATGCACACCAGCGGCGTGGCAACGTCGCGTGACGACATTTTCGCTCGCGTACGTATGTAGGTAGGCCGTCGGGCGAAAAAATATAGCGCCTGCCTACGCTTGGCACCCGCTCGACCACATTCCGCGGTGCTAGTGCGCGCCGCCGGCCAAAAAGGTCACACGGTGACGTCACCCTGCCATATGGGCCGGGTCTTCAGCGCGCCACATATCAAATAAAGTCTCACGCACTTTTCGCGGCTCGATAAATCAAACTATATTTTGTAACCGCACGCTTGGCTGATGTGCTTCGACGAACAACGATGTATCATGATGTATATGTATTTTTGCTCTATCGTGTTCTTGAACTTGAATCCTTCGATGCGTGTATTTTACGCGACGATTATGTATTTTTATATCGGTCACGTAGTACAAGCACGGTTACAGCAACAATTATTAAATGTCAAAATGATACCATGTTTTCGATAGCTATGTTCGCACGGAGCGTGTATAAACGGCGTTTACAGCAGCGCACACATGTGGGCCTCATATCGCGACTTCTGGCAACGTCGCGTCCGCGACACTGCGCCTTGTTCCACTATCAGCGTCCAATATTATATGTACTTACCTACCCGCCTACAAGCACAGTTGGCTTGCCAGCGCTGCTTCCCAGTGACACATCCCGACGTAACAGTATTAACATACAATACTATTTATAAGACATTATATGCGTATGTTTACTATCTGCCGGTCGATGTGTCATACGGACGATGTGTATGATTCGGACAAGACGAGGCGTACCAGCAACCTCAATACGAGTTCCTTCTACACCTCTGGAGTCATTGAATGAACTTTACAGTTCATGGCCGCGCGACACACTAGTTGCTCTATATTTAACTCTAACATTAAATATCCTTACACATCTTAGACGTTTATGAATAAAAGCTTGTTTAAATTAACATACTAACTATTGAGATTTAAAACTTGTTTGAATTCTGGAAACCTTGAGAACCTTCGAAATCTGTTTTCACGACTGCCTTTTGTATAATATGAGTATCACTTTGTGTAACATATACTAACGTTGTTGCACATGCAGGGTACGGAAACAGCGCGCCGCTAACGAATGGCTCAGCGGGTTCGCCTCTCGGGCGCGCGGCCGGGTCTCCGCCCGTGACGGGCGCTGGCGCTGGACCCTCGCCTATGGCCGCTCTCATGTCCGTGGCCGACACGCTGCCCCCTGGCTCGCCGCGGTCTGCTGGGGGCTCGCCTCCACAACCTCCTCCACAGCGGTCCGCCAGCCGTTCCAGTCAGCACTCGCCTAATTCATCAGGTACGGAGAAAAAAAAATTATCCATTAGTCTGTGTACATCCCATCAGCTGTGGGACGTATCGAAATGACAGATTACGTATTAAATCATATAGGTACTTGAAAATATTAATTTAAAACGATTGAGGAATTAGTGCAATCTGCGCGTGCGTTTCGAAATTATAATAGTTTTCTAACGAATAGAGTTTGATTGAATGTCGTATCGATGACTGGTCGGACACGGGCGGGCGTCCGACGCCCGACGACCGCTTGCGCCCCGACCGTCCCGCAGTCTGCTGACTTTTCAATCGTAGCCCCAAAACTAGTAGCTAATTTGTGAAAGTACCGGTAGTTAAACATTGTCCTCCGGTCCGGCAGGCTCGAACGGCGGGCGGCGGTCGTCGGGCTCGCGGCACGTGTCCTCGACGACGTCGGTGTCGTCGACGGAGGCGGGCGAGGGCGCGGACGCGGCGGCTCCCGCGCCCGCCCCGCTGCTCAAGTGCACGCTCTGCCAGGAGCGACTCGAGGACACACACTTCGTGCAGTGCCCCAGCCAACCGCACCACAAGTTCTGCTTCCCCTGCTCCCGGGACTCCATCAAGCGACAGCAAGGATCTGAGGTGAGTTCCCGTCGAATACCACTCGTAACTTTGTTGTCCAGTTTTTGTGTCACATCACATGTGATAATCGTCAAAAAAGATCACTTTCTATAATACTCTTATCGTTGTTTCCAGGTTTACTGTCCAAGTGGAGAAAAGTGCCCATTGGCAAACTCGACAGTTCCGTGGGCGTTCATGCAGGGCGAAATAGCGACGATCCTCGGCGAGGAGTTTAAGCCGAAGAAGGAGCGGGAGACCTAGGGCCGCGCGGCGGCACCTCGACTCTACCTCTTGTCCCTCCCGCTGTAGCGGGGGCGCTCCGCGGCACGCGGCCGGCCTGCCGGCTCCGCGGAGGAGTGGCTAGGCCACACCCGACGATACCACTGTTGTACATAACATTGTAAATAGTCAATTTTGTAATTTAGTTCGCTCACTGCGAGCTGTCGAAGACTGGAAGCTCGACACGGTGACGACGATGTGGACCGTATTCAGCGTATTGGATCCGCAACCGTATTCTCTTTATTTATTTATAACGAGTTTGTACGACTCGCAAGAGCTTTAGTAGAGTTTTAATTCTATGAGCGAATGGTGCAATACACTGAATATAGTACATATCTGTTTGAAGGAGTTTTCGAGGAAGTTTTGTCCCCGAGGCGACTCGGGCGCACGTTCGCGCCGGCCCCGGGGACCGGAGGTTTCTGCCGCTCCGAGCAGGATTTCTTCGGATGCCATTTTCTTAGTTACCTTTAGGTCCGGAACCATAGTGAACTTGGCATTTATTAATGTGATGATTCTTATTATACTGTACGAGTATTATGCGATATATGATCATGACATATTGTATGTAGTCGAGAGAGATTGTAAAGGTAGTCCGAGAGACGGAAGTCCGCTCGCCCTGTCCCCACTCCTGACTCTTGTACAGTAAGCCCCTAGCTCCTGTATATTTGTATTTATTGCATGCGACTATGCGATATAGCCTTCTTTTATCTTTGAGGCGATTTATTCAGAGTGGCTCGAGTTCCGTTACTGTCTTGCATTCGATGACAAAATTCGGTCTGATAATGGATTTACAGTTTGTTTGCGCGATACAGTCGCAGCATCTTTTTCGATTGGATGATCTTTCAAAATTGTAAAATTGTAGTTTTGGACGTTCTGGCTCTGCGGAGCTTTCGTGTTTGAGTTGATTATTTTTAAGGATAAGTTACTCGTTCGGAGTGTACCGGCGCGGTGCGCGTCGCCGCCCCGGCGCAGTATCGCGGGATCGCTTGGCAACGTTGGGAGCGTACCTAGTCATTTTGTGAAATGTCAAATTGTCAGAACCGCGAACACGCGGCCGTTATAGGAACTCTTAAAACTCGCTGCTATAATTGTATAAAGTGAAGTAATTATCATTGTATGTCATAATGTTAAACAGTTCGTAGTGTATGTCAATTTCGGAGGCTATCAGACGACAGCCGATTAACATATACAATATTACGCATTTGAATTGTTCGAATAGGTTCTAGCGATTTGATCGAGCCTTGGTTTAGAAAAGTAACTCCGGAGCGTCGGGTACAATTTGGTGCCGAAGCCTCCAGGCGGCGTTACTTTCCTATACGAAGAACGGAACCTCGTTAAGCTGCATTCGTCTTAGTACATTTCAATTAAATTGATATGTCCTTTATTTATTTTAGTCATATTTTTGTACATATACGTACGTTGTATATACTTGTAAATATTATGTAGATAGACGGAATAGCCGCGAAGGATCTTAAAGGCTTTCCATACAGTATTACTAGGGACTGTCAGCCTTTTAGACGTTTAATTTTTGAAGATTGCTTTCTTGAGAAGACGGATATCTTTTATTAATGGATCATTTGTTAACAATTTGTGTATTGTGAAGCTTAATTTTCAGAACGCATTATTGTACGGGTGCCGCACCCATCTATATTACTGCATATTTATATCGACGATGATGTGGTTTGACAACGTGTGCTTGGTAATTAACGTTTTATTAATACTTCTACTGATTGTGATAGTATTTTAATGTAGCGTCGCGTTGTCAAACTACCTTATTAACTACTTCATGTGGTGTCTCTGATAGATTCGAAATTGGTAATAATCTAGTATTATCAGTGGAAAATGCCGACAAGGGCAGTTTGATTAGTTTTCGCCAGATGGCAAATTATTTTAAGCACGAGTGTGCTTCTGTCGTCCATTCGCGTACTAAATGAGCGCTCACATCTCTATAGTTTCTCACTATTATTATTCCTCGATTAAGTCATACTGTCTTCCCGATAAGTCATTTATTATAATTCGCATTGTAAACTCTCATTATGATTTATATTCGTTCATTCATAATTTAAACTTAACAATTGTCTATATGTAATTGTAAATTTCTAAGATTTAATTGGCGTTGAGTCTTTCTAAGTCTTATATTATGAATGTTTTTAAAATAAGTTGTTATGCTAACTTCTGGCACGCTCATTTAGTACACCGGTGGGCCATAGTCCGCCTGTACCCATAGGCTTGTTCGTAGATGTCGTTCTGACACTGGAATATAATTTTCGAGACTCGTCTCTTTCGTACTGTAAGCAAGTGGATGCTTCGATTAAGATGTTAATATACATGTTGGTGAAATACAATTGATGTGATTTTGTATTTTGTACTTTTATTTTACACAACCTTTACCATCTACCCAATACGCAAAAGACCGCAGTACTTATGGCATAAAAATCGCATGGTGGGCAGTTTGCTGTTCCATGGACAATCCTTAGAACGAAAAAAGTTTTTTAAAAGTTTAATGTGACTGTTTTATTGTATACTTAAATTTTACTTTTCAATACATCTTCAAATTATATCAATCCATAGCGTAGCACGATATCGATCGGGTTAATTTCTACTCCTTTAAAGCTTCAAAACTATGCAAGCAAATGCCCTATTAGATTAAAGACATACATGTTTTAACTAAATCAAACGACATTAATAAAAACAATAAGATATTGTCATAGAACTTTTGTCAAAATTGAAACAAAAACCTAGCGCACGAAATAGTCGATCAAAGTATTCGTAGGCGAGTAGTTAGGGTCTAGTCGTTAAGGAGCACATATTTTGAACTACCAAAACAACCTCTAAAATTTGAATATACGAGTAGATTGCACCATCAGCCATCAGAGAAAATATATAAAAACACTATTGAACTTTGTATTTCTTGTAACTACAAAGGGCTAACATAACATAAATAATGGTTGTAGGAAGGTTTCATTGGGAAACATTTACCATGTAGTGTAGGGACGTCTGGTCAGAATAAGGCGGCTGTCGGTCGCCAGATACAGTCAGCCCCAAATTTCACCATACATTATTGTTTTACCCTTTGAACGCCTGATGACAAAAATTTTTACCATGCTCGTGACGCCACGCTATCGCATTTAGTTCAGTGAATTTGAACTTTACGGAATCCCCCTAGGTCGTTGGCGTTCATTGGATGACTTTCCGATAACGCCAGCCGTCTTTGGCGTTCAAATCGTTAATTATGTCACTCCTAAACATTATGAGAGATAAAGCTTGTATTTTCCTTGCGGTAGTCAGATTCCACATTTGTATCATCAGGCATGGTATACTTGTTACTTATAGTTTGAAACTGGCTCCTACGAATATAAGACTATAACTCTTTGTCTAATGCAATTTATAATTTAAGAATAAACTAGATAATTGAGTAGATGTATCAGCCGAATTATGTTGCGATTATCATGAAAACAGTGCCATTACTACGTTATCAATGTATTAGATATCGCGTCATTTTTGTTAATAACATTAATAAACAACGTTGCCTTACCATTTTCATTGACAAACTTGATTGAACTGACGTTTCGTTTTGTCTTAACCTTGACTTGTTAGATTTTAAGATTGTAAATAATGAATAAAGGATGCTTCACAATTAAAATAGATTTATTTTTCATTAATATATCTACCAAAACCTTATTTCTTGCTACTTTTAAGGGTTTAATGCTTTGTCTCTCGAAAAGACACATACGTCATTTCCCACTGTTACGTGAACTTTAGTTCAAAGTAATTAATAGGGTTCAGGTTTGCGTAATTTTTGTAAGTTTACAATAGACAAAGAGTTATGGGTCAGCTTCAACGCTAGGTTTCTTGAGCTATATATTCGATAGTCTGTCTGCAGTAAGTAAATAGCGATTTGGCCGTGACAATGAATGAGAGCAGTTCTATCCTTTGCATAACTTATTTATACGTTGCACAACTTAGCGCGATCGGACAATTTTTTTTTATACGACGTCGGTGGCAAACAAACATACGGCCTGCCTGATGGTAAGCAGTTACCGCAGCCTGTGGACGCCTGTAAATCCAGAGGTGTCACACGCGCGTTGCCGACCCTAAACGACATTATAGTAGTCAAACTACTCTCATTAATACAATAGTCGGACTTGATATTTATAATTAAGTAGTTGGACACAAATCTTGTTTAACCCTTAATTTGACACTGTATGGTGTGTCATACAATCAATTCAAATAAATCTAGTGACAAAAAACAAATCCCTTTTTATTTCAATATATTTTTTTATAGTAGCAACATTAACCACAAAACCGGTAAAAAATAATTATAACAGTGGCAACATTGCAACTCAGTTGTCATCAAAATGTCGTGGCGACGGAAGAACGCTTCTCTTTCTAAGGTAAATGTTATTGTTTTCTTTTGTTTTTCTGTATGACACATGCTGTTTTATTTCTTAATTTATAACAGAGTACTATATTTAACTTCAGTTTTCATTGAAATATGACACTAACTAACAAACCAACTAACAATCATTTGCCTTCAAACTTATTGTATGTCGTGTCATACACTGCCAAAGACATAAGAAAGCATGGTCTTTTGTACCTGTATGACGTGTCATACACTGCCATGTACACTAGAATTTACGTTTCGTTTTGCATGTATGGTGTAGTATACACTGCCAAGTTGTGAATAAATAACCTAAAAAGTTTATTGTATGACACGATATACACTGCCAAATTTGGGTTATTTTTATTTTGTTTTTTTTTGTTTTTGGGAATGAGTACCAAGGGTTTTTTGTTTGTGTTGCCTGCAGCATCAAATTCAAACGCGTGGTGGAAGGTTGCTTGCTCTTGTTCCGCTGGCAAATGCCGCTTCAGATTGCTCTGACACATCCGACGACGAACATGAACTGCTTTCCCCTGCACAATCCTCTTCTCCGGCACCCTCTATTGCGAGTTCTCTAGAGAATATTAACATTTCTGATTCCGAAAGAGATGACAACGTTCGCTTGACACCCATTTTTAGAGAAATTTGTCCAGAATCTAATAAAGAACCAAATTTAAATGAGATCCCGATTCTTACTGAACTACCATCACTGGCCGCTACTCCTGCCTCTGAATGCATGCCGCTTCAGTCTCCTGCGTCCTTGCCTGTAAACTCCTCTGCACCTGCCACCCCAGCTACACCTCTGACATCTATAAACCTCTCAGAATTGATGAGTCCTTTAACTCCACGCATACTCAAAAGAAAAAGAAATCCCAGAACACAAGAGGCGAGATATGTTGTTCCACCTAAACGAACTCGAAAAATCCCGAAATTTGTTCTTGTATATCAATGGAAGAAGGCTATCTTTCGTCATCAAGCACTTATTGAAGATGACGAAACTTGTACGGACATTCCTGATGTTAAACCCCCATTGCACTATTTTTCCGAGTTTTTCTCGCCAGATATTATAAAAGACATCGTAGAACAGACAAACCTTTACTCTGTTGCTAGTACAGGAAAATCGATCAACGTTACCGAGGAGGAGATTCGCGATTTTCTTGCAATAGAAATAATAATGGGGATCGTCAAAATGCCATCTTACTTAGATTATTGGTCTCAACGTCTAAGATACGATAAAGTAGCTGATTGTCTGACTCTAAAACGATATCAAAAAATTCGGAGACATTTACACTTTGTTGACAACGCCTTTGAAGATGGCGATAGGTATTTTAAAGTGAGACCCTAATTGAAAAAGTCCGAAACAATTGTTTGAAGCACGAAAATGAGCAGACATTCAGCGTGGACGAAATGATGATCCCCTATAAAGGAACCAAAGCCGGCAAGAGACGGCAATATATGAAAGACAAACCAACCAAATGGGGATTTAAAAATTATGCTCGGGCTGGTTTGTCTGGTATGATCTACGACTTCGTACTGTATGGAGGTGACGATACTTTTCGGTTCCACAAGTTCACTGGAAAGGAAACTACGATGGGATTTGGGGCGCAGGTGGTACTGGCCTTGTGCAAAAGTATAAAAAAGAAACCAGCATTTGTATACTGTGATAATTTCTTCACCAGCCCCGAATTGTTCTATGTTTTGAGAGAAGATTATGGTATATTTGGATGTGGAACAATTAGGAGTAATAGGTTAAGAGGAGCAGATAATATTTTGCCGACTGAAAAAGTTATGAAAAAGAAACCTCGTGGTAGCTATGCGGAAGCGACCTGCAACAAAACTCGCCTAGCAGCAGTAAGATGGCATGATAATAAAACTGTGACTTTGATAAGCAGTCACGTCGGGGCAGAGCCAGTGTCTAAGATCAAGAGGTACTGTAAAGATGCTAAAGAGAAAAGGGATGTTGATTGTCCACAAATAGTAAAACTTTACAACAAAAACATGGGGGGTGTAGACCTTGCAGATATGCTTATAGCTCTTTATAGAATCCCTTACAAGAGTCGCAAGTGGTATTTAGCTATTTTTGTGCAGATGATCGACATTTGTATGAACAACGCTTGGCTTCTGTACCGACAAGAATGCAAACAGAGCAAGATGAAAGTAACTTTGCCTTTAAAACTATTTCGGTACAAAGTTGCTGAAAGTCTGAAAAAAGCAGGAAGGGCCCAGGAAAACGGGGACTTGAAGAAAAAGAAACAAACGACACAATCTCATCCTGTCGAAGACATTAGATACGACTATGTAGGTCACTTCGCAGATTTTACCAGTCAAGGCAGATGTCGGCTCTGCAATAAATTTACCACCGTGATCTGTATTAAGTGTAATATTCGCCTATGTTTTGTTGCTGGCAAAAACTGTAGAAATTGTCATCTAGAATACCACACAAAACAATAACATCTTTGCCACTATGAACGTTTGGACGAAGGATAGATTTAAATGATCTGAAGATTTAGATATTTTAGTTTTATAATATTGTTTTTGTTATTTTCCCTTGGAGAGACATGTTTTTTTTCTGTTTTTTTTTTATTTGTTTTTTGATAGAATTTTGCTGTTTTTGAAGAAATAAATATATAAGGCGTTGTATGCTTTGTGATAAAACTAATATAATATTATTGGCTACAAATAGTTTATTTATTTTTTTCATTCCAAGACCCTTAATTTGGCAGTGTATGATGTGGCATACATGGTTTTTTTTTTTAAACCAAGTCCAACAGATTTTTTTTATTATTTTTCCCAGCTTAGTTCGATGTATGTAAGTTCATTAAAATAACTCTAAATAATAAAAAATGATTTTTCTTGTCCTGCCAAATAAAGGGTTAACTTAAAATTATCTGATACTTGTGAACGTTGTAATACTCGTCGGACATCGGACAAAATGCCTTAAGAAGTAAATATATATTGGTATGTCCGAGATATTTTATAGCCCCACTGAGTACAGTTAAATACACCGGGTTCACTGCGCTCTGAATGAAAACATATGCGATACATTCCTATGACTCTACAAATTTGATCGTGTCTCATATTTTTACGCACTATATTTCCATGACAATAGAAGTTTTCAGATATTTGTGACCACAGCTCCGATATACCTAATGGCGACTGTTCATACACTTTTAAACTCTAACGAAAACTGTATACATGTTTATGCCCTCGACTTTACATAGGTACTTGTACTACATAAAGTCACATCCCGCTGTCGTTACGCTTTAATCTTCTTAACTACACAACAGTTTAATAAATACATATTATGGGACACAACAAGGATTGTTTTTGTGTAAAAGATATCGATACCACCAAAGTACCAAAATATGTATACATGCACCGTATTTCCTCAGTGTTAAAATGTATGGATACATATTAGACACTTTGATATTATCGATATCTTTAACCTTGACTCTACTAGATAAAAATATATATCTAAGATACATACATACTTAAATTTAAAGATTATGTGTATAACCCAGGGATTCCCAATCTTTTTCAACCTGCGGGGAAGTTACAAAATTAGTATTTTGTCACGGCGCCCTGGTCCTAGCTATTGCAAAAAGATATAGTAGATTGAAATAATTACGTACATTACCTACAATAATAGTAGTCAGGTTAGGTTAGTTTAGTTAGAGGGAGGTAGGAAAAAAATTAAACATGCACAACATGAATCTATCGTCGTTGTAGATAGATAATAATAGACCGACTCACGGCGCCCTTCGGAACTTTCCACGGCGCACCAGGGCGCCGCGGCGCACCAGGGCGCCGCGGCGCACACTTTGGGAACCCCTGGTATAACCCAAGATCAACTATGCATGATCAATACTGAAATAAATGCTCTTAGCAGGGTTCGGACCCTGGATCTCTTACTTAATAGACAGGGCTGCCGACTAGACTAAGAGCCCGTTATAATATAATGTTGTTAACCAATAGACAGTGGCTCGATGATAATACAAGTCACCTTATCTGTTACTGTTGCTAGTAATACATATTTGAAGGTTTCATACAAAACGTATCAAAATTAACCTTTTGTTACTACTGTTCCGAGTGTTAAGAAATTATTTTGAATGGCTTAATTATTTGTTTTAGATCGGAGCGGAGAGCGGATGCCGGAGCCCCTGTGCTTGACCAACAGATGAGGCCCAAACCGCGGTATCCCGTCGATCGATATTTGGTAAGTGTTCATCAGTGATAAAAAAAAGATAAAAGACATTTATTCATGACGTACACATACAATAAACAGAATACAAGATGAAGAATAAGTAAGACATCACGAAATGGACCCAACTCAGCTTAATGCTGGCTTGAGAAGTCAGCGCTGATCTTCCGTTGACTTGGTTATACTGGTAAATAGTAACTATTTTTCGCGAAGGACTGGGATGGCAATACTCTAACCAGCTCCTCTACAAAGCCGAAGTAACATCAAATCCATACATCGGCAACAATTAAGCCATAAGTTTCAATCATCTTTGACTTCTGTCGTACGTTTTCGTCATATCAACCTAAC
Source organism: Grapholita molesta (assembly GCA_022674325.2). Classification (NCBI taxonomy): domain Eukaryota; kingdom Metazoa; phylum Arthropoda; class Insecta; order Lepidoptera; family Tortricidae; genus Grapholita; species Grapholita molesta. Next base: position 12,795,295 of record CP053135.2, on the reverse strand, counting down.
TCAATTCTCGCTATAAGTACAGTCTACATCAATAGTACGTATGAAACAACGAACCAAAAGTAACTGCCATCTTATGTATTTTATTTAGAATTGACATATTGTCTACAGTTCGCCTTTCAAAGGTTGTATCTTGTTTCAATTGATAAACACGCAGAAATCAGTCTCTTTTAGTGAAGCAATTAAAATACGGTAGATCTTTTTGGTGCGCTGTTTCCTACAATACAGGTAGTGAGCAAAGGCGACTGTACCTAACTACGTCCATTTTCATGTAGGTATACTACATGTGCGTTCTATGTAATGTTTTATATTTGGAAATAGATAGAAGCTACAACATAAGCAATTGTCACGGCAGATCATATTGCAATTGTTAAAATACATCTCCTGACAGCCATGATTTGAGAATTTATAAACAGCAAAAACTAATACACAAAAAAACCTAATCTATAATTTCCTGATTTCAGGTTGAGAGCAGCAAGATAGAAATGGTAAACATCATAGACGACGACATCTGGAGCTCGGAGCCGGCACTCCGGCCAGAAGAGGAAATCATACTTAGAAAATTGCATGAAATGCTGCAATCGACTGCAGACGACCTCAAGCTGCTCTCCGGAGAACTGGCGCGCCGCGAGCCAGGGATGCGCGAGCGTGTGCGGGCGCCGCCCGCGCCGCTCGACGGCGACTTCAACGAAAAGATACACATTGAAGAAGTCGTTAATGCCAAATTTCATGGGTACAATATAATCGATAAACCACCACCAAAACTAAAAGAAACAATAAACAAAAATGATAAAAACGCTTTGAATAATAACATTCTCCAAAATGCACCTATAAATAATAAGGTTGTCAAATCGAAACAACTAACTAAATCACGCACTAGAATAGTTCAAATTAATGCTACAGATAGTACAAAGCTAGAAAAGGAAGATATCATCAAAAAACCTATTAAAGAAACTGTTACTTACAACGAATTTACTTTTGAATATCCGATGGCTGAAGAGAAAAATATTTTAAAGGATTTACAAATACAAGCCATGCCCAGCGTAGACATTAGGGGGGAACTGAAGGAACAAAAAGTCTTACAATTAGATATACAACCAGAACCTGTGAACATTGAAAACAAATCAGAACCTAAACCGAATGTTGGTGTTATTTCAATGCAACATGAGATTGCTTCCTTAAAGGTACCTGCTAGAGTCATGAACATTCCACGAACATTTGTAACCTCAAATTTTCCAACCAAATACCCGTCAAGGAAAGTTACAAAAATGGAAAGCTGCGAGAGTAGTACTTCAACTAACAATGTGAGTTTTGATCCCAAATTAAATCTACATCTGACAGGAAAACATACCAAATCTTCTACTATAGCTTCAATACGTTCAGATCGAAATAAAAAAAGATGCACAACAGCTAAAGCTAAATCACCAAAACCAGCACATCTGAATTTAGATGAATGGAAGAAAAAACTGAATTCTGTATATGGACAACCTTCAAGTTCTAAGAAAAATAAGCTGGAACCGAAATCAAAAGATACTAGCAAGAAAATATCACATAAGAATTCAAATATCAAGCAATTAAGTATTCCAAAGCCGCCACCAATTTTTTTAAACAACACTCAATACATTCCGTATTCACAATTAACTTTAGGAGGCGTCAATGTAAGTGATATTGAAAGAGAAATATCTAATGTGCCGAATAAAGCTAATATACCACTTAGTCCTATTTTGGATAGAATTACCAAGAGCCAAGAAAATTCTCGTGACAATAGCCCGAGGAAAAAAGATAGTCCTAAAATATTAACAACGTCAGATGAAAACTTGCTACGTGAAGTAATTGATATTGAGAAAACTATCAAGAAAACCATATCTAAAAATACTGATATACGAATCAAAGACGTTACGACTCCAAAAGTGTCTGGCGGTAGTACTAATGAGGACACTGATCAAGCTGATAGTTACGCAGACGATTTTGAGGACGAAAAATCGGCCAAATCAGATAAACCAACTCACAACTCACAATCAGATACAGATACTAAATCTTCTGATCAAGCTAATACGAGTGGAGCGGTTGATAATACTGATGAGGATAGGATGGAAACTCCTAAAAGTAAAACAAGTGTTCACAATGCAACATTTTCAAAAGTGCCCAAGCTTTCATTTAAGAAATGTATTGATATTTACGAGTTTGTTCACGAGATTGACACTGAAGATACTGCAGCCCAAAGTCCAACCACTAAGAAGATCTCTTTAAAAGAAACCCAAACTTCACCCAGAAATGATAGTCCAAATATAGCAGTACAACCCATTCACAACAATCTGTGGCCTTCTATGGACCCCAGCAGGGATATTGAAAAAATGTTTAAATTAGAGAAGGAATTAATAAAAAAGCTAATAATCGACGAGTACGGTGATTTAATTAAAAGTTCCATAGATAAACCATCTACTTCAAAAGAGAAACAAGATATGCTTAATGCTGGATTAAATGTCAATGCAGCGCAGAAGGTGACGCAGACGTCGCCGAAACATGCAAAGAGCGTGATGACTTCCCCCACACGGACTAAGACGAGAACCACGTCGCCATTCCCCTTGTCTTTACCTGTCAATCAACAGACAAGTCCTATCATACTTGTCACAAATGACAAAGAAGTTAAAGTCGAAATAGAACAGGAGCCCGAAGATCTCGGAATATCGATTAATCTATCTTCCCCACGATTCAGCCTCCGCTTACCAAACACATCATTAGAAGTTCTGTCCAATTTGGAAATCTGCAGTCGCTCTACTCGTGAACGAAAGAGAGAAAATAGCAAAAGGATGACTAAACCTGTAAACCAAACCGTCACTAGTTCGACCTCAATAGATGCTGACAACTCTTCGTCAGAAATTAGTAGTTTAGGCGAAGTTAAGTTAAAACTGAAAAAGAAACTCCGAAGAAGAATTTCTTCATCAGAATCAAGCAGTTCGTTGTCGTCCATTTTGAGTGTAGACTATAACTCTGTTGGTATACTGCCTTTAAAGAGCGAGGGAGAGCTTAGTTCAATTCATATGCCTAGAAGCGCTAATGCACCTAGTAAAAGCGAAGGCGAAATAAGTTTTGGTAAAAGATGAACCCAGTTTTTTTGCATCTAAGTTTCGTTGAATCTGATCTACCACTAAAGTCAGAAACCATTGGTGATGGTAAGTTTTAGGACAGAGTAGCTTTTATAATCATAAGCCTTCTGACATCTTAACAGTCGCTTTGGGTAGCTGTCGTGATTTTACTAAATAATAATCTTCTGGAATACGCAGTAGACCTAAACTCAAACATTTTTTGGGTAAAGAAATATTCTTAAGTTTAATTTCATTTTTTATATAGGTATATTTAAGAAAACTGGTTGACGCTGACTGTAATTCGGTTAAGATACCAATAAACCCATAGAGTGCCTTAACTATGGAAACTTTAATGTGTAATAAAAATAAAGTAATGAAATATGGTTTCACCTATAGTACAAATTAATGTTTATTATTTCTTTACTAGCTTTGTAGAGAAACTGCTCTTTGCCTTTTTTAAGCGACGCTATGCTTAAAATTATGCAATGATTTACGTAGTTTTTTAAAATACGGTAATCTGGTATATTCTATGATGTACGAATTTAAACTGTTGTTGTAAATATTTTTTTTTAATATTGTTTTAAGTTGTCTGCTTGTATGCTGTAGATCAAATTAACTAGAATTATAATTGTATTGTTAAATGTCATTAAAATTACTGTTATCACAATATTTTGTGATATTATTTTTGATATGTAACAATTGTCACTGTCTATGTAAGTTTAGTAATGTTATAATTATTGCCATTTAGCTTATAACTCAGTTACAAAATATTTTAAATGATAGCTGAATAAATATATGTTGCTGATATGATTTTTTATATACATTTCATAATTTAACAACGAAAATCATTAAATTGCCTTCACCAACACCTATTTAATACTCAACATTTGATTACAGTACCTTTATTAAGGACGCAACAGAACCCTTATAGGATCACTTTGTTGTCTGTCTGTCTGTCTGTCTGTCAATGTCCTCAGAAACGCATAGAGGTATCAAGCTTAAAGATTTTTATTGTCAAACTGTGTACATATTTACAACATAGGTATTTAACAGTTTGCCCATTTTGGGAGTACAATAATAATGCAACAATTAAGTTTAATGTGTGGAATGTTAATAGCTAGAAATATAAATTTAAATTATAAAATATTTTACTAACCTAAAGAATGTTTTAGTATTTATTTAAATTGAATACAATCTAGTATCTTAATATTAGCTGAACTTCAGATAAAATACCTGAGTATTCTACTGTCCCTTAAAGATGTGAAAAAATCTAACTTCTAAGCCATTGATTTGATAGCAATCAAAATCTACACAGGGTACTTCACATGAACCCAGAATCTTGGAATTTGGTACAAAGCAATGTTTTATATCACAGATAAAGGAAAAATTGCGGAAAGCATAAATATTTAACTTCTAGAGGTGTCTATGCGCATCCGATTCGCACATGGTCAGTTTTTACATTTTTCAGTACTCACCACTGGTAACTTGTTTAGGGTCCTGTGCGACTTAAAATCATAAAACATTATAGACAACAGTAAAGCAACATGTTTGTAAGTGAAATACAGGTAATTAATTGTTGTAACCGTCTAACACTAACATAAATACATATTGTAATACAATAATATAATAAATCTTGTAACTATCTTAACAGTAACACATAAAATGTAGTAGGTAATTCTGGAAACGGCGCGCATAGATAGACACCTATCTGCAGCCCCAACCGCCCGGCCCTGCCCCGTTGCCGGCGTTGTTAGGTTGTTACTATAATAAAAGCTATATAACAACACATCTCGTTATGGCCGGAACTAAACAGTAAATCTAGAAATCCCGTTTAATAGTAATTCATTACTAGCATCTAATTTTATTAAATTATATGATTCAATAAGTACTGTTAAAATACTAAAACTACTTACCGTTCGTTCGTTATTGCTAGTGTAGTTGTTCCGCGCAAGATTGTTTTTCTTTTCATTTTCAATATTGTAGTTTTGTAAGAAAATTAGCGATATAATAGCTAAATTCTACACATAAATTAAAACGTTAATAACAAAGCGGTAACTTATATTATATTATATGCCTCAGAGACCGCCGATACTAAACGTAAACAGGCTACTTAGCTTAAATTAAATTATCTTTATTTCGACCTTCATGGGTCATATTTTGTTAGTAGGTAAAAGTACACAGAAAAATTTAATTTATAATGGCATAATACACAGAAACATATTTTTAGTTTATTATTAATTAAAACAAGCGCGACCACAAATTTCAAATTAAATACATCAAGGTAGATAGTGTCATTGCTCATTGCCATTGTCCGATTCGCGTTTTGAGCACGCTTAAGGCAAGCTCATGGTCGGTCCGATTCATTATTTCTGTACTGAGCTGTCAGCACTGTTAGCTCTGTGAGCAGTGTGAGCGTGATTCGGACCATGCTAGTGTTATGCCCTAGGAGGAATAATGACTGGAGAACGCATCCGCTAGCGCCAGTAAAGGACAAAGATATTCTGGCTTTTGTCGCCCAAAATGTAACAATTCACTATAATTTTGCTTTACAGGACATTCTTTAAAACAAAAATTTTAGCTCATTCTGTACCGCAACTTTGAAAAGCCAAGAAAACTCCAATTGTATTTTGTTTGTACCCCTCCAAGTTTGACAGTTCTGAAAGGTCCAGTTTGGAGGGCAACAAAAATATGTGAGACTGACAAGGACGGACGAAAATAGCGCCATACTCTGCCATACCTATAGAAAGTTATATAAGACCATCCCTTTCGATCGTGGTGTTATTATTATTATTAGCACGCTCCGTTTAGTTAAATGGTATGTCTAAGATTATGCCTAAACAATGACATTAGAAATAACTAATCACATAATATCATAAACAAAACCAGCGATATTCCGCAGCTACTAATGTTCCATTTGTGTTCCATAGCATTTTTAGCAAAAAAGAATTTACGAGTAGGTATATGAAACACGAATGGTTATTTGGAGAGTGAAAACAAGGTAAGGATAGGTTGCTAGGTATAATTCAGTCAAACCTGTAGGCATTAAATAAAAGAAGCTCGTTTTTAATTAAGTAGGCTTTTATTTAATACTATCGTACTAGATAAGATTTAACATAAGTAAGTTCTTAATACTACAGGAGTTTCATACATTTCATAATACTTACATAGATGTCTATATAAATAAACACTAATTCCGGGGGTATTAAACGGTAAGTACTAATGTAGAGAAATTGTGTCAAACTTGAAATGTGAAATGATATCCTAATAGGAGGGTATGTGAAACTAAATGCTTTGTCTCGTATTGAGACATACTGTAGCTATATTTATTTTTAAAACAAAATTTTAAACCTAAATTCTAAACTATGAAGGGGGGCCTATTTCTCGAACACTTGTACCTAACTTGAAATACCTACAAGCGGAAGTCACTTTTTATGACACCGTTGTTAGAAAGAGACTTTCGCTTGTATTACAAGTTACAAGTGATCGAGAAATAGGCCTCAGAGGCCCATTGTATAAAAAATTACAACTAATAATATTAGAGGAACTCTCATTCTAATAAAAGGAATTGAAAGGGACTTCCGCTAATAAGTTACAACTTCTTATGCAATAACAAATAGGAAACAATTTTAAATCCTTTCGCTGCCATAGAGAGAAAGGGGAGAGCTGTTCTTCTGTATTGCTTACGAAAGGTGGGGTGAGCTATTGAAGGGACATGGACAGCATGTTTGCCATTAAATTTTATCGTCTATCGCGCTATCCGTCAGGCCACTAACAATCATCTGACAGTACTTCCCGAAAAATCATTTTCGGGCCGTTTCAAACCTAGTTACATTTTGTCTCCGGAACAGCGATAGACTTTAAAATAACTCTCTTTGGCGAGGAAAGGATTAAAGTAAATTAAATCTATATTTATTTTGAATTAATGTTACATAGATTGTTAGTATGATCAAATAACACTAAGTTTAGTAAAGTACCTCACTACTTTGTCGGTATAAATGTAAATAAAATACAATTTAAAAACTAAAAATATGTAATACAAAGTTAATTTATGGCCAGCTGCTGGCGGGGTGGAAGTGAATGTTTTGACGAACGATCCTCGACTGGGGGAATATGGTACAAAACTGTGAATGGTCAGCCATTTCAATGTCCGTGGTTCGAGAAGCAGTTTAATCGAAAGGAAATTCATGAAATAAAACAGCTAAAACGGATTAAATCGCGTATACTAATTTAAACTTCATGGTCCATCCGATGATCACGAACGCTGCTAAAGGGTTCGAAACGTCGGGATGAAGTTTAAATTAGTATACGCGAAACCGTTTTAGCTGTTTTATTTCATGAGTAATTATCGAGGCAACTGAAGACAATATTACGAAAGGAAATTGTTGGTCTTCTCAGGCTTCGTTCTGGGCACAATCCCTCAAATAAATTCAAATTCCTTTTGAAAATGTCAAACTCCCAAATTGTTCCGAATGCTAGAATCTAATTGATGTTCAGCATATACTGATGGAATGTGTCCGGAATGAAGCGCTGCGCGTCAATTTATGGTTTTTATTTTCTATGGATGTAGGGCTTTCTAACAGCATCCTGGCAATAGGTTCCAGGGTCATAAAACACATGAACACACGTTCCTTCCACGTTCTGGCTATACCATCGCCATCTATGGGCTGATATTGAGTTTTTTTGATAGCGAGTCATATAACTAGTGATCTACTGAGATTCACTGCTGTTAAACGTGATAGATGTCGCTAATGTGTTAACCAGAATGAGGGGAACGCGGTTTTGTATAAACATTGCCAATTATTTCTATGAACCAAGGATGTTTAGGTTAGGTTAACTTTCCGGGCAGATAATTTCACAACTTTCTCCTCGATGCAATGATAATCGATACCTACCTGTTAGTATTTTGGAACAGTACTGCGTGCTATTTCTTAGTAGTAAATTCATCATCCCAATAGTAGTAAGTAATAGTTTGTAAAGCCATGTGTCGTCAAATTTGTGATCGCGGCTGCCTTAGACTCGTACGTGGATGTCCTAAGCACGGGGAATATGACGCCTCGCAGTGATCACTGCCCACGTGCTTGCTTTTTTATGCCATAAAGCATGACAGACGCCAGAAGTATTGACACTATCTGAAATATAGAAAAGACGGGTTACCTCATCTGGCAGAATAATTTTGGACAGAAATACACTTCGCATAACATGTTTCGCGGAAACACTTTCAATCAAATGGTAAATTTGCATAAAGCTGGCATTATTAACCTCGCATACGACAAATTTTGGAGCATATTATTTTGAAGAACATTACTTTGGCCGATTTTGGTTTAGCATCATTTTATGTACCATAATACCTAATAGTACACAGTTTTTTTTCGATGGCTAAATGTCGTGAAGGCCGACGGAAACGGGCTCGTAAAGGAAGATGCCCAGGATCGCGCAAAGTGGAGAAAAGCTAGTAGGAAAGCGGACCCTGGCAAGAGCCGGGATAACGCTAGGTAGAAGAAGAAGTACACAGTTTTTTTTCTGTTAGCAGAAAAATGGATTAAGTTAAATTTTACCATTTAAGTAATATTTATGCCAAGTAATGTTAAGCTCATTACATTTATCCCAAGTCATTGTTATGATATGACAGTTTACGTTATGCGTACTCATTTATGCGAAATATTATTTTTTGTAATTTAAATGATATGCGCAACAGCGTTATGCCAATTTGAATAATGGGTAGTGCATTATGCGAAATAATATAGATCCGGGACGTCAGCTATTCGAGAAACTGACCGGTGCAACCAGAAGCTCAAGCTAAATAAAGATTGTAGCAGGATAAACCTTAAAAAAATTGCCCCTAAAGTTTTGAGTTCCAAACTATTTCCCGTTAATAAAAATAATCCATATCAATTTTTTACCCTCTACTGCCACCTCCTCACGACATTCAATTAACCCTAAAACCTTTTATTTTCTCAAAAAGTGTAAAAAGGACAATTATAAAATTTTTCATAAATGTTGATGTGATCAATATAGTGGAACAGGGTGAAAATATGTGACATTATCAATGAAAAGGAACCTTAATTGACGATGGCGCTTATGTCGTTGTTAAAGAGGTTACAATACAAACGCAACGCGATTCGACGTAAGTGCCATCGACAATAAGGTCCCTTTTCCTAGATAATGACACATATAGGTATTGTTCAGTACGTACCGTGTATGTAACACGCTTACGGTGACGACATTAGTAAAATATATCGGCGATGCAGACTAAATACAGGTGTTATCCTATGTTAGTTACATTTATATTAGCATTTTCAGGCCGGCCGCTCGAGCCTCACGATATAAATATAAGTACACGTGAGTTCACAGCGGATGAAGTTGTATACATAACTCGCAACATGGTTTAATGTTATTTATTAGCATATAGTTTTAAATATTATGCAGAGTTCTTACCGTTATGACGATGTTGAAGATCGTTGATACGAAATATATTCTAAACAGAACATCTTCTGAACGACGTAATGGTGAATTGTTCACTACGACTAAGTGAACGACTTCAGCCACCACCAAGATTACCATCGCCGATGTATACTGTCGACAATAATAAATAAATAAATATTACGGGACATCATTACACAAATTGACTGAAACACCCATGACTCAGGCACAAACACCTGTGCTCATCAGACAAATAAATAACAGTGTCCCAATGAATGCCACTTTCAAATAACTGGGTTTTGAAGCCAGGATCATCGGGTTCATAGGCAGCAGAATGTCAGGAAATATTAGGCGATTAACACACTTCTAATGTAATGACATATAATGTTATGATATGACAGTTTACGTTATGCGCATTAACATTATGCGTACTCATTTATGCGAAATATTATTTTTTGTAATTTAAATTATATGCGCAACAGCGTTACGCCAATTTGAATAATGGGTAGAGCATTATGCGAAATAATATAGACCCGGGACGTCAGTTATTTATTTTTATTTATTTTTATTTATTTAGAAACATACAGTCGTTTACAAACAGTACTTATACAATATTGCTTTAATTTAGACCTAGAGTTTCATTTGTTACATAAATAACAGTCTTCGCAATTTTAAATGTTACCCAAAACTAAACATTTGAGTGCGTAAAGAAAAGAAAGGATACATTATTACCTAAAGAAAAGCACGTTTTAAAGTATTAATGGAACAAGTAAATATATCTATGTTAGATAACTTGTCATGTTCGTTAAATAGTTTGCAGGCACGTCTTATGAATACGTTTTGTGCATAACACGTTCTACTGTTGGGAATCGAGAATAACCTTTTCTTCTGAGAGTGGCGCTGACGTCTACGAGGAACTCTGAGCTGTATTTGGTGTAGTAGTGAGGGGACATCCAATATATTGCGCATAATTTTATAGAGTAAGACGGAATCTGCGATATCACGACGATTACTGAGTGTTTGAAGTTTATGGTGGATCAGTGATTCGGTATAGCTAACATGTGTGTGACCAGTTCTAAAATCGAGAGTCTTAAGGAACTTTCTTTGTATCCGTTCCACTCGTTCAATATGGATATTATGATAAGGTTTCCAAACTGCACTAGCAAACTCGAGATGGCTGCGAACAAAGCTGTTAAAAAGGATTTTGTAGGTGGTATTATTTTTAAATGGTTTACCAACTCTTAGAATGAAACCTAGTTGTTTGTAAGCCTTTTTTATGACAGAATCTAAATGTGGTATGAACGACAGTTTAGAATCCATTAGAACTCCAAGGTCACGGATTTGTGTTACTCCACGTAGGTAATTATTACGTAATGTGAAGTTATATTGTGCATTATTTTTTTTCCGTGTAAAGTTTATTACAGAACATTTATTTATATTTAAAAATAAATCATTATCTTCACAGAATCTCTCAAAACTTATTAAATCATCCTGCAGCAAATAATAATCTTCAATCGTATTTATGACTTTATAAATTTTTGTGTCATCTGCGTAGAGCAAAGCCTTTGAGTGTTTTATATATTTATCTAAATCATTAATAAATAGCGTGAAAAGCAACGGGCCTAAATGAGATCCCTGGGGTACACCGGAACTAATTGTTTTCCATTGAGAAGTGTAACCCGATAGTACTACACATTGGCTTCGATTTTCAATGTATGATTTAATCCAACGAAAAAGGTCTCCGTGTATCCCGAGGTGCCAAAGTTTGAGAAGAAGCTTATTGTGACAAATTTTGTCAAAGGCCTTGGCAAAATCAGTGTACACAGCCTCTACACATGAGCCTCCATCCATTGCGACTAAGATATCATTGGCAAAAGTTAAGAGATTTGTATCTACCGACCGACCTTTGAAAAAGCCATGTTGATTGGGGCTGATATGGTTTTTAACTACTTGAGAAAGCTGACTAGTGACTATTTTTTCAAAAATTTTGTTGAATTGACATAATTTTGATATAGGCCTAAATTGTTCTATATTGTTGCTAACTTGACCCTTAGGAATAGGCGTCACGAATGCCCTTTTCCAGATTTCGGGAACACAGCCAGACTTAATAGACTTTTGGAAAATAATAGTCAAAGGTATTGCGAGGTTTGCTGAGCATTTTTTTAAGAAAATAGGATGAATGCCGTCTGGGCCTGCACCTTTGTTAATATTAATTGTGTTTAATAGCCTATGGACATATGCTCGATTAATGTTTATAGTACACATATCTACTAAAGGTTCAGGAGGTGGCAGTAAAGTATCGACAGGCAAGCTGCTGTGAGATTCCTCAAAAACGGAGTGAACAAAATCATTAAATAAATTACAAATTTCTGCACCATCTGAGGTAGCATGCTCTTTATATATCATGGTTTGTGGTAATTTATTTTTAGAATTAATAGATTTTATATAGGACCAAAAATAATTAGGACATGATTTTATTTTGTATTCGGAATAAGAAATGTAATTTTTGTAACATTGTGCTTCCATTTTTTCTGCTCGTTTACGTAATATTCTAAAAGATTCATAATCCAAAGGATTGCCATATTTTTTCCAATTCTTATGAAACTTACGTTTTTCCCGTAACAACTTTATTAATGGTCTAGTTAGCAATGCACGCAAGAGAAGTTTCCAATGTTGCGAAACTTTCCACATGAGAATTTCTCGGTAACTTCTGAGAATGTTCTCGAGAACGAGAATTTATCGAATTACTTAATAACTCCGTGGTTTTTACCATGAACATTCACCATAGTTTAGATGTAATCATTATAATATAAATATTTTACGGGTTTGCACTCCAGTTTACTCCAGTTATCAATTATCATGTTATCAACGGACAGTAAAATGCATGTGTATCGAAGTAATTATACTCGTAGTCATTGGCATTGTTATATAAATAAGGTACCACAACAAACACCTGGTTCGGTCGTTTATAACATTTTAGTGTATATATAAAAAGCACATTTGTTTTTATACACAACATGGTAAGAAATTAGTTATTGCAATGATCTTCAGATTAATTCAGAACATTCAGAAAGAAACAGAGGTCTGTGTACTAGCCGTCTCACTCAGCTTGTTTTTTTTTTCTTCATGTTCGGCTAGCGAAAGTTAACCTTAATGTGATGTTTATTAAAGCACATTTTACTTATTGGCATTATGCAAAAAACTTCTTTCAGCATATATTAAAACTCCTTGCCCTCTCGTTGACACAAGTCAACGCGTCAATTTGACATGACCAAAGACAAGCATCAAGAAATAGTTCGGTAACTTAGTTTAAATCTGCGGCGCTGCCGCAAAAACCGCTATTCGTAAATTTCGGACGATTGTCTCTCTCACTCTCATGATGCCTTAATTGGAGTAAAAGAAAAAGATGTTCGCAATATACGAACTTCGATGTTCGCGGTGCCGGCCCAAGGCTATAATAGTGAAGTCCGAAAGTCGAAATGTTCTCTATAATACAATGAGAATTTAAGGAACTTATTGGTAACTTATCACTTATCAACCAAATAGCTGACTATAATAGACAATAATATATGCATAATAACATGTAGTTTTAAGTTATGCCTATTTAAACTTTATTCCAGGTATATTCTTTTGTTTAAACAATAAGTTTCATGTTGCAGGAATGTTCTGCGAACATTCCCGAGAACGTTTCCGCTTTTTGGGAATGTTCTGCAATTTGTACATTGCTAGGTCTAGTGTGCCACACCGGAACGGACGTCGATACGTTGATTCGACGCGTAGGGATATAATCACTAATCAACTGTCTCAAAATATGATAGAATCTTGTTACACAGCTTGTCAAATCGATATTTTCCATGATATAACACCAATTAATTTTAGATAATTCTGAATTAATTTTGTTATAATCAGTTATCCTTGAGACTGACCGGTGCAACCTGAACTCAAACTAAATAAAGATTGTAGCAGGATAAACCTTAAAAAATTGCCCCCAAAGTTCATCATTACACAAATTGACTGAAACACCCATGACTCAGGCACAAACACCTGTGCTCATCAGACAAATAAATAACAGTGTCCCAATGAATGCCACTTTCAAATAACTGGGTTTTGAAGCCAGGATCATCGGCTTCATAGGCAGCAGAATCTCAGGAAATATTAGGCGATTAACACACTTCTAATGTAATGACATATACCCTCGCTGCTTCATGCGTCTTTTCTGTGTGTCTTTTCAGGACTGTGCATGTTTTCTATACAAACGGAGATAGGTACCTACTTACACGCAACGTTAGATCACGCTTTAGTCGCGCTACGCTGCGTGGTGCGTGGCAGTGTCTTAATCGCCTTCAGGTAAAGGTCCGGGTGCCTGACAGTGTCCCAATGAATGCCACTTTCAAAGTTAAATCATTGTCAATAGATGTGACATAAGGGAAGGACCTCATCCATTGGGCATTCGCATGCCCAACACTGGTACGTTTACCTTATACAGTAACAAAAAATAGTGAGATCCGTTTAAGGTCCGAATATGTATTCGGTATCGAAAAAAAAACTTGTCTATGGGGGCAGGTTATTCCACTTTTCTCTGATCGGAACATGATACCGAATTTGCCCTTAAACGAATCTCCACTATTTTTGTGACAGTAATAGTACATTTCGATATTAGTAAAGTTTTTACACGTGTATCGAACCCAATTTTTCAGAACAAGTGCCTTAAAAAGTGAAATTTACGCACGCGAAACGTGCGCAAAGTGCACTTTTTACGCACTATAGTTAGGAAAAATTTGTTTTAACGCTTTTGTTAGAGAAGTCTGACGGAAACCGTGTTTTTTTAAGTCACCCCTGGATTTCTCAGCCACCCGTTAAATATATGATGGTTTATAAAGTTAGAACTTGTAAAATTAAAAGTTATTTCAACAGCAATACTTACTGTAATAAGTTTTTTGGTGTTCTGTGCAATAGCCCCGCAGGTCCCGATGATAGATAAACAGATAATTATCAAGCCTACAACTATGCATACGGTAAAACCTGTGGTGACCTCCGCGAGGGTCGAGCTTCCCACTCCAAAGGCGAATAGGAACAGCCCAAAGCCGAACTGAAAAAAAAAAAAAAAAACAAAAAGTAAATGACATATAGTTTGACCACGTTTCCGCATTAAAGCAGTGATGGAGAATTTGTCGATTTTTTTTTTGCTTAGTATGTTTTATCTTCTGTTGCTGACTTTAGTCTACAATAGTCTACATGGCTAGAGACCACGAAATATTTCGCACGACAAAATATTTTTTTACTGTTTGCTGTTTGGTACTGAGCCCTAAATATGCAAAGAATGAAAAGAGTCTGGTAAAATGATAAAATGATTACTAAGGGGGATTGTCCACAAACACAAGTAAAAAACAAGTACCTAAATCCAACCTAACAGTATTTTTTTAACCATTAAACTAGGTATTAGGTATTTATATTTTCATAAAATTTACTGAATCGAATCTCCATAATATTATTTTCGGTTGCCGCGATAATTACTCATAACAACTAAATATCCACCCGATGACCACGAACGCTGCTAAAGGGTTCAAAACGTCGGTTTGAAGCTTAAATTAGTAGGTACACATACGCGATATAATCCGTGGTTGTTTTGTTTCATAGCTAATATACCTACATTAATGTACCTACCTATTTATTACGTAATACTTCATAAAAATGTTAACTTTCTTAAAAATCTCAAATACTATTTCTGCATAGTTATTGCATTCCATTCTTTAATAACATGAGAAGCGAAATTGTACTAGGTACCTAATTTGTCCCTTTTATTTGTATGTATCTAAATATTCTGCATCTGCCACGTCCCCGTATCCCGTCCACGTTTTTTAAATACCTATGTAGTTACATCTACGAGGACTATTAACCGACGAGAACCGACATTATATAAGTCAACGATCATGATTAAGGATAACCCAAAAATGGTAAGAAAAAATAAAAAAAGATCATCAACGTTTTGAAGCGATACACTCAAAATAAAATGACATCAAAGAGCAGAGTCGCACTCGTCGCGGAACAAGTGAAAAATACGGTAACAAATCTCGTTTTTTATGTTTTTTTAATCTATTAATTACTTTTTATTTTTGAAGTGATTATTCAACTGAATATTGGCAAAAAGAAATGTTGAGTCGACCCCTATATATTATTTAAATTATTAAATTCCGTTATAATCTTATTGCTATACCTACACTGCCTCACAAAACTGTATGAGCAGTACCAACATATTGTATTCTGATTTTAGTATTTTTTTGTTATAGCTGCAACAGAAACACATCATGTTTGAAAATATCAACTGTCTAACTATCATAGACCATAACCGGTTTTCTAAAAAAAACGAAGTACCTATTTATGTTATTGCTCTTAGAACTCTCATTGTTCAATTAAACACGAAATAGAAAAAAAAATTGAAAGAAATTATGCCGGTATTTTTGTATGTAGAAAATACTAGATTCGAGATGGACAGTCAGACAGACAGACAGCGGAGTCTTGGTAATAAAGTTCTATTTTACCCTATAGGTACGGGAACTTAAAAAAAAAATACGAAAAACTACTTTACATGTTATTTACAAAGTACTCACCCCGTTAAAAGCGTTGGAAATAAGAAACAATGTTACGAGATAATTTGTTCCTTCCGAACCCATATTTGCTTTAATACCTAGTCTGCTAAGCTCTAACACACAACTCAACTGTTCGGACACTTGAAACACTTCTGACTATCCAGTGTTTGGACTTCTCTGCAGGAATTCCCTTCCCTAACACAGGGTTGCCAAATACAAATTTCAAAAGTCCTGACTGAACTTCTAATAAAAATTATCGGAATTAGATATGTTTCCTGGCTCGGACTAATAGTACCTAGTTTTGATCTTTAATTTTAATGTTTAATCTAACATTTTTTCCTCGATACTTAGTTTGTTACAATATTGTTTAGGCACTTACAATATTGTTTAATGAATTACGAGTATGATAGACTCGGTAAAGTAATAAAACTCATAAATTGTATTTATTTTAAAATTAGGTTTTCCTATGTTTGTTTCTATCGGGAGCAAATAACGTTTATTATGCATATGTTTACATGTTATGTATATAAACTTCTGAATATAATAGGCAAACTTACAGCTAGAGTGACAATAAGCTATTTAAACTTAAAAATTGAAAAAGATGACATATAGATACTTAAGAAAAAAGCGACGAGGACCTCCGGCATCTGAGACAGGCCTAATATATAAATAAATAAATTCCGTTTCATTACAACTGAAGATAATAGTTTCATTGTTTGTTTAAAAAATGTTTCAAAGAACCCCGGACCTATCGTATGAAAAATGTAGTGTGGAACTGTTAAAGGAAATTTATCTAATTTGTCTTTACCTCAAAAGTAGTTACAGGGGGGGACCTGGCTCGCTGCAGTGTCTACCATGTAAAGTACTTTATTGAAATAAATACGATTTGTCCCTATTTTAATAACTTCCGATGTAGTTTTATCAAGGCTAAACAAGTACTTAAAAACCCAACATAACAAAATATTTAGATTTTGTTAATGACAATTTCAAAACTCATTAACAGGAATGTGATATGCCTGAATAGATTTCGATCAAATTAGGACAGTCACAAATTTGTAATAAATTAGTACAAGTACAATAAAGTTAAAACACGGTAACACTGAAATAATAACATGCTTTTATACATTTTATGGCACTTTAGTCGTATTTAGTTCGTATTTTGGACCCGGGTATGTCCTTAAACTACGTCCAACAATGAGAGGTAGGGCACAGCGATGACCATCACGCTTGAATCTGGGGCAGCCCAACTGGGGAAGTACCTCCTCCTTACTGAAGACCACAGCCATAATACCACTGCTACCTGAAAAGGTATGCAGTGTTGTGTTCCTGATGGTGAGTAAGGTTCCCAGAGCTCCAACCCCCCTTAAAGGCCGGCAACGCGCTTGTGACTCCTCTGGTGTTACGGGTGCCCATGGGCGACGGTAATTGCTTACCACCAGGCAATCCGTCTGCTCGTTTGCCGCCTATGTCATAAAAAAAAAATCTATATATTTTACCTTGACTGTACGAGTAGGTACGAACATTACCTATACCGATTCAATACGGACGCCATGACCATGGCTGTGTGGCTGTTTGTTTTTAAAAGTAGGTACTTACAATCATAATATATCGTATGACATCCGGTCCAAGTGAAACTAGATCTATACAGTCTATAACAAAGAACTCTTCATACAGATCATACAAAGAGTTAGTTTGTGGTGAGACCGTGTAGTAAGTATTCCAAGAAATTCTCGACTAAAGCTTGTAGCTCACGGTTAGCGATTAGATTAATCCATTAACGAGCATAACGATGTTAAAAATTACGCAAAATCAAAACCTTATATTACTATAAAATAACGGTGGGAAATATATATTATTCCCTGCGCCTTACAAAGGCTTAAAATAGATGATTATACTTTTTTTTTTTATGATATAGGAGGCAAACGAGCAATTACCGCCACCCATGGACACTCGCAACACCAGAGGAGTCACAAGTACGTTGCCGGCCTTTAAGATCCCTATACGCTCTTTTCTTGAAGGTTTGGATGTCATATCGGTCCGGAAATACTGCACACGACAATTTATTCCAGAGTTTTGCTGTGCGAGGCAGGAAGTTTCTAGAAAAACGCACAGTTGAGGACTGCCAACCATCTATGTGGTGATGATGGAAATGTTGTTGTGACTTGTATAATTAGTTATTAATCAGGGTCAGGTTCATAAATATACATCCTAATTTACTCCTTATTTCAATGGATTCTGGGGTTCCCAATCTTGTTTCATTACGTTACGTCAATACTTGATTCATTACGGCGCACTTACACGTTTAGTATTTTGCCATTGCTGCTAGTGTACAGATGCCTTAATAACAACGAGCGTTGTTTATCATGAAACAATTTATCACCCACTCACACCTACGACGTAGTTAATACGAGGATTAGGAAATGAAAAAATGTTGGTGCCTACTTAAATCGTATGTTTCTTAAATAAGTACTGAGTTTTTTTTTTCATAATCTTAATACTGTCGAGTTAATGGGAGTTTTCAAAAAAATAGTGCACCCAATTAGTGATAGTTGTTAAGAAAAGTTAAATCACTGTCAGTTTCGTGACGACAATTAAGCGTTAAATTTCGATAAAAACTTGGTTTTGATGTTGGTTTTATAAACTTCTATCCATATTACAACATAATTAAAGGCAAAAAGTCGATCTTCATAAAGATTTAATGCTTGATTGTCGTCACAAAACTGACAGTGATTTAACTTTTCTTAACAGCTTTCGCTAATTGGGTGTACCAAATTTTGAAAACTCCCTAATAAGGAGTTAAACATTTTACATTTAATTTCAATTGCTTTACGTCATTTTATGAACTGTGTTATGGTTTTATAGACGCGTGCGTGATGAGGTCCACAAAAACTAATTTTATAGGCACCATGTCGTGTTATTGTAGGTAAACAATAGTTATTTATTCGTGCTACCCTAATAGCTAGCGAAATTCTAAAATTGAACCACTAGCCTAGTGAGTGATTCAAACAATTAAATAAATGTTAAGTGTTTTGGCCCCGGGTATGTCCTTAAACTACGTCCAACAATGAGAGGTAGGGCACAGCGAAGTACCATCACGCTTGAATCTGGAGAAGCCCAACTGGGGAAGTACGTCCTCCTTACAGAAGACCACAGCCGTAATAGCACTGCTACCTTTCAGGTATGTAGTGTTGTGTTCCTGATGGTGAATAAGGTTCCCAGAGCTCCAACCCACTTATAGGTCGGCAACGCGCTTGTGACTCCCTTGGTGTTGCGAGTGCCCATGGGCGACGGTAATTGCTTACCATCAAGCAAACCGTCTGCTCGTTTGCCACCTTTGTCATAAAAAAAAAAGTGTTGGGTGGGTTTCAAGGCACGAGAGGGGAACAAACTTGTCTGCTAAGTGAAAATCATTTTTTTTATCTCAGTACCTGCCACAGTTCATGCCTGATATCGTGAGTGCCGTAAGCGCTGACAAAACTCGGCATCAATTACATCACGAGGTTTCTGTAAATCCAGGTAGAATTAATCGGCCCGACTGTAACCGTACTCACAGTGCTCAAAACGCTAATCGAACCACAGCTAAAGAATGAATCGGACCGACCCGTGCGCTTGCTCAAAGCGCAAATTGGACCACAGCTTATGTGATATATAATTCCTGTCAATGTCAAACGACAAACTAAAAAATATGTTTGCTAAAAATAACCTAACTCTATTCGCTTGTTATGTTATGGTTACTTATGTTTAGTGTTGACATTGTTTTGTTTAATTTTTGTATGCGTCATTGAATCTACAGTTTTGTGTTTTCAATATAATAATTCACAGGCACCGAGGCCCCATTGTGCTTAACTCAACTACCATCTAATGCTGCCGGTGAGTTGCAAAAACTTGGCTTGTCGCAACAATAGATGATTGCCTTTTTTCAGTATATGTCTTCTATTTAAACTTTTAATTTATATAGTAGTATTACTACTTAAAAATCAAAGCAAATCAAAATATTTCATAAAAAATAATTTTATTTGGTCTTAGTTTTATTAGGTCAGTAAAGGAAAGGTGCCTAAATATATAAAAATGATGAAGTTAATTCTAATATTACAACATGATCAAATGTTCATTGTTCTGAATAGAACAATGGAATGAAACAATTATTAATATATGAGCAGCTACATATTGCGTAAAAAAAATTGTTTAATGTAGAAGTTTAACTATTGCAGTAATATATCATAAAATAATATTGTTGAATTCACTAGTTAATTTTGATTGTGATTTATTGAAATTTATTTGGTTAGAAACCGTATATCTTGCTTGCGAATGAATGTAATTAGTGTATCTTATTATTGATGTATCACTCTGTTCCACCGTTCCAATTACTCCTTAAGTTACCCAATTGTGACATCATCGTAACAAGAATCCGTGGTCTATTTATAAACCATACTTTAGAACATGAAATCTTCTCTATAAAGTAGAAATATAATCTGTCTAAACATTTCCTCAAAGTCTATCATTCCGGAATGTAATCCCTTGTGCAAGGATGACCAGTTATCACTGTCTATTGAAATTTAAAACTAATTCATCAGCACATGGATGATATTTAATTCATGGCTGTGATTACAATATTTTTTAACCGTTTATTTTTATTTTTTATTTTATTTATTGGAGAAACAACAGAATTAAGCAACAATACAGTATGTTGTCATTTGAGTTTGTTATGGTGAAGTCATGCCATGGACACTAATGATGGCTACATGGCAGCTTTGGTAATGCAGTATGATCCACATTATAATTATTTTGTTGATGGTCTTGGGAAATCTTTTGTGTTGTATAATGTGACATGACAATGTTATGGATAAGATGTGTTAAAATATTATTATTGATGAAGATGAAGTAATTTTCTATTTTTTTTTTTTTTTCTTCATTGGATGGCTTTTACACCTTGCCGATTTTAGCAGGGTGGATTTCGCCAATGTCAGGTAGAGTGAACTTTTGACTTTATTTTAGGATGACTGTTCGGTGGTAAATTTTGTGTTTGTGAAAGGATAGGTTGGGTACCTAAAACAAATATGCATACATTATTGACAACACAGACTTACACATGACGAATACAAACACTCGTGAAAAATAGCGGAAAGCGGATGATTGATTGTTAGGCAAGCAAGAAAGCGGATGGATGGGAAAAAAAAAAAAAAAAAATTTTGACAATGATAAGTACATAAAGATAAAGATAAAGATAAAGATAGCCTTTATTACTAGATATACATTTTGAATTAAAATATAAGTATATAAGTTTTCTTGAGTTTATTTTCATACTCTAGCTTGTCCATCGACATAGGCCTCCTCTAAGTTTTTCCATTTAGATCTGTCTTGTGCGATTCTAGTCCAAAGTGGTCCAGCCAACTTTTTGATGTCATCCTCCCACCTTCGTATCTGTCTGCCCCTTTTTCTTTTCGAATCTCTGGGGTACCAATGTGTTACTTTCTGTGACCATTTGTTTGGTCCTCTGATCATATGGCCCGACCATCTCCATTTAAGTTTTCTAATAGTTTTTGTTATCGGCACTACCTTAGTTTTCTGTCTTATGTCTACCAGTTTTATTTTATCTTTTATTTTTAAATTTAACAAGCTCCTCTGCATTGAGTTTTGGCATACCTCTAACTTGTGTGTGATTTTGTTAGTTAGGGCCCATGTTTGGCATCCATACGACAGACATGGTGTTATGCAAATGTTTAATATCTTGCCTTTATCTGGTGCAGGTATCTCCTTACTCTTCATAATTTCTTTCATTGACCAGTAGCGTTTCCAAGAGTTAGCAATTCTTTTCATGATCTCTTTTTCCATTTGGTCTGTGGGTGATATTGTCTGGCCTAGATATTCGTATTCATCAACATATTCTACCATTGAACATCTTAGTTGGATTTTTTCCTTTAAACCATTGGTCATTATTTTTGTTTTAGATGTATTCATTGTCAATCCCACTTTTGTACTTTCCTCATCCAGTTGATTGATCATTTCTTGTATCTCTCTAGGATTCTCACTTAGTAGTACTATGTCATCCGCAAATCTTAAATGATGTAAATATTCTCCATTTATAATAAGACCTTTTCTTTCCCATTCAAGATTTCTAAAATCTGTTCTAATACAGCCGTAAATAATTTGGGTGACAAGGGGTCTCCCTGTCTTACTCCTTTCTGTATTGCAAATTCTTCCCCAATAGTTTCTAGTTTTATCTTCGCCTTGTTGTTTTTGTAGATTTGTTGTATTATATTTATATACTTTCTTTCTGTACCTTGCTTTTTTAGTGCTTCCCAGATGCTATGATGTTTCAAGGAGTCAAAAGCTTTATTATAATCTATAAATGCTATGTAATATATCTTTTTGAATTCATTATATTTTTCAATTATCTGCTTTAATGTATGTATGTGGTCCATGGTGGAATAGTTGCTTTGAAATCCTGCTTGTTCAATAGGTTGATTTTCTTCTAATATTTTGGTCACACGTGCTAGGATTATTTTGGAAAATATTTTGTATAAATTAGGCATAAGGCTTATAGGTCTATAATTATTCATCGTCTCCTTGTCTCCCTTTTTGTGCAACAGAATAATGGTGGTAAGTTTCCACTGCTTTTGGTATCACCTCGGATGTCAGTATTTCATTGAATAGGTCTACAATGTATTCCAGTGTGGCTTCTAATGATGCTTTCAATAGTTCATTAGTTATTTTGTCCTCTCCTGGAGCTTTTTCGCTTTTCTGGGATAGCACGGCTCTAACTACTTCTTGCTTCAATATGGGCGGAACAACATTTTGAGTTGTTACGTTCCTATCTTCTGTGTAGTTTGTAGTGTTGTCAAGCGATTCATCTTTGTAAAGCTCGCTATAAAACTCTGTTGCAATGTTTATTATATTTCTCCTTTTGGTTCTAGTTTCATTGTTTTTATTTTTGAGTTTCGGAATCCATGTCATTGAGTCTCTTAATTCTCGGAGAGCTTTTTTCACACCACCTGTTCGTTCTATATGGAATCTGATTTTGTTTATCCTTATGTTGTTTCTGTGTTTTCTTATGGATTCATTAATTTGCTTGCTAATTGATGCAATTTCCTTCCTTTTTGTTTTCCTATCCTTCAGCAGTTCTTTTCTGTCTTGTATTAATTTTCTTGCTTTTTCACCAATTTTGTCTTTCTTTTGTGGATTAGCTCTTAGTTTATTTCCTATGTTGATAAGTTCACCTTGTAAAGCCTCATATTTGTCCTGTATAGATTTTAATTTTTCTGTTTTTTCAAGATTTTGTTTTATTGACATCAATATTTTTTCTGGTATCTCTGTTTTCAGATAGTTTGCAGGTATTATAGTTGGTCTAGTCTTTTGTTGGCCTACATTAGCGAGAGTTCCACGTACCATTCTATGATTGGTATTGAAGTTCAGTTGGTTGAGTGTCTCTACATTCTGAAAGGCTTTCTGGTTCTTTGTTAATATAAAGTCTATTTCATTCATTATTTTTCCGCAGGGTGAAACCCACGTCCATTTTCTTTTTTTGCTTTTCTTATAAAACGTATTCATTATTTTTAAATTGTTTTCAAGGACAAAGTTCACTAGCCTCTCTCCATTATCGTTTCTCTTTCCGCTGCTATATAAACCCAAACTATTTTCTTCTCCGTGCAACCTTGAACCAAGCTGACTATTGAAATCTCCCATTATTATTACGTTTTTGTGCATTTTGTTAAGCATTTTGGTGAGATCTTCATAGAATTTGTCTTTAATTTCTGGTTTGGCCTGATCAGTGGGAGCATATATTTGGGCTATAGACCATGGGTCTTTGTATGTAGGAATGTTTATGTTCAATATAGCAATGCGTTCCGATAAACCAATAAATTCTATTATTTTGTTGCGATGCTCATCTTTTACCATGAATCCTACTCCGTGTAGTCCTTGAGTTTCTCCTTTATGGAACAGTATGTAATTCCCATAATCCGTAATTTCTTCACCCATTCTTCTTACTTCTGATAGTCCCAGGATATCCCAGTTAACATTCTCCAAAGCAGCTTCTAATTCTAGTAAGGATTCATGAGTTCTGAGAGTGCGAGTATTTAGAGTGGCTATATATATTTTTCTTGATCTTAGAGGGTTGTGGTCTACTACCCCACGGGGACCAGCCGGGTTGGGGCGTGTTATATTTCCTTGATTGATTGCTGGGGTTGTTGTTATAGTTTTCCGGTGGCCATTGTTAGCTAGTTTTTTGGCTGTGTATGGAATGAATGTGTAAGTTTAGTTTGCTTGGTAGGCTGGTTAATTTTTTTGGGATTTCCTGTATTGCCAAAGTTGTTTGGAGGTGTGGAGGGTGGTGAAGATGGAACTCTTTTCCTTTTATCCATTTGAGGTTCTTTCTTTTCTTTAATTACAAGTTTGTCTTGTTTTAATATGGCGTATTTTCCCGCCTCCCTAGCCTCTATCAGTTTAGGTATGAGAGCCTGTCTCGCATCACGAGTTTCTTTAGTAAAGTATAAGTAGCATTATATATGTACTTATCTTTAGTATCTTTATCTTTACTAAAGATAAGTACATATATAATGCTAAATATTCTTTGACAAGTTGAAAATATATTAATTATGTATCCAAAATATGGTATTACAGTTTTATATTATGTTCTTGTATATATTTAATAAGAATGGCAGTTAAAGGCGGGTCCATTAGATATAGAATTGAACAGAAGTCTATGGGCCGCGGGATATAGTTTGGAAGAACATCATACAATGAGTAACTGTATTTCGGACAAGAAAAGAAAATGTGGTTTACTGTGCCATCGTCAAGACCACACTCGCATAAAGAACTGTCCCGTACCCTGATCTTAGCAAGAAATACCGGTGTACACACTGGTCCAAGGCGCAGACGACAAATTGTTGACGTGACCCATTTCGGAGATGCTATAAATTTAAAGAACCATGGTTTACGTGGAATAACAGGTTGAATTTGGCCGTAGTGTTTGCCAACCTCTAATCGAGATGAATTCCAGCGGTTTTGCCATGAGTTAAATAATTCAGTGTGTGCACTCTTCAATAAATCAGAACTGTAAACTCTGTCATGGCCCGGTGAACCCATATCAATGGCTTTCTTTGCCCAAAAATCAGCAGACTCGTTACCAGTGATGCCACAGTGACCTGGAATCCAGCCAAGAATGATCTTCAACCCTTTTTGTTCACACTTTCTCAACATAGACTTTATTTGAAGAATCAATGGGTATTTTGTCTTCATTTTGAATTGATTGCCCATAATAGTCTGTAGGCAGCTCCTGCTATCTGTAAAATGATCACCTTCTCAATATTGTGAGATTCAGCGTAGGCTATAGCCTCTAAGATGGCAACTGCCTCACCTGTGAATATTGATGAATGTGAAGGGCATTTAAACATTAAAATAATATTGAATTTGGGGATTACCACTGCTGCTCCGACACTCTCTGCGGGATTAATCTTGGATGCGTCAGTAAACATTGGTAGGTAACCTGGCCATTTTCCCAAAAAAGTATTCAGCTTACTATTAGCTCCTGGGTCATTTTTAAATATGCTTAAGTCTAAAATAACTTGAGGAGTAAAAATTAGTGTTTCATATTTTGCCTCGTATAGAGGATTTGTTTCTGATTTATATAATGTAGGGTTAATATGATTTAATTTTGAAAAAGTTACTATAGTTTTAGGAGTTGCTTTATGAGCCCAATATGTATTTGCAGGGACCACCAAAGAGAGAGCCCTCAAGCGTGGGAGCAGCAAGTGGTTGGAGTTGGAAATAGCTCTCATGAGGAATCTGTCTGCAAGATATTGCCTCCGTAGTGAAAGAGGCGGCTCCACACACTCCACCTGCATGGCATTTTTTGCGGAAGATCTCATTGCACCAAGTATGATTCTCAAACATCTAGCTTGTATAAGATCTAATTTGTTTAATGCCTCCTTGTTGCATGGTTCTAGGATAAATGATCCATAATCCATGTGACTGCGAATTATGGCATTATAAAGGAGCTTCTGACAGTATGGATGGGAACCCCACCAAACCCCTGACAGAGCCCTCAAGATGTTAGTTCCATTTTCACATTTTTTCATTACATGTTTCAGATGTGGTACTCCAGACATCTTGCGATCTAAGATGACGCCCAGGAATTTCACTGACTCCTGACTGGGTATAATCTCCTCACCATAATAGACATCAGCATTTGGCATGATCCTTTTACGACTGAAAATCATAGTGCTGCTTTTGGAAGGTGCCAGTGTCCGACCATGATCGTCCAGCCAAACTTTTAAGTAGCTAAGTCCCGCGTTTAAGTTAGCTACTGCGCTTCCAGTTGGTTTGCCAGATGAATACAACACCAAATCGTCTGCATATTGTAAGATGTTACAGAATGGTAGGACCGATTGCTCAAGATCATAAGTGTAAATACTGTAGAGGAGTGGACTTAGAACTGAACCTTGTGGAAGGCCTTGCCACAGTGTACGGGGAACATGATATACATTGCCACTACGAATTTTGATGGTTCTTTCATTAAACATTTTGAAGACAATTTGTACCAACTTCCCAGGAATGCTCAGATGTAGCATCTTTGCTCTGAGCACTGGGAGAAGGACATTGTCATAGGCTGCAGAAATTTCAAGAAAACAAGCTATTAGGTCCTTATTTTTAGTCAAACACAATCTGATATCTGTAGTGAGTATGGTTAGGCTATCAGCAGTGCTTCTTCCCTTGCGGAACCCAAACTGAGTGTTAGCCAACAGTCCTTTGCTCTCTACATACCATTCCAGCCTATTCTTCACTAGATGCTCTAGTATTTTGCCCAATGTTGCAGAGAGAGCAATTGGTCTGTAGGAACTAGCTTCCTCTGGATTTTTACCTGGCTTAAGAATTGGTATGATAATCTGGGTTTTCCAGTCATCTGGGATCTCTCCTGTACTAAAAACGTGATTTAATATGTTAAGAAAGAACTCCTTCGAGAATGGGCTCAATTTGTACATAAAACAATATGGGATACCATCTTCTCCTGGTGATGTATTACGCAGTCCCTCTAATGCCAGTTTGAGTTCCGCAACGGAGAAAGGTTCGTCAAGCAGATGCCTCGGAGGAGGGGCCGGGCCACAGAGTACACAGGAGGATTCCGGAACAGTTGGGGGAGCCAGTTTGTCAGTAAAATCCGACAGCCAGGCCGAACTGTTCAGGGAACCTCCTGTATCAGGCCTAAAGGAGCCTCTAAACCGTTTTATTTTTCTCCATAAAACTGATGGGGGGGTTCTAGGAGCTAGGCTCTCACAGAAACCCTTCCAACCCTGCTTCTTTGCCTTAGCCAGAAAACGCTTGGTGCGGGCTGCAGTTTTCTTGAAAGCAATGAAGTCCTCCATGTTACCAGTTTGGTTAAAAGTTATTTCTGCTTCATCTCTTTTGTTTACAGCAGCTGTGCATTCCGCGTTCCACCAAGGCGGTGACGGATTTTATCCTTTTTTGGTCTTTTAAGAGGTATAAACTTATCAGCTGATTCCAAGAGTAAGTCTCTAAATTTGGAATATTTCACCCTATTATCCACTAAAGATAGGTCCCATTCTTTTATAGTGTCTTCAATGTATTGCGAAAATTTTGTCCAGTCAGCCGCTTGCAATTTGTGTTTTAGGAGCGGCTCTGGCGCGGGAGATGGGCGCACGGATGAGGGCTTCGAGATGATAATAGGGTAGTGATCACTCCCAAATGTTTGCCGCAGTACCGTCCAAGATAATAATGAGGCCAGATTAGGAGAGCAAGCAGATAAGTCTGGCACCGATAGCGGATTTTGACCAGGATAGACGCGATGCGTGGGGGTTCCATCGTTGATAACGCAGACATTGATATTATCAAAAATGTCTATAAGGGCTGATGAGAATGCGTCTGAGAAATATGACCCCCAAGAGATATTGTGGGCATTGAAATCGCCTAATATTATATGAGGAGAAGGGACCGATGATAAAATAGAAGTGAGTTCGGGAATGAGGTTCAAGTCAGGATGAGGGATGTACATGGAAATAAAACTAATGCCCATAACCTTGGCAGCTACGGCATTAATACTATTTGCATGAGGAGGAAGAGGTAATTGGGAGAAAGAGTAAGAATTCTTAATTAATAAACAGCATCCTGCACGTCCATCAACGCGGTCCTCCCGGAGGCATGAAAAGCCCGGAATCCGGAAAAGAGAATCGGGCCTCAACCACGTCTCCGAGATGGCCGCTATAGAGACAGAATGATTGTTTATAATCTGAATAAGCTCAGGTTTTTTAGCTATAATACTGCGGCTATTCCACTGTAGGAAGTTGACCAGGGAGCCATGGCAGAAAGATAATTTTTCGACTAAACTTAACATTTGAGGTGCTACGTCGTGCGGTAAACAGTCGCTCCATTTGGCAATGATATTTGTTAATAATTTTAAAATGAGCTCCAGAAAGTCCTCGTTAGGTGTTACCCTACTATATTGCTGCACTGGGCTGTAAGCGGCATGTCCGTTCGGTAGTTGTGACGGAGGGGGGCGAACTAAGTTAATATGGGCCTGTTGGTCATACCCCGGGGACAGAGGCGCCCTTACCCTAGGTGATGTAAAGGTTGTCTTCCGGTATGAATTTCTTGGGGCGTGGAGGGTCCGTACGAGTCGTTTAATTGCGAAAGTGGGAAGCCTCACGAGCATACATAACGTTAGCTACATCTACATACGCTTTACGAGCAACAGGAACTTGTGTAGCTGCCTCTGCATATGACACATTCCTTTCAGACATTATGAACTTAATTTTTTGACGGTGGTGTTCAGGGCAGTTTCTATCAGTGGCATAATGTGGAGCAGAACAGAAAATGCATGAAACTTGTTCAGGTGCGGTGTTGCATTGATCACCTGGATGTCCTTGGGCACACTTATAACAGCGTGCATCTGAGCGGCATTGGGTTTGAATATGGCCAAAACGAAGACACTTTCTGCATTGGATGGTAGGCAGTTGGTACACTTCAACTACAAGAGAGGTGTAATAAGCAAAGATCTTGGATGGCAAAGTTTGACCCTCAAAAGTGACTACTACAGACTGGGTTGGGACCCAGGACGGAGAGCCATCTTCTTTGGTTACCTTTCTTTGTAGTCGCCGGGCTTTTAAAATTTTTCCTTTACCATTTACTAAGTTTGTGCCTTTAACTAAATCTACCATTGTCCAGTCTGTTGGAACTCCTCGAACCAGTCCCATACGTGAGACATTGTATGATGGGATATTTGCAGTTAGGTTATTTTTTGCTAAAATTGGATTTTTTAGTACATAATTTGCATCAATAGCCGAGTTAAAGGTTACCGAGACTCTGTTGCGACCTACAGCTTTAATTCCGTCTATATTTATGTTTTTCACATTAGCTTGTGTTAGTAACATACCTACATAAATTGCTTTAAGTGATGCATTTTTATTAGGGGAGCTTTCTCTTGAGATATGCACTATGAATGGACCGTCATCCTCGGTATTGTACACACGGGCTTCCCTGCTAAGGTCGGGGTGTTTGTACAAGTGCGGGTTGTCTTCAATCTCCGCAGATTTGTGCGATTGATGGTTGGCACTGGCATCAGTTTGGTCTACAGAAACTACCTGGTGTGAATTATTTTTGGATGTATCTGTAATTACTTTTTTAAAAGATGGCTCCAGCGAAATATCGACCGGTGATAGTTCCAATGTCTGTAAATTTCTTTTTCTGGAGTTATTTTCAATTATCATAGCACCATCGGAACTAACATCGGCCTCGTCTGGAGGCTTCTCCTTCTCATTTCCCTCCATCGGCCCGAAGGCCAACTAGACCTAACCTTACGTGTATTCAATAATAAATGTATTACTAACCTATTATAAATAAATATACCAACACCTGGTTAATAAAAATGGGATGTAGTTATTTGGACAGGAATATAACCTAAAAGTGAACAGACTCACACGGCGCTCCTGTCAAAAAAAAAAAAAAAGTCAATTTTCTATTTGTGTTATGTAACATAAGTTTTCCATAGACTTAAGTTCATATTGTCTTTGTCAAGCGAGTTGTGTTGGTCTGTTCCATTTACCTATCCGGTTCAAACATTGATTATATTTCTAGTAGGGATAATGACTGGAGAACGCATCCGCGTGCGCCAGTAAAGGACAAAGATATTAATTGCTTATTAATTGCCGCAACTTTGGTTGAAAATACAAGAAAACTCCAATTGTATTTTTTTTGTATCCCTCCAACTTTGACAGTTCTGAAGGGTTCAGTTTGGAGGGGAACAAAAATATGTGAGACTATGACAAGGACAGACGAAGACAGCGCCGTCTCTGCCATACCTATGGAAAGTTACATAAGACCATCCCTTTCGATCATGGTATTATCTTTATTCATTTTACATCTTAGGTTAGGTTTTATAACATTTTTATAAAAGTAAAATATAAAAATACATCTAAAACGTATAAAAACATTATAAAACGCTCAGTCTAGTTAAATGGTATGTCTATGTTTTTTCAGATGGAGGAAGAGATCGCGACGCCGGGGAGGGGAGGGCGGAGAGTAGCGCGGCGCTGCACGCGCGGCTCGTGGAGCTCGTGCGCGCCGCCGGCGGCGAGCCGGTACGTGCGCGCTGGGGCCAGCCCTACAGCACAAACCTTCTTTCAAAGCCCGGATGACGGTAGAAATTATATGTTGACGTCTCAATAGTGCGAGGACACACATTTTATAAGTCGATAAAAAGTACGATGGACTGGCCCACCATTACAAAATTAAGAAAAATTATAGGTAGTTGTACTTATTTTATTATTACAATCATTCCCCGTGACCCGTAATATTGATAATAATTATAGTACCTATGTAATTAGTTATCTGAAATAATATATAATAAGCTACTAGGTACCTGATGTAATATTATGTTGCAACCTGACATGTAAGATTATAAGTTTGATCAATCAATTTCCAATTCATGAATTGTTCGTTTGGATGTCGATAGAAAAGTCGATATTTAATTAAGCACTAGTGAATAGTGCATTTTTGCTCCCGTCGTCCGGGGTTTGCTTATGAGTCCTATTTGTACGAACACTTACGGAAACGCACGACCGACCCTATCTCATGTTTATACTGGAGCGCGGTCACTGTAAATAACGTGCGTACGTTTACCTACAATTTGTTACCAGTGCGATAGTTAATTGCTTTTACACACTTTTAATTGCACTTTTTCTGTTTTGTCACTATGAATGTTACACAGCTACCCCAAAAAACGATGGATATAGGTTTTACATTCTACGTTTTTTTTTATACAAGACTGACCAGAGTTTAGTCGCACCTGATGGTAAGTGTCGACGAGGTCGAGGGTGTAGCACGCTGGTTCAGTAACAGCCTATTCACTTTTGAAAAGACCCACATTACCCATATCTTTCCGGGAATACCGACGAAGGGAGCGAATTCCATTCCTTAGCAGTCCGTATTAGGAAGCTACAAGCGAATCGCTTATAACGCAACAACGTAAGGATGAAACCGCTCCCCTCGCCTGGACGTCCGGTGAGATGGCGGAATTAAATCGTGCAATTCCTGTGCATACTCTCCAAAATGTATCATGTAAATCACAGACAAACTACCAACCCTGCGACGATGCTCAAGGCTCTGTTTATTGCATGATTAAAGTAAATTGAAAATGTGTCAGCAGGAAGGGCGCGTGGGCGTATGGATGGAGCACTCTTACGCGCGAGCCAAGAGCGGCGCGGCCGTGCGGGAAATGTTGGCGCGGCCGCAGCCCGCCGAGGTCGGGCCGCTGGACGTCGGCGGGCCGGACGACTGCCGCTCGGCGTGCGACGACAAGCAGGGTGGGTAGTTAGCTTAAGGTTTACGGTGGGTGGGTAGTCGGTGGGTGGGTAGTTAGCTTAAGCAACGGGATAGACAAACATTCTCGCCTATCGAATCCTGTATTTAATTAATCGCCTGATGTATGCAGATATAATAAACCTGGATTGGCAATGTTTATACAAAATTACGTCTATTCAAAATTCAGGCCGTTTTTCTTTTTTAAATATCAGTCGGCGCTAACTGTAGTCGTTGAACTTAAAATGAGTTAGGTATGTTTGCCTGAATGGAACGTGATTTTGGTCTTATATATAACGACGCCATCACTCGCGTTTGTTTACTCAGTCGTGCGATGTTTCGGACAGAATATAGCATATACACTTTAAACTTTCGCGTTTACTACACATATTCATTAAACACTAAGAACGGGTCTATTGCGAATTAAATTTAATTACCATGAGTAGCGGTCATTCTCGCGGATAACAGTCAGTAATATTAAATTTAATTTCGTTATGAATTTATTAATAGTACATTACTGCAGAGGCCGTGAAGTAAGGGATTTAAGGACGAGATTGCGGTAGACGGATAAATTGAGTCCTTTAATCCCTGTTCAGGCCGAAGCCTGTATAGTGCTTTTATCAAACATTTCAAGAAAATAATAAAATTAAAATAACAACAAAGCAATCATACCTATCTATGGTTCATAGATTTCGTTTTTTTTTAATGTTCAATCGATTATTATAATACCAATTATGCTTTCAAAGAGATGGTAACTTGGATGTATGTGTTTTTTCCTTCGTCAGTCTAATCTTAGTTGGCAAATTTAAAAAGTTAGAGCTGAGGACAATAATGTGCTTTTCATACTAACTCCATACATTTATTCACGGCCTAGTCCATAAATGTCCAACTTCTTGGCATCATTTCGTGCCATTAACGCATACATTTCGTAGTATGTTTGAGAAAATATAATTTCCTATTGCAGAAGTTGAAGAGTCCGACGACGCGGACCCGGAGTGGGAGTCGCGCGTGCTGGCCCTGGCGCCGAGCGCAATGCACGCGCGGGCGGCGCACGCCGCGCTGGACGTGCTGCGGGCGCTGCGGCTGGCGCGCCTGGCGGGGCGGGCCGGGACGAGCCCAGCGCGCGCCGCGACCAGGCGTGCCGCGCCGCGCGCGCCGTGCGCCGCGTGCTGGCGCCGCTGTGGGCCGCGCCCCACGGTCAGTGGGACATTGTGCTACAGCCTGTCCCCGTACCATGAGTTGTGACTTTAAGGTTTTCGATAACGAGTATCGAGTTTACTATCTGTGCATCTCGTTCGCACTAAAATGGTACAAACGAGATGCACAGATAGCAAACTCGGATACTCGTTGTCGAAAACCTTAATGTCACAACTCATCGTACGGGTACTGGACGCTGAGGTCCTGACGTGTCCGTATTCGAAATGACTCGCTTACCTGTGCCGTCAAAACATTACATGCAGTAGCTTTTCACGACTACCTACTGCGAGTAGTCTTCTGCCCGCAGTTTTGTTTCCTAAATAAACGCACATTATTTTAGATACTGTATTAACTTGTAAATATGTCGGTAGGCGGTAGCGGCGTGGCGCCCTGGCTGCACGGCGCCATACTGGCGCACGGCAGCTACGCGGCGGCGGCGCTGTGGCGCGAGCTGGCGGGCGAGCTGCGGCGCGCGCTGCCGCGCCTGGCCGCGCGCCTGCTGCCGCCGCCCGCGCCGCCCGCGCCGCCGCCGCTGGCGCGCGTGGGCCCGCCCGTCGCCGCGCACGCGCCAGGTCAGTGACACATGTAGCGCCCTGCTGCACGGCGCCGTCCTGGCGCAGAATTGTTGTACAAAAAAAACAAGGAACTCGGAGTTTCTTAACCGTTTAAGGAGCGAGGAGAAGGCGACGAGCGTGTGAATCGTCTGGAGTTACAGGCGTCGATAGACTACTGTGACTATTGACCATCTGGTGGACCATTTGTTTGTATTCCACCGTCACAGTATAAACAAAATAAAAAATATAGATCAGTACCTAGGGTAGATGCTCAAAGCGATTGTTCAGCGGGATGTGCGGGTGCGAGCAATACGTCTACTGCAGTATTTTTGTATATGTTTAACACGCACGCCGCACGCTGTCCTCGGCGTTCCCAGCGGTACATACAAGTGACCACGGTGCACGGTGGTGTCGCAGGCCCGTGGCTGGTGTGGCTGAGCGCGCGCGGCGGAGAGCGCTGGGCGCGGCGCCTGCGCGCGCTGCTGCACGTGCGCGAGGTGCGCGCGGCCGCGGCGCCGGCGGGCGGGCCTGGGGCCTGGTGCGCCGCGCTCATGGCCGACGCGCGCGCCGCGCTGCGGGACGTGCTCGCCGAGGCCGGGTGAGCTGTAGGCTGGTTTATGTCACACTGACCATCAGCGCTGACAGGCTAATATGTATCATGTTAAGGGAGCGTTTTATAATAACGCCGACCACAGCTCAAGCTCACGCGCCTCTTGCAGTGCGGAGCGGAGCGCACGTATCAGCGAAGATACTAAGGTTAAGTTCAGATAAACACGCGGTGCCGCACGGTTTGCTCAGCACGCGGTTCAAGATCGTAACAAATCTATGTTGCTGTGTACATGAGCGCGCGGTGCCGCGCGAGAACGTGCGCGCTGCCGTGCACCGCGCGCAGGACTAGAACTACAGTCTCGTCTCGACGTATTCAATTGACCCGCGCGGTTTGAGGCGTTACCAAAACACGGAGCTATGAAGAATGGAGGACTACTCACAAGCAAATTGCCTCCTCCAAGTCCATTCTTACTTAATGTTGACTCTAGCCTGCCGCGTGCAAGCTGCCATCATCTGAACAGCTCTATCGCGCGGCAGCGCGCGTTACCGCACGTTCATCGGAACTTAGCCTAAAACTACTCGCACCGACCGTCGCCGCTGATCAGCTGCGCGCCGACCATTCGGCGTAACATCAGCTTTAAATAATGCTTTCACACAAAAAAGATTACTTAGTTTTGATAATTAAAAAAAGTGGAGGAGATTATGGTTAGATAAAAAAAGGTTTGCTTTGCACTGGTTTGATGGGTTAATTTTTTTGTTAGACTTTAACATTAACAGATGATTCGATGTACGCAGCCTAATACATATGTAACTCGTGCCGTGCGCAGAACGCACCCCGTGGTGGTGGGCGGCGCGGGCGCGGGCGCGGCGCTGGCCGCGGCGCTGCTGGCGGGCGCGGGGCGGGCGCGGGAGCGGGCGACGGCGCGCTGGCCGCCGTGCGCGCGCTGGCGCTGCTGGCGCCGCCGCTGCTCACCGCCGAGGGGAGGCCACGCACCTCAGCCGCGCCGAGGTACTGTCCTCCTCTGGCTTTATCTATTTTTCTTTGCACACGTTAGGGTTAACATGATGTTCTAGTTTTAAGAATAACTTAAGATAATGTTCATTGTTAAAAACTGTCATTTTTTTGAATAAATAATCGAATCCCCCGCGACAGCTGGACCTGCCGCTGCTGGTGGTGGCGGGCGGCGCGGGCGCCACGTGTCCGCGCAGCCTGGCGTGCGAGCTGGCGGCGGGCGCGGGCGGGCCGGGCCGGCGCGGCGCGTGCTGGTGCTGCGCGGCGCGGACGACGCGCTGCGGCTGCCGGCGCGGCTGCGGGCGCGCCTCGTGCCGCAGCACGCGCTCGACGCCGCCGTGGCGGTGAGCACCTCTCTGTCGCGTGCTGCTGCCACTATGTGGGACAGGGCCGGGGCCGGCGCGGCGCGTGCTGGTGCTGCGACGAGTCTCATGCGCGTTGCCTACCCTAAATCAGGAACACAACATGACATACCTGAAAGATACCAGTGCTATTAGGTATGGCTGTGGTCTTCTGTAAGGAGAAGGTACTTCCCCAGTTGGGCATCTCCAGACTCAAGCGTGATGATATTTCACTGTGCCCTACCTCTCATTGTTGGACGTAGTTTGAGGTCCGTTATGCTGGCACTATGTGGCATTGTTTGCATATTTGGGCAAATACGTTTATGTGTGAAATATTTATTTGTCTATATTTGCGTGTCGGTTTTTCAATCGCACAAAGAACGTAAATACGGTGAATATTTGTGTTGACCGCCCTCACATGGCCCCTCATTTGTGTGAGCGAAGGTGACGAATGAAGATCCAAACGTATTCGCGTATTTGATATATTATCTGTTGGAATCCCAAGTGTTCGCGCCCGCAACGTGCCAAGTTGCCACTGTTACTTAATACTGCGCTTACACTCTTTACACGTGTGGTCGATCGACGATCAGCTGTGACATCGATTGGATACAGCTACAACTGAAAATGTGTGACGAAATACGATACAGCGCTAATAAGCTTGTCAGTACAAATCCGATCATGTAACCGGCTTGGTTACTTCTGCTTAAATACAACTCATGTACCTATTCCAGTTTCTAATTGTAATAAGTACAAGCGAATAATGTAAATTGAATATTTTGATTTGTTCTTAGAACCACAATCTCAAGCATTAGCGATTTTTACGTCAAACTGGGCGGTAAGAGAGATTTACCGCCCGAGGGCGCGACGGAAATTCTCACTTTACACCCAGATGAAGACGTAAAACTATGTACGCACCACGGGCGGTAAAAAAGAAGGCCTCAGATCGCTTGTTTATCTGAGCCATTCTTTGTTTTACCGCCCTGGGTACGTAATATACTAATTTATCATAGTAGAATAAAAGCTCACATTTTTTCAACTTCACATTAGTATTGTTCCGCCTACAGGAGGAAGTGGCACGCTGGGCGCTGACGGCAGCCGAGGGCGAGGCGCCGCGACGACAAACCAGGAGAAGTGTGTAGCTCTTGTACTTTATAACTCGCTCTTGTCTGATATGAGCCTCGTGTGTGATTTTGGCAGGGTCGCCATGTATAGCTGGAAGTTTACGGACAAAATTAAAAAAGTGAACTTAGCCCTCGATTAATGATAAGTATTGTGTAGATTTTATTCTTGCTTACGAGGAAAATTCCTTATAATTTCCCGTTGATCATACCCACACACGGGATTATACAATGAGATTTAATTACTAGCTTTTTGACTAGCGCTATCTAAAAAGTTTATGCAAAATTTTGGGTCTAAGTTTTGGGTCTTAGTCAACCTTTAAGTCGCGCAGCCTGTATATCTGAATGGGGTCACAAATCGTGTACAACGTATATTGTGGTAGTTTTTCTATAAGTACGTACCTCTCACCCCCGGACAGTAGATGAGCTAGCTACGCAATTGTAGAATTGAGCTTGCATAGAGAAAATCAAACAGTTTCTTTCCTATAATATCAGCTCAAAAAGGAATAACCTCGTAAGGCCCATCATACTAAAATGTTTAATAGTTAAAACCAATCTTACTATATAGTGAATTTTGTTTTGTACGAAAACTAATGAAACAAAAGAAATTCTACTCTATTTCCTTTTGTAAAAGATTTAATCTCTATTGAAGGGGAGTGTACATTGTAATGTATACTGGGTCTTACGAGGATATATATTATTTTGATTTTGTTGCTGACCAAAATGGCTGACTGTACCTGTAGTAATGAGTTTGTGAACTTGCCAGGTGCAGTGACGACCGAGGCTGCCGAGGAGCGACACGCTGTGATGCAGAAGTGAGTTTATCATAAATTCTTGGTTCATGATGAACGCAAATATCGACATTATGACGAGATGTTAATTTCTAGCATTGATAAAAAGAGATAAATATCGACAGAAACAAGTGCAAACGTGCGCTTGTACAGTTGCATACAGCGATTGTTGAGCCACTTGCTTGTTGAGTGGAACAACAATCGGAGACGTCGCTTATTCATGATCTGTATCGATATATTTGGCCATACTGACGAATTGTGGCATTGACATAACATAGATAAGGAAAGGTGCTTAAATTGAGTAAGTAATAAAATACTGTGAGTACTCATTAGAGTTTTATTTACAGCGCCCGCGCTCTGATACGTGAGGTGGAACCAGCTGTTGGTAAGTATAGGGCTGTTTTACTACTTATATATATATATAGATTAATTCAATTGTTTTAGGTAGGTACTGATCTGGGGCCTATTTCTTGAAAACTTGTAACAAGCGGAAGTCACTTTTTGACACCTGTTGTTAGAAAGAGACTTACACTTGTAAGTGTTCGAGAAATAGGCCCCTAATTAACAAATGCAAATAGGCCTCTGGTGAAATTACCAAAGTTATGTTAACTTGGTCACTGTCATTACATTACAACTAACATACTAGCTATGCATATGTGTATGTTAGTTGGAATTCTGAAATCTTATTTACAAAAATACTCAATAAATAACAAATCATTAGCGAAAGCGAAGCTTTGCGATTTTATAAGAATAAAGGAATGCAATCCCTTTGAACGACGGTTACAATTTTCCAATGAACACTAATTACTTGGCTAGACAGGTAAATACTTTAGGAACTAATCAAAATGTTAACAACATATAAACACAGAACAGATATTACTTTTGCTTGAAAAAAATCTCATCTCATTTGATTCTTTCTGTTCATTCTAAATTTTATATACAGACGTGAAAAATAAAATAACCGGTAAGGACCTGTCCGAGATGGCGTAAGCGAGCAGTAAGTTTAAGTTGCGTTAAATCTACACGCAGTTTCTATCATTAACCGTCTACAACGAGAAACAAGTTGCAATTTGCAAATTCTCGCGCGTGTTCGTATCCTACATTATAGTAAAACTTCTGGTCGGATCTTCGATATTTAAATCGAAAGAAAAATAGAAAATTCTTGACTCGTAGCGGGAAATTTTCCTATTTTTCAATTCGATTTAGCAGTTGTTACTGCAAAATAAAAAATAATTCTGGCCAGATATCCGGCTATTTGGCTGATGACTCCGCCGGATATTCGATATCCGGTCAACCACTATTCGTTGCATCTCTAATTCCTATGACTACGAAGTCCCACGTGAACTCCGTCTTAGGCCACGGTAGTTTTAAATGCGGCGTCTGTACTGTATGGTACGTTCGGGGATGTTCAGAAGCGCCCGCCACGGCTAGGTTCTCAAAATTAACCGACGATGCCAACAGCGGGTGTTTGGACCCGCCGT
This sequence comes from Grapholita molesta, assembly GCA_022674325.2. Classification (NCBI taxonomy): domain Eukaryota; kingdom Metazoa; phylum Arthropoda; class Insecta; order Lepidoptera; family Tortricidae; genus Grapholita; species Grapholita molesta. The sequence continues at coordinate 12,756,355 of CP053135.2, read as the reverse complement.
CGGCGTCGTCCAGTGTCTACCACCAGACGCTGCACGGGTTAAAACGATCGTGGCCTTATAGTAGAGGAGATATAGCGTTTGGGGTCAAAATAATTGCCACAGAACCGGAGTTTGGTGTTTTTAGTTATTTGTGTGTATCTTTTTGACATACTAAAAATATAGAAAAATATATGTGGGCAAAATGCGATTTTCCACACGGCAAAGATTTGAAAAATTGAAAATTCCCCATATAAAACCCAAATTTTGTATGGTCTCAAATTACAGGAAATTACACACAAAAAAAGTTTATGAGGTTAATTTTATAAAATAAACGTAAATTAAAAAGTGGTGAGTAAAAAAAAAAGATTTTTCAAACAAAATTTTTTTTTTTTTGTTAAATTTTAGAATGAAACTTAACCTATATAGACTATATACACAAATCAATATACGTTACTAAAAGAAAAGTATGTTTAATACATGAATATTTCCTATTATACTTAAATAATAAAAAAAATTGACTTTTAATTAACACGACAAAATATACAGCTCCACCATAGACTGCCACATGGAGCAATCTTCAACATACTGCGGCCACTGACTACCAGCGTTAGTTTAGCGTTTGTGGATGTCCGATATTGCGCTTTCCTAGATGTAGTCGCCACTATACTAGGACTTTTCTGTCCTAACGGCCATCGACCACCACTGCCACTTCAATAGTGCAATTCTACGAGCCATGGCGGTTTTCCTGTCTTTTTTTTACGGAACATCATTGAACTGCATCTACGTGGCGATAGTCCGAGCGATAGGTCTTTCCAGTGCACGCTACCTTCACGGTCAGTCTTCCTTAATGCTCCACAGCCGATTTTGATATTGCCTTTACGACAACAGCAGAACAACTTCGACAGCAACGTTCCCAACCGATATCGTATACATGGCGACAAGGACATATTTGATACTCCTATTATGTTAACTTTCAGCCCTATCTGTTCTGAATCTCTGCTAAGGTCCTGAAGTGCTCAGACATGACAATGACATAGTCTAGGAACCGAAGGTGAGTGAGGTGTTCGCAATTAACATTGATCCAGTACCTTAAAGGCATCTTTCAGTGCAGCAAACAGGTTCGGAGAATGACATCTTCCTGTCTTACACCTCGGTGCGGCTGGATTGGCTCAGAGCTCTTGGTCCTGAATATCGGTGATCGTTGAAGAAATAGAAGTACAGCCCATGTCTCGATCGAACCACGATGTAATCAGCCACTATGCTTGGCGTTTATGGACTATGAGAAAGCCTTTGAAGGGGGGGTTGGAAAAAAACAACTACTCAATATGTCAATTGAGCCCTAGACTAGAATTTTTAATTAATATATTAATAGTAAATATGGTCGATACTCCCGTAAACCGTATACAAATGAGTAATGTTGTAGTGGCAGATATTATCGACATATGGCATAGAATGTTTTAAATGTTCTCTATTGCTCTGTGATTTAAGATTATTAGATTTACAAATAACATTAAACAATTGGAAAAGATACATGGAATAACTTTATAAGTCCTGTCGAGTTCGATGAAGATGATATGGAAGATGAACAGATAGACAGAACTAATAGACTAGAAATGATAGAATAGGTAGTAAGATAGGTATATATAGTTAGTAAAATAGGTAATAGATTGGAAAATAATACTTGAAGAAGAGTTTTTGAAAGCCATGTCGAATATTCCAAATGGCAAAGCTGCAGAAGATGGCGGAATTCCTATTCTAAAACAGCATATAAGTTTAAATATGAAGAACACGTTAATTGTGAAATTTTATTTAATTGACAAGATTAGCAGACGACATTGCGCCATTTGCAGAGAATAGTAACAAATTACAGCAGACACTTTAAAAATGATGAAATCTTTGATAGATTCAGCCTTATAATTAACAGTAATACAATAATTTTGTTATTACCAAAAACCTCATAACAAATTCTGGACAGAAATCATGACTAATGGAGACGTCTTGCAAAATTAGGGCATCCGATGAGGTATAAGACCTTTTATTTTAAAATTTTGGAGACCAAGATCGAGAGGATGACATACCGAGGAAGGCCAATATATGCATATCACAGACACGTAAAGAAGATGGCTGTTATAAGGCTAGCAGAGGGAAAAGTAGACTCCACCAACATTCTTAAATATTGATGATGATATAACACATTGAACACTGCACAAGCTTATTTTTAATCTTCTACCATCTGGTTATTTAATTTTAATTTTAGAAATTAACGTCATAACCTTTTTTATTATTAATTTTTCTGTAATTCGATGCCATACACGATTTTTAATAAATTTTATGAATTTTCGAAGATACAATTTTTGTGGGGCAAAAGAACGCATTTTTCACACATATATTGCACTGTTGATGTGGCAATGGGAAGGCCACGTAACTCGGAGAGTCGATGGCCGTTAAGACAGAAAAGTCTTCGTGGCGACTACGTCTAGGAAAGCGCAATATCGGACACCCACAAACGCTAAACTAACGCTGGTAGCAGTGACTACATTATGTTGAAGATTGCTCCATGTGGCAGTCTATGGGTGAGGTCTATATTTTCTCGTGCTAATTAAAATACAGCCTATATGTTTTGTATAATATAAGTATAATTAGAAATATTCATGTTTTAAACATGCTATTATTTTTATAACGTATATTGATGTGTATAGTCTATACAGGCAAAGTTTAATTTTCAATTTAAAGAAAAAAATATTTTTGCTTGAAAAATGTTTTTTTTTTATTCACCACTTTGTTTATATTATAAAATTAACCTCATTATAGTTTTTAGTGTGTAATTTCCTGTAATTTGAGACCACACAAAATATGAGTTTTATATTCTCAGTTTTTCAAATCTTTGCCGTGTGAAAAATCACATTTTGCACACATGTATTTTTCTATATTTTTAGTATGTCAAATAGATGCACACAAAGAACTAAAAAAATCAAACTCCGCTTCTGTGGGAATTATTTTGACCCTCGCCTACAAATTTTCGTACAACTCCTGTACTATTTATTACTCCCTTAGGCCCCACAGAGAGGGCGCGGCGCTCGCTGGCCGCGGAGGAGCTGGACATCATGCAGCTGCCCATCGTGTTCGCCGACGACGAGCCGCCGCCCGCTGCGCCGCCGCCCGGCAAGCGGCACGGTGAGAGCAGTTCCTCACTTGTGGTCCCACACATATTATATATATCGTACTCTAAGTACCGACAACACAAGCCTTCTTGAGCTTACCGGGGAACTCAGTCAATTTGTGTAAGAATGTCCTGTAATATTTATTTATTTATTAGTACCTTAGAATATGAAAGGTTTTTTTTTATCAGTAGAAAGCTCGTCTGACCAGTTTAAATGTGCATTGCTTGCACGGTTGACCTCATCTGTTTGACCTCATCCAACAATAACATTTAGCGGCTAGTTCTGAACTCACTTTCAGCCCTTGAAATTCTCATTACCGAAAACAATTACAAAAAACTAATATTTTTGTTCTTGCAATACCCAACAAAATGATGCGCAAAACGGAGGGAAAACCTATTTTAAACTAGTCAAATGTAGTTTTTACTGATATTCGTAAATCTACTTTCATTAGTATACTGTCAAAATTGTATATAGTTTAGCAAATATAATATGTAGGTACATATTATATTTGCTAGAAAATATTTTATTCAAACAACACATAATATACCTATATATTTATTTATTTTGTAATGATGTAGGTATATATTTATTTAATTTGTACAAAATAAATAAATATATAGGTATATATTTATTTATTTTGTAATGATGTTGTTTGAATAAAATATTTTCTATTCTATTATATATATATAAAACCAGGTAACTCCATCAATTCATCGATAGATTTACGCCATAGCGCATGGCTGTACAGAGGTTACATGCAACTGCCGCTTTACCCCATACTACAAACCCGTATGTCATGACAATATGAACATAACCATATCTGTATTTTTTAGTAACAACGGCGGCGGCGGGGACCCCTAGTGTCACTGTCACTAGCGGACAACCGAGGGTAAGTGCTGTTACTACTATTTTCAAATTTAATATCTAATTTTATTTAGACTTTTTCTCAGAATCACCAGCTCGATCAATTCTGATACGAGAAAAAAAACGTCTCCAATTGTTCCTAATTTTTTATCATTCTCGTTTCGTTATAGCCATATGAAATCTAATAAAAAATAGTAACGGACGTTCTTTCAGAAAATGTCTTGGGACACTTTTTCTTATCAGTATCTAGAGAGCTCGTGATTGTGAGTAGAATACTCACAAAAAATCCAAATAAAAAAGAAACCGTTTTGTTTAGGGTGGACGCGCACTGAACTACACGCGCGTCATCGTGGCCAAGCGGCGCGGCGCGGCGCGCGGCGCGCGGCCCGTGCTGCTGCGCCGCGCCGTGCGCCTCGTGCGCGACCACTGACTCCCTGCTCCACCCTACTGACCTCTCGAGGCGGGTCACCGTTGTGCGCGCGTGGCGTGATAACCCTATTAGACTTGGGACGTATGATTCCTGAGACCGCGTCAAGATATATTTATAGTATCCCCGTTGTAGCTTAGTTATCAACAACTTTTTTTGAGCTCTGGATCTAAGTCTCCAGGCTCCACTGTTGGACATAGGCCTCCCCCACCGCAGTGAGCGATGTCTGCTCATTGTTCCATAGCTTTAAAGGGGCGTTGCTACCAGGTCTCCACGGCTTTTTGGTCGCTGTTTAGGGAATAGATGACATGTGGACGACTCAATTATTTTTTTCACTAGATTGCATCCTATTCTGACATCGTTCGTTAACGTCGTTCTAAGGGCGACCGCACACCGACCCTGACATGCGCGGCAGATTTGTTTTACATTGTAAGCCTTTATAAAAAGGATATAATTATAACTACCACAAAAATTTATGTTTCATGTATTAAGTGTAATAAAACGTGGTTTTAAGAGTGACCCGGGGGTCCGTCACCATGGCAACGAATGACAAGATATAGTTGATTTAGCTTTATATTCAACCCTTTGACCGCCAATAATGGCTAACAAAATGCGATAGCGTGGCGTCACGGGCACGACATATTGACGACTAAGAAGTCGTCTGGCGTCCAAGGTGTCGTGTGGCGTTGAAGACGCGGCTCCCAGCAGTGGATGTCCTTCGGTTGACATAATAATAATGATGATGATGATGATATACTAATGTACTAGCTTGTATTAGGGGAACGTATCTGTCCAGTTTAACTTCTCGCCAGTCATTACGGGATATTTCCAGATCCCTTAATTATAATCGATTAGTTTTAAGTATAATGTGAATATAATAAAGGTTTTCAAATATATTTTCGTATTTTATCTTCTTCTCGTTTCTAGTGTCAATATAGAAAGTTGTGAAAGATTTCACTGAAGCACGTATTTTGCAAAAAATATGCTATCCTTGTAAGTAGTATGTATGTAACGGATAAAATGGAGAATTTATTTTAGGAGGGAAAAAATATGAAAATTGCTATTTTAAATATCTTGTGCAGCAAATTGAGTCCTTATGATATCGTGACGTCAAAATTTAAATAAATTATTTTGCATCACACTGATGAATTTTAACGTTAACCTTTTGAACGCCAAGCACCACTAAAATGGTCGCGTGATGTCGTGCCTGCCACACCACCGACCACTAAAGTGGCTACGGCGGACGCTGTCAAAGCAATAGTCCTGCTGACAGATAAGGTTTATATTTCTTCTTCACAAGTCATACCATCGCGTACACGTCATATTTTGACGCGAGACGAAAAGCGTTCAAAAGGTTAACCTTGTGAGAGCCATCGACTGCCCTAGCCGTCATCGCTTACAGCTTAATTATGAACCTTCGGATGTTCCAATACGGTTCACTTCTGCGTGTTAACGAAAAAACCGTAGCCGTCAAAAGGAAAAAAAAAAATGTTGCTGAGACGTAGCGAATATTGGTACCCGCTACGAAGTGCTACGCCGCGTAGCGCGCAGATAGTCAAGGTAAGGAGCTTTTCAAACAAAATAGTTCTCACAGGCGATTAAATGATTACACAATTACACATCAACCAGAAAAATAGGCATTACTCTTAATGAGCATTTCTCAAAAAGTTTGTACATTTGGATCACGTCTTCGATTTTGATTAAAAGCGGTAAACTGATAGACTAAATGATGCTGAGCAAGATCTACCATATTTCTCAAAATGTCTCATAAAGTTTGTATCGAATTTTCCTTTTTTGTTACCGAAAGTCTATAGAAATTTGGCTTTTAATGAAAATCGAAGACGTGATCCAAATGTACAAACTTTTTGAGAACTGCTCTAATATAATTAAAACTGCTTGAAAATAGGTACCAGAGGTTACCCGAAACATGTCGCCTAGTGCGATATAGTTACACGTGAGTTTAACAGTTTGCAAGTAGTAGGCATTTCTCTTGTTGCATAGCACACACTTGCTCCCAAGGCTGACTGGGGTGTCGTACCAACACTAAAAGCCAGTGGTTTGGTTACCTTTTCTGAAATAAAATCATAAATATAGAATGAAATAGTTTGATTTGTTTACTTCTCTTTCTAAGATTCTGCTTATTTAAAGTCATCTTCTCGTGATAGATATGCTAACGAGTACCTATTTGTGATTAATTTTCAGACCACTTAATAGAAGGGATATGTCCATCGCCGTCGAATTTGGCTCCCTATTCTAAGAAATATTTCATATACCTAACTCCCAAACCGCAGAAGGTATTTTATCTAAGATAATAACAAGACTGAAGATCTGTTTACTGTGTTACGAAAGGTAGATCTAAGTAAGTATGAGTAACACGCTAATACATTGTGAGATAATCAATCGAGGCTCTATTAAACATCTTCGTGGACTAGTATGTAAACTTGGTATTTCTCTAGATTTAGATTTAAGTGTAATATTTTTTGTTGACAAAACACAAATGATCTTTGAAGCGTGCTGACTTCGTGACGACACGTGCAGAGTGGCGCGACGCGCACGCGCGGGCGGGCGCGGCGCGCGCAGCGGCGCACGGCGCGGAGCCAGTCGCGTGTCGAGCACCACCCGGCAAGGTACTCCCGACGACCGACCCGCGGCGCCGCGCGGGCTGCCGCGGCGGCCGCCCCGACCGACTTAACCTACCAACCACACTTACGACCTTTTTCGTGTTCTTGACACATCTAACTGAAATACGATTACGCATATCTGGTGCTGGTCAGAAGATACTGAAAAAGGACCTTTTAAGGCTGCTTTTACATTAGTTGTGTAAAGCTAAGCTGACCTATGTTAACTGTTTTCACTACTATTAGTTGTTAAATGAACGATTTAAATCGGAATATATCGATACGTCTATAGAAATGTAGATATAATCGGCTACTATTATTCTAACTCGTACAATACTGTTTTACAAACTTGGAGTACTTTAAAAGCTCTGAATGTCTATAAAAATCCGTCAAAACGACGTAGTAGGATAGCCGTATAGGCAGTCAAGCCTGACATTGCCAAGGGTGGCCACCACCGGGGTCACGATAGCCAGCAGCCCCGGTCGGCGGTGCTCCACTTTCGCGGTTCGATCGCCCGCCGTAAACACTGCATGCAATCCGAACCCCGCCTCGGATTACTTAGCTACCGACTCTTATATAAAACCTGTATATTGTTTATTTCTTAATAGTTCTACCGAATCAATGTGAATTACGCCTTTGTTGGAGTTAACTCTTGATTTGTTACATAGTTCTTATGTGGGCTTGTAAGTATATATAACTACTTAATACATACGGTTGCGCGAATGAGCCCTTTTTGTGTATCTTCGACGTTTGATGTTACCTACGTAAGACTTGTCTACAAGAAAAGCTACACAGTTAGTAAATGTGAAACTTAGCTACGGAACGTTTGGATAATAGTGTGATCTTTAAATGAAAGGCGTCAAAATTGTTGAATCATTACGAAAACAGATAAGTACGGCGTATAGTACAATTCTAGTGTAAAAACAGCCAAAAGGTTCAATTGTGTTGAGCATTCAGTCAAATTAGTCGTTTTGCGAGTGGTTGGAGGTAAAAGTCGAGGCTCGGCGCTTTTTGTTTGCTGATTCGGTGTTGTGAGTTAGGAATTCGCCTCGACATTTAAAACCAAGCCCTTTCATGCAGCAATAGCATATCTTTAGCACCCTAATCCTAAGGACGAATCATTAATGGAGCTGCGTAGTCCTAACTCACAACCTAGTTGATCAGTTGTGTTGTGTGCTAAGTTGGTGGTGGTGTTCTAGGCGCAGAAGCAGCGCTGCCTCATGTCCTGACGGCCCTGCGACGGCGATCCTCGCGCGGCGGAGACAGGTACGATTCTCTATTATAGTTGGGATTGAGCTAAGCAGGATATTTACCATGTTTGTGTGCCTGACTTCACAAAACTCGCCGCAATGCCAGTTAGTTCCTGACGGGGGTGTATGCACCTTTGCTGAAATATCGAGAACGCAGAGCACCCCGTTAAAATTCGTTGTAATGTCAGTTCCCATGTTAGCTTAAAATCTTACTGAGAGTGTAGGTACTCCAAGCGAAAGAGTAGGGTCGATGACGTACGACAGGTCATCATTAGCATTTGTCTCGTTTTGTCACATTTCAAAAGAAAAGTGACAAAACGAGGAAAAGATAGTGTGCCTCAAACTCATTCTCAGAATCAGGGTAGGCACTATTTCTTACGAAAGCGATTGCCATCTGACCTGATAGCCCAAAGAACTAGGCCTGTTGAGATTAACTCCGGTTCCAGAAAAGCGGCTGGTAAATATAAAAAAATTCTGTCTAACTACTCAAGTATTGAGAAACTCAGTGATACTAATCTGGGCTCGAACTCACGACCTTCGAATTGCGAGTCTTACAGTCTTACCGCCATACTACGAACCGTTGTGCGACACACAAGGTAATAAATCTTGTTAGTGTGAGAAGCTGGCATTGACTTCAGGTGATATGAAATTGCACTTCTCACACTATAATCAGAATCAGAATCCCACTATATGTACCGTTTACGTAAACCTAGCGCACCTCTGACAAAAATATAACGAGATTTCGTATTATCAGTGTGAAAGTTATTATTTGGTAAATTATTCAAATGTGAATTACGTTAAAGGTTTTTATTCCAATTACAATTGTTCAGTGTTATCACGATTTATGTATGGCTGTAAAAATCTATAACATTTATTTGTTTATTCTGAAAACACTGTATTTAACCGCGATACAAAATTTCTGAGTTTACCTATACCTACAGGGCGTACCAAGACTATGGAACATCAAGGGAAAATACCATAAATATCGTAGGTAAGATATTTTGCTGAAACAAAACTTTATATTATTAATAATAGTTAGTAATACTACATTCAAAGATGTTCTAACAATTACTAGCTTCGTTTGAGAATCGACCGCCTTAAATGTGAAAAAAATCACTGCTATTTTTATGTTGTCAATCCAAAGAATGGATAAAAAATGATAATTCTACTTAATTAACATACTTAGTATTTTAAAATAAAGGAACAAGGTGAAATCATCAACATCAAATCAAATTAAAATCATACATCAAACTTACAAGGCATGTAAATTTTAGAAAATCTTTGAATGCAGTACCTACCGATTACTAACGTTCAAAAATAACAAAGTTTTCTTTCAGCAAAATATCCTATTTACGATTTTTAAGGTACTTCCCTTAATTTCCCATAGTTTTCGGACGCCCCGTATTACCTACGTAGTTAAGTCCCGTTGTAATAATCTGGGTATTCAAGAAAACACGAAATGGAAAAATAAATGAACAGTGATAGTCCTCATGCCGAATTTTTGCCGACACGAGCTTTGTGGTGGCCGCGGGGAACCTTGGGTTTGGCTTCGTGCAACAAATTGAAGCCGGTGCCGCAAAACTTAGGGCATGCAATACCTGTACCCTTACCATGAGTTGTGACTTTGAGGTTTTCGATAACGAGTATCGAGTTAACTATCTGAGCATCTCGTTCGCACTAAAACAGTACATGCGAGATACACAGATACTCGTTATAGAAAACTTCAATGTCACATGTCATGGTTAGGGTACTGTATATACGAGTATTTACATGTATAATATCGGGATTACGGAATTGCCCTTACGAATAATAATAAAATTGCAAGCCGATGTAAAACCCGCTTACAAGTAAACTATTTGTAGTTTTCGTTTTATCCTAGTCTGATCGGTGGTTAGCTACAAGACCATAAAAAATAAATGAATAAAAAGCTCGGCTTAACTTCCATTAATTATGAAAAACATGTCTGCGATGTATAAACAACGGCAGCCTAGGTACTCTTGGTGATCGATCACGCAACGACTCTTCGGCTATAAGCTTCCCCAAGTACCTAATATTTTATTTAACGCAACATTCTGCCACTACGCCTATTCAAAATAATAATTGAATTTTGTTTTATTTGGAAAGTTTGCTCTTAGTTTTTCTACAAATATTTTTTTCTACAAACAAAAAAAAAATATTTGCACGTTTTGTGAAAACCTCTACATGAAAAGGGGTTGTCGGCCTCGTAACAATCCGTCTACATATACTCGGCCGGCAACCCCTCTATAGTAATGTATAATGTTATATTAGCAGTAGGTAATGTTATACTATTTCTAATGTGCGTGTACAATAAAGCGATTAAATACTTATCTACTACGAGTCACGTGATCTTTTCCATACAGTTGTTTTCGTTTCGAATGCGTTTCTACTAGGTACAATCGATTGGCATCGTGGCTAGGTACCCAGTAACCCAGCATTGGGCAGTTTCGTTTGTAAAGGTTACTAAACCGAGCAAGTCACCCGGTAGGGAGATTGTGTTGCGTGTTGAATGTCAATCACCACTAACTTCCTGCTATAGCTATAGCTATCAAACAGGAAATAATATTCACCTTGGACGATGTAAAAGTAGGCCTCCCTGCATGCATATTATCCATGAAAACGACATTTCTTTATAATAATAGCTTTTACAAAGGAACTCTGACATGGCAGTGAGAGCTGACCATTTTCGTAATGCTGCCGCCACACATTCGCGCGAGTAGCGAGGCGAATGGCCAGGCGAATCGCGAGCACGCATGTGTACGCGGACGTCTCGCTATTCCTCTCGTCCCTCGCATGGCGTTTTTGTATAGGCAAAGTCTCGTCGAACGTTTCGACGAATAGCGAGGCGAGTGACGAGCCAGCATGCCTAAACGCGGAGTAATATAAAAACCGGCCAAGAACATGTCCGACCATGCCATAGGATTCCGTAATTTTCGATTCGTAAAAAACGATTAAGTTCAAATATTCCTTAAAACTATTTATTAAGCTGTAGGTACTCTCATTATTTTCTGCATACTTTTTGGATTTGCGGCTCAAACATCCCGATCCCGCTACACATTTATTTTTGTAACTTCCAGAGTGATTATTTCCGATAATATTTACTTTAACAATTTTTTTTATCACAAAAACTTTTTTTTTCAAATACCTATTTAATGACAACTGTCACTAACTAAAAAAAATACTTCCCATGTCCCACCTGCCATAAAAAAACGCTTTTTATTTATTTTACCACATTGTCAGAGTAATTTATTTACGTATCCTTAATTACAGCTTTCTTGGACTAACGGTCACTGAGCATAGACCCGGGGACAGGCAGACAGACATGGCGAAACTCTAAGGGTTCCTTATTGACTATAGAACCCTAAAAAATTATAGCCAGCATCAATTAGTTAGTAACAACCCCAGTCGATTCAATATTGTCTCTCATAAAATATCCTTTTTTTAATACAACTAAGGTGTCAAACAAACATACGGCCCGCCTGATGGTAAGCAGTTACCGTAGCCTATGGACGCCTGCAACTCCAGAGGATTCGCATGCGCGTTGCCTACCCTTCGGCATAATTCATCATTTCGCATAATGTGATTTTTTCTGAAACTAAGATTTTCACAATTATTATAATTAACAAACCTAACCTAATATATTTCATAAGTAAAAGTTAAAAAGGTGTAAAACTAAATATGCCAGGTGAGGGTATCCCTAGTTAGTCTTAGAGTGATGGAACGTACTATGATCGCCAACCCGCCCACCAAACGTGGCGATTATACATTGAACCCCCGCTCGAATATAGCTTCTTTTGGCGGTCTATGGGAGAGGCCTATGTCGAGTAGTGCACATATGTTGCTATTGGGAAATAAAGTAGCAATATAATAGGTATGTATATTGGTATTCAAAACCTATCTTTATTTTCATAGCAAATAGTGTTCGCGAATGTGCGTAGTTACGTTACCGAGTGACGACATTGGGTGATATTATTTTTACATTAGAGTTAAAAGGCGGCCGTAGCCCAAATGTTGAGAGTAGTCATGCGTTTTTTATACTTGAAGTCTTGAACGTAAACATGCGCTTGTGTTAGAGCTGCTTTCAAAACCTGGTGGAATACCCATTTTTCGGTTTGACGATAGCTATAAGTATTGCTATTTACATATACTTTAAGACACCGCCGTGTAATAACTAAATAAAATAGTAAACATATGTATGCCTTTGACTGAATATGAGGTAAATACAGTCAGCACCATATAATTACTTGCAGTCAGTATGGCCAAATTTGGAACACATCCTTATTGTTATAAAAATAAAGATCTGTATCGATATATTTGGCCACTTTGGTTGTTACTAACTATTGACGCTAACTGTACGTGGTGAGGTAGGGACTTCGTGATGTCACAAGTTAAACGTCACCAATAAAACACAATGCCTGCTTGCACCCCAGTGTTCCACTCTATTGTTGTGTTTACCCGAACCACAAACAATATTCATTAAAACATTTCTTGGTAATAAAATAACAGTCACTTTCGGCCTTGGGTTGTGAGTCGTACACGACGGTACTTTGGACACATTAAAACGTCAGAAGCGACAACTGGTTAATGGTTGGTAGTTAAATTACCGATGCCGAGTTAAAAAAAATTCTAAGTGTCTTTCTAAGTGCTTTGTCTATTTTGAAGAAACAATTTTTAAAAACTTATTGAAGGTAAGTAGATATACCTACGTCAAGTGCCATCAGGTTAAGTTTAAAAAAATATATGGCTTCAATCTATAATGAATCTTATATAAGAGATAAGAGATAAGAGATCTTTATTTGATTACCCTGATAGGGTGTAGCAACATAGGTGTTAGTGTAAAAATATCAATCGTCTTCCATGAATCATTTCACCAATGACACAGTGATAGCAAAACAAGTTGCCTCTTAGAGGATGTCAGTGTACGATAGTAGGCCTTGCTTTTGGTAAAGTGGTAGCTGGAGTGGCGATGAACAAATAGTAGTGAAATGCGTTTAAGTTAAGATCATTTCCGCGTTAGGTCACTGTGTAATGAATAGGCTACAAAAAAATATAACATAATGAACAATGTTAATGAACAAAAGAGCGTTTCTCAACATATTCTTTTTTTGTAAAGTCACTGGCAATTTTTTAAAGGAACGCTCAAGAAATTAAAAATTTGTGCTAAATTTTCAAAACATCTTCACCAATTCTGAGACTTACCTAAACGGAAGTCGTCGAGTGCCATCGCTTCAGTGGGGGATTTAACAATATGACCCCCCAAGACGATACAAGTCATATTTGGGGGAGGCCTATATCCGGCGGTGGACGACTTGCGGCTAAAATTATGATAGTGATGATAATATAGCGTTGCGCTACCGAAGGTATCGAAATTTTAAACAATTAGGGAATAGGTATGTAATTTGATTCGATATTTTTTTTTAGCCGTACCGTAGACAAATAAACGCCTAAAATTACGTTTTAGTAGAGGATGACTTGTGTGACTATGAAAGTTTTCTTCTAGACCTTTCGAAGTTGTATGCAAATATGAGAATTTTAAAATTCTATCTTAGCGGAGCCGCCGTGGCTCCGAACACTTCGCGCATGTGCAGAGACAATATAATTATGTACCATGCAAGCATTAACATGACCATAAAACGCTGCTACGAGTTACGATGTAGTCCGTAGCGTTACGTGCAGCAGGTTCGGACTAAAACAGGCTGATTTCAGGGTGGAGGGGCAAGAAAGCAAGGCATGATACATAATTCGTAGGTGAAGCTACTTTTTGCCCCTTGGGTTTGAGAACCACTGGTTTCTGGAGGTTATTGCCTTCATTAGGGAAGTGGGACGTCGAATTAGGGATAGATCTGACGCGCACGGGCGTCAGATCTGAGGGGAGAGAGAGGTTTGTACCTGGTGCAACGGTTGTCCATCGCCATTCAAGGCTAGCGTGATGGGTACCTTTGCACCAGGGACAATTCGACGTGGGCTTTTTGACAAGGCTACAAGCTAGTCTTAAGTTAAAAATATAATGTGTATACAGTGACGATGACTAATGAAGCTAATTATCTAATATCTATGTTATTTTTTTTTATCACCAAAAATTGCTTTTCAAATGGTAAGTAGAAAAAAATATTTTTTGTAATCAATTAGGTAGGTACTCAATGTTACGTTTTGTCGCTTCCCATGATTTGTTTAGTTTAATCGAAACGTTTTGCGGGAATTTATTTAATTGGCTTAAATAAATTAAATAAATTAAATTAGAATTACATAGTCATTGGTAGTGCCACGAGAGTTCACGCACAAACCAACATGTCATGTAATACACGTACACAAATTTCCCAAAAAAAATGTTATAATTAAATGATTATATAAATTAAAAAATATACGTTGAAATTAACATTTTTATAAAAATCTAATAAGGAGTCTGTTTTGTAACGGTCAATACAGCAAAAACAAAGATGTCACAAAAAGTCCACGTCGACTTACGAAACCATAATTATAATTTTAAAGATACCCTAGAGACAAACAGATACCCTAAATACAACTAGGTAACTTAAAAAAGTTTAAAAAAGCTATTATCTGAATTTCCTGAATCTGATTTATCTGAATCCGCTTATTGTCGGGCGCTGTGCATTCTGTGCGACTCGTGCAAGTGGGCGGCTATCTTATCCAGTGCACTCCAAGTGGAGGGTGCTTGCATGCAGAGCCTTCAGCTAATGCAACTTCTTTCTAGTGACGTAACCACGCTGTTGATTCTCGTTCCGAAGTTGGAGTTTTGTAGAAAACGATGCAATTGGCAACTTGACGTGTCAACGAATATGTCTGTAACTTTTAATAGGATGATCATAATTTTTATATTTTTCTCCAATGCGGTCAAAACCTACTGATTACTTTTTCGTTTCGTTTTCGTTATATATGCATGTTAGTTTTGTGCGGTTATTTACATAAATGATTTAATGATTTACCAGCGGCGGTGCGTCCATACAAGCCGATTCCCGCCGGCTTTACTAACTCTCCTGCAAGTCAACAATTTTCCTCGGGTTTACAAAGAAAAGGCAAAGCTATATGGCCTCTGTCTTGCCTAAGAAAATAATTGACCCGCCGCTACTGTGATTTACTATGTGGTATGGTATTGTGGTCTTGTCCATTGTTGCATCCCTGTCGTTGTCACGTTAGGATGTCCGTTAAATACGTCACACGTTACAGACCAGGGCACACTAGCGGCGTCCACTCGAAGTTTTCCTGGCGTTTCCATAGTAAACGCCACGCCGATTGCGGTGTCTCCGCAGCGTGTAATTTTATATGGGATCGCCGAGAAAAGGCGGGACAAAAACGCTTGTGTGCCAACGCGAGAACATTTCATACTCCTAAACTTTGTCATTGAGCCTTCTGAGGTTTTCAGTAAAGTTTCTTCATTTAGGAATACGTTGAGCGTGCAATCCGCCTCCTCCCGTCCTAGGGCGGTAAGGTCACGCCGCCGAGAAATAAAAACCAACGGCTTTTAGCGAACAGCGTTACGGAGCGTTAAGCTCGGCGTTACTTAATTATTCAGCACAGCGGCGCTGGTAGGCGAGTGTAATTCGATGCACTTGTTACTATTTCATTTGTTTGCTCAAAATTGTGGGAACACGATTGTTCTTTACAAAGCTGCAGAGCATAGACAAGGTTACAATGTAGATGAGACTAGGAGCCGTAGACAAAACGACAATTGTTTAATACGAACATACGAATCACGGAAAAAGCCCTGTAACTTTTCGTGTGATCTGTGCACAGACCAGTAAACCTATAGACAAGTATTGCAGGGCACTGACGATCATCAGTCCGTATGCGCTACAAGGCTTATATAATTCCCGGTCGCGCGCAGGCCGTTCAGTTGCGTCCAAGTATCTGACCTGCGCGCAGTGCACATTGTTACTACACTAAAAAATAGATAATTATAATAAAAACGTTGACATCATGTGTCATTGTACTGTAAGATGGTGTGGTAAAAATTCTAAGACATCAAATTACAAGAAAGATGGTATAACATTCCACAGATAAGTCAAAATGATTATATTATTGAAAAATTATTTGTTCCTAGCGGAGTTCATTTATACTGGTCGCTTACAGAAGTAGATAGTTTGTTCGTCTCTTTTCATCATATTGTAAATACAGTGTGCTATTCCTGTCTTACGAAGCCACGTGTAGCTCTAGTGATGTGCTGATGTCGTTACCGTATTAACCGTAATCGTGTGCTTAGGATTACCGAAGGTGTACCGAATTTACTAAATATAATAGAAATCAGGGATACGCACTAAATATATATATATATATATATACGAGTATATATTTATATTTCAGTAGTTTATATAGTATAGTAGTGGACTAGAGGGGGTTGGTGAGTCCTTGGGGTCCAGAATCATTGAATGGGTCTGATGATGAACTTCGAAGAAGTCCCAGGGCATTCATAGCTGGATTGAGATAGAGGTATGTTATGGGGGCTTTTTAGAATCCACTTGGTGAGTACTTGGGTCCAGTGTCATAGAATTGGCCTGATGATGAACTTCGAAGAAGTCCCAGGGCACTCATAGCTGGTTTGAGATAAAGGTATGTTATGGGGGCTTTTTAGAATCCACTTGGTGAGTACTTGGGTCCAGTGTCATAGAATTGGCCTGATGATGAATTTCGAAGAAGTCCCAGGGCACTCATAGCTGGTTTGAGATAGAGGTATGTTATGGGGGCTTTTTAGAATCCACTTGGTGAGTCCTTGGGTCCAGTGTCATAGAATGAGCCTGATGATGAACTTCGAAGAAGTCCCAGGGCACTCATAGCTGGTTTGAGATAGAGGTATGTTATGGGGGCTTTTTAGAATCCACTTGGTGAGTACTTGGGTCCAGTGTCATAGAATGGGCCTGATGATGAACTTCGAAGAAGTCCCAGCCAACGTATTAACTTTAATATATTTGCAAGATTCCATTCATACAATTTGTCCTATTTTTGAATTAGGGACTGTTTAGACAGCAAGTGATATTCTGGCCTCGTTCCTCACCTTCAGTCCGGTCGCCTAACTGATACTCATCCAGGATAACTAGTATTTGCAGTAATGCACTATTTACATACAATAACAATTTAATTAATAACTAATTAATTAATTCAAAAAGACATTTTTTAAAATAGGCTGTTAATTATAGAAGTTATTCCAACCCACATTATGATATGTACGAGAGTGGTTTATGAACAAACAAACCACTCTCGTACATAATATTATAATCGATATTTTGGTCAAAAAAATTGTACCATTTCGCATCGTAATTTGTACTCTTTTCTGGAGCTCTTATTACTGTCATACACATTTAATTTTTAGATTATTACACCCTTAGTATTTTAACCTATACTTTTGAAGTAAGTTAAAATAATATTACTATACCTACTGATTTATATTTATAGTTACTTTTGTTTACCAAACATAAATGACTACCGGTTAGGCTTCCGGTAAAAAACATGTCCCATCACTACACGCTCAAGCGGCCGCGCGTCGTCCTTGAGACAACCAATCGCAGCGACGTTAACGCCCTCCCGCCCCTCACGTTTCACCTCTTGTGTTGGCAGCTTGTATCGCGAACAAAATGAACAACATTGCGACTCTATAGGTAGTTCTCTGTGGATCTGTGTCATTGATTGGTTGCTAGTTTGTCTGTGTTTTACAGGATACATTTTGAAAAGTGTGCACAGGAATTGCACAATTTCATTGTCCACACGTCCGCTGTCCACCGTTTCACCACCGGACGTCCTGGCGAAGGGAGATGTTTCATCCTTACGTTGTGAATATTCCATTCATTAGCACGAAGCGATTCGCTTCTACCTTCCTAATGCGGACTGCTAAGGAATGGAATTCGCTCCCTTCGTCTGTATTCCCGGAAAGATATAATTTGGGTTGTTTCAAGGCAAGAGTGAATAGGCTGTTACTGAACCAGCGTGCTACACCCTCGACCTCGTCGTCACTTACCATCAGGTGCGACTGAGGCTAAACGGGGGTTAGTCTTGTATAAAAAGAAATCCGATGTATTTATTTTAGTTCCTAAGGTTTTTCTAGATGACGCTCTTACGGCTTGTGGTCATAACGACACCAAATCCCAACGGAATGATATAATAGGACATTCAATTGTGTCGCCTCCCGTCTCTAGTAACATCTCGCCGGTAGATCAGCTCTTGAGTCAGCACTTTGCTGAGGCACTCGTGTTGAGCATGTAATATTTTATGTTAGAAAGTTTTGCACCAAATGCACCACGCTGTAACCCTACTAATTTACGTAGACAGATTGTAGATGTTTTAAAATTAGTCGCATTGCGTATGTTCTATCCTTTTTGTTGCAGTCGTGTGGAAACTCTAATTATTCTGAATGCTCGAATTGCAAGCCCTAATTACTAGCGTCTAAAGGCAATGGTTATCGACGTTATACATACAGAATAAGGCGTCTGTTTGTATTGTCTTTATGTATTGGAAAACAAATTAGGAGGTTATTGCGAAGGAATGCTTTAAATTATTTAGGTAGTAGCTTCTGCAATGCTGTTACAGGGGGCCGATTTTTGAGAGTCGTGCACTAGAATTCATAAAACTTTGAGAACGAAAATAACCATACACGAAAGTTTCTTACCATTATTTTTGCGCAAAATGTATAGTTTCGATACCCACTATTATTAATTTCTATCATTCATGATTCTAAAATTATATTTCTTGGTGTTTGAGAGAGTTTATAATGTCACGATTCGAGCGTCGAATACTGAAAAATCTGTTTTAAAGTAACTATTGTTATCACATCGAGAAAGGTATTCATTATGAGTTTGATCTTGTATATAAAATCTCTAAAAAGGGCTTAAAATTGTCATAATATTAAGTACTTGGAACCAGGGATCATCTGCGCTACGGTATCGGAACGGTACGGATGAATTTGTTTTTGTGTTGCCGTACTCCTAGGTAAGACTAATGCAAATAAAAAAATATTCAGTATTAAGTAAGTAGTAATAAAGTAAAATTAAAATTTAATTTTAGTAATTAAGTTAGAATACACCATTGCTATTTTACAAGTGCTAACGCCCTGTGCCTGTCCGCCGGGACACTTAGGTACGGACTTTAATGACTAAACTTTATATCTCTGGTATAAAAGGCTATTCACCTTTATGAGAAACTGCCATTACTCACTATCATAAAAACAGGTTTTACAACTATTAAGAAGTTAATTAAGTAGTTACTACCGCGTATTCTTAAATCCAACCAAAACACTTTTTATTAACTAAATATTTAGATTTTTTTGTACGCCAAAGACGGCCCGGAAAATCTTAACTGAAATATATGCCATCAGGATGCCATATCTATACTTACTCCCGAAATAAGTCATGCAATTCACATTTCATTTATGAAATTAATTTTGAATTTTCGGTAGCCTTAAACTACGTTCAAAAGAGAGGTAGGTAGTGGTAGAAGTAGGTAGTAGGGTGTGGTAGACTGGTAGAGCACGTTCAACGACAGACATCTTGATCAAATCTGGAGGGCAGCCAAATACAGAAGCCAAATACCACGCGCCACCTCTTACCATCATCTTGTTTGTCACCATCGTAGTAAAATAAATCCATCGTCGTAGTAAAATAAATAAATAACAAATCTTTATTTCGAAGCACAGAGACTCCATAGTGGTTAGTAGGCTACATACAATTTTAAAACCAGAAGAAACTAACTAATAGTAAAGTAAAAGTAAAGTAAAAAAATCTTTATTGCCACACCTAAATAAATAACTATATTATTTATTTATAACTACTTCTTATAATACTACTAGTAGATATTATTTGCTACTCCTTTGACTTGCCCTATCCAGTACATAAGGATCGGGCTATCATATCGGTCAGCAAACACATTTAGAATGCTGTTGGTACTCTTTCTAACCCGGCCCAGTAGTGGGGTGATTTTCTTTCTATGATTTCTTGAAAATAAAAGAGGAATGAAAGTTAATTGATTCATATAATTTTATTTTGTGTTTGATTGTTGCAGAGAGGCGTGAGGGCGCTTGCGCGGGGCATGTGAGCGCGCGGGCGCAGCCGCGGCATGCCAGGCGGGCGCCGGGGGCTCGTGGCCCCGCAGAACACTTTTCTGGAGAACATCATCCGCCGCTCCTCCAGCCAGCGTCAGTATACCCCCCCGCCCCTCTACAATAGACACTCCCAGACAAGCTAAAGATCAATATCCCCACATAGTTTTGAACCTTCAACGAATTATGTACCTACATATTACTGTCCTAGAACACATCTATCATACACGTATGTTAAACATGTTAAGAAGAATAAGTTTATTCGTACTACATATATTATATACATATCAAGAACAAGAAAAAATAACATAAAACGATAAAAATGCCACAAAATGGCCTCATCTCAACATCATGGGTGGTTATCAGCTCTGACATCGTTTTATATTGAACAAACGTTTAAATATACTTTATGTCGTTCTTCCACAAGTGAGATTCACTTTTACAACACCACGGAATATATCACGAGATTCAGTGACCACTACTCTTCGAGCCGTTTTTAATGCATGCGACCAGGTGCAGAACAACAACGCGGTTTCCTTAAATGCTAAACCTTCTTGATTGCCCCACACTCCTATATTCTTGCCTAGAGTTAATATCGCGGATTTGCGCAATAAAATAGACATACTTAAATCTATGATAGTGCAAAATTTGGCTGTAGTTGAAATATTTGGCTGTAGGTAGTTGGCATTATAAAAATGTACTTCACAAAAAGTTTCTGTTGCAGCAGACAGTAGCTTCCTGCTGGCGAACGCGCAGATCGTGGACTACCCCATCGTGTACTGCAACGAGACCTTCTGCAAGATGAGCGGTTACAACCGCGCCGAGGTCAGTACAGTCAGCACTATATAGATAGTCGCAGTCAGTATGGCCAAATATATCGATACACATCCTTACTGCTATATAAATAAAGATCTGTATCGATATATTCGGTCACACTGA
This sequence comes from Grapholita molesta, assembly GCA_022674325.2. Taxonomy (NCBI): domain Eukaryota; kingdom Metazoa; phylum Arthropoda; class Insecta; order Lepidoptera; family Tortricidae; genus Grapholita; species Grapholita molesta. Next base: position 12,735,062 of record CP053135.2, on the reverse strand, counting down.
CTGCAACTAACTATATGACGCTGTACAGGCTCAATTAGAATTAAGCTACAATTCTGTGCTAGTCCTATACAACTTGTATGAAACTCGTCAGTTCTTCACTGGTTAGTGGTTTTCATAGAAATATTGTCACTGAGTTCTAAATATGATGTAATAATAATGAGTAATCAAATTGTATACCATAAGTTACACCCAATAAATAGCCTAGTACAATCTAGATTCAATAAAACTCAATAGTCCTTACACTATGGCGGGTGCTGTCTCTGTGCGCATCCCATGATACGGACAGGGGCAACATCCGCTTGGTGTACCCCTTACATTTCATTAAATTGTCGAAAGGGCCTCTGCGCGTTGGTTCGATTCGGCTCCGCGTACGCCTCCCAAATGTCCGGAACACCATTGTTCCGTGTACGGAAAAGACATAAATATGAGTAATAAATTGTAATTAGTATAATGCCAAGGTAGCAATGAAACCCGATAGGCTACGTCACGTTTTTTAATTAACAATCTACTAACACACACCCCTAAAGATCGCTACACACTATCGAGATCGCTACCACACTAAAATTATAAGGGATGTATTTTCAATTGCTTTGAGCCACTATCACAACCTCTTCTTGTATTTAGAGTGATGTCAAGTGAGCCGCGACAATATCGCACGCGTTGACTCGTCTTTCTCTAATTAATAGAGTTAAAAAGAGCTTTATCTACTTATCTGTCTAGCTAAGCTGAAGTTGTTCAGGTCAGGTCAGGGAAATGTGACAATGAGCTGAAAATTCGTGTATTTTATACGTGTACAGGTGATGCAGAAGTCATGTCGCTGCGCGTGGATGTACGGCGAGCTCACGGAGAAGGAGGCGGTGGAGCGCGTGGACCGCTCGCTGGACCACCACCTCGCGGACCAGTTCGAGATCCTGCTCTATAAGAAAAACCGTGAGTCATCTGCTGTTATGTACACAGATGATGTAGGACTACACCCACATGTTGTAAGCAGCGATTAGATTAGGCTACATGTAGTGCACTACAAATCGGCGTCCTACAAATTGGGGTAAGGACGATTTTGTTTCATAGGAAGCCGATTTCAGTCGGCAAGTGGTTTCCTCGTCGTCATGGCACCCTCGTTATCCAAATATCAAAAACTTGGCGTTGTTCTTGCGCCAGTAGCAGGGATAAATAAGGCAAAAAAGGAAACTAAGAGAACTCTTAATCCTTCATATCTCGCCGTCTTGTCTTTATAGTCCGGATGACTTTTGCTCCATGAAAATGGCGTATCATTGTACATATCAAGAATGTTTCTCAAAACGTCTTTTTCTTTTTGTGACACATTTTGTCTCCACACCCGCGCGCATCGAAATCTGGTCGGCGACTGAGCGCACTACATGACTAAATCTGATAAATACTAGTCCTAGTTGGCTTCTACCTAGGGCGTAGGACACTCGGGACCCGGTAATCTCCGATATGTAGTCTATCCGCCTAACTGTGATTACACTTCACCTAACTTAGGCAACTACACGATGTAGTACACTACATGTAGTCTAGTCTAATCGCCGCTGTACACCTACATGAAGGGAAACTGACGGACGAAGCCGCACGCTAGACCGTCATCTCTCGGACCACATCCAGATCCTGCTCTATAATTAGAAGAAATGCTTCAGTTCTGTGTGCATACAGTGTAGGGAGAACTGACGGAGAAGAAGGCGGTGGAAGTAATTCTAAGTGTTGCTGTATACGAATAACCGTAAGTCTTGTAATTATTGCGCGTGTTTATAATAGTGTATTTAAATGTGTTGTTTAACGGTAGCGTGAAAACTTCTTAGGAAGCTTTTCCATAGAAATGAGGAAGGGGATGTGTGCCTTTTAAGAATCTCGGTCGACGAATTAAGAAATACATTACCTTTAAGTATTTCCTAAATGTTGAGTGTGCTGCAATATTAACCAGACTTATACATGTGGGGTTCCGGGTCCGGGCCTGGACTTATCTACATATGCATGTAGGGTCAAGTCCGAACACACGAACATTTATAGAAGTCTACCCACGCTATCGCTTCCACGTGTCCGGTATCTCAGATCTTTACGGCCCCATCAATCTTCTAGAAATGCCCATTGCTCCTTAACTTTTCATTACTACAGATTGTCGACCGTTGCGCTGCGGAATATTCCTTATTCCCAGCTGTTAGCAAAGTTTACCTTGCTGTAAGGTTTACGGACGGTCAGTTAACAACCGGACCCAATCAGCCCCCGACTCTTGTTTATGCAGTATGTGTTAATAAATAAACGCCCCTCCCCCGCGCCCCGCGCCCCGGGGGCACTGCAGTCTGATTAAATTTGTCCGGTCCGTTTCGCATTTTATTTTATTACTTGTTTCGTAGGGTGGTTGTGTTTTTGTTGAAGTTTTAATTTTTTGCGGCATCTAATTGGGTTATTTGTTAAAAATGCTACGTTTGTTGTTTATGTAAGGTTTGAAAAATCGCAACGCTTTGGGGGAATACTTCAGTTTCATATTTAGTAGCCGGTTTTGCCCGACTTCAAAAGGATAAGGATATATTCGACTGTATTTTTTGTTAATGTAAGTTCACCGATTTCTTTTCTATTTGTGGATCGATTATTTAATTCTCATCTCAATTATTTAATTCTTATCATATAATTTATTCATATCTCAATTATTTTATTTGCTGGCAATATTGAGTTACATTCAATATCCAAACTTCAGCACTTTATCTATTGACCTGAAAAAAAAATTTGTATAGAATGACAGGTAAAAAGACAAAACTGTTAAGTACATTTGTTAAATTGTTACGCGGTAGAAATAGTAGGTAATATTTGTCTAAATAATCCCTAATGTCAATTTGTAATCTAATTACGCTCTCTCTGTAATTAGCCCTAGCACAGGCCTCGGCCTTTTTGGGCTGTTACTGCACACTATGCCTTAAACGCTCGTTTTTCATGCGTAATTTAACATAGTGAAGTTAAATGTATGTGTTGATAAAATAAATAAATAAAATACATAAATGACAAATGACGTAAAGGAATAAAATCCTGCGAAAAAATAAATCCAGGAATTAGCGCCACCCTACTGCAGCACGTGTTGTCTTCTACGTGTCAGTTCACTAACGTTACAACACCGCAGCGGACACTCCGACATACAAATATAGACCGTATCGCCTGTACATAGGGGTGACGGTTGAATGCGTTCTCGAGTGCGGTTAGGGTGGATATGTTTAGGGTGGTTTGGGATAGGCTTCCGGCTCACATTAGACACATTTACTTGCCTCTTTACGGCTTAAACGGCGCGTTTCCGCTGCCCGATGGTTATATCGTAAAGGTAAATACAGCTTTCGTATTGCGGTTTCAGATTAAAATTGTAATTATAAATGAAACATGTTTTTATAACACGCTTTTATCGTGCGGTATGGTACTTATCAATACTACTACAATGAGCATAGGCTCTATTATATACTAGCTGACCCGGCGAACTTCGTACCGCCTAAAAAGCGACAAAAGTAGTGATAGGTTTCAAAAATCACGGGTTTTTGTGATTTTTAGTACTTAATGTCTCAATCAGGGCAGTGACGATTACAACCAATCCAAAATCATTTTAATCGGTTCAGCCGTTCTCGAGCTATAAGCGGTTGAACAAACCCCACTTTATATATATATAAGATAGATATATATAGAATATAGATATAGATTATACATTTATTCGTTGTACTTATGTCAATTTTCAGACCTTGAAAATGTTCAGACCTTGGACTATCTAGCGTTGGAGAACTCAAAACAATTTTAAAGAGGTCTTAACTTAACCGCGTATATTAACTTTATATTTCGTTACGTTTTATTTGTATTAATGTGTGTGTGTGTACCGTGAAAGTATAAATCAGCATTTCAAAGAGCTTACGAGGGCGGTTTGATAACTCGGTGACTTTAAGTAAAACAAAAATCATTTTAACATATAAACTTTTTAATTACGATTCTGAACTCCTTGGTAACTGGCAGTTTTTTTTTTTAAAAAAGGTGGGAAAATAAAAAAGTTATTGAGGCATATGTCAAATACGGTCGGAAAATTGTTGGAAAATGGAGAAAAGCGAATTTCGTGTGTTAATTAAACATTACTTTTTACGTGGAAAAACTATTAAAGAGATTGAAAACTGTTTAAAAAAATATGGGGAATCTGCTCCTTCTCATGGAATGGTACATAAGTGGTTTACAGAATTTCGTTCTGGGCGTACCACTACCAATGACGCAGAACGCTCTGGTAGGCCAATTGAAGTCACCACTGATGATGTCGTGAATAAAGTTCACGATAATGTTTTGGATGACCGTCGAGTTAAGATTCGTGAGATAGCTGAGACTGTACACATTTCATCTGAACGAGTTTTTCATATCTTGCATAATATTTTGAACATGAAAAAGCTTTCCGCAAGATGGGTGCCGCGTTTGCTGACAGCCGATCAAAAACGACTTCGTGAAACAACTTCCGAGCAATGCTTAGCCAAATTCAAGCGTAATCCCAATGAATCTTTACGTCGTTTTGTGACGGTAGATGAAACGTGGATCCACGATTATACGCCAGAGACGAAAAATCAGTCAAAACAGTGGACTTCTGCTAACGAACGGGCTCCAAAGAAAGCGAAAACCGTTAATTCGGCAGGAAAGGTAATGGCCACTGTTTTTTGGGACAGCCAAGGGGTTATTTATATAGATTATTTGGAGAAAGGTAAAACAATAAATGGCCCTTATTATGCTACATTGTTGGAAAAATTCAACGCAGAAGTAGTGAAAAAACGGCCACATCTGGCAAAGAAGAAAATCCTTTTTCACCACGACAATGCCCCTGCACACTCGTCGGCAGTCGCAACAGCCAAATTAGTAGAATTGCGTTATGAAATACTGCCCCACCCACCTTATTCTCCAGATTTGGCCCCATGTGATTTTTTTTTATTCCCAAACATGAAGAAATGGCTCGGTGGGAGAAGACAGGGTTTGATAAAAAATATTTTTTGGAGGGGTTGAAAAAGCTGGAACATCGTTGGATGAAGTGTATGGAGTTGAATGGAGATTATGTAGAGAAATAAAATTATAAAAGGTCAAAAATAATTTTTTTTCTGCAAAAAGTCACTGACTTATCAAACCACCCTCGTACAGAACAGCATTACCGTTTGTGTTTAGTACTTTCTATCAGGACACGCATTACCGGTATTATTTGATGCACAATTCCGGTATCCCGGTATTCTCATACAGTCAATACCTACTGGTATACAATCCCATGAGATTATCGGCCTTCATCATCAGACCAGCCTTGTAGACTTTTAATGAATTGTTATCCAGGTCATCTTTCATTTGGGTATACGCAACGTACGGTTGAATGGAACGCTAGGAAGTGGGTCAAATTATTAAAGTTTAAAAAAATATAAACTCTTATAAAATAGGTCTTTACCCTTGTCATTGCGTATTAATCTGTCAAATTAAACTCGCCGGCAGATTAATGTTAATCCTCCGTTTTCCTCATCTTGTCGCTTTTCCGGTTCCGTTTCAGCAGAATTCAAAATTACTTGTGAAATTGATATTCAACACCAAAATAAAAAATGGGCCAATTATTTATACTGCCATTTTTAACACCTAGGTAAGTATATTCGGGGTCAATAGAAAACGAAAAAAAAGTAGTTTTGGACCCGGGTATGTCCTTAAACTACGTCCAACAATGAGAGGTAGGGCACAACGATTACCATCACGCTTGAATCTGGGGCAGCCCAACTAGGGAAGTACCTCCTCCTTACAGAAGCCCACAGCCATAATAGCACTGCCACCTTTCAGGTATGTAGTGTTGTGTTCCTGATGGTGAGTACGGTTCCCAGAGCTCCAATCCCCCTTAAAGGCCGGCAAGGCGCTTGTGACTCCCCTGGTGTTGCATGGGCGACGGTAATTGCTTAACACCAGGTAATCCGTCTGCTCGTTTGCCGCCTATGTCATAAAAAAAAAGTAAACAAACCCTATATCTTCATAGCTTCGCAAAAAATTACGCAATTAAAAAAAACCAACGATGGTTTCATTATGCCATTGTTTATGTATACACTTAAAATTACTTGCATTCTTGTTTAGTTCAAATATACGCTAATTACAATTAATTATAATAATATGTTCTCATGTGTCAAATGTTTTTTACGCTTAGCAATTCAGTTGTCAGTGAGCCATATTTGTGTACATTATTTTCGTTTTCTGTTATATAGTTGTGTTTACACATGGATATAGATCGTATGCACAATACTACATTATATTTGTCGGCTTTTTTCCGATCTGACTTAGGCTCTATAAAATATAAACCGTTCGGAATGTTAGAGCGAGCGGACAGTATGGGGGGAAGGTAGTCTGGGGAAAATCCAGGACCAGACTTGATTTGTACTACTAGAATACTGACTACAGAGTTTTATTTGTCAGCGTGTGAGCTACTAAGCACGAGGATTGCGCCTATAATCTTTATAGTGCCACATTTACATGCCTGCTATGATTCAATAGCTATAAATATGCCTGCAAGTCAGCGAGCGATGCCTAGGTCATGTGCGTTTAGCCCCACGTGTGAGCCTAATCTGAAGCCCCGCAGTATCGGCGCAATAATGGGCCTCGAAAGATTTATGTCTTGTGTATCTACGTATTCTTATTTGCGACAGATTTCACTTTACATGGTAGCTTATTTACCGGACTGACTTTTCAAATCAGACACTTTATTAAGTAACTAGCATTGGAACTACAGTTCAACCCCCTACAGGGTTTCCGTGATACAAACCAGTTTTTTAACATTTTTTCGCCAAAATACACCTTTTTTTATCGCCAGACTTTCGTAATACAAAAGATAATAATATAAATGTAATTCTAGTAGTTTAATGACGGTTTTAAAACTAAGTATCAAAGTAACCCCAAAATATTATAAAAAACGAAGCAGGCTGGGTTTCACGGGTTGCGTAACTAAAGTGTAATTAAACATGTTTAATTAGTACATTCTGTCTCGGTTGTCAAACATAATTGCCTCATAAGTAACTACAGTAGTTGACAACCATTTAGATGGCTGCAACCAAATATCGTTTGAACATGCAACGACCTCTGTTGGCACGAACTAAGGTCACCTTGGTAGAACATTATGTAAGTAGGGATTTGTAAACAATTACTTTATTTACTTTCTATCTAACCCTTTGACGACGGGAGTATATTATACAAAAATATAAACTATCGCGCCAAAAATACCAAGTGTTTATATGAACTTTATATATAATTAACTAATAACAAAAAATAAAATCTTATAAATAATAAACCTGTCCCAGGTCTCGGTCACTGGGTAGGGTGCCCAGAAGGCTGGCCGCATTCCCGCGTTGGATCGCAATGCTGATCCTCTGGGCGAAATAGTGACCAGCCCTCTGGTCACCAGAAGCCTCAATAAGGCGCGACGCAATCTCTTTGTAGAGACGTCGCGCATTTGGGCCCCATGGCCCCAGGGTTTCAATCCCAAACGCCGCAAACATGAAGCTACTGCCAAGAGCAGCATATTTGCGACGCTTGAGGTTTTCGGCTGTAGATGCTGATGAACTTAACAACTTACATGTGAATTTAAACTTAACCGCCTAATATTATGGCTGATAATTGGACAGGTAATGGATAGCTAATTTACAAAATGCGCCCGCATAATTAATATGGAACTAAGTTGACAGTCATTAAAGGTACATGGACTCGTGTATCATGTACAGTCAGCAGCAAAATTGGCTGAGCGGGTGAAGTATTCAAAATGACCTACACGCGCTCTTATCCTCTTGACAATAGAAATGTGTTGATCTAATTTTAAACACCTCAACCGCTTAGCCAGTTCTGCTGCTGACTACAAACCTACTACTTGGTGAAATGTTCTAATCAGTGCCATGATTTTAATTCCGTTTTCTATCAGATATTGGTATGATTTTTTATTTTAATGAACATGACATAGGTAGTGGGAACATATACCTTTCCGTTCCTACCAAAATTTGGGTCGAAACTTTATCATTAGAACTTTGAATTTGTAAGCAAGGATTCAATTAATTATTCTAAATACAGTCAGCACAGATGATTCTGGATACAAATAGGATGTCGGAATTGCTTTGCAAAGCATCCGTTTACAGTCTTTTTATGCCGTGAGTAAATGGTCTCTATTTGGGTTACCCTCATCTGTCATAAAATTGGATGCCGGAATTCATAATTTAGCAGAACCTGATTTATTTTTCTAAAACTGTATAAAGGGTTAATTAAATATATTAGGTTAGGTTAGGTTTGTTTTATAGTAATCCTGAAAAATCTACAGTTTAAAAAAAAACAATTACATTGTTGCACATAAAAACAAATTATGTGAAATGATGAATTATGCCAATTAAAATTTATTTATTTACAATAAGTTTACAGCAAGACAATAGTGAACCTTCCTCTTTGTGTCTACTGCAGGAACCCCACTATGGCTGCTGGTGCACGTGGCGCCGATCCGCAACGAGCGCGAGCTGGTGGTGCTGTTCCTGCTCACCTTCCGCGACATCACCGCGCTGAAGCAGCCCATCGACCAGGACGACCCCAAGGGAGGTAAATTGTACAGAGTCCAACTCACCACGTCTATCGACGAATCGGCAAATTCTGATGGGCAAAATATTATGCATGGTCGATAGACACGTCGACGTCTTTTTTTCTCTATTATCAAATCTCTTAGGTAACACCACAAAAGTTGAAATCAACAACATGTCAAGTAATAACAGCGATATTAAAACCAAACTGTTCTCTTTAGCTCTCCACAGAGGTCTCAAATTTAAAGACGCTTCAATATGTGCTATACCTGTGCTCACTTCCTTAAAACTGTTAGTTGTGCAAATAATTAATATGGAACTTACGTCAAAATTTGAATATAGAACTCCGACTATCGACGAGTAATCGGCAAAAGCTCTGATAGGCAAAATATGATGCATGGCCCGACTGCGCGATAGACGCGTCGACGTCTTTTTTGCTCTTGAGAGTTGAAATCAACAACATGTCAAGTAATGAGTAATGACAGCGATACTAAAACCAAACTGTTCTTTTCAAATCTCATAAAGGTCTCAAATTTAAAGACGCCTCAATTTGTGTTAAAACGGTGCTCATTTCTTTAAAACTGTTATTTGTGCAGAGAATTAATATGGAACTTACGTCAAAATTTGAAAACTCCGACATGCGTGTACAAACACGTTTCTACTACATAGGCCAGGTGCTTTAGCTAAGTTTTTCACATACATAAGCATTCAAATATAAGCATTTTATTACTAATTGGGTGAATTGGGTTTTGTGTTTTTCTTCTGTCCCACCAGCCAAGGGACAACATGGTTTGTTAGAAAGGAGGTACCGCACAAACATGCTTGTTATAGTCAGCAGCAAAAGTTGCTTAGCGGGCGAGACCGGAAGCTTGACACGACTTTATGGTTAGGAGAATAAGAGCGTGTCAAGATCATATTTAAAAACACCTAGCCCGCTTAGAAACTTCTGCTACTGACTGTATAAGTGACCCATCAAGCACATATAGGTAGTTACCACAAAATTGCATGTCCAGTGTATATACCACAAAACTGTGGGTACTAAAGTGGTAAAAATACCCAGGGTACAATTACATAATGAACACCCAACCACGTGTTCCAGCGGGGCTCTCGAAGTTCGCGAAGCTGGCGCGCTCTGTGACGCGCTCCCGGTCGGTGCTGGTGTCGGCGCTGCCGGCGCTCAAGGAGCCGCAGCGCCAGAGCCACCTCGCGCATGTCAGTACACAACCCCATGTACGCGCACGCTACTTACTTCTTCTTATCTATCTGTATTAGTTCACTTATGTATCTGTGACAATTCTATCCCGTAATTGGGCATTTTCAAAAACGTTGTCCCTAACTTCATTCTTCCAGATCTGAACGTGCTATGGCTCATTTTTCTCCGAATCGCGAGCTTATTCCATCCTGATTAATAAAAAAAAGTGTCACAAAATTTTCATACAAAATTTTTAAATTTTAATTTTCCATTACGCGACCATCAGTAGAAAGTTCATACTAATAGGATAGCGTAATGGAACGGGAATTTCGGGACACTTATCTTTAATAATTAGGATCGAAAAAGCTCGTGATTATGAGAAAAATATGCCCTGGCACGTCCAGATCTGGAAGAATGAGGTTTGGTACAACGTTAATTGAAAACGCTGAATTATCTTTCACAAACAATTTGGGAGATCATAGTTACTTGTTACTATTCTACAATTCACACATGGAACTATAAACGTCGGTATGCCGACTAAATGATCTGTCTTAAATTGATTGGGAAATAAAATTGGGGAAAAATTTCACCGAAATGGCGGTAACCATCTGTATTCTAGCTTCACTAGATGGCGTCGACGCACGCGGAGTAGTGAGTACACATCATACAATTTACAAACACCGGGTCAACAGAACCGGGAGCAATCTGAGAAATAATATGTAAATAATTTGGTTGATCAGTATCATTCACATTAACCATGGCTGCTATATACAGGCAACAGCTGTATAAATATCACGCTTAAATCTTCCGCTCGGTCTTTTCGCCAAATCTTAAAGCTTGAATATCTCAAACGAACTGACTTGGAATTGTAATTATAGAATTGACAAGGCCGCTGCCGCTACTTCATGACGCTAACTTTCTTCAAACTCCTCACGTAAATAAAACTAACACGTTTAAGTATTACGCTTCTATTTTATCTGTCAGCACTAAATATTACATTTGATTGAACTAGCGTGGTGAAGCGGGTCGTGCAGTGCGCACGCCGCGGCGCCGCGGGCCGCGCGTGAGTCGCTGGAGCCTGTTGTTGCAGGTGATGTCGCTGTCGGGCGACGTGCTGCCGCAGTACCGGCAGGAGGCGCCCAAGACGCCGCCGCACATCCTGCTGCACTACTGCGCCTTCAAGGCCATCTGGGACTGGATCATCCTCTGCCTCACCTTCTACACCGCCATCATGGTTCCCTACAACGTCGCCTTCAAGAACAAGACCTCCGAGGACGTCTCCCTGCTCGTCATCGACTCCATCGTGGACGTCGTCTTCTTCATCGACATCGTGCTCAACTTCCACACGACGTTCGTGGGCGCCGGCGGCGAGGTCGTCAGCGACCCCAAGGTCATCCGCAAGAACTACTTCAAGTCGTGGTTCCTCATCGACCTGCTGTCGTGCCTGCCCTACGACGTGTTCAACGCGTTCGACCACGACGAGGACGTGAGTGTGCGCCGGTGTGTCGGTGTCGTGCGTGTGTGCATGCTCGGTGTGGTAGCGTATGGTTCAGGTATACAAGGGGCGTGTGTGTGTGCAGGGCATCGGCAGCCTGTTCTCGGCGCTGAAGGTGGTGCGGCTGCTGCGGCTCGGGCGCGTGGTGCGCAAGCTGGACCGCTACCTGGAGTACGGCGCGGCCATGCTGATCCTTCTGCTGTGTTTCTACATGCTGGTGGCGCACTGGCTGGCGTGCGTGTGGTACAGCATCGGGCGCTCGGATGCCGACTCGGGCCTGCAGTACTCGTGGCTGTGGAAGCTGGCCAACGTGACGCAAACGCCGTACTCCTACGTGTGGTCCAACGAGTCGGACGGGCCCGAGCTGGTGAACGGGCCCTCGCGCAAGACCATGTACGTGACGGCGCTGTACTTCACCATGACCTGCATGACCTCCGTGGGCTTCGGCAACGTGGCCGCCGAGACCGATAACGAGAAGATCTTCACCATCTGCATGATGATTGTAGCAGGTGCCGGACTCTTCTGTTATTAGCCGGAGCACAAGTCCCTCCCGCGCGACCCCCGCGCAGCGCTCTGCGTCGGGCGCCGCGCCTCCCCTCCCGCCCGACTCCCGCGCCCCGTCCGCCATTACGTAAAGTACAGGTTGTTTAGTCCAAGTGGGGTCAGAACCAGCAACAAAAGCGGTCAGGAATCGGAACTTCCTTTAAGGAAATAAAAAAAAAACCTTTAGGTATAGTTTATTTTATTTAAAAAATATTGGTTAAATTAATCTTTAATGTTCTCGGGCAAACTTGAAAAATTTTCGCCAGCTTCGAGTAACCTAACAATTGATTTAGTGGTTTCGTAATATTAAATTATTTTTACTACCAAAAACCAAACGACCGTTTTTTTGGTAGAATTTACTTGGTTTTATTTTCGGATAAATATGGTTTATCAATCTCGACGTCAACCCGGTTCTGCTCAGCAAAAAATATTGCTATATAAAATTGGTCTATCCATTTCTTGGAAAAATACCAGCGGGTCGATTTTTGAGCACTCGACGCTCGATTCGTGACATTTTAAACTCTCTCAAACACGAAGAAATGGTATCTAATAAGTATGAATGATATAAGATATAAATAAATTATCGTGGGTATCGAAACCATACAGTCTCTGCAAAAATAACCTTGATAAACTTTTGTGTCCGATTATTTTTGGCCTCAAAGCTTTATGAATTCGAGTGCACGACTCTTAAATATCGGCCCCCTGATATCTGTTTCCTTGTTCATCAGCCCCATGTAAATTAAACAACCTGTATACATATTTCAGTTCTTAATTTACTCGATGAACCACGTATCTTCTGTTTTTTGTGTTTCCGTATTATTTGTTTGTCGACTCGCTAGCCATTTTGTTTGTTTTTCAGTCGCACAGTGTGTGTGGTGTGTCGAGCACCGCTAGCCGCCGCGCCGCACGGTGTACGTATTTCATTTGTATTTGTGTTGGTTTCGTGTCGTCGCGTTTGTTCGTTCGTTTGAGTTGTCCCCGTGTGCGTCCCGTCCCGTCCCAGTGCAGGCCCACGAAGCGTCTAACGCGTCACCTGTGTGGTCGGAGCGCCCGTGCGCCTGGCCGCGCCCGCGCGAGCCTCGACACTGGCCGACCCCGTCGCCGCCATCGCCCTTCTCTGAAACACGACTAAACGGCGGGCTAAACGTTTTCTAAAATAAATGCATGCTAATCAGTTCTCGTTGTAAATGTTCACGCTCGTGTCCGTCTGTTTGGTCGACGTCTCGAGAACGGCGATGGCGAGCGACGCCAGCGGGCGGCAGGCGAGCGCGGGCGCGGCGGGCGCGGCAGCGACGCTCGGTAACGCGTCGGTCGCGGGGTCAAGCCTCGCGGCGCAGAGCAGGCACTGAGCCGAGGTGTCCGCAGCGCTGCTGTACGCGACCATCTTCGGGCACGTCACCACCATCATCCAGCAGATGACGTCGGCGACGGCCAAGTACCACGACATGCTCAACAACGTGCGCGAGTTCATGAAGCTGCACGAAGTGCCGAAGGCGCTGAGCGAGCGCGTCATGGACTACGTGGTCTCTACGTGGGCGATGACTAAAGGACTCGACACGGACAAGGTGAGTTAAGTTGCGATGAAATTAATGTTAGATACGTGATTAAATCTAATCGGGGTCGTTGCGATGGCAGGTGCTGAACTACTGTCCGAAGGATATGAAGGCGGACATTTGTGTGCACCTGAATCGCAAGGTGTTCAACGAGCACCCGGCCTTCCGGCTGGCGAGCGACGGCTGCCTGCGCGCGCTGGCCATGCACTTCCACATGTCGCACTCGGCGCCGGGCGACCTGCTGTACCACACCGGCGAGTCCATCGACTCGCTGTGCTTCATCGTCACGGGCAGCCTCGAGGTCATACAAGACGACGAGGTCGTGGCTATTCTAGGTGAGGATGGCCGAAACTATAAGGAAATTTGTCTCTCTACTAATTTGAGTAACTTAAATTTGTCTCTCTACTAATTTGAGTAACTTAAATTTGTCTCTCTACTAATTTGAGTAACTTAAATTTGTCTCTCTACTAATTTGAGTAACTTAAATTTTCCAACGATTGGCTCATCGTCATTTCAAGTTTAGTTTTAATAATATTTTTTCTCAAACATGCAATGAAATATTGTCTTTACATTCCTGATAATAGACTCCGAAGGTATGGTTTTTTGGGCGCAGCAACTGAAGGGGACGGAAATGGAATTTCATATAACTTTGCAGGGCTTAGCCTAGGCCTACAATAGTTATTTGTTATGCAAGACTGCAAAGTGGTTATTTGGCGTTAGTGTTGAAATTGAAAGCAGAGCAAGTGAAGGAAGCTATGATTGAACCATGAGTGAAGCGAATGGTTCAAAGATAGATTCCTGAGCGTAGCGAGGCTTTCAAGACACGAGACGCCAAATAATTTTGCAGCCATGCGGAACACACATCTTTTCACCTCAGCGAGGAAAATTCGAGCGGCAAGAAAAACAATAAAAGAAACATATCGCGCGATTTTTCAGGGAAATCATATCGGCATCGCTGCTAGAACCACACATTTTTATAGTTCAAACATTGAGTTCAAAGAGTTGAAGAAAGAATTGTGATAACTTAAAACTTTTTAAATTTTTCTTTTTTTTTCGGTTGCGTTCAGATATTACAATATTAAGTACATGTCAATTTCTTTATCAAATAAACAATATAATTGTGTTTTATTTAATGGATTAATTAGCCAAAATATGTAAATTACTTAAATACTATAACAGAAATACTATGAGTATTTACAATAAAACCAATTTGACATAAAATATTAGTATTTATAATAAAACCTATTTGACATAAAATTAAGTGTAGGTAAAAATAAAGAAGTTAAAAATCTGTAATCAAATCATGTTTCTGATTGGTTATTATCTATGGTTAATATGAACTCAGGCTCGGTACCGCGAACATCGAAGTTCGTTTATTGCGAGCATCTTTCTCTTTTACTCCGATGAGAGTGACAGAGACAATAGTCCGAAATTTACGAATATCGTTTTTCGCGGTAGCGGCGTCAGCCACGCGTTGAAGGAGTTTTGTATTTAAAAAAAAGTTATTTGCACCACAGAGAATTACAACAATCGGCTTCGAAATTCGAATGACTTTTCCACGCTAGCGGATAAAATAAGCTTTTCCACGCAGATTTCGCGCTATAAACTAAGGTTTTCCGAGCGAGTGAGGTGAAAAGTAACTTTTTTTTGACGATTATCCATACAGAGGCAAAGATGGCGGGTGTTATAGCAAACAGCTGACGTATTTAATTGTATTGATGTATTCTATTTGTGATTTTGCAGATTTCATTTTATGAAGCATTTCTTTTATTTCATTGTATGTTTGAGAAAAGCACTATACATGCCTCGTCGTGAAAACGGGTTCCCGGCTTCGTATCACTAACCGGATATGCTCACTTGCCCGGAAACCCTTATTTTCCCGGCCTCTGATGTAATGTACTATTAACCCTCGATTTCTTTTGGTACGGTCGGCAGGCAAGGGCGACGTGTTCGGGGACTCGTTCTGGAAGGACAGCGCCGTGGGGCAGTCGGCCGCCAACGTGCGCGCGCTCACCTACTGCGACCTGCACACCATCAAGCGCGACCGCCTGCTCGAGGTGCTGGACTTCTACCAGGCCTTCGCGAACAGCTTCGCGAGGAACCTGACGCTCACATACAATCTGAGGCATCGACTTATTTTTCGCAAGGTGAGTTTAGTGGTTAAGTTGGTAAATTACTGTACCATTGGATGTCTGTCAAGTTCGTAAATTAGGTACTGTACCTGAACTGTTCTGTTTTGCATGTTAGATTGTAGATTCATAGAATAGTGTTTGAGCGAGACGATCTTTTTCAATGGGATCACCATTATTTCATTGATTTTTACACATTTTTATTTCGCCTTTATTAGGTTGCCGACGTGCGCCGGGAGCGCGAGCTGATGGAGCGGCGCAAACGCGAACCTCAACTGGAGCAGGCGCAGGACCACCTCGTGCGCAAGATTTTCTCGCGCTTCCGCCGCGAGCGCAGCGTGGCGGCCGCGCCCGCGCCGCGGCCGTCGCTGGCGCCGGCGCCCAGCAGCGACGCCGAGCGCGGAGAGCCCGCGCCTGCGCCCGCGCCCGCGCCCGCCGCCGCCCGTGGCAAGTGGGGCCGCCTGCTGGCCGGCGGCTCGCTGGACGCGGGCGACGCACCGCGCGCCGCCTTCACGCGCAGCCTCAGCGCGCGCGACCGCCCGTCGCTCGCCGCCGCCGCCGCTGCGGCTGCCGCTCCCGCTCCCGCTCCGGCGACGACGACCGTCGTTGCTCCGACTGCTCCCGTCACCACCCTATCCTTTAAAGTAAGTATTAAATTTGATTTGTGATAAGTAGATTCGATAAACTACATATATAAAACAATACTATGCTATGACATACGATTTAAACAACATTGTTCCCTCTAAAAATGATATTCTTATAAAAATGGGAATACCTAAATACCTATTTTAAATGCTTTTTACATAGGCAACATTTGCGAAGGCGCGATCGGCGAGCGCGCTCAGTGCCTTAGGCGGAAGCGGTGGCAGCGGGCGGCAGGACACAATCGAGGAGGAGCTGGAGGAGCGCAAACCCGCGCCCGCGCCGTCCTCTGCGCCCGCGCCCGCGCCCGCTCCCGCTCCCGCGCCTGCCGCTGCTCCCGCGCCCGCGCCCGCGCCAGTGGCAGCGGCGGCGGCCGCAGCGGCTACGGCGGCGGCGGCGTCGGCGCACGAGGCGGCGTTGGCGGAGCTGCGGCGCGACGTACGGACGGAGGTGCAACGATTACAGCAAAAGGTACGTATGGCGTTAGTTAGTTAAAGTCCGCAAACGTATTAATTAGTTACAGGACGCAGTTACATACCATCATTGCCACCTTGAACTAGAGATTTGTATGTGTATTTTTTAGTTAAATGTAAATAAAGTTACGACTTATTACGAAATTACGACGAGCTGTGAAATATCAATCACTAATAATATTCGTTAACAACAACTAAATACGTCTTGTTCAGCTGGGTCGCGTGGAGGAGCTGCTGACGGCGCTGGCCACGCGGCTGGGCGCCGACGCGGGCGACGGCGAGGAGCCTCGCGCGCCCGCCGACACCGCCGCCAGGAAACGAAGGTCTAAGGTAAAAAGGCTTTCCTAATAATCGTATGCAGCTCGTCAAATACCTAGGCTTCATTATGTGATAATGATGACAGCTATCGGCATACTGCTTTGAGTTTTCAATATTCATATAATATTGTCTTCGGTTGCCGCGAGAATCATTAATGAAATAAAACAACTGGAAACGAGGGAGTCCATCCGATAATCGTGAACCCTGTTAATCCCTTTTCAGTTTTTTATCTGTGGCATTTCAGGCGCGGAGCAAGGGCGCAGCGCCGGCCGTGCCGACGCCGACGACGCCGGGCTCGGCGCCGGCCAGCCCGCCGGGCGCGGCGGCAGGAGCGACGGCGGGAGCGGCGGCGGCGGCGGGAGCGGCGGCGGCGGCGGGAGCGGCGGCGGCGGCGGCGCAGCGGCGGCGCGACTTCGTGTAGCGCGCGGCGGCGCCCGGCGAGCCGCCGGGCGCCCGCGCGGGACCCCGAAACTCCTCTGTAAAATATCTCGTGATATGACTGTTAGTGCGTCGCTTCCCCGGGACGATGACGAATTCGGATCGGAATTGAGAGCGAATGTATTAAGTAACCCGCCTTTCACATTGTCCGGTAAACGGAGCCGGCACCGTTTCGTCTGCGACTACGATGATGCTCTGTCGGCGTGAGTCAATTTTTGGAGTGGCATTTGTTTAACGTTAGTCCGATAATATCGGAAGTGTACGATTTTATCATTCGTATGCGAGTTATGGATCTGATTTAATCCGATACGATATCGGAGAGTGTGGAAAGGCCTACTCTTAAGATTAGGAATTGTCCGCCCGCCGCGAGAATTCGGGGCGGGCTCGGGCCTGTGCCGCGGAGGTCAAATACCGAAGTTACGTTATCTATTACTCAGCAGAAAGATGCATTTAGCAATAATTTGAATTATGTTTTTAGTATACTTTTCGGTAGCGTGATAACTACATAGGTGCATTCGATAAAACAACATTTACGTACTCAAATTGACGCTAAGCATATTTCGTAAATTTCTCACTTGGAACATTTATAGTCATATCCAAGTATTGTATACTTATTATTTTAATCAAATATGACAAAGTGAATCTAAGACTCAAACTTGGACATGCGAGAAAAGAATAGATATCTATAGACGTAAAACGTATTTGTATTGCTCCATAAAAACTTTCCATGCGGCGCCGGTCCGATAGTTCCGATTTTAGTAGGGAAAATGGCACCGCAGCGAATATTGGCAAGTCAAGTCTGGTGCGGAAGGGTCCTGGATTTTCCCCAGGATACCTTCCCCCCCACACAGTCTGATCGCTCTACTGTGCCGGTTATGACCGGTTATGAGCCGAAGTCAAATCAGGTTCCAAAAAAAAGCGAATATTGGTCTGTTGTCAAGACGCAGTGCCATCTTAATAGACACATCTAAATTCAGAGCCGGTTTGTCTTCTACTCGACTTATATCCGTGACTATAAACAACCGACCGTGACTTCAGGAGCGTTACCGCGAACATTGAAGTTCGTATATTTCGGGCATCTTTCTCTTTTACGCCAATTAAGGTGTCATGAAAGTGAAAGAGACAATCGTCAGAAATTTACGAATATCGTTGTTTGCGGTAGCGCCGCAGATGTGCCTGAACGCCACCCAAGTGCGAGCGAGTTGCAGATATCGCACCTTCGGTATTCGCTCTCCCGCCTCGCTCCCGCATTAGTGGGCCCGCGCGCCCGCCGCTTGCGCCTTAGTCGCCGGCTGATATTATAGACTAGGATATTGTTGACATTCTAAGAGTTTGTATAAAGTTATTATAAGTGACGACTATTAGACACACGTTTCAAACCTCCCCACGTTTGTTTCCACCTCTTTTATCTATAGTCCACGACCGACCAAGACTTTTGTAATATGACGGTATCATCTATTCTGTACGAGGCTACATTTTATACACGCTTGGAGAATATTTTATTGTTACACTATGAATGAAAGAATTACGTAGAGATGTTTATATGTCAGCCGCGCCGGCTGCTCCCGCCATTTTTTGCTATACTTTTTTGCAGTCGCTGTATAAGTACAGTCAGCAGCAGAAGTGGCTAAGCGTTTGAGGTGTTCAAAATGAGGTCAACGCGTCTCTATTGTCAAGAGAATAAGAGCGCGTGCAGGTCATTTTGAACACTTCAAACGCTTGGCCACTTTTGCTGCTGACTGTACATATTGTAAAAAAACAGTAATAGTAAACTCATATTACATTATTGCTACCTATTTAACCTGGATTAATAACAAAACCTATCCGCATTGGTGTTTATAATTGCATTAAGGGAATCCCTTGTAAATATACTTAACGTTGCTATTTTTTGTTTGGAAAATAAGAGTGGTTTTGATAACGGTAACTAAACTTTGATGGTCTCACCATGGTTTGCCAAAGTTTTGGCCATTTATAAAAGTAGGCGTGAGCGCCAGCGCGGCGTGTTAGTGCTCTTGTTAATGTTTGTAAAGTTTATGGCGCCGCGCGCCGGTGCCGGGTCCGGCATGGCTCCGGGCCTTCGGACATAATTACTAGATCCGTTGCCGCCTACGTCTACAGAAAGCGTTACGAGCTATTCACTAAATTTCGCAGACTCAAGGTGAAGGGGCCCAATGGTTGTAAACGAATTTATTCTCTACATTTTTTTAATAATGGGGTTATTAATTTCTACCGAATTGCTCGCAAGACTGATATTATAATTTTTTCGACCATGCGTAATTACATTTTCAATTCTTCGTGCATGTGGCAGTGCTGCATTCTTACCTTTGGGTGCCTTTTCTGGGTATCAACACCCTTCATTTTAACATTTGAACTGCCATCTTTCACAAACTATAATTATGAAAATAAATATAAAAACGTTTTTCAAGTAAGTACATAATCATAGCAAATGTATGTATGTTTAAGAAAATAGGTCAAATCCGGATTCGTAGCCGGACCGGATGAGTCACGGAACGGCGCCGGTGCCGGCCGCGCGGCGCTCGGAGCGTGCGCTCCTCTATCAGAGACGATTGAATAATACGGAGTCTTTATAAAGCCGAGTTCATACAAAATAAGTTTATTAAATGATGTAACTTATGTTATATATTTTAGTAGCAATCTTCATTAGTTACGTAGCAGTGCGTGAGGCTCATAAGCGAACTTTTGCTTTATTTAGGAGACACTTTTACTCTGGACATCTTACCTCTAGTTTGTGATTGACATATGATTATATTCATACGATTTTGTATCAGTATTATATTATTACAACGTAGGCTTTATTCTTTACTAGTTAAAGCAAATGCAATGTCTATACAATCGATGCTTCAATCACATACTAGGCGATATAAAGGTATTTATTTTGTTTGAACTCGGTACAACACATTCCCTGTACGCGTGCACTGTGGGGTCATGAAGCTTTTTTGAGGAGTCGATGCTTACGCTATGGGGTCACGTCCCCATAGTAAATGTAGCTGGGGTCACGTCCCCATAGTAAATATAGTTGGACTGGTAACTTTTGTCAGATAATTTTGTATGGGGCCAGGGATCGTGTCCTTTCAACTGTCCTTGTTATTCAGTCGTCTGTCTCTATCATGCATGACGTCACATTCGGCAGACGAACCACTACGTTTCTCGCCTCGCTAAGCCACCGCTACTTATGATCTTTTTTATTAAAATATATCAAAATGATGAGAAACTAAATAATCAGTTTTATTTCTCCTACCCCTTCCACCCGTCGAATGTGTAGATCCTTGATTTTTCGCGTCCATTACCAATAACACCAGAATGGATATCATGGTTGCTATTTTCTCGTTTATCGCGCTATTCGTCACTTTCGCACTCATATACTTATTGGAGCGTGACAGATATTGTGAAAAATGATAAAAAACCGACCATATAAGGAGTAGCCAAGATGACAAACGAAACGCCAAGCGAAGTGAAAATAGAAATTCTCAAGTGACATTTTGAACGTTTTCATCCCGATACTTTTTCAAGCTTAAGTAATGTTCGGGTGAAATCTTGCAACTCAAATTTGAAGCAGATACTTTAACCGATTCAGCTGAAATTTAGCACACTTATGTAAGTTCGGTGATAACGCCATATTATGGTACCACTGATCTGGTCTGATGCAGAAGGTAGCCATAGCAACTTCTAAAATACACTAGATAAACCCGTGGTGTTTAGGCTCGTTAAAATCCTCTCAGTGAGTAGTTGGTGATTAAGCAAATAAAATACAGTCGCCAATAAACGCTGGTACCAAAAATTTAATAAATTTATTTAGGTTTATAAATATTCTTCGTCGGTCTTTAAAGTATGGTTGCGGGATAAAAATGATCCTACGTCCTTTCTCGTAGCCCACACTGTCTCATACAAATTTCATCCCAATTGGTTCAGAGATTAAAGCGTGAAGAGGTAATAGACAGACATACAGACAGAGAGTTACTTTTGAGAGATTGGCTTTTGGTATAAAAGTTTTCATCTTTTACGGCCTCATATTAACGTGACAACTATGGTGACAGACGATAAAAAACTAAAAACATGACCATTTTATACTAGCAGTAAAAAAGGGTAGTAAAATAAAACACGAATGCAGTTAAATCCTAACTTTAATATATACAAAAGGAAATACATTAGCAAGGAGTCCCCAGAATAATCAAGATCAAAAATATCGGCACGGCCAAAGTCCCATAACATGTTTACATGTATTATTTAAAGCAATAAGGCGCAAGTATACATATTTAGCGACTTTGGCCGTATCGATATATTTGACCTTGATTGTACAGTCGCCATCAGATATATCGGAGCTGTGGAGTTGGTTACAATATCCGAACAACGCCTCTATTGTCAAGGCAATAAAGTGCATGTTCAGATATATGTGACTTCCGGAGCTCCGATATATCTGATGGAGACTGTACATAGTGTTCATATAAACGCGTGCCGGGCACACATGGTACGCGGTAAAGTATACATTACACAAATTGCAGTCCGTAGTCCGATCGCACATTGGTTACTAATTCAACTCGTACGCATAAGGCAATGATAGAATGCACATAATAAATATGACTTCTAAAACCATCCATTATTTCTGTTTGCTCCACTTTTATGGTGTAATCTTAATTGTCTCAAACAGACAATGAAATATTGTCTTTACATTCCTTATAATAGACTTGGAAGTGTGTTTTTTTGGGCGCGGCAAGTTAAGGGGACGGAAATGGAATTTCATATAACTTTGCAGGGCTAGCAAAAGATGTCGGGTGTCATAGAGCAAACAGCTGATGTTAATTTTTAATACATTCCGATTGTGATTTTGCAAATTTAATTTTTTTAAGCATTTCTTTTATTTCAATGTATGTTTGAGAAAAGCACTATACATGCCTCGTTGTGAAAACGGATTCCCGGCCTCGTATCACTATCCGGCCTCGTTCGCACACTCGCTCGGGCGTATATATCCACTTGGCCGGAAAACCTCATTTTCCCGGCCTCTGATGTAATGAACGATATCAACATACCTGGAAAAGGCTCAATATGAAGGTAAGGATTGTTTTTGCGTTTTCGAGTGAAATTAGAAAAAGTGCCCAATGTGCGACGGACAGAGGCTCCACGCCGCGCGGCAGGCGCCGGCGAGGCGCACACCCGCGGCCCAGTGGCGCCCTCTTTGTCACGCCAGGATCAATTTTACTTCTAATTAAGAATGTTGTTTTAACTTTTTAGGCAGAGACGATTAATTAACATGCGGTAGTTATACCACGGATTCCATAACAAAAAAAAATCAATCAAGTCTGTTAAATTTACCATTAAAGATCACAGAGAACAAAAATCTATGTAAAAAAAATATGAGACTGGACTGAAAAGTTATGGTGTAATTCATTTTACAAGTAAAATCGATAAATCTGGGGCATTGAGGGGCATTACAATGACATAGACGGACGCCACCGCACTCCGCAGAGGTTTGCGAGCCGGTTTAAAACATGCATTATTTCATAGTGAAATTATTGTGCTTCTTCCTTATCTAAAGCCCTACCTCGCCACATGTCGAAGTTAACAGGGTCTAGCAAACCACTTAAATTACTTAAATATTGAAGATATTACTTTCATGTTATAAGACCAAAAAGATAATAGATAGTTGCTTGCTGAATTATTTAATTTTCGTGAAAGGGTCACGAGACTTCTCATATTTCGTTTTTGGTTTGGTGATCTGCGTTCGTTATTATAAAAAAAAAAAAACATTTCTATCTTCAATATTTAAGGACTGCATTAGTTTATCCGACCCTGTAGATGGAGTCGATGTATCGGCGCCGACTTGTCGGAGCGATAAGTCAGAACTATCTCAGACATGTGGTCGCAGCCGCGGGGCCACTTAGAAACGTTAGTCGACCGTTATATAATACGCATTTCATTCGATTACATACATTCAATCAACACGTTCGACCTCGTCCTTATTTGTAACAATACGAAGTGAAAACTTAAACATAATCGCGATACAACTTGTCGCACGACCTGATCGGATCGGCGATGAAATTGAGTCGACGGTATAAAGTAACCGCAATACAACTGTCAAACTGACAATGCTCTCTTTCGGGCTTGCTGATTTTTAGCAAGCGTGAAAGAGATAGTATTATAACTTGCAGTTGGATGCGGTAATAGTCGGAGTCGGGTCCTCCTAGTATTAAAATTATAAGAATTCGCCGATGCGATAGTGTATTGATTGTTTTTTAAGAAAATAAACATTAATAAACTATAGAAAAGTTATTTATCGAGTCAGTAGATTCCAAGTGTTAATATATTACATACTAATCTATTTTACATATCTAATTACATACAAGGGTCCGATAACCGACACGCGTCTTTCTAAACATTTGGAACCTACAGAAGTCATTTGATAATGAATCTTTTAATAAGTTTATCCGTAATTTATTCCATTTATAGAAAACAATTATGTACGTGTATTAAGCGCGATGATATAAATGCATTACAATATTTTAAAACTAGGTTGCCGTGAAACAAACGACTTTGCCGCGCGGTAATAAAGTTCGATATTGCTTGTCCGCGCTATTTTTGTACATGTATCTAAAAATCCGTCTACAATCAATATGTTCTGCGGGAAAACTTACTCAAAAATCAATCAACAACACGCGCGCATAGACAATCAGATTGCGAGGCATTTACATTGACAATATTGATTGTCGAACAGACTATGTGCGACGCAGACGGCTAACACACGACTGGCAGCACGATGGAAGCAAATCAGTATCTGAGAAAGATAAATCTTAAGTCTTTTTTTTTTTATGACAAAAGGTGGCAAACGAGCAGACGGATTGCCTGATGGTAAGCAATTACCGTCGCCCATGGGCACCCGCAACACCAAGGGAGTCACAAGCGCGTTGCCGACCTTTAAAGGGTGTTGGAGCTCTGGGAACCTTACTCGCCATCAGGAACACAGCACTACATACCTGAAAGGTAGCAGCGCTATTATGGCTGTGGCCTTCTGTAAGGAGGAGGTACTTCCCCAGTTGGGCTTCTCCAGACTCAAGCGTGATGGTACTTCGCTGTGCCCTACCTCTCATTGTTAGACGTAGTTTAAGGACAAGAAGATTGTCTCAAGAGATTGTCTTCGTAACTTCGGCGTGTAATGCCAATCGGGCGTGGCTAAATATCGTCGGACATCTGTTATTCGTTGCACGACTTAATTACGAACGTTGGCAACAATCCCTGTACGCGACTGTTTGCATTTTGTCTGATAAAAATTCAAAAATCACGTCTGAGTCGCAATTAGTTTGCTGAGGACGGTGGCCGCGTTCGCTTGAGAGGCAAGATTCTTTATGCACCATAGTAATTTCATCCTGGTTTGAGGTTAAGCCAACTTAGCAGAAACTATGGCATCATCATTTGTTTTGTATTGAATTTGGAGTCCTTTTTTTCTCTAGGTTTAAGAAAGCATGTAACTTTAAGTTGTAACATATAAAAAATATTTCTTGGCATAAAGATAAATGCATACTTGGCAGCTCTAGTATTAAAAGACTATGCCATGAAAAGAGACCTTTATCTTGCGTTTCTGACAAGGACGAACGCGATCATCAGCCTTTTGGTACAATCGGACACACTAACTGACAATTTATAGACTTTCCGCCCGTAACCGTGGGTGAGGCCTTCACCATTTGACTGGCTCACATTTTCTTTTAAATATGGCATGTTGTAATTTATATATAGAGATAGTAGTGTTACTACTTAAACACGAACGCACATCAAATAATTTGATAACATATTCAGTAATTTAATTTGTTTGTGGCGTCACGAACGTCAAAGATTCCGTTGTGTGACGGCAGTAAGGTCTACAAAGTGTCAGATGTGTCATTGTCAGCCTAAGCCTATTGTAGCCGAAACACTATTTGGCGAGTTACATTGGAAATGGGCGTTGGCAGAGAAAGTACAGTCTGCATCAAATAGTAGTCAAATAGAGCCTTATTAGTATAGCAGTAAGGATGTGTTACGACATAACTGGCTGCCACTGCTATTAACAATAATGCTGACTGTATTTATCATTCGTTTATTTAAATTCAACAATATTCTCGGTTTATATCTACTCAGAGTCGCGACGAATATAGATTTTAATGATAAATAATTTGCCGTTTGCTATTGTTAATTTTGCGACGCTTTAAAAAAATGTATGTGCCGTCACAAAACTGATTTATATTTTTGTCTTATATGAGCACTTTATTTATTATAAAAATCGATAATCGTCCTGAGAGCAAAAGTAATACAATATATATATATTTTCAATATATAATATACACTGTTTATGAAAACTGCAGGGCATAATATATAATGTCTCGCAAATGTAACTCGCCATATGGTTTAACGTAAGTCGTCGACGTAAGCCGTCGCCTAGGCCCAGTCGTTGAGGTCAGCCGTCGCCTAGGCCCAGTCGTTGAGGTCAGCCGTCGCCTAGGTCCAGTCGTCGAGGTCGGCCGTCAGCTGGGTGCCTAGGCCCAGCCGGGAGGCTGCGGCGGGCTGCGCTGACGCGACTGGAGCGGCTGCATGGGCTGCAGTGAGGATAGAGCCGAGTGTGCCGACGAGCAGATGTCCTGGGTAATAGTTATTTGATTTACAAGAGTGCTAAGTTAGTGTTTACCCTCTCGTGCCAATATTGAGACCCCAGCTAGCGCCTAAAGTGAAAATTTGAGATTGAGGTTTCAATGCGCGAGAGGGGAACAAATTGCTGACGAGTGAAACACAACATTTTTCACCTCACTACGACTACCGGGAGGAAAATACTAACTCTAATAAAATTTCTAACTCTTTTAAAATTTAATCTAAAGTATTATTATGTATTAGTATTATGACAGATTATACAAAAATCATAATTATTAGAAGTCCATTCAATTTGTTATAACGTCAAAAAACACTTAAATCAAATAACTTTTCACTCTTTAAGAAAATAAAATACTGATTTTTCGAGCTAGTGAAGTGAAAATAATTATGTATACATATAAACACTGTTATTAACCATAAGTTAATAATACGATATAGGAAATAAAGCTCCGAGTGAAAGTAGAGGACGTGACGTCAGCAGGACAGCAGAGCACAGACCTGGTAGGAGAACTCGGGGAAGCGCTCCTCCTGGATGCGCGCCAGCGCGCCGTCGGGCTCCGGCGGCGTCAGCTCCACGCTCTCGCCCGTGAACTCCGAGTCGAAGTAGCGCGTGTCCGTGTCCGATTCCACCTGGAGGACAGTTCAGAAGTGTACTATCGAGTCACGAAGGGAATTGATACTTATAACATGCAGGAGGCCTAGGGCCTAGGTATTCCAGTTAACCTTATGGGTCGAATCAAATTTTATGTTTATGTAGTATGTGATTTTGAGTCACCTAGAGATTAAAAGTGGCTCTAAATGGTGGCATGTAGTGCCGGTTCTCTACTTTTGAACTCGGCTGCGTGTTTTTTACGCTGACAAAAATGTCTGACTCGTTCCGATCAAATCTATCATCACGTCGAGTACGGCGGGGCCGGACGTGTCGCACCTGGGGCTTGAACGGCGGCGGGATCTTCTTGGCCAGCAGGTCGGCCCAGTTGACGGAGGCGAAGAAGGGGTGCGCCATGATCTCGTGGCTGTCGTCGGGCCCGCCGCCCAGCCGCGAGGCCGGCTCCTTGGTCAGCAGCCCCGCCAGCAGCGCGCGCGCCGCCGCCGACAGCGCGCGCGGGAAGCGCACCTCCTCCGACACGATCAGCGCGAACAGCACCTGCGCGTCACCACCGCTCACGTCAGAATGTAAAACGACGACATGCGTCTGTGAAAATTGTGACCTTCACAGACTTATTAGTGATTGAGATTACGGGCTGGCCTAGTGTCAGTTCTTAATTTAAATTCTCTTTCGAACATGTAACCGGAGAGTTCCTAGATGAGTCTGCGGGAGACAATCAAAGCGAGTGGTCGATTTGTCTTGTATTAAATAATCCCAATAAAAGAATATCATACAAGTTATCTTTATTATCAGCTCTCCATCTAGACGCGAACCCCCATTACAGTACACACCGTTACCACTACATAGGACAAATGCTTTAACTAAGTGTTTCACCTATACAGTCAGCAGCGAAAATGGCTAAGCGGGTGAAGTGTTCAAAATGACTTACGCGCGCTCTTATTCTCTTGACAATAGAAATGGGTTGACCTCATTTTGAACACCTCAACCGCTTTGCCACTTCTGTTGACTGTACAACATACTGATTTAAACTCTCGCGATTTTCACACGCGATTTGTATTACAAAATAAACGGGACCTAATTAAAACTAATGGTTTTGTTTTTCTAGATTTTTGCCAATGTTGAACCAACACTATCTCACCAAATTAATCAAGCTTGATTAATTTATCAGAAAATATATTTGTACATACTTCCATGTTAATGACACATTTATGAAATAAAGTACCGCAAGTTTATCTAAATATAATTTTGGAAAATAAACTACGATTCGTCGATCTTATGGACTAATCTCTTTCAGGACTCCGAATCGATCTCCTAACAGGATGTTTCTTATCATTCTTATAAAGTAACAGGAAAATGTTAATTATTACATTATTCTAATAGTTTGCACTTAATTAGTTAAATATCCGGTTGGCAACAAAGTTAAATCATTTTAGGATAGATTGCAAAGTTTACTTAGATTTTCCTCTACAGTTTTTATTATTGCAGTTACTAACTGATATGTGTAGTGAGTACCTACATATGGAAATATTCAGAAAAGAGTGCATTCTATTAGCGTGACAAGCTAAGTTAAATTATGTCCGTTTAGTGACGATAATTAAGCAGGAAAACTGTATGGAAATTAAATTTTTGCTTTTATTGCACTGTAATACTAATAAATCCTAAATATTTATAGAATTTTAATTCCCCGTCCCGGTCGGGCCTACGTGTAGTACTAAATATTATAATGAAATTTAAATTTTATACAAATGGAACAGAGTTGAATTTCAATTGTTTCGTTCGATTTTGACACAAAAGAGACTCTACTTTATTTTGTATACTATAGAGAACAAATTCATTTAGGATATTATTTAATCCTCCAAGTTAATTTATCCTCCAGGATAAATTAACCCTTTACTTGTCATGTTAATTGACGAGATCTTTTTCTGAAAAGTCTCACACATAAAAAGTCATACTGATAGCTGTCTGCTGCAGTCTATGGGGGAGGCGTTTTCAGCAGTGGACATTCATAGCTGATAGAGGTACAGTGTCTGAAGTCAACGCGGACACTCAGCACTTAAAATAGAGATTTAATTTTAAACATGTCGCCCGAGAGACTACATAAAATAAAAGGTTAAGTGCTGATTTAAATTCACGTTTTGACACTGACACTTGACACAAAACATTTGACACTGTAACGACAATGCGTTCTAGAAGCGTCGGAGGTATTTTTTAAAGTTAATATACAAGGTTAACCCTCTGAGACTGATGTGACGTCTAACAGACACCTATGCATTGCAAAATCGCCATTATGACGTTGACAACAAGATTCAATCATTTACATGTCACGTGACCACATCAGTTGCAGAAAGGTAAGACCCGTTTAGCAATAAACTGAACATCCAGGCGATGGGAGCGGTTCCATCCTTACGTTGTGAATATGTCATTCATTCGCAAGAAACGATTCGCTTCTACCTTCCTAATGCGAACTGCTAAGGAATGGAATTCGCTCCCTTCGTCTGTAACCCCGGAAAGATATAATTTGGGTATGTTCAAGGCAAGAGTGAATAGGCTGTTACTGAACCAGCGTGCTAAACCCTCGGCCTCGTCGACATTTACCATCAGTAGGCCTAGCACAGAGGAGCGCGACTGTATCTATAGCCAAGATAGACTACTCGTGCCTCTTTAAATAATATAGTTAGAAAAGGGCAGATAGTCTAAGTCTTGCCGTGTGATGCCGGCTGACTTTGCCGTGCGATGCCGGCTGACTAGAATAGTACCACCCCATCTCCTCCCGCGGGTCCCGTATGAGGCGACAAAGGGAAAAATCCTACGGACGGGCAGCAGCGTCCGTCGAAACCCAACCTACAGCTATTGCGGTCGCCAACCCGCCTGCCAAGCGTGTTGACTATGGGAACTACCCCCAAGATGATACAAATCATTGTGGGAGGCCTATGTCCAGCAGTGGACTGCATACGGCTGAAATGTATGATGTATGTATGTAAAGTTGTCTAAGCCGCGCGATCTCTTGTGCTAGGCCTGCAGGTGTGACTGAGGTCTCGTATAATAATAATTGTAAGGCTTGTGTTGTAGGTACTAGACGACGATATATATAATATATAGATACATATAAATACTTAAATACATAGAAACACCCATGACTCAGGAACAAATATCTGTGCTCTTCACACAAATAAATACCTGGACTGGGAATCGAACCCAGGACCGTCGGCTTCATAGGCAGGGTCACTACCCACTAGACCAGACCGGTCTTCAAAAGAAAAGAAGGCGGTCACCTCGTGGTCGCGGTTGTAGAAGGGCAGCCGGCCGCACACCATCTCGTACAGCACCACGCCGGTGCCCCACCAGTCCACGGCGGGCCCGTAGTCCGCGTCCTCCAGCACCTCGGGCGCCAGGTACTCCGGCGTGCCGCAGAACGTCTTCGTGGTGCGCCCGTACGTGATGTTCACCTGCGCACACTCCACGTGTACTCTCCACGATACATACGATGCTTGCCGTTTTATAGTCTAACACATCATACACTTTCGCAGTCACATACTTGTTAGAACGTGACAGGTATTCACAAATAACAATCCTGCTAGTCTCGTGGCGAAGTCATCTTGAGATTTTTTTTAACATGTTTAGTGTGTAAAATTGATAGCTTATTATGGGGTGATCTGACGCAGAATTGTACAGCTAATAAATAATTGATCCCACGACCATCAATCCCGGGGTAAAGGCCGCCTCGTAGTTTTCTATAAAGTCCAGCTATCACTTTACAAAACGCATGACCTACAAGCTGAAACTTGTTATATTATAGGATTGATTTGCTACCATCACTGCGTGCAACGTATTATTGCAGCGTTCATAGTGCAGAAATCGCTATTGTTGATGGACAATCTCTCGAGTGAGAGTGCGGAGAGTAAAATAAATTTTCCCAACTAGTACGTTAAAAGTGCAATTTGCGCAAGCTTCGCATGCGTAAATTTCACTTTTTAAGACACTTGTTATAAAAAATTGGATTCGATACACGTGTAAAAACTTATTTAAGAATCGGGTGATTGTCACCCTCGTTTCACTAGGGCTCCAACTTTCACCCTCCATTTTTTTTTACTAGTATCGAAATGTACTATTGTATCTCACCTTACAGAGACCGAAGTCAGCAATCTTGACATGTCCGTCCTTGTCGAGCAGCAGGTTCTCCAGCTTGAGGTCGCGGTATATGATGCCCTCGGAGTGCAGGTAGCCGAGCGCGCTGACGATCTCCGCGCCGTAGAACCTGGTGCGCTCCTCGGAGAACGAGCGCTCGCGGGAGAGGTGGAAGAACAGCTCACCGCCGTTGGCGTACTCCATCACGAAGCACACGCGGTCGGCGGTTTGGAACGAGTAGCGGAGCGCCTGACCAAATTATCATTATTGAGAAATTGCCGCGTGATACCAAGTGACTAGAATAGCACCACCCCATATCCTCCCGCAGACAAAGGGAAAAATCCTACGGACGGGCAGCTGAAACCCAATGTACAGCAACTGCGGTTGCCAACCCGCCTGCCAAGCGTGGCGACTATGGCAACTATCCCCCAAGATGATACAAATCATATTTGTGGGAGGCTTATGTCCAGCAGTGGACTGCATATGGCAAAATGTATGTATATCTAGTACTTGTCTAGGTTATGTAGTAGTTGTATAGTACCTTCGCTGCGGCAATTAATTAAAATCGCAATTAACCATACTAGTATGGGGTCGAATCAAGTTCTTGCAACAGTGAAAGTGTTAACGTATTTGGTGGAGGAATGTTATGTTTATAATACATATAAGGTATGTAGTTTAAGGCGATCATATATATGATGGCAGTCTGTAATAAAATAATGAATAATAATAAACAAATAAGTTCTTTGTTTTTCAATTTAGGCACATTACAATGCTTATGAATGTCAAAAAAAAATCTATCTCCGATTCTAACCCTAAACCTATACCAGAGAAGATTGTTACCCGCAAGAAACTCGGCGAGACTTAATGGTATTTAGGTAAGAAGAATAAATTAGCTGGTTAGGACAAAATGCAAAAATGTACAATACGGTAAATTTGTATGAAAATAATCCCGGTATCTAGTTCTCTTATCTATCTTGATATAGCTTCGACTGGTCCGTCTATGGCCAGCAGTGGAGAGGCGCTACCGCCAAGAACGATATTCGTAAATTTCGGACGATTCTCTCTGTCACTCTCATGACGTCTGAATTGGGGTAAAAGATAAAGATGCCCGAAATATACGAATATAGGTGTTGGCGCTAGCGCCTCAGGCGTGGCTGACAGGTAAAAGAACTATTGTTTGGTTACCGTGAGGAAAGGGTGCTTAGTCTTCTTGAGCACATGGTTCTCTGTGAGGGTGTGCGTGACCTCATCCTTCTGGATGATGAGGTGCTTCTTCAGGATCTTCATGGCGTACAGTTTGCCGGTGCCCTTCTCGCGGGACAACACCACTTTGCCGAACGTCCCCTTGCCGAGTACTTTCACGAACTCGAACTTTTCCAATGTCTACGGACAAATGAAACACCGTTAACAGCTACACCACTAGACAGGAGATCCAGACATTTAATTTCACTTTTATGGAAATATTGTATACAAGGGTCTAAGTTCGAATGCCACATGGATGGCAAATGCCTTAACTCTTTATCTACAGGGCTCAGGCTAAGGCTATTTAACATTGAAAATTACATCTTGTAACAACTACGCAGAGTTGAGTTTCGACTGATAGGTGGCAACTCTGGTTGACACCCGTCGGCAAAGGGTTAAATAGCACATTCTTTGTAAAGGAGAATTTCCTTTGTTTTTAATCAATAAATTCTGCATCTATGGATTTATGAAAATTAGCTTGCCTCAGTCGGGACTCTAACGGGTCAAATGTGACAGATAATAACGTGCCGTGTTTTATGATGCAGATTGAAAGGGTTGATGATAAGGTTCATTTTTCTCTAATTAACATATACATATAAACAACAATTACAATATTACGAGTACTGTACACATTAAATGTAAAAAGGCCCTTGAGACATTGTACCAACGACGCTGGCGGCATTTCCTCGTTGTATCGCCATGCTGATACGTTGTTGATATAAAAACATATAAAGGAGTAATTATTATTTTTCCTCACTTAGTAATAATATAGCACACATTATGCAATCAACTATTTCACTAAAGCACACGAGGAAAATGTAAAGGAAAGCACTTTCCGGGAAATTATTATAGAAATAAAGTTACACTTAATTAGTACAACAAATTATATACTTATTTGTTTTCTGGTTTCATACTTCATCCGAATATATCTGCGACCCTAGTGTAAAAGGATATAACTCAAATTGGCTCGTTATAAAAGGCCCACGAGTCCTATAAAATGTACGGCACTTGTGCCCTTTTTCGATGTGCTAATTTGACTTATATAAATCGTCACTACTGTGGAAAAACCTCGTAACTTATTCTGGAATTCAAAAGAAATATGTCGTAACTATATATGGGATGAGTACAAAGTTACGGCGTTTTAACTTAGAGTATATGTGTCAGATACGAGATTTTTTCAAAGTAGTGACGAAATGTAACATTATTTTGCCAAAGAGATCGTTACTTACCATGAACAAGACAATATGATTTGTTGGTACTATTCATATAAATATATTTTCAGAATAGTTGATTTGATTCTTCATATTTGTATGTTAAATAAATTATATGGCGAATATATATATGAACGCATATATTTCAGTAAAAATAACAAAGTTATGGAATTGTTTATTATGAAATTATTTCCATACTTTAAAGAGGGCAAATGCATAGGTGGTGTCGTCAACGTCAAGGCTATATAATTAAATTATGTATATAGCTCTATTTTTCTAGAATTAGAAAAGTCGTGCGCTTGTTAAGCCCCATTTAGACCATGCAAAAACTTGTATACGATTTTCATTACATTGCGGGGTTATATAAAGCGACCGAATTCGCCGTACGCCGTTAGCCCGCAATGTAATGAAAATCGTATACAAGTTCTCTCTTTAAAAGCTGTCATCTTTTCCTCTTATGTAAATAAGATACACACGTATACAACGTTAACAAGGGAATCTTAAATCTCATTTACGAGGTTAATTAAATAATTGGTAGACAATTATTATTTTTTTTCATTACAAAAATCGAGGTATACTGTAAGGAGTTTATCGAGCGGAAAGTGTAATAGACTTTGACAACTTCCAAACAGACATCCAGATAGATCATCACAAAGAAACAAATCAGTTGATGCATCATGCACTTTATCGTCTTGACTATAAAGGCGTTCAGATATTTGTGACCACCTACACAGCTCCGATATTTTTCCTGACGACTGTACAAAATGTCGAACATTCTCGAGAAAGTCCTACTTTATAACGTAAAAGGGCTCGTAAACGCAAACATCCTTATCCTGTTATCGAAGGCGTACAAAAACACATGCCACTGACGCGCGGGCTGAGTCAGCGCGGTTTTCCTGCTCCCTGCATACTAGCTGACCACTGTTGAACCTTAATGCCATAGCAATAGGGTTCAACAAGTGTACGTTACAAGTCTGCAGGTTCACGTGAAGGACACGAGTTCATTCATTACTGTTAGCAATGCATGTGATTCAGTTGTATGGATGGTCGCGGCGTAGGGCCGATTTCTGAACAGAGGGTGCATGTTTCATAAAAAAAAAAACAATAGTAAAATGGCTCACTCAACTATTGTATGTCAGTTCAGGTCACATGATCACTCTTTTTTGTTTTAATGAACCTACATAATAAATATAAAATACATTTTTCCTAACTAGTGCGTAAAAAGTGCACTTTTCGGAACGCTTCGCGTGCGTAAATTTCACTTTTTAAGGCACTTGCTATGAAAAATTAGGTTCGATACTCGTGTAAAAACTTCTTTAAGACTCGGGTGATTGTGACCCTCGTTTCAATCGGGCTCCAACGTTCACCCTCGTCGAAAAAAAAATTTTTTTCACTAGTATCGAAATGTACTATTTTGCGGTATACATAATGGGTCTGCTATACCAATAGAACGCGGTGCCACATTTCTTCTAACAAACTATGCCACTATGTTCCCCTAGCTTACGAGACAGGATAACTACGGATATTATTATTGATTCACTAATTTTTCAGTTGTTTTTTTTTTTGGGTTATTAAACTAATAGGTACTAGTTTAAGAAATTGTCCATCTTGGAAAGATACGGGTTAAATATGCCGTCTTTTTTATTTAGAGACCTTGCTTTGTGCATTTTGAAGTTTGTGGATAATTTAATAACATTATTGTTACTTTGTTTTTGTCTCGCCTGTGGTCATTAACAGCTTGTGTGCATATATAATAAGTTACGTGTTGGTCACACATTACGATATTACAGGAAATGGTGTCTATGCAGATTAGAATCCGTTCCAAAAAATAAAAGATGTAATTAACAACAATAATATTACTTTGCTATTCCGCTGTTAAATAACGTCCTAGTCAATTCGGACGTCAGACCGACAACATCTCAAGCGTCTCCTGAGGATGCCTCGTAGAGAGGCGAAACACGTGTCGAGTTTTGGTATTATAGGTGGTGGTTTGTTATATTTATTTGCGTATTTAATATTGCGGTGGGAGAGAGGGAATATTAATACATGGAAAAAAATACGCAAGTAAATATAACGGGTTGGCACTGATTGACTAGCACGTTATTAAACAGCGGAATAGCAAAGTAATATTATTGTTGTTAATAATATGAACTTCCGCAAAGTAACGCCTGATTCAATTAATTACTTAAAAGATGGAATCCCTTTACTTTGTTTATGTCCAAAGCAAAGTAGTGATAAATAATAAGTTTTTATTTTGACCGCATAAGGGTCAAAAGACATAATTAATTTATTATTGACATGTAATTCATAACGCAAAAATAGTAATAATTCTAGTTTAACTCAAGAATCAACCCTTATTTTTGTACAACCGAATTTAATTAACTATTATCGAGATGTATCGGTTTTATTCTTAGGTCGAATGATTAAGGACGGCACTAAATTGAGTCACACCGGATTTGGATTCCGTTCATGTTTTCCTCAAAATTTTGTCTTTATCAAGGTTCTTAGTTTATCGTTTTGGAGCGTTGATAAAAACCGAAGCTCGCTAAAATTCAAACGAGGTGTACCAGGAAAACCGGGCGACCAAAAAGAGGAAAGCGGGCATCGGCCGCGTGGAATGCCAAAACAACGGGGCTTCTGGTCCGCGACGCCAATTAATTCAAAAGTGTGCCGGCGAAATAACATGTTTACAAATGGAATAAAGGGCGACATTATCTTAATATTACAGTCAGTTAAGAATGAATCAAATTATTTTATAATAAATAATCGACAGTGGAAATTTCAAATGTCGTAAGTCGCATATAAAAGTATGTCCCTTACGACATTTGAAATTTCCACCGTCCATATTAAATATTTTGATTTGCTCTGATTTTTAAGTAGTAACACTATTATATTAGCTTCTACATTCCTAACCTCTAGCCGCCCAGATATGAAAACTAGCCAGGCCAAATGCAACTCTGGTTTGTCATAATTAAAATTCAAAATGGCATTCAATGGGAGACCTTTTTATAGGTCTCTGGGCGGCTAAAGGCTAAGGGCTTGGTCACATAGGGCGCGTTTTGTGGCGTGGCGCAGCGGGGCGTGACGCTGCCGTGCGAATGTGTGCCTTATTTCGTTACATTAGCCACACCGCTGTCACGCCCCGCTGCGCCACGCTCTCAAAACGCGCCTATCTGCCCAAGCCTTAATGCGGACTGCTAAGTATTGGAATTCGCTCTCTTCGTTTGTATTTAATATAATTTGGTTCTCTTCAAGGCAAGAGTGAATAGGCTGTTATTGAACCAGCATGCTACACCCTCGACCTCGTCGACACTTGCCATCAGGTGCGACTGAGGTCAAACGCTGGTTAGTCTTGTTTAAAAAAAATAGGAAATATTTGAAAATAGTACATGTACTTTAAGAAAAAGTGAAGAGGAACTCTGGCGTCCGAGGCAGGATTTGTACCCGCATGCATCTTTTTTTTTTTATGGCATAGGCGGCAAACGAGCTGACGGATTGCCTGGTGTTAAGCAATTACCGTCACCCATGGGCACTCGCAACACCAGGGGAGTCACAAGCGCGTTGCCGGCCTTTAAGGGGGGTTGGAGCTCTGGGAACCTTACTCACCATCAGGAACACAACACTACATACCTGAAAGGTGGCAGTGCTATTATGGCTGTGGTCTTCTGTAAGGAGGAGGTACTTCCCCAGTTGGGCTGCCCCAGATTCAAGCGTGATGGTCAACGCTGTGCCCTACCTCTCATTGTTGGACGTAGTTTAAGGACATACCCGGGTCCAAAATCTTCAGCTATCGCGGCAGTTATTATATATGTTATCTATTTTAAATTAATTGCACAGACAGCATCAGATGTTCAGTAATCGAGGTATACAGATGTAGGTGCCTATATGACAGACAGCATGAAACTTGGCACGTCATTCGAAAAATAATTTAACTTTTTAAATTACCATTATAAGTAAATATTAATTTAGTAAGTTGTGGTCGCGACAATTTCGTTTCTATACCTATCAAGGAAAACATGCAACTCGAATGTTAAGCCATAAATACTTAAACAAACGAATAATTAAAATTAAGTCCTACCTCCTTTCTAGAATTCGGATAAAATATGTTAGGAAAATATATATATTATATGGATAACCCATAAACTGGTAAGATTGTGAAAAAAATATGATCAATTAAATGTAGAATTTTTCGCATTTCTACGAAAATATAGTAAAAAAGAAGACTAAAAGTGAAGTTAAAATTAAAATCGGTCAAGATGTACGGAAGATATCAGCATTTTAAGCCACGAATTAGACCGTGATTAGACAGAGAGATTGGACATAGACTGTGACGTCAAAGTCTACAACGGCCATATAAACTCCATACTAAATTCTGTTTTGTTAGAAACAGAAAACTTTGATGGCTTATACCTTGGTTATTTTTATAGATATTCGAAAAATTCTTCAGGTGCAACCTGCATGTAATACGTTAATAATGTCTCAATATTAAAGCACATGTATACATATTATGGAACTTTTTCCGTATTGATACCTTTTACCTTGACTGTACGTCCTCACGGAAATATCGGAAACTCACTACACTACATAGTAATAGTTGTAACTTGGGTACGTTATTTTTTACAACTTACAAGGGGAAGGGATCTCCCAGGGTATTATTACAGATAAACGGGACTTAACAGCGTATATTAAGTTTAAAAATTACCTCCGTCTCGGTCTGAACCGTCTTAATCCGATCGGTGGTCGGTCTTAATCCGAGACCACGAGGACAACGTCGTCCTCGAAACGTCGGAGGTAACTTTAAAGTTAATACACGCTGTTAAGTCCCTTTTATGTGTAATAATGTGTAAAACCCGTAAATCAGTATCTCACAGTGTACTTACGATACGGCGGGGATCCTTAAAGCTGGTACCGAGCTGCGCGATGTCGCGGTCCTCCGCGTCGGTGGCGGAGCCCGCGCCCGCGCTGGTGCCGCCCGCGCTCAGCTGCGAAGACACGTAGCGGATCGCGGCCACCCATTCCTCGCTACAGAATAATAATGAACATAAGAATGATAACCACGGAGGGCGCAGGTTCAAACCCCGGCTTGTACAGTCAGTGTCATATGGTTGACAGCATTCTAAGTAGTCAAATAGTTCGGTACAGCCGCCATCAGATATATCGGAGCTGTGGAGGTGGTCAAAAATATCTGAACATGCACTTTATTGCCTTGGCAATAGAGGCGTTGTTCAGATATTTGTGACCACCTCCACAGTTCCGATATATTTGATGGCGACTGTGTATACCATAGAATTTGTATGTTGTACCGAACTATTTGACAAACTTTATGAATACTTTGGTTGTTACCAACTATATGTCGCTGACTGTACCGATGAGTTTTTCGGAACTACGTTCGAAATATAATTTGATATTTACCAGTCGCTTTTCGGTGAAGGAAAACATCGTGAGGAAACCGAACTAATCCCAATAAGGCCTAGGTTACACTCTGGATTGGAAGGTCAGATGGCAGTCGCTTTCGTAAAACTAGTGCCTACGCCAAAGCCAAGCGGACCCTAGGCTCCCACAAGCCGTGGTGCCGGCGGCGCGCACTCGCGCTCTCGTCCACTCTCCTCCGCACCGAGCGATAAAGCTCTTGAACGATATCTTGGCCAACGACAGCCAACTAGATATATTCTTCACCTCTGAGCGACAATTCTATTCGTCTGCGAGCAGATACTTAGAAACTATTGTTACAGAAAGCTCTATAAGTTAAGTGATTAATGTATGTAATTATGTGTAATAGTAATAATGTCTGTTAAGGTCTGTTCTGAATTTCAGATTGTGTAAGTGTTAATTAGGAACAATTTGATAATAAAGAATAAAAATGCCGGGACAACGCAAGGAAGATGGTGATGAAGAATGATAACCACACAT
This sequence comes from Grapholita molesta, assembly GCA_022674325.2. Lineage (NCBI taxonomy): Eukaryota > Metazoa > Arthropoda > Insecta > Lepidoptera > Tortricidae > Grapholita > Grapholita molesta. The sequence continues at coordinate 12,695,998 of CP053135.2, read as the reverse complement.
AATGTTAAAAAAAAATTGTAAATGTAACTTTCGGCCTAGTTTTTTCGATACATTGACATTAAAATGAGCTTGTGGTTATCGTAAACATGCTTACTTATTTCTCAATGGTAAACCTATTACTTGAAATATTGACTTATTTCAATGGAGCCTAAAGGCGTAGTTACACTGCAGAGCCTACCGGGCAAGATGAAAGCGATGCGCGAACGTAACGCATCACGCTCTCGATCCGTGCACAAAGGGACGTAGCCTTGGCCTAATTGGAAATCGTTCATAGAATGCAATCGAGACGAAGACAATGTATGGAGAATATCGCGTGACTTACGTGTAAACTGTTAAAGCGATAATTTATAGTAAATAAATAAATATTTCGGGATAATCTTACACAAATCGACCTAGTCCTACGGTAAGCTCAGTGAGGTTTGTGTTTTAGGTTCTAGACGACGACATATATAATAGATACATACCTATTTAAATACATAAAAAACACCCCTGACTCAGGAATAAATATCTGTGCTCTTCACACAAATAAATGCACGGACTGGGATTCGAACTCAGGACCATCAGCTTCATAGCCAGGGCCGCTACCCACTAGGCCGGACCGTTCGTCAAAATTTATACTTGCTAAAAAATATTGTCATCTAGACTACGGCATGCACGCTCCGCTTCAGTGTGACGCAGCCTTTATACTCACACTATTGCATGTTTGTAAAATTTCAGATATGTAAAAAATGAAGGATAAAAAGGTATTCAATAAAATTGAGTAGGTCAGGTGCAGACTGACGCTCCTTTCTGCAGATTTGCGTCATGTAAACAAAGCTGTAAAAAGTGCTTCATTATGTATGCCATTATACAATATAGCTTAATAATATTTTTGGCCGGTAACGTGACAGATAAAAAAATGTATGTTCAGATACCGAAAAATTTGCCAGCAATCCCGCACATTAGTATACAAATTGTATGAAGTTCTATTTTTGAAATTATTATAGTTGTCTGGAGCGTATCGTAATGAATATTATAGTTGAGTTTGAAGTCTCATAGACAATCTGATATCGAAAAGTATGATCTTTATAGTTCTGTCTATGTATTCGTAATTGGCAGATTAAAGTCGGCGAGTAGAAAAAGGTATTTTGTGTCCGATAAATTAAGGTTTTTCCTTTGTCGCCTATTACGAACACCGCGAGAGATGGGGGGTATTCACAGCCGGGCAAAAACCGACGGATGGGGAGCTGGAGTTTCCGAGTTGGAAGGTTACATGACAGTCACTTTTGGTAATCTAGTGCCTACAGCAATTAATAAGATTGCAAGCCTACCCCAGGCTCCATGAATCTTTGGGATAAAACAAGGTAATTTAATTCAGTTTAGGTCCATTAAAATTAATAAATTAGTGAGCATCAAATTTTGCTGACATAAAATTATTTTCTACTAGATGATGCTAGCGACTTCGCCCGCATGGTTAGAGGAAAATGTAATAATATTAGTATGGAATAGTATTAGAATTTTAGTATGGATGATAAAAACTTGTATAATATGTAAAAGCTTATTTTATCACTGTATACCTACAAGTTGTCCCATATAAATTAGGCATACTTAGTATTAGCCATAGACATGCAATGGCCATAATACTACTAAATCTAAATGCGAGTCTTATTAAACTTTCAATATGTATGGCAGAGAAGGTGCTATTATCATTTGCCCTTGTCATAGTTGTTATTATTGCTTACAACCTGCTAGGTACTGAGTGCAATATAAACATTTGTCACCCTACACTGCACATTGAAGGACTACAAAGAAACTGAGTAAATTTGATGACCGGTCTGGCCTAGTGGGTAGTGACCCTGTCTATGAAGCCGATGGTCCTGGGTTTGATTCCCAGTCAGGACATTTATTTGTGTGATGAGCACAGACATTTGTTCCTGAGTCATGGGAGTTTTTTATGTGTTTAAGTATTTATATGTATCTATCTATTATATATATTGTTGTCTAGTACCTACAACACAAGCCTTACTGAGCTTACCATAGGACTAGGTCAATTTGTGTCAGATTGTCCTGAAATATTTATTTATTTATTTTATTAAATTAAATAGACTTAATATTGTCTTCGGTTGCTGCGATAATTACTCATGAAATGAAACAACTAAAACGGATTAAATCGCATATACTAATTTAAACTTCATCCCGACGTTTCGAACCTTTTAGCAGCGTTCGTGTACATCGGGTGGACTGTAAGTAGGCTTGCAACATTATCCTATCAGCCATCTTGAAATGTGTCTTGAATTTAGTCACATTGAGTTTTCTATCTTGCTTGAGCCAGCCCTTGTTTCAGACAATACTCTATAGTCTTCCTTTGATATAAATTAGGTAATTATCAGTTGACAAGTCTGTTATAACATAATTATAAACATTTTTAAGTTATGTGGAATGTGCCAACTTTATTGTCACACTCAAATAATCAACAAATACTATGGCATACCATAGAGTTCCTTGTACTAAGAGGATAGAATATGTGATTCTAGGGTAGATCAGTAACTTCATATTATGTTGGATAGTTCAGTAGTTTTTTATAAAATAATACTCAAATTACCATGTGGTCTTACCATATGTTACTTTTCAGATGAATTTAGGGATATAATTGCAAAATTGATTTGAATAACATTGATGTCCAAGCAAGACCACTAGTCTAGCAACCCAGAGTCCGATAAAAAAATCTCTCATTATATGCATTCATTTTAATTATAACAAATCAAAACTGCAATTGGCTTGGAAGGTTTTAATATCTGGCTGGCTTTAAGAAAATACTATAATCATCATTTTTGTTTGGTGTTTGTATAAGCAAAAGGGCATGATTCTCACTAGAAATAATCTCCCTAGCAGCATTGCTCAATTGGGAATGTGTGTTTAACAGTATTAAATATTATAAAAAAAAATATTTGATGTAAGAAAGCTAAGGAACTTCATATCAGCCAAAGCATGTCCATTGCTGGACATAGGCCTCCCCAAATGCGACACAAAATGACTGGATTTTCATAATTGTTTCCTCCATAACATCAGGGATCAAAGTCCAATCTGCAAAGTAAACTTCTATTCACAACCCCACTGGACATTGTATAATACATAATTAGGACATGCAAAATGGGAGCAGAATTTAGGAGAGCCCTGTTTTACTCCCTAAATAATATGGCATGGATACGCCAATGTAAGAGTTTTGTTAGGTTTAATGTCTTAGGCAAATACACAATATGGTGACAATAACTATGGCCCGCATGTTGAAAAGTATGTTATAATAATATATGTTGAAAAGCACAAATAAAAAACATTGAACCATATCAATGGAACTTCTAAGTAAATGTAACAGTAAATGCAACAACAACAACAATAATATAGGTAAACAACCAGACATGTTATTATACTCATCATGAGTGTAATTAAATGTGTGTTGTTGATCACAATTGTTGACTTATGGAGTGTCAAAACAACTTCATTTGGGTATAATGTGTGGGTTTGTAGATAAAAACATGTGTTTTATGTCCTCAACATGTCAAGCTAATTGTTTGCGAGGTTGCAGCGGCAACTGGCGTTAGCAAACTCACCGTTCTTTCTCGGTGTCCACGGAGAAGTTACGCTCGATGACCGTGGTCCACTGGAGTCCACGGATCGTGAAGGTGTACGGCCGCGGTTTGTCCGTGGCCATGATCTGGCAGTCGCGCACCGTGAATTTGTTCAGCGGGTCACGGTAGTGCCGCCGCTCCGGCTGCGCCTTGAAGCCCACCAGATCCCCATTGTCGAACAGCACGAAGTAGCGGTCGCGCCAGTTACGGATGTGCTCGCCGCGCTTTTGCAGCCAGCCCTCCTTCACGATTCCAGCCGGCTCCTCGCCGACAACGCCCGGCGCCGCCTCCGCCATGCCGCCCGAGCCCGAGCCCTGTTTGATAACAGACGCCCGACGGCCGCCGTGCTAGATCGCCACCACGTTTTCCCGTCGGCGATCGTCACGCGACAGAATCCCGACTCGTCCGGGTCTTTCACCTGGACTGGTTTGACCCGCGCAATGCGCGACTACACATTTTTACGTTTCAGGGAACAATAATGCACTGATTTCGACGTATTTCTCCTCACGGAAAACGACACGCACGTAAGCGACGTAGCCTTGCAGTATATTATGCGGATAATTTACAGCGTCATGTCTGGAACACGATAACAAGCGCTTTAGCGCCCACAAACTTGTGAGTGAAAAGGAGAGATCCGATTAATTTGCCAACCTTGACACGGACACTTCTACGCAGCCGGATTGCAACCTATTTTGACAAATTAGTTCTATATGTCTGCCACCAGGCGAAAAAATGGCGTTGTTATTTTTTTTTATTCACGTTCCGTTATGCACAAATTTATAATTGTTCAAAGGTTTGAGAGAATTACTGAAGAATAACTTAAATTCAACTAGGTGTCGTCAAGCGTTTATTACAAAAAGATTTAGTTATCTTTCTAATGTAAATATTTTATTTATGAAATCCTAAACCAAGAATAAAGGTAATTTTATGTAAATTATTTGAAAAGATTGCACTAATTGACATATTAAATAATTTGGGTCATTTCATACACTGACAAATGTAAGATAAAAACAAACAATATTTAGTATTATATTTCTCGCTTGAGACCGGGTCTATAACAGCTGAATTTCAATTCGTGTCTTGGTTCACATATACATTTATGAATATATATACTATATATATACATTTCGAAACGGGGTCAAGGCTAGTGAGTAGATACATGGTCGTATCATTGTATCACGGAGCTTTATCAGGAAAAGTGTCGTTTAATTGCACCCCTCTGACTTCGTTACTGATCCTTTGCTCTAAATGAGGGGTGGCAATAGCAATTTATATTTCAATATCGAATTAGGCATGCCGCGTGTTTAGAGGGGTGTCTGAGGAAACTGGGTCACTGGATCCCTTCCTTACTCTACTGGCCCTCACAATTTTACCCTTTACCTACACGTAACAAACAGTACAAACTCCTACTTATGGCTGGGTGTAGAAGCATATATTTGTCAAAAATGGTTGATAAAATTATTAGTCACCTAATTTTGAAAAATAAGACCTGCCAAAACGGGCCAAGTTCATGCCGGTCCATGGCCGGTACCGCGAACATCGAAGTTCGTATATTTCGAGCATCTTTCTCTTTTACTCCAATTAAAGCGTCATGAGAGTGACAGAGACAATCTTCCGAAATTCACGGATATCGTTTTTTGCAGTAGCGCCGCTGGTAAGGGCGTTATTACATTTGGGCGATTTGCAAGCGATTTCTATACAAAAATCGTACGCGGCGAACTTGCTGCGTATTCTCCTCCATACAAAACTCGCTCGCAAATCGCAAGTGTGATATCGGCCTAAGAGGTTCCATAATATAAGTATTAATAAAGCGTATTAGCCAGGCACTTACGTCTTTTTATACGAATAATGTTCCTTGAGTTGGTAGGTATACATTGAGACTTATAAGTATCTATAGGTGGAGGTTCTAAATTGGACATTCACATATGTATACCCTTGAATGTACCTAAAAAGCGCATTCTTAGGAACCATATATAATGCTGAAAATTGGTAACTATATGGTATTTAATTCCTTGTACAAGTAGGTAGTTAATTAGTTATTAATTACACTAAGTATATTTGATTTTTAATTATGGGTATCGAACATACCCACATTAATAAAATCTGATCAGCAGTTTAACCGTGAAAATATACAGTAGGTACCTACGGATGAACAGCCCACAGCCTAAATCTCTAAACATAAAAATTAAATAGCTATTGTTTTTATTGCATACTAGCTGTGCCCCGGTTTATTAGGGAAAAAACGTAGCCTATGTGTTAATCCAGGGTGTTAGCTAATTTTACAATGTACTTATGAACGTTAATTAAAACTAGGTTGGTAGGTAGGTACTATTAACGGTTATAACATTTATAACCCTTCACCGATACAAAGTCGCGACCAAAAAAAAAACTATAGGTACATATATGCATACCTATATGCAGCTGGTGCAAGACCGGTCGTAGTGTTGTGCAAATGAGGCTCATGTCCAGCAGTGGACGTTCGGCTGGAATGATGACGATGATATTTTAAGGACCATTTTCAAACGTAACTCGCCTATCTCTTAATTCTATCGTCCCACTCTGACCCGTTTGAATGACTCGCCCTGAATACCAATAAGTGGGACAACATTCTTTAATAAAAATCCATAATGATAGTAAGTACCTTATCCGTTTTGAAAATAACGACAAAGAGAAGAAAATGATTAGTGGAACAAACATAAAAAAAAACTGAAGAGTTTCAGGCTTTTTCATAAATTTCATAATTATAGTTTTGCGCTTAGGTACACTAGTTATAGAAAAAAAGGTGTAGGAATAATGTACATTTGTATCTACAACTTTATACCTCATAATTAGTACCTAATTAGGTGGTCCTATTTTACTAATAAAAAACCATAACACGCGGACTTATATTATAACCACAAAAATTTAAGTCTTGAAAGCAAGCTGTTAGAGGTTATTCAAGTAACTTCCAACTATAAATAGCCATTGTATAAATTTTCCTTCAGTTTGAAAATCTAATAATATATTCTTAGTAAAATTATACCCTTGACTTAGGGTGAAAATTGTTCATTGTAAATATAACCTTCATACTTGTAAGTAAGGTTTGTATTTGCTTACTTGCGCCTAAGTGCCTAAGTATCTTCACTATGATATGGCGAGATATGCGCAAGTGTCGTTTTTGAATACTAAATATAAATAGGGACGAGAATATGGAAATTAAAAAAATAAGTAATTAACTAATACTCCAGTATTTATTGCAGAATTGTTTGTCATTAAAGCAGATCGTTGCAGGAGGCTGGCTGTTACATAACGCTGCAAGCGTGGGATGTGACTCTTGAACTTTGCGAGGGCGGGCGGGGCTGCGCGCGGCGCGGATCGATCGCCCGCCCGCCCAGTATCCCGCAGAGCGCGCCCCGGGCGCACGACTCCACGCCAGCGGACGCCTAGTGTTGCGATGAAGGTAGTAGTAGCGCGGTAGCGGTATGATAGCTGTAGGTAGCCGCGGTAGGACCGGCCGGTACGTGTTCCTGTTGTGCCGCTCATCATCACCGGCCTCACGACCATCTTCATACGATCGATTGTATATAACTTATCTGACGTTTTTGTGACCTTGTCTTAACTGATAATCCAAGGGTCTTACGAGCTTTATAAGGCTCGTTAATGTACTTGTCTGTTATAAAGTCTTAACCATGAAGGGTAAAGGGCCAAGGCTGAAGGGGATGCTGCGTAGCTACCTAGCGACATCTTACACAATTTTCGGCCATTTTTCTTTAACTGTCAGTCATTCCATTAACCGTTGGCTTTTTATGTAATGCATGATTCATATATATCATTTTCACGGTACGAAGTTATTGTATAATTACTTGAATGTTGAATTACCTAAGTGAGCTAACAGTGGTGCTATTAAGCTCTCGCCGGCGTCCCGGAGGACGTCACGTCACGGCCACCTATCGATTAAACTTTCTATATCTGTTTCTATAAATGTTCTACCGGGTGATCATACTTATTAAGTACGTACTTAAATCCTGTGCCCTTGGTACCTATTTCAAAAAAAAATGTAATTGGAAACTGACAATATATAAGTTATCAAGTCGGAATCCTTGATGGAACACTCGATATTAGAGACAAGATAACTATTTGATGTTTCTCGATGTTTTCCTCCGGTTACGTATACATTTGTGTTTAATTTAAACTTTTCTATTGTTTCAGCAACGCAGAGACCTGTTTATAAGCTCATATAATGCTAAAACTACCCAAAGGCCTTAAAAAGAAGAAAAAGGGAAAAAAATCGAAACGTAAAGACGAGGAGTTATTCACCGAAGAAGAGCTCGAGAAATACCGCGCGGAGCATCAGCAGCCGGCAGAGTCCGGTGAACCCTCGAAGGAGAATGAGGAGTGGTCCAAGTTCAAGGACCTGACCACTGGTATCGATACTGTTCTCAAGAAAACCCAGGGTGACCTTGATCGTATCAAGTCTACCTCGTTCTTCCAGCGCATACCTGCGGGTGTTAAAGAGCTCCCGCCGGCACCGCCGCCGCCACCTCCCACGCGTCAGGTGGTCACCGTCACTGCCGCCGACTTCCCGCAGCTCGCCGCCGCCGACGACCGCGACGACGCGAGTGACTTCGGCGTCACCGACGACGAGTCTGAGGACGACCAGGACGATATCTTCGATACTTCCTATGTCGAAGCTGTAGAGAGGGGAGAAGTCAAACTTGCAGTCGTCCCCGATTCGCCGGACGACGCGCAGGACGACGACCTATTTGATACTTCGCATCTCGACGCGCTTATCAAGGGACAAGACCCTAAATCCGCCACTGGAAAGAAAGGACTAGATATCGGAATTGCTGTATCTGTCCTCACAGGTCGGATAGATAACGTCACCGTTACTACTAAACGATCGCAAAAGAGGGCTATTCCGGCGGATTTGCTGTTAGAAGGCGATAATTGTGATTCATCTGCTGCACACCCTGTGACCCCCGTCGCGCCCAGCGAACCTCAGGAGAAGAGTATCCTTGATATCGATGCTGACGATATACCTATCAATACCCCGATAGATCTCAGTGTTTCGCTCCATACGTCATTGATTAAACAAAATAAAGCTCAACAAGAACTTGTAGAGACAGAGGATCCTGAACCTCTACCGGTAGAGGAAGAAGACGACGAATTTACTCAGCTAGCCGCCGAGTCCTTAGAAGTTAGTGGTGAAGTAACTAAACTTGAACCAAACGAAATTGTTGCGGCACCTGTCATCCAAGAGTCGTGGTCAGTTTTTGAAGCTGACAAGGTCTCCGAGGTATTTGCTGAAGGTGTCGCAGAGGACCAGATAGACGTTATCGACCCATATATCGATCAAGACGATCCTTTTGACACCAGCTTTGCGGACGCGGTAGTGCCAGTTAGTGTATCCTCGTCTAAAAAGGAGCCGGTTATTTTAGAAGACGACGACGATTTTGACCCTCGGGCCGAAGAAAACAGAGCAAAGTTAAACAACCGGCGGAAATCTTCCGTTCGTATTCATTTAACGGATCCATCTGGTGTCCGGGAGTCCATCACTTCTGACGACCTCGCAGATAGGGAGGAATCGATTCCGGCTCGTGACTTGCTAGGTGGCAGCACCACTGATTTAACTGCTCTTGGCGATTCTCCTCTCGATCCTGTGGACATTAACGACGATGATATAGACCCATTTGACACTACTATAGTAGATAAAATAGTAGCGCCTGGTAGGGTCGAATTGAAATTATTGGAGCAGGAGCTAATAGGAGCCCAGGCAGTACCGGCAGCGCCCGTGTACCGAGTGCCAAGTGACCCTGATTTTGACCCGCGTGCCGAGGAGCCCGCACCTTTTTCGGAAAGGCGCGCCAGCCGCCCTGAGAATCTTACATATAGCAAAAGCGTGGTATTTGACGTTGACCCCACCCTCCAGCCCGACAGCCAAGCCAAGCCTAAGACTATTAAGCCAGTCACGCCGTATTACACACGTGAAGTCTCCATAACAGAGGACGCGGAGGACGGCGAGGCCAACGACACCGTTCCCGGCTCACTGACTAGGACTCGTTCCGACGAAGACTTAGCGCCCAAGTTCACCTTTCAGGCGAAAAGGCGCCATTCTGAGCTCCCTCAACCTAGTCAGAGCAGGGTGAAACAAAGTCTACTAGAGTCCGTTCCCGTCGATATTCAGACGAAGGTACTGACGCCGTGCAACCCAAAGCCCCAGCCGCTTGTGGAGGAGGAGCTCGATCCATTCGACACTTCGTTCGCCGGAGAGCTAGCCCCAACTAAAACAGAGTTAAAGTTGCTAGCAAAAGAGTTTTCTTGTGACGAAACTACCGAACCGGACGGACCCAAGGACTTGTTGGACCCGTCAGACGACATATTTCAAATTAAAGCGCTCACGCCCGAGCCCTCTAATATTTCTCGAGTGCCCGAGAAGGAGGTTGACCCCTTCGACACTTCGTTTGCGAGTGACCTTCAACCGGGAAGAACTGAGCTTAAATTGCTGGAGTCAGAGTTTCTTCATTGAAACAAGCAGCGTTTAAAAAGAAAGCAAGATGGCGTTTAATCCATTCTTAAGTATGGGAGAGCCAGTGGCACCGGTGACGACGGAGGCTATAAACCCGTTTATGTTGACAACGGATGAGGCACCGGTCGAGTACGCCGGCGAGAACCCATTCGCAGCTAGCAATCCCTTCTCGGACTTTGGATATGAACCACCCGCAGGTGACGTGCCTTCTGATATTTTTGGCGCCGAACCAACCGGTGGGGCTGTTACCCACTTCGAAGGTTTCCCTGCTCCCACCGAGCCCACAGCGCCGGTCGATCTGTTTGGCGCCCCACCGGTGAAGCCCACAGAGCTGGAGCTTGTCTCTACTACTGCAGACTTTTCGTTCGGAGAAGAGATTAGCAATGCGGCACCGCCTCGCCCGCTGCCACCGGAGACCCAAAATTTAATCTTATCCGTGACCGGACAGATGGAGTATACGAGTTCGCACCTGCTAGACCGTATTCCACCGACACGCACACCCAGTCCCGTTTCTGTGCGTGATATCCACTCGGCATGCCCTACACCGGAACCTGAATTGGATCCTCTGCCGCTGGACGAGCCCGCGCCGGTGCCCACAGCGGCTCCCGTCGCGCCCGTGCAGTCCGACTTTGACATCAATCGCAACAAACCGGTGCGACCGCCCCCCGCACGTCCTCCTGCAGCGCGTCCGCCTCCCCCACGTCCCGCGCCACCACCAGTGCCTCAGGCGCCAGCAGTCCAACCCACGGATGATATTAATCTATTCGATGCTCCGGTTCCTGTGAATGTGAAGCCGACGAAGGAAGCTATTTTAAGTTTGTATTCGGCACCTAAGCAGGAAGAGAAGCCGATTGACTTCTTAAGCGATGATATTTTAGACAATGTTTCTACCGTTAATGCCGATGTGCCGACCTCTACATCTGCACCGGCTTCAGCTGTCTCGGTGGCCGCCGAGCCCGTCGAAGTAGTGCAGCAGCCTTCGCCACCAAGAGCACGCGAGCCACCGCCACTACCACCAGCACCCGCTGTTCTAGCTGCACCTGTTGTTGCAGCTGCGCCGGATGTGCCAGATGCGGCCCCGATGGACTGCTCCGAGCCACATGACGCTGCACTCACAACGAACACGTCTCCGTTCGCTGACGTCGCAAACGACAACTTTTCAGCGGTGCCGCATGACGAAGAAATGAATCCTTTCGAGTCCGGCACTGCGTTCACTGAATCTTCTCCATTTTCCGGCGCAGGCACCAACATTTTTGGCGTGCAAGAGGAAACGTTTCAAGCGCAGAGCAACGATGCATTTGGAGCAGTGGATAACGATTTCGGAAGCGCTTCTCAGGGGGTGTTTGAAAGCTCAGCAACAAACATTTTCGCCACACAAAACGATAATGCGAACAGTTTTGGTATGGAGCAAGGTGGCGCTTTCGAAGCACCTGCGACGACAGTGGCGACAACAGGATGGGACACGGCACCGGCAGCGTCCGTCACAACAGCGGCGGGCTGGGATGCGGCTCCGGCACCAGCAGCCGTGGGTTGGGACGCTGCGCCAGAGGCTATGGCGCAAGACGTCTTCCCCGAGTCGCAAGACGCTTTCGACGCCTTCTCTGCCAAATTTGACAACACTGCCGCCAAACATTTAAACTCAGGTAATTATCCGACACATTGAATTTACTACATTGTAGTACGAGTGGGTAATTAGTTTAGCATACTTTACTTTCTATAGGAGCCTTGGCGAAAAATATTGAGCACACACTTTTTTTTTACTTTATAAACCACCAATTTTCTGATATTTCAAACCTTAATATACCTATTATGTCCATAACAAGAGAACATCAGATATGAATACTTAAAGTACCTACGTATTAAATACGAAAACCAATAGCACCAAAAATTCGGATCTACAACGAAGTGACTTGTTGCAAATTTTCTATTGAATGACCAGTCACCGCAAAGACCAATCCCAATCAGTTTAAATTAATTGAAAACTAATATGTCATCAGAAATACACTAAAATATCATGTTTTCATACAAAAATCATGGCGTGCTCAATACTTCTGTTTCTGGCCAAGGCTCTACACAAAAATGGTCTATGAATGGGCTTAATTGTTAGCTATTTATTATGTGAGACTCGTGACAGAAAGTAAGAGGACGAGATGGAAGACGGATGGGAGGAGATCAATGGTGCTAATATGCTGTGCGGATATTACCTACGTTGATTAGGAATGTCTACAGCTGTCATATTAATGTTAATACAATGAGAAGTTGAGGCCTAACTCTCCTTGAAAAAATACTTTGACGTATGTAACATGCAACTCTGCTGAATATACTTAAATTGAAGTGCCGACATTCTTAACGCCAGCTATGATTTATCCGGCAGGCGCTTGGGGCGACGATGGCGGATCAGAAGAGACCGCCGGAGGCTTCGAGGCGGAGGCATTTGACCCGTTCCTGAGCATGGGGGCTCCCCCGGCGCCCGCCGCTACACCCCGCTTGCAATCCCAGGGCTCGAAGGATTCCGTTGAGGACTCATTCTCGCTGTTCATTAGGTAATTTAATATGGGTATCTTGTGACTACACCGTGTCGGACGGCGTTAAGGACGGCTTTTCACGGTGGAATTATTTTCAACAACCCTTTCCACGTGTCACACCGCTATTTATACTTTAAAAAAATTGTTCTTTGAGTTTAATAAGTACTCGATTTTTTAGAAAATGTTTACCTTATAATGTCAGAAAAATGGGACCAGCCACATTAATTGCGTCGTAGTGATCAATCTACAATCCGCCCTCGGATCATTAAATTCAAACTATACGTTCTAATTATAATGGTATTTTCGCTATATTTTCAATTTCTCACCGCCAAATACATATTGGTAGAAAAATGTCTAAAAGCTCCCACCGCATTATAATTATGCTGTAGAGATAAAATGAGTTTTGCGACCGCTTCCATAATGTGTATGGATGAGACTACATTGAAGGGTTTTTGCCCAGGCCGAAGGATGGCGCAACAGACGCGGGTGCTGCCGTGCCGGCACTGGCGCCCCCGCCGCGCCCACAGGCGCTGCCGGAGTCTCCGCGCGCCAACCCGTTCGACAAAAGCGCAGAGGCACCGATCCCACGCCCCGATGCTTATGGTAATCTTCCCTTCTGCTACATGTAGAAGAAGTGGCGTGTGTAGAGGGAACAGTTACGCTTGTTTTTAATAGTGGTAGATTCAGATATTTGAATCTGAGGCTACCAAGTATTATATAAAAAATTATTAAGTGACCTCTGCACGTCTCCGTCGCACATTTGATTAAATAAGTAAATATTCTATTTGAAAGAGTGTAAGGTTGTCCACCTTACACGGATTGACATTGCTTCAATTCAAACTACGCTTAGTAAATGATCCATATAGGTAGAGGTGTCACTGATTATATATACACGCATAGATGGGTACAGACAGATGGATAGATACTCGTATAAAACATTCATTTATTTTTAGATAACCAGGATATAAACAAAAAATACTCTACCTAGATATCGATCACAGGGTCCCGAGTCTCATAGGAAAGGTCACCCAGCTAAGCTACGACAACTGTTACGATATACGTAATTCTTTTTTATATTTATAGAGGAGCAGCGACGCGGTTCCGGGGGTTCTGGTGGCGAGACACCACCAACGCCATTGTTCGACGATGACGTCTCACAGCCGCTTGAGGACTTCCCCCGGACCAAGTATGATGGTCCTGGCTGGGAGATGCAGCTCAGACAGCCGGTCAAAAAGAAGATTACCGGCCAAAGGTGAGGCTTACGTAACAGCACACGGAAGTCGGAAGTTTTGAACTGTATTAAGACTTGTCTTTTCAAATGTTTTATAATTTTTGACGAAACGTTCCCATTTTCTAATTTTGGCTACACAGCCTTAAAAAGCTGAAGAGGCAGTCACAACAGCACATCACGCAAAGCGTACATGACGCTTACATAAACCGTACATGGTGTGCTGTTGTGACTGCCTCTTGAGAATGTCCCTAAAATAACGGCGGTGGAGCGATGCAGTTTGCTGATCGAAAAATAATATGAATATGACCACATGTCACATTGGTTTACAGATTCTGGAAGAAGGTGTTCGTCCGCGTAGCGACGCAGGGCGAGACGCCTGTCCTCCAACTCTTCAAAACCCCACAGGATAAGGAGCCGTACCAGGAGCTGCCGCTTCAGGCATGCTACTCAGTGTCGGAGGTCGGGGCGCAGCAGTTCGACACCTTCGGCAAGATCTTCACGGTTAAGCTTCAGTATGTTTTCTACAAGGAGCGCCCTGGCGTCAGGTAACTATTACTGTGTTATGCTCGGCCATAACAATTAGGTCAAAGATGAGAAACAGAAGCTATCATTAATACGAGATATATGTTGAATTTGGCCAACACACGCGCTTAACATATGGTCGCTTTTAGCAATACTACAAGGAGGCAAAGATGGTCAGAATAGAGAGCTTCTGATACCAGAACACTGCATAACTAAATACTGACGCCGGTTGAATCTTCCGTAAAAATGACATCACAAGACTACTCAAAAAGTGCATGGCTAACCAGGCGTAGAGCCGGGAATGCATAGTTTTCACACCAAATGTAATGTGATATAAAGGATGAGCTCATGATCGATGGAGCGATGAGATTAGATATTTTCCCATTTCTTACCAAAATATGTCTTGAGACTCTTGAGCACAAATTAAAAGCCTTAAGGCTTGAAATAAAACAACTAAAACGGATTACCTATATCGCATATAAGCTTGGGTCTCTTATTTTATGCTATACGCGACGTCTGACGTCAGCGTCAACGTCTCTGAACAAAAAAGACGCTAACGTCGACGTGTGAAAGACACCACATCAGTACATTTCTATAAGTAGTAAACATTGTGACGCAGACGCTGTAAGCGGCCGATGACGTTTATAGGACACCTTAGCCTAGTTTAAAATTCAGCCCGACGCATAGAACCCTTTAGCAAAGTGGTCATCGGGTCCACCCGAGTAATTATCGCGGCAACCGAAGACAATATTAAGCCTTAGGCTCTTTGATTAAAGATTGACAATTGTTACCGACAGGCCAGGGCAGGTGACGAAAGCGGAGCGCATCACGAATAAACTATCGCAGTTCGCGGCGTACGCCATCCAGGGAGACTACCAGGGTGTCAAGGAGTTCGGCAGCGACCTTCGCAAGCTTGGGCTGCCTGTGGAGCACGCGCCGCAGGTATATCCACTGAAGGCATAACGTAAAAATTGGAAATTTTGTAGCTCGCTCGCCATCGTTCTTGAGGCAAATAGGCGAAGGAATGAAGTGGTTCGCGGTACGCCTTCTGAATGACCGTTCATGTATGTTATGTCTTTGCTAAAGTTTATGTAGACAGCAAAATAAATTAGTTAAAGAAGCATTATCATATTCGCCCCTTGTACCGCCAGCTCTTTATTATTACATTTTATTATCCTAATTCACGAATAGATACATACGAGTAGATATTATATTTGGCATGAAGTATTTATTATACAACATAATAATACTACAATAGACTGCATAACAATCCTAGCTGACGCAACAAACTTCATACCGCCATACAAAATTTTAACTAGGAATTTACCCCCTTAGGGCTAAAATTTCTAAAGTATTCCTTCCTAGTGGTTACCTGCTTTATATAACAGTCAGCTGAGAAAAAATTTGCTTTCTATAATATGTACAGATGTTTAGGCAGCATTTATTTACTCATAGATTTAACCAAGTTTCCTCCTCTCAGGTCTCACAGCTGTTCAAGTTAGGCTCTCTCAACTACGAGGATGTAATCCAGTTCTCATGCTGCATAGAGGAGGCACTCTTCCGTCTCTCGGCGCACCGCGACCGCGCGCTCGCCTACAAGATGGAGGAAGTCCAAGTCACTGCGGTCGACGAGTTGTACGTCGAGCAGGATGCGGATGGCTCAGTTCAGAAGCAGATTGCAAGAGTCAGACTGTTCTTCCTTGGGTTCCTCAGCGGTAAGCATTATTATGAAGTAGTCATTATTATGAATGAAACGTAAAATTTTTAAGAATATCATATTCACTCGTATCGCAGATCTGCTTAACATATATTAGAGGATTTAAAGCCATTAGACTGCCTTGAGTAACAGTTTTGGAAGAGTTGTACATCGAGCAGTATACAGGTAGATCCGTTCAGAACCAGATTGCAAGAGACAGCCCTTCTTCATTTTGTTCTTCAGTGGCTTACCCTCCTTGACTTTGCGGAACCTTGCGCAGATTTGCTTAGCACATGTTAGACTTAGAAGTCCCTGGAATAAACCGACGGAAGGGCAGCATATTCAGTCGAAACAGAATCAACAGATATTGCGGTCGCTAACTTATCCGTCAAGCGTAGCGACTATGGCAACACAATTTTGATACAAGTCTTATTTGAAGGAGGCCCAGCAGTGGACGTAATATGGCTGAATTGATAATGATGATGGCTTATAAAACGATAAATTTCTGTTCGATATATGACTTATCTAATTGCATTTTTCAAATGTCATGTCACAGGTATGCCGGACATCGAGCTGGGCGTGAACGACCTACGACGACAGGGGAAGGAAGTGGTCGGTCGGCACGACATCATCCCCGTGGTCACAGAGGAGTGGATCCGTGTTGAAGATGCTGAGTTCCACGCGTGCGTGCAGCCTGAGGAGTTCCACGACACGCAGATCATCAAGTAAGATTGAAATTCAGCTGCTAAACGGGCCCTCGTGTTCAGTATTTCATAAATGATCACATAATCAGGCATATCACTATGGTCGCCATGTAAGGCAATACGAGGGAACTAGTAACAGAACCTGGGACTAGATTATATTTTCGTCTTATTTAATCTGTCTACATATAGAGTTTATAAAACATGCAAAATGTGATTATGTAGTAGAGGAAATTTATAAGATCGTTAAGGAAATGTATGAGACCGGAACAATACCAACTGATTTTATAACTTCAAGGACAGTCTTACTACCTAAAAAAGCAAATACCTTAAAGTGTGAGGAATATAGAACGTTGAGTTTAATATCCCAAGCAAGCAAAATTCTTCTTAAAATTATACAAAACAGAATAAGACCTGTAACAGAAAAATACTTAGGACCGGATCAATTTGGGTTTAGAAGAAACAAAGGAACCAGAGAAGCAATATTTACCTTAAGAATGATAATTGATAGAAGAATGGAACTGAATCTGAACACACATATAGTATTCATAGACTTGGAAAAAGCGTTTGATAGAGTTAATTGGAAGAACATGATGACAATTATGAGCGAAGTAGGATTTGATTATAGAGAAAGGAAAATAATATATGAACTGTATAGAAATCAAGAAACCATAATTGAAATAGGAGAGGAATCCAGGAAGGCTAGGATCCGGCAAGGAGTAAGGCAAGGGTGTCCGCTTTCACCGCTGGTATTTAATATCTTTATAGAGTGCGCAATAAGAAAATTAGCAGAATCTGACAAAGGAGGCGTAAAATTTAATGGAAAAAACATCCAGTTTATTAGGTTTGCCGATGATATTGCAGTATTAGCACAATCACCAAAAGATTTGGAATGTTTAATTACTGACATGGATACCATTTTCAAAGAATTCGGACTAAAAATAAACATAAAGAAGACAAAATATCTTGTAACATCAAAAACAGAGCAACACCACACACCAATTACATTAAATAATGCAACTATAGAACAGGTCTCTAAATTTAAATACCTTGGTAGCCTTATCACAAATGACTCCAGATGTACACAGGACATAGTAACCAGGATAGTAATGGCAAAGAAGGCATTTAATTCAAAGAAAAGCCTATTCAAAGCTAGGATATCGACTGAAATTAAAAAGAGGCTCATCAAAGTGTACATCTGGAGCATTGCATTATATGGTAGCGAGACATGGACACTGACGCAACGGGACAGGAATCGACTAGAGGCCTTTGAAATGTGGTGTTGGCGGCGTCTTGAGAGGATCAGCTGGAAAGACAAAATTACTAATAAAGAAGTACTAGAGAAAGTAAATGAAAGGAGGAACATTCTAAATACAATAGAAAATAGGAGAGGAAAAATGTTGGGACACCTTTTACGACATGACGATTACATCAAGACCATCTTAGAAGGAAGAGTAGAAGGAAAGAGGATGAGAGGAAGACCCAGAAGAACATATATTGACCAAATAAAAGGGAAAGTAAATGTCATGTCGTATCAGGATGTCAAAGAAAAGGCCCAGGACAGAACCGCATGGAAATTGCTCCACCGACAAGAGCCCAGCTCTTAAATTGAAGAAGAAGAGAGATTTAATTTGGCTTTCATGAATACCGTTTCCATTTCAAGATTTCGCCATCTTATAAGTTTCATGAAAAACAAATAAAATAGGATAAAATAAGTTACTGTCCTAAGACCATACAGTTGTTCGACGCGGCTTTGTAAAGTTTCAACTTTACATTACAAACAGCCAAGTGGTGACCAATTATTCATTAGCTGTAGCTGCCTACTTGTTCGTTATGTTCACGAATAAAAACTTAAGAAATTTAATTTTCCCAAGAAGACTTCGCCTTGTACCAGTTGTACCTCAATCCTCGACTCTTCTAACTACTTATACAGTCTTTATTAAGGCTTTTTACTATTCTGTCCACTACACAAAGAACTGTCATGTTTCGATCTTGCACTTTTCGAGTGACAGTGACATAATTTTTGGCGATTTCTTCTAATTTGTGAATTTTATTGAATGACAGGTTCAAACCACCAGACGCGTGCTATATCGAGCTTCTCCGCTTTCGCGTGCGGCCGCCCAAGAATCGCGAACTGCCCTTGCAGCTGAAGGCTGTCTGGTGCGTCACGGGGAACAAGGTACTCGTAAACATTTCTTGGATAACTTCGATGAAAAACCACCGGAGGACGGGCAGCAGCGTCCATTTAGAACGGTGGAACATACTGCGGTCGCCAATCCGCCTACCAAGCATAATATCCAGCAGTGGACTGCCGTGGCA
The DNA here is from genome assembly GCA_022674325.2 of Grapholita molesta. Lineage (NCBI taxonomy): Eukaryota > Metazoa > Arthropoda > Insecta > Lepidoptera > Tortricidae > Grapholita > Grapholita molesta. The sequence goes on along the minus strand of CP053135.2, from coordinate 12,676,894 downwards.
TGATAGAGAGACTTAGACTTATGTAGAGTCGGTTGGACCAAATCGTTTGATAACGTTTTAGTTAAAATTTTAGTATAAAAAGTTTACAGTTTCCTATCTATGGGACGACATCAACCCTCGTATTTGAGGATAATCAGTTCGTTGAATGGACCCGGGTCCTTAAACTCCGACTAGAAACCACTGGTAGGCGGGCAGCAGATGGAATGGGTAGACCTCCCAGAAGATGGTCCGACAACCTAGAGTAAAGGTTAGGGAAACCCACTGGTAGCAAACAGTTCCAATCCTGATTCCAGTTCCAATGTCCAGTCTTTCGGCTTAGTCAGGAGGAGGAAGAAAGGGCACGTATACAAAATCATGCTGTGATAGTTAACTGATAGTTTTATACTTGCAGGTGGAGCTCCGAGCAGATGTGTTGGTGCCAGGCTTCGCGTCGCGCAAGCTGGGGCAGGTGCCATGCGAGGACGTGGCCATCCGCTTCCCTATCCCAGAGTGCTGGATCTACCTGTTCAGAGTGGAGAAGCACCATCGCTACGGATCCGTCAAGTCCGCACACAGGTAAATACCGGGTGCGGCCTGGAATAGGAACAAAAATTTTAGGGATCGCTTCTACACCACGAACGTCACAATATTTTCACCTCAGCAGCTCGAACATGTCTACTTTCCTCACTCCAGAGAGTGAGGAAAGTACGACTTTCCTCACTTTCAGAGAGTGAGGAAAGTTGCTACTTTCGTCACTCCAGGCAGTAAGACAAAGTAGCTTTTTAAATGACGACCGGTCTGGCCTAGTAGGTAATGACCCTGCCTAAGAAGCCGGTGGTCCCGGGTTCGAATCCCAGTCAGGCCATTTATTTGTGCGATGAGCACAAATATTTGTTCCTAAGTCATGGGTGTTTTCTATGTATTTAAGTATCTACATATATGTATCTATTTATTATAATATGACATAATGAACTCCCTTAACACCACTACCACGTTCGGACCCTCACAAATTAATCAAATATTATAATTTTGAAATGTACATATATTTTAAAATGAAAATTATTTAAACAAAATATTAAGTAATGAAGCCAGTGCAGTTGCAGGATAAAACACTTAAATGAATGTGGTTAACATGATGTTAATTTTTTTACAAGATTTTATTTAAGTTGATGTATGTATTTGTATATTTATCCGGATGGAATCTTGCAACTCAATTTTGAAGCAGACATCTTTAACCGATTGAGCTGAAATTTAGCACACAAATTTATGTAATTTCGGTTACAATGCAATATTATGGTACCACTGATCTGATCTGATGCTGGAGTCTGAAGGTAGCAAAAGCAACTCCTAAAATACACAAGATAAACCCGTGGTGTTTTAGGCTCATTAGAATCCTTTCGAAGAGTAGATGACGATTGTGAAAAAAAAGTACAGTCGGCAATAAAAGCTTGTACTAAAAATGTCATTTTTGGCAACTTATTTAACCTTTAATATGTTCTCACTACTGAGGTGAAAAGTTGTATGTGTCACAGTAGAGTAAAGTTATTTTACATCTCGTGTTTTTGAGTGCCTCGCTACGCTCAAGATTCTAACACTAGAATCACTCGCTACGCTCGTGATTCAATTATAGAATCTTTCGCTTACTCAGGACTCAAAATAAACACTCGCAAGAAAAAACAACTTTCCTCTCTTGTTGCACAAATAACTATTGTTCTACAACTTTAAATAATTGGGTAATTAATATATTACTTGTGATTTTTTCGAACAAAGTAAATAGTATTTTCAATGAACGGCATCCAATAGTCTACTTGACTAGTTGACGTTTACTGTCAGGCTACAAACTTCATCGTTTTTGCAATACATTGCTTGCTTGGAAAATCTTTTTTTATTAATATTTATGAAACTATAAGTTATTTTCAAAAGTCGTAGAACAAATGTTGCTACGTTTTTGGTGTAGAAACGATGCCTAAAGTTAAAGCTCCTATTACAGGCCACACCCGGTATATAAAGGGCGGGTGTACGACATATTTTGAACTGAATTCAGTTTTATTCATTTCTGAAGTAATGTACGGTTTGCATATTCATCATTTATTTAAGAGCTTGGCTCTTGTCGGTGGAGTAATTTCTATTCTGGTCTATTCTCTGCCTTTTCCTTCAACTCTCTATAAGTTACTACTTCAACTTTTTCTTTTAACTGCTCCATGTAAGTTCTTCGTGGTCTTCCTCTTTTTCTTAATTAAATTTCTTAATTATTCGTTTGAATATTATATTATTAAAATATTTTCTGTGAAGGCGCACCGGCAAAATAAAGGGTATAGAACGGTTCCTTGGCGCCGTGGACACGCTGAGCGAGTCGCTGATCGAAGTGACGTCGGGGCAGGCCAAGTACGAGCATCAGCATCGAGCGCTGGTGTGGCGAATGCCGCGGCTGCCAAAGGAAGGCCAAGGTACGCATTGGACTCAAACCAATTGGTTATTGTCACTTGTTATGGCTATCATGGTAATGGTCTGAATCACAGTAAACCACGTTTTTTTTTATTTTTCGGGCAACCTTACACAAATAGACTTATAAATTAAAAAAAGGTTAATAAGTTCAATAAGCTTGTTATTAATAGGTCACAGAGAATTAAGCACCTATAAAGTATATATAGTAATTTTATTAATTTTGTTCGCGATGCAAGTCACCAACACATGAGGTGGAACGTGAGTGGCAGATGGAAGCTAACGGCGCTGTGATTAGAGTTTTAAATTTCCACTAATTGATTTTATAAATGAAAATTCCATATTCCACCTAAATTACTCAAATTCAAATTTTTATTCGTGATAAACTACATTAATTACAAAAATGTAACATAAAAACAATTATAATTAAAAAAAAGTGTAAACTTAAAAAGTTAACCACGAAATGGACCAGCCTCAGCATAAATGCTGACCCGAAAGTCAGCGCTGATCTTCCGGCGGAACCATTTTTGTGTTCATGACGCACACGTGTCGTGAACTACATTTCTATTCGCAGGCGCATACACGACGCACAACCTCGTCTGCCGCATGGCGCTCACGTCGTACGACCAGGTGCCGGCGGAGCTGGCGCGCGCCGCACACGTGTCGTTCACGATGCCCGCCACGCAGGTGTCGCACGTCACCGTGCGGTCCGTGTCGCTGCAGAATCACGACCGCGACGAGCCGCCCGAGAAGTACGTGCGGTATCTTGCGAGGCACGAATATATGTGAGTATTGAAATAAATTGTAGCTTAGAGAGCGTAGCCAGAATAAAATAAAGATTTACGAAACGAATTCGCGATATGGGCACGGTGTTTTTTGGTTATCTGCCAAAAACGCCGATTTGAAGAAGAAGAAAGTTAAAATGGCAGGATGAAACTATTTATATTATTTTACGTCACACTGGTTGGTAAGTGAGATTTAGCGCCCTAGGGCGCGACGGAAAATCTCACTTTACACCCAGATGAAGACGTAAAACTATGTACGCACCACGGGCGGTAATCATGAAGGCCTCAGATCGCTTATTTATGTACAAATACCCGCGATCTGAGCCATTCTTTGTTGTACCGCCCAGGGTCCGTTATGTACTATTGTTACCCTCACGAATAGTCATAAAAACAACAATGTAACATCTTAGTGACCTCGTATCTTCCGTCGAACGTGCCTAATGCTGGCGGGGCGTGCGCGCATCGCGCCACCGTTGTACTTCTGCCTAAGTCTTAACTCTCCCACCAAAAGCTCATTTCCTCTACTACCATGTGTTCCCCGTGCGCAGCGTGGGCATCGAGCGCACGACGGGCACGGCTAACGCACCGTCGGCGTACGCGGCCGCCGCCGCCGTGCCGCGCGCGCCCGCCGCCGCGCCCGCGCCCGCGGTGCCGCAGCCGCCTTCCTCCGACTCCGACTCCGACTGAACTGTCGACTCGATTGTCGACCATTGACTCCATTGTCGACCGTCGACCGCTGCGCACCGGTAGAGCTGACTGCGACTAAAATATATGGCTCAAAATCAAAAACTAAATACTTTTCACGTCTTCCTCGTGGACATTACAAAAATTAAGGCCAGTCCTATGTCTAAGTTCTATCTTAACGAGCGACAAAACATAACTGAAATACACAGAAGCTGTTAACGATTAACCACAGGAGAGACAAAAACAAGGAATGAAATGCTTTTGACCAATATATACAAAATATACTCTCTGATGCCTATACCGTGTTATCCCCACAAAAATAACGCAGTGGAGCGTTTGTAATTTTTTTTTACTGATCGAGAAATTTTACTACTATTAAAAGAGAAGTTTCTAATGTAGTTATTCTTGTATAAAATATTAATTATAACGAGAAAGGCATACAATAAATAGCAGTAACAGACCACATTTTACATGTATCTTTCTATACGTAAATAATGCGTACCCAGAGGTCAAAATTTAGGCATCAAAATGTATTTTGTACCAGTCTTTTGTAGGCTAGTACAGTCAGCATCAAATAGAACCAAAGTAGCCAAACACATCGGCTTTTTCTTCTTGTATAGCAAAAATAACGATGTTTGGTCAATTTATATCATGCTGACTGCCGACTGTACCTCTTTACTGATGTGCAAACATGCATAGGTATATTATGCTAATGTCAAGGGATGCTACAGAAAATAGCGGTAAGATTCAGACGATTCATATGCCGTTTAGGACCAAAACACAGGCGTAACATCTCGTTCGACCCAACCCTTCCGTTGTAACGATAGAAATCACATAACGCGCTGTGTTCTGAGGCCCTACCGCGAAAATTGATGTTCGAAAATTTACTGTCTCCATTGCTCTTGCGAATGTGAGTGACAAAGAGGCACCCGGTAGGCCTTCTAAAGACGTACCGCGAACCACGTGGTTCGTTTGTCTAGTTGCAGTTACCTCTTTATCGCACGTATAAAAACCGATAGAGAGGAAGATAGACAATTTTCAAATCCTTCTGCTGCCTCAAGCCGACATGTCTAATATACAATGAACTTACAGAAAGGACATTACGTCAGATATTTTTTGCATTATATTTTTTACACACACGAACAATGCGGACCCAGAAAGTAGATTTTGCAATGATATGGACCTTCAGGTGATAATTGCTTTATTTTGTAAAATATTATTGTACATATCTAGGTTGTATTTACGTTGATTTAGTTTTAAGTAGCGAAAATTTTGAAAAAAAATTGGGTTGTTCGGTTTTTAGTTTAATTTTCGAAACTGGTTGTTGATAGTGTAATTTTGTATGAGTATGGGCGAAATATATTTAAGTATACCTTAGTTAAACTCAGTATAAGGCAGTGTTAAATTTCAATAACGGTCCATTTAATTTAAAATGAGTGATTTATTGAAGTTGTATCTAATATTTATAGGAAAATTTGTTATGGCGTTGTTATGCTTCGATCGTTTGTTTGTGCATGGAGTTACCTATTTTTAGAGGACTGACTAAAATGCAAGATATTGAAAATCATGACGCACTGAATGTATAATTTTGGCAACTCGTACAAAAACATCATACAATCTCACACTCGATTATTTTGAAACCATTGATGTGCATTATCATTTAAAAATCAAACAATTCATTGTAAATTCATGATAAAAGTTGTGCGAAATGGCAAAGACGTTCGGATCACAAATGGTTTTAAGATGTCAAGTAACCAAAGAATCAGTGCGCCTTAACCGGCAGCAAAACACACACATGACTATAGGCCACGAAACTACACTCTGAGCGAATACAATTTTGCTCAACGCTTACGCTCGCAGCATATAATTCCATACAAAGTGTTTGGTAACTGGATACCAGCCAAGCTTTTAAGTCGATGAGAAGTTGGGGGTATCTTTGAAACTTTAACGAGATATCCACGTCTAACAGACTGGTACAGAAAATGGAAGCATATTTAATCATAGTTATAATAAATATCATAAAAGTTGCAAATGTGATTTAAGGAGTTAAAACACTGCAGAGAGCATTGCGTAGGCTTGGCCCTTCTCTGCCAGTCTCTGAAGATACTTAACAAGGAAATTACAAGTCTTGGTCGTAAATATGCCTTCAATGTACAACAATATCTTAGGTCTAAAGTTTTGCACACAGTTACCCTAATATTTTGTATGTTGGTATGCACTACAAGCGTGCAGCGTCGCGCGTCGAGTTCCGCTCGGGGCGGTTTGAGTGCCCTATGTTAGGCTATTAGTTATTTACACTTGTAAGATTTACTTGGTAGTTGGTAAGTAAAGATGCAGCATAGTTAAACTTACAAATGTAAATTCGGCCACACGTCAAAAAATATTAATAAGTGCGCTCGCCGTAAGAATCTATGCAGAAAGGTCTCCTGTACATAAGTAGTGATGATAACGAGCTTCGGACGGATATCCGCCGACACGAGTCCAATTGTTTGCTACTGTTACTATAAATATGTACTCTATATTTTCATAAAATACGTACTAAAATATATCAAAAATTTGAAATTAAATATATAATAAATTATGAATATTATGTCTCCCGCGTAAAGAGTACTCGTAAGTATAAGCTTTTAAAGCACCTGGAAGCGACTGCGCTCGCAAGGCAGGCAAGTATATACCAAAGCATAATAAACTAAGTATAATTGCTTATCTAAACGTATGTAATGGGTGACAATAGCAGTAGCAGTGTTTAAATTATATAAGAAAAACATCAAGTGTATCTAGACACTCCATTATCATAAAGTAAGTAGTGTAAGGTAGGCTAGACGCGGCGACGGCCCGGCACCTACGATTGTGATAATAATATCATCTCCATAGTTGTTGATCATTATATTAATGTATGTTACTACACGTATAGCAATAAACTATCCTATAACATGGCGATTTGAGGTTATTTTTAGTTGTTACCATAAATAACGTGAATGTTAACACTAAGTATTCCTGTTTCATTCGACATTTAACCAAGTGTAAACGCTTTTTACGACAATGGCATCAAGTAACTACTAGAAATAACCTCATTAATCAACATGTAGCGTCTGTCTGTGTGTCTGTCTGCTGCGTGCTTCCTGTGAACCTAGCTTCGCTCGAAGCACTCCCCAGTACGTATTGTATAAACTCACGAACTTAGTACAATTTCCAGTAAGTAGCAAACTAAACACTTGTTCGAATTTCTACTATATCTGTACCTATGTCTACTCGGAAAGTATATCTTAATAGCGGTGTTCATGATTGCAAGTTAACGGTACCTATTTACGCATAAGACTAGTGGTAAGAATGAACCTATACCTATCGTATGCCACGCCGCCCGCGGTGGGGCCCCACAGTGAGATGTTCGCATATGTTGTACCTTGAAACCACGCAGATGGATCCTATGTTCTGTTGTCAATAAAAAATATGACTGTGAGTTGTTTTTTTGTGCATCTCTTCAGCTAAACATTTTGCACTAGGAACCTATGTGTTAAGGGAGCGCCGAGCTTTTCGCGCTACTCGATTCAATCTAATCATAACTGCTCAGGTAAGGATGGGCGAATCGCACACGAAATTTAGATGTCCCACACACAGACTAAGATAAGGAATAACTATACAAGAAAGAAATGTAACAAATGAAATTCTGTCGCTTTAAAGGGAGCCCTATGTCAGTCTACGTTCGACTGATATGATGATAATGAAAGCATAATTAAAATAAATAAATATTTCGGGATCTTACACAAATCGACCTAGTCCTACGGTAAGTTCAGTAAGGCTTGTGTTGTAGGTACTAGACGACGATATCTTATAATAGATCGATACTTATAAATTCTTAAATAGATAGAAAACACCTATGATTCGGGAACAAATATCTGTGCTTATCACACAAATAAATGCCCTGACTCGGATTCGAATCCAGGACCACCGGCTTCATAGGCAGGGTCACTACCCACTAGGCCGGGCCGGTCATCATAAGATCATAACTAGTCAGTATTACTATGACAGGTCACTGACGTACCTACCTACACCAACTACGGATAAAATCATATACTGTAGTGTGTCTTTCATAACGACACTAATTTTAAGGGCTGAAAGTATAAGTCCTAATGAACTGAAAATAGCATATTTAGTTAAAAAAAAAAACAATCAATATAATTGGGCACGCAATGTATCAGTAATATTTTAATAAATTAAACTTAAGAATCGACATGTGATTTCAAATGTTTGCATTACATTGCAGCTCGAAATTTTTTTTAAATCTAACTCTTGATTATAAAAGGTAATCGTTATATTCTTTTGATAAAACTATTAACAGCACTTTAAACTATCGTTACTTAAAACCTATGTCGTTATGAAAGACACACATGGTATATTACAGATGTTGTATCGAACACAAGCATGTAATAATGTGACAACGAGTTTCTAGGTTTCTAGGTCAAACACGCGATGAGCGAAGACAGGAATGTATGCTAGCTTTAGTAAAGAGGTCATACCTGTAGCTCAGTTTTATCTTTAACCCAAACTACAAGGTTAAAACAAGAAGTTTGAATATAGTAATAGCCATTTTTATGGTTCTGTAGTAAGAAGGAACACTCCGATATTTAAAATTGAAAGAAAAATAGAAAAATTTGACTCGCAGCGGGAGTCTAACCCACAACCACTGGATCACTAGCCCAGTGCACTACCAATTGTGCTATAGTATAGTATATAGTCCTTCATGTCGTATTCGACAACGGCGACCCTTACCTTCTCTGATGAGCCCTTATGTGGCTTGCAAAACCAAGCTTAGTTTTGAAAACCCTGCTGCACAGAGAACAGAAAAGCTGTCCCTGGTCGTTAAGAGTGTAAACGTAGGACGACTTAGGCCGAGTCGTCCGATGATAGCGCTCTTGGTCCAGGTGTTCAAGCCGAGCTTCTTCAATTGTGCTATACGAGTACCGCTGAGACTTGTCAATTTTTTCTATCTATCCCTCGTCGTATACGTCATCATGGGTGACGTGTTAACACACCTACCTTTCTATTTTTCTTTCGATTTTAAATATCGAAGATATTCGCTAGCTGACGTTTCTGCATAATAAATAATAATTTAGAAGGAACAATTATATTTAGTTTTGCCATGTATTGTCTGTGTGTCTAATGTTCATGATTGGTTCCTTGTCCATTACTGGCGCCGTCACCCTATTTAATGTGGTATGATCGCACTCCCGCGGACAAAGAGTAAAAAAAAATGGTATCTCTGTATATCTCTACATGTGAAGTGGAATTTTATTTTCGGTTCAACCCTAGTGTGAGGTGTCGCTTGAAAAAAATAATAAGGGTTTGCCTTAAACATTATTGATAAGGTGAATGTTTTCGTAAATATTCGCTGCAGATGTAAAAAAAAATATTGAGACCAAGGGTCTAGGGGATCTATAAAATTGCGTACAAGACAAAAAAGTATCTACACAAGTTAGAAATGAGAGTTAAAGTTGGAAATTTCGATCGAAAAGCTCCTTAAAAAGTGTTAAGTATAGTTGTGAACTTGTGACATCCCTCTGATATACATAATTATATGTAGTCGTTCTATAAGTATGGCAAATAATAGTATCATTGCCTATTTTATTTCCGTATTTATTAAAATAAGTACCTACCAGCCAACCTTTAGGTAAAGGCAGGCGGGTTGGCGACCGGAGTAGATGTTGGTTTCGACGGACTCTGCTGCCTATACTTTAGTTTTTCCGATGTTTTTGTTAATATTGTGTTGCCAACCCTATTGGCATCCCTATTTTGACCGACTAATCCCACTGACTCGAGCCTCGTGACCGCGAGTGACCCTCTCTAAGTTTGGCGAACTAAGTTGTACCTAATTGCAACCATGACTTAGCTGTTTTTGCGGCGGCGTGGAATTGCTGTGTCATTATTTGGTACGAGTATAACCAGGGTTTAAGGACAGTAGCCCTTAATATGGTTTAGTTAATGTTATCATATGATAACCAAGCCATAATTATGATTATGATTTTTGAGATGTATTTAGTAAAGTGCAGATTTTTCGTTTACAGACTTGAAATGCAAATGAACAGGTAATTAATGACAACTTAACGTCTGAGATTAGAGCGGCTTAGTTGAATTGAGTGTAACGATATCCACCGGTGCTGACCTAGTCACCGTAACTGCTACCCCAAATTCATGTTCATTGTTACCATGTCCTTCGACACGACACGGATTCCAATCTATTTTAGGTATGTGTAATAGTAAGCATGGGTATCGATCGGGCGTCATCGAATGCATCACTAACTAAATAATGAACGCTCGACGCGCGGCCAGGCGGCTCGACGACTAAACTAAAAATCCATATTTTAGTGTAGGGCGCTAAGTCGCGTTAGGGTGCAGCGGGAGCGGCGCGCGTGCGCGGACAGCGCGCAGGCGCGGGCGGGGCCGATCGTGACATCACGCGGCTGGCGGCGCCGCCACGAGCCCGCCACCACCAGCGCCGACGAGCCTACCACGGCGCCGCCGCCGCCTGAGGAACCCACCAGCAGCACCCGCAGTCTCCAGCCTTCCTACTCACGCACTTTCCACTCGGTGACATGTTAGTTATACGTTCGACCACCGTGAAGGTACAGTGTACCTGTGTTCAGATTATGCGCGTCCATTGGATTTCGTCGACAGCTGTTCGATTTACATAAGCGGATTTACATAAGCCTGGCGAAGCGCCTGGACTGGAGCAATAAGTCAGTTAAAAACGTGTTCATCGAGCCGTCACAAGTGTTTAGTGAGAGACAGAATCAGGAATGCAGTGTTCGGAATTTGTTCCTTGAAGAGTGCGGTGATAGCCGAGTCTCAGTTGTGTTCGCTGTGTGCAGGTGATATTGACCGGTGACAGTTAGTGTTCCAAGTGTGACGGACATGGTGTAGCGTATGGCAGGCGCGCCGGCGCCGGCGCCGGGCCCGCGCCAGTCTCGCCGCGGGCCCGCGCCATTTGCCTCCTTCGACCACGATGTCTCTGACGAGGTGAGACAGGCAGTATGTATCTCTCTTTCTCCCTTCGCTTTGCTCTGCAAGTCTACCTGCATGCATTTGACCGTGGTGCATTCGGTCGGGGAACAGTCGCTTGCCTACTATCTGGGTGCGAACGTTACCTGATCATATATATACATATAAGTAATATCAATTATTTCATGTAGCTTATCGCCTCTTTATTGTTGACTAATCGACTGAGTAAACACTGATTCCATCATTTGATGTCTTCCGCAGTCGAGCCCTGAATCAAAACAGACATTCCAATTGCCGGAGATCGTGGAGGACACGGCGGTGTCCCCCGGCGGGTCCCTCGCACCGCCGGAGCAGCGCGCGCGCTCGCTTTCTTCGCCGGCCGTTGCGGGCGCGCTGGGCGCCGCGCCCCGCATCGACATCTCCCGCGCCTCTAGCTCCAGTCACCACGACTCGCGAGATTCCTCACCTGAGATGGCACTGTTTGCGGGCACTGCTGAAGACGCCGATACGCGTGGTCGTCTTGATATTGGCTTTCGCGAGGACGGTGCGGCCGAATTACGGTCCTCCACGGAGGAGCTTGCATTTTTAGAAGGTGCTCCCGGAGAACCAAAACCGGCACCGCCGCCGCCACTACCGCCACCGAATTCATCAGTATCTCGGCGTCACTCACGAAAGGATAGCCAGGGCTCGGAGGCGGCCTTACTAGCGGTGTCCGGCCGAACGAGCCGCCTGTCGAGCGTGGGCTCGCAGTGCTCAGCCCACTCTGCTCTTTCCAATTTCAGCCACGCGTCGCGGGTTTCTCGTCTATCTGTCGTGTCGGGCACGTCGCGTTCTCCGTCGCCGCACAAAATGCTCCTCGAGACATCCTTCTGTGGGCCAAAGCCTATAGAGACCGATCCTGAAATTTGCGCCGCGGCTGTCGAAGAGCGGCTCTTGGAGTTGGTGCGTGCGACGGACTCGGCTCCTGCTCCCGCTAACACGCGCGACCGTCGTGAGGTGCGTACCGAGGCAACTGTCGAAAGCACTAGCGCCAGGCCAACCGTTCCACGTGCACCAGCGCCCACTCCGGTGCCAACGAAGCCCGCACCTATTGAGCCTGCGGTAGTTGTTGCAATCACTCCCGCCGAAGAAAAGCGGCAAAAAGAAACTAGAAACCAGGCGCGGGCGGCCCGATCAAAGGAGCGCTCGTCCGAACCCGAGGTATACAAGAACAGAAATCGCTCCAAGGACATAATCAGAATAAAGCTCAAACCAGACTCTGAATACGAGGACGATGACGATGAAAGCGAGCATACATTAGTGGCCGGTGAGACACGGAAACCAGCTAGTCTGGAGCTAGCCGCGGGCCGCGCGAGCCCCTTACCACAGCGCCGGTCTCCTTCACCTGCCGGCGGAGGCACGTCGAGAAAATCATCCTTTTGCTCACTGTTCAAGTCACGTGAAACAATAGCCTCCCCTGATTCGCCGTCAGGGTTGCGTCGCAAAAAGAGTGTCACGGAAGGCCGCTCGCGTAGTAAAAGCCGCGACCGGGACCGCGACCGCTCTACGACGCCATCCTCCGCCGGCAAACTACGCGGGTCAGTGCTGTCATTGTTTAAAACGCCGCGCCGCAGCGGCGCCTCACCGTCGCCGGGATCTCACGCCGGTTCACGTGCTTCTTCACCCGGCCCGCCGTTAGTGCCACCGCCCGACCGGTCTCGTCGTAGCTCCGAGAAACTGAAGTACTATGAAGATGGCGGGGTAATTCACATCCCACTACGAACGCCGCCGGATGAACGGCCCGGTTCTAGCACTGGTCGCCGGCCAGGTTCGGAACCTGATGCACGCGTGGAAGTGCTGTCGGAGCCGGCACGTCCCGCTTCAGCCCCGCACCCGCGCGACCGCCCTGAGCCACTCCCATCCGTCTCCTCCGTTCATGCGCAAAAACCCGTCCACCGCACAGTCCTGCCCGATGGCAGTATTATCATCCCGCTGCACTCTCCTACTGAGCGAACAGCTCCGATTGAAACAGAACCTCCTGCGCCTGCGACCGCTCCGGACTCCGACACAGTAACGCCAGAATCACGCTGCAGCGTCGCTTCCCCCGAGTCACGACGCAGTGTCGTGACGCCCGAGTCCCGAGTCGGAACTACTTCGGAGTCAAAACAAATGGACGATAGTAGGAATGGCGACATGCGGACATCAAGTTCTGACGAGGGACGAGTAGAGGTAGCGTCTGAGCCTGCGCCGTCGGGCGAGCGTCGCAAGCAACGGCTGGTGTTCACCACGCACGTCGGCAGCCGCGAGCAGGTGTTTAGCACGCAATTCAGCATCACCAAAACGCCGAGCGTTACTAGTGAGATATCCGAGTCGCTGCCCAGTTTTGAGCCGAGTTTGCCCGAGGAGCGTCCACCGCTACTACGTGACACGCACATTACGTGTGTCGAGCCGGCGCCGTGCCTCGTCTCCGCACATGTAGCGACACTAGCGACTGTTGTAAGATCGCCGTCCGGGAGTGACGCGGAGCGCGCATCGGTCGGTTCACGGCGGTCGCTCGCCGACACGCGTTCGCCCACGCGTGGTTCCTCCGATTCAGAGGGCAGTTCAGAAGCGACACCGGCGCGCGGCGGCAGCGATGTCGAGCAGCGCGGTCTGGTCGTCCAGGAGTCTTTTGAAGACGAGCTGCCGTACGTGCCGACGACGCTGCCGCTGGAGCGGTCGCTGGCTCTGCCCATGGTGCCGGTGCGCGAGCGAGGCGCGCGGGTGGCGACGGCGGGCACGCGGCGGCCCCGCGCTCCGCCCGCCGCCCGCACGTCCGCCCCTCCCCCGCCGCCGCCGACAGTCGCTGCGCCGGCGGGTGAGAAGTTACGCATCAAGCTGCCTCGCCGGCCGCGTACTGCCTCTGCAAGCGGTCCTCCGCGCCCGGAACGACCCAGGACAAGAAGCGGTGGTGATGGTAATATCCGTATAATTCATAATAACGCATCTTGGTTACGTTTATTTATAATTTGCATAATAATTAACGATGAATACGGTTCTACTGACGTTTATTTAGTGACTCACGCGACATGTTTCCGAACGTGCCGGTGAGTGACGGCCGGAACCGAACGGACAATCAGCACTATAGTAGAACCGTATTGATCGTAAATTATTGTACAATGTCTCACGAAAGTTAAAATACTAATTTGTATAATTCTTACCTACTCACAGCTGACCCAAGATCATAACTAATTGAATACTGACTGTGTATATTAGCTAGGTACCTAATTCAAATACAGCCACAAAAGTTAAATTAACCAAAGTTTGAAATCGTCCAATAATGCTCCATTATGCAATAACACACTAAACTAAAAACCAAACCCTGTATTAGGTGTAACGCAGTCTCACGCGAAGCCCGAGTGGATCGACTTCGAGGAAGTCCCGGAGCGGCGGAAACAGCCGAAGAGGATCCAGACACTGCCAGCGGCGGCCGCGTCGGAGGCACGAGACGTGGTGTTCAGCTACGTGGAGCCGGAGGAGTGCCGCTGCGAGTGCCACGCCAACGCGCGCCAGGACGACGAGCAGCCGTTGCTGACGGGGCCCTCCGGCTCGCAAGACCAAGAGCTCAGGTAACTAGGCCAGCTCGTGTTTCGCTGTAGCCTCTTACAGTGGTCGTAATACTAAACTGAATGTAATGCTCAAGGCGAAGACCATTCAATCTTAATCGAATAGAAGTCTAATGAGCTGTTGGTATACGTGTGTAGACCTGGACGGATGATAGTAATCTAGAAGAAAGTCTGAGTGATCTGATGAATGTTCCAGCTCACCGGAGGGGTGCTCCGTGGAGCTGCGCGTAGCGGCGCGGCCGTTCGTGGCAGACTTCGATCTGCGCGCACCCGACGTAGATCCGCCACCTATAGTAAGTACCGACCCACACTTATGTAGGTACAGTTATGTAACATAAAAAAACCTTTGAACTTTAAATATTAAAAAAGGCAGTATGGTGTAACCAGCCCTTGTCTGCCCTATCAATCGTCACAATATACTTTAGAATGACTAGCACCTTAACCGTGGCTTGTAACATTTCGGTGTAATGTAACATGATACAACCCGAGCATTACCTACAGCAGTCAGTGCAGCGAGCCTAGCCGCTCGACGCGAGCACCTCTTGTTCCACTCAGCTGTCGGTTTGAGTGCTACATTACAAGTCAGTAGGTAACAAGTTCGACATTTTGAAACAGTAGCCGGGTACTCACCAGCGAGCTGTAACTGTAACCGTTGCACATACTGTACCCTTACCATGAGTTGTGACTTTGAGGTTTTCGATAACGAGTACCGAGTTTACTATCTGTGCATCTCGTTCGCACTAAAATGGTACAAGCGAGATGCACAGATAGTAAACTCGATACTCACTATCGAAATGTCAATGTCACAACTCACGGTAAGGGTACTGTAACCAAAAAAACATAGTGTGTACAAACGGCGCTCGCAGTGCGGTCGTGGACGTCAAGGAGAGGTTGTTGCTAGCCGCCGCGATATTCGAGTTATTTCTTCGTGATGTGGCCTTTGCGTACACACTAGAACCTCGTTACTGTATTTGTTTGGTTACAGTAACAGCTCGCGAAATGAATACGCTCGGTTAATGCGTTCCGGCGACGGGGCGAGCCTAAACTCTAACACGGGTACACATTAGAACCATGTTACTGTATCACACATTTTACGGTTACGGCTCGCTAATGAGTTGGGTCATAAACGAACAGAGCGCTCAAGGCGAGCGTTCGCCGCGTAGCTGTAATGGAACAAGATCGGCGAGAACGATACATTACATGCAAAGGTTACTAGTCAGTCTCAGTCGCCAGCTTTCGACGGTGCAAATTTCCAAGGTCCGTGCTATTTGTTTCAGGAGGCGCCAGCGCGCCCCACCTCCCGACGTCACTGACGCGCGGCCAGAGATCGCGGGGCCTCGTGCCCGCTCACAGCCCGCTAGCGGGCCTCCTTCTAGTCCTTAAAGAGTTTTATACTTACAACAACAAAGCCTAAAGTTGAGTCCGGACATTGAAGTCAGTTGAGCCAATAATTTCAATACAATACTTAAAACAGCTGACGAAACAAACAAAACGTGTGTTCCGAAAGATAAGACCCAAGCCTGCTGTGAAAATCGAAATTCAAACATTTACCATCCTCTCTCTCTATCGCTCTTGATTATAAGAGTGTGAGCGCGAAGAGGATAGCTGTATCTATATTGGTTTCATGGTTGGCTTTACGTAACTAGGCTTAAGGGCTTTGTTGTTATAAGATTTTATAAATCATATTCACTATTGACTCGAAGCGAGTTGTTATCATTTTTGAGATGTAAATTTACCCCGTTCTATATATATTTATAGCGTCGTTTATATCTCTCCTATTAGCCACCGTTGACCTTTGCATTTTTTGATGTTTATTAACTTGTTCGGATGTATATTGCGGTTGTTATAGAACAGTCGAGGTAAAGATATCAATACTACCAAAGCGCTAAAATATGTATACATGTACACGCCATCAGCGGAGCTACCTCGAACAACGATATTCGGAAATTTCGGACGATTGTCTCTCACTCTCATGACACCTTAATTGGAGTAAAAGAGAAAAATGCCCGAAATATACGAACTTCGATGTTCGCGGTACCGCCCCAGATATGTCGGAGCTGTGGAGGTGGTCACAAATGCACTTTATCGCCTTGGCAATAGAGGCGTTGTTCAGATATTTGCACCCACCTCCACAGCTCCGATATATCTGATGGCGTGTACATGTATAGATATTTTAGCGCTTTGGCCGTGTGGATATCTTTGACCGGGATTGTGACTACGTGTATAGCGAGTGACGTGGCTCGGCGCGTGATTGTTTGATTGCACGTCACCTATGTACCTGCCGCTAAGGTAAGTATAGATAAATATGCTTTCCTTGGTCAGATCTAATCTAACTTCAAGATGAGAATTAAACATTTACATAAATTACGCTTGACGCTTTGGCAAACTAACAAATTTAATAGTTATGTGTGATATATTAGCATAAAAATATGTAAACATTTCTTTATTACGAAGTGCATACGGGTGTGTACATATATTTGTCCTTTCAACTTAAATTTGTGACATAATAGATATGCTATAAATATTATAGGACATTCTTACACAAATTGTTGAGTACGCTCAAGAAGGCTTGAGGGTATACGCAGACATATATACAAATACTTAAATACAAAAACACCCCTGACTCAGGAACAAATATCTGTGCTCATCACACAAATGCCCTTACTGGGATTTGAACCCCCACTTCACTCGACAGAAATGGGTTATTTTATTAGTTACAAGCTTTCATTTAACTTCAATGTAAGTAAGTGTTCAGTTCGGATGGCATCTTAAAAATATTATATGATTCAAAGCTCAATTTTCAATCATATATCTTTAACCGATTGCACTGAAATTCAGTTCGATGACAATGCAATATTATGGCGCCATTGATCTGATCTAATGCTGGAGTCAGAAGGTAGTCATAGCCCTCCTAAAATACACAACACAAACCCGTGATTTTTTTAAACCCCTTACGACCCTTAAACGTAAGAATCCCTTCGACGAGTAGTTGTTGACTGTGCAAAAGTATACCTAGTCGGAAATGAAAGCTTGTACCAAAAACAATTTTGACAGAAACGTATTAATAATTGTTTGCAAATGGCGTTGAAATTAGATTTGGCCGAGGAAAATATTTGAACTACGACCCGGGCGCCGGCGCGCGAACTGTGTTCTCTATGACGTATATATAGTGTATAAATCATGTACAGAGACGTTAAACAAAAATAAGCTTTGTGTCTTTGTATGAAGGTTCAAATATCCGTAAGTGGCTTCGAGGACGCGTGAGTAGTGTTGCCAGCGCTCCGGTGTCGTTCTTGGGATCACGGATATAACAACAAAATCATCTATCTCATTTCATTAAATAAAAGTGTAATATATATATTCTGTGGCATTAGTAAAAACTCTCTTCATTTCATACAAGTTGTGTGAATCCTATACCTAGTTTCACAAGTTACAGAGTTAATAGTAAGTTTATGGAAAATATAAACGTTTTGATCAAATTAAACTTCTGAAAATGACAATATCCAACGTGTTCGTGAATAAACCTTTATTTGACTATCGTTATCTCGCTGAAGTGTTTTAAATTGAACTTTCTAGAGAATTTCAGTTTTCGTACATCGATACTCCATTTCTTATCTCTGTCGTACGCACATAATTAAGTTTCTTGTTTTTGTTCATCTTGCACAAAGGAATTGACCACCGTCGTCTTGATCGGCCACGTGGTTGTCGTTGTTCGAATACGTAAATTTATATCCGTTTTATAATTATTTCTACTTTATTCAAACAAATTATATCATTGAATGCGGTGATACTATTTCTATTTTAAAAATACGAACTTAAAAAAATGTTGTTGGCCACTGGCAATGTACGAAATTATCTGTAATGTCCTTATTTTACTAGGTCAGGTAACGACAAAGCTTGTCTGTAGGTACATCTTCGACGTCCATGACAAAGTACTATTGTCCATTTACACTTAAAATTGGTTGAAACTCTGGACACAATTGGTTGAAACCTCGCTTCTCACTTTTATATTGGTCAATACTTTGTCATATAGCAGGTGTCCTCAACCTTTTCTTACATCTGCCATTTTTAGTGACAAAGCGTCAACAGACTTCTGTTGAAACAAAACAATGTTTTAGGAAAGGTAGCACTCGTCGGTAGGCACATATCGTTCTACCTTTACCAACGGTACCTTTTGTTTTCTTATCATGAAAATTATGTTCAAAATTTAAACAATCGACTGGCCTTAATCTAGCAACTATGCCATCGTAGTTTCTGTAGGGTTCCAGTGAAAAATCTGCCATAGTTACAGTAATAGTAGTTTGTTGTTATATCAAGTGACGCCTTTAGCTCATAGCTTCTTCGTTGTAAAGATATCACGTCTGATCCTGTACTGTCTGTATCTTTTAAGAGTATTCTTTAGACCTAGACGTTGTCATGGCAAAAAATGGTGCTTGATAAAATCACTGCCATTGAAACATGAAATCACTAATAATATATATATATATTCGCCAGTGAAATATTGTTATTATATTTCAATGTGACTAATTATATGAGAATAATACTTAACCGGATATAGACTAAATGCAGCATATTTGTAATCTAGTTACATGATAATAACATGGGATTCACTCTGAAATTTTCTAAATTCGAATAGACCTTGAATAAAAAATAGCCTGTGTCATAATCAGTACAAATCTAGTTGTGTTTATAATATCTGTACGTAGCTACGACGTAGATTAGTTTAATTTAAAATCAAGTATTTGAGTACCTGAGAGTACAATTGAGTTTCATTATATTGTGAAAATGTTTTTAACCACTGACTTTTCCCGGATTTTGCCATTACAAATTCTAGGCATAAGTTCTATTTAACGTCTAATTTACGAATCGTCGCACTCCAACGATGCTCACGAACGAAAGAGACGGTGCATGTGTTCTCTGGCTCGCTCGGCTGCGGCTGGCGAGCTTTACTTTAGCGCAAGACGCTTATAAAACAATGGAGGGTGCACGCAGAACTAAGTTTTGTGACAAATATATATCCTTAATTTAAGTATCTTCTTCTTGAAAAGTTCCTTATAGGTAATAAAGCGGCTTTCAAGGAGATCATCACATAGCATAAGTAACTTTTTCTCAAATTCTAATTCTACCTGCAACCTCCAGTGTTAAGTAAGGTTCTTACTTAGCGACTCGCGGTTAGTTGGTTTTATTCATGCAATATTATGTAATAATGTACCTATGTACTAATGTTAAAAGATTCTATCAGTTAGGCAAAAGTCTGAAATGTAAAAAAATATAAATTTTTGCTTTCCAATTTTTGGTTTCAATTTTAATTCCCAATCCCCACATTGCTATGTATGTCTACAATATTGCTGTATAGAACGCCAACAACTTTGACAGGCTTTGCGAACGTGAGTCGTATGCTCATTAGGCAAATTTTTAATTAAGGAAGCATATATTTTTCAGAAAAAAATGTCTGCAATTAGCGTTACCAGTAAAAAATTAAATTAAGTCAAGTTTTGTGACGACAATTAAGCATTAAAATTCTATAAATACTTACATTTTCTGATCGTTTCACAAACTACAAGTAATATTACAAAACAAAAAAATAATTTTCTTACAGCATTTCATACTTAATTATCGTCAAAAAATTTGAAAAAATTTAGCTTTTTACTTGACACGCTGATTTTTTTTTTCTAAAAACTCCCATACGCTCATTTACTAGGAATAAATCTTAATATCTTATTGAAGATTATCGCAGTACTATACAGCTAATAAAACAGCCTATAAAGCTAATAAAACTTAATTTCAGTATAAGGTGGCCAGTTAATGAAAGGTAGCCCAGTTAATAGCGATTTAAGCTATGTTCCTAATGGAACATCTCAA
Organism: Grapholita molesta; assembly: GCA_022674325.2. NCBI lineage: Eukaryota > Metazoa > Arthropoda > Insecta > Lepidoptera > Tortricidae > Grapholita > Grapholita molesta. The sequence continues at coordinate 12,656,562 of CP053135.2, read as the reverse complement.
TCTAATGATTGAGGTGTGTTATAAATGGACCTAAACTGCCACCAGACATTACCGGAGGACGGACAGAGCGGTGGAACATTCCCCGATCGATAATCCGCCTGCCAAGCGTGGCGATTATTACTATTAATCCACCATGCTGCTTATCGCAGGCTATGGGGAAGTGAGCATGCAGTGGACGTCCGTGGCTTGAAATAGTAGTAGTGTAATACATATATTATCAGTTTTTTTATGACAAAGGCGGCAAACGAGCAGACTGATTGCCTGATGGTAAGCAATACCGTCGCCCATGGGCGCCCGCAACACCAGGGGAGTCATAAGCGCGTTGAAGCTCTGGGAACCTTACTAACCATCAGGAAAACAACACTACATACCTGAAAGGTAGCAGTGCTATTATGGCTGTGGTCTTCTGTAAGGAGGTACTTCCCCAGTTGGGCTTCTCCAGACTCGAGCGTGACAGTGTAAGATAGTCTTACCAGAAAAATCAGAAAAAAGTAAACGCCGATATAGTAAATAAACGATTTTTTTATTACAGACTCCTTATCATGAGATGAGCTTTCGCTTCGGCACTGCTTAAATAAATGCAAGTTTATACAATAAGGTACAAAAGAAAGTTACTTGAAGATCTTGCCCTGGTTGAACTTGCGACCCTGTTTGTCGGTGCCGCTCCATGAGAAGTAATCCTGGAACAATACCAATACGATTTAGTGCCTAGGATAACTTATGGCTTTCCCTAATGATTGCTACAGCAACCCTCGAAAGTTATTTTTCATTGTTGCGAGAGGATAAGTTACTTGGTTTTGAAGTTAGTCTATTTTCTCGCAAACCCAAAAAAAAAAAAAATCCTGTGTATAGGTGAAAAACTTAGCTAAAGCACCTGGTCTATGTAGTAGTAACGTGTTACACGCATTTCGGCGTTCTATATTCAAATTTTGACGTAAGTTCCATATTAATTCCCCGCACAACCACATCGACATGGTGACTTTCTAAGTTTTTCACCTATACTGCTGTCTGCCATGATATCCTGACACTTTTTTCACGATTCGCCATGGCTATCTAGATTAGAATAATTCGTGTACAGTCTAGTCGGCCGTGGTAAGTGTGCAAAAAATTATAAACAATAAAAGTTGGATATTTATTCATAAGCAGACATCGGATTCCGCGGGGCGAAACTTCTTGACAGCTAGAGACTTCCTACGTCGATAAACTCATTTTTCGATACTAGTTCTAAATACTAGTGATCACACAAAGGTTTGCTTATAAAATATTTTTGTATTAAATTAAATAAGAACTCAATTCTCTTCTTTTTTGAAAACGTTTTTTAAAATTTACTCGTCACAATTTATTTCTTCATGACTGTCCCATCTATGATTGTTAAAGTAAACCACCAGATTTTTTTTCCATATTTTCGGGCGTTAAGCGTCTCCGTCTTGGCTGAAAAATCCATTTCAGGTGGCTAAAAGACTTTTCAATTTCTGTGGAGGCTATAGGAGCATAGCAAAATTTCATAAAGTGATCAATGGTATTTCGTTTATTTTTCGGTTGTAATGTAACTTCTTCACCTTTTAATAACTAGTATCGATAAATGAGTTTGTCGATATAGGAAGTCCCTAGCTGTCAAGAAGTTTCGCCCCAGGGAATCCGTCTGTCCGTCTGTTCATAAGCTTCTCTAATGACGACCACTGTGGGACCAATGTGGACAGACCGACAAGCTGGACCGACGACATACTAAAGATCGCGGGAAGTGTTGATTATGTGTATGTGCGTCCCTTTGAGGGAGGCCTATGTCTAGCAGTGGATGTCTGGTATGATGATGATTTAATTAAAGCCACCGACTCCCAAGCAACCTGTCAACGGGGTCATCATCCATCTAGTTTGTGATCGTCCGAAACTGCGCTTTCCTATACGTGATCGCATCTATGATCGTGATCGTGGCTTACCATTGCCACTTCAAAATTACAATTCTTTAAGTTACATTGGTTACTTTGGTTCTTATATCAAAATAAGAAAAAAAAAAGAAAAGCCCTTTCCATTCAATGGTGACGTTTCACGTATTGAATTCAATGTTATTTGAAATTGATCAAAAATGTTTTTGGCTTGAGGTACCACCCTCACTGCTCACCTGGACGAGTTTCTTGGTGGCCGGGTCAGCGGGGTCCAGTTTCTTCCAGTCGTAGGACTCGTAGTCGATCTGCCAGTCCGGGGACAGCGGGAAGGCCAACTCCTGGCCGCGCCACACCCACACGCCGGAGATGGACGAGTTGTTGTCCTCGCCGAACAAGCAGACGGACGCGAACGCTTGCTTGCGCATCTTGTCAAGTCGCTGGAACATGCCTGAAATATTTAAATAAATAAATAAATAAACATTTTTTACACAAATCCACCTCCTAGTCCTACTAGTTTTAAGTTGTTTTTACTTATGACTTGTTTTTTCTTCATCGCGTTGTCAAGGCCGTGCCGTGTCGGCGCTGCCATGTGAGGCCGGCTGACTAGAATAGCACCATCTCCTCCCGCGGGTGTCGTAGGATGTGACAAAGGGAAAAATCCTACGGACGGGCAGCAGCGTCCGTCGTAACCCAATCTACAGCTACTGCGGTCGCCAACCCGCCTGCCAAGCGTGGTGACTATGGCAACTACCCCCAAGATGATACAAGTCATATTTGTGGGAGGCATATGTCCAGCAGTGGACTGCATACGGCTGAAATGTATGTATGTATGTTGTCTCGGCATTTTGCCACGGCTCTGTGGAGCATGGGGTCCGCTATGCAACTATTTAAAGAAATTTCTGTGCTAAAACAGAATTCACTTTTTAATCATGTTATTAATAGTTAATTAACCATTGAGGACGGGCAGCAGCGTGCCCTTTAGATTAGTGGAACATAGTGCGATCGCCACCCCGCCTACCAAGCGTGGCTATTATGGCATCAAGCTACTATCATCAGAGATCGCTCCCTGTGGCGATCTATGGGGAAGGTCAAATCTAGCAGTGGCTGTGACTGATATATAGATTTGTAGCGGCATAAAAGTGAGTCACATTGCATGGCCATAGTTGTGTACCATCAGACATATCAGTGGTCGAGCTGGTCAAAAATATCTGAACAACGCCTCTATTGTCAAGGGGATAAGTTGATAACTGTATCACATGTACTGGCATGTTTAGATATTTATGAGTACCTTGGCCGCTCTAATATATCTGATTGCAATTGTACAAGATGGTGCTGGTGGTTGTACAGTCAATATCAGATGTATCGGAACTGTGGTGGTGGTCACAAATATCTGAACACTCACTTTGTCACCTAGACAAAAGAGGCATTGTTGAGATGTTGGCGATATATCTGATGGCGACTGTACAACCAGAGGCACCATCTCGTAGAATAAGAAAAATAAACTTAGAACTGTACTGACCAGTGATAAGGTTGCAGCTCATGAAGACCTTGGCAAGCTCTTCGGGGTACTTGTACTCCGCATACCAGATGGAGTAGTGCTCAGGGTCGAACTTCTGCCAGAAGTAGGGGATGGACACCGCCTCATCCTCATTGGAGTAGGAGCGCTTGAAGTCATCCATGTTGAATGTGCTGTAATATATACATATAAAATTAAATATAATGTCCATAACAGTTTTTTTTTTTAACTGAACGCCTAAAGGCTTGGGCACATAGGCGCGTTTTGTGAGCGTGGCGATAGCGCAGCGTAACACCGGTGTGGTTAATGTAGCGAAATAAGGCACACATTCGGACGGCAGCCCCGCTGCGCCACGCTCACAAAACGCGCCTATGTGCAGAAGCCTTAAAGGTGTCGCGTACTGTCACGCATTACCACGCTACCAACGCGTAAAGTTATTATAGTCTGGTCCAAGCAATTTTCCTGCTGACAGATAAGGTACATGTTACACGTAAGGTATGTTCTTCGCTTCTCAACTGGTGGACGTTGGGAGTATATAGGTAGTGCCACGAGTTGAAATTAAGCACACAACATTGCATGTGACAATTATGCACGCAACAACAATGATAGGGAGATTTTGAAATTTCAGTTCTTTTACGTGACATTTTGACGACAGATTTCTATTCGGTCGACGAGAATTATTAATGCGTTTTATTACATTTTGTTAAAGCGGTATTGCGTCAGCTTTTAGGAACAAAACTTATAATGAACTAACAGCTCAAAATGAACCTATGAATATTTTAGTATAGTTCACTTCAGAAAACAGTGGCTGTCAAAAGCTGAATGATGATGATGATTGGTATAGCCAGTTACTAAGATATCACGGCTAGCATCATCCATCAAAAAATTGCGAATATAATGTTTATTCAGCAAGCAATCCTCAGATTATCATCATAACTTCACAAATCAAAATACAATTAACCTTATGAACGCTTCTCCTCTCTCGTCAAAATGTGACGTATACGCCAACGTCTCGAGTAGTGAAGAACGAAGATAAACCTTATCAGTCAGCAGAAAAATTTGCTTGACCGTCATAGCCACTATAGAGGTCGGTGGCGTGGAAGATACGACATCAAGCGACTGCTTTAGCAGTTGTTGACGCCCGATGGGTCAAATAAAGTCGTTTTACAGGCTTATGTGTATATAGACCAATTAAAGGAATATAAATGAATAATCTGCTTTAATATCCGGCCCCACTACATAGCCTGTCCAATTATAAATGATCTATGGTATGGCCATAAATTGTCACTGAACATATGGTGCATTCTACTGCAGTTTTTAAAGTTTCAACATTTTTAATAAACTAGGGGTTCTAAGTAATAAGCATGCCATATATAAAAACGCAACCATTCACCATATTTATTAATAAGCAACATAATATACATAAACATAATACATATGATGAGAATATGAATAAACAATTTAAAACAATGATATTCCCATTACCAAGGTGAATTAAAATAAATGAAATTGATAGCCCAAATAGCCCATGAAATTAATGATAATTTATTTTAGTGAGACCATTGATATAATGATGACAAATATGTGTAGACCCTTATGTTGGGTTACTTAAATCCAAAGCGGATGCATTTTCACAAAACATATTACCCTTTAGAATGCTTTTATTCTGGCGTCAAAATGGGACGTATACGCCAACATGTGAAAAACGAATATAACCAGTGCTTGGACAAGTCATCACAAAAACAGATATGGAACAACACTCTGTAGAGACTAAAGCGAATATTATCGCAAGTTAACATTTGACTTTTTTAGTCGCATATCTGTCATGGATTTGTCATAGTCGCATGCTCATAACAGTTTTGTGGTGACACTTTAAATGAATACAATTATTTGCTTAATTGTAGTTACTTTTAAATATTTTAAATATAAAAAAAATATGGTACAAATAAATACAATGTATCAGCATAAAAAAATGTTAAAGGCAATACCTTCACACACGTATCGTGAATTTTGAGTTGCAGTAATAAATGTAATTGAAAAATATAATTAAATAATACTGTATATAATGCGATTCTATTAATCTTGTTCTATTGCCGTGTTGCGATTGTTTTGCGATGACTTGTCCGAGCCCTGAATATAACCTTATCTGTCAACTAGAAAATTGCTTTGTCAGCATCCGCCGTAGCTTTAGGGGGTTTACCTATTGTTCGCTTTTAAACTTTACCGCCCGTTGACGATATCGCCATAATAAAGCAGGCAGCCAAGTATTAGCAGAACGATTTTGTTAATAAAGTATAAAAGCGATACAAACTATACTATACTAGCAACTGATGTCACTATGCAATACAAATTATAGTACTAAATATATTATCCAAATTCTGGTGCAAAAGTGTCCATAGCTATCTAGCGCGGGTAATGCCGCGAGTGTTATGGGCACTTTTGCGCAGGCAACGATGAGGAACAGTAGTATTTAGTGTTTAAGGGTAAAAATATGTTTTTAAATTATTTAATGCTTTACCCAAATATATTAGTACTATAATTTAGTTATACTACCCAAAACCTTTGAATTTGTTTATAATATGTAATGGGTCTCGTGGTATTTAGAAGAGTATTGGATGCCTACCCTTTGGGCATAGAGTCGAAGGGGTCCTTGGATTCCTTGGGTTTCTCCTCAAAGTCTCCATCATCAGCTGGCGCAGGCTCCTTCTTTTCCTTCTTGGGCTGTTCCTTTTTTTCTACCTTTTTGTCCTTCTTCCCAGAGTCCTGGAATAATGGTAGTTCAGGTTGTAGATTTGTTTAATTTGGCGGAATTTGAGCATTCAGATCTGGTTAAGCTTAATTAAGTAAATAAAATATAAATAAATAAATATTTCGGGACAATCTCACACAAATCGACCTAGTCCTACGATAAGTTCAGTAAGGCTCGTGTTGTAGGTACTAGACGACGATATATATAATAGATAGATACATATAAATACTTAAATACATAGAAAGCACCCATGACTAATTTTTCATTGTTAATGATAATAAATATTATGATAATCTTACACAATGCAACCTTGTCCTACGCAGAGCGCAGACATCTGTTTCCGAGTCTTGGGTGTTTTTACGTATTGAATTATTTGTATATTATTATGTATATTGTTGGTTGAGTACCCACAACAAAAGGCTTAATGAACTTACCATGGAGTTCAGTCAATTTGTGTAAGGATGTTCTGTAATATTTATTATTTATCATGACTCCAGGGTTGTACTAAGTGTCAGACCAGAGTGGAAGAAGTTACGAACATCGATTTTTCCCGGTATTAGGTCTCGACGCAACGCTTCACGCCCGCCAGATGCTCCGCTTAGAATGTCTATTCAGGCCTTAGAGACACATGTTTTGTTCAGTTACCTTCTTGTTCTGCTGGGACAGCTCCTGGTACTTCTTGGCGTCGTAGACGGGCGGCGCGGCGCATAGGGCCAGGCCGCCCACCACGCCGGCCACCGCGGGCTGGTGCGCCAGCGTCTGGAACCAGCGCGTCACGTTGGCGAGGGGTGCGCGCGTGGCCGGGTCCAGCACGTGCTGGAACAATACAATCATGTTTTAGGACAATCTTACTCAAATTGATGTAGTCCTAAGCTCAAGGCTGGTGTTGTAAATACTAGGCGACGATATGCGAGGGTTTGGTGGTCAAACCCGATAAGTCGAGTAAATGGGATTTTGAATTTAGCACTATAGGTGAATTACGTAAGATTGTTACTTCAATGAAATATTATATCGATTTATCAGGTTTGACCATGAAACCCTCAATATATAACAGATATATACATATATATAAGTACTTGAATACATAGATGACGTCCATAACCCAGGTACAATATTTTTTTGTATTAGTATAGACTTCTACAAAGTAACATCCACTTTAATATATTACTAGTTATCATTCAGTTACCATTTTTTTATTGTTTGAAACAAACAGAAACTACATTCCATGGGTGTTTCACCCTGTTATACAGGCTGTTACAAGAATATTGGTGATCCACTATTCTTGTAACAGCCAGAACTCATTTGGATGGTTAAGAGATCAGGTGATTATGTTCAACATCCTGAACTATGTTGATATAAGTTTGTTAGCATCTAAGGGATAATGTATGGAGCGACATGATCATCTTGCAACCAAGCTCCTAAAACTTAAGATAAAAAAAATCCTGAACTTAAACATTGGTAATGTTTTAAATGTCAGAAAGTTACCAGACAACATGACATAATATGCTGCTTTACAATGTTCTAGTAATGAGTCATGGCTTTTAAAGTAACAGTTTATTGTTCATGATTACAGTTTTAAGCAGCAAAACCAGCATTGAATGACTAATACTAATAAAGTTAATAATAACAGCAAAACTGGACTAGTTTGTGACAGTGAAAAGTATTTTGATAAGATACTGATAACATACTTGACATTGGAAAATAAAATAGATAAGAAATCAATACAAATAATGAAACTAAGTTTGTGACAGGTAACTAATTTACAATTATAACTGCTTTTATGATTATTACAACACTGGTTTTTGCTACACTTAAATAATTTTCGAGTACCACTTGTATGTAAATTATCCCTTATAGTACTTATTTATTTTCACACAATTGTACAAAAATATCTAAGGCAGCCTCATTTTTAAAGCCATGTCATATTTTGCATATTTTTAGTGTCAGAAATATTGAAGTCTACTAGGAATTACAAATCTGCCGGATCTATGTATTATCCTTGTCCACTATGTTTGAAATTGATAAACACTCAGGAGTCAATATCTTCTCTAGGAGATAGTGTTCCAGGCTTTGTATTATGATACATGGATTAGGTTTTTATGAGCAATTTATCATTGTAAAAGTGTCAATGTAGTTGTGCGGAGAATTAATATGGAACTTACGTCAAAGTTTGAATATAGAACGCCGAAATGCGTGTACAGACACGTTACTACTACATAGACCAGGTGCTTTAGCTAATTTTTTCACCTATACACAACTTCACCTACCTGGAAAGCGTGGATGAGGGTCGTGAAGACGACAATGTCAGCGAGCGAGACACGCTCTCCCACCAGGAAGGTGCGCGTCAGCAGATGCGCGTCCAGCACGCCCAGGGCGGCGAGGAGGTCGGTCTTCGCGCGCTCCACGTTCTGTTTGTTGAACTGCATGATGCCGAGGTAGGGGAACACCCAGGCGGCAGCCGCGGGCAGCAGCTCGGAGTCGGCCCAGCACGCCCACTGCAGCACGCGCGCCTGCGTGGCCGCGTCGCCACCGCGCAGTGCCGCGTTTGACACTGCAAAATTGTAATAACGTTTTTTTCCTTTATTTAGCCTTTTAGGGAAACTCAAGGTCAATGAAATGAATGAAAATTGGTCCCTACCAAAAAGAAGGGCCACAGTCTCCCAAAAAAGTTGTAAAAAGTTGACTATCAGTCTTTGTCAATGGGATACAAATAAGATTCATACCTCTACAATATTTTTAACACATCTTCCAAACTTTCTAAACTGTATTCAACTATTTTTTCCTTAGTGGTTAAGTAGGTATGATACAGTAATCACAAAATCTGTTTAAAAAGCAATTATTTAATGAGGTTCAGTAAACAATAGCTACCATATGTTGTATACAAAACAATTAAACAGGCATGCTGTTGGGTTTTATTTACTTAGCATGATCAGTAAAACTAATAATAATCCAATCAGTAACTAGCTGATTGGATATTATTAGCTTTACTTAGTATGGTATATTGAAGATAAAAGAGAAAGATATATATAAAAAAGTTATGAAATGATTTAAATTACAAAGGTTGTTAATTTGTTATAAATGACAAGATTTAGAGCAATTTAAGTGCCAGTCATTACACAATGTAGGGTAGCATGATGAACATAACAAAAAAAAAAACGGTTAGGTCATTCAACTGTCACTAAACTTGACCAACAGCTTTCCTCTCTTCAAATGGTTTAGAGGTTATCGGTGAAGTAACTCGCGAAGTTATAGACATGGCACTCACCATAATATGCGATAGCGTTGCTCTCGGTCAGCAGCACCTTCCCGTCAGCACTCTCAAAGGCGGGCACCTAAAATAAACCACAAAACGTACACGTCATCGAACCACTACTTCACGCGAAGGCATAACCCCAAACAACAAATAAAACTTAGCACTGCACTCACTTTGCCTGCCGGGAACTTCTTGAGGAACGCATCAGACTTATTGGTCTCACCGAACACGAAGTTCGGGGCCACTTTCACATCGGCCCCGGAGTACTGTGCGGCGATCAATGCTTTGTAAGCGCGGAAGTTTTCCGGATAAGTATAGAGTACCTATGGAAATAAGCACACACATAGTCAGCGGATATTTCAAGGACACTCATTTTATTTATTACGATCAAGAATATAATCTGATTAACACGATAATTCACAGTAAAACTTAAACCTACCCCGGCCGCCATGGTGGATTTTTTCGAAGAGACTTTTGACAGTACTGATCAGCTGTCAACGTCAAATTCTTAAGCGTATTTTCATTACCTAAAACACATCCGTGCTTCTTAGTGTTTGATTTAAAAGGAAGAAACAATTTCAATAATATTAATAAAATCTAGAAGTAAAACAAATATTATTATTATTATTATTATATATTAATGCACAGGCAGCTTCTAGCTGATACGTGCATATCAATGTCCACTTGTGTTTTGTCCACTTTGAAAATGTTTATCAAGTCTATTTTTAAAAGAGTTCACTGAGGGTGCACTGATCACTAATTCGGGCAGACCGTTCCACACTTTCACTACACGGTTAGACAGGAAGTGTCGTCTGGGGTTGCTACTACCATGCGTCCGGTGCAGTTTCATAGAGTGTCCCCTCAGTCTCACGTTCATGTTCCGAGTGAAAATATCACTTAATGTGGGTACATTGTAATGTCCTGTGAGTATTTTATAAGTCTCTATCAAGTCACCACGTTGCCTTCGCTGCTCCAAGGTTGTCAGGCCCAATTCCTTCAATCTATCTTCGTATGGTAAGTTTCGAAGAGAAGGTACCCATTTCGTAGCTGTTCTTTTATCCCGTTCTATATCATTGATATCTTTTTAAAATATGGATTCCAAATTTGAAATGCATATTCCAATATAGGTCTTATGTATGTCTTGTAAAGTGTTATAAAGATATTCTTGTCTACATAGCGGAAGGCTTTCTTGATCAAAAATAAAACAGAATTAGCTTTTTGTTATTCCTAAAATGTGCTCCTCCCATTTTAGATTATCGGCCACAGTGACCCCAAGATCTCGCTGGGAATCAACACTTTTAAACTTTTGGAGCCAATTTTATATGTGTGCTCAGGATTCATACTACCTATATGAAGTACAGTGCATTTCTCCGCGTTGAGGGTCATCAGCCAATCCTTGGTCCATTGTAAAATGCGGTCTAAGTCTTGCTGAATGATGTTATGACTGATAAGCGGATTTCCCATAATCTTTGTGTCGTCAGCGAATAAAAACAAGTCCGATTCTACAACTTGCCTAAGGTCCGTTAAGAAAATTCCAAACAAAGTTGGTCCAAGCACGGAACCCTGCGGAACTCCACTGTGGACGTCATGCGGGTCAGAAAGGTGTTCTCCAACTCGTACACGAAACTTCCTCCCTGTCAAGAAGTCTTTTATCCAATTGAGAAGATTCCCACGAATTCCAAAATGCTCTAACTTGACAAGGAGTCTGGTTATCGGGACACGGTCGAATGCCTTCTCATAGTCCAGGTAAATAACATCTGTTGGAAGCTTTTCATTCCAGCTGCTTGTCCACTTGTCCACACAGCATAATAAATTTGTTACCGTGGATCTCTTTGGCGTGAAGCCGTGCTGTTCGTTTATAATGACGTGTTCTCTTGCAAATACAATGGGAATAAAACATATGTTATTCTATACTCTGCTAAACCATGGGAAACAAAAATACTGTGACCTGGAAAACAATCTGGACAATAATAATCTTGATATCGTTGATTCCAGCAAATTTGTCCATATTTTTTTTAAATCAGTATTTTTATTGTTCTGTGTTAAGTCGTACTGTACTGCGCATTCTTTGATGATATTTTCTAAAATGTAAAATAAAAATCATAATTTATTTGAACGCAACTTTACATTTGACGTTTTAATTTTTAAGTTTGGCAACATAATTTCGCAATTTCTAAAAGAAAGTTTAGATCGATGGTGTAGCGAGGGTTTTTGCGATTTAACATAATTCGTGATATTATCTTCGCTTCAGATTGCACCGCAGTGTTTCTTCTTTGCTTACGAGTGTTATACTAAAAACACAAAATGGTAAGTGTTTATTGTATTGCGGAAGGTCTAAATTTAACTCTGCTGGTGCTGTTTTGGCCAAGGTGTTGTCTCGCTACGAAGCAAGTGGCGGACCGGCGCTGGCCGCGGCCCGCGGCGCTTAAACTGCTACCTGAACTCTAAAATTTAATTAAAATAATATTATGCGTAATCATTCTTTATTAAATTATATAGTAGTTCTGGTAGTAAATTTCACACCATGCATATAAATCTAAATACAGGTTTAAGGAAGCTGAAAAGTTAACATTTAATTTTCCAGGGCAATGAAAATTCAATTCCCATGGAGCTCTGTTCCAACTGTAAGTACATGTTTTGTCTCTAATCTATACTCTTCCAGTCTGTCTCATTCTATGTACCTACCTTTCACTGTTGATAAAATAATCTAATAAGATCTAAATTAAAATAATAATGAAATTAAAATTGATACCCATGAGTTGCTTTGTGTGTCTCTAACTGGTTTTGTTTGCTTTCCTACTGACCCACCCTTCCAACTAAACTTGTTGAGAGTGTTACAGATGGTCTCATGTAGGTTCTGAGCTTAACCGGAGGTTTGTTTTCAGCCCGTGTTAACTGCATTGATTTTAAGGTGGAGAACTGTGAGTGTGTAGTGACACGGAGGTGTCCCTCATGTTGCATCTCGCACGTCACGTCACTCGCGTCCAGAACAATTTTTCAAACTTAACGAACATCTAGTGTTTTAGAAAAACATGCACAAAAAGCTGTATCTGTGCTATGTGCTATAGTAGCCTAGCACTGCTAACAGCCTCTTCAAGTCATACATATACATTTGGTAATTGTGCCAAAATAATTAACAATCAAGTTTGGTTGAGAAAGAACTTGCAGTTAACATTTATGATAGGCAGAAGTGTATTCTCTGCTGACCGCTACCTCCAAATTCTTTTCACACCGGCCACACTAACACCTGCGCGTCTTCTGTGCCGTCAGTCCGCGCCTCACCTTCGGACAGCATACATGTTTCTACTCTATTCTAGAACAACTCTAGGAACATTTCCGTGCATAATTCCTCCATCCTGATGTTGAACGCGTTACACAAAAATTGTTCTGGATGAACATACATGAACTAGTTGTTGGGTAGTGCAACCCGCGATAGTCCGGCGTGCGTAGTTACATTCTGAATGTTTGTTGCGATCTGTTAGAGACGTTACTGCCACTCAGGGGCGAGGAATGTATGCGAGCGCGGCTGCGGCGGCGCGGGCCTTCGCATACACAGCCAAGATGGCTACGCCGCCATGTTGCTATGTCAAACTTTTTAAAATAATCTTCATGTTCATCTAGTTGACATAGCTCTGTGGAGGTTTTATGTTGCCAAGTGTACTGCCGCCGCCGCGGCCCCGAGATAGTAACGTGCCGCTTTCTGCACTCGGACGTATTGTATCGTTCTAGATGGCTTTTTATGTTAATAGAATAGACAGTGAACATTTTGTATGATATGTGTATATACCGTGTACATATCGCGTACAGCAAACGCTCGGGATATGCTTCTTTCTCTTTCGTCTTGCATGACTAGATTAACGTTTTGAATCTCTGTTCGTTGTATTCACTCATTTACATACAGTTTTATTAATAGTTGGTGTTGCGAAAGAGAAAGAGGCAGAGCGTCGGAGCGAGCACGCGAGTGGTTTGTTAGAATAGACGCTGTTATAGCGCCAGGAACTGGTAATAGGCTGCTGGGGCGGCTGGAGGCCAGATCAGGCAAGGTAATGCGTTTTGGAGCCTAGCCTAGCCAACAATATGCCACAATAAAAGTATTATGTATTCTGTTTATGGACTTAGCATTTGGACATGTCACATCAAGGAAGTAAATGAATGTATGAAATGTATTTAATTTATTACTTAAAGCGTCTGTCAACTAAACTAAATTTGTAGAATGTGCCATTCCTGGTCTACCCTATTTTAACCGTTCAAATCCAAAGTTCATGAACACAAAACACGTTCACCAAAATCGGCTCTGACCAAGAACAGCTTTGCACGAGTTTTCGCGTCTTTTTCTCTGTCGCACATAGGCTCTAAGCTCGTAGGACAGAGAGAGAGACGCAAAGTTTTTCGTTTTCCGGTCGACGGTCGTCCCCGAGCCTGGCGCATTTACCGCATGACACACACCAGGGTTTAAGATGTAATTCACAAAATTGGTGATAAAGGGGTCGTTTGTTTCTATCCCTATAGCTAGATTGTTGCAAGAGCGATAAGGATGGAAATATTTATAGGGACACCGTAGGATCAGGGTTAATTGGCGCGACTTTCAGATTTATGTACCATCCTGGCTGGCATTAGAGCAGCTGCAGCCAGGCGGTACAATGAGGCCATATAAGCTAGGGATCAGTTAAAGCTCGAGCTGTCAGAGTCCTATCACCCATCAGGTTAACTATGGAAATACATAGTGGTAAAAGAAAGGGAAAGGTACTTGGATAGAAACTGCTAAATGAATCATGGCGGTTATTTACTAACATCAACATTTAGCTGTCATGTTCAGGTCTCCATGTCACCAAAATCGTACGTAGCTGCCATGCCGCGTGTTGTGTTGCACTAGAAATCGTTATTAAATCCAGTCGCACCTGTATGTGGCTTCGACATTAACTGAGTAGTCACACCGATTCTTCTCTAGTCTTGGTAAATCCCTTATTAGTTGCGTGAACTTAGGAAATTCGAGTATAGACAAACCATTACGTAACTGTCTTTCGGAAACTCGATGGTTTTCCTAAGCCCTGGTGTGAGCGGTGGGTTTGAGCGGGTTTTGCAAGTGCTTGTATTTTAGTTGATGCCGATGAAATCCGGCGACTGGGGAAGCGGTTCCGCAAGCTGGACTTGGACAACTCTGGCGCGCTGTCCATCGACGAGTTCATGTCGCTGCCTGAGCTGCAGCAGAACCCGCTGGTGCAGCGCGTCATTGATATTTTCGACGCCGACGGCAATGGAGAGGTATGCTACTCGATCAACGCCCTGGGGCCTATTTCTCGAATACTTTTTGACACCTGATGTTAGAAAGGGATTTCCGCTTGTATTACAAGTAACAAGTGTTCGAGAAATAGGCCTCTGACTTTCGAGCTTTCGAATTGAAAAATTTCGGAAGAATCACGCATAAAAGTGTCTCCACAATGTTTGCACGAAATGTATTATCTCGATACCCAAGATATTCCTTTCCATCATTCATATTTCAAAAATACCATTTCTTTGTTTCTGGAGGCCGATCTTTGAGAGTCGTGGACTCGAACTCAAAAAGAGGATGATGAAACTAAACGCACAGAAAAGCATGAAATGCACGAAATGTATAGTTTCGATGCCCGTGATTATTAATTTCTATATTTTATATATCTATAATACCATTTTTTCGTTCCTGACAGAGTTTATAATGTCATGATTCGAGTATTCAACGCTCAAAAATCGGCCCTCACTGAGCTTAAAATGTCACGAGTCTAGTACTGTACTACTAAAAAATTGCCCCTAAACCTCGAACCGCGATGCTCAGATCGGATGCGACATCCTTTCTCAATGGGTTTGGCACTTTGTCTTCTGGTAAATTTGCTGCTAGGTTTATCCTGTATCACCCCTAACGCCCCCATGCCATAACCTGTCAAACAAAATAAATGCTGTCAAATATAACATATAATGGAATGGATAACCGTTTTATAGGGCTAGAGGTTTATCACCCGACCTTAGGCTCGCTGTGACATGGCTGCAATTCTCAAATAACATGAACCAAATAGCTGTTTCAATATATCATAATGAAGTTGGTAAATTACATCGATCACTGATTATGACATGCGATATTCACACTGATAATTGCACACGGGTCAACAATAACAGCGCTTACGGACTTTTTAAATAAAGAATTTCCTGCATCTTATATAATGTCATGAATGTCCATGTTGTAGTTACATGGATGAACATGTTAAGTTCTAGAATTATATCAAAGATTCTTAGGAGCGTTTGTCTCTAAGGCTGTGTCGGCTCCGTTAGGCCTCTACATAGTATATTATCGTAATTATACAAAAGGTAAAATTACAAACGCAAATGGGTCAATATTTTAAACAAATATTGCAGCTTTGGACATGGGTTTCGCCAGTAAATTAATCAAAGATGTCTTCAAAGTTAGTTTAGATTTGAATCAAGTTATTGTCGCGTGGCATAATGAGTAACGGCCTTGATTGTTAGAATACATTGTTGTCGTGCACGAGGGGCATGTTCAACAGGAAAACGTCCAGACAGCACGCGATTCACTGCGGTTAATCATGTCACTATTTCGTGTTTATGAACTATAATAATAAAATCACCCTTTACAAAACGTTGATTAAACGTTTCATTTGTGTTGATAAACTATCCTTTTTAACATGCTTCCAAAAAGGTTCTCAAATCGTCGGACTTTTTTTAATGATTGTTACCACAGACCTTTTTTTTACTGATTAGGAGCGTTTTAAAACTTGTCTAACTTATTGCTTTAGTTTAATAATGTGTCTCGGGCTACCATATAATAACGTGTAACTAGCATAGGGCGGGTTCCTTCTTTGCTCAGAGGTTTTTCTCGGCTCTATGCCTGAGGCGGGGGATTTGGGGAAGGTATTTTATATTTAAGGTTAGGTTTATTTTTAATAACAAGGTTTACTTTAATAATATAATATGCTAGTTTAATAATGATAAAGTGCGAGTGAGGCCTTGTAAACGGAAGGTTCTGTAAATAAGATGACACATTTATGACCGACATTCGATTTTATTGAGTACTCATAGTTCTGAAGTGCATTTAGCATGAAGCTGTGTTCAAGATAAATACGCTTCTAAAGCTTGTGTTAAATGCATATAAGAATAAAGCGTTTAGCTCGTCGTTTGTCTTAGGTACAGTCAGCCAATTTGATTTATGGGCCACTTCGTTACTTGTCACAGTGAAAATCTCTATGAAAAACGCAAAAGATCTTTTATTAACGTCACTGTGACAAGGTTCGAAGTGGCCTAGAAATCAAATTGGTTGACTATACATAAACAGTGTATGTTTGTTATTCCTGAAACTTTATAGTAAGTCTGTAAGAGTTGTGCCCTTATAAAGCAATAATGAGGACTCAACTAGTTACATCATACTAAAATTTCGTGAGTTTCCCCTTTTTCCCTATGTTTGCTGCGGGATCCTTTAAATTTTAAAAATCCTAATTAATCAACCCTAAGGGCAATTTCACTTTTTGGTACACCCAATTAGCATAATTGTCAAATAAAAGTTAAATCGGTGGTCAGTTTAGTGACGATAATTAAGCTTTAAATTTCAATACAATCTACTGTTTTATGTTCAATCCATAAATAATATGTGTTATTGTAATAGAAAAATGCGAATAAAGATGATTTACATAAAGATTTCAAGGTTAATTGTCGTCACTAAACTGACCACTGATTTAACTTTTATTTGACATTTAAGTTAATTGGGTGTCCCTGAAAGTGAAATTGCCCCAGAAACGTCCAAGACAAATCCCTCCCACATTAATAGCTACATGGAGCGTTGGCACACTGCACCTTCACCATTCAAAAGTATTCTTGGCTAAATATAATACTCTAACAATTCAACTAATAGGTACACATTATCGAACAAAGCAATATTAAAAACAGTACAAAGTCAGGTAGTTCAAGTTTCATGGCCTCGGACTGTTTGTTGATAAACAAACGTGACGTCACCGCCGGCGCCCGCGCACCTTATCGCGTCCACTGTGTCACGCGATAACCCGCGCGTAACTGCGTTTGGTAACTCGATTGGCATGGTATCTTATTGTAAGCACGGAAGGCACAAAATTGATTGAGTTTCCAAGTGTTTTTATGGTGGATGAGTTCGCCCATCTGTTATTGTTAGTTACGGGCCAGTCTTTCAGCCTATTTTTATAGGATTTTATTAATATGGATTCGTCACGTTGTCATGTCCAGAAATATGTTAGTCAGATGTCAGGTGTCTGGTAAATATAAGCAATAAATTATGTAAACACTACAATTTTACAATGCCTACTACCTGTGAAATCTTTGCACATAGTTTTAAAACTTACTTTTTACTTACTTAAGTAAGGCGCGATGTTTTCTAAGGTTCTAGTTCCGAAAGGTTTACGGATCGGAAATATTAGGTTTTCTTGTACTTGCCTTTAGGTACAGTCGCCATCAGATATATCGGAGCTGTGGAGGTGGTCACAAATATCGGGCACATGCACTTTATCGCCTTGACAATAGAGGCGTTGTTCAGATATTTGTGACCGATATATCTCCGATATATCTGGTGGCGGCTGTACCTACAGTTCTAACGACTGTCTAGTCGACATTTTTTGGTACTGGGGTTCATTTATTTTTATATATTAAAATAATAGGTACTCTTATTATTTTTTGTGATGTACATATACATATATACTATTTATATTTATAACACTTAAAACCACCGTTTTGATGCATCTAAAGACAGTAGGTAAACATACACTTTTGTGATAACCTATATGTATATCGACTCAATAATGGGTGCCACATTTATTATACAAACTATGCCACTGCTTCCTACAATCGAGAGATTTCGTCTCTGTGCTTTATATGTACTATGTAGAGATATTGACGTGTGATGCCGGCTGACTAGAATAGCACCGCCCCATCTCCCACGGGTGTCGTAAGAGGCGACAAATGGAAAAAGCCTATGCACGGGCAGCAGCGTCCGTCGAAACGCAATCTACAGCTACTGCGGTCGCCAACCCGCCTGCCTAGCGTGGCGACTATGGCAATTACCCCCAAGATGATACAAGTCATATTTGTGGGAGGCCTATGTCCAGCAGTGGACTGCATAAGGGTGAAATGTATATATGTATGATAGAGATATCTGGTGGTCTTCAGGTGGACTTCAAGGAGTTCATCCAGGGAGTGTCCCAGTTCAGCGTGAAGGGCGACAAGCTGTCCAAGCTGCGCTTCGCGTTCCGTATCTACGACATGGACAACGACGGATTCATCTCCAACGGTGAACTCTTCCAGGTGAACTTTATTATTTAAATATAGCTGGATATAGAGTTGGTAGTTTGAGGACAGGCCTGGTGGTCACTACCAGGAAACCGGATTTGAACCCAACACTGTGACCTTGCCTATGAAGCCGCAGGTCTTGGGTTCAGATCCAGTACAGAGCGGAACATATAAATGTTCATATTTGTTCCTTGGTCTTGGGTGTTATCTATGTATAAGTATTTGTATGTTATTACATGTTAGCCGTGCCCCAATAATTTCCGTTTCATTCTATCAGGTTTTAATATGAACATTATGTACAATTTCATTCTTAAGAGCTTCACGCATAATACTACGAGTATTGGTAGAATTTAGGCCATATTTTTATCCGGATCGAAGATGGTTTGATTCCAAATAGGAATAGTTTATAAAAAATGACAGTTATTAAGAAAAAGGACTTGTTTTTTTTAACACTGGTATTTGCATAAGAACGAGAAGACTCATTGAGATTAAAATCGGTTTTCGATACATTCTAGACGTGTTGTCTTCGCTCACGATTTCCGTACGTTTTCTGTTTCTTATCGTAAACTGTAAGAAGCCAGTACCCTTACCATGAGTTGTGACATTGAGGTTTTCGATAACAAGTATCGAATTTACTGTCTGTGCATCTCGCTTGTACTATGTTAGTGCGAATGATCTCGTTCAGCACAGATAGGTACTCGTTATCGAAAACCTCAAAGTTACAACTCATGGTAAGGGTACTGGTTTGCAATATAAGTGTATAGGTACAGTATGGGTATTGAGTAACGTACGCGCTCAAACAATAGCAGCTCATTACAGTCCGGTCGGCCATGTTAGACAAACGGTATTTGAACAATTATGCAAAGATGTTATCTTTACTTGACTTGTTACATCTGCCCTAGTGAAAACGGTATAAGATTAATATTAGTTCTTCGTCACTTATTCCCTTTTTCACTAGAGTCACAGATATTTAACTTAAGCCTTGTAAGAGGCTTTTAAACGTTTCATCCTGGTATCTGTTTAATTATGGGAAATACTAGTACGTAAGTACTTTTAATTTTCCGCAGAAATAAAATGTACTGGAATATCTGAAGGTTCATTTTAAACTTGAAGTTAGGACGAATTTGTGATTTAAACATCGCTGTAATATATTTTTGTTTGTGGTTTCTCTCTATTTATTATCCAAAAAAGGCTCCCTCTATTTAGTTAAAAAGCGGTGGTTAAAACATCTCGTCTTATATTAAAAAAAATGTAACTATTACCTATAGCATTTATTTCATAAGGGTGATGGCACCAATGTTGGACACTTCAAGCTGACAGGCACCAATGATGGACACTTCGTTCTTAATTCAAAAACCATATCGTTATAAATCGAATATGTACTAAGAAATGCACAACACTTTACTCCTTTGAAATAAGCACTAATGTTTCCTTGCCCATTACTGGTGCCGTCACCCTATACAATTTTGCATTAAGAGTGGACAAAGAGTTTTTAACAGAATAAAAAATCACATCTATATTTGTCTGTCAAGCTAAGAACTATTACAAAACGCCATGGTATTTACTAGAGAACATCAAATCCACAGGTCCTGAAAATGATGGTGGGCAACAATCTCAAGGACACACAGCTCCAGCAGATCGTGGACAAGACGATCCTGTTCGCGGACCGCGACGAGGACGGCAAGATCTCCTTCGACGAGTTCTGCTCGGTGGTGGGCAACACGGACATCCACAAAAAGATGGTGGTGGACGTCTAAGTGGACGCGCTGCCGGCTCCGTGTCGTTGCGATCTCTCGCGCCTTCTTTGAGTTTGGACACGGGGCCTCTTGGCCACCACCCGCACTGATACTTTCAAGGTTCTAGTTTCGGTGTTTCCCGATATGAAACCGTAAAACAGAAACGTAACTTATAACAGAATAACCTAGTGAAACTTAAAAGGTACCAGAGTTCTATTGAAATAGATGACATATACTTAAGAAAAAGCGGGTCCACCTATGTCCGAGGCAGGATTTGAACCCGCATCCAGCTTTGATGGCTGATGCCATGACCAATTACAGCGGAACCCGTAGAAATCTCAAGTATATGCAATCTCGTTAACGGTTTGCTATCCGTTGGCTATCTCTTAAGGTGAAGCAGTATGTGCTTGCACTTCTTATCCGAATCACGTCTAATATATCAAAGAGACGGTTAACTCTTAGTCTTAAATGTTTTTAATCTGCGTTTAAATCTGGTTGCAATGAACCTATTGGCGATAAATGTTCGGATTCAAAATGGAAATAGGATCTTGAAAGTTCAGTGCGGTCGGTCGCAGCGTCCCGTTGTAGCTAGAACACTATTCAATTGCGTCGGTCCGGGCTTGTATGATAATTTGGGCCAAATCTGTATCGAGATATAAATGAAAACCAGTGTATATGCAGTTCTCGGATGTGTCCTAATTTGCAGCACTCGTAGCACTGGAAAACGGAACGGTTAAAAAGAAATCTCTTAGTATAATTAGATAAAACCATAACTGTCAGTGGATATTTACCGATATACGTAAATAAATATGATCCGTGAAAGCCGAAGCCGGGCCGAAAGAGTATAAGAAAAATAATTACAATTTACTTTCTTGGAAAACATAAAAAAAAATTGCGTTATTTCTAGTCAGAATCCGAATAGAATTTCAACAATAAAAGAGTGTCTACAGTTTGAATTTACGAGTCAGTTTTGTGATGGTCCATACAAAAAAAAATGTAAGGTGTCACACATCTGACAAAATTATCCGGCCTCTTTAATTATCTGAATGATTCGTGCTTTAAAAGAAAAACTAAATATTTGTTAGAATTTCCCAGAAATCTTAATAGTCTCACTTTTATTCAGAAAATAACTACAAATTAACTCTAGGTTAACCCGTGTAGTTACACGTATGAAATAGGTAACCGGTTACACGCGGACGCCGAGAATTGCGCCATCAGCCCTTGGCCGACGCTCCTATCATTAAATCATTATCGTAACTCTTCCTAGCTCTAAGTAAAACATACATTTTAATAGTTATACGATTACATCATTAGAACTTTTATCATAGTCAACGTGAGTAGATTTTTATTTTATAATTTTGTTGCGGTATATTTTAGTCGGTATTGTTATTTAGTATTTTATTTCTGCAGTAGGTGTCGGTCGAGTCGCAGGCCAGTAGGGCGGCGGCTACGTTACTGTAGTCAGGTGTTAGCGTAGCGAACGGTTTTGGCCGCGATTCTAAATTCCATACAATATTACATGACGCACTAATATACACATAATTCTTGAGGTTATTAACTGTGTCGATTTAAGGCATAATGTAAATTTTTTTCGCCTGTTATGTTATGCTACCGCCACACATTCGCACGAGTAGCGAGGCGAATAACGAGGCGAAACACGAGCACGCATGTGTACGCGGACGTCTCGCTATTCCTCTCGTCCCTCGCATCGCATTTTTGTATAGGCAAAGTTTCGTCGAACGTTTCGACGAATAGCGAGGCGAGTGACGAGCCAGCATGTCTAAACGCGGAGTTATGCTAATTTATATAATTGACAAGTTTCTTATGCCTCAAATCGTCGTAAGAAATCTCAATAAAAATCCTCGTATTTTCAAAATTTTGGTGTTGTCTTGTAGAACATATAAAAATATATTAATATAGGGGACGCCTGGTAATATTGCATGGGTAGTAATATCGGTTACACGGGTAGACTTAAAACTGAGACAGTTAGCTGCACGTTAACAGTGGATATAATCTTTTCGACACTTTGTTATAGACTAGGTAGTGGTCTACCCGTGTACCCGGGTACCCGGGTAGCGCGGTACCCGCATCGCGGCCTTGCCCGCTCAGTATTTACTTCTACTGTACTGTACTACTGATCTTATCGCCTTATCCGAATTTTATACAATTAACTGTAACTTTTTAATGTTAGCTTGTTCTAGTGTCCTTTATTATTGTAATATAAGGATGCAGTTGGTTTGTATGTCTGTGTGTACGCCTCTAACCCATTCTTCCTTCTTCCCATTATGTAACTACACTGACATTTATCAATTTGGTCCTACTTTTTTTTTCTAACATAAAGGAGTGTGGATGTTTCGATAAATGCTTGTGTTAACTGCCAGTATTTCCAGACGGGGTAATTTTGAACCTTTACGGTATTTTGAAATCACTAAAAACAAAATAAAATCGCCCCAAATCTGCTTTAGCCTGCCGATTCGGTACGAAGTGAGCTGTTCGTGATTTTTTAAACAGATATGGTTAACTGAGCGGAAAAGACAAAAATAATCATTTTATCTGATATTTTAATGGTAAATTATATATTTTTAATATCCCTCAAGCTACTTAAATGTTGTCCTCTTGTACTATTCGTTTACTCTCATTCTACTGGTGTTTTTTATTGGTGGATCGACCGAGCCGGAGAGAACACAATTATTTCAGATAATTTAATTTATAAAAATCTCATTACGTTTGCTCTACATTTTGGCCTTTTATTCCAAATATTTGTTTTGAATCTCTTTCTTTACTACGGAATTAGGAAGAGACGCAACACATATTTTTGGGAAAATAGGTCATGTGTGTAGCCGATGAGAGTAAGTCGATGTTTCACAGCTATGCAGAACTATAATTTGTTAAGTAGTACCTATGAAATATTGTAGACACATGAATAGATGTCGCTGTCTATTTCATACTGAGATTGTCGTTTGTCATCATGTCTGACACGCTCTCACAACTGGCTCGTGATATACGAGAAATTGACATCCATCTTGTCCGTTTAGTTGTCATGTGTGACAATATCTTATACTACTACTTAACGTGTCATAATAGTCACAAGTATGAATTATCCACAAATAACAAAACCCTGTTTACTATCTCCTTTCCCCTCCCGCTTCCGTCCTCACCTATCCTTTTCCACAGGTCCTGACCTCCCTGAGGAGCCCCGGCGTGTAGTGACGTCACACTAGTATCACTCGTATTTCGTCCAGTAAAGAGATATTTACAGTTTCCGATTTCCGTTTATCGGCGAGGGTTTATTGTATTAGTTAGACGCGACTCGAGTTTAAATTTTACCAAGTGTACATGTACAAATGAGTGCCATCGAGCTATGGCGTCGCCAGTGCGTTCCGTATCCGTCTCGTTGACGTCCACAATCAAGTTCAATTTGAAATAGACTAGGTCCTATAATGTTGTAACGTTCCATTGTGCCGAATGGTCGAGTAAATTGAGAGCTGTACTAATAACTAATCTAATGGACGAACGAATCATTTTTTTTTAAATTATGTTCCGTTCTCATTCGCACTCGCACTCGGCGCAATGTTGCGTCCTATTTAACTAACAGGAGTTGATTTAGATAAGGGTCAAATCTGTGACGTCGACAAAGACAGCAGACGGAAATATCTTATGGAAATAACAAATGTTATGAATTATGTTATGGTGGTTGGTTAATTCGTTATGTACTTATTTGAGTTTAGGGTATATTTTTTTCTGAAAGATGCAACAGCGATGGACGCATTTCATTGCTGTTGAAGTACAAACGCATGTTTCGGGTTTTCTCGTGAATGTGTCATGTCACGTTAATTGATTAGTAAAACATTATTTATCTCATTTTAAATGCGTTTGGTAGGGTAACGATGAAATTAGCGTTATAAATGGCGTAGTTTAGCAAAAACGATCCGATCCACAAAATTTGAAATGTCTATAAAAATATGTCATTCATTTCAATGCAAAAGAGATTGAACCCTTTTTGCTAAACTTCATTTCTGAGACGTCGACGGGCGAGCGGTCGCACAAATCATCATCTCTAGTCACATCTGTTGTGCATATAATATACTAAATATATAAAATCATGTTATCCATCGTAAGTAGCGTCTTCGGCGCGTCTATAGCATTAAATATAATTAATAAATTCCTTCTATATAAGATTATAAGTATCACAGTTTTAAACAAATGGAATGAGCAATATACGATTTTAAAGCCTTATACAACGGCGGATGTCCAGGTGTTCACGAATGTATCTCAGCTATACATTGGAATAGAAAGTAGCTCGCTAAAATGTCTCTATCATTGACGCGATGTACTTTAATTCAATGAGATAAGGTACACAATGGCCCAGCTAAGTGCAATAAATGTGTTCAAAATGAGTGTAAGGCAAGTGATTAGGTGTGCAGCGGCGCGGGGCGTGCGGCGAGCATGTTAGATGCTAACGTACAGATATCGGAGCTGTGATGGTGGTCACAAATATATGAACATGCACTTTATCGCCTTGACAGGCGTTGATGAGGTATTTGTGACCACCCTACAACAGCGATATATCTGATGGCGACTGTACAGTGTACACATTGCGCAAAACAATTGGAAGCTCGACGCCGCGCCCCGCCGTCCGCTCCGCTCTGGGGCCTATTTCTCGAACACTTGTATTACAAGCGGAAGTCACTTTTTGACACCTGTCATTAGAAAGAGACTTCCATTTGTATTACTAGTGTGAGAAATAGGCCCCTGAGCGTCCACTTAAGCCTTACACTACCAGACATTTTGTCAGCTATTGTCTATTGGAAGCCGGCGCCGCCGGGACGTGATCTGTACTTACCGCGTCGAGTCGTCTGTCGGTAGCATGTCGTGTCCTCTACTCTACTTTCGAGTGGAACTGAATTTAGTTTTTATTAAATTTTCAAATTTCCATGTTCGTTTTATTTATACCTATAAATACTACCATCATTAGAGTAACTGTATCAAATACCGCATTTATGTAACCATGGCGCTACTTGTCAAAAGAAAGTACTGAAATTGCATCACATTTTTAATGCAATTCTACTACGTGTCTTGCTCCTGCACTCAACGTAATTATAATTACTATGACATAAATATAAATGTTCATTCATGGGCAGGTGACCAATAAACTGATTGACAGTTACATATGGCACTGCAGGCATTAATTAAGGAGAATTTCTGTTTTAGATCCTGTTTTTCCCCTTGTATTTCTCTGTGCCAGCCATCCTAATACAATAACAAATAAACATCAAGAAAGAGCAAAAACTTCCTGCTTGCTAGTACAGTTGCCATCAGATATATCGGAGCTGTGGGGGAGGTCACAAATATCTGAACAATGCCTCTATTGTCAAGTGACCTTCCTGCATGGAGGAGGAAAATGGACCGAAATCTGTGGAGAAATCTTGGGGAGGCCTTTGCCGAAGGGCAAACAAATGTCCCTAATCAATAAAGAACCAAAAAATATCAGAATAGAGGCTAATAAATAAAAAATTGTCAAATCATAAAGTGCATGTTTATATATTTGTGACCACCTCCAGTGCATGCTCCAATATATTTGATGGTGACTGTACATAAGACTAAGATTTTGTGAGTAAGATTTTATAGACTAGAGGGAAAATAAGTAAATGCAATACATAATATTTAACAATTTATTTTAATAATCTACTTATATACAATCTAGAGCTAAAACTTAAACAAACCTAGTAGCTATACCGAGGAGCTTAGTGTAATCTGCCCCCTTCGAGTGTGTCCTCTCTTTGAGAATGGTGCGTAGGATAGTAGGGATGGGCACGTGGATTCTGGTCCCTAGTGGCGTACCATTATCATCTATTAGCACAACATTATTGCTGTCAAACTTGGGTACCTTAACATTCTGTGTCTGCTTGAGACCCACTAGTATACCCTTTTTCTTTTGTCCTTTGATTGCCACCATCACTCGGTCACCAATGAAGCCCACTCCTAAAAAGAAAAGGTTTTTTCAATAGTGATACAAAGAGACATGATGATTATAATTGTTTGACACTGCGGATTCTCAGTGCGTAGGCATTTCCTTCACCAGAAAATAAACTTAACTTTGTTTTTATTTTAACTTTGAAAAACTAGATCTTTTATAGTGAGATGACCATCAACCAGTCTGGCTTAGTGCGTAGTGACCCTGCCTATGAAGCTAATGGTACTGGGTTCCCAGTCAGGGAATTTATTTGTGTGAGAACATATTTGTTCCTGAGTCATGGGTGTTTGCTATGTATTTAAGTATTTATCCATTATATTTATCGTCGTCTAGTACCTACAACAAGCCTTACTGAGCTTACCGTTAGGACTAGGTAGATTTGTGTAAGATTGTCCCGAAATATTTATTTATTTTTATTATTTATTTGGTATCTAAGTAAATATTGAAAAGTCATTTTCTTTTGTTAAATGTAGATGTACATACTGAAGAATAGCATGTTTTTAGTACACAAGTATGAATTATAAACAAGGGCTTACGTCTCTTGTTGTAAACGCAAATGATCTTGGGCGGTTTGCCTTCTGCCATGGCTCTCTTGCCAATTTCGGAGTTGTCGACTACGCGCAGTCGGGTTAGCAGCCGCACCTCGCTTAGACTAGCAGTTGTGTGAAACCCGCAGGCCTGCATAGCGGGCATTATTTTATTAATAAGGGTTTTAAACATTATTGAATGTATATAATGTAAATAAATGGAAAAAGTGAGGTTATAATTTTTTGACGTTTGATTGACTTTGACATTAAGACCAGTTGCGTTTTGCTTCTGATTTAAAATAAAAAGATGCGTTCATGGAAAGTTCGAAAATTCGAGGAAATTCCTGTTAATGACTATACTGGCAAGTAGTCTAGATAAACAACGACATGTTTGTTACAAAAACCAAGACAAAAACGTTTTTGTCTTGGTTTCTGTAACGATCAAAAATAAACAGGTAGGATTGGCAAGGAGTAATTCAATGTTTGACGTTTCTGCCAATTATCGAAACGCCCTTAAAAAAAAAATTCACCCCGTTTACCCGTCCTAAATATGGGAAATCAAGAATATTATGTTATGAAGAAGTTGAGTTTGCATATATCGTCATACACAGTATCTTTTAATAAAGAATATGGAATGAAATTTGAAACGGAATGTATAATTTTTTTCACACACAAAAAATTAACGGAATTTTACTTAATTTTTCGTCGGTCTGTTTATTTCCACTTTTTCATGATACATTGGTGATTAATCCTATAACAAAATATTTTTGTTAGTGAACCGCATCCGCATAAAGCTCTGTATCAATTTACAAGGATGCAAATTTTGATAATAATGCGGATTTTCTGCGTTTATAGATGCAATCGCGAATTCGGTAACATTCCTAAACAACATATGTGACCGTCCATAAGAAAAGGTCCCTTATGGCAGTTTCTAGTTACGGAGATATTGGCGTTTTCGTAAAACCGTTCAAAATTTTCATTTTTTAGTTCTATGTAAAATAGTAATATATACAAATAGGGGTACGTTTGTACCTTGGTGTCAGATGTGTACGTTAATTCTTTCTTTATTAAAATTGAGTTCAAAGTTTAGTAGAAAAGGTCCCTTATGGGAAATTGTATACAAAAATGAAAAAGATAAAATAATTAAAATTGTTTACAAGTATTTGTTTACAAATTTTACTTATTTTGTACACTATGTCAGTGGCAAACAAGGATACGGCCGTCCTGATGGTACCTAAGCAGTCACTGCAGCCTATAAATGCGTGCAAATCCATGGGACTCATATCTGATATTATAAACAAGTTTAAGTTACATTCATAAGTATAATAACAAAAAGGGCTTTATGTACCTAAGTACCTACGATCATTTTAAATTTTACATTACGTGTAGGTAATACATTTTTCGACTGACTTCAAAACATCTCTAGACGGCTTCTGCACTAGATGTATTACCTACAAAACGTCAAAAACCTACCTACATGTAGCTACTGTGTGTGGTGAACTCGGCCACAGGAACCGAATACGAAATGATGTTTTCTCAAACATGCAATGAAATATCGTCTTTACATTCCTTATAATAGACTCGGAAGTATGGTTTTTTTAGCGCGGCAAGTGAAAGGGGACGGAAATGGAATTTCATATAAAGGCCTAGGTCAGCAAAGTAACTTTTTTTTCGTTGATTATCCATACTGAGTCAAAGATGGCGGGCGGGTGTCATAGCAAACAGTTAGTTGTGATTTTGCAAATTTCATTCACGCTCGCTCGGCCGTATATACCCACTTGGCCGAAAATCCTCATTTTCCCGGCTTTTGATGTAATGGAGATCAATCAAATAAATTGGTAGTAGTTCCATTTATCGCAATAATTTCATATTCCAACAATGAGAAATAAGGGGTCTGACCGTGATTTTTGACTCCCCCCCCCCTACACACCCCCACCCGGGAAGGTGAGGGGGATCAAAAATCACCTAAAATGTCCTTACGTGATTTATGAATGGTTCCTTAGTGGTAACGGACTGTTAACAGCACAGATATTGTGGTCTCGTTCGGCTTTCGGGATCACTAGGTAGGTACTATGTGAATTATTTAACGTTAACTTTAAATGAAAATTACTCATAACAGATCAATATTTTTAGAAAATTTATAATAACATTTTTTCTTCGGATTGCTGTTTTGATACAAGATTAGCAAATAAATTATGTTAATATTGTGCTGTATTGTAATTATCAATATGTTTTGTCTATGGTTGGTCATAAGGGCCCTTTTCTCAAATGTATGGGAGCGAAATTGTGATTTTTACGTAACTTTGATCGTGTATAAATAAAAAAGTGTGACCTGTAGAATAATAATAAGACTTTTGTGATACTCCTGTGGACTGATTAAAATAGAATTTAGAACATACTATACAAAATTTGTTATTGTTCTAGGAAAGATGTAACTGATAATAATAATCACATTTTAATTAAAAAAAAAAAAATTCGTAGCCTATGTGATTTTTGTTTCTATACTAAAATGTAAGCTCAAATATGTTCTACTATATAAAATGGTTCTGATTACAACATATTAAAGGAAAAGTCGAAAAATATATTTTTAATAGTTTCGTCCATATGAGCGTGTTGCTATTTTCAAAGGCTATTTTTTCATGATCTGGAAGTCACATTAAAAAAACAATAACTGGGTTCCAAAGAAAAAACCCTTGAGATACGAAATCAATCATAATCTATGTAACTTCCAATGGGAACACACTTAAAACAAGTTTCAAACTTCTATTGACGATTTCTCAAAAGTGCAGTTTTAGCATGTGTAAGTTTAATGTTTTTTATAAAAAAAAGTATGGGATATAGAGTCATGATTTTTTTTGTATAAGATAGCTTATTTAATGTAGATTTAGGATATGTGCTTAACTCAATACCTGCCATAAGGGACCTTTAGCCATGGACGGTCACATATTATTTACATGATAAAAGTTGGATTGTTATTCTGCTCACCTTGTGGGGGGCTGCCCGCGTTGCACTTTCCGATTCACTGCCGCCACTACGAAACATCGGTTCTACGTAGGTACAATGTGTCCCGCCCATCAGTTTAGACTTTAGATATCCAGAAGGCTATATCGGTTATTTTGGTAAAAGTTTTTGGGATATCATAAAAAAAAGATAATTATAATAAACATATACTCGTATATACCTCAGCATAAAATCTAAGTAGTTAAGTACACCTGTACTTACATACATATATTTTATTTAGTGTGTACCAAAATTTTATTTCAGAAGTATCTTTTATAGTAGAAAACATATTTATACAATAATCGTTGTTAACAATCATGTATAATACCTTTCACAAGGTAGGTAAACCTGTAACTATAATTACTGACATCCGATACCTACATTTTAAAAACGGATCTTCCTACACAATTTACAAAGACAGAAAAACCTTGCTATTGACGGTATTAATAATCGCGCAATTGAAAGGGGAGCCTTTAAAAGTTATCCGTTCAAAAGGCTTTCATCAAATAATCAATGTCATTATGGCGTCAACCGTATCGCCGTACCATTAGCGATCAAGTCTATAAGGCGTCAATCTTAAACTTCTACAAAGCTTGAATCGGGATTCGATTACTTATTTTTTATTCGGCGATTGAAAGGGTATTGATTACGCGGGGTCATTAGGTGGTGGTGATTAGAGCGAGAGGAAGGAAGTTATTCGAGGCGTTAACGAGAGCAAGCGAGTCGAACTACGAGGGTAACCATTGGTAAGATTTTTTTTGTAAAGTGAAATCTTTGCCATCAGCAAAGGCGTGAACGTCAAAGTTAGAACATTTCGGACATCTTTCTCTTTTACTCCAATTAAGGCATCATGAGAGTGACTGTGACAATCGTTTAAAATGTACGAATATCGATTTTCGCGGTGGCACTACCGTGAAAACCGAAGTTCGAATTTTTCAATCCACGTCTTCCTCTTCTATTTAAATTAAGGCGTAATTAGTAAGTTACGACTTAAAAGTTAATAATACTTTGGCTTTTGTAAGAAAACTTTCGTGGGTCATTGTAACATTTTATAAAATCGGTATTGACATCAAGAGTGGCGCGGGCAGCAACAGCGACACATGCGCGGTAAGGCGTGACTGGCCGGCGACGCGAGAGCGACGAGGCGAACGGATACTCAGCACTCTTAGGGCACTTTATGTTCTCCGAAACATGTCGTGCGAGTGACTAAATAAATGTGAATAAAGCTGTTATTTTTATTTATAATGTTCTTTGTCTTCTTACTTTTGGGACTCTAATATCTACTTTACTTAATTAGATATAGGAATAGATGCATAATTGGTTTTCTTTTAAACAGTAAAATTCGTTCGACTCCTGTTCGCTAGGTAATGACAGTAGGAAGTCGGACTAAAGTCTCGCCTTACGTCATTAGAGGTGTCCCTGCTTCTTGCCGCAGCTTGGGAGATGGTATGACCCGTAGGATTACTTACAACTTTCTTTCTTCCATTCATCCCGTCTTTTTTATCTTATAGTAGCTTTACTCGACAGCTAGGCGAATTTGCTAAAACATTCGTGTTGCGTTTTTTTTTGTTTCATAGTAAATACCTAAATAAATATTACTGTACATCCTTACACAAATTGACTGAACGCCTCGGTAAGCTCAAGAAGGTTTGTGTTGTGGCTAAGTCAACGATATATCAATGAAATAATAAATACATAAATATTTCGGGACAATCTTACACACATCGACCTAGTCCTACGGTAAGCTCAGTAAGGCTTGTGTTGTAGGTACTAGACGACGATATATATAATATATAGATACATATAAATACTTAAATACATAGAAAATACCCGCGACTCTGGAACAAATATCTGTGCTCATCAGACAAATAAATGTCCTGACTGGGATTTGAACCCCAGACCATCGGCTTCATAGGCAGGGTCACTACCCACTAGGCCAGACCGGTCATCAATTATACAAATACTTAACTAAATAGAACACTAATGACTCGGAAACAAATATCTGTGCACATCTTACGGGGATTTGAACCCAGGACCATCGGCTTCATAGGCAGATTTGACGTCAGAGTAAAAAAATACGAATATTTGGACTAATCGAAGTGTGTGTAAAAACAGTTGTAAACCCGATATTTTATCAATTTACAATCGTCAAAGCATTTTGTCGTTTACAATTGTCTATTTCGTCTAACCTTAGGAAGGTAAGAGACTTCCTAAGAAAAAAATACCCGCCTAACACCTAATAGTGGCGACGGGTAATGTATTTATAACAGTTGGTTGTGGAAAAAGAGTGAAAACTTCTGTCACAACGGTTGCAATTCGCAGTTGCATAAACAGCCGGAAGGAAAAACGTGTAAAGTAGTTAAATAATTTCTCATGTAAAACAAGTAAAAGGGATTATACCGCGTATAGGAATGAATTTTAAATAAGTATACGCGAAATAATCCTTTTCAGTTGTTTTATTCCATGCATAATTATCGTGGCAACCGAAGTCAATATTAAATACTTTCTGCCTACTGATCTAATGAATTCCTAAATCAAATAGTAGCTAGGTCTATTCCAATGATAACTCCTATTGAAGACCAGAACCTTACCCGTAAACCTTCTGCCCTGGACCCCAAGACGTCGCATCCGGGCCATTGTGCCGCTGTCCAAACACCAGATCCATTACACCAACACCTGTGATTTGTGACCCTTATTCTTATAGCTATAAGGGCGAGGTTGCGGTTTCTGTCTTCGTATTGTCAAAATTTTATAGCTTGATAGAATGCCGTAAGTGTATTATCAGTGTTTAGGCACTTAAGACATTTTAATTATTAAGTGTTGAGTATTGTATTTATTTTGAAGGCGCGTTAGTGCTTTCTTTTTTCGTATTGTTAATTTGTAGATTCAGTTAAAGAATGTCATTGCCGTGTACATAATTTTGAGCCGCTTAAGTCATTTATGTTCGGTGTTAAGAGTATTGTCCGTGGTACAATTGTGCTGATATTCGTGTCAAAACGAAGGCTTTTAGAGCAGTATCGACGCGTCTCGGGTGTCTGTCTGTTTTGCTGTAGTTGTTTGTAGTGACAGCTGTCTAAGCAGAATTGACATGTCTATTCCGTGCTCTATTGTGCGATGATAATTGACGAAACCTTATTTTCTAATGGCCCGTTTCGTGGTTATATTTATATTGCCTATGGGTTTCTGTAAACTCTTTACTCCGCGTTTAGACATGCTGGCTCGTCACTCGCCTCGCTATTCGTCGAAACGTTCGACGAGATTTTGCCTATACAAAACCGCGAGGCGAGGTGCGAGAGGAATAGTGAGACGTCCGTGTACACATGCGTGCTCGCGTTTCGCCTCGGCATTCGCCTCGCTACTCGCGCGAATGTCTGCCGGCAGCATTAGGATTTAAGTGTCCGTGGCAGTTATAGTTTTGTCAATGACACTTACGGTGTCGGGTATAATCCTTACCCAGCATGTTTTTTAATCCACCAATACTAACTTAATTCCTACAACAATACTAATTTAACGCTATGACGTTTTCATTATTTTTTAATTGCGTATTTATTTCATGATGATGATTTATATACTGCCTACTAACTACATACTTTGACAAATAATAAGAACGTAGGTACTTAACTACTTTCCACAAGAGGAAAAGATACCTAATTAACTATACCTAATTAGTTATATACCTAGATTTTGTTTCGCTCTCATAATATATTGAAAAAGGCGAGGAAAGAGGTTGATTGTCTCTTGTCTTTACTGGAAACTGGACTGGCCATTTTTTATATAATACGAGTAGCTTTCGGCTGTTCCACCCATGGTTTTTTAATGGTGATTTAAAACAGCTTTGGCTGTTTTTATTTTGTATCCCAAATTTCTTTACGGGTGGTTAAGTTTTGTAGGAGGAAACAGTCGAAAGCAAAACCAATGACATTCTTGTACAGGATTTTTCGTTGAAGCTGCGGTATTGAAGCTGTAGTTGTAAGTAGTTGAAGCTGAAGCTTCGCTAGCCAGTGCGACAGATATATTCGTCTAAAAATATAAAATATGAACAAGGGCTGTGCTACAGTTTCCTCTTGAGATCCTCATATTCACCTTTTGTATGTGTGCGTTTATTTTCATACTCTATTGTTTTTCACTTTATTCTAAAAAGGCTGAATAGTAAGTGAATTTAAAATTCAGAAAGAATGAAAAAAAAATTAAATGTATTATTTTATTATTAGGAGCGGTAAATTTTTATGTACTGTAATACGTGTATTTACTACGTATTTTTATGTTGTTCAAAATAATTATAGGTACTTAAAATAATAGCTACTGCTGTTCTTCTATTGCTAATATAATTCCTTCGCTGAATCCTAGCATACTTAGTCTGAAAAGAAAGAAAATGGGTGCAGGTACTATTAGTATTGCGTAGAAAAAGTACAAATAAGGGTTAATTTGAGTAGGTATACCTCTTTGAGTGACAGTTGAAACGTGACTTATCATCGATCTGCCATTCCAATACATTATTTGTGTCGCTTAACTTCAAACTCAGGTAAATCCACTCTGCTATTAAGGTTGATTCTTTTTCAGATTATTATAAATTTTTGTTGGATAATCAGTCTTAAAACAGAATGTATTTACCCGAGTTTGAACTTAAGCGACACATTTTTCGTTTCTATTGCGTTTCTACAATCGATTGTGGCATCTCGGCTACGGCCCCGGGAATTGATACAAAGGTACCTAGTGTATAAATATAAATTAGACAGTAAGAGGTTAGATTTATATTGACAACTTGATTAGCCAATTCTACATGTCAGTATCTGTTGCCGACGGCAAGGATGGTTGATCTGCAGGTAATTTACAAAGCTGAGCTGCCAATCCGACATAGATGGAAAATAAAAATACTTAAATACTTTTCTCCTCTAGTAAATAGGTATTTGACTTGCCTTACCCCTTAATTTGGCAAAAAAACATGCATTCCAGCCTCAGCAGACGTGAATATCCTAAAAAATATAATAAAAAAAATATCAAAAAGATATCTGTATCCTATTCTGATAGGGGTACATTTCCAAATGAAGGGTTAATATGATAATAGCAATTTCGTAGTCTACAGTGCTTCATACCATGTATTTTTAATTATTATTTGGGTCGTAAATATCATAATATATTAAGGACAGATAATATTATCATCTCTGCAGGACTAATCTGACTCCAATTTAACTTATTCATGGTAGCAAGTTTAAATACTTATTTTATTTAAGAAAACAGCACTATAAAAGTATTGCTGCGAAAATCTAGCTAGCTTTAGCTGTATTTCTGCGAAAATCTAGCTAGCATTATTTGATTGATCATTTCAGCCGTAAGTGGGAGCAGTGCATGCCTACTGCCGGACATATGACTTGTATCATCTTTAGTTTCCATAGTCGCTAAGCTTGGCAGGTTGGTTGGCGACCGCAGTAGTTGTCGATTCTGTTGTCCATTCGTCGGTTTTTTCTATTACATGATTTTTAGTGGTACAATATAGTTTAATAGTCTACTTTAGGTTGAATGGTTTATAAACATTGTAATCTTTTGTGTTTGTGACTCCTGTGATTAACAGTTTCTTTGCATATATTGGTTACGTGTTTGTCACCCAATAAGACTGAGGAGGAAATGGCTTCTTTGCGAGGTTGAATTCATTGAAAAAATAAATTAGGGCTGGGATCCTTAATTTTTATTATGCTTTCAGAAAATGTTTCAATTTTGACTCCTTGACATGGCAATCAATTAATTTATTGCTGTTATGGTGTCAGGTTTTTGCAACGGCACATGCCTTAGTTTTCCATTAAAGTAAACACACAGTTACTTTTGGTACCTAACATTTTCTTACAGGTAGACTGCTCCTTCGACATTACCGATCACAAAAATTAAAATAACAAATAAAAAGCTGAAGAGAAAGTTATTTATATATTAGAGAAGTTAATACTTATGTTCTTCGGTAAAATCATATATTAATGACATTAAAAAAAAAAAAGAAAATAATACGGGTAAAAAACCCAGCAAAGTCAGTGTAGCGTAAAGTGTCGATGCGTTTCAATCACCAAATGGATCCATTAATTAGCAGGTGTGGTGTCTCGGGAGGGTGGTCATCAATTAGTCCGCGTTTTTGCCGCCATTTTGGAAGAGGTGGCGAATCAAATAATGGGGAAATAATTTAATCAGTGGCTCACCGCGGGGTTGTGGGCCTTGTGGGGTGCCCGGAAGGTGCAGATTGGCGTGCGCGAGCGGGCAAGGGGAGGTGAAAAAAGCGTGTGGTTGTCGCGGCGTGTGAGACGCCTTAATAGGTGACGCCGCCCTCCGCGCCCTTCCGGGACTCACCCGAAAGTTGCACCTGGACGTTACAGTGTTCGAGTATTTAAAATTAAGTATCTTAAAATACAGATTCCATAAGTGGGCAGAGTTGTTGAAATGGTATTTTGGAACGTTTGGTTTCTGATCTCGCATTAACCCGTTACTTGTGTTTTGTAAGTAGTTTTCACACTTCTGATGCGGGTAGTAAGTAGTAGAGCAAGTTCAACTTGATACAGATATTGGCAAATAGTGATGATTTCTATAGTCTATCACCATCTACCACATAAAAATCGGCCAAGTGCGCGTCGGACCACGTATATTGAAGGGTTCCGTAACTGTATTTTCAAAAGGTCGTGTCAGCCCATGGAAAAAGAAGATAACTTGAGAACGTCATAACCGATAATATTCAAATAATTATTATTGGAAATATATGCAATGACGTATATTCTTGAAATGTTCAAAAATTACAGGGAGGCATTTAGTTACAAGGACGGACACACTTGACGAAACTGATATGACATCCAAACCTTCAAGAAAAGAGCGTATAGGGATCTTAAAGGCCGGCAACGTACTTGTGACTCCTCTGGTGTTGCGAGTGTCCATGGGCGGCGGTAGTTGCTTACCATCAGGCAATCCGTCTGCTCGTTTGCCTCCTATATCATAAAAAAAAACTACCAAATTACGTGTTACAATTCGGAACTTTCATATTCATAACAAATATATAAAATGTACGTTTTAGGGTTATAATTTTAAGTAAAATATCTACCAACATTTATTTCTGTCCATTATCTCTTTAAAGAAACAAGTTTATAATATTTTATGAATTATAAATACCGCTTCGAGTGATCTTGTCTACATTATTTTTCTTTCAATGGCGTTT
This sequence comes from Grapholita molesta, assembly GCA_022674325.2. Classification (NCBI taxonomy): domain Eukaryota; kingdom Metazoa; phylum Arthropoda; class Insecta; order Lepidoptera; family Tortricidae; genus Grapholita; species Grapholita molesta. Next base: position 12,619,453 of record CP053135.2, on the reverse strand, counting down.
TCTAAGATAAGGTGTTAGGAATACGCAGATACAATTTTTTTGATCCGTTTTTTTATATCACAAATTAACCTAATTTTTTTCTTTCTTTCCCAAGTCAGAAAATGATAGGTATTGAATATGATCTACTTGAACGGATCCCCAGTATTTTTATGACATTTTGTATAAGCGATTTTGTCAGGGCTACGATTGTTAACTCTAACAGTCACACACTCGCCAACAAACTGCTTTGGCAGTTTGGCAGGAAATGTATGTATTGTAAATGTTGTGTACATATATTTCAGACGTACCTACCTATGCAGTCTACTGCTGGACATAGGCCTCCCACAAGTATGACTTGTATCATCTTGGGGGTAGTTGCCATAGTCGCCACGCTTGGCAGGCGGATTGGCGACCGCAGTAGCTGTAGATTGGGTTTTGACGGACGCTGCTGCCCGTCCATAGGATTTTTCCCTTTGTCGCCTCTTACGACACCCGCGGGAGGAGATGGGGTGGTGCTATTCTAGTCATTCTAGCAAGAATGTTGTGTACTAGGTACATTAAAAAATAAAAATAAAAAAAACTCGGCGTCTCGTTCGGGAAGTGCCCTCGCGGATCTCCCACTAGGGCCCCTCGCACTTTTGCACCCGCAAATTCAAATGAAATTGCATAATTCGCGGGCCCCGGGGGGTGAGGCGCGGGGGGAGGGGACCGAGACGTTTTTTGTGCCTAATGAAGTCCATTTAAGGCGCTGTATGCAACCTTATAAATACTGTTCATAGGGTGTCATTTAATTTTACGGAAAAATTACTTTCATGGAAATATAATGTTAGTAATTATGCTATTAGAAAATTTAATTTTGGGGGATTTAAAAAGGGAGAAACAATGTTCTTGGAGAATGTTTATAAATGAAATCGGAAATTGAATCCGCAATTTTATTTATCTAACTATTTCATTAATTGTATAGAAGCGGGTAACTCACGATTTATAAGTTGAATATTGCTCGACATGTTTCACTTCGAAACGAGGAGCATAATCATGAGCCGTTTGCGTTGGCTAACCGACGGGAGTTACCCGCTTCTATACAATTAATATGTTTGAATCTGACGTTAGTTTTGTGTTTGACATTACCTATATCATTGTTTAATGTGCTGGTATTATTTTAATTTAGGTAGGTAGTAAAGTATGTAGGATTTACGTTTACTTTAAAGGAAAATTATTTTCTAATAATTTCTTTTAAAAATTACTCTCTCGCGCTATTTTTTTAAATATTCTATAAACAAGTTCAATGAATGAATTAGCAATAGAAGCGCCGGTGGCTTAGCGGTAAGAGCGTGCGACTTGCAATCCTCTGGATGAATCACGGGTTCTAACCCCGGCGTACCAATCCGTTTTTCAGTAGAAAAATATGATTTGATAAATGCCAGTCGCTTTTCGATGAAAGAAAACGTCGTGACGAAGCGGAAATAATCCGAATAAGGCCAAGTTTACCTTTTAGGTTGGAAGGTTAGTAGCACTAGCTTTCGTAAAAACTAGTGTCCACGCGAACAAACGGACCTCAGTCTCCCTTGAGCCGCGACAAAATTCCGGGATAAGGCGAGATGAAGGACCTAAGAGAAGTTTAGAAAATTCCCAATCAAAGGTGCGAACACACCGCTGCTTAAAAACGGCGACGGAACGGAATCGGTGTGACTCGTAGTATCCGTATGGTTTTTATTTTACCGCACGCTCGTCACACCGCCGCTGTATAGGTAGGCAGTTTCTGTTAATGTATATGTCATGGATCAAGTGAAAACTTGGGTATTATTGAAAATGCCCGGGCATTAGGAAAAACGCCCAATATCAGAGGGCAATTTCATTATAAATATTCAAATTATTAAGTTGACCGGGCATTATTAATAATGTCTATCACCTATTGGGCAGAATACTAAGCTAACAATATCGACCAAATGACAGATGAGTTATTATACATAATGCTCAGGCATACATTTTTGAGAAAACCCCCGGTCCATCATTTTTTTCATACAATTAGTACTGAGCTTGGACAATTCATATTGGGGCAAAACAGAAATTCAGTCCCAGAGTCACCGGTAGGTACGACGACGAGCGAAGCGAGGAGGAGTTTTAGGTTTTTTGCGTTCACAACACAGCCGTCTCACTGAGAAAAAAAAATTCAGTTTAACACGTGTCACGAGTTTGTTTCTCTCCTCCACCAAATTGCTCAATGACGATGTAGCAGTATTCATAATGACCAGACAATGTGATAAATATTGAAGTTTAGCTTGTCACTTGCCACTTGGTCCAGTATAGCCAGTCATTATTCATAATGCCCGGGCATTACAAATAATACCCGTCCTTATCACTTGGTCCATAACATAATATATACCTTCATGTCTACCGATGACGACCGCTCTGGCCTAGTGGGTAGTGACCCTGCCTATGAAGCCGATGGTCCTGGGTTCGATTCCCAGTCAGGGCATTTACTTGTGATGAGCACAGATATTTGTTCTTGAGTCATGGGTGTTTTCTATGTATTTAAGTATTTATATGTATCTATCTATTATATATATCGTCGTCTAGTACCTACAACACAAGCCTTACTGAGCTTACCGTAGGACTAGGTCGATTTGTGTCAGATTGTCCGGAAATATTTATTTATTTATTTATGTCTAATTTAAAGGATGACAATTGACAGGATTGACAATTTAATTGAAAGGGGAGACGAGTGGTTGTTGGTGGTTGGTTGTGTTGGTGCAGAGGCAAGGTCTTTTTTTAAGGAGATAGGTAGTAGGTTGCGAAACAGAGGGCTTTTTCCCCACTCCGGCTCATTCCTAGAGCAAAGGTTAGCGTGGAAACACAGCGAGTGTCCTGGGCACCTTTGCGCCTGGAGCAGGCGGGTTATTTGACTTAATATGATTGTGTTCGTTTTTTGTGTATTATTGTGTTTAAAGGATGTCCATTTTCCAGCATCCTTGGTATCTTAATGGCCTGTTTTTAGCTTTAACCTATAGTACTTAAGTGGTTATTGTAATGCATAGCTTAGCAGTATTTTATTTGACAATAAAGCCTTTGATATTTAAATCGAAAGAAAAAAAAAAAATTGACTCGCAGCGGGACTCGAACCCACAACCACTGGATCACTAGCCCAGTGCACTACCAATTGTGCTATCCGAGTACCGCTGCGAGTCAATTTTTTTTATTTTTCTTTCGATTTAAATATCGAAGATATTCGCTAGCAGGCGTTTCTGTATACCTAATAAAAAATAATAAAGCCTTTGTTATTTAAATGAATCAAAAAATATAAATTATACTATTTTAATATTACAGCAAATAGAATGACGATGCCAGTAATGGACAAGAAGCCAATCATAAATATTAGTTCTGATTTCAAAGGACTAAAGTGTTGTGCATTGGTAAAGAATTTACAACCCTTTGAATTTTGAACATACCTACTACTAAGTTTCCATCTTTGGTTCCTGTCAGCTGAAAGTGCCCAACATTGGTGCTATCACACTATATGATAATTAACTGCTTGCCATACAAAATGGAGAAACTTTAGAAAGGGTAAAAGTGCCATATAACTTGTATGAATCCTGATACGAGTTATAGGATTCCATACCTCAAAAAGCTACTAATAACGTGACCCTAATACTAAGACTCCAAATATCTGTGTGTCTGTCTCACTGTCTGCCAGCGGACTATATCTCATGAACCGTGAATATTTGATATATGCTGTTTCTTGACAGTCAGAATATATTATAAAATAAGTGTTTAACGGGGGCCCATGCACCAAACGTAATTTAATAATAGCTGGCTAATTGATAAATGGTTGCATAGTAATTATCAAATAATAGTAGAAGAAATGTGGCACCACGTTCTAGCTACTAACATGCTTGGTTGGTGACATATTCTGAAAGGGACATTATCGCTCTACCACAAATATGTATATTTTGTGTATTTAGATGCCGTAAAACTGATCTTTCTACTCGCCGACTTTAATCTGCTAATTACGAGTAGGTACAGAACTATATTAAGATTATCTTTTCCACCTCAGATTGTTTATGATACATCCAACTCAACTATAATATTCATTACGTTACGCTCCAGACAACTATAATAATTTCAAAAATAGAACTTCATACAATTTGTATACTAATTTGCGAGACCTGGCAAATCACCAGAAACTTACCAGAAGTTTACCAGAAACTTACAGAAGTTTCTATCATTGTTGCCGGAAAAGTCAAAGGGTCTGGACAACAAAACTTATAGTAATTTTATGACATGGCAGACCGAGAACGACATTTATAATTCTTATATTCTCACAATATTGACTCTTTGTTACTTTATTTAACTCGTAGAACAAGTATTGTAGGTATACAATCGTGTTATAATATAATCAAGCGTTTCAATCTCGTACCTTACTTAGGTCCCTACTCGACTACAACACGGACAACACGGTACTCGACTGAAAAGCTTTCTATTATAACACGATTGTATAAAATACTATTTTAAGAGTGACCAATGGCAACGAGTGACATAAAATAGTTGATTGAGCCAAAAAAAGATATATTAGGTACCTACCCGCCTGAATAGATTATTACCGGGAAGAAAATCGGTGGATCTAATTTTTATAAAACAAATATTTGATGTATTATTAAAATCTTAAACGCTTACAAGAAAACATATCAACACAGGTTCATAAAATACAAGATAATTATATATAAACAAAAGACTAGTTACACAAAATATGATATGCCTTTGATATATTTTCTTACCTGATATTTATTTACAGAAATTACAATCATATCATGATGATTAAAACTATTTAACTAGTTACAGTAGGTATAAAATCTAAAAAAGGCCATTGAGGCATTGTACCAAGGATCCTGGCGGCATTTCCTCGTTGTATCGCAATGCTGATTAATTACTTAATTCTTACCTTAACTGTGTCATTGAAGTAATCAGTAACTATAGGTACGGCCACTTGTTCCTTGTCACAGTGAAAATCTATATGAAAGACGCAAAAGATCTCTTATTAACGTCAATGTGACAAGGTTCGAAGTGGCCTAGAAATCAAATTGGTTGACTATACATTGAAAATATGAATGTTAAACGGTTCAGTTATAGTTTATGGATTGGGCCATGCAGTTTGTGTGTCATTTAATTCTATAGGTACTTGGTAATCATCTTCCTCGCATTGTCCCGACATTTTGCCACAGCTCATGGGAGCCCTTACCATGATTTGTGACATTGACGTTTTGGATAACGAGTATCGAGTTTACTATCTGTGCATCTCGCTTGTACTATTTTAGTGCGAATGAGATGCACAGATAGTAAACTCGATACTCGTTATCGAAAACGGCAATGTCACAACTCATGGTAAGGGTACTGGGGGGCGATTTTTGAGCGTCGACTACTCGACTCGTGACATTTTAAACTGTGTTAGAAACGAAGAGATGGTATTTTAAAAACATGAATAATCATGAAAACTATATATTTTGTGCAAAAATAACGGTGGGAAACTATACTGTGCGATTATTTTCGTCCTCGAAGTTTTTTTTATGACATAGGCGGCGGCAAACGAGCAGATGGATTGCCTGATGGTAAGCAATTACCGTCGCCCATGGGCACCCGCAACACCAGGGGGTCCCAAGAGCGTTGCCAGCATTAAAGGGGGATTGGAGCTCTGGGAACCTTACTCACCACCAGGAACACAACACTACATACCTGAAAGATAGCAGTGCTATTATGGCTGTGGTCTTCTCCAGGAGGAGGTACTTCCGCAGTTGGGCTGCTCCAGATTCAAGCGCGATGGTACTTCGCTGCGCCCTACCTTTCATTGTTGGACGTAGTTTACTATACATTTTGTGCTAAAATAACGGTGAAATACTATTGTGTTTATTACTATCGTCCTCAAAGTTTTTTAAGTTCGAGTGCACGACTGTCAAAAATCGGCCTCCTGGAATCATCACTTGGCAACTACATCCGTAGGTACTAGTTTTACGAAAGAGACTGACTGACTTTTTAACCCAGAGGGTAAAGTAAGGCCTTATTGGGATTAATCCGCTTTCCTTGCGATGTTTTCCTTCACTAGTAAATATTAAATGTTAATTCATACATACGTTCCGAATTACTCATTGGTATGAGCCGGAGTTTAAACCGGGTGCCAGGTACCGAGTCGGTAAGAGCGTGCTCTTACAGTTAGGCCGCCAGCGTTTGAAAATTATACTAAATCATCTAAATTTGTAATTGTAGCTATATATATTTTTCTAGGTCACGAGAATCGCTTATTTTTTTTACATAAATCATATTATTTTATTTGTTGAACACAGGTGTGTACAGTCAGCGTCATATAGTTGGTAGCATCCAAAGTACTCAAAAAGTTCGGTACACCATAGAATTTGCATGGTGTACCGAACTATTTGAGTACTTTGAATACAATAGCGTCTCTTAAATGTATCAAACAGTAAGTATCACTGTGTTCCACCATGTGGCATACAAATATATATAGAAAACATGTAGTGTCCAGATATATTATCTATTTAATTAACTAAATAAAGGCACAAATAACCCAAACCAAATACATTTATATAAACTTAAAATTACAAAGTAACAAAGTTTCCAGAGCTCGACAAATACTCTTGGATAGAGTAGGTAGTATGTATGTTAGCCGTGTGACGCTGGCTGACTAGAATAGCAGTACCCCATCTCTTCCCGCGGGTGTCGTAAGAGGCGACAAAGGGGAAAATCCTACGGACGGGCAGCAGCGTATGTCGAAACCCGATCTACATCTACTGCGGTCGCCAGCCCGGCTGCCAAGCGTGGCGATTATGGCAACTACTCCCCAAGATGATACAAGTCATATTTGTGGGAGGCCTATGGGACCATACGGCTGAAATTTAGAGTCGTATGCTTTGTTCACGAAAAAATTAAATAACATTTTTTTATATAACAATGTAGTTTACTGCATTAATAAACAAAAAACCAAAAAAAAAAAAAATATTCCCAAGACGACCTCGCTATTTTGATTTGAGGTTCAACCGGAAAATCCAACAAAATCTTCCATTAATACAGATGTAGTGAATAATCCTTTCCTATCGGCAAAATTCGTAACAACGATAACACCCGAATGGTCTATGAATTATTGTATTATTAAATTACGTGTAGGTATCAAATAAATCGCATACTTTATTTATCAATGTCAAATGTCAAACTGCCCGTTTGACGTATATTACACTGAGATGTTAAAACCACCACGATTCTATCATATAAAGAATTCGTTAGGTAAACAAAAATATAACTAGTTACCGAGGACGTTTTATTTCAATAAAACGCACTGATTGGGACACGGTTGGGATGATCTAATGATTCTATAAGGATTGGAACCCAAAAAGTCTAACTATAAGTCAAAACTACAGTAGGATTTTGCAGACCTTTTTTAATAACAATAAATTTTTGTAATTAATTAAAAATACTATGACATAACAAAAAAGACAACTCAACACAACAAAACAAACCAGCAGAGAAATTTATATAAATAAATATGATTTTCTGATTGGATGAACGTACTTACTTGTTTGTATATCAAATGGAAATTATACACTAATCGGCGTATAACGTTGTAGTCAAAATCGTCAAGACCTAGACAAAATAATTTATTTGGTCTACCCAACTTTGCCGACTTCGGACTATTGGAGGTAGATTGATTCGCAGGCTTGCCGATCTAAACGTTTCCCTTTTCTTAGTGCTTTCGGCATGTCTGTTATAAATTGTTAATGTGGATCGAATATAATCAATGTTTATTATTTACAAAATTGACAGACAAGAGTGACATGTAAAAAGTCTATCAAAATATAGGTGGCCTGCATTAATACACGAGTCCATGAAGTTTATCACAAAATCTAACATAAATATCAACAAAATATTTCTGTGGTATTAACTACTCTATATAGATAGTTCCTCTTGCAATGCGACCGTTCCCTACGTTGTCTCGATGGGTACTGAGTGCGAGTGAAGTAGTAAGACAAAAACGAACATTTCCGAGAAAATACGAAAGGAAAGGATTATTCACTACATCTGTACATTAATAAGATTCTGACAGTACACATTGACGTGATGCGAATGACAGTTACAAGCCAACACTGTCTATTATTGATAATATTCCCTGATATTAACCCTTTCATTTATATTTTGTTTTAAAATGATACAATCAATAGAGCGTTATAGGTGAAAAACTTAGGTAAAGCTCCTGGCCTATGTAGTAGTAACGTGTCTATATATGCATGTCGGTGTTCTACTATATTCTAATTTTGACGTAAGTTAAGTTTTTCACTTATACTAGTTACAGATACAAACAACCTAAACGCTAAAACTAAAGAAAAAATAATAATTGAGAGCATTCCGTAAAAGTAGCTCTACGTGGGATTTTAGGGTTTGTCCAAAGGCTAAGACAGCCTACATATAACTTAAGTGGTTTAACCATTACGTACTAGCCATCTTTACTATAAATTATGGTTTTATTATGACCCAGTGAAATGCCTTACGCATACCAATACATAACAAGAGGCCCCCGGGATGGAGCCAGTTCTAACGCATGAGTTATGTAGCACTCTCCGCTGAATCGCTCCGACTTAATTATCCATTAAAATACTGGGAATTCGCCATCACAGTGCCTTAGTGGTTGTACCACGCGGTCGCAGAGCATTTTGCTGCGACACCACCGACACCAGCGCCCTAGGGCGCACCCTAACCGCAATAAGGCATGCTATAGCATAAGCAGCGTGCCTTCCCGCACCAGCCTCCAAGTTCCCCGAGGAGGCCAGGGACCTCTAAGGGACCCACCTTCACTGCGACCTAGTTATGGGTAGCACCCTACCAAATGGGATCTGCCAACTGGCACGCTGTCCGCAGGGCCCCCCAAAGGGCTGACACTGATTTAACTTTCTGTACACACAAGGCCGTAGGAGGACCGAGGCCCAAACTGCTGCCGCCCTCACCTGCCGCGTCTTTGAAGCGAACTCATTCCCAGAAATCTTCTTGATGCGGTTGATATCCTTCTTATATCAAAAACAGTAGAGGAAGTGAAGGTGGTTCGATTGAGGGTGACGTAGCCTATAGAATTAATATTGGCTGGCGAAAGTGGCGTTGCCTAACAGAGTGTTCTTGTAGTGTGTATCTCTGGTAAGTATATAAAACCGCTGTCTGGACGGCATTGTTATATCGAACACGTACGTGGAACGTTAAAAGTAGTCAATGTCATCGAAAAGTTGAAATTATGTCGTCTATTGACACGTCATGCGCGTGGGAGTATAAGTATAAGTAAGGGAGGGATAAGTTATAAGTCACTTCAATAAGCATAGCGGAAATACTTTGTCAAAATAAACATTAACATTTGTAGAACACGGCAAGAGCGAGCGACTTGCAATCTAGTAGTCGTAGGTCAAAACCCCGATTCGTACCAATGAGCTTTTCGGAACTTATGTACGAAATATCAATTCACTTTTCGGAAAACATCGTGACGAAAGCGGTCTAATCCCAATAAGGCCAAATTTACCCTCTGGGTTGAAACGTCAGATAGCAGTAGGTACCTTTTGTGTAGTGCCCGCGCCAATGCCTGGGATTTGTAGCCAAACGAACTCCAGGCTCCCAGCACTAGCCGTGGCAAAATGTCGGGATAACGCGAGGAAGATGCAGATTGAAAATTTTCGCATGAAAACTTTTCCACATTTATTCTAAAGCCATTTAGTTAGTCCTGTTAGTTAAGAACGAAACCTGTTGCGGATTTCATTATTGGTTTGTACGAAGCGAAGCCTGTTGCGGATTTGCATTTGTAGTCCACATGAGGAAGCCTGTATTGCGGTTCCGAAGCCTGAATATCAATATCCATGGCACATGCTGTATTGCTACAGACCCCAAAAATGTATGTTTATGTAAAATTAACGTCAAATTAAGCCACCGTCACATGTTTATAAGTTTGCCCTGCAAAAATAAATTGTTCAATTATTAAATATAGTCTTTATTGCTGTTCCTTTCCTTACGATTAATATATGCCTACTTACTAAAAAAAACTAACTAAATTGATTTAATCTAATCTGATTTAACGTTTTCTTTATTATTTCTGTGGAACAGTTTGTCTATCGACAAAAGCCTCATCTAAAAACTTCCACGTATTCCAAACAAAGTCGCTAAAACAAAATAAAAATTATCCAGAACGGTTCTGACGCATATATAATTTTCAAAATGATTATATTAAGTTGAAAGACCTAATTGAAAATATTGCAAATAGTGATTGGTTAAACAAGCATTAATTTCTCGTGATTGATAATGTTAATTGGATATCAATGACTGATTATTTGAATATACGAAACCATAATAGTTGACGAAGCTGGATATTGGGAATTATATATGGTAATAATTATGGTTCTGTTATTATCAGTGATCGTAATATGAGAGCAAAACTCATTGAAGTGCCTAGGTTGTTATTTATTGTCATAAGTTATCTTAATTTAGATAGCATTTAAATATAAAATAAATATTGCAATAAAATAAGCATTGTCAACTTATGTAACGCCTATAATAAGGATCGGACTGGCCCTTGACACACAGAGAAACCTAGTATGAGAGCTACTATTGATAAAGGTATTGCCTTTAAGTTACAATAAAGAGATTAAATATTAAAAAAAAACAAATTTGCTCGTGTTTTGGCTACCGATACGAAGGCTGCGTTTCCACCATAGATGAGCGAGGTTGCGTTGTGAGGAATGTGTTTGTTAACAACCAATGGAAGTATCATTCCCCTATCCTCGATAAATAATGTGATTCTATTGGTTCTGAAAAAATAAAAATAAAATAACAATATTTCGGGACAATCTTACACAAATCGACCTAGTCCTACGGTAAACGCAGGAAGGCTTGTGTTGTAGGTACTAGACGAGGATATATATAATAGATAAATACCTATAAATACTTAATTAGATACATAGAAAACACCCATGACTAAGGAACAAGAATCTGTGCTCATCACACAAATAAATGCCCCGACTGGAAATCGAACCCAGGACCAACGGCTTCATAGGCAGGGTCACTACCTACTAGCCTAGACCGGTCATCAATAACGTCGATCTCAGAAACATATTCAACCCTCGCTCATCTCTGACGGAAACACAGCATATAGAGGAAAAGTATTTATACAGAAAAATAAAGACTTTTTGTGTTGTGTTGTGAAGTCAAGCTAACTCAATAATTATAAATTGGAATACAAAATGTAGTCCGTGGTAACGTCTATAATATTTGATTATTGCTTAGCTTAGCATATTTAGATGCTCGCACCTCCATGTAAGCCACGTAGGGCTTCTTCGAGGGTTAGGCCGCTACCTAAATTAATGCTTACAAAACCTTTACCAAAACAAATTCAACCGAAACTATTCAAAGGGAGTAATAGCCAGAATTAATGGCACCTAGTGGAGTGTGCTAGACCTTTGCGTAATTATCACCGCATATATTTAGCTTTGAAACGGAAAAAAACTCCAGCGATTTTCCCAAATGATTAAAGCCCCCACCACTCCATTATACCGAACTGTAATCACGAAACTATCCCCCCTCACTGCGCTAACTTGTACGTTAAAGTAACGAATACCTTATAGAATGTTCGCGCGGAGAACGCAAACGCGCTTCACGGCTCAGACTTGCGTGGTTGAACGAGTTCGCCTACATAATTATTTAAGGTAATGATATACTACACCTTTCTTAGTGTAAATGATTTCTTTTGCGAGCGTGCGACTGGGATGCCATTAAGGTAATGGTAGCGTGAAAAAAAGGGATAGTAAAGGTTGGGGAGGTACCTCCCCTTTAGCATGGCAGGCTTGCTGAATTATAATATTGTAGTGGCGACTGAGGAGTACATTAAATATATAAAGCCTTGCATTTATTATTCTCTTGAGTTGTTATGCGGAATATTTACGAGGCTTATGTTTTCAGTCGTTTTATTATATTGTTTTATGAGACTTGATTAACATATTTCTATAACGATAGCATCCAATCTTTCTATTATGTTAATTTCCGATAGCTGATGTTAATTTATTCTCTCTTGTAATTAGGATTTAAAGATAGTTTAAAGAATTTCATGTTAAAAAATTATAAGACAAATTAACAACTATTATGTTAATCTATTTATTAGTAGTTATAATTTGATTCGTTTGGAGTTTTAATTAGCATCTAAATATACTAAAAATTTACACGTTTGGATACCCAAGAGGCAGTCGATCCAATAGAAACATCAGACTTTAAATAAAAATAGGTAGTTTTGTGTTTGTTCTGTTAGATTGTAAAGCTTAGAAGTATATTTTGTATATTATTTTAAAATAAAGTTAATAAAAATTACACAAGTTTTATATATAAACAGCGTTATTGAAACTGACGTGTATATTAATACAGCATTTAAATCGGTTTGCAAAGCGAATGCACAGCGAGCGAAAACTGGCATCTGGTCATCGGTTCTCTGTTAGCCTTGTTTAAAGACTAAGAAAAATGAACGAGTGTTCGGCCCTTAAAGTCCTAAAGCTTTTATTTAAGTCGAAAGAAAAATAGAAAAATTTGACTCGTAGCGGGACTCGAACCCACAACCACTGGATCACTAGCCCAACAGCCCAATTTGACACGTCTAAGCGGCGCTCGTATAGCACAACTGGTAGTGCACTGGGCTAGTGAGCCAGTGGTTGTGGGTTCGAGTCCCGGTGCGAGTCAAATTTTTCTATTTTTCTTTCGACTTAAATATCTTTTATATGCTAGCAGACGTTTCTGCTTAATATAAAAATAACCCTAAAGCTTTGTCACCGACATGTCAAAAAGTGGTATTGGAGGCTAACTCCCCGGCAATTAATGGCGATTTTGCTACATGACGTCTCTGTCGCCATACCAGTCCGGAAATAAGTTCTCGGTATATGGATCGGTGCAGTTCATCTACACAAGTAGCATCCTAGGCCAACTTTCATACCATCTTTAAAAGGAACAGGTTTATAGCATTTGCCATTCTCGTGAGAGACGTTTGGTTCTAGAAATTCTATTTTATCAGAAAAAATATGTTGACATAAATAAGTAGCTTGATGTGGGTTGGGTACTCGAGTATTTTAATAATTTTATTTCCGTAATACCTACATACTTAATGAGAGGTAGGGCACAGCGATGACCATCACGCTTGAATCTGGCGCAGCCCAACTGGGGAAGTACCTCCTCCTTACAGAAGACCACAGCCATAATAGCACTGCTACCTTTCAGGTATGTAGTGCTGTGTTCCTGATGGTGAGTAAGGTTCCCAGAGCTCCAACCCCCCTTAAAGGCCGGCAACGCGCTTGTGACTCATCTGGTGTTGCGGGTGCCCATGGGCGACGGTAATTGCTTACCACCAGGCAATCCGTCTGCTCTATTGCCGCCTATATCATAAAAAAAAATACTACAAAAAAGCGATTCCTATTTTATGATCTACACAAAAAAGTTTATTTATACCGATTATGATTTTAAAGACTTGTGTTTTAATAACTATTTGTGTAGAAACTGTTTTTCTTGTGTTTTTTTCTCGTCCGCAGCAGTCTAGCCTAGTATGGTATATAAGTAATAAATACATCACATACAAAAGATCTTCCTCCAAAGACCTTTTATATGTTTATACGTTTTCATATTTTTATAATGTAAAAGCTTTTTTAATGCATTATTAACAGTGTTAGTCTTATCCAATACAAACATAAACATAAGCTAAATAAATTGTGCGCAATGAATTAAATTCGATTCGACAGATTTTTCTAGATCTTGGACTTCCGTGAAACCTAATATTTTGTATGTGTTTAAAAAGCTCTTTATGTTAAATTCGCCGACAAAAGACTTTCCGATTTATCAAGTCATGGTAAACGAACGAAACTAAATATACTGGTGCTTGTGGAGAAAATGACGGATTGCGACAGAGTTTTAGCAATTTCAGACTACGGGATTGTGGGGAGTCGTAATAGTTATTTACAGCTGTAACTATGAACACGAACAGTTAAGTGGAATTCTGATAAAAGCAGTCCCGGTACCGCGAACATCGAAGTTCGTATATTTCGAGCATCTGTCTCTTTTACTCAAATCAAAGGCGTCATGAGAGTGACAGAGACAATCGTCCGAAATTTACGAATATCGTGTTTCGCGGTAGCGCCCCAGGACCGACAGACACTGGGTTATAATTTGAAATCATTTAGGTATCACTCTCTGCTGAGTCGCTTGTCCACTTTATATTATCACGGGTATTATCACGTTTTTCCAGCTGTGGGAACAAAATGTATTAATTGTATGCAGACGTGTAATTTATCGCCAACGAGGACAGACTGTCTGTCACTTCTTCGGTACCTTAAAGTCATATGTTAATTGCCGACGACATTCAAATTGATGTTATCTAAAAGGTTTTCAACCAATATGAGTGTACCAAAACTATTAAGTGTACCAAAAAAGAGAATATTGATAATTTCCCAGATTTTTTTGTATCATAATATAAACGATTGGACGAAATCGGCTTGAAAGAAAATAATTCCGAACTTATTTTAAACCTAGCTTTTCAACGCGACTTCGTCGGCCAATCGTACCCATGTTTAAAGTATGGTTGCGGGTAATGAAATATTCTGTCCTTTCTCGTAGCTCAAACTCTCTCCATACCAAATTTTATCCTGATTGATTCAGCGGTTTAAGCATAAAGAGGTGACACACAGACAAAGTTACTTTCGCATTTATAATATGGAGTATGGATATGGATTGACATCTATATTAATAAAAGAAAGTTGTGTTAGTTCTGGCTTTTATAACTCGAGAACGGCTCAACCGATTTGGACGATTTTGGGTTCGTTGTGGTCGTCTTGGCCAAAAATTTAATAGTATGCTTTAAAAAAAATAAAAAAAATAAAATAAAATAAAATAAAATAAAAAAACAATCAATCAAAAAGACCCGATTTATAGATTTCAGGCGGTTGTCTGAATAATTTAGACAGCAATAAATGGCAATATCCACACTTAATACTAAAATCTATTTTTTTTTTGTATTTCTCAATAAGTAGGTACACATTTATCGTGACTAATTTTATTGATTTTGGAGCTGGATTGGAGTCCCCAGCAAAATCGTGACGATTTTGTTGACGTTCGTAGTAATTGTAAGTTCTATACGCAAGCAGTGAGTGAGTGATTAACAACAATAATATTTTCTCAAACATACTACGAAATGTATGCGTTAATGGCACGAAATGATGCCAAGAAGTTGCACATTTATGGACTAGGCCGTGAAAATGTATGGAGTTAGTAAAAACTTTTTCCAATGTCAATTCATTAAAAAAAAAAAGAAATCTATGAACCATAGATAGTTATATTTTTATAAGCAGTTAAAAAAGGTGTACGAATAGCTTTGTCGAATTTGGTTTTTTTTTGTATAAAAAATAAAAAGTCGGCAATTCACTGTTATTTACTTGATTGCTTTGTTGTTATTTTAATTTTATTATTATTTTCTTGAAATGTTTGAGAAAAGCACTATACAGGCTTCGGCCTGAACAGGGATTAAAGGACTCAATTTATCCGGTCTACCGCAATCTCGTCCTTAAATCCCTTACTTCACGGCCTCTGCAGTAATGTACTATACTTTGCTATTCCGTTGTTTAATTTTGCGGTGGGAGGGAACATTAATGCATGAAAAAAAAATACGCAAGTAAATATAACGGGTTGGCACTGATTGACTAGCACGTTATTAAACAGCGGAATAGCAAGTAGTATTATTGTTGTTAATAATATGGACTTCCGCAAAGTAACGCCTGATTCAATTAATTAGTGAGTGAGTGATCACGTTCAATTACAAAGCTACGTTTTTTATAAACTATTATTATAATGACTTTGAAATCCGCAACAGCTAGTTATTCGTGTTATGATAAAAATTTGAAAAATGTCTTTAAAATTGGGCCCCTTTGGCATGGTGCCGAGGATGCTGCCAGCTCTACGGTCACTAGTGGCGCCGACGAGCCTTTTCAATATATCTTTTAACATATTATCTAGGGTCTAGGATTTCGACTCCGAATGGCATAAAAATGTATTCGGAGCCGAGACCCCGGTATTTGTGGTGCTTAAGTTTTTCGACCGTTTTTGCCGCCGCACCAACCCCTCTAATGGTTCCGGTGAGGCGATTATTTTTTTAAATTTTTATTATAATTGTTTCTTTAGTTTTAGTGATGGTTATGTATATCGAAATCTGGTGGAACTGTACCTTAGAGTGAGTGTCTCATAATAATATGTCGTTGTGAAATAGTTAACTCAGTATACTAATTATATTTGTACACTCATGATGCCAGTCATCATCAGTGGACTTGTCAAACTTGCAGATTTTTTACGTCAATCCATATTACTTAATACGTAATATGGAGAAGGTTATGACTCCATTATTTAAACTATTTAAAAAGTGCAGCTAAATTTAGGACATACAATAACTAAAATGATTATTGTTCTAGCATTGTATTTTAATAATTTGTTTTGTATTAATTTTAAATCGCTTACCCAGTGTTGGCATAATTGTATATTTTAAGCACAAGCTGACCTCGCATAATTATTTTTGCCGAATACTATTCCGCACAACTTCACTAAGCGTAATGGTTGGTACGTGCATAATTTGGAAAGGCCGAATGGTGTTATTACGTTTTTTTGTCCCAGGAGTACGTTTCTGTCGCGGTCGCTGTTCTAACCTAACCTAACCTATCTTGTTTTCTGTTGTGGTCACAGTTCTAACCTACCAACCCACTTTCGGGCATTCGGCCTCAATAATAGTATTCCAATATATTTTCGGACAAAGTAGTATTCGGCTAATAAAGAAATATGCTAAATAAAAATTCGGCAGCATTAACATTTTGCGTAAATCAAATTATGCAAAGCTTGGTGTGGCCAAATAAAGGGAATCCAGCGTTGCTAGCTAACCAGGTTTCATATAATTTGATAACTGAACCTATGTTTTTAGTATAAGCAAAAACATCGCGAAGAAACTAAAGAAATATTAAACTCATTAGACAAATACGGTAAATACGATTACTGAAGTTTACCTATTTATATAATTACCTATACGAATTAGTCAAGTTTATGTTTACCACGGCACAAATTGGGTAGAACAAAAGCTTGATTCCTAAAACGAGACATTTACCTTGGAATGCATTGTCGTGTGCAGTATTTCCGAACCGATAAGACCTCCAAACTTTCAAGAAAATAGCGTATATCTATCTTAAAGGTCGGCAACGTAGGTACTTGTGACTTCTCTGGTGTTGCGAGTGTCCATGGGCGGCGGTAGTTGCTTACCATCAGGCAATCCGTCTGCTCGTTTTCCTCCTAAATATATCATAAAAAAGTGCTTATAAATATTAACTTAGATACAGAATACACATACAACTGTTAGACCATTGCTAAACCAGTTTTCCTAAACTTACAAGAGCGAGTGGTTTAGTTGTGATAGATGATAAAAAAAGAATAGTCCTGAGGGTCTTGAAGAATTTGTTTGTATTTTTTTTGGTATAAAGCTTTCCTGTCCACCTTACCCATCAGCTACGAATGTCTTTTGGGCACAGGCCTCCCTCACAGACCGTCACAGGAAGCCGTTAAAGGTACATCTGATTTAAATATGTTGGTATGTGATGAATCCTCTTGTTTCATAAACTGTCATACGCTTCATGTAAACCTCTGTGCCGGTCAGCAGAATATCATGCACAGGCTAACCGCATACGCTGATGTAAATGATGACGATTGGTGCCGGCTGAGATCACCAACACACCCAAACGGGTGATGTAAGAGGCGACTAAGGAAAAGACCGACGGGTTGGCACCATCGCCTGTCAACCGTGGCGATTAGATGATACAAGTCAAATGGTAGGTCTATGTAAAACACACACATCAGTGAGTATATTTAATACTACCTCAAACCGTAACCAAACGTAGGTTTTCGTACTATGAACAGATATTGCAAGGTAATTTTAAATTAGTCTTAACCACTAAAGCGTTATAAATCTTTTAATTCTTTTCGAGCAGCAATGTATTGCGTACCCTTGAAGCGACAGTTGTGACGTCACGCCATCGCAAGTAAGAAAAATTATAAATTTGTTAAGAGTTGTTTTTATGGAACATCGGTTCATAGCACTAATGCTTACATCTGGTTAAAATTAGAAGTAATATTAAAAATACACGCTGTATAAGGATATTAAGTACTTAATAAGTAAAATGGTCTAAGTCTAGCCTTCTTTTTTACTTCAGTGACGGCGTAATAAGAGTGACAGAAACAAACGTTCGAAATATAGGCCCTGTATCGCAGTCCTAATATAAAGAGAACAGAAATATAATGTAACAGTCAGCCGCAGAAGTTTCTAAGCGGGCCAGGTTTCAGAATAATTTAAACACGCTCTTATTCTCATAACAATAAAATCGCGTCAAGCATTTTTGAAATACCTCGCCTGTTTAGCAACTTCTGCTGCTGACTGTACATATACAGTCATATCTATCACTTTTATACTACACCGTCCCCTACACACAAGTGTGGGTGGTATGCTTTGCTGAATGCATTATTCTGAGCTTGCCTATGTAATTATTTATGTAAACGTATAAAAGAAATGCAAAACTAGTAAATAAAACTATCTATTTACAAAACTCGAGTGCGTCCTGGTACAAAGGCACATGTAGTATGTACAGTCAAAGATGTATTTGGTTTTCGACCTTATCCCATTGTAATAAGATGACATATTCTTCATATGTTTTATATTTGATGTAGATCTTACCTGCGCAAGTCATGTAATCTCGAATGTCGTGTAGGTGCAAAGGGTTCCGTAGTCTCCAAGCTGACTTACGTTATTACGGCTCTACTCACGTTTATTTAGTCACTCGCGCGACATGTTTCGGAGTACATAGGCATCCATTTTCTAGGACAAAGAGTGCCTCGCGTCGCCGGCCCGTCACGCACTACCGCCACGCGTGCCACGCTTGATGTCAAAACCGAGCTTATGTTTCCGAAACGTATCGCGCGAGTAGAGTCGTTATCATATTATACTGTCTCACAACAGTTTACATAAAAATATTCCGGAAATATTATTATGGCAATTTAGTATTGAAAATACATATTTTTTAACTAACTTTCTTAAGTTAGCCTATTGTGAAGGACAGGGTACTACCAAACCATAGGTACACTAAGCATGACCTGGCATTCCTTTGGTCGCTTATAACATACATCTTAAAATATCTCGTCTTCTTACGTTCAGCCAAGGCATAATTTCATAGTTCAAAATTCAAAATCATTGACTTAATCATATTAAGCGATTTCCTAAATTCTAAAACGCGTATATTGGACTATAACACGAGCAATTTGATCATAACTACCGGTAGTTAACCCTTCCTTTTGAAAGTCGAGCGCCGAGTGAGTATCGCGGCTGCTGTCCGTACACTCGCTATAATGGCGGGGCGGGACGAACGCGCTATTTACTCGTCACCCATTTTGCTGACGCTCCACCCGCTGCCAAGCTGGTTGAGACCTTGTGTTAATGGTGTAGAGTGGAGATTCGATTGGATAGTGCAAGATCGTTTTCATAATGGCAATGTAGGTTCTAGCATATAAGTTATGATTGATGTTTGTATGTAGTTCTTATGTTTTGTGGTCTTGCCAACTACTGAAACCTATATGGTGAATGACAAGATAAAATAAAATGAAATAAGAGTAGACCGTTTCCACCATTTATTGTATTAGTTGTATAGTCACATTTACCATACTTTTATGAACGCCATATTTAAAAGATAATTATTGCGTTTGTTGTGCATGTAATATGTACTATTTTTTAGAGGCCAAAGGGGTTTAAATATACACGTCAGCCGAAAACATGCCAGCCGCATTATCTCGAATTCTCTGCCTTCCGACCCTACCATCCACAGACCACCAGCACAGCCCTTCTCAGAAAAACTAAGCACCTTAAAACAAACCATTCCAGTTATTAAACGAATTCCTCGCAGCGCACGGATTCAGGTTGCCCAAAAACTTTCCATAGATATAAAATCTGCCATTAGCCAAAATACAACTGAATCATGGGAGCACCTGCTTACATTTCCTTATCGAGTGCTACACGTGAAACAGGACATCCAGAGAGGTGTTTCCCTAACCTCCTTAATAAAACAGAACTGCATTGTGCCACATGACATTAATAGTCTCTCTAGACCTACTCTCAAACATAACTCTACTTTGACACGCCTTGTTGAAACGAAGATGGGGGAAGGAAACATCAAAGGAGCTGCCCGCTTATTATTTTCAAGCGATAGAATTGCTCCAAACACGGTTGATACTCTGGAAGCCCTACGTAGTAAAGAAAGAAATATAAAGAAGAAATATTTCGGGACAATCTGACACAAATCGACCTAGTCCTACGGTAAGCTCAGAAGGCTTGTGTTGTAGGTACTAGACGACGATATATATAATAGTTAGATACATATAAATACTTAAATACATAGAAAACACCCATGACTCAAGAACAAATATCTGTGTTCATCACACAAATAAATGCCCTGACTGGGAATCGAACCCAGGACCATCGGCTTCATAGGCAAGGTCACTACCCACTGGGCCAGACCGGTCGTCAAATGGTCGGTAGTAAACACCCTTCACCAAATGCTAATCAGTCTCTCCCCGATCCTCCCGACCCCTCAGACTCCTGTCTCCGTGTAAGTTGCGAGAACATCATTAAATCGGTTTTTTCTTTTCCGAATGGCTCTGCTGGTGGTCTCGATGGCTTATCTCCACAGCACCTCAAGGACCTTCTGAGTCACATATCTGTTGAGGCCTGCGACTCACTCCTTAAAGAGATAACTGCTTTGACTAACTTTATGCTGTCGGGCTCCGTTAACCCAGACATTACTAAAGTGCTGTATGGTGCCAATCTTTGCGCATTAGTAAAAAAAAACGGCAGAATAAGACCAATAGCAGTCGGGACGACCTACCGTCGACTGGCTGCAAAATGCTGTTGTGCTGCAGTATCGAATAAACTGACGAATTCCAACCTGTGCAATTGGGATTTGGCTCAAAGGGTGGTTGTGAGGCAGCAGTGCATGCTTTACGGACTTTCACTAATAGGACTGATTTTGAGGTTTTGCTAAAAGTCGACGTAAAAAACGCCTTTAACTCTGTCGACCGCGGGACCCTTTTGGCCCAAGTTAAAGACCGAATACCCGAAATTTTTAACTTTGTTTGGCAATGCTATAGTACACCATCCAAATTACAGTTCAAAAATAATTCTTTACTCTCATCTGTTGGTTGTCAACAGGGAGACCCTTTAGGCCCAGCTCTTTTTAGTTTAGCTATCCAACCTGTAATCGAAATTCTAAATTCAAATTTTAATGTCTGGTATCTAGACGATGGCACCCTGGGCGGTGATGTGGATGTGGTGCTAAATGATCTGCAAGTACTGGAACAAAAATTTGCTGATATGGGTTTAGTTTTAAATTTTTCAAAATGTGAGTTATTTTTTAACAATACGTTTACTCAGAAGGAAATGGCATTATCACAGTTTCGTACATTAGCGCCAAATATCAAAATTATTGACAGCACATCTCTCTATTTGTTAGGATCACCTGTTTTAGATGAATCTTTTCCGGACTTTGTCAATCAAAATTACCAAACATTTTGTACTTTCTCAGACCGTTTGTGCCAAATTAATGCCCATATGGCTTACAGTATCATGAAATACTGCCTTTTCATCCCAAAATTTACATATGCACTGCGTTGCAGCCATCTCTGGATGTACCCTGACCTTTTGGAGAAACTCGATAACATAATCAAAAACACTCTTTCATCTGTCGTTAACATTGATTTGGATAACAATCAGTAGTCCCAAGCCTCCCTTCCCATCAGGCATGGAGGCATTGGGATCAGAAAAATTTCTATCATCTCTTTACCTGCTTTCATTTCATCAATTCACAGCACCCAAAATTTAGTAACTAAAATTCTAAAAACCTCTGTTAATCTCAAAATTTCATTTTTAGCTGATGCCGTGGATTTTTGGAGGGCACTTCGCCCAGGCTCCGATTTACCCGCAGCTCCCTCATCGCAGCGACAATGGGACGAGCCGCTCTGCGTGCTGGTACGGGATCACCTGTACGAAACGTTTACCAGCCCCGAAGAGCGTGCTCGTATCCTTGCCTGCTCCAGGTGGGAATCCGCAGCCTGGCTACAAGCTTTGCCCTCCAAAAATCTGGGTACCCTTTTGAGTAACGAGACTTTTCGGCTTGCGCTCGCACTACGTCTCGGCACGGTTTGTGTTGCCCCACACCAATGCTGCTGTGGTGCGAACGTCACTGGTAAGGGCCTGCACGGCCTGTCTTGCAGCAGGAGCGCTGGCCGCATCTCGCGGCACGCCAGCCTCAATGATATCCTGCGGCGGGCCTTTACTAGCGCCGGAGCACCAGCAGTCCTAGAACCTGCGGGCCTGGCCAGAGACGATGGCAAGCGGCCGGACGGCATGACCCTCGTTCCTTGGAAGTTGGGAAGACCTCTTGTCTGGGACGCCACATGTGTGGACACTTTTGCGCCTTCCCACCTTCCAAGGACCTCGGTCAATGCTGCTGCAGCAGCTGAGGCAGCAGAACAATTCAAGCGGCTCAAATATGCAGTTATCGAATCTGGCTGCATATTTGAGCCTTTTGGAGTTGAAACCCTTGGCTCATGGGGACCCGGAGCTCACATTATTTTTAAGGAGCTAGCTAAGCGCCTTGTGGATACCACGGGTGACCAGAGGGCTGGCTCATTCCTTGCGCAAAGAATTAGCATCGCTATTCAGCGCGGGAATGCTGCTAGCCTTCTGGGTACCCTTCCATGCGGCGCTGAGTTAGCTCCTATTTTTTATTTGTAAATATCTGTATATACCTTGTTTTAGTTTTCTTTAGTCCTTAGTTTTATTTTAATTCTAGTTTATTTATTTTTTTTAAGTTTGTTTATATTGTATTACCAAATAAACTTAAAGGTTTAGTAAGTTTTAATTAATATGCACTTACATTTTTCAATATTTAAGTGACCTTAGTATTAGGAATTGGACCTATGTATGTACGTAACTAAGACACATAAATATTCAATGAAAGCTCAAATACGAGTAATAATGAATAATATCTATTTTACAAGCTATACACGCAGTGTATGGGAAATATGATGTCATCAATTAAAATTTTCGAAAGACTATAACGGAACATTTTTCCCTAGCCTCCTCCACGCGGAAACCAACGCGTTTAGCCTCAATATAATTATTAGATGAATCGGCCCCGCGCTCCCCCGATAGCTGTAATCTCGTAAAACGCTGTATTCTTACAATTTCCCCAAATTTCTCTCAAAGCTTTGATTATCGAAACTAGACCTTGAAGTCTTTGGAGTCTAAAGGATAGAGAGTTCGAAATTGCTTGCACCGTGGTACAGAGCTGTCAGAATGGTGAAAATTGCTTACGATCTTATTAACTGTTGCGCTAGGGAAGGCTCTATTGGCGAATGTGTGAATATTTGTATTGAAGACTTTTACTTATAGATATTTTTTCACCGTATCGCCGCCATTGACTATATTTTGCCAGTAAGGTAACGGCACCTATAATCGGCTAGGACCTATTATGGACGTTCAGTCTTATTATAAAGAAATAAGGTCCATACAAAAATGTTAATGTTTAAGAATGAAGTACTGATTTAAACTTTCACGGTTTGTACACATTATTATATATGAACGGGACTTAACCGGGTTTCGAAGACGACGTTGTCCTCGTGGTCATTAAGGATATCCATGAGCAGCAAGTTTCATGCTATGTAATTGCACGCAGGTTGGCGACAGCAGCTGGATCCGCCGGTCTAAAGAGACGCTACTGCCTAAGATCTGGCGTTTTTTGGCCGTAGTTTTTACGACAATAACCAGGTCCATAAATGAACTACTAGCAACGAAAAAAGGATACTTTCCCCTCTGATCCTAGAGAACCTACGCACCACTTAAGTTATTAGGCCGGCATCGCAGCAATTTGCAGTGAATGGAACACGTGAAAGTAATTATTTCCGGTGAGCTAATGCTGTGAAATTCGTCCATTTAGTTTGATACAAGAACATTCCTTTTTCTTTTGGGGAGTTTAGATAACTGACGTTCAGAAAAGGTTATCGTCGATCAGCTTGTATAGTTTATCAGTATTTAAGGTGAATTTGCAAATTGGAATACATTGTTTCGATACTTTAAAGTATTATTTACCTTTCTCATATCAGCAGAAGGACAAAAAAACTGACCGTGTGTGGGATAACTGCCATGCCAATCCATTCCCACACACGGGTAGTTCTAACTGATCCAATCAGTAGCGTCATACCGATTGGACGATAGGAAACGTGGTTTATGGCCGCCATGGGTTTTTTTTTATGATATAGGAGGCAAACGAGCAGAAAGGTTGGCTGATGGTAAGCAACTACCGCCGCCTATCGACACTCGCAATAACAGAGGAGTCACAAGTACGTTGCCGACCTTTAATATCTCTATGCACTCTTTTCTTGAAGGTTTAGATGTCATATCGGTCCGGAAATACTGCACACGACAATTTATTCCAAAGTTTTGCTGTGCGAGGCAGGAAGTTTCTAGAAAAACGCACAGTTGAGGACTGCCAACCATCTAAGTGGAGATGATGAAAGTGTTGTCGTGTAGAGCGCTGGCGGAAGGAAGCAGCAGGGAGGGTAGCGCAAAACCAGTCACTGTGGGTAGCTTTGGAGGAGGTCTGTGTCCAGCAGCGACGTCCTTCTGCTGATTAATATAAGGTTATATATAAAAAATACTTAATGAATGAATCTTAGTCTAATAGTTTTAGTTTAGTTTTAAAGTAGTCAAAATTTCAGCAAAATGTTGTATGTATTTCTTATGTGTATATCGAAATGCTTAATATTCAGATGTAAATATTTGGAAGAGAAGTGTTCAGGGTGGCTGTTTTATATTCGAGAAGCGCGTGGGGGCAGTTAGATGCATTATTCAACATTCAGTTTAGCTGCGTCGACGCGGGATAATCAACAAAAAATCAGGAAAGTGCGGTAACTTGAAACCAAATTATCAAAAATGGAGTTTTCAGAAAAAAGTGTGCTCATTTCTCGTGACTTGTAGAAAATTTAGATGTCAGTTTTGTTACTTGTCTATATAACTTTTTTTTAAATATATCGGTGTCGGATTATAAATAAATTTTTCAAAGCTACGCCGCTACAAACGTCTACGCGCGCTCTTACGTATTACGTACGACGCGCTACGGATTTGATACGAAATATAATAAAGTATATAATATAGGTGAAGTGCCAGTTTGTAGTCCAGTGCATCGGTTGTGGCATAAAGACATTTGAAGGTAAGGTATTTTTTGGTATTGGAACTGATAGGATTGTCACCATTTTATGGAGTAATGCGTCTCTTTCGTACTTACTCGTTGGGATATGAGAGCTTTAGTTATGGCCGCTAGAAAGTCGACCATTTTAGATTCAGAGATTACTTCGTAAGAATCTTCTAAAATGTTTTGCGCCAACTAAGGTAGATAGGCACCAATGCTGGACGGTTTAAGTTGATTTGTACCAGTGATGGACAATTGGACACTTCATTATTAAGTCAAAGCTCGTATGGTTGATAGTTGATTGCCGTAACATTTGTGTATGGACCTTTTTTTCTTTATAATAAGAGTAAACGTCCGTGATGGGCCCTTGTCCATTATAGGTGCCGTTACCTTACAAGAGTACAAATAAAGTGAACGTTCGGTAATTTGCTAATATAAAACTGTCTCAATTGCTAGAAGTACAATTTAGGAAACCATTTAATATAATTACGATACCCTCACAATTTTATTTAGGTACAGTTGAGTCTGAGTCACGCCTCCTCTCAGAAGTTATGGCTCAATTCTCTAATGCGTTTGCAGTTGATTGTGTATTTCGTACCTATAGAACTTTATCTTAATCTATTAAGAATGTATGGCGTTATTTAGTAGTGTAATAAAATAAATATACGACACTTCCTAATAAATGCTGATACGGTGTGCGAAGAAGCCACCGGCTCTTGGGTCACCAGTTACGAGTACATCAACCAGACCCTTCCGAGTCTTTAAAAAGTTTGTGTGCAATGGGACCCCGTGGACCTAGCGTTTCTACGCTCAATAAATGTATATTTTTTAAATAAACATAAGTATAGTACGCGGAAAAAGAGGTAGGTACCTATACTTCCATTTTGTTACAGTTCATAAATCAATTATTTTTAAAAACATGTCTGGTACTAAGTTTCTATTTTTTTACTTTGGTTTCTGTAGATTTAAGTGTCACGATAAATGTCTCCTAAGTAAAATCCCCTCTGAGTAAAATCCTTGGCTTTTCAGTTGTTTTTAATGTATGTAAATATATATTCGGAATATTAAAATTGCACATACAATTATGCAATAATGTTTTGTGAAAAACACAGGCCTGAAAAATAATGAGCGCGCGGTGGCTGGAAGTAATTAAGATGAAGCATTAAGTCCTCGCATGATCACTGGTGGAGAGAAGGGTGGGAGGGAGGGGGTTGATTGCGGTGCTCGGTGCCTTACGTTTCGGCCAGAAAAATGCTTTGAGTGAATTTTCTCTGCACTCAAACTGGTGGCAGCGTACTTTATAGTCGTTGTGTTACCAGAAGTGCATCTTCCTGGTTCAGGTTTTGTATGCCCGAGATATAAACAGTTATTTGTAACTATGTGATATCAAAAAACACTTCAAAATCCCTGAAAAAGTTGCAACACAAGAGTTGGACCAGGGTATTAAACTACGTCCAAAAATGAGAGGTAGGGCACAGCGAAGTACTATCAGGCATGAGTCTGGAGAAGCCGAACTGGGGAAGTCCCTCCTCCTTACACAGCCATAATAGCACTGCTACCTTTCAGGTATGTAGTGTTGTGTTCCTGATGGTGAGTGGTTCCCAGAGGTCCAACCCCCGTTAAAGGCCGGCAACGCTCTCCCCTGGTGTTGCTGCTGCTGCTGCTGGTGGTGCCCATGGGCGACGGTAATTGCCTACCATCAGGCAATCCGTCTGCTCGTTTGCCACCTTTGTCAAAAAAAAAACAGCGTTATCTCGCAGAAACCTGTCAAGGAAACACCGCTGTAGTATCACGTAGGTAGTATGGTAAAAATCGGGGCAAGGTGAAGATAAAAGAGAACAATAGTTTTATGCACACACATACACACGAACTAACAAACAAACAGTCTCTCACCCTAAATGCATACTCCGTATCCGTTGTTAGGGGCAAACGACAAAAGTCCCCACGAGTACTATATGTGGACTAAGCTACCAACTTAAGGGAAATGTTATCTCGCAACAAAACTATTCTTACATAATTGTCACACGGCTCCGCCCGCAGCCATCTTTTGTGCATTTTATGTACAGCACTTGCGCAAAACTCTCATTACAGACGCATTTACTAACGAACCACCCCCGCAGCCAAAACGGGGCGGTTTTCATGATCTTAGACGAGGAGGGGCCGTGGATATTCACGAGTATTTAAAAAAAATCTTTCTTTGAGCTATCCAATTAAAAGCCGGCCAAAAGCCTTAGGCCATGCTAGGTGTAGGGTTCCATAGATTCTGAACTCAAAAACGGTTCAACCAATTTCATAATAATTTTCCTTGAAGCGTACAAAGCGATTATTTCTAAAAAAACATTCACTTTATCAAAAAACGGTTTTCATCATTGTAAAATACTATTGGTACAGTCAAGCAATTTGATTTATGGGCCACTTCGTTCCTTGTCACAGTGAAAATCTATATGAAAGACGAAAAAGATCTCTTAACGTCACTGTGACAAGGTTCGAACTGGCCTAGAAATAAAATTGCTGGTTACTATTAATGCAGCAATTTTTCATACTAAAAAATTGTCTAATTTAAAACGATAAGTTTCTAGCTAAAAAGCAAAATAAATAGTAATATTTATGTATGATTATTTTCGTTTGAGCTCCCGGCGTCGAGTTTCCAAAATGGCCGCGTACATAACGCTTTGTCTCAGGCGGTAACGACTCCCGGTAATGATCTCGCGCGCCGCCATTGCTAGCCTGAAATATACCTTATAGTCCTAAGGGGTGATTGAAAATCTGTAGACAGTTTATTATATATTAAAAAATATATTGTCTCAATACTTGGCTATTCGATTAGAATATTGTTGATTAGTGACATGTATTTAATGCATGTTCATTTGTGCTCGAGATCCCAAGATTTTGGCATAGCATTGTACCATGTTGGCTAAAAATCATATTGATTATTTCCCCGTCAAGTAAGGCGTTAAATACATTAGATATTGTAAAAAATTGTTAAATTATATATTATATTAAATCTTGCTGACTGAAGGACCGGAAGGAAAACGAAGATATATCTACACTAATATTATAAAGGAGAAAGTTTGTGAGTGTGTATGTTTGTTACTTCTTCACGTCTAAATGGCTGAAGCGATTTTAATAAAATTTGGTATGGAGTTAGACACCCTGGATTGATACATTGGCTACGTTTTTTCCCTAATACACCGCGGGTAACACCGCGGGACACAGCTAGTTCAAATATAAATTGACAACGTAGGTACTACCTATTGAAAGGGTGTAGCAGGATAAGCCTTCAAAAATTGCCCCCAAAGCTTTGACTTCAAAACTACTACCAGTTGATGCCCCGTCAAATGAAAATAATCCACACCAATTTTTAACCCTCTACTGCCGCCTGGAACCCCGTGACATTCATTTAACCCTAAAAAGTTTTTATTTTTTTTCTCAAAAAGTATAAAACGGAAAATTATGAAATTTTTCATAAATGTTGATGTCATCTATACAAACTATCAAAAAAAAAAACTAACTCTCTACTTACTTATTTTCCTAGAAAAAAACCTAAATAAAAAAATTAAACACCCTGTATATCAGTTCAAGCTCGTCGTACTATCACCATTTTTGTACTAATTATTAACCAACTACCTATCTACATAATATATAAGTTTCATGTAAATAACAAAGGTGGAACAGTGTGAAAATATAAGTATTGTTCAGTACGTACCATGTATGTAACACGCTTACCACCAGAGAAATAATACAGTCTCGAACTAGTGAGGTAGCAAAAAAAATACTTTATGCTAGTAATGAGCAGCTTATTATTATATGTGATGGCACGTACATTAGACATCAGAAAAGTTCTAATAATATATATCAGAAAAAATCTTATTCCGGACAAAAAAAAAAACTCCTCTGTGTAAACCCCTTACAACCCTAAACCCTTTACAATATGCACAACTGATGGGTATGTGATAGATATGGTTGGACCATTCAACGCTAACTTGAACGATGCATCGATAATGAAAAAAATAATGTCTGATAAAAACGGTTTATCCAAGCTATTGAAACCCGGTGATATAGTAGTAGTTGACCGCGGTTTCCGAGATATAGTAAATGATTTGGAGGGTAAGGGACTGAACGTGTTAATGCCTGCCTTAAAAGGAAACAGAGCACAGCTTGACACTACTGAAGCTAACAAATCGCGGGTTGTAACTAAAGTAAGATGGGTAGTGGAATCTGTTCACGGGATAATAAAACAAAAATATCGTTTACTCGATCATAAAGTCGACAATAAAATATTACCAAATATCGGCTCATTATGTAGAATTGCTTGTTTTTTAAATAATAAATACGGAAGGAGATTGCTTAGTGACACAAATAACACTGATGCAATAATAACACATTTAAAAACTAAATCTGACATGACAGTTAATAACATGGCACAGTTAGTTGAGGAAAATGGATGGATAAGAAAGAAAACTATCTTTAAAAACATATCAAGCAATGACCTATTGGACTTTCCAGAGCTGACACAGGATGATTTGCATATATTCTTCGGAGGTTCATATCAATTAAAACAATCAATATGCTACTTAGCGGAACTACAGAATCCGGACGGGTCAATTAACATAGAGTATTTAAAGGAAAATGAAATTCTAAGAATTCATATCAAATCGCGACATATAAATAAAAAAACTTATCATATTTTCATTCGTTACATTCCCAATCAAAACAATTACGCAAGCATCACCGACCATTACTGCACTTGCCCGAATGGAAACCGAACTGCAGGCTGCTGCTCACATATTGCTGCAGTGATTTACTATCTAACGAATATCTAGAATTATAAAGCCAGCAGAAATTCTCACAAATATATTTGATTGTTTTGTAGATAATCTGACTGTAATAAATGGAAACAGCGATGAAGACTAAATACAGGCTGTATTTTATGTTAGTAGTTAGCGTCTTATAGTTAGTTTGTTGTCATGGAGTAACACTTATGTTACGTTACTAAAAATATATAAATAAAAATACTTGCACGAATAAGTATTAATGAGTTTCATTCATCCTCCTTTGCAAATTAAAAAAATCAATAACAAATGGCGTCCCGTTAGGCGGGCCGATATTTTTTTTTTAATATCGTCATCGTAAGTTAGGTAAGCGTGTTACATGCCATGTAGGCATGAACAATACTTATATTTTCACACTGTTCCACCTTTGTTATTTACATGAAACTTATATATTATGTAGATAGGTAGTTGGTTAATAATTAGTACAAAAATGGTGATAGTACGACGAGCTTGAACTGATATACAGGGTGTTTAATTTTTTTATTTAGGTTTTTTTCTAGGAAAATAAGTAAGTAGAGAGTTAGTTTTTTTTTTGATAGTTTGTATAGATGACATCAACATTTATGAAAAATTTCATAATTTTCCGTTTTATACTTTTTGAGAAAACAAATAAAAACTTTTTAGGGTTAAATGAATGTCACGGGGTTCCAGGCGGCAGTAGAGGGTTAAAAATTGGTGTGGATTATTTTCATTTGACGGGGCATCAACTGGTAGTAGTTTTGAACTCAAAGCTTTGGGGGCAATTTTTGAAGGCTTATCCTGCTACACCCTTTGATAGGTAGATATTTCTTTAGTCAAATCAAATTAATAAATTTTTGCGTGCTTTAAATATATCTACTGCCACTCATGTCGGAAGAGGCGACAAAGGGAGAAAACCAACGGATGGGCAGCAGCGTCCGTCGAAAGCGAATCATCAGCTAACCCACCATACGAGTGTGATGTTTGTCATATTTGGGAATCGCCATTGGTCTTACGGTTAAAATGATGATGATGATATTATAATACGGTATAGCCATACGCCATACCGGTATCGCCTCGTGATATAAACGTAGGCACTATTGCAACCTGTAGCGCCAGCGGGGCGGGAAACCAGCCCTTTGCTAACGGTTTTCATTTGGAAATGGAGTAGTTTTGAAATGATCCCGTTGACGACGAGCCGAGATCTCATTCCTGCGAGCAATTATTTTAATTGATGCCTACTGCCTACCTGCCTGTTGTTTTATGCCACGTAAATAAAAGGTGTTATATAATAGTTAGTGAATATAAGAATGAAAAAATATATATTGTCTCTATATTACTTGGCTATTTGATTAAAATATTGTTGATCCATTAGTACATACATCATTTACATACATTTCAGCCGTATGCAGTCCACTGCTGGACATAGGCCTCCCACAAATATGACGTATCTATCTTGGGGGTAGTTGCCATAGTCGCCACGCTTGGCAGGCGGGTTGGCGACCGCAGTAGCTGCAGATTGGGTTTCGACAGACGCTGCTGCCCGTCCGTAGGATTTTGCCCTTCGTCGCCTCTTACGACACCCGCGGGAGGAGATGGGGTGGTGCTATTCTAGTCAGCCGGCACCACACGGCACTGTGATCTATCTGCTGATCCATTAGTGTCAAACATATATTTAATTATTGCATGCGATTACTTTACAACTATTACGTATACCATGTTTATTTGTGCTCGATTCCAATATTTTGGCATATATAGCATTGTACCATGTTAGTTTAAAATCATATTGATTATTTCCCAGTATGGTAAATGTACAAACTTTTTGAGAATTGCTCAAACAGTAATTTCTGTAAATAAATGTTGACTAGGTTCATACATAAATAATGGTCCTTCAGAATGAAATAATAATAGGATATAGGTGAAAAACTTAGCTAAAGGACCTGATGTATTCAGTAGTAACGTGTGTGTACTCGCATGTAGGCGTTGTATATTCAAATTTTGACGTAAGTTCCATATTAATTATCTGCAGAACTATAATGTGGTTTTACAGATAGTCATGGTTCTTTAATTATGTTTATCATATATAAGCATTATTTTGTTAATAATAATGGACACGGCGCGCATAGTCCGGCGGTTCCTATCTCTGCAGCCCTGACCACTGGCAGCCTGGGCCCTGCCCCGTTGCCGGCGGTACCCAATATGTTTAATGTTTTGATATTTATTAGATGTATTTTTATATTCTACTATTATAAAAATATTGTAAATAACCTAACGTAAGAGAAAAAAATATTAATAATTAACATATGCCACTTTCTCGTAATTTTGAGCTTTATTTACTACCGATTTTAAACCTTTATAATAGCTTAGTACTATTCTTGTTTTATTGTAGTCTTCTGCTACTGATACCTTCAAGTAGCTTCATCATTAACTGAATAGTGTCAATGTTTATTGAGCTGACTGTGCGACTATGCTGATTTGTATACCATATCCTGAAATATTACGGAAATTTACACTAATATTATAAAGGCGAAAGTTTGTAAGTGTGTATAGTTTGTTACTTCTTCACGTCTATACGGCTGGAGCGATTTTAATAAAATTTGGTATGGAGTTAGCTGACACCTTGGATTAACACATAGGCTATGTTTTTTCCCTAATAAATCGCGGGTAACACCGTGGGGCACAGCTAGTTATACATATATGCGTCAAATCTCGCTTTCAGTAGGTACTTGTCTGTATTTCCTTGCAATGTTTTGTGTGCCTTAAACTAAAATGAAAAATAACTGAATCACCGCACCTACTGAGCAACTTTATTCAGTTTTAAAACTCGGATTTGAATACGAAATGGACTCAACTGTACAATGCTCGCAACTCGCAAGTTTCCAAGTATTTGTCGAATGGGAACGTATTTTTCCGCGCGCCCCTCGGGAAATCAGAGCGGTTCTGCATAAGTACAATCGCCCGCAATTATTTTGAGGCGTGTCGTAAAACTACTTTAAAGATACGAGATGCATTTCATTTAGATTTTATTTTAAAAGGTTCCTTATCATTTTTTGCGTCTTCTGAGCTTGAATTATTATTAAGCCGGTTATTTTTAACTGACTGGTAAGCAAAAATATTTAGTTACATTTTTACTCTTATGTTAGAACTGATAGAAGTGGTTAATTTTAATATTAATAATAGTAATTGCTTCGAGAGGTTAAATAATAATAAAAAAATCTGCATTCCAGTCCAATCGGTACTGACACTGCCTACGAAGTAGGAGGTCTCGGGTACGAATCCTGAAAGGGGCATTTATTTGTGTGCTTATCTGATCACGAACATTTGTTTCGGGGTTATATAGTATCTATGTATTTAGGTAGGTATATCTACATTTTCTGAATCTTTATTTAGTTCTTCTTTATAGTCCTTACTATCTGTAGGCCTCGATCGATATGTTTAGGATTGTACCTAAATATTAATACCGGGTGTGGCCTGTAATAAGTGCAATAACTTTAGGCATCGTTTCTATATCACAAACGTAGCAAAACATTTTCTATTTTCTAGTTTACTCAATATTAGTAAAAAAAGACTTTTCAAGCAAGCATTGTATTGTAAATATATGTAGTTTGTAGGCATTCCAGTAAATGTAAACTAGACTATTGGATGTTGTTTATTGAAAATGCTATTTAGCTAAAAATCCGAACTAATAAATTACCTACCCTATAAAGTTGTAGAACAAAGCTACGTTAGTGGTTTAGAAGCGATCCATAAATGTATTGCTTCTATACCCTGAATATTTTAGAACATTTTATGAAGATCGCTACTAGAAGACAAAGTATCTATGTATTATTGTAAGCTCTAAATGGTGCAGACTGTACGGCCGTCGCTGATAACTTGTTATAACATTTCACACTCAGCGGAGTATATCTGTGAATCACATCGTAGGAGATGTGAACTCAAATCAACATCAAATAAACGCTCTTTCGTTATGTAGGTATTATGCAATGCTAGGCCTGTTTGGAGAATATGATTTGTTGTTCAATAAACTATACATTATTGATAGTAGGAGGCACTTACCTACTTACCTACTTAAATAACTTACACAAGTGTTTAAAAATACCTATTTTATGTTATACAACAAACATTTAAAGCAGCCATGGACCAGCGGAGCTATCGCGAAAAACGATATTCCAAAATTTCGGATGACTGTTTCTGTCATTCTCATGACGCCTTAATTGGAGTAAAAGAAAAAGATACTTGAGAAATTGAAATAGGTATATCTACAAACTTCGATGTTCGCGGTACCACGCCAGGTATTATAACTCGGAATAACTCCGATTTTAGAATGTCCACGACTCTAAAAATAAAATGCTAAAGAAGACAGTGCTATTACGAAAATGCATTAGCTTTTTATGATATAATTAACGTTACCCGCTTTATATGTACATACCTACAAATAAAACGGAACCATATTGAAGTAGATAGTATCTTAATTTTTGTTTGACATTAAACGCTGTACGACATTGATGCATTTTGAGATACGAAATCCAGGAGGCCGCGTATTCCGTCCCTTTCTGTAAATGCGTAAATAAATGTTTTCAATACTTACATATAATTATTTTCACTTCTCTAAAATGATACATCAAAATACCTGTACCTCCAGCTAGTAGAATTGCTGGTACATAGCGTAAATACATAACGCGGCACTTCTCAATTCCCGGTCTCATTATGTTATGTATAGCAAAGCCGCGAGCCCGCATTTTCCATTTTAAATAAGGACTCCAAATAAAGGCGCTATGTACAGACCTCGGTAATGAGTTCCAATTTCAAAGGCAGCCTTTGATCCGTCCTTCGTTACCGCTGAATGAGGAAAAATGAATCCAGAAACAAAATAATATGGAAATGGAAGCGGAGAGCGGTCCACTTCAATCACAATGCTGCTTTGTCAATATCCGGGAAATCATATTGTACACGTCGGGACAATTTATGTGCTTTCCGAAGTTGTACTTAGAAATGTATCTCTCAGTTTAGGTTGGACGAATTACCAGCAAGTAGTCTTTAATTATCCTAACCTCTTAGAGGTTAAATTTCAAATGTAACCTAACGATAGTTAAACATGATTTTAAAAAGTATTCCACGCAACTGCGGTCGATTCAATCTCATATGTTATTATTTATATTATTTCTAAGGTTATGATTTTTATGATATAAGAATATATTAACAACATATCAAAGCAGTAATAAAATTATAAAAAAACCTAACCTAGGGTGCCGCCGGCAACGGGGCAGGGCACAGGCGGCAGAGATAAACTGCCGGACTATGTTTTCAGTGCTAATGAATGGAGACGCGATAGTGGCATGGCTAGAATTTAATATTAACTTTAGTCACTCTTCCTTCATACTCTCGACCCAAGAACAAATTTAAAAACGTTAGAGAAAATTTTCATATTAAGATATAAAAGCAGTTAAGTCCTATAACTCTAATAAAAAAACTTGTCAATAACATGTCACATTTTTACGCATGCATACTAAGTGACTGCCTATCGACTACTTAGGCAACTCCTAAGTATGCTACGAGTAATAGATTCAGATTCAGATTCAGATCTTTATTGGTAAATATACAATCAAATTTACAAGTCATTCACTAAGATGTTAGATTACAATTAATCTATATAATTAATCTTACAGTAATATAATTACAAAAGTAATAGTGCTAAGTAGTAGTAAGTATTTCCATAAATTAGTAAAATAATAGTACATTATAATACAAATTATGCTATTGGTTATTACGGATATACGGGAGTGCGCTGTGCGCGAACAAAATTGTTTATACGTAATTAAGTAGGTATTTATCTACGGATCTACACAGTTTATCGGCCGAATGTGTAAGTGTACTGTCGCGGACACCATTGTGGCTTCTCCATCAGCTGAGTGCTCCTCCTTACACGCCCCCCTCTAGGTATGAGGTTTATTTGAGGTTCTGGCAATGATTGATACAGACTACTTGAGGTTGAAAGAAACCTCTTGTATTGGTAATCGTTGAATCCAACTTTTAACCTAACCATTACTTAGAAGCGATGATTCTTACCCTAGAGTCTTATCCAGAAAATTGCTTTCGCTTTAATTACTAATAAGAAAAGTTAAGAAGTTAAAGTAATACATGAGTTCAGAAAGGCCCTATTATTTTACTAATATTATAAACATGAAGATTATGATGGATGGAGGTTTGTCGCTTTTTCACGCAAAACCCACTGAAACTATAATAATATAGCATATATAGCATACAACAGATTAAAGACTATGCATACATTTATAAAAAAAATGTGTAAATAAAGAGTTTCAATATAAACAAATTATAGCAATAAAAAATACGATCCGCAACGATTATTATAAGATTAATATACAGAATAACTTCGTAATCGCAATGTTGCTATGTTGTGCGAGGGAGCCTCCAACTCTTCGGTCAACAGTTACATAAACCAGACCCCATGGACCTAGAGTTTCCATACCAAAACCGACGCATATTGTATATAATTTGTACATTACAATGCCATATTGCCAATGCCGCGGGCTTGTCTTCGAATAGAAATGAAATAAAATGGAAATGTCATAAATTCGCAATCACCGCCATCACTCGCTAATCAACGGAGGCTGGGGCCGCCGCGCCGGGTGGGGCACGCATTATTGCCAAATGGAATATACGAAGGTTTTTTCACGCGTGTTACTTTGTGGGACAAATGGAAAAGAATAGCGGAAAATGCTGTACATATAGTTGTTAGGTTAGGTTACCTGGACCTTATGGCAAATTACTTATTTGTTAATTGGTAAGTTAAACAGCACACGCTGCATAAAATCTATATATATAAACGTGAAAGTCCTGACTGATCATCGCGCAGCCCAAATCGCTTAACCTAGATGACTGATTTTTTCACAATAGGTAGTTTATTCATATATCGTAAGGACTCACTAAGAAGGGATTTTTGGAAGTTCCACCATTAAGGGGGTAAAAAGGAGGTTGATAGTTTGTATCGGGATTGTGTAATATTTAAAGCGAGAGACATTAAATTTTGTGTAAATACTCCCTATTCGAATACAAGAAAAATAATATCAGGTTTTTCTGAAATTCAACCCCTAAGGGGTCAAAAAGCGATTGCGAACCTGCAGGCAAAAGCTAGTGTCTATATAAATCTTGATAATCGAGTACAAAACTCACACTAACTTATGAATCGACTTGTACCTCTCAAACTTCATTTCTGTTTTGTAGTATTTTGCAGTTATTATTTTCCCTTACATTTCCTAATTCTACAGTAGATTCATGAGTGTCAATAAACAAATAAGTTTAGTGCCCCGCTGTCTCTCATGTACGGCGACAAAAATTCTCGAATTCTGCGATCAATTCGGGTTGGGAGGAAATTATTTCTAGTTGGCTGACTCGCAGAAGCCATGATGCAATTTGGAGGGCAATCTGGAGGAAATTGCCCGACGGTTCCGACTGGGCGGGTCTGAACGATTACTGATAATGGAATAGTGCTTTTTGATTGTGCATATAGTTTAATAACATCATTACTTGCCTATGTACTTATAACTGACTACATAAAATATGTTTACACTTTTGTACCTGGTTATTTTTAGTCTATTAGAGTAACCTTCAATTTACAATTGCTACTTAAATGGGGATAGTTACCATGTATATCAATTGTTATGTCAAGTTCCCGTTTTAAGTGATAGTTATAATGTGACCAACCATGTTAGCTTAAAACAACATTAAATTTAAGTTGGCTATGGGAACTACTGCCTGTCCACGACCTTTTTTTTAGTAATACACAATTTTTGTTCACAAGTATTATGTAAAGACTAGCATTATGTAAAGTCTGAAAAATAAGTCTTACACTGAGTGTACCTAATGTATTAATGGTTTTGCTAGTGACTTACTTTAAAACATAGACAGAGATAAGCATACTTCTCTTTCTCTTATTTTACTCAAAACTACTAACTTGGTATTATCAACCAAAAAAGATGAGTAGGTGTAAATTCTTTATTTCTAGTACTAATACCTATCAGAGCGGTATGTGGGGACAAACATAAGGGTAAGTCTCATTCACTGTGTTTAGATTCAAACCAATATCTCAATTTAAGCGAGTTATATTAAATACGAGTAGGTACAGTCAGCATCGCAATATTAACGCACCAAAATATATGCTATCCTATGTTTTTTTACGAGATTTTTTCTAGAATTCGCTTTTCAAAGTCTCTATCGCATTTCAATTGATAAACACGCAGAAATCTGTCTCACTTTTGTAAAACAATTAAAAACGGCAGATAATTTTGGTGCGTTATTGATGCTAGCGTTCGCATATATAAAAGTAACTCTCTCCGAACATGGATATGAAAATTACATCATATAAACACATGCTGTATTTTGATGACTGTAAATATCTCCCTTTTACATAGCCCTCTCTAGTTGATTGTGACCCAACACAAGCCAGCGTAGCTGTACGAAAAACCAATTACAAAATTACATAGCTACCGTATAAAGTAATTGCACATCAAACGGGAAAAGATGGCTTCCATTTACGACCTAAGCACGATGTAATACACTCAATTGTGTAACATCAAAGCGGTAAAGTACCTAGCGCCGAAGTAATGACATCAAGGAGGGCGGGCGGGTTTGCCGCTGTACGCAATCTCTTCCAATCAAAAACTGACTGCCAGGCGGTTTTGTGGATTCATTTCGAAGATTAACTTTAGTAGGCAGAAGTCTGTATACCTACATGATTTATCATCATCAATCGAGCAGACGGATTGCCTGGTGGTAAGCAATTACCGTCGCCCATGGGCACCCGCAACACCAGGGGAGTCACAAGCGCGTTGCCGACCTTTAATGGGGGTTGGAGCTCTGGGAACCTTACTCACCATCAGGAACACAACACTGCATACCTGAAAGGTAGCAGTGCTATTATGGCTGTGGTCTTCTGTAAGGAGGAGGTACTTCCCCAGTTGGGTTGCCCCAGATTCAAGTCATCGCTGTGCCCTACCTCACATTGTTGGACGTAGTTTAAGGACATACCCGGGTCCCGGCTCATGGGAGCCTGGGTTCCGCTAGTAAACTTATTGGCAACTTATACCAGGATTTAGCATACCTGATTCAATATAAAAATATTAAATTCTGTTTATACTGACCCCGTACCACCAAACAAATTTTCAACGTTAAGTTTTCCCACATTCTCCTTAGGAGAAATTTCTAAAAATCTCAAATTAGTAAGCTGGTTGCGCGACCTGGATGTAGAATTAAAACTTATATTATATACATACAGAATACAATATGCCATACGAGGACATATATACAAGTGATTGTCTACTTTATACAAACAACCAATTGTGAAGAATTCAGCTTTCTATATGCAATAGTTTGGGCCGGGCGTCGATCAGTCAGGACTATCACGTTTATGTTTGTATAGTTATTATTTAGCACTTTGTAATACACTTTGTGCATCACACTATATTCTCTATTTCAAAATTTAGAGCTCAAAAGAAGGTTCAATGAAAATATTTTCTTGAAATTATAACTAGGACTTGGCGAACACCTTCTAAAGAGAGTGATCACACCCGATAAAATAAACAAATAGGTTTTTGAAATTGGAAATTAGTATTATTAGTTTATTAGTAGTATTAGTTTTTATTAGGTGGAAAAATCCTCTTGAATTACCCGTTTTACCTTGAACCCCATGTACATATGATGTGTAGTAACGAAGGGAAGACACAAAGACATTACCGTAGCCAAATAACACTTACGCCCGATCTAATCGATGGCACCCGGTGAAGAGGACCCAGGAAATTCCCGAACGTCGTCTGGAAGAGTGTGCCCGGTTACGCGGAGGGTACTCAAACGCTCTTCTCGGCACTTCTTGGCACTTCTCGACACTTCTCGGCACCATCGGCGCACTCCGGCCGTCGCAAATCGACGCGCAAATCGAATAACGATGAAATTCACTTTCGGTTACGGATTTTATTGTGCAGTGAGAAGGCGGCTCCTTAGTACTTTTTTCTTTGTCTGGGAATGTGGAGTGATTTACCTTCGTCGAGGACATTATATTACAGCTTGCAATTAACTTTTATATGTCAGTTTTGAAACAAGAAGTAAGGTATTTTCATCCATAGCTGTACATTCATAGAAAATGCATACATACATGCGTTTATTGCTTTAGTTATTGACCAAAATATGATGCTAAATAGCATATGGCTATTTCTGTACTTTCCGGGTTTATTTTAGTATATAACAGAATATTAAGCAATTACCGTGTAATTGACATCAGCTAGGTTTGTAATTTGATGTGTCAAATTTTTGCCGGTTTGATTCAACTTTTTTGATTCCCAGTTCTCACAGCGTGTAACACAGTTGTCCAAAGAACCTTTCTTCCTTTGACAACATTATCCTATTATAAAACTTTAATCTCATTATCATCCATTGGTATGTTTCTACCATTTCACGCCCGCACTCAAACTATAATAGGATTTGTACGGCTACATTGTACTGTTCTTATCGACACAAATACGCCGGGCATTCTCGACAACTCGACACGTCAAAACAGCCGAATACAGCTGTAGGATAGAAAAACTATTAGATGGTAACAATGGTCGGTCAGACGGGAGGCGGGGCTCATCAACGTCACTGTGGACATAGGCTGTGTTATTCCTCTTACCTGATGACAGATACAGGATCGAATGCTTATGAGAACCAATAAAATACGCTCTCATCACCCTAGAAATTTGCAGGTTCTAAGGTTACAGATACGCTGGTTAGCATTGGATTTAAAGAAGTCTTCGTATCAAAATATACGGCAAGGACACTGTCTTCACAAAGTCTTCAATAGCCTTTATCTAGTTATTGTTGTTTACGCTCGAGTTTCATCAATTGTGACGAGTCACTCGAGATTCCTTTTAAATTTTTTTTTGGGTACATTTGTGCTTGTTTTTAGGTCGAATCAGATAACTAAAGTGTGAAGGCTATCTTAGGAAATCTTCTTAATATAAGGCTTACCAGAAGACAGAAGATACACAATGTAAACAAATGCGGAAGAAGTATTCGTCAAATGTCTTGGAAGCAAAGAAAAGATTTTTGATTTTTTTATCTAAAAAGGTATCTCTATCTATTATTTTATGTATAGCGCTTCTACTCGTATAAGATCGAGGCGCTGGCTAGTAGTAAACGGATAGAAAATGAGTACTTAATGTAAAAGTACACTGATTTAAAAATATAACATATGGTAGTTTACAATGACACGACTGTCGCTATACAATACTTAGGTACTACTATTACCCATTCATCCATTTGTATGCATTTCAATTAGTCACGTACATTTAATATTCAAAGTTCTATACAAATTGAAATAATATAAATATCCCGTGTCTGAAACGAAAAAAATCATTGTCCCTTATAAAGTACGATTCAATTATGGTTGAGTTACATCACACCCGCATGGCGAACGTAAAAATTTCGCAATACTTTTGAGTAAATAACTTACACAAACTTAATAAAAAACCGACTTTATAGGACTTAAAACAAGGTTCATATTTGTGTAGCTGACATCCTAAAAATGCGTGTAGGCTTGGTATGTAAAGCTGTGATGGGTAATTGACAATAGGCAAGGGTTTCGTAATGTCAACTTGACAGTTTTCGCTAAATCTATTCACAAAATGAATGACAGACGTGTAGTTTTGGGTTTCTCTTGTTATATTTCAGAGGGGTTTTTAATTTTGCACATAAGTAGGTAAGTGTGTTTTGTATTTACCAGTAATTTACAGAATAA
This sequence comes from Grapholita molesta, assembly GCA_022674325.2. NCBI lineage: Eukaryota > Metazoa > Arthropoda > Insecta > Lepidoptera > Tortricidae > Grapholita > Grapholita molesta. Next base: position 12,577,550 of record CP053135.2, on the reverse strand, counting down.
TGCGTCTTAAATACAAAACTAGCATAAAATTAGATCATGTTAATTTTTGTCAGCCAACGAGAACGGCTCTTGATTATGCTCCTCGTTACGAAGCAAAACAAGTCGGGCCACCTCGACTTATAAAACGTGAGTTACCCGTTTCTATAGAATTTAAAATGCTGTTCCTAAGTTTTAAATTATTATTGTTTTGAGCTATGTAAAAAACTTTTTATGAAAACATGAGTATATACTTTAACTCAAATATTTATAAACGTATATCAAACCTACATTATTTAATTTATGTCTTATTTATCAAAAAAAAACAATTGTCAAAGTGGATGTGTATATGAAAAAAACATATATTAATTAATGTTTGATATAAGTTCATGAATAAGAAGGTAAAATAGTAAGTAATTTAATCCTTAATTTGGAAATGTACCTCCTCCATCCTTTTGTATTTTTTTTTTGTAGATTTAATTCTGATTCACACTCGGTGACTATTCAGATCTGCCGAAGCCGGAACGATTTTTTTTTATTTTGCTAACTTAAGAAGGTTAATTCAAATGTGTATGGAATGTTATAGGTATAGGTACCTACATTTTTTTTAAAAGATATTGTTTACATAATAAATATTATGATTGAAATTTACGTACAGCACGTAAAACATTTCCTACGTAAGTACATAACGAATAAACAATTACCACATACAAATAAAATAAAATAAGATTAAGTAACACTCCATTGTTAGACACAAACAAAAAACACATCGTCAATGTGTCAAACTAACGATCGAATACTTTTTGTTGTGAAATTCGATAATTGCTTGACACCGCGCCAATCTGATCGATGTAATCTTCGACAAAGCACAAACTAAAATCAACCTTAAACGCTTAACATAGCGTTTAATTTGCATTGTTATATACAGCAGATGTTTATTCTAAAAGTTTATTTGTGGTTGGGGACACGCAAACAAACATTCGGGACGTTATCAGTAATCTACATAATAAGCGAAGCCTTTTTATTACACAGGGGGTTGAACAGAGGGTTGGGCGGCCATGAACGTGATTAGAATTAGGGATAAGGGTAGGGGTTGAAATTATAATGGTGACGGATTGGTTATTATGTAAAATAATTAATAAATGCTATTGTTGTTTTTTCTTTATTTGGATGTTCTGTTGTGTATTTATATTTTATGAATATATTGACTTAATGGTATAATTATAAGAATTATTGTTGGGGAATGTGTGGTGCTATTGTTTAGAAAATTGTATGAGCTACTTTATTTATTTATTATTTTCGACACCTTCGTACCATTTATTAGGCTAGCGTTCGTTTTTTTTATCCAATAGCCCAGTAACGAATCCCTCCATTTCACCTAATTAGCGTACATTTTAAAGTACATTCCATCTCAACATTTCTTACACCATGGCGGGTGCTGCCTCTGTAAGCGTCCCATTACAAGGACAGGGGCAACAATCGCTTAGTGTACCCCTTAAATTCCATTAAATTTTTGAAAGGGCCTCTGTGCGTAAGCTTGACCCGGCTACGTCTTCCAAATGTCTGGAATACTATTGTACACTGTACGGGAAAGAGAACTTACACGTCCAAATCGGTCAGCCACTTCAAATGCTAAATAATACAACATACTTAAAAACGTGTGAAAAATAGGTTTAACAAACTATAATAATTCATTGAGTTGTATGACTTTGTTATCGAAACGAGTATCGTAGCCTGTAGCACGGGCTACGAGTCGTAACCGCCGGGCGTAGCAGGTTCTACGAACAGGCTTTGTTTTAGGGCGGGAAATACGTCTACGGGCGCTAAGGCTTGAGCGCAAGTCTAACATAAAAAGTCTTGATCTTGGTATGAGCTCGCTATTATTAGCATACTTTTTCTTGGATTCTGATTGAGCTAAATTGTATTGTAGTTTATATAGAGTACAGAGTACATGTTTATGTAGGTACAAACAAGCTACCACACCACACACACTTATAGCCACAATTAGGTAGCTAGAATGGCGAGCACGTAACGGAAGACGCAGCGTGGGTAGAAACCCCCACAAGGTGGACCGAGGACCTGGTAAAATCGGGAATCCTCTGGATGCAGGTGGTTTTGGGTAGCTTTGGGGGAGGCTTATGTCCAACAGACTGAACATGTTTCTAATTGTTTTTTTAATCTACACTAATATTATAAATGCGAAAAGTTGTGAATATATATGTTTGTTACTTCTTCACGTCTATACGGCTGGAGCGATTTTAATAAAATTTGGTATGGAGTTAGGTGACACTCTGGATTAACAGATAGGCTACGTTTTATCTGCGCAAAATTAATTTCCCTAATAAACCGCGGGTAGCAAGGTGTAATGTACTTTTTTGTGAAATTTAAACTAGAGTTAAAAAAAAGCTTCATTCATTCATAATCATAAACATTTTAATACTATTTTGAATTGAATGCATGATATTACAATTTTCTTTTGATAAACATTTTATAAATCGCTTTTTATTTTTTACCAATACTCCAAATATCTGATAAAAAATATCGTTATAAATGAAGTGTTTGTAAACTAAAACATATCAGATTACGATCGCTCATTCATCTCACTGTGAATGAACACTAATCAATGAATGGGTTGCCGTTATTTTGTGTCACCAAACATCCGAAACCTCGAAATATTATTCCAATCGCTCTAAACGAGTGATGGTTTAGCTCGCAGTTCTTAAGTGCAATTAGCGTCAAATCCTATTCTATCAGCCACCAATGTACACTGCTGGACACGGGCCTTCTCCATAGACCGCCACAGAGAGCGCGCATGGAAGCTTTACTGCCCGTTCTCAATCAGCTGTAAATCGTTCACTTTTTTTTTTATGACAAACGAACGGTGGCAAACGAGCAGACGGATTGCCTGATGGTAAGCAATTACCGTCGCCCATGGGCACACGTAACACCAGGAGAGTCACAAGCGCGTTGCCGACCATTAAGGGGGTTGGAGCTCTGGGAACCCTACTCACCATCAGAAACATAACACTACATACCTGAAAGGTAGCGCTGCTGGACATAGGCCTCCCCCAAATAAGACTTGTATCATCTTGGGGGTAGTTGCCATAGTCGCCACGCTTGGGTAGCGGCTTGGCGACCGCAGTAGCTATAGATTGGGTTTCGACGGACCCTGCTGCCTATCCTTTGTCGCCTTTTACGACACCCGCGGGAGGTGATGACGTGGTGCTATTCTAGTCAGCCGGTAGCTCACGGCGATCGTTCTCAATAGTTACTTGCAATTAATGTTGCTATAATGAGAGATACTACCGCCAAAAATGATATTAGTCAATTTCGGTTATCTTCATCATTTACCCCAATTAAGACGTCATGAGAGTGACAGAGACAATCGTGCGAAATTTACGAATATCGTTGTTGGCGGTTGCACCTCAGTACAGATCTTTGTTTGGCGGATATGTGTTATGATATATTTGGAAACATTGACAGCGACTAATTATATAATGCTTAGAAAGATCGATAATGGGACTTCATCTATATTAGCGTATGAACAGCACAAACAAAGTATCTACCGTTATTGAATTGCGATAGAAACTATAAAACCCAAACTGAAGAAAATATCTCATTATCGTAGTGGCGATAATTTATAAAATTAATACCACCAGGTAAGACCAGAATGATTCCGAAAAGGCTTTATAAAATTTAAAACCCATTTACTTATAAAGATATAAAACCCGTTTCATGATTATCAATGCCCATGTTATTGATTTTACAATTAAATCAACCAGTACAATGACAATGATTAATGACACTGGTTTCTGCAAATCCTTTGTTTGCGCGTACGCAATTTCTCTTTTATCCGATGCGGGAAGTATCGAATAGCGCCTTCGATATCGATCCAAACAAATCGATCGGATCCGGTACTTGTTTGTTTTCATTCGGAAGTCTATTGATGGTGTAAGAAATTGAAAAAAACAATGAAGGGTTGATCAAGAAGTTGTACAGGTAATGAATGGATATCGACAACATTGACATACGCAGTTTTATACAATAGGGTGTTATATTTTCATTAAGGTGGAGCAGTTTTTTTTTTTAATAAAAACCAATTGATCAGAAATATTTTTTTATCAAATTGTACGATTGTTGTTTTATTGATAAAGGATGATATTCTGCAGGTTTCGGAAAATATACCTATTGACAAAAATACGTTCTTGATTTCAGTTGAGTTCTTGTAAGCGATTTTAAAGCACGATAATTACACTTAGTACTATATACATTTAAGAAATATGAAAAAAAAAAAACATTAGAGACGCACGCGGAAAGACCCGTAAGTGGTATACATTTTCCTTTATGATTGACGAGGACTTAAGTTATTTCCACACAAACTGAGGACCCGGTTATCGTCCCTAAAGGACCCTGGTATTGTCCCTAAACTGAGACCAGAAATTACCGGAGGATAGAAAGCAGCGTCCTGCGATCACCAACCCGCTGCCAAACGTGCCGATTAAGGCATTGAACTTCCTTTTGGTGGAGGCAGATATCAGCAGACAGGTCAAGTATGGAATATTTGCCTAAGTAACTCTTCTCACGTACACATACAATTGACAACATTTCATATTTTTAACTCCTAATTTTAATGAGTTTATTGGGAAGAAGATGAAATTTTAATGTACCCGTATTTTTATTTTTTTCTGAAAAAGTGATTTTATAATGCAAAAAATCCATTTGAAAAACAGTTCATTCTAAAAGAGCGTATGTCACAAGGTTGGGAAAGTGACGTCACCGAGATTCCAGGGCAACTGAAAAAAAAGTTCGCAGACTTGACTTGACACTGACGGCCTGACAGTCATACGGTCAATCAAATTTTCTTAATTCAGTTACCTTGCCAAATTGTATTAATTGAATGTATATTATGCTCCAATAAGTCATGTAACAAGGCTAAAACTATAAGCAATATGCGTATGCATTTAGTAAATATTGTTTTATTGCCGAATGCAAAAATACTTTCCTTTTACAACAGGGATCCATAGCTCATTAGAAATACAACGTAGTCATAAAGTGAAATGTAAATAATAAAGATATAATGAAAAAAAAGCTTTATTTAAATTCAAATTGCTCATATTTCCTACATAGAAGTTGTCGAAGGCTCCTCTGTCTTCTTTACTAGCCACATCAAAAATCATAATTGGTGTTTGCAACCCCCTTCAGACAGTCTCACTGGTTTCACCTATCCATGCAGTCACTTTGTTTAGCTTCGAGCGGATCTTCTGCTCTGGACTGACTCTGCATTGCACTATACATTTTCCTGAATCTCTTTTCACTTCGACATAAACGACAACGTCCGACGAAGACATGTCCTCTAGCCCCTCTTATCTGTGCTAAGTTATCCATATCACTTGCCGCTGTGTCCTCTGTAGAGCTTTATTTTATTGTTTCAAAGGTAGATAGGTATATTGGTGTTCGGTTAAAGAATGCCAAGTCTGTAATTTTTACAGAGGTATCTAAGTCCAGTGAGTGAATGCCAAGTAGTTTGTGATTTATTATCTCAAACAACGTATGAATGTATGTATTTAATTTATGAGGCAAGTGAGCTTGGACAAGAAATAGTTATGGCTATGACAGTTGTTGACAAACAAATTATCAAACGTCAACTGTAAGAAAATGAGTACTGGTATAGATAACTTATTTTGGTAAAGTGACGTCATACTTCCGGTTTACACAAAATTATGATTTTTTCCAAAAGTTCAAGCTATTAAAATCCCAAAAAAATTTTTTTTGTATAGTTAACACATGTTTAATAAAACACCATTAGAATTGAGACTTATTGAAAAAATGAAATGTTGTCAATTGTATTACTTTCAATTATACCTCAAAGTGTGATGACTTTGAGTATAGGTGAAAAACTTATGAAAGTCACCATATCGATGTAGTTGTGCGGAGAATTAATATGGAACTTACGTCAAAATTTGAATATAGAACGCCGAAATGCGTGTACAGACACGTTACTACTACATATACCAGGTGCTTTAGCTAAGTTTTTCACCTATAATGAATATTGTATTACAGATTATATTGACAACATGAGAAAAAATATTACAGCGTCTTGTACAATTTGTGAGCGAACAACAACGATCTCAAATGACATCAATAAACTTGCACAAACAATAATAACAAATTCTTAAGCCACTGTCAAAGCGATGAATGCACTCTACACATGAAAGCTATAACTACAATCGATATTCATTCAAATTTGTATCGTATTCTTGATCAATAAGTCTGTAATTTAAACTGCTTCTCCAAAATAAATATGGCTATTTTGCGCGGTGGAGTAGGAAATCGATGAAGATTTGTATGATATTTTATAGCTTTGCACCAGAAGTAAAAACTTAAATACTACAATACATTCAAACATTCGCGATTTAACACATAGGTAGTATAAATTGTTAGCGTTCATGACCAGTGAATAGTTTTCCGAAACGCCAGAACTTTAATTTTAATTCGTAATGGTCTGTTTTAAATTAGTCAACAGTAAGCCAATGAGGGTAAGACCGGCCATACTTTATGTTTAAGGGGAGTCCGTCATATGACACTAAATATCTATGTGATAATGTAGGAAATTGGTTGGTATACGGTCTTTCCTGATAGACGGTCTTACCCACATCGACATATTCAATTATTTTCTACGTAGTGAATTTGTTTAATCATCAAAGAATTATTGTTAGGTACACTTTATAGTGTTATAAAGGGATTTTTTTATTAACTATTTCATACTTTTTGCACAATGAAATGGCAGAAAGAATAAATGAATCCTACGGAACTTATCTTTGGTGACTATAAGCTGTTGCCGTTGGTATTTTAACTGATCTGTTATGATTATGATCATTAAACTAGGGTCATCATACAGAAGTAACAATCGTTTAACTATGATGACATGAATCTTCTTTCAATACGTCTCGTCTCTGTAAAGGTTTAGGCTCTATTCAAATAGAAAGATGTCTGTTATTGACAATCAGCGGTTTAGTTCCAATTAAACCGATAAAGTGCAACATGCAATGACTTGCCAATTCCTAATCTTCTCACAATGTGTATAGCATGATCCAATTTAATAGACAATTATAGACCTTATCACGTCCAAATAGGGTGCAAGAGTGGTCAGTTAGTTGTGTACAGGGTACCTGCAGCTGACCACTTGAGCTATTGTTCGTTGGCAGGTGTCGTTCATTCACAAGATTTTTGATAACAAAAGAAATTTGTTGGCGAGTGAGCATTTTGCAAGAATATTCTGGTATGATTATCGATACTAAAGCCTATATCAAAGGTACTAAATGGTATGATATGACAGATTTGGTGCACTCCGAGCCCATTTTGAGTTCGTCAAAATCCCATTCAGTTATTGCACTAGGGGAGACCAGAGATGGTTGCCTAAATTGGGATTCTAATGATTCTATATCAGTACTATTAATACAGATAATAATATAATTAATTTAGCATAATACCTCGTAGTCGTGGACAAGAATCGAGAAGGATCTAAAAGCCTGAATATCTCACCATCGACAAACCAGGACAGAAAATCCAGGCACCTACGTACAAGGAAGTCGGATCCCAACAGAATATAGTGGCATGAAGAAGAAGAACTACTCAAAATCATGACAATCCGAAGAAGTCTATACTTAGAGAAAATTGTAAGGTAAAGTTTCGTGACCTTTCGCTGTCAAAGTGCTATGAGAAATATTTATTTTACAGAATAGAACAGAATAGATAATGTATTCAAAAACACTTAATTTTAGCTTAACAACTATCGTTTTATACTTATTGAAATAGTTTAGGGACCTTAACGCTGGATAATATGTTCCGGTAATTGGCCATTCACCAATAGTAGACCAGTAGATAAGAAAATGCATGGTGAAACGTGTTCAGGATTGTGTACCTACATCAAAGGGGCGTTTGAATTTGTTCGTAGCGAGTACCAACAAACAAATATAAAGTCCCGAATATTATTTCGTACTTACTATACCCGTTTTTAGTACGAATTATAGTCACTCACAATCCTGGGTTTACGAGGTGTGATAAAATAACCTTTATATATTTATTTCTGCGTCTAATCTTTCAAACTAATAATCCTATTCTCGCGAGATCTCGACTCCCCTAGATTGCGCTTCTCCGAGCCATCATCTAATAATACTTCGATCCATTTTGATATTTGATTAACCAGCCCTGCGACGCCATTTGCAATCGCAATTAGAATCACCCTACGTTCGTAATACCATATTAAAAATTACACAAATTTTCAACGTAACGCTTTGCATTAAGGTTTGTTTTATGTGCAGCTGGATGCATAAAAAAGTTTGTGTGGAAACCGCGACCTAGAGCCCTGGGCTGGAAAGTCGCTGGCATAATTTTTGAGATTCTTTTCTGGAAAGCTGGGCTGTGATTGGTCGAGGTGGCGCGCGGACGGGTGCGATTGGTCGCCGCGACGCGGGGACTCTCCAACTATTAGTTATGGATGGGTGAGCGGCAAAAGCTAGGGCTGTACTAAGTATCGATATCGGCTTCTTACAATGTTTTTTTTGTAAACCATAAGTGCAAGGCGATTAATTTGATTTTTTTATTTGTTCTGAACTAAATGTTTCATTCTCACGATCCAACGTATCCGATTCCGTAACTTACTCCTTTAGTTAATCCATAACACCTTTCGGGATATTTATAGGTATGCAGTAATCTGATGTGTTGTAATACCCATTAATGTAACTCACAATGAGGTGTAAACTTGTAAATATGTGTTTGTCATCGTCAACATCATATCAGCCCAAGGACGTCCTCTGCTGGACATAGGTATGCCTCTCTCCTTTGAGGCTGAGAATAATACTTGAGACTGTGGAATATTGGAAGAAAAACGAACGTTGTCCAGCCGAGTCGGATTCGACGATTGATCTCTTTCTGACGAGTTGAATTTACTTAACTGGACTTTTGCTTTTGATAAAGTTAATTACAATGATTTATGTCCATATTTTATTAAATATTAAACTTACCTATTCAATTCCACCCTAATCGAGAACGAATGACACATCTAAAACTCTTCTAATTATAAACTGATTAAATTAAGAGTTGGTATTAGCAAGTCAATATTACTAGGATGATCGCGAAAGATCGACTGTGCACATCCCTACGCGTGTTTACTATTCTCGAGGTGTATAATGGGACCAGTGGCAGTTGGCAGTTACGTCTCAATCACACCACCTTTTACTCACTCCGAGAGCGAGACAATCTAACTTTGCTCCAAGGTACGAGCGGGACGGAACACACGCATTCAAACACAATGTGCATTCGGAGCGGGTGACATTATAAATCGATATTGAATCGTATTATGATAGCACTAAGGTCGATTTCCAGTTTGTAGATGTTTTGTTGGAATTACATTCGCAATATTTAGCATGTATGTTTTCTTTAGATATGAATGCAAATAGTAAAGCGCTTTTTTATGGATGTTTACATAGAGGGGACGGGTAAATACGCGGCCATCTTGTAGCGTCAGCAGCGGCGGGTTAGTTCTTATTACGGGGTGATAGGGTCGATTATGTAAGGGTTTAGGAGGGTGCTGACGGCTGAGTGTTTGTGGCGCTGGGACTGTGAAAGGGTATCTTTTTGCCCGCGGCGTCACTCGTCCCTCTGGAGTGGGCATTTAACTAACGATCATTTCTTCCTTGTATGACGGGTGCCGGGTAGGTACCTTTTAATTTTCTGCAAAATCTTGTACTTGAAAGGGGTTGCTAGAAACTAAGTGTGCATTACATTTAACAATTTATTTTCTGGCAATTTGTAAAAACATGTCGTCGTTGCAATCATATGTTACTTTTATATAATATTTTTATACAATATTTAACAACCGGATGGCTTCTATCTTTGTTTACTTCATTTTGTTGTTTCTGGCGTTTACCTACAGACAACACTACATGTACATATACTTAACTCATCATCTTCCTCTCGAGTCTAGGGTCCGTTTGGCAACTCATCCCAGGATTTGGCGTAGGCACTAGTTTTACGAAAGCGACTGCCATCTGACCATCCAACCCAGAGGGTAAACTAGGCCTTATTGGAATTATTAAGTCCGGTTTCCTTGGTTGAAAAACTTATTAGTACGAGCCGGGGTTTGAACTAGCGACCTCCGGATTGCAAGTCGCACGCTCTTACCGCTAGGCTACCAGCGCTCTATGTATCTATACTTGACTAAAAATCTAAAATACCACTGGTAAAGGAAACTAATCTCTACCCAATTAGGAAATGTGAATATTACAATTGAAATATAACTAAAACATAACACTTAAATGGTAGAAAAAGAAGAACATTTAAGTAGGGAGAGGCAGGTAGAGCCGTCAGGTAATTTCAAATCAATTCAATTTATTTTGAATTTGGTCAATGTAGGTAAATATCTTCCACCCTTTTCAGTAAAAAAAATATTATCAAAATCAAACTACTCTGTAAAAAGTTATGCATGGTCATACATAAATAAAAGAATATGCGCATCGAATTCAGAGCCTCCTCCGTTTTTTTCGTCGGTTAAAAATGCGATAAAACTGTGGTTTTCAAGGGGGTAACGTAACCATGGCAACGAGTGACATAAGACATAAAACACTGAGATCAACGCAGTCGTTCCACAAAGTGAATCAGAACACGTTATCTTACTTCCCTACCGTAGTTTTACTGTTCCCTGTTGTCTGACTCCTTCCCATTTAGATATTCGACTCTGGGTCATCTAAGGTCTAAGTTTCCTTTCTTTACACCTTGTCTGTCAACTGCCGTCCATGTTATTTGGATTCCTGCCGGATTTACTAAATTTTAGACAAGCAAACAGTTTCCCAAGAGAGCTATAATAGAAATATATATTTTATCTAACACTCAATAATACTAAATAAAATGTTGTTGTTGTAAATTCGACTTTATTAGATTACAGAAGTCTAACTTGGTATGTATATACGGATTAATAAAAATATACTCGGGGGTATAATTCTTAAGCGACCAGAAACCACAGGAGAACGTGCAGCATCTGTTATAGAACGGTGGATCAACTGTGATCGCCAAGTCGCCTGCTAAGCGTGCTGATTATCGCATTAAACCCTCCCTGCTCAGATATCGCTCCTTGGTTTGGGTGGGAGGCCTGTGTCCAGAAATAAACTTTAGTGGCTGGTAGCATACGTATTAATATTATCTTCAAATTATTTACATACATTTTCCCATGAAGAAAAAGAGAGCCATAATAGCTCCGGCTTGAGAAAAAGATTTGACGCGCCGCTAATATTTTGGTCTACCTGGTTTCTGGGCTATGACAGCCACGTTAAGGATCTATTTCGTAATCTATTCTGATGGTAGTCGAATCATATGGCCACTCCATGAAATCGTAGGTGCCGCTTTGACGACTTTGTTAAAAGTTTTAAATATTTTACTTATCGAATTTGTATTTCCAATCCAAAAAATGTAGATACGTTCTTATCGCTTTCGTTTGTACATCTTATCCCAGTCGGGGCATTTATTTGTGTGATGAGCACAAATATTTATTCCTGAGTCATGGGTGTTATCTATGTATTTAAGTATTTATATGTATCTATCTATTATATATATCGTCGTCTAGCACCTACAACACAAGCCTTACTGAGCTTACCGTAGGACTAGGTGGATTTGTGTAAAATTGTCCCTAAAATATTTATTTATTTATTTATTTATCTAATATTTTGTGCAAATATTTAATGATCCATAAATATCGAATTGATTTTAGGTCACACTCTTAGGTCTTGCTTAAAATACATTCAGGATTACTATTTTTGTGCTTAATGTAATTAATTAGTTTACATATCCAACGTTTATTTAGCGGATAGGTTGTATCGATTTCAAAGTATTTACCCACGCAAATATACCTTAAATAATATACCTCAAATATCTAACTCAAATAATATACCGTAGGATTATTTTATAAAACCATATTCTTAGATATTAGGCGCCAAATCATATGCTGCATTTTTCTTTATAGACGTGATCTTTGCTTTATATGTTTGATACGCAAATAAACCAGATATTGACAAGTTAACCGCTGCTAAACATTGTTGAATGCCAAGTATTTACATCAGTATAATACCTTATATAACTTTAAGGACGTAGGTAGGAATATCAATAATATATCATGAATATTTCCACGAAGTTATTGTCAGACTTATGAAATCTGATAAAGTCATTTACAACAAAATTATTAGGTATTGTAAAAACAGCAAAAAGATGTATACTTTATCTAACACTTAATAATAAAATATTTTGTTGTGAATCCGACTTTATCAAATTCCAGAAGACTGACAATAACTTGTTATAAATATACGGATTAATGATAAAATAACTTGGGGGTATAATTCTTAAGCGACCAGAAACCACTAAAGAAATACATCAACTGTTTTAGAACGGTGGATGAACTGTGATCGGTGATCGCCAAGTCGCACGCTATTGTCTAGGAGGATATAACCAATATGGAGCCGACACACGCACAAATTTCTATCGGAAAAATTCTGCCGTCTTCGGCGGGGGGGTGATGTAACACAAATAATGTTAACACTAATGCATTTTTTACGTGCGTCGCTACACACGCACACGACAAAATTATCAAACACTAGCATAAACTATATTCACACAAGTTCAAGAATTATGACCGGCGGCCGAGTATTTTTGGCAGAGGGGAACGCCTGTTAATGGTTACTCTATATTGGTTATATCATCCTAGGCTATTGTCGCTTCGTCCATGCTCAGAGTCGCTCCGTCCTTGTGGTGGTTTAGGGTGGAGGCCTGTGGCCAGAAATTCTTGGCTATTGATATTATTCTCAAATTATTTACATAATATAATACAATCGTGGAGAATACAAAGTTTCCAGCCATCATTGTGAATTTCCACGTCTATACGCCAACTGCACATAGGCACGGCATAATTACTGGTTTTTCCACACAGCTACAAATGAGATTGTGTCCCGAGAGTACCGCAAATGAATTCCACGCCCTCGCCTCCCTCATATAATTATTTTCTTCACCAGCGTAGTTAAGTATTATCTGGTAATATTGGGAAGGGTAATGCTGTTTGGTAATTCGATTAATAAGTACGGTATAGTTATAACACTATCAAATTAGATAGAAAATATACCTACTTTAAAAATACTTAGGCTATATATTCCGTCTGGGATTTGGCGGACGGACTATGTGTGGGAAGTAGCCAGGGGAAAATCCAGGAACCTTCCGCACGTGACTTGGTTTTTACTAATGAATACTCCTACTGCACTAAAATTGCACGCTATGGAGATGCATGCGGTATGCCGATATTATATAAAATTGTAATGTACACTAATATTATAAAGGCTATAGTTAGTGAGTGCGTGAGTCTGTATGTTTGTTACTTCTTCACGTCTAAACGGCTGGAACGATTTTAATAAAATTTGGTATGGAGTTAGCTGTCACTCTGGATTAACACATAGGCTACGTTTTTTCCCTAATAAACCGCGGGTAACACCGCGGAGCTCAGCTAGTATTATATAAATGATAAACTCTACTGATAAATGTGATGATGATGACTAAGTAAACGTGAGTAGAGACGTGTTTATCATTTATCTAGTTATTTTCATGTCCATAACATTAGAATGAAATATATATGTGAATGATACACGAGTACATTCTTCAAATTACCCTTCAGTACATTTTCCACTTGATTACTCCACTTGACTACTATTTCATTGGTTTGAATAATGATAATTCTCTTGGACCAGAGTTTTGGTGTCTATTTTTTGCTGTTGAAACATATTTTAACTGTGGTCAAAAATAAATTGATCAAAAGTAGTGGGGATCAGTTTAAAGACATAAATGCTTAGGTGAAGTGGAAGAAAAAAAATCACGTTGTAACAATTTTTCATTTTTTCATGATCAGAATACGATACGAATACGAATATCCATATCCATACTAATATCATAAATGCGAAATTAACTTTCTCTGTCTGTCTGTTTGTTACCTCTTCACGCTTAAATCGCTGAACCAATTTGGATGAAATTTGGTATGGAGAGAGTTTGAGCTACGAGACAGGACATAGGATCATTTTTATCCCGCAACAATACCTACTTTAAAAAAGGGCATGTCTGGCCGCCGAAGTTGCCAGGAAAAGCTAGTATTTATTATATAGACACCAATTAGATACATAATATGCTCGAGCGAATCAACTATTTGTTGTTGTTATTCTGGGGGACAACTTAAGCATAGTTTGTAATAAGAAATGTGGCACCTCGTTCTACTAACACCCTTGATAGTTGACTAGTTATGGAAGGGACATATAGCTACCACAAATATGTATGTTTTGTGTAATTAAATGCCGTAAAACTGACTTTTAAGAGTGACCCAGAGAACGAGTGACATAAAATAGTTGTCTGACCCGTCTTTAAACGAGTCCACACTATTCTTGTTACAGACTCGGACTACCTGTACATTACATAGTTAGGATGATAATCATAATTATATAATCAACATTATATTTATGGGTTTCAATTTATCCACATATTGGTACAGTTGCCATCAGATATATCACAGCTGTGGAAGTGGTTTTAAATATCTGAACAACGCCTCTATTGTCAAGGCGATAGATTGCATACTCAGATATTTGTGACTACCTTCACAGCTTCAATATATCTGTTGGCGATTGTATGCCTATTCCTGGCATAAATTTATCTATCAATTATATCATCGAATTATGGAGCAGACTTTTAGCATAGTTAATGAACATATAGCTACGCAACAACAAGACAACAAAAACTGTCAACGTCCTTATATGCAATTAACATAAGGTTTAATTTCGCCCGAATCGTGAAGAACAAATTTGTCGATAAGATTTTTTTCTTCTAAATATCTATTAATATACGCTGTTCGTATAATTACAATAATATACACAGGGTTAGATCAGGATGAAGAGGATTAGGGTTAGACAAGTCTTGCAAAGCCGAATTCAAGCTCTCTGACGAAAGTTTAAATAAATAAATAAATATTTCGGGACAATCTTACACAAATTGACCTAGTCCCACGGTAAGCTCAGTAAGGCTTGTGTTGTAGGTACTAGACGACGATGTATATAATGAATAGATACATCCAAATACTTACATACATAGAAAACACACATGACTCAGGAACAAATATCTGTGCTCATGCCCTGACTGGGATTTGAACCCAGGACCATCGGCTTCATAGGCCCACTACCCACTAGGCCAGACCGGTCGGTTTACCTAAGATAAAAAAGTTCTTGGTGCGCGTAAGTGGAATAAAATTATGCTTTTACAAAAAGCTTATAGGCCATTTCCATGGTTGGCGACTTATTATTTTTATTCTAGCAACCCAAGGAACTAGTTCCAACATGATAAAAATTGTAAACCAATACGTATGTCTGTTAAAGTATTATGAAACTACACTTAGGTAATGGAACCACAATGGTCTAACACAGTGGTGGCTAAAGAGTCTAAGCATAGTTTCTTTGCAGATATGGAGGGCCAAATTAATTCACCATAGTACATACTCGTACATACATTTTATTCAAGCCCATATTCCTAAGAGAGGTAGGTACACAGAATACACGAAATTAAGATCGAGTTAACCTCTTATTTACTTGTGAAGTTATGGCTCACAAAGATAAAAAAGTTAATATATATGATGATGGCGGAATTAAAACGTGCAATTCTTGCACAACACTCTCCAAACTAAGCCTATAAAAGCAGTAAAACACAGACAAACCAGCAACCTTTGTAACCTTACATTCGCCAACTCAGGATCGCCAATGAGTCTGCGAGCATGGTGCTTTATTGAATCCAAAGTGACCAGCTGATACTTGGCAGACCCGTCCCAATGGTGGCAAAAGTACTCCATACATGATCGAACCTGAGCTTGAATCTGAGTTTGAGATTTCAATTTATTAGTTGGATTATCCATATTTAATGGAGTACGATTTCATAATTTTAGCATTCACTATGTACCTAAATTATCTTTCAATTAATAATTATTATCTTTCTATTTTCGTAAACTTACTCTCCTTCTTTCAAAATCATCTTCATGCAGCATATAATTATCAAACTCAAAAGGGGAAAGATTGTATCCTCTTGCACATATTATGTTAATAGTATAAAATACTCATGCCTTTGGAATGACGGAATGACGTTGGTGCTTTGGATTATGGTACGGCCACTCGTCAGGGATGCTACTTGTGCATTGTGTAGACACCCTGGCGCCGTCTCATATTCCTGCCACCAAATCTGATGCTGGTGCGGCTGCATCAACACCTGAAAACCTCAAGCGTCGCAAATCTGCTGCTCTCGGCAGTAGCTTCATGTTTGCGGCGTTTGGGGTTGAAACCCTGGGACCATGGGGCCCAGGACCATACGCGAAGTCTCTACAAAGAGATTGCGTCGCGCTTTATTGAGCCTTCAGGTGACCAGAGGGCTGGTTACTATTTCGCACAGAGGATCAGCATTGCGATCCAACGCGAGAATGCGGCCAGCATTTGTGCACCCTACCCAGTGATCGAGACCTAGGACAGGTTTACTGGTTTAAGGTTTTTATCTATTAGTTAAATATAATTTTACTGTTTCATATTTGTTATTACGTTGTTTAAAACAAATTACTCGTAGTATTTTTATTTGCCAACGTTTTCTACTGACAAAAATATATTTATCACTGCTGGACATAGACCGCAACAGGAATGGAAAGCTGAGCATGGGGGATTTTCTAACGTTTTAAGGAACGGTGCTGCCAAACCGATGCTTTCGGTATTCGTTTTCCGATTTTGCATGAATCAATTTCGGCTATCATATTAAAAAATCAATGTCTAACGCCTCCGGTGTTATGACAATTCGGCGTTAATACCGTTCGTGACGTTCGCCGTTAAGCAGCACGGATTAGTCGCGGCAGTTCGGTTAACAAGCGGGCGCGCTCATTAGCGCTTAACGAGGACCCCCGGAGATAGCGGCAATCGGCACAGGGTGATCGCGTCTCAATCGGCTTCCAGCATTTAAATAGAAATAGAAATAGATTTTTTTTTATTCGTAAAACACATACTATTTACAAAAAACATGCAACAGACGATATGACATTACAGGAAGTGCCACGAAATGGCCCCATCTCAGCATATTGCTAGCATGTTGCTAGCGCTGGTCTTCCGATGAGGCCATCAGGTGAGAGACATCACGACAGACAACAACATACAGAATAACAAAAAAAACACAATCGAAATAATAAGAAATGATAAAAAAGAAGACAAGAAGAGAAACGAAAGATTAAACCGTCCGACCGTTCCGTTCCTGTGTTCGCCCGTCATTACGCGAATGATGCCAGCGCCAAGCCAACAGCGGCGGATATGCGTACTATGTTGACAGGAACGGTCGGAGGGCACGCATCACGCGCATAAAATTATGTAAAAAAATAATAAAATAAAACTAAAGCATATAGGTACAACGGACAAGAACAACAAAATATAAACATAAAACAGTGGTAAGTACCTATAATCTAAACAAAAAAAAACTATACAAAACATACAAATAAAAACACAATTACAGGCAGCATTTGACTTTTGTAACCTTGGTTGTTAGCTCTTTTGCTAACCGTATACAACGTGTCCCAAAATTCAACGATAAGCTGGCAGCAGAATGGACGCCTGCGAAAAAAAGACGGCCCGGTTCCTAATTAAGACAGCCCAACCAATAAATTTATTATTATTATACATGAACGGGACTTAACCGCCTATATTAACTTTAAAAATTACCTCCGACGTTTCGAAGACGACGTTGTCCTCGTGGTCTCGGATTAAGACTGACAACGAACTGGAGGACTGAGTCGTCTGTGTACAAACTGTGAAAGTTTAAATCAATGAATTTATACTTTCAACCATTCGAATGAATTTAAATTTCTATTGCCATGTTCAGCAGGCCCATGTACCAACCATGGCCATGGGTGTGAAATTTAAATTTATTTGAATGGTTGGAAATATTAAATTTATTGGTTGGGCTATCTTAGGAACGATGGAAAGAAGGTATAAATAGTTAACCTATTTGATTTCTAGGCCACTTCGAACCTTGTCACAGTGACGTTAATAAGAGATGTTTTGTGTCTTTCATATAGATTTTCACTGTGGCAAGGTACGAAGTGGCCTATAAATCAAATTGGTTGACTGTACCTTAGTCGAGGAAAACAAGTGAAAATAACATATTCCAATTTATTATGGATTTAATAGTCTTGAGCAGCTCCATTTTCTGGTGCCGGCTTATTGCTGAATTTTGGGACAAGAAGTACACGTAACGTAACATACACTACCGCGAAAAACGATATTCGTAAATGTCGGACGATTGTCTCTGTCAGTCTCATGATGCCTTCATTGAAGTAAAAGAGAAAGATGCTCGAAATATACGAACTTCGATGTTCGCGGTACCGGGCCTGAAGGCCGGCGAAGTCATCGAACAGTCAGTGTTGCTAGTGATGTCCTAAGGTTCTTGAAAGTCGTTCACAATGGATGATCAGGCGGATCAGAGTCGCTCAACGTGGAACGGAAAGAGCTATGCTTGGAGTATATTTACGCGATAGGATAAGAAATGAGAATATCCGTAGAAGAATCAAAGTAACAGACATAGCTCGCAAAATTGCAGTTGAAATGGCAATGGCAGGCCACTTAGCTCGGTTTTCTAGTACCTAAGCCTTTTGCCATTCACAACTGTGGGCTGCCATCACCATGGTGCCGAGCAGGTAAAAAAGGTTCATGTTAACCAGTCAGCCAGTCTTTCTCGGGACCACGAGGATAATGCCGTTCTCGAAATGGCAATTTTTTAAATATTTGTAATAAAAAATTGTAAAATCTGTTTAATTATTAAAATAAAATATAATCGATAATCAAGATTCCAAAAACGAAAACAGTTTCGTCAACTCTAATGAGTAATGAACCATGAATGTGCATTATTATGACCGAATATTTATTAATATTAATGCCAGCTCACCCTGTAGCAGTTATTCGCAATACATTATGGTATAAAATAATTTGGTATCGACGGGGCGGTCGAACGGCACGGAATCACGCACTGCGACACACAGCCCGCGGCCGTGCGCAGGGCTGCCGACAGCGACCGGGTACTTTTTAAATTTCAGAATATAAAAGATAACTTACATAACGCTTTTTGCTGAAATCGCGAAGCATCTGGTTGATGTAACTGGTGAACGAAGACTTGGTAGCTTCCTGGCATAACGTATCAGCATTAAAACGAGGATATGACTCTGGTGTCCTTGGTACAATGCCTCAAGGGTTTTTTTTTAATTAAATTAGATTAATGCTTAGAAGTAAATGTTTACAATCTTATTGCTATATATAATATGTTAGGATAAATAAGTGATCTTAGACAAAGCATGTGGTAGATACTACGTGATAGGTAACTACTTCCAAAGTAAAACTACAAATTACAGTACCTTTGTAAGTATATTAGATAAATAACATAAAATACTCTTGGGCGTTCGCAAAAAAGGATATAATATCTATGACATGCGACATGCTAACATAAATAATACCATAATCAATAAAACTGTAATAAATTAAATGAAAAAAACCCATATCATTGAGAAAGCGTTCATGATGATATTGAACCCATTTGCTCTAGGTTATACATTTTAAGTGATTTGATAGATAATCTTTAAGTGATTAAAGTTAATTACCTAATTTTACCATTTTTTGTGTAAAATCTTCTCCACTAAATTAGATAATATTAACTTAAAATCATAAATTTATTTAAGAGTATCGATCGCGTATATTTAAAAAACATTTTTTTTTTACGTTTTTACATTCATATAAAAATGTAATTGTTCATAAGACCCCTCGGTGTTAACGTTATTCACCGATTTGTCAACCCTGGCATTGTATCACAGAATTAGTTTTTACACAGTAACGAGCGAGTCAATCGCGGGGCGCGGCGGGGGCCGGGAGGGGGGGAGCCAGGATCAACTTATAACGAGTTTGGACAAGTTGCTAATGAGTGGGACGCGCGACAGAGCCTCTCGCGCTGACAAAATATACGTATGCCATGCAGTTAATTAACTTAAGTAAACGCTTGTTGTTTGATGACCGGTCTGGCCTAGTGGGTAGTGACTCTGCCTACGAAGCCGATGCACGATGGTACTGGGTTCGAATCCCAGTCGGGACATTTATTTGTGTGATGGACACAGATATTTGTTCCTGAGTCATATGGCTGTTTTCTATATATTTAAGTATTGATTGTATCTATCGATTGTATATATCGTCGCCTAGTGTCGACAACACAAGCTTTACTGAGCTTACCGTGGGACTAGGTTGATTTGTGTAAGATTGTCTCGAAATATTTATTTATTTATCTTTTATTGCTGTACTATATGATTCGCATCAAATTGGATATAGGTATTATTTACTGTAAAAAATGTTATTCAAAAATTACATTTTGGAGAGTTTACTATATAAGCTCAAGGTTACTATAGAAAAAACACCATTGTTTCTATCTAGATAAAAGTTAAGGTTCTTTAAAGAATATTATATTTCGAATCTAAAGTCTTCATCTTCAAGCACTAGGAAGCCTCTTAGTAGCGGGGCCCAGAATAGCAATAATATGTCACAATTGTCAATGTCCTTCTTACACAGCCCCTTGTGCAAATAAAGAGGAAAATAGTTTTCGTATACATCCATCTGTAATACCTGTATGTAGCCATTGTATGTCGTAAATTTGAAGAAACATATATTTCAATTACCATTAAAAAAACAACATACTTATTTCAAGCGTTTCGAGTAAGCACAATATACTGCGTGTCCCAGTTGTGTCGTGTCGCCGGCAAGTTGCGACAGTCGGGCGACATCGACGGACAACACACTTGTCGGATGGTGTGAGATTGCCCACCAACTAGAAGAGAAGTAGGTTATGATTTGAAACTAATAATGCGCACCAGTTGACTCAGATTAAGTCTGGCAGGTTTTGTTTATTCCTTCTAGTATGGTCTTAGGTAATATAACGTGTGTTGTGAGGTGAGTTGGGGTAGTTTGTTTGTCGATGACCTGATTTCTGTTTAATTTTTATGTTTTCTTTGTGTTTTATATTTAATATTTTGTTAATCTGTATGTTTTTGTCTGTCGTGATCTCTCCACCTGATGGTCTCATCGGAAGACCAGCGCTGGCAACACGCTAGCAATATGCTGAGATGGGGCCATATAGTGGCACTTCTTTTAATGTTTTATGATCGGCTGTTTCATATTTTGTGTAAACAGTATGTGCTCACAAATAAATAATTATTCTATTGTATTATAGGATTCACGTTTAAATAGTCACTCACACGACACGTTAAGGAGAGGATACGTCTCGAGTTTCTAGCACTAACAGTGCCGAGGCGTGATCGACGGCTCGTCGCGTCCGTGTCAAATCCGTGACGTCCAGTTTTTGCAGTTGGGGCTTGGCCGTTATGTCTACCATGTAATATCATGTATAAAATATTACAATTACCAACGAAAGTTTAAATACAAACGACAGAACAAGTTTGCTCTTAAAGTATGCTGTGCAGTTGTAGGCGTTTTGTAAAATTTACAGAAAGCGACGAGAGCTCGGCCCTGAGACGGCCGGGTGCTGACCAAATCGTGGTGAAAGGTGTTTTGACATCAATTCTTCATTAGCTGCACCTTCGATTCTGCGTTAGATAATCAGCTATCAATATTAAACAACGTTAATGAAAACTTCATAAAGACGAAATGGCATTTTGAGGCTTTATAGGATATCCTAGGAGAGCCAGCATATATTTCATTCAAGAATTGTCAATTTATCATACGCTCCCGTAGCTAGCGTAGCTAGCCATGATACAAATATCTAAGAGCAAATTAAATTTCACAAAAACAGCAGCAGCGTAACGTGGGCCTAACCTATAACCTTTGTACATTTTTTATTTGTAAAAAAAAAAAAGATAAAAGATAAAAGCTCTTTATTTTTCAATTTAGGCACATTACATGCACTTATGATCGTGAAAGAAAAATCTACACCGGTTCAAACCCTACACCTCTGACCCGAGAAGATACCGGCAAGAAATTACGGCGGGACTTATTTTTTCAATACATTGATACATCAAATCTTAAAGTACTTGCATAATTATGCGTAGTCCAATAAGAAAACATATCAAACAGTTTATTACAAGACTATAACTGAAAAAACTAAAATATAAAAGTAAAAATAATAATGTACAAACAAATTTGACTTCACAAAATAGACATAGGTACTTTAATATGCTTTCTTACCTGAACTGTGTCATTTACATGATCTGGCAGTACATACTTTTTACATTGCTAGGCGGCTTAGTTAGTTTCTGGTTTGGGCTATGCATGTTTGTTTGTCAAATAATCCTCTACTCTGTAATAGCCCTTAGACATCGAAGACTGTTTAAGTAATTCTTAAGTACTGGGAAGGGTAATTTTAAGGCATCATCAGGTAACTTGTTATATAAATGAATACATTGCCCAAAAAATGATTTATACACTTCAAGCACACGACACTTTCTGATAGCAAGCTTCTTCTTATTTCTAGTGTTATAGGTATGAATGTCACAATTTTTGGTAAACAACTGAAGGTTTTTCATAACGTACATAATATTTTCATATAAATATTGGCAAGCTATAGTTAATATATTAATTTCTTTAAAAAGCTTTCTAACAGATGCACCTGCTTTTAAGTTATACATAAAACGAATGGCTCTTTTTGTAATACAAATATAGTCTGTATGTCAGCTGCTTTGCCCCAAACCAGATTGTATTGCGCAATGTACCTATATGAAAAAATCTACAGTACAGTATCTGTGCCCATAACACTTTAAAAGTATTCGAGATACTTGTGTTAAATGTATAAATAAATAAATAGTGTCTTTCCTATGCTTTAAGGTTTAAAAATGCTATGTCCCTATTGCAAGGCTCTTGTTTAAAATAATTTTGTCATATTGTGCAAAAACTATGAATGTATGTTCACATCAATATAATTGTAATTAAAAAGAAGCGAATAACTCTTTACGGGGCTTAATCGTGTTAAAACTAAAGGATTTAGTACAGTCACCAACTTTAATTGTTGAGCCGCTTACGGTTCAAACTATTTTCTTTTGTTTAATACTAACGCTATGAAATGCCCAATGTGATGTGAGCCCTAAATGGGTCAACAATTAAAGTCCCTGACCGTATCTAGATTTTTGCCGACGTTTTGGATGTGGTTCGCATTGGGGGAGGCTTACATTCAACAGTGGACGTCCTTTGGCATAAACTTTATCGCAAACAATTTATATGGTAGTTATCTGTACGTAATTATCATCTTAACGCAGCGTAGGTAGGCCTCCCACAAGGTGGACCGACGACCTAGTTTGAGTCGCGGGATACCGCTGGATGTGGAAGGCGCAGGATCGGTCTTCTTGGGTCGTTCTGGGGTAGGCCTATGTCCAGCAGTGGACGTCTTTCGGCTGACATGATGATGATGATGAATTATCATCTTCCTCGCGTTGTCTCGGCATTTTGCAACGGCTCTTGGGAATCGGAGTCCGCTTGGTAACTAATCCTAGGATTTGGCGTAGGCACTAGTTTTACGAAAGCGACTGCCATCTGAGCTTCCAACCCAAAGGGTAAACTAGGCCTTATTGGGATTAGTCCAGTTTCCTCACGATGTTTTCCTTCACTGAAATGCAACTGGTATATATCAAATGATATTTCGTACATAAGTTCCGAAAAACTCATTGGTACAAGCCGGGGTTTGAACCTGCGACCTCAGGGCTGCAAGTCGCACGCTCTTACAGCTAGGCCACCAGCACTATCTGTACGTAATAGTTATAAATAATAATAAATATTTCGGGACAATCTGACACAAATCGACCTAAATAGTTCTACGGTAAGCTCAATAAGGCTTGTGCTGTAGGTACTAGACGACGATATATATAATAGATAAATACATATAAATACTTATATACATAGAAAACACCCATGACTCACAAACTGTGCTCGTCACACAAATAAATGCCCTGGTCGGGATTCGAACCCATGACCATCGGCTTCATAGGCAGGATCACTACCCACTAGGCCAGACCAGTCGTCAAAGTATGACAACATAATATATCTTTAAAGGTAACTTTTGGACCCGGGTATGTCCTTAAACTACGTCCAACAATGAGAGGTAGGGCACAGCGATGATCATCACGCTTGAATCTGGGGCAGCCCAACTGGAGAAGCACCTCCTCCTTACAGAAGACCACAGCCATAATAGCATTGCTACCTTTCAGGTATGTAGTATTGTGTTCCTGATGGTGAGTAAAGTTCCCAGAGATCTAACCCCCTTAAAGGCCGGCAACGCGTTTCTGACTCCCCTGGTGTTGCGGGTGCCCATGGGCGACGTTAATTGCTTACCACCAGGCAATCCGTCCGCTCGTTTGCCGCCTATGTCATAAAAAAAAGTCTGTAGGTACAGTACCAATTATACAAATATACATACGGATGTATATTCTCAAGTGCCTATTGCACTTTGTACGCAAATCAACCGCCGCTCTTATCCATTGGTAATCAAAGGAAGATCTGCCGACGAGGGAGATGAGACAAGTATCCGCGAAGCTTGTTTGAGTGCTTCTTCGCCTTTGTAGACATGAAAAATTAATGCTACTTCATTCTCTAAGTATACAGGCACTCAACGGTGTATAGAATACCAATGATGTACTGGGTGTCACAAAAAACGTGATACAAGATTATCAAACCGGCATCTGTTCATGATTTTGAATAACTTTTACTTCGGGGTTAACTTACAAAGTTAGCCTGTAAGAAAATCTCATACATTTTCGTCAACTTTATAATTGACTTTTGAGCATATCACGAAAAGATAGCGAGATTTCATATTACTTGTATAGAAAGTTCAAATCAAAACTGAATTGCAAGATAGACTAGACCATATAGCATTATTAAACACAAAACTATGTCGAGCAATATTAGACTTATAAAACGTGAGTTACCCGCTTTTATACAATTAATACATATACATATAGCATTAGTTAAATAATAGGGCGAATTTAATAAAAAATAGTACCTACTTTATGTTACCTACTGCTACATAATGACAGGAACTAAGTTGAAGGAAGAGGTATAGGATGCGGCTAGGAAGCTGATGAGTTTTAAAATTACACCAAACGAGTGTTTTCATGTTTAATTATGTACAATTCCATAATACTAGGTACTACATTATCA
This sequence comes from Grapholita molesta, assembly GCA_022674325.2. Lineage (NCBI taxonomy): Eukaryota > Metazoa > Arthropoda > Insecta > Lepidoptera > Tortricidae > Grapholita > Grapholita molesta. The sequence goes on along the minus strand of CP053135.2, from coordinate 12,552,315 downwards.
ACATTTACACACATCATTATAAGCTCTCTATAATAAATTCACGAAAGTCAAACGAAGTGTTAAATGGCAGTAAATCTTTTTTTTTTCAAGCTGCCGTATTTTTTTTTAAAGACAAAAACTAGAGTCGGGCTCAATTCGGTAAGAGCGTGCGAGTCGCAAGCCGGAGGTCGCAGGTTCGAACCCCGGCTTGTACCAATGAGTTTTTAGGAACTTATGTACGAAATATCATTTGATATTTACCAGTCGCTGTTCAGTGTAGGAAAACATCGTGAGGAAACCGGACTAATCCCAATAAAGCCTAGTTTTACCCTCTGGGTTGAAAGTTCAGATGGCAGTCGCTTGCATAAAAGTAGTTCCTACAACAAATCTTGGGATTAGTTGCCAAGCGGACCCCAGGCTCCCATGAGGCGTGGCAAAAATGCCGGGGCAATGCGAGGATGGCAATAGACCACATAATGGTGTTTTCAACCCATTACGCAAAAAAGGGGTATTATAAGTTTGACCGCTGTCTTTATTTTTTTATTAATAACAGGTCTTCAAGTGATGGGTCTACATGTATTATAGAAATCTTTTAACTTTTTAAAAGATCACTTTTCTTTTTTCGTTAGGTGTATTATTTTTTTAAGTTTTGCGATTATGCCGATTACATTACATAGTAAAGCTTAGTATAGGCTAGCCTCGTCATTATGCAATCAGGGCGTCTGAAGCCCTCTAGAGCAGTTTACGCTTCACCGGGACACCGAGGACCCCGTAATAGGGGTCTACTATACCCCACACTCAAATCATAGACGAGCAGTGCACATAACATAGTAAAGAGTTAAGATGTATCCGTAGAACTATAGTAGGTAAACGTACCAGAGAGCCCCTATATATCTAAGTACATGTCATCTTGAAACTTATGGGATTTGCAATAAAGACGACAGCAGGGTGTCATGTATTGGGCATATCTACGTTTACTTTAACTGCCGAAAAGAGGCGTTCTACGGATTCTATGGAGACTCTTATTGACTTCTGTGTCCTGAGCCCTGAGTGTAAGTTTTTAAGGTAACAAAACGTCACCATCGCGTTTGAGTTTCCCATATAAATAACATTATCACTTACGTGTTCGAGACGTTTTTTTACGTCAAAAGTAACTTACACTAGAGCCTCAGATATTTAATACCTCAATATTTGTGGGTTATGAGTTTTTCTGTAAATATAGCACTAGAAAGAAGATTTATAGTTAGTCACTTTATAAGTCATTAAAATGGCATAAAGCAGGAAAGGTTATGACCCTGTTTTGTGACGTTCATAAGTGCATGTAATGTGCCTAAATTAAATAATAAAGATTTTTTTTTATCTGCCTATGCCACTTAATTGTAACAGAATAAGCTATATGTAATAAGGAAGATGCCTGATTTTTTGAGTTCCTAAGTTAGGTACTTATAACCTAATTATTTAGGTATTCAATATTAGACTACTACAAGTTGAGAATAACCTCTATTCAACTTCATAAATCGAAAGATGGCGATTCTCTACGAATATGGAAGGAAACGAAAATTTATAAATACAGTACCTACTTACGAGTATTTCTTTGTTTTGTAGCGTTTGGATGCTTGACTAACTATGCATTTCTAAGCAACACTATAAAATTCCTGTCCATTCTGCCTATAGATATACCCTAACCTAACCTTACATATTTTTTTATGTAATACATCTCTTACATTTAATTTACCAAAGGTTAAATGATTTCGTCTATTATCGTTACAGGTATAGCTTATAAATATTAAATAAGGTAGTTACTTCGTTCTACTTTAAAATAAGCTGATATCTAATGTTACTATTGCCATTGTAAATATGGCACATTAAAGTTTCGTAAGTTTCTGTGTGTTTTCTAAAGATTATGCAAAAATTTAATCACGCCATTTTTACTTCCATGTTCAACGTCAGAAAAGTGGTCACATTTTCTAATGTAAAGGCCTAATCATCTGAAAAACCAATTCAGTCAAGTGCCGAATTTTAAATTTAACTTCATTATGTCCCTTGAATGTTCCCAATTACAATCAGTGTTCATTGTGCTTAGACGCAGTCTGCCGTCGGCCCCTGAGCCCCGACCCAACCCCTAATCAATAGCGTTTAATTACGGTTTCCTGACAGTTTAATGTTTAATTTTGAATCTGGAACGCTAATCGCGCTCGCTGATTGGCCGAACCGCTTGGCGCGCCAATTATTGGCCCATTCGAACCAATATGGCCGCCGCTGAATGAGATTTTATTGTTTTTGGAATTAATGGCCAGTTATAATGGTGGCGCGTCGGTTGTTAGTCGTTTTGTTTTAGTTTTGATTGCAGTATATAGTGAAGTGTCTGTGTGCAGTGTTTAAGCGTACCTAAGGCGTAAACTATGGCAGTGCAAGAAGATATAATTAAGTTAGTAAGTATACATTTCAGTATTCTCTTTCACATTCCCACAATATAAGTAGTTTGCCACGGCTCTATAGATTTTTGGGTCTGCTGGTCAACCTTATCTCAAGGCTTTACCTTATACCTATATAAGTATAAACCATAAGTATAATCTTAGCTTTACGAGCTCTCAGCCCATATTGTTCCAATCGAAGTTGGTGATCCTGAAAATGGTAAATAAACTCTTAATTTTTTTTTTTATGGACAGTTATTTTATGATAATAATTTTTACAAACTATGCTCAAATTTTACAGCTTTAGATTGGAGCACTGTTATTTTTAAAAAAGTCGATGCTTGCAAAATCCGCGGAGAGATAACTAATTTCAACATGGTGTACGTTGCTACAAGCTAAATTAGTCCTAGTTCATTTCAGATGTCAAAAATTAGTCTACTCGTACAATATTCGTTACAAAATCCTTGTACAGTCAGCATCATATAATTAGTTACAGTCAGTATGGCCAAATATATCAATACACATCCATACTGCTATATAAATAAAGATCCGTATCGAAAAGTCGATCTTCATAAAGATTTAATGCTTAATTGTCGTCACGAAACTGACAGAGATTTAACTTTTCTTAACACCTTTCACTAATTGGGTGCACATTTTTTTGAAAACGCCCAGGTAGGTTTAGTAAGTATAACTAGATAAATTAGCGAGGTTGTGTAATTGCATTTGTAGTGGTTGTACGGGAAAAAGGAAATTTCGAATATAGAATGCCTTTAAACACACAACACCAATACAGATGCAATTACACGCTCTCGCTAATTGATCTATACTCACTCTGGTTTTATGTCACAAAGCCCTTACCTCTTTCACGTTGGTAAGGCAAGATGTGTTAAATATATTTTAGTATGATCAAAATCTAACCTAGTCCTAACAGTTAAATAGGTACCTATGTCGGTGACATCATTTTATCAAACCCTGCCACTGTCATCAATCATCATTATAGCCGCAAGACGGCAAGACGTACACTGCTGGGCATAGGCCTCCCCCTAATATGAATTGTAACATCTTGGGGGAAGTTGCTATAGCCATAATGCTTTGCTGGCGGGTTGGCGACCGCAGTAGCTGTTGATTTGATTTTGATAGAGACGCTGCTGCCTGTCCGTCGGTGTTTTCCTCAGTTGTATACCTATTTAAGTCAAATTGCTGCGCACAACAAACAATAAAATTTCATAACTCCTAAAATAAACTATAAATGCAAACTCAAGTACATAGCAAGCACCGCTTTGGGGAAACTCGCAATGAAAAATTTACTCGCAAAAAGTAAAGAATCAAAAATGGCGTCGGCAGCCCTATCGCAGGGCTGCCCCGCCCTCGCGGTTTTTAATCAAGCCCTCTGTCATTAGTATTCTGCATAATGCGCCAGTCGCCACATGCAGTTACCGTATCGGTTGGCTGTATATACTGCAAATGCATAATACAGGTTTCCTATATTTTTTATACAGGGTGACTTTACAGATGTAACACAGATTTCAGATTTTTTATTGGTAAAGATACCTACTATGAAATTTACAAATCTTCATAAATAAGATTTGTTAATTATATCCATAGTACGTACGCAGTTCACTGACAACATTTTCTAGGAACTAAAGATCTGAAGCTTTTATAGCTTCTTTAAACTCGATCTCTAAATGATATTGAGTTTTGTTACAACGATTATTATTCGTTGAATAAATAATCAAACGAATTTTATCCGTGTTCTGATAATAGGGCAATTTGGACATTTGTCACATTTTTCAGGATGTTTGTATGTGCAGTAGTTTTTGTACGAATGCTAAAAAATGTAAGATTTAATCCGTTTTATTACTTTAATTTGAATTTTCTGTAATCACAAATAATGATTAATTTAACAAAACGTAATTGAAACTAATGTCAAAAGGCATTTATTTGTCAGATAAACAATATAACAAATTATTAATAGTATTCTACCTATGTATAAGTTTAACAACAAAGTATCAATAATTTAATTTCACATTAAATGATCAAATTCAGTTGCTAAGTTATATAAATTATATCTCACTGTAACAGCAAAAAACTTGTACCAATTCGTAGCAAAAAATATCTGATCTTCAATAGATTGTACTTAGTGTTCACAATAGATACCTTAAAACAATTTTCTGTGATGCTCACAAAGATACGCTCAATAATTCGAAATAAATGATTCATTGGTCAAATTTATCCTGTACTACAGTACAAAATAATTGACTAAATACATACCGTAGAATTATTTACTATTTACATTTAACCATATGGCTCACACTACTAATAAATAAATAATAAATTGATTTATAATAATAAAAGTAAAATAATTCAATATTAAATAACACAAAATTAGATAAATAAAATTATTTTATAAGCCAATTTATGAAAAATTAAAATTAGTTTGGATTAATGCACTTAATAAATTAATATTTAATTTAGTTTTAGTAACGCAATAGATCTTTTGACTAAACCGTAATATTCAGAGAGAGTGTAAGTTTTTAACATAACTTTACGTCACGAACGCATTTGCGTTTCCCATATAAATAACATTAGGTATCACTTAAGCGTTCGTAAACGTTTTTTTACGTCAAAAGAAACTTACACTAGAGCCTCAGAAATCAAACAGTATTGTTTTGTCGAAAATTGAAAACACAACCAAAACCGTGTGTAAATAAAATATGTGATCTTCAAAAGCCATAATAGCACTGCCACCTTTCAGGTATGTAGTGTTGTGTTCCTGATAGTGAGTAAGGTTCCCAGAGCTCCAACCCCCCCATAAAGGCCGGCAACGCGCTTGTGACTCCCCTGGTGTTGCGGGTGCCCATGGGCGACGGTAATTACTTAACACCAGGCAATCCGTCTGCTCGTTTGCCGCCTATGTCATAAAAAAAATATCTTTATTCAAACGGATGCTAGTTGAAAAGTTTTTTAATAATACAGTTGTCCCCATTAAGCGAATAGTGAAAATCAAAGGAAACACTGTTCCTCAACAACGAATCACACTTGCAAATGTCCTCATTCACTAACCGCCGCAAAAAACCGAGCGCACGTGAGCATAAATATGCATACACATTATGCAATCAGCGTTATTCTTTGAGCTCCGAAACTTAAAGACGGCGATACCAATTTAATAAGGCTAGACTAGAAGCTTCCTTAACCGAAAACTAATCGATATATCTCTCTTATCCTTTTTCACGTGCCTAGTTTAACGCATGTAAGAAAGGGAGGAAAAGTGTATTTCGTAGCGCTGTCACTAGTGGTTTGAATCGTGGTAGAGCGGGCTGGAGTGTCGACACAAAACGATACGCAAAATGCCTATAACTGAGTTTCCTGGCGAGATGCAGGCCCGCAATTACGCCTCCCCTGCACTCAATAAAAGAAGTGGCGCGAATCGCCAACCCTAGCGCTAGGGCTGTGTTTGCGTTGCTGATGGGATACTAGGATTTAGGCCGGCTTTGCTCGAGTGTTTGGGGTTTGGTGGTGTGTTTTGACTTATAGTTACGACAGTTAGTGTTGATGTTGTACTAGTTATTTATATTGAGTTTCCATTTTATCATTGTCGTTTTGCCGATCCTTATTAGTTATTCTTTTTTCGATTATTGAACAGCAATGGACGGCTTTTGGATGAAAATAATTATGATGATGATAAATTAATGGTGATTATTATTTCTATTTTGTTTTGAACGTTGACATTTATCTATTATTTAGTAATCGGTTAAAGTTTATACTTCAGGAACTTATAACTCTTATAAGAGATCTGATGAAAACCGTAAGCTTATTTATGAATAAATACCTAAATAAAACCTTCACATGTATATTTTATTATTGGATAACGAAAAAAATATTGAAAGTAAAACTAATTTATCTATTTCTTCAATTTTAAATTATAATTTATTAAAGTGCTTATTAAAAATATTGATAATTGAAAAGTGATGTGATTAAAGGAACCTATGTCCGTCGTATTTGTGGATGTAAATAATGCAGTTTATAGTAAATTTTGTACCAGACATGGTGTTTTGTGGGTGTGAGTTTAAATTAATTCGAACGGTTACAAACATAACATTTACAAGGTAAGCTATCTTAGAAACGGGGCCATCTTTGTCGCAGGTACCTGAGGTTTTGGATAACGACATGTTGATTGCAGATAAGTTACCTATAAGTATCTCAGTGTTGATAATAAGAAAATTTTGGAACAGACGTCAGAAACAGAACAGCTGTCGACGATCTCAATTGATGGTTTCCACGCCTGGACTATGTACCCCAGTAACTGATGATTTATGCATGAAATATTTGTGTGGTAATTTAATGCCCAATTCTTTACTAGTATAGCTTTAACTTGTAAAGAGGTCGTATAAGCTGATTAGAATGGGACGTAAGAATAAATGTCGATAATTGAATGTAATTTATTAGCTAAACATAATTATAACTTATATAATTATGTTTCACTTTAAAAGTATGTTAGTATTGTTACTTAACTACACGTAAACAAATTTTCATATTGAAATAATAAATATGCAATAACAAACAAGCGTACTAAATTCTTATTACAAACATCTTCCAAATCTATGATTATGATTCATAGAAAAATAAAAAAGTCTTTATTATAATATTTTTTTTCGTACAAACAGACTAGCATTTTCTCACCTTACTACAGAGTGGCATGTATAAGTCGCCACAACGTATACCTAACTTAGGGAATGAGGTTCGTACCTGTTTAATTTCGGGCTCCATTCAGCAGAACCTGGTGCTGTTGTTTAAAAGAAAATTATCTACACACTTGACGTATTAAGACTCGTGATAATGCTAAGCAATGTTTGAAGAAGGTAGCTTGATGTTAGGTCGGGGGATCATTGCTATGCCTACTTAGGTACTTAAGAATTTAAGAAAATAAAAAAAGGAGCGCTGGTAGCCTAGCGGTAACAGCGTGCGACTTGCGATCCGGAGGTTAAAATTCAAACTCCGGCTTGTAGTACTAATGACTTTTTCGGAACTTATGTACCTACGAAATATCATTTGATATTTACAAGTCGCTTTTCAGTGAAGGAAAACATCGTGAGGAAACCATACTAATGCCAATATAGCCTAGTTACCCTAAGGAAGGTCAGATGGCAGTCGCTTTCGTAAAACTAGTGCCTACGCCAAATCCTGGGATTAGTCGCCAAGCGGACCCCAGGCTCCGATGCCGCAATGCGATGAGTCATGGCAAATGCCGGGACAACGCAAGGAAGCTGTTGATAAATCAAGTTAAAACATCATTGACGATGAATACTGCAAACCTTTCGAAACATCGGGTTTCGAAAGTTCAGAATACTCGACATAATCAGTTTTGATTGTTTTATTTCGTGAATAGTTAGCGCAGCAACCGAAGGCAATAATTTCAGAGAAACCATGCATCAAGACAATGGCGCGCTGGCGCCTCGTCGTTCAAAGAATGCCTAAACGATGACAGTTTGGCCTAGTGGGTAGCGACCCTGCCTATGAAGCCGATGGTCCTGGGTTCAAGTCCCAGTACCTAAGGTTATTTGTGTGATGAGCACAGATATTTGTACCTGAGTCACGGCTGTCTATATATGTATTTAAGTATTTTTATATCATGAATATAGTTTGCTATCCACAACACAAACCTTCTTGAGCTTACCATCGAGATCAGTCAATTTGTGAAAGAATATCCTGTAACATTTATTTATATATTTATATTCATTTTTTGGACCCGGGTATGTCCTTAAACTACGTCCAACAATGAGAGGTAGGGCACAGCGAAGTACCATCAACGCTTGAATCTGGGGCAGCCCAACTGGGGAAGTACCTCCTCCTTACATAAGACCACAGTCATAATAGCACTGCTACTTTTCAAGTATGTAGAGTTGTGTACCTGATGGTGAGTAAGGTTCCCAGAGCTCCAACCCCCCTTAAAGGCCGGCAACGCGCTTGTGACTCCCCTGGTGTTACGGGTGCCCATGGGCGACGGTAATTGCTTACCACCAGGTAATCCGTCTGCTCGTTTGCCGCCTATGTCATAAAAAAAAATCATACATATGTCATTTGAGGACAGGTTTGACCTAGAAGGTGTGAGCCTGACTGCGATAGGTAAGTATCTAAGGGCATTTATTTGTGTGATGAGCACAGGTATTTGTTCCTGAGTCATGGGTGCTTTCTATGTATTTCAGTATTTGTATATTATATATATCGTTGGCTTTGTACCCATAGCACAAGCCTTCTAGAGCTTACCGTGGGCTCAGTTAATTCATGTAAGGAAGGATAGCCTGTAATATTTATTTATTTTAACGCTCTGTCGTAACTGGACCAAGAGAGGACGGCTGCGAATTAAAAAGCCGAATCAGTTTTCCTTAAGTAGGTGTCTATAAAGATATATGGCATCAATTTCAGAAAGTTATCCTCTTGCATAGGCCCTTGCTCCTACCTATATCATTACAAGTAAAAAAATTGATTATGCTGAAATTTGTGTTTGATGGTTTAATTTCATGTTGTCACTTCCAACAGTTTCGCACAACGTATCAGCATTGCGATACGTCGAGGAAATGCCGCCAGCATCCTTGGTATAATGCTCAAGGGACTTTTTTTGCTTTAATGTAGTATGTAGTTAAATAGTTGTTATTCTAGATAATAAATAAATATTATCACCATTAGTTTTAGTAAATATTATCATGTGAGATTCTTTTTTTTATCTCAAGCTGAAAGGTTTGTGTGTGGATTTTATGTCACAGATACTGAAGTTTTTTGAACCAAAGAATAGGTACTTATTTATATAACAGTTAGACTGATTTAGGCTTAGCCTAGTTTGGAGCGTACCGGACATCCTCTGTATATTTATCACACATTGACTTTTAAATTATTAAATTAACTTTCCTTTTATCTTTATAGGTATGCAGGGAGAATTTAAAAAAAAAACACGTGTCAGTGCTTTCTGAAAATAGATTCAGGCCCGATTATTCAATCTTCAGATAAGCCCTTTTCGATGAATAACTCTATGGGCATCTGTCGGAAAAATCAGACCTAAGCCAACTAAATTTTATGAAACTACGAGAAGGTATTTAACTAGTAATTGCATTTAATCTGAAAAAGGCCCTTGAGCCAACTACATATACATCCCGAAAGATATTCAAGCGTTTTATGCTCATTTTTAACAAGTTCGCTTAGTTATTATGTCAATCGACCCCTAAACAAGTATGGTTAACTGCGATGTTAACAACTGCCGCGGCGAAGGTGTTAAACTAATAGTTAAAACTGATAAACTAAAATGTATTTTTTGCACTAGGCAACATGTTACGCCGCTTTAATCATCCCCAATAACATTCCCAAATCTGCAGTCACCCTGTTTTACTGGCGTAATGTCTAATTGATAATGTCATGTTGATTAAAAGTTCAAATAGAAACACGAACAGTGTGTACAGAATACAATGTTTTGAGCTCTAGTTGTGCATTTCTGAAGACAAGTGAACCTCGTAAGATTGTCAAAGACACCTCCTCGACTCAATGCAACTTGCAACGTATGCGACAGACATGGCAGCCGAGGCTTCATTTAAGGCTGTATTCCACGATGTTTTTAAAGAGCTTCGCATATTAATTGAAATAGATGGCATATAATTAAGAAAAACTGAAAAGGCTCATCTTTGAGGCAGGATTTGAATCACCAATTTGATAAACAAGATTAAACGATCGGCCGGCCGGAACACGGGGACTTTGTCACTTTTTTTTAAGTATATATCTTATATTCCAATCTATAATTTATATATAGGTAAAAGTGTTACTGCTTAAAACTACTGTCAAATAAAATATAAATAAAGATCTAGTAGCTACGCGTGTTCGATTAATATAGTAAGAAAATTTATTCTAGGTTATGTCTGTGCCGACTTGTATTTGACTTTACTATACTAAGTCTGAGAAGTTTAGTGACTTCTAAAAAGAAGGAGGGTCTATGTTAGACTGGATGTAATTATTATTATAACGTGAAATACAATTTCACGAAAAAGTTTATTTGGGAGCCAATAACCACAAATACAGTCACCCACCATGGATAACAGTTATCACTGAATTGCTAATTGAAACACTTTATATCACTTATTAAGATAAAGTAAGATATCACATTATGTACATTTAATTTATTTTAATATGTATAAAGTTTTTTTTTCAATAAAATACAGCTATACTGGGCATTATAATTACTAACTTAACTACTCTAGAGTAAATATAAAAGGCCCTTGAGTATCGCAGTGCTGATACGTTGTGCGAGGAAGCCGCCAGCTCTTCGGTCAGCAGTTACGTCAATCAACGCTTTGCGATTACTGCTAGGTACATAGTAATATGGATATACTTCATTACTGCTATAAATATATTATTCTGAATAGCCAATTGACTTGGGACATGCATATCTCATGACTACACATTATGGGCATGTCACGAATATTTATTTTACAAGTACAAAGACTTTTCTTTTACAAGAACATACTCGTAGGATAAGTGTAAGGTCGGTGTAGTGTTTCAGTGTACTAGTTAACTTTACCAACTTTGTTAACAACTAATGTTACAAGGTAGTACAAGATGAGGAAGCATCTGGTAACAAGTATCACCTCGAAATACTTTAATAGGTACTTCTTTATTTAATAGGTACTTTTTAATAGGTACTTTAATAGGTATGTTCTGTGAGTTTAGCAATCATTTAAGAATTTTAGGTTTACGTATCAAAAGGACCTGCTGGGTCGAGTAGGTACTCGACTTATGACATTTTTAAATCTGTCAGAAAGGAAGGAATGCTATTTTACGAACAAGAATGATATAAATTAATAATCGTGGGTATCGAAACTATACATTTCATGCAAAAAATATGCTTAGAAATCTTTTTATACGATTATTTTCATCCTCAAAGTTTTTTTTTAATTTAATTGCACGACTCAAAAATCGGCCCCCTGAGGCCTATTACATTTTCTGACTTCTAATAGTGTTAGCCGAAGTCTCTTTCCGCTTCCTTTTAAAAGAATATGAGTTCCGCTAAAATTCATCGTCATTATTTCAGCCGAAAGAAGTACACTGCTGGACATGCCTCCCCCATTGAATACCACATTGATCGGTCCTGCGCCACTCGCATTCAGCGGACTCTGGCGACATTCGCTAGGTCACCAGTCCACCTGGTAGGCCCAGATTGTCCGTTAAAATTATTTGTTACAAATTGTTATGCAATGGATTTCTTGTAATTAACAAGAAGATTGGTTTTGGTGTCTATATTATACTTAAATTATAAATCATTCCTTGAAATTGAGAATTCATAAAATGTGTAAGTCATTTGTCAATTTAAAAATTGTAAGAACAAATATAGACGTAAAATAATGAATAACATGTTCGCCCTATCAACTTCATCAAGTAATAAAACTATTTAACCAAAAAAATACCGTCGAATTTTTTTTAGCATGAATTTTTTGCAATTTTTTATGGGACCAACTTTGAGGACCAACCATCTAATAAAAAAAAATGATCAAAATCGGACTACTCTGTAAAAAGTTATGGTCATACATAAAAAAATATATACGCGTCGACTTGAGAACCTCTTCCATTTTATCGTCGTCCGTTAAAAAGTAAATTATATGTGTAAATAGCAGCATAGCGCAGTCGGCTATATCTTACATATATACTGATTAAAAACTTTTTTCCTGTGGGCACTGTACACTGTGACAATGTTATCATAATTAAAGGTATATAATAACTGCTAGTTATTCTTTTATCACATCATATTTAGTGATATGTAAGAATTCGAAGAACGGAATTATTTTGTGATATAATTATAATTCCGTTCCGATGCCGGCTGACTAGAATAGCACCACTCCATCTCGTCCCGCGGGTGTCGTAAGAAGCGACAAAGGGAAAAATCCTACGGACGGGCAGCAGCGTCCGTTGAAACCCATTCTACAGCTAGTGCGGTCGCCGAACCGCCTGCCAAGCGTGGCGACTATGGCAACTACCCCCAAAATGATACAAGTCATATTTGTGGGAGATATGTAAGATGTCGATATTAAATACCTACATACCTAAGGGTTTGGAACGTCGGGATGAAGTTCATTGTAGTATACGCGATATAATCCGTTTCAGTTATTTTATTTCATGAGTAATTACGGCAACAACCAATATATATACCGATTAAAACTATTTTTTTTTTATACATAATTACAAATTAAGCTTTCATAACGTCGGCAATAATCAAGGTAACAGTATCTTTAGTTTTATCGCGAATAAGTCTCGTTTAATTTTATAATGACATAATAAGTTTATCATACCTAAATAAAAACTTTATAATAAAAATTTATAATATACCTAGTATTAAATGTAATACATAGTATTCAATGTTTTATATGTTTCGAATGATTGGTGCGGCCGACGGCGAAGCGACTTATGATTTTTTCATTTTCATTGTAGGATTTATTTCTTGAAATTATGTTTTTCAATATTGGAAGTAATGAAATATAGTAAATAAATGTCTGATTTAAGAATTTTCTTAATAACTTATTTATAGAGATCCTGAATAATTAAATTCATGACATTACGTTTGCCTGTTGTAGAAGTAAGTTTTCTTTCGTGCAATAAAGACTTAATAATTAATGAATACTATCAATGAATTGCGTTTACCGTTTTCAATTGTTAACTATATCGAATCTCACGTCAGACAAGCATCGTTTTTTGAAAGCAATTTTATATATTTTTAATAATATTATGTTTCCTTGCTTTTTTTTTCAAATATTATGTTAGGTAAAATAAACCTATTAATGAAAATAGTTAAGTAGGCCAGGCTTTACAAACTCACTCTCTTTTATCCTATTAATAGTATTTTCTACAACACAGTCATGATAAAATAATCAGTCTGTCTGTTTCGCTACTTTTGCTTCTATGCGTTCGTTCGTTCAGTGTCTGTTGGCGACTAGAAAGTTAAGTACTGAATGCTAACCGCCACACATTATGTGCGTTTGGTAAAAATCAATATATCTGTTTCATAGAATTTGTAGAGGAAATACAACTTGAATGATTTCACTAGGGAATTATAACAGAATTAGAGTAGTGTAATGGCTTGAAGCGTGCGTTCCGTAGCAAAATTTTAGAATAAAACTTTCATTCAGCGACTGTTAATTTTGTTTCCAGTTTGTAGTTTAAAAATAATTCGATAATTGTCGATAAATTTATAAAAATAAATATAAATTTATCGACAATCTAACACAAATCGACCTAGTCCTACGGTAAGCTCAGTAACGTTTGTTTTGTAGGTACTAGACGAAGATATATATATGATAGTTAGATAAATATAAATACTTAAATACATAGAAAACACCCATGACTCACGAACAAATATCTGTGCTCACACAAATAAATGCCCAGACTGGGAATCGAACCCAGGACCATCGGCTTCATAGGCAGGGTCACTACCCACTCGTCAGACCGGTCGTCAAATAACAAATCATTTTTATAATTGCAAGGCTGCTCTTAACAAAACCAATGAACAACATATATATAATCCCAGAATTTAATAAAACGTTCAAAAGCAGCCACTAACTTCTATTATCACAAAATTGACGGCACATAAAACATTAAAAAGACCAAAAAAGCCTCAAAGCGTAAGATGACCTCAAATATTATGAACACGTACAATACCTGTTGACAGACATGTCCAAGGCTATTCAAAATTAACGATTCTTCTGGTTACTGGTCCATCCAGTGTATTTTTGTTTTGGGTAGTGCTTATCTTATACTGACATAGAGGTCTATGTATACTAGTAATGTGCTTATAAGTTGATGTAGGGTTAGTGAACAGGGTAGGTCTGGTGTCGCATTGTGCGCATGTCCAGGCTCAATGCGCGGGCGGCCATTTTGCGCGGTCGGCGCGAGAGTGTTCACACGCACTCTTATTCCATTTGGGGCTATTTTGTTGTTGAATAGATTTCGTGTTTGGCGAGTTTTAAGATGATCAATAGATTTTTTTACAGGTACCCTTATGCTTCAGATCGCTATCCTATTTCTTCTATTTGTTATTGATTTTTATGATTGACACTAACTTTTTTTAGAAATAGACATATTTAGTCGGTAATAGATAAATAGGCGAAATCTTAAATAACGTAACACACTAGAAATAATCGTGATTTTTAACTACTTCTTATCGCTTTTTTTCAGTAAGGAAAAGGAAAATTACTAATAGTGCAATCACCATTAATCTTTATTTGAGGCTCTATCAGGGTAGAACGCAATTTATTTAATATTTTAAACATATTATTTTAATATTTTTTTATTTACATCATACATTATTACACCTGTGTCAATGCACTTCAAGATTATAGCAAATGACACTTATAGGTACATACATTCAAATTAGTAATTCTAAATTGTAATTAATAATCCCTCTTCAAATGAAATAAAATGTAAATGCAACGTTCAGTCAAAAAAACAAATAGCATTTGCCCCACCTTCATTAAACTATTTAGTAAAAAAGTTATCGATGTACGGAACCAAATTTATCTACTAATAAGTTTCTGTCAAAAACGTCACTTTTGGTACAAGCTTTTATTGCCAACAGTACTTTATTGTACAATCATCAACTCATCGAAAGGATTCTAACGAGCCTAAACACGACGAATTTATGTTGTGTATGGATTTGGATTTGATATGGCTACCTACTCTAGCATCAGATCAGATCAGTGGTACCATAATATGTCATTGTCACCAAACTTACTTAAGTGTGCTAAATTCCAGCTCAATCGGTTAAAAATATTTACTTCAAAATTCAGTAGCCAGATTTCACCGAACATACTTACATTGCAAGTTAAATAAAAGCTTGTAGCAAATAGCTTTTTCTGAAGAATCGATTTTTTTTTTCAGGACAATCTAACACACCCTAATCCTACGGTAAGCTCAGTAAGGCTTGCGTTGTAGGTACTAGACGACGATATATATAATATATAGATACATATAAATACTTAAATACAAAGAAAACACCCATGACTCAGGAACAAATATCTGTGCTCATCACACTAATAAATGCCCCTTGCCGCTTCATAGGCAGGGTCACTACCCACTAGGCCAGACTGGTCGTCCAGAATAGTTAAAGAGCAATGATTAACGCTCTGGTTCTAGAAATAATGAACTTTCGCTCAAGTTTGTAGAATTTCTCAAGTCTTTACCGTCGACACAGTAAGGCAGAGACACAAAGCATAGACAAGACAAAGCTATTGTTTACTGCATATAGAGCGTGTAAACGGATCAACCTACTTACCACTGATTTCACTAAAGAATCAGACAACGGTAACATCATGCACTTTTCTAAGCTGGCGGGAAATTACAAAAAAAAATATCTCAATTGTAATTACATGTCTTTGTAACACGGGGTCAAGGGATTCTTGATATATAATACAGCAGCAAACATTTCAGAATAAATATTTAAAACGTGTGTTTAGTGATTTAACTGGTGATTTGGTTATTTTTATTTTCATGGATTTATTAATGGAGGCCTATGATTTTTTTGTAAAATTATAAAAAAAATGTCGGTTAGTGCAGCTAGCCTAATATATATCTATCTTAGACTTTTGCAAGGGAGGATATATTTGAACTTCAGCACCAAACATGTGAAGTAATTATGTAGAAATTCAAACTTATAAAGGCGATATATGCATGTGTAGAGACAGATACATAATCAAACTTATTTATATAAAATTTTACAATTAGAAAATGTCATGAAAATTGGGCCGCATTGGCATATTACCGAGGATACAGTTAGTTTTATTATTTTAAGTATTTAGCTGTTTTATATTAATAAATAATTAAGAACCAGGTCATTTTTGACCCGAATACACAAAATAAGGGTCATCAAAAAGTTAAATAGGTATTTGACATGACGTTGGACGGCCATATTTTTGTTTTGTAAATTAACAGCCATTTTTATTATTTATTTGCCAGGCTTTGCCATTATTTGTGCGATTGTTTATTATGAAAATAATTTATGCTTAACATCGATCAGGATAAAGTTAAATAACAAGAGCATTAATTATAAGGGCATTTAAAAGGTTGCATTGTAAAGAGTTGTCACAGACGCAGTAGACAGATAATTATGGTGCATTGTCCCATATAACTGTTGGTTCAGGTGTGTTCTGTAACGTCACTAATTTAGTTCTAGCTGTTATCGTGTTTGTACAAAGCGGAGGACAGGATACATTTGGTTTTTTAAGTTAGATGTTCAGATATGATTTGGTTATCTATGTCTATCTATTCATTTAAGAGGGGGGCTCCTGTCGCTAGAGCAATTTCATCTCTATCTTGGGCGTTCTTTTTTTTTTTTATGACATAGGCGGCAAACGAGCAGACGGATTGCCTGGTGTTAAGCAATTACCGTCGCCCATGGGCACTCGCAACACCAGGGGAGTCGCAAGCGCGTTGCCGGCCTTTAAGGGGGGTTGGAGCTCTTCGAACCTTACTCACCATCAGGAACACAACACTACATACCTGAAAGGTGGCAGTGCTATTATGGCTGTGGTCTTCTGTAAGGAGGAGGTACTTCCCCAGTTGGGCTGCCCCAGATTCAAGCGTGATGGTCATCGCTGTGCCCTACCTCTCATTGTAGGACGTAGTTTAAGGACATACCCGGGTCCATCTTGATATCCTGATACAACATGACGTTTACTATATATTTTACTAGCTGACCCGGCGAACTTCGTACCGCCTAATAAGCGACAAAAGTAGTGATAGCTTTCAAAAATCACGGGATTTTTGTGATTTTTTAGTACTTAATGGCTGCAATCAGGGCTGTGACGATTCCAACCAATCCAAAATCATTTTAATCAGTTCAGCCCTTCTCGAGTTATAAGCGGTTGAACAAACCCCACTTTCTTCTATATACATATATAGATTTGATCAATATTACGACCGGTCTGGCCTAGTGAGTAGTGACCCTGCCTATGAAGCCGATGGTCCTGGGTTCAATTCCTGAGTTATTATAGAGTTATTTGTTCCTGAGTCATGGGTGTTTTCTATATATTTAAGTATTTATATGTATCTATATATTATATATATCGTCGTCTAGTACCTACAACATAAGCCTTACTGAGCTTACCGTAGGACTAGGTCGATTTGTATAAGATGGTCCCGAAATATGTATTTATTTAATATATGTTTTTCTGGATCTCCCTCCCTTTCTTTTTCTATACCGTTCCCTCTAAAATAACCTTGATGTAATCTTTATATCTTAAAAGATGTTCCAACATCTTTCCTCTATTATTTCATATGATTTGGTCGAGCATAAAGTAGGTGGTACCTAATATGTGTCGAATCGCGATGCGTTTGTACTGGTATATTGTATCGCGATTCGACGTAAGTGCCATCGACAATAAGGTCCCTTTTCATAGATAATGTCACATATGTAGGTACCTTACCATATCAGTTTCAGAAAATAGGTGTTTCAACTGCCCATCCATAGTCCAAAAGTGCAATTTTAATTATTTAAGTATTACAATATTCTATTTGATTTTGTTAGATGATTAATTCATTTATGAACAAAAATTGTTTAATAATTTTTAAATTAATTTAAAAAATATTTACTCCTTAACGAATACATTCAACATTATAACTAATTTGAACCATAGGTAGATGGAGCTTTTGGCCTATAGTTGGGAACACTTTTTTAAATATTGTACTCAGAACGAAGGTATTTTTTATATTTATATACGAAAACGGGAATAAACGAATATTGAAATATTGCTACATTACGTTATTTATTTTTTAAATTAATTAGTATATTATTACCCACTGAATACACGCTGATGCTTATTGAGTAATAATGTTACTTATTAAAATTATTTATTTAACAAAAAACAAAACAACAAACAAAAATAGTATATAAACCTAATTAATAAATAAATGCTAATAAATTGAAAATAAATGCACTTTTTCATAAGTATTTATAATTTTTATAGTAGTGTTACTACTTAAAAAGCAAAGCAAATCAAAATATTTAATAGAAAATATTTTGATTTGTTTTTAGTTGTAATATACCTAATTACTAGTTAAGAATAGTTTCAAAGTCAACGGATAAAACATATAGGTACTTACATGTTTTGAAGAAGTAAGTATAGGTATTGTATAAGAAAACATTAATTACCCGTGTCAATATAAAAATATAAGAATAAATACATTTCAAATGCTCTGGTTTTTATGTAGTTTTAATTTTCAGGCTAGTTTTAATTTGTATGTTAATATTAATAAATAAGATTTGGTTTTTATTTCATGATACATATTTTTTTCGTATTAAGTATGTATATGTCTTTCAAGAAAATTTATAATATGGTAATGTATGGACTTTATTTATGAAACAAATTAAATATTAAGATAATGAATAAAATGTCAAACTCTCTCTTTACCAAATTTCAACCCAATTGGTTCAGCGGTTTAAGCGTGAAGAGGTAACAGACAGACAGAGAGTTACTTTCATATTTATAACATTAATAAGTATATTAGTACCTAAAGTAAAGTATGGATACAGTTACTATATAACTTACCTGTTCATTTATTTATTATATTCGACTATGTATATACCTATATGAAATCTTCCCTATGTTAAAATTTGCAGACAATAATATTAAGAGAAAAATATTTTGTGTTAGATCTATTTCGGGATTCACATCATTTTTAATTTTACATTCTAATTAATATTAATATTAACTCAAATCTATAGTCAACAATGATTAATTTTATTATAACATGGGTGTGTATAGTACAGTCGAGATCAGATATACGGAGCTGTAGAGGTCACAAATATCTGAACATGCACTTTATAGCGTTGACAATAGAGGCGTAGGTAGTTCAGATATTTGTGCCCACCTCCACAGCTTAGATATATCTGATGGGACTGTAGTACCTTCTTAAGATTCCTAAATAGATGTGGTGCAACTAAAGAGCGGGATATATTTACATGTAACGCTGGCTTGTTTTTATTTTTTTATTATATTTATGTTTTATGTGTGTTTAATATGGAAAAATATTTCTGAATTAAATATAATTTAATGTTATCCTTATGCTTGGCGATTTTTACCAGTCAATAATCCGTCCAATTCGTAACCTGTCATTTGTACCAATATTTTATATATAGCAACAATTTTGGTTAGGCATTTAGTAACATTTCAATAGGTATGTATTTCATAGAAAAAATATTTAGTTCGAACTGGAAAATATTTATAAACTAATTATATGTTAGATTCTATACGGTCGATAATATAATAAAATCTCAAGCAGGTGTATTTAACCTTGCAGTAGGCAGGTTATTGGTTGATCAATGTGGATATTAAATTACCAAAAACAACCAAGACATTATGCATAAAGGCGGGCATTCAGGTGCCACAGGTAGCACATAGGTGACATAAAGGCGCGGACGTGCGCTAATGCTCGCCATTCACCACATAATGCAGCGGACACTGCGCACGATTACATGCCAATCCGCCCCCTCTCCCCCCTCGGACCTATTCATTTCTTACAATTAATCAAAATTAAATCAACCACAACCCCTTCGACCCACTTTCAACTTTAACACCTGAAGCTACGCTCTCATTTCAGCTGATAACGCGTTGAGTAGGCGTGTCCCCGCGAAGAAATCTGGCCAATAGAGTGCGGTAACAAAATATCCGTATTGGCTATTAGCAGGCCCCGCCCGCGCCGCCTGGGGGGGATGCCGTTCCAAGTTCAAAATGTTATATCGTGACGCACGCGCGCGATTCTTGCGCTGTTTTATAACTGGAGTTTCTGCGCGCGCCGAACTTTGAAAAGGTCACTTTAGTAGGGCTGGGGTTGGTCGTTAGGGCGATATGGAGCTGGGCGGCGTTCGGTGGGTGGTCGAGGGGGCCGTCGGCGTTTTTACACGACGGCGGGCGGCGGCGCGCACAGACGCGCTCCGAACACCGTGGCCAGCGCTCGCGTCGCGACTTTATTCACTTCCGCGATTTCCACCGAGGAAAATCTCAAAAACATACCTAATTTTAACCTTTACTATTAAAAGTGTTAAAAAAAACTTGATTTTTTAGTGACTATGTAAAGTTAAGCTTAGTGCACACGTGCGAGCTCAAGTATGCAGGCGATGAGCGCGAACTCGAGCGCTCCGCGCGCGCCGCAGCGCTCGCCGTTCGCGATCCAAGAGCTGCTGGGCTTGAGCGACTCGCGGGAGAGCCGGGAGCGGTACTTCGAGAGCCGCGACAATGACCGAGTGTTGAACCTGTCGGAGAGCCGGGACCGGCCGGCGTACGCGCCGCAGTTCCCGCTGCCGGCGTCCGTGGCGTCTCGCGTGGCGTACGCCGCGGCGTTCAACGCCCAGGCTGCGGTGGCGGCGGCGTTCTTGCCCGCACCGCCGCTGCTTCACCCTCCACCTGGTGAGTTTATCTTAATTCATTCGGCTCAAGTGTAAACTGTCTATAAAACTATACTAATAAGTGAAGGATTAGCTATCCGTAGGTGAGCTGTGGGTAACATAAGAACGAGCTGCTGGAAATAATTCGAGGCCGAAATAGGTTCCTTCTTATACTTATGAATAGATTTGAATGTCTGAATAGATAGATAATATGTTTAAGCATGTAGGTGTGTGTGTGAGTAGGTTAAGTAAAACTGAAAATGAGAAAAAAATATGGTGCTGATACTGCTGAAGGCTGTAACCCTCGCTAAATGGCAATTCAACGGTGTAGACTAGCATTATACCTAAGCCTATACAGTCTTATAAAATTAGGTAGTACCTAAGTTAGTGACGTGCGAGTAGTTAAAATAAATAAAGGGAACAAAACTATCTTTATTATGTAATAATGTAAGGATATGTTAAAATTGAAATAAAATAATTTGACTGTATTTAGTGAAGAAATATTCCGTCTTTTATAGAGAATACTTATTTCATTTTTTATTAGGTACTGTCTAATACTTGAAAACAGTAAGGATAAACTGACGACATTTAAACATACAATTATTTAATCCATGATGTTATAAAGTTGATTTTGAGAAAACTAAAAGTCCGTGTTTTCTGGGGTTAAAACTACTTATATTCCTAATAGTATAATATAATAAATAAATTTGTTAAGATGTTTTTGTAATTCAAATATTTGGCTAGTTTTAAGATATAATATAATATTTAAAACGAGAAAGTTGGATGGATGGATGTCCATTGAGATAGTTCACGCGAAAACTACTGGTTTAACGAAACTTTTTAAATATAGCTCATACAACAGTATAACATATACTTAGGTTATATGTTTCTTGTAACTTTTATTACTCGTACTTTATATGACAAATAAATAGGACTACTTTATATGACAAATAAATAGGACTTACATTTTAATGTTATGTTCAAAGATAAATTACCTATTTATTTAGTAATAGGTTATAATTTATAAAGTACAAGCTTTTCCTCGCGACTTCGTCGGCCAGCCAGCTGTCTTTAAAATATGATTGCGGGATAAAAATTAACCTATATAATTTCTCGTAGCTCAATCTCTCTCCATACCAAATTTCATACCAATTAGATCAGCGGTTTAAGCGTGAAAACGTAACAGACATATAGAGTTACTTTCACATTTATAATAATAAGTAACAATATATATATGTTATAGTATACAGCGTGGTCCATTAAGATCGGTCAGTATCTAAAACTAAGACCTACAAAGATTTGTTCTTAAGAACCATGTCATCGATTTTAAGGATAGGGCAGCCCTCTGTATAGATTGTACAACTTGGCTACTAGTATAAAACTTGCTTAGAAGTATTCTGACGCTAGTATTTTATAAAAATCGCGTTCATTGACAGGCGACTCTCGCGACGCGCCCGCAGCCGGCTGCATTGTCTTGTTTAATTAGCCCTTCACTCCTTTCATTACTTTCATTAGCACTCATTAGCCCTCCGTTTTATTAGTGTTTTATTAGCCCTTTTCATGGCTTTATTTGCGCGGCTTTGAGCCGCCGACGGATCGGCTTACGAGCTTACAACGCGCTAAACGCAAGTATTCTTATTGCGCAGATGAGTGTTTAAGTTTATTAAGATTAATAAGAGCTCTCTTTGTCTGTAGGTCAAAAAACTTGCTGTAACAAGAATTAGAGAAAAAAAAGTTTAAAGTTTTTAAAAATTAAGTTTAGTATAGTAACATATAAATACAGTACAAAATAAAACATGGAAAAACAATATCTAATTGGAGAGAGGCTATGTATCTATACTTGTGTGCACTTTAACTTATACTTAGAATTTACAGGAAAATCACATTTTTAATTGTCCCGAAATATTTATTTTTATATTTAGGTAGGTAACTGCAATTGTCCATTGCCCGTAAAACAGAATCGACTGGGTAGAAAATGATTTATAGCATTAAGTTCGCCTCTTGTGCCTGTTTGGGCATGAAGATGAAATAAAATAAAAAACAAGATTGCATTGCTTCTTTATTTTAATGCAGGAGTGTTCTTTCTAATAAGAATGATATTTGGTTCAAATTGGATATTATTATTACATCAGATAATCTTAGATGAGTTTGTTCAAAATTATTATTTGTTAGCAAGTCATACAATATGGGTAAACACGTACCGATATACCTCAAAGAATTACGGGTGGAAATTCAACGGGTACATATTGTATAATGTACCCGTTGAATGTTCCGCCCGTCGGTTACCGTCGGCACAGAGTTGGTAGTACGCTTCCTGCAAGCGTACTACCAAAACCGGGATAGACCTACAGGGGATAGAACCTACAGGGGATTAAAAACTTCCTACCTAGCACATCAAAATTGTGATGATTTGCCGTCAGCGGTATTTCTAGACCGATACGATCCTCATACCTACAAGAAAAGAGCGTAGGTACTCCTATTTTGAAATCCGGCAACGCGCTTGTGACTCCCCTGGTGTTGCGGGTGCCCATGGGCGACGGTATGTAATTGCTTACCATCAGGCAATTCGTCTGCTCGTTAGCCACCTTTGTCATAAAAAAAATATAGTAGAAACGGTTTTTATTAATATTTTGCTTATTTTATCTCTTTAGTTCCTTTTTAATTCACTTTAGAGTAAAATACTTGGAAAATGTAATGTGGGTAGGTATATAGCCGATTCACGCCTGCTTTACTAATTTTCCCACAGTTTTCCTTAGCTCATGAAGAAAAACTCTACACAGGCCACAGGCGGGTATGAAATATCTATTGAAATTGATAAAAATATGGTCGTAAACTGTTAGGTACTTACCCAAAAATCTAAATGTTTAATTCTGTGGCTTAGAAACTTGTATACACACATAATTATAACAGTTTCATACAAGTTTCATACTAATTATTCATCACTTGTGCCCTTTTTCACCAGAGACACAGAATTGTAGTACGCGATTAAACTGATTTTTAACTTTATGGATTAGGTTAGGTTAGGTTAGGTTAGTAAATAGGTTTAACTTGCTGACAGGCCAAATTTATCAACAGCCAAAATTGTAATAGAATAAGAAAAAAGACAGTAATAATAACATTAGCTTAAGGAAAATAGTAGGCAGACGGTAAGTATAGCTCTATAATTTATACAGAAGCTTTTAGTTTGTAGCTTCCGAACCGAGATTATTTAGAACATTTGGCGTACTCGTATAACATTAATATACTCTAATATGTATTTAACATAACGACATATCTAATCAATATTTATATGCATATAGATCATTTTAGAACTGAACATTCGTGCAGTGGCGACCCGCTGCGTGCGCCCGCGCCGCCTGTACTCTGGGCTTGATTATTATTCAAAATTTTGCAAAATATGCAGCTGCTAGGTGTAGGGTTATTTAAGGATAGATGTTGTGTGAATTGATTCAGTTTGTATGTAGTATGTTACTCGTAGATTATCGGTTACTTTAGTTTTGCTGCCAATGACATAACTTCTGATGTGATCGCACAGAAACGCTCCCAGCTAGAGATGGGACGCTACCGGTAAGTTACTGATTTTAGTATGGGGAATATTACCATTTGAGAACATTCCCCATAGTAACTTTGGTAACTTACCGGTAGCATCCCATCTCTACTCCCGGCATAGCCCTCTCCATTACACTTTGGGTGACTTTAAGCCTTTCAATACCACGTTTCAATACCATATGTCATCACTGGAAGCACACACTTGCGTCAAATCGCAGCATGAGAACACCCGTCACAAGGTGGACCGAAAACCTGGTAAAGGTCAATGGAATAGGGTGAACAACTGGACAAAACCGGTCATTGTGGGTCATTTGGGTGAGGCCTATGTCCAGCAGTTGATGTCCTTCGGCTGATATGATGATGATTATGTTAACATATAGGCAAATTTCAAGAAACAGTATCTTCTACCGCTTTTTGATATCATCTATAAATCTTATTTCTTTGTCCGTGTCATCAAAATCTGAATAAATAAATACATTTTGGAACAATATTACGCCTTCTTCCAGACGACCTTCACCTGAACTGAAGCCTTTTTTCGTCGGTATCATAAAAAAATAAGCGACAGTGACGTACTATTACTGGAATTAAATTACAAATCTTGGTTTACTAATACAAAAAAGAAAACTTTTCAAACACCGTTCAACTCCACATCTTATTTGCAGTTCAAACTTCAAGCGATTGTGATAGTCACACCGAGGCCCCGCAATTCAATAACCTAAAACAAAAGATGACCACTAATGGAGCATATCTTTTATGCACACCCTTTATAGAAATGAAAGGGTCTCACAAATCCAATGCGGAGGTGTGAAGAATTTAAGTCTTTGAGATAATTGTGAGGTGTCTGATTGTGTGTTCTACAGCGTTTTTGAGCATTGCCTTGAACTTGTTTGGCAGACTAATACGACTTTTTTTTGACAGGTGGGTTAAACAAACATTATAGGTTTGAATTATCATATAGTGGGTACTAAATGTTATTGATACTAAAGTATTTGTTAATGTTATTGTAGTACTAAGATTTAATGTGGCATAACTAGGTATGATCCTTTTGTCATGAGTAGTAGATTTTAGGTAGTTTTAAATCTATTGCAGTTGAAGCAAACATACGTAATTAATTAATTGTAACGCTCTAGTCTGGAGAAGCCTAACTGGGGAAGTACCTCCTCCTTACAGAAGACCACAGCCATAATAGCACTGAACCTTTCAGGTATGTAGTGTTGTGTTCCTGATGGTGAGTAAGGTTCCCAGAGCTCAACACCCCTTAAAGGTCGGCAACGCGCTTGTGACTCCTCTGGTGTTGCGGGTGCCCATAGGTGACGGTAATTGCTTACCATCAGGCAATCCGTTCGCTCGTTTGCCACCTTTTGTCATAAAAAAAACATCACATTTAGATAGCTCACAACAAATATCATGGCGCATTTCTCCTATAAATGTCACATTTTTTTCTATATATACATAATATAATTATCATAAACTGTAACCAGTAGATATTATAGTAAAATTTAGGACAGTCGCTCTATAATAGTGCTCAAAAAAGTACGCAAAGTTTACGTTGTTTTTGCCAGTTGTCGTATAATGGTCACTTAAGGGACTACTTGTTGACGTGACGAAGTATATTTATAACGACGCAGTATCATGAATTGGTTCAATTGATACGAGCACCGGGGTCTTCTTTTGATAACAGTAACAGCATTTGACACCATTAATGACTGATGTCTATTTTCATTTTCACACGTAAATAGTTTGATCATCAATGTCAAAAATATAGATGCGGTCATTGTGCCAAAACATATATACGGGGATCTTAATAATTAAGACAATAATGTGCGTGTATACACATTTTGGCACTTTAAACGTATCGATATTCTTGTTATTGACTGTACAGTTGAAAAATATATTTAACATGTATCAGTTTATGGTTTAAGTTGCTCGAAATAACCTTATGTTAAGTTAACGTAAAAACACAAAGTACCCAGTTCGTGATTTAACCGTGGTAAGAATGTATATTTTCAATTTGTAAGGAGCTTTTCGAGCCGTATGTCCAAACGTCAGTTTTTGACTATCATCATCATTATTTCAGACTTAAGACGTCCACAGTTGGGCATAGTCTCCCAAATATGACTTGTATCATGTTGCCATGGTCGCCCCGTTTGGCAGGCAGGTTGGCAACCGCTGTAGCTGATGATTCGTTTTTGACGGATGCTGCTGCCCATTCGTTTTTCCTCTTTGTCGACTCATGCTACCCGCGGGCTGTTATCATTCTCACCTGTCATCACACTTCAAGGCTTTCGTCTTATAGTGACATGTTTTGATCCTTACATATATAGCATTGAGCATTTATAGAAATATAAATCAATTAGTAGTAAATCAATGAATAAAACAAAGTCTAGCCTATTATGATGATAACCGCAAAATCGTATCGTGAAGTATTAACGTGACCAATATATGTGTCCATTGACCAAGGAAAGCGGTGCGTTATTGTTTGTCTGTTTGTAATTAACGAAGAGAGGGGGAGACTCGTGTTCGTATACGTGTGCATGTAGGTGTAGGTGCTAACAACATGTAGGTATGCAATTATGCATGTGTGGGTCGCCGAATTTGTACTCGGTGGCAAACACGACAAATGTAATGCTAGCCTAAGCCTTTTTTGTAACCTGTCACCGTAGCTACCACGTTCTAACAAGCATATACCTACCTAAGTGCGAAAGTGATGCATGATGGGATAGTTGATAAAATTGCAAACATTCAATTCGTTCTGACGACAGAGGCACATTAGCTAATGGTCAATTTTAAATTTTTCAGAGCACGTATTTATTTAATTTCTATTTAGTAAAATTCTACAGTTATATAGCAGGACTTTATGTCGCAAAGCTCTTACTTTAAAACAATCTGAAAACCATATTTAGTGAGAAGTAATGTGACTATGTAAATTACGTTATACGTTAAAATTATGAATGTAAAATGACAAATTCTCGTACGTTTTATATGCATACAAAAAATATGTTACAACTAACGCAAAAATTGTTCAATTACATACAAACACAACATCATTACAGTACCATTTCATACTATAATAGAATAGACGTGACACTCTTAGAACAAAGGCTGTTAAATACAACAGTTTTTTTATTTTATTATTATTTACAAAAATAGTCGCACAGGTTCAGCCGTAATTATAGCCTGTATATTTTTCTAAAACTTTTACGACAATCTGCAAATAACTTCTAAACACTATCGTCTATAAGAAATTAAGCAAGTACATTTATTCCATAAAATGCCTCAAAACCGCGTTTTGTTTTTCCAAATTTGGTTTATAAACATTTCCTTTACGATCCTTTACGGACCCAGGTATGTCCATAAACTACGTCCAACAATGAGAGGTAGGGCACAGCGTTGACCATCACGCTTGAATCTGGGGCAGCCCAACTGGGGAAGTACCTCCTCCTTACAGAAGACCACAGCCATAATAGCACTGCCACCTTTCAGGTATGTAGTGTTGTGTTCCTGATGGTGAGTAAGGTTCCCAGAGCTCCAACCCCCCTTAAAGGCCGGCAACACGCTTGTGACTCCCCTGGTGTTGCGAGTGCCCATGGGCGACGGTAATTGCTTAACACCAGGCAATCCGTCTGCTCGTTTGCCGCCTATGTCATAAAAAAAAAAAAAGAGATAAATTGTGCAATTGTTTACCTAAAGAGTCTAACGTGAACGAAATAATTAGATATTTGTCAGATATTTAATTTAAAGATACCGAAAATTATTCGTGGAAGTATAACCCGTTTACCGCCGCGCTGTCTGTCTGTCCGATGTGGGTCAGAATCGATCCACGAAGCGCTGGCAGGGTTAGCACTTAGACCCACAGCGCAGAAAGGGTTAATCGGACTTGTTGTTCTAAAACTATGGCGACTTTGGGGTGTACGCGGTTGCAAAACGTAAAAGCTGGTATGGGATAAATAAACCGGGAAGACCAGGGGATCATACTGTGATCACTATTTCGCCTGCCAGGCGTGGCGATGAAGGCATTGAAGATGCACAAGGATCCCTGTGGTGGTCTATGAGGGTGGCCTGAGCCCAGCAGTAGCTGTTCGCGGCTGATGGATATGTTTATTTATTTATTTAACTTTTATTGCACAGAACACAAAAGTACAAAAGGCGGACTTAATGCTACTAAACATTCTCTACCAGTCGACCTTTAGGTAGGTAGGTAGGCAGTACAGCTTAGACTTGTCAATTTTTTTCTATATTTTTTTTGATTTAAATATCGGAGTTCTCTAATTGACGTTACGCCTCGTAGTTACATGGTACTATACTTAGATGAAAAACTTAACTGAACCATGTCTATGTAGTTGTGCAGATAATGAATATGGAACCTACGTCAAAATTTGAATATAGAATGCTGACATGCGTGTACAGACACGTTACTACTACATAGGCTAGGTGATTTAGCTAAGTTTCTCACCTTTTCACTTTCTCCCAAAAATCCTTGACACTTTACTAGACTTTTCCATTCTCATATCCAGCGGCAGCGGTGGTTCTCCGACTTTACCCGAAAGGGTTCGGTTATTAGTTCGCGTTCCACACCCACACAGACACACATGCATACACACACACGGCACACACGGAGCGCATAATGGATTCGCGCGGCGTGCGATGTTAACCCCTCCTTGTACAACCAGTTTGTTATGGCTGGGTGCGAGGTATGAGCGAGGGCGGGGGCGGAAAGCAAACGACAGTCATTCGATGCGGATTGAACGGCTGTTGCTAACTGACTAGAAAAACTTGTGAAAACGGAGTGGAGTCAAAGCGGTAAAGGACATGTGCCCATGAAAAAGACTAATGAGGTTCGATCCACAATATCAACGGCGACCGTTCTTAAGCTTTAGTAATATGATAAGATAACGTTTATAACTTCTTCTTTGCGAATATTATTGCAGCGTTTATACTATAATTAATATTATATCAATGATTTATTATTAATGCTTCTCTAGTCTACTTCCTAATAGCTTTGATGCTTCTGGATAGAATTTGTAGCAAATTTTCAGTTCTTATTGGACTAGATGGCATGGGATCATGGCGGTGTCATGCTGGTTCTTGGCTTCTTAGTTCTAGCCCGCTATCACTTATGAATTAGTAGTGCAATTTGTCTGTTTCGATTTAAATAGTGTTGGTCGCCTTGGCACTGCCCGGACTAGCTTCTTACTTGTTAGTTCCTGCTTCCTACTCGCTGCCGCTTGTGACTTGGAAGTGTAGCAATTTGTCGGTGTGTCGAACAGTGTCGGTCGGCATGTATAGCGGTGTCTGGAACAGACCTGGCCTGGCAGCTTTGTTCCAAATCAACCTATTAAATGGCTGTTTACCTACCGGGTTTATTTGGCGCCGTTGCAAGAACAAGCATTTTAGATTAATTATCTGCCGGAAAACTAAGTTCGAAAGCTATGTTGATAAATTGACACATGTTTAATTTTATGAAAAAAAAATAGTTATTATATGATAAAAAAGTGGAATTCAAAAATATATAAATTTTTTATTAAAAACTCTTTAAAAAATTCAAAAATTGGTACTAAAATAAATAAATAAATATTTCTGGACAATCATACATAAATCGATCTAGTCCTACGGTAAGTTCAGTATACTAGACGACGATATATATAATAGATAGATACATATAAATACTTATATATGTACATAGAAAACACCCATTGACTCGTGAAGTCATGCCCAAATAAATGCACCTGACTGGGATTTGAACCCAGGACCATCGGCTTCATAGGCAGGGTCACTACCCACTAATAAATAAATGTGGGTATTATGTCAAATGTGTGCGGTGTGGTGCTGGCTGAGAACAGTACCACCTCCTCCCGTTGTCGTAAGAGGCGACAAAGGGAAAGCGACCGATAGGCAGCAGCGTCCGTCACAACCAAAACAGCTAGTCCTGTCGCCAAACTGACTGCCAAGCGTGTCGACTATGGCGACAAGAGATGTTGCCAAAGTGATATAAATTACATTTGGGGGAGGCCCATGTCCAGCAGTGGACGTCTTACGGCTGAAAGGATGATAATTGTGAGTTTGTATGAGAAGTTTAAAGCCTAACAAATCGACGTATAAAAGTGACAACGGCGACAACTCTACAGGTAACATGTTAGGTAGGTTCAGCGGCGCTACCGCGAATCACGATATTCGTCAACGGACGATTGTTTCTGTCACTCTCATGACGCCTTAATTGGACTAAAAGAGAAAAATTCCCGAAATGTACGACCTTCGAAATTCGCGGTACCGGGCTAGTCAGCAGCAGAAATTACTAAGCGGGCCAAGTCTTCAGAATGATCTTGACATGCTCTTATTCTCTTAACAATAAAGTCGTGTCAACCTCATTTTGAACACAACCCCCGCTTAGCATATTTTGCTCCTGACTGTACAGTCTGTCGTTGATTTAGCCGCCTTCGAGTTTCTAGCTACGTGACAGAACTATAATGTCCTAGATGAGATTATATTTTTAGATTGATTAGATTTTACTAAAGCTGCAGGTCCGGGGTTAGTATCCTGGCTCGGGTATTTATTTATTTATTCAAACGTTATTGCACAAAAGAAAAAGTTGACTTATAAAAGATGAACTTAATGCCAAGAGACATTCTCTACCTCTACATATCCTTTTTATGTATTTATAGTTTTCAGTACAGTAGTGGTGGTCCGAGAAAGAAATGAATCCGGAATACTCAGGATTCAAAAATAAAAAATATATTTTTCGGATAGCGACCATCTGAACTATTGAGCGTAACAAGACATAGGTGAAAAACGTAATACGAGTACGATTTTGACGTAAGTTCCATATTAATTCTCTGCACAACTACATAGACATGGTCCTTCAGTTAAGTTTTTCGCCTTTAGCTAACTTTATCGTGCTTGAACTCTTTAGAAATGCCTATATAAGACGTTATAAAAGCTAAGAACGTGTTTTGTATGATGCTTTTTGTTTTGGACTATATTTGATTGCGCGCAGAACCGATGGCCGGTGGGGCGGAAAGGTTCTGGAGTGGCGACCACGAACCGGAAGACGCAGCGTAGGTAGGCCTCCCACAAGGTGGACCGACGACCTAGTTAGGCGACCGACCGACGAAGGCGCAGGATCGATCTTGGGTCGTTCTGGGGAGGCCTATGTCGAGCAGTGGACCTCTTACGGCTGACATGATGATGATGATGGACTATATTGAAGAACAAAAAAAACGTAGGCAGTTCTAGTAATTTAAGTGCGTAGTTGGGGCGCGCGGCTCGACACCTCCACACAAAGCCGCGGTAACAGCTAGTTGAGCAGGCTAGGTATGCCGCGCGGCGTTGCCTGTCTCATCAATATTTCACAATATTTTAATGTTTCATATAATGATATCAAGAAGAGGCGAAATAGATTTTATTCTTCGAATAAATTACTGTTCCAAGAACACAAGATGACGGAATTTTATGAACGTAAAAAAAAGGGAAAATAAAGTATGGTAGGTATGTTCCTATGAACGGTTTTATAGTATATTTTCTTTATAAACACTTATGTTTTTCAGCCCTAATAAACATTTAAAACAGCGATCGTTATACCGGTATTACTAAAAAAAAATCTAAAACTCCTGATTTTTCATTAGAATCTCAATGACTAATTACATAGGTAAGGAGGTGCACTATCTGACTACCCAGCAAGCTGGATATAATTTAATAATAGAACAATAATCACTGATATAGCCGAAAGAGGTCTTCCGTTAATAGTGAGTTAGAGACCGGTTTTATGCCCGCATCCAGCGAATTCCCCCGATTTTACCGAATTTTCACTGATATACCGAAATTGAATACCGGTTAATGTAAATGACAGTACCTTATACCGGTATACGAATCCCAATTTAATCCACATATTATATTTCATACGACAGACAAATTTGCACACAAAATTTTCTATAAAAGTACTAGCGGGGCGATCTAGATTTTCACTAGCTATTGACGACATCTGCTTTTAGCCCTGATCAGTCTAATCCCAACCTTTACGAGTTGACATAAAGTTGCAATTCAAATGCATTTTGAAGTCTCCCTCGTGTCTAATTAGCCTGAAAACGAAACTATCTGGAAGGTGTTTAAATTTGAACCGTGAGTTAAAGGCTTTAAGGTTAGTTTTTAATTGGTTGTATGGCGACAATAATAGAGCGCTCTCGACCTCTTGGAGGCGCGAGATTTCCCGCGCTTTTATTTTTTTTCTGCAAATTCTTACACAGACGTTAAATTTTTATTATAAAATTTTCGGTTTGAGAATTTTTGTTTGCACTCCGTATAAGTACAATATAGTTTTTAAAGTGACTACAGTATTTCTGGAATTTTTAGCGAGTAACTTTTTATGCTCTTATTATAAGTTCTGCATATGTGTAAGGGAATTGGAGTCCCAGAAAATGATTTATCTTTCTCATCCTTAATAAAGTATTATATTCCCTAAGGAAATGTAACATTCAAAACAAAGTAGATTTGATTTATGTATGGCCTAAGACTAATTACATAAATGACAAACAAATACATCAGATTAGTTTTAAAACACATAGTAACTGGAAGAGAGTCTTAAAGGTAATTGAGTGCACATTTTCATTTTATGTCATGCTCATCAGTTTTCTTAACGCCCTATTGAGAAGGCAGTTTAATAAAATATAACTCATCTAAAACTATGTACTTACACGCAAATATATGTACTCACCTAATTCAATTCAATCCATTTCATATAAGTAATTGTGATTTCATATAAACTTAATAATAAAAATCATCATCATCATCATCAGCCTATCGTAGTCCACTGCTGGACATAGGCCTCCCCAATTTCACGCCATCGTGTTCGATTTTCGGCTGTTCGCATCCAGCTCGCATACAATAATGTAATTAACAATAAATTACTCGTATAAATATATATATGTGAATATAATCTTGTCGTAGGCGTAACTAGGGCTGGAATAAATATCTCAAAAACCATCTATTCGTATATTTCCATAATAACTTATGAGCGTTAATAAAATTTCCATAATAAGATCGTTCTCGTTTAATAAGTCATCGCCTCGCATTTCCATACACATTACCGAGCGGGACAGGAGATAGTAAGCCGGGGGAGAGACAAGGAAAACCGTAGTACCAATAGAAGGTATTGTTTTTGGTCGTTTTCATACAAGTGGTGCCAAACGTAGCTTTAATAAATAACCTATTAGAAATTGTCAAAGTTATACATTTCAATACATGATACGTGACATATATATATAACAGCCTAACGAGTATATATAGCTATATATATAGTATATATGTAGAAGTTGGAACGTATCTTCCATAAAAGATATATATTTATGACAAAGGTGGCAAACGAGCATGCGGATTGCCTGATGGTAAGCAATTACCGCCGCCCATGGGCACCCGCAACACCAGGGCAGTCACAAGCGCGTTGCCAGCCTTTAAGGGGGGTTGGAGCTCTGGGAACCTTACTCACCACCAGGAACACAACACTACATACCTGAAAGATAGCAATGCTGTTATGGCTGTGGTCTTCTGTAAGGAGGAGGTACTTCCCCAGTTGGGCTGCTCCAGCTTCAAGCGTGATGGTACTTCGCTGTGCCCTACCTCTCATTGTTGGACGTAGTTTAAGGACATACCCAGGTCCATAAACTCCCAACGAACGCAGATATCTACTTAAACGTGTTTTCTCATAACATCAATAGATAGGTACTTACCTACTAAGGTACGAACGTACTTATCACCGAAATACGTCTATTTCATCTCTGTTCGTTCATTCACGTTCTATTTCAGTCTGATCTAGAACAAAACTGCGGAATCCCAATTAAACGGCCCCTTTTAAACTCCTATCAATTGTCTTAATAAAACTGTATCTCCCCCATTCTCTCCTAGGCGCCTGCCTATTCTTGGCCAAGACATAACCGTAAAGAGCCACTAATTGCGGCCTAATCAAGTGTTAATTAATTAACCTTCAAGCTATTCTGGACCTTATTACCTGGGGTTAGGGTGCCCTCATTAGGTTACCTCATTTGCAACACCGGAAGGTCTCGGAGAGCTAAAGGCTGAGGTGCACTGTGTGCAGCTGAGAAATAGTGAGATACCTTGCGTGGCCACGGTAACACTGGTAAGGCTAAAACAAGACAACCGAGGCAATTTACCAACATATATATTGTTGTTTTATTCATTAAATATTCTTAATATAAATCTTATTTTAAATTTCAAAAACAAAACTATCGTGAGAATCATAGATATTTATCGTTAGAAACGTGTCGAGCTTTATTCGACTTATAAAACGTGAGTTACCCTCTTCTATAGTCTATACTTTTAGGTTTTAAAAAAAAAAACAGGTAAACAATCATGACGTGTCTTTTTATTGAAAAACGCGTTTTAAAAATCAGTGACTATTACTTACGAAAGCAAAATAATGTAAATCTTAACCATATGTGATTCATAATTTTCACATACTTGCCATGATTTATTTTTCAAAACTGATTTTCAATAAAAGACATGTCAAGATTACCTTTTTTAACTAGCTAAAAGTATAACCTAAACGTGTAGAGTTAATAAATACGTATTTTAAATAAACTACGTAATTCGATGAAAACTAGACGACACGATACGAAATACATACTCGTATTGATGTCACTGTCAAAATTCATACAGTACAAAACCATATTGTTTTGCAAATTGGTATTTAGTATTATTATTGACCTGACCTAAAAATCTGCGTGCTTACATTGTATAAAGTCAATGACTGAACACATACAAATATATAATACTATGAACAATCTACGAGTAAGTAAAAATATTTTAAAAAAATCTTTCTCAGAGACACGATAAAAAACCTCAGTTTTTTGAAAATAAATTAGAAATATCCAAATGTATTCAACAAGCAATAAATACAGATTTAGACATCAGCCCCGTGTTAATTAATTAAGTCTCAGACTTATAAGCTGAAGTCTGAATCAGGACCAATTAAAATTTAAACACCTCCGAAAATGTCCTTTAGGCCCTCAGAAGTTGGCGACATAGCGTTTGTCTGTGAAAGCGGCCCAATTTGGCCGCGCCGGGGCTCCGGGACGGGACGGAAGCGCCCGGGGTCACGCTGGGAGCCACATGGTCGTATGTCGAAGGAGGTTAGTTAGGAGATGGGACTTTTGGATTGTTAGGGGGTTTGAAGTATTGTTAATTACCCGCGATACTGATAAAGTTTATAAATGTGGGTAGTATCTAATGTGGAAATGGGGGGCTTAATGAAATAGGTTATTTTTTTGCAGGAACGTCTGGTAACGAAACAATAATTCTTAGAAATAAGGACTCCTAAGCGTATTGAAAGATATGATGGAAAAATTCGCAGCCTCTCTAGCGCAGCGTTGGGCAAAGGGCATCCCAGAGTCTCTAGTTCGAGTCTCGCCCAGGGCAGTTAATTTTTTTCCATTTTTCCTTTCTAAGAATTAATAAAATATACAAGTTAAGGAAAACTATAGACTAGCCATACTCGTATAAGTTTTTATATGCCTTAACTTTAACTAAATAAGTTTGTCGACTTGTTGGGCTCCAACATTTGAAACCAATTATATCGATGTGATTTTAATAGACATTAGATTTTTTGTTTGTTATTAATACCCGCCTCCAGGCGCGCTATAAAAATGAAAGATTTGGGTATCTATGCTCTTGGTGGTTAAGGGTGTATTTACATGTGAGTCAGTACTTGATTTTTTAGGGTATTGATACCTACTTAGATACAACTGAATCATCAAGAACGTCCACTGCTCAACATAGGGGGAGGCCTATGTCCAGCAGCAAAGCGACCCACCATTTTTTTTTTTGAGGTTTTGTGCGAACAGCACTTAGTGGATTCCCGCAGGTCGTTGGTCCACCTTATGGACGTTCTGTCCACGCTACAAGATTGATGTTCCTGTGAATTTTATATTATCAACATATTGTGAATACGGATGAATATCACGTAAGAAACTTTTTTCTCTGCTAAGATAAAACGGTGTCTCGCCTCTCTTTGCCAGAGTTTTTCGCAGTGAAATTCTACAAAGTGATTTAAAGGCCACTTTTACAGCGTTTACAAAGCCTTAATTACTCAGTAATGGAATAACAAAGCAATCTGCGTGCCGTGCCAGCCGACCAATTACAGGGCGACGATTTATTTCCTAACTAATGTGGATTTAAATTAAATTGCTCAACTAATGAAACGTGGCTACAAAGTTTAATTATAATTTAGAAATAAAAATTAATTTTACATTATTTGTACGCTAATAAGCGACATAAATAGCGACAAATTCACTTGAGTGGTTCACCATACTGAATTAGGTATTTGGATTTGGAAATAATAGAAGTCAAAATTCATAACAAAAAAACTGGCATGGAATTTGAACGAGAGTTTACATGTTATACTTTATATAATTACTGGTAGTGGTTAAATTAAATTATACTGTCAATGTTTGACGAAAAGCCTGTAAGCTTCATTGGCAGTGACCCTGGCTATGGAGCCGATGGTCTTTGGTTCAAGTCCCAGCAAAAGCATTTATTTGTGTGATGACTGCAGACAATTTGCTCCCGATTTATGGGTCTAAGGCCCTGGGTTCAAATCTATTTATTTTTCACTTCTCATGCTCTAAAAGTGTGTCATATAATGCTTGCCAAGGCGGACTAAAGTAGTACATTTAGCCTCTTGGGAAATTATGTATATATATTTATGATATACAAAACGTTTTAAATTAACCAACCAGAACGCTTCACCTTATTAAATCCACCAATCACGACATATATCGAAGTTAATTGCAACACTAGATTCTTTTTTAGTGCGAATACCTACTGTTTAAAAATGTGAAATCATTAAACAAAACTTTGTATAAAGTTTCAACCAATCAGATATATAATCAGGTATACCGCAATATTAAAATCGACCAATGAGGAAACGCAATCAAATTCTCAAAGCATTAGGTGCGTTTTAGTTCCTACTTCACAAGCATTAAAAAAAGTTTAAATCGTTGGCAAACTCTTTGAAGCCCAAATTATACATTGTCTATGGCATTTATTCACGGCGTAGATATATCCTATCTGTATCAAAGTACTGAACAAAAATACATAGATTGCCAAATTAAACATTTTTGACTCAGAATTCATTGCGGGCGATAAAATTGTATTTGTTTATTGTAAAAATGTTACTTTATTTTATTTTCTCGCAATCGAAGTGAAAACTAGTATGTATAACTTGGGTCTAAACGCCATATTACCCCTCGAACAATTTTCCCTCACTTCGTTCGGGAAAATAACCATCTCGTCGTACTATGCCCTACTTTAGCCCCTTGTCAAACAATCTACTATGTATGATGAGTACAGATATTTGTTCCTGTTTCATGGGTGTTTATTAATTAATATGTAAGCATATTATTGAATATCTATCGTTAGCTTACTAACCCCCAACACAAGTATTCATGAGCTTATTGGGGCTCCGACAATTTGTGTAAGGCAGTCATGTAATATTTACTTATTTAATAATGTAAGGAATAATCCCTATAGCTATCTAGGGAATAGGTATCTGAGTCTGCCAAGCCATCATGAGTGTAAGTACTAAAAAGGCCAGCTTTACAGTTTATGATTGCATATTATAGTAGTCTCACAACAACAACACAACAACTATAAGGCAATTCTCCCATACAGTTCAGCCTTATTAATTAACGTCTGTCAAATATACAATGTGCCCTTGTCCTTATTCTGACATTTATATTTCTTCTAAAAATCACAAGCTTAGGTATTTTTTATGAGTATGTTCGTAAGTTTCATATACTCGTATTATTCCGTGCGTTCGTGAATCAGGAATAATACTTCAGATACAACAGAATATTCCCCAGAAATAAATATCCTTATTTCCCAACAAAAAACAGCCGCTTGGCGCGGCATTAGGCGCGTATCGTTCTAAACACTTCCCCGAAAAATCTATACAACCTTCCCCCTCCCCTCAAGGGGAGGGTTACTTTTGGACTTTTTAACCCAAGACGACTTAATTCACTCGCATTATTCTTGAAATCGAGGGGAGAAAAGGGATTCGTAAGCGTTTTAAATATTTGGATGTAAATTTAGACTGTTTGCGAGTTCATTGAGTTGATACCCGTTTTAAATGTTATGTTTAAGACTTTGGTCTCCTATTGATGCGATACGCGACGTCTGACGCTAGCGTCAACGTTCGTGAACAAAAAGACGCTAACGAAGATGTGTAAATGAGGCCACAAAAGTACATCTCTATAGTAAGGCTATGGTCTCCTATAAACGCCATACAGTATCTGCGTCACAAAGCTTGCTAATAGAGATGTACTTACTGTGGTCTCTTTCACACGTCGAGGTTGGCGTCTTTTTTTTTAGCAACGTTGACGCTGACGTCAGACTTGACCTATAGTATAAAATAAAATAGGAGTCGAAAGCCTAAACATTTGTGATACAGAAATGCTGTAAGCGGCCAATGGCGTTTAGAGGAACCACGTAACTAAAAACTTCGTACAGTCAAAGATATCGACTCAAACGAAGTGCCCTTAATATGTATACATACATGCACCTTAATAGTAAGACAGTAAAGTGTATACAAATGATTGCACTTTGACCGCATCTATTCCTTTGACCTTGACTGTACCTAGGATACCTCGGAGACCATTCGGGGTCACTTTTTTACATACATATATACACTCTATACTATACATATAGTATCTTGTATTTATTTCCTCGAAGGCCCATTCGATGTTAACTAAACTCGAATAGTCCAGATCTGGATATTCTCAATAAGGTTTCAGCGAGACTACGTGTTAATATTGATATCTTGAGATATACCGGCAGTAAAAGCGCTTGTTTAAACTTGACTTAAAATTTGGCTGATACATCTTCTATATTCAAGACTCACCTTGTATACCACCACCTACATAACCAACGGTGCAAATAAACATGGTTTTTTCAGCCTTCAATTATGCAAACAGCTCTGAAGGCATCACAGTACGATGGCTACTTTTATTGCCGCAGAAACCTTGTTTTAATAATCCCTTCGTCTCTTTTTACTGCTGCGTAAAATCCTCGAGATGAGAGAGGACAAACACGTGTGCTTTTTATGGCACATTATGTAGTCTATAGTTTTCTCATGATAATTCTCGTCACTGACTTCTTAATGGCACCTAAATAACAAGTGATTCCTTTGGTACCAACCAAAATTTGAGCTCAACGAGAAGAGAAATCTAAGAATAAAGAAAAATGAAAATTTTCAACCATAACATATACTACAGATCTGTCTGTCTGGGGAAGTCAATAACAATCAAGATTGGTATCTTATTACATGATATACCCACCTGTATAGAATATTAAGAGATAATTGCTATCTTATACTTAACTGAAGGATCTTGTCTATGTAGTTGCATAGCATAGATAATTAATATGGAACTTACGTCAAAATTTGAATATAGAACGCCGACATGCGTGTACACACGCGTTACTACTACATAGGTCAGGTGCTTTAGCTAAGTTTTTACCTATAGTAAGAGAACTCAGGATGATAAGGCTGTGTACACACAAGCATGTCGGCACGCGTGTGTTTACGAGCAGCGGGCGCCCGCCGAATGCCAATCGGGTTTTTTATCGTGTAAGCCGGGCGTGACGACTTGCAGACTATGGACTGTAAAGAACCTGGCAGTTTGGGTTTGAGACTTTTTACTAGCATAAGAGATCCCAAATATAGTTCAAAAGCTATGGTCTAAAATTAAGTTGAAAATTTTAGTTTAGGTATCAGTTTTAATTACGCATTTTGTTCATAAATTAATGAGTCATTAAATAAAATATGAATAAAGCTATATTTACAATAATTACATTCTTTAAAATACTAGTCTATTCTAGTCATTAAATCTAAAAAAAAGGCCCTTTGAGGCATTGTACCAAGGATGCAGGCGGCATTTCCTCACTGTATCGCAAAATAAAATAAAAAATATTGTATTTAGTAGTATTACAATTTTTTTAAGTGTTTTGTTTTTTCGGAATTTGCAAAAAAAATTCAATCTCGTACCTTCGTTAATGTAAACAGTTCACAAGAGTGATTGGGTACTTCTCTTACTTATAACGTAATGTGTTTTGAAATAGAACTGCGCATTTAACTACGCAAGGCAAGTGTACATAAAATAATAGATATTATTCATTATCATGAATCATGATACATGACAAGTGAACCATGCTGATTGCATATATCTATTTTGAACCCCCGAGCTTAGTACCTGTACATATCTAAACGAGATGAATAAAATAAATAAAATATTTCAGGACAATCTTACACAAA
Organism: Grapholita molesta; assembly: GCA_022674325.2. Taxonomy (NCBI): domain Eukaryota; kingdom Metazoa; phylum Arthropoda; class Insecta; order Lepidoptera; family Tortricidae; genus Grapholita; species Grapholita molesta. Next base: position 12,511,661 of record CP053135.2, on the reverse strand, counting down.
TCGACCTAGTGCCACGGTAAGAGTAAGGCTTATGTTGTAGGTACTAGACGACGATATATATAATAGATAGATACATATAAATACTTAAATACATAGAAAACACCCATGAACAAATATGTATCTGTGCTCATCACACAAATATATGCCCTTACTGGGAATCGAACCCAGGACCATCGGCTTCATAGGCAGGGTCAAGGCCAGACCGGTCGGCAAAAGAAAAGATATTCTTCTCCTCTCAGCCTCTCGTGTAATATTTATTAAGATTTAATTTGACGATATCATCCCTTACTTAATGAATAAGTAGGTACTTTTTTATTAAATTAAACAACTGAAAAGGATTTTATCGCGCATACTAAAACTTTAATCGCAAAAGTTTCGAACCAACGCTGCTAAAGAGTTCAAAACGTCTGAATGAAGGTTAAATTAGTATACGCGATATAGTACGTAACAGTTATTTTATTTTAATGAGTAATTATCGCGGCAACCGAAGGCAATATTAGGTATTTTTTGTTTTCTGTTCACACTTATCATCATACGACTTTCTTTTATCTTAAGTATCCAAATATAGAGAGCGCTGGTGGTCTAGCGTTAAGAGCGTAAGACTTGCAATCCGGAGGTCGCAGGATCGAACCCCTGCTTAAGGTACAAATGAGTTTTTCGGAACTTAGGCACGAAATATCAGTTGATAGTTATTTACCAGTTGCTTTTCGGTGAAGGAAAACATCTTGAGGAAACCGGCCTAATCCCAATAAGGCCTAGTTTACTCTCTGGGGTCTCTGGAAGGTCAGATAACAGTCGCTTTCGTAAAACTAGTGTCTAGGCCAAATCCTGGGATTAGTTCCCGAGGACAGACAGACCCGAGGAAGATGATGATGAGTATCCAAATACTAAGATACGAGATTCACAAACTTGCTATCCAACATTATCAAATAAACTCATTCAAATATATTTACGATTTCTAAGCCAAACAAAATTGGAGTTAAAAAAATGCAAAAAATCCCATTGAAACTCAAGCTGAACTCCGTCCAAACATCATTGAGCTCGCGGGTCGTTTCTGCTCTCCGAAATTGTATAAACATTTCATATTAAATTGAGGATCGGGGGAGCTCCGTCTTGGTTGGTTTTTTTATTGGAGTATTGTCAAGTACGACCAGTTTAAGCTGAGCTGCGTCCTTGCGCGTACTGCCCCCGGTTGGCTCCGATACGCTCCTCAAAGGGAGGGGAAGGAGGTCATTATGTGGTGGGGGTTGAGCACAGAGCTGGTGTGAACTAGTGCTCTCTTCACACGTACTACAATGCTCCCTAACTGCCTGCTATTAACCCTGTACAACCCTTTCGGGAGGGATAGTGATGTTCTTAAATATTTGCCGAAACTCTTTGACCGTTTGGTCGATAAATAAACAGGCAAATGTTTGAGGGCTTGGGACTAAAATGCCAATGTATTATTTGGTTTGTAGGTAAACTATTTCCTCATGCGTTCATCTAATATTATAAAATTACTTATATAATAAAACGTTTATTCATATCGGTACTAGGAAATGTAAAAAATGACATCCCGCTAAAGAGCAATCTCACTATGGCCAAGAGAGCCTTATAAAAAATATGTCATGTAATGAAATATGCAAGCAAAAAAGCTTTGTTGAACATTATAGTACATTACTACAGAGGCCGGGAAGTTTGGGGTTGCCGAGGACGACAACCAATTTTCACGCCGAGGCATGTGCAGTGCTTTTCTATAGTTAAAAAAAAAACTCCAAGAAATTAAATTTAAATTTTTAGAGAAACTAAAAGTAAGCATGACAGATAAAAACAAAAGGAACGAAAAATGTATTATTGTTTTCAATACGTGTAGTCCTAGAATGTTATAGAATCATAAAAAATATATGGTAAGGTAATTATACTGGATGAAATCGAAAATAACTCGTATAAAATAAAACTTAAAACAAATAAACCATATTACCATTCGTGATATGAATATGTCAACCTTTATATGCCTTATGATATTTATGATTAAATATTCATATTAATTTATTCTGAATTACATTGCGTATTTCAAGGTGTTATGTATATAGAGGATTTAAGTAGCTTTACCTACATACTCTAACTCTAACAACTGTGATATTTGTAGTTTCTGATATGTCACGGATTCCGCTTCATTTGATCATTGAATGTAAAAAAAGTTTAAAATTTATTGAAGCTAAACACAAATATTCCCAATAACAGTGGCGCTACCGCGGAAAACGAAATTCGTAAATTTCGGACGATTGTCTCTGTCACTCTCATGACGCCTTAATTGGAGTAAAAGAAACAGATGCTCGAAATATACGAACTTCGACGTTCGCGGTACCAGTCCAGCTCGAATAATTAATCGGTTGCTAATTAATAACGTGCTCATCCCATCCCTACTGTTTCACACGTCACCCGCGCCCGACCCGTACCTTCAAACAAAACTCAACTTAAACACCCTAATTATAAAGTCCTAATTCCATTCCACGGAAAAATATACTCGATAGGTACCGATTCAAAGAAACCTTATACCTTAGCAATAAGGTCGTGAATTGAAGCTCAGTGAATGACAATTCGGTAAAACAAAGGTTTTTGTGCCGGGGCATTAAGACCGGTTTTTGAAAATCATTGAGCTGACAATTGTTCAATCTTTCAATTAACCTAATACGCCTACAAGTGTGCCTGTAGCCTTTAATTACTTTGCTAATGAAAAAAAAATCAATAGGATGTTTTAACTGATCATTAAGTTGATTGACACGTCAAGTTAGTTTTCCTAATCTTTATTTTGTTTAAACTTATTATAGATTTAGTGTTAGTCTACTTTTATTAAACATATATTTCATTTCATCTAGTTTTTTCCCGTAATGTAAAAATATATATATATATTTTTTTTTTGAATACCGTTAATATAAAACGCATTGTATATATTGTACATGTAATACGATCAATCGTTCTCGCAGACGTCCAAGATACAGGCTCAGCCTAGTTTGGAGTCTGATGGATATTGTTAATATGTAAAAACCTGTTTTGTCTAATAAAAATAATTTGAATTTGAATTTGAATTTAACAAAGCTTAATAAAACTAAAAAAAAAAAAAAAAAAATAGAAAGAAGTTTAACACTTGAATTCGAGGAGCTCCAATGCAGTAACTGAGGAGACGGCCAGATGGAACACTCGCAATTATTTTACATTTAAATAAGTAGGTATTAATAATTATTAAAATAACATTGAATATCTACCCACCTTTTTGGGAGGCGTAGGTATGCGGAACTGGAACGAACCAATGCGCATTTAATGATATGTACGGGGTACACTAAGCGGATATTGCCTCTGTCCGTGTCATGGGACGGGCACAGAGACAGCACCCGCCATAACATACATTGAGTCCAAAACAAAATATTGCCTTCGTTTCCCGCAATGAAATGAAAGAAACTCTTTTGACATCTACCCACCTTTTTTATAGCCATTGTTGAGTCCCACAGCTGATCGCTTTTATGAATCGTAACGTGTGAACGATTTGCGGGCTCCCGCCAATCGCTACAATCTCCATCCAGGTTGTCCACCCATCTTTAGGTTACCCTCTGGCCTAGTACCGCGAACATCGAAGTTCCTATGTTTCGAGCATCTTTCTCTTTTACTCCAATCAAGGCGTCAGGTCATGATAGTGACAGAGACAATCGTCCGAAATTTACGAATATCGTTTTTCGCGGTAGCGCTGCTGCCCGGCCGACTTGTTCGGTCCGTTCAGTTAATTTAGCCCATGATTCCAGTACATCTGGTAGAAGAATCTAGCCCAAAATATTATTAACAATAAAAATAAATCGTTTTATCTTAATCATTATACCTAGAATTCGTACTCAACTGAGCTATAGGTACTTACGCCATACATCGGGCTTATCGGGCCAAAATTAACGTAAACTATTTTTATTCATGCTGGCTGAATTTAAAAATAATATAAGTAGTGGGTATGTTCCTATTTGAATTTCGAACTAAAATAGAATAAGCATACACAAATAGTAAGCCCGCGCCCATTGCTTAATTTTGCAATGTCTTGTAAGTGGCCTTGTGGCGCAACGGATAACGCGTCTGACTACGGATCAGAAGATTCCAGGTTCGAATCCTGGCAAGGTCGAAAATATGTTTTTTATTTATTTTTTCATCCATACCTATAAAATATAATATTGTGTGAATGCGTATAGTAACATAATTTACCTCGTCTAATAGATAAATAAATTGTTTTTTTTTTTTTTTTTGTAATATACCTAACACTTGTATCTGACATATTTTATACTATACAAACTGACTTTTAGAAATATTTATTATTTTATATATAAAATAAAAATACGAACCCTTGTGATAAATCTCCGGCTACCTATTTTTTTACTAAGTGTTATAACTAAAATTTAGTTCATTTCATAGTCTTGTATTATTCATAAGTTTAACAAAAGCCTTCAACCAAAAAAAACTTAACCCTCACTCAGCGGAGGCGTTACACTCTACTATTTAATTTGGCTAACCCTTTCACAGCATTGTGTCGCAAATCTCTTTAGTGACAAAGGCCATTATTGGAGCCACTGTAGTGACACTGTTGTGACAGTGTTTGGTGACACTTCCGAAGTGACAAAAGAAAAGGTGCCATTGTGTTCTTACAATTACAATTTGTAAGAATATGTGATTCATAATGTGTTAGGTATTTTAAAGTCTTACAATATTTAGATATGATTAAACAGATTGTTATCATAAAATACTTACATTTTTGACAGGATTTTTTTTAATGACATTACTGACATTTCCGACTGGAATAATTTAATTTAGACATCTAAATAACAATAAATTAAAACTAACAATAAATTTAATTTGACAGGATTTGATGTCCGTTGAGGGTACATATTTACTAATTATCATATTTTGTAATTAGAAACGAATATTATGTATAAAAATAAGTACCGAAGTATATTTTAATATATTGAATACTAGTGGACCCCGTGAGTTTCGTACCGCCTAACAGCAATAAAACTAAAAACATTACCCTTCTTTTTTAGGTAGTGTCGTAAATCATAGCCCATATATTAATCTAGGGTGTGATTCATAATAATTCTCACCAAACATCAAACACAGTCTTCCAGTTCGTTATTGAGTTAGATGGCGCCACTTTCTTTTAGTTATATAATTTAAGTAAAGGAAAAAAAACAAAGGGCAAGAGTAGAGGTATAATGGCAATAATAAGATAATTCTGATCACCACTCACCAGGGCAGATTAGCAATTTCTGCTGCTGACTGTACTAGTGAATTTGGAAATAGGCACATCTACAAAAAAATAACACGTCACATTTTTTTAATGATATCCCCGGAAACTCATTTTATTTAATATTGGGATTAAAAAAACACTTCCCCGAACTCTGGAGCAAATTTAAGTGAATTAAAGGGCAATTATGACAGGTTTTTGTATACATTCCCGGAATATAATATTTTAAAGACACGTGGAGTGTTTGTTTAGGCTACCGTGTAATCGTGTTTGGTTTTAGCTATTTAAGATGGATGACTAGGAGATATTGACATAATAATGTATTGAAGAAAGCCGTTTATTTTCTGGTAAGGACCAATTTATTGAATAACGCTGAAGATTTTAGTAATTTGTCCAAAATTATTGTAATGCTCTTCTGAGAAGTTTATTAAATGTAATTAACTACTTATATATAGGTAGTCACCAGCAGATGTTCAGATATTCGTGACCAGGTCCACAGCTCCGATATATGTGATGGCCTGTCTTATAAGTGCTACATACCTACAATTACATAATTTAATATATCTATGCCCAGTAGATCAGGAGGTTATTTAATTTTACAAGCTGTTTTTTAGTATGTATCGAGTTTCTATAAGTTATACGTACGTAAGGTAATGGCACCAATGTTGGACACTTTTAGCTGACAGGCACCAATGATGGACACTTAGTTCTTATTTCAAAAATCATAAAGGTATAAATTGAATATGTTCCAACAAATGCACAACACTTAACTCCTTTGAAATAAGCACTAATGTTCATGATTGGTTCCTTGTCCATTACTGGTGCCGTCAGTTTAGTCAGTATATACCATATCAGAAAGTTGAGCAAAGATGTTAGTTTAGAACTTAAAAAAAACTATCAATCAAAGAAACCCCATTTATAGGCTTCCAGGCGGTACAAAGTTCGCCGGGACAGCTCGTTTTTAATAAAAGCTAACAAAAGGAGGATGCGTATTGGAAAAACGAAAAAAAAAAACTGAATAAATATCAACTATTGTTTTGTTGTTAATGGTGTCTATTATTGTGTTTTACTTCACCGTGTGATTTACATACCTATTATATTTATTAAGTACATATTTGTGACATTATCTATGAAAAGGGACCTTATGGTCGATGGCGCTTATGTCGTTGTTCAAGACGATACAATACAAACGCAACGCGATCCGACGTAAGTGCCATCGACAATTAGGTCCCTTTTCCTAGATATACCTACATTTCCGCATCACACTCAGAAATCTTCACACTGTGACCCTATCAATTACGAAGGAATTTAATTACGATTGGCATCAAAAGCCAATAAAACTGGCATTACCGCAGCTTTGACTGTTATGAGCCCTTACTTGTTAGAGGATTAGTGAGAGATAGACGCAAAATATAGGGTACAACTACGTGCCAAAATAGTATTTGTGACAAAAAGTATTTGAACCACTAGCTTAAATATACTCAAAGAAGTATTTTTTATTTTGGAGAAAAGATATACCTACTTAGAATTCGAAGAGTTTAGTTGTAATTTCTGACAAATGATTCCTCAACCCTTGATGTCCAAAAAGATTGGAAGATTTATTAGACAGAAAGATTTATTAAAAGATAGGTCAAATCCTGTTGTTGGAACAACCATGTCTTTTTCACAATTAATGATAAACAGGAATTTAAAATCAAAACCTCCTTGTACTTACAAATATTTAATACCGAAGTTAAAAAAATAAAAACCGGATTAATTCATTTTGTAACTATGATCCGCCTTTTCGATCTTTTATTGTTTAGCGCAAAACTAGTGGAGCGGCTTTTATTAATAATAGAAGAATAAAAAATACACAATCTGAGCAGGCTTACAGAAAATAAGTGTTATATTTAAGTATTAAGAATAAAGAGCGATTAAAAGACAACCAAGCATTGACGTGTAATAATTATTTATTTACAACCAATTACGAAAGTGCATGACAATCGCACCGCTTAAACAGACAATGCTAACTAATCCCACTTGCATGGTACCCCTGTAAAACTACCGAAAAGTCCTAACTATCAACAACTTCCATAGCCACTTACGACCTTATACCATTACTGCCTTATTTATCAAGAATGGCATAAGTTACACTCAATTTCGTATACACATATGACGTTTTGTAACTGTGCGGTTGCAAGTGGCGCCCGCGCGTTTTAGGGATTAGCGACCCTCGATATTAATTTATCGACTCCATTTATTAACATTCCTGGGAGTTAATGCTTTGGGGTGCTTATGGGCCCGTGTGGGGCTTACAATGGCGAAGTAGGGCTCATGTCACGTCATACTATTTGCGAAATTACTTACGAGTAATAGATTTATAAAACTAGTTCTTTAATGTACCTACATGTCATTATTCTAGAGCAAAGCTCAGATATTTCTTATTCAGAAGGTCAACCGCGTTCACCGTTTCGTTCGCATACACAAGAGCGATAGAGACGGAGATAGACAAATTTCGATTTTCCCAGTAGGTACCTATTCCTACTGCTGCGCAACCGCGAAAAACTATATTCCTAAATTTCGGACGATTGTCTCTGTCACTCTTATGACACCTTAATTGGAGTAAAAGAGAAATATACGAACTTCAACGTCCAGCAAAGAAGTGACCATTTTATCAAGTTATTGATATTAACCGGATTTCCTGATTTTTTATAAGTACTTATACCAGTTTTTAGTGGACGGCCCAAAGAGTTACAGCGAAATACGTATTTCTTTCCATCATATCATAATTACCCAAACTAGCAGACATCTGCTTTGTGCTAAGAATTTTACAAAATACCGTCTTTGAATACTATGTTCCAATATTATAAAAATATACGAATACGTTCTGACTTAAACTTTCAAGCTCACAAGTTAATATAGGTACGCGATTAAGTGCCGTTTATTTATTATAATAGGAATCAGTTATTGATAAGAGTTAAGTTAAAAGTTCGAAGCTAATTTAGTTTAAGAAATAGAGCTTTATGGCGATAGTAAGTAGATACTTTAGACTACAATCGATCGAAGTAGCTCAACTGAGATCGAATCTAGGTCACTCCATTACTCGCCGGGCTTTCGACAGTAAAATTTAAAAACAGTAGTATAAGTTACACGATAGTGCCCTCGCGGGGTTACAGCTTATAGCGCTTACCTATTTTGAGAATAAGCTGTGGTATTGCGAGCCACAGTTGGTTAGTGTTTACTTGAGCGTCGATAGAATGCCATATAAGTTTCCTAGATGTAATCGACTTTGTCTACAAAGTAACAATAACTACAGTATGTGAAATTGCTAATGTGATAAGCAACGCCGTCAGAACTATAATATATACATACAATTACCGAAACTATTTGACAGTGTCCAAATAATATATTATTATATATGTATAAGTATTTTACAAAGTTCAAATTGAAGAAATTCCTCAAAGGACACAATTTTTACATTAACTTGAAGAATATTGTTAAATACATTCGTTCTGGAGAAGAACGAATAACCACTCCTTGTTGACACATACCCGCAAACCACGTATCTGTATTAAGGTGTTTACAGACAAATCAAACACGCCTTAACGACTCATCGTATGGGGACTGCGTCCGTGGATAGTAGCTAAACAGGAAGGTAGCGGTTACTGTTTCCAGCTAGACACTGTGTCAGACTAGTGCTCGTAGTGTAGGTACCAGGGTTTTGAAGACTCAGAGACGCAGCGTCTTCCGATCGGATAACGTTTCGCCAAGTGAACAGTTCAATCCGCATGCTTGACGGTTTTCGGAAAACTGTTTTGCCTACAAATAGTGCGGAAACTAGACGCGGCTCTTTAGGGGTTCGTTGTGCCGAAACTGTTAAACATAGATACTTGATACAAATGTTAATATAAACGCTTTGCAAAGTTAAAATAGATGTATTATATCAAATAGACATCGTTAATATTCCTTTTACGCTATTTGGGTCTTAATTTGCAATATTTTTGGAGCTCCAGGTTATTTGAAGAATATACATGTGTATCACGCTGTGTTATCGATTGTAATGTTTACGGGAGTTTTTAGAAAAAAGCTTACTCAATTAGCGTGACCTGTATAAATGATAAATTATGTCAGTTTTGTGACGATAACTTAAGCATGAAATCTGTGTAAAAAATATTTTATTATTGTTTATAGTTTATAAAACCCATCACCAAGTCGAAGTATTTATAGAAATATAATGCCTAATTATCGTCACAAAACTGACATAATTTAACTTTTCTACAAGTCACAATTATTACCTACACTTTTTTTCTAAAAACTCCCTTATCAAAAATTTAAGTCATTAATTAGCAGCAAAGTAGGTTTTTTTTTTATGACATAGGCGGCAAACGAGCAGACGGATTGCCTGGTGGTAAGCAATTACCGTCGCCCATAGGCACCCGCAACACCAGATGAGTCACAAGCGGGTTGCCGGCCTTTAAGGGGGGTTGGAGCTCTGGGAACCTTATTCACCATCAGGAACACAGCACTACATACCTGAAAGGTAGCAGTGCTATTATGGCTGTGGTCTTCTGTAAGGAGGAGGTACTTCCCCAGTTGGGCTGCCCCAGATTCAAGCGTGATGGTCATCGCTGTGCCCTACCTCTCATTGTTGGACGTAGTTTAAGGACATACCCGGGTCCAAAGGGTATGTCCTTAAGGGGGGTAGGTATTACATTAGTAGTCATGTTTATCATCAGTACATCATCACGAAGAAAAATGAGAAAAAGCAGAAGAAAATTTAGTTTTTATACCTACACTTGATAAAGTTATAGGACAGAGACTCTCACTTCGAACTGAGGTCGAACAAACAAAGAAAATACTGCCTTTTTCTTAACTAGTCAAAAACAGGAAATAGTTATTGTTACATATGAGATTGCTCTAGGGGGATAAGGGCCCTAGAGGGTAAATATATGTCTGGAAGAAAACAAGAAATATATTATAAAGGTATATTTAAGAAAAATAAACAAATTGTGCCGACTAGCTCGAGAGCTTAATTTAATATAAATTTATGGGTTCTAATGAAGCCATAAGGGAGAGACTCTGTGGGCTAACTAACTTATCTCCTAGTGCTTGTTACCACTGCCACGTCAATAACTAAATACCGTAGGGGCGCCATCTCAGACAACTCTGAGAAATATAAAAAAATAAGATAGGTTCAATACGTCTGACCTCACTCCGGGACAACTCTGAGAGAAATTAAAAAAATTAGATAGGTACAATACGTCTGACCTCACTCCGGTGACCTGAGGCCAAAGGGGACCGGCTCAGCATTTTCTGGGGAAGGCCTGTCCTCAGAACCGCTGACGGCTACCAATTGCAGATGATGCACCGACCGTAAGGCGCGACAGCGCGGTGCCAGAGAACAGCAAATCCGAATCCATAAGCAGGCTGGTGAATAGGGTTGTAAGGTAGGCCCTGCAAACGAAAGACGTCTTTTTTTTTTTTTTTTTTTTTATGACATAGGCGGCAAACGAGCAGACGGATTGCCTGGTGGTAAGCAATTACCGTCGCCCATGGGCACCCGCAACACCAGGGGAGTCACAAGCGCGTTGCCGGCCTTTAAGGGGGGTTGGAGCTCTGGAAACCTTACTCACCATCAGGAACACAACACTACATACCTGAAAGGTAGCAGTGCTATTATGGCTGTGGTCTTCTGTAAGGAGGAGGTACTTCCCCAGTTGGGCTGCCCCAGATTCAAGCGTGATGGTCATCGCTGTGCCCTACCTCTCATTGTTGGACGTAGTTTAAGGACATACCCGGGTCCGGGTCTTATAAGCATACGTCGCACTCCAGCGGGCAATTTGGTGGCATGTCAAAATGATAGATAAGGTTCACAAATACATCAATTCATTTTCAAATAATCAGAAGTATTTGTAATTAGTACTTGGTACCTAGTATTTATAATATACAATTCTAAATATCTTAGCAACTAAGGTTGTACGTTAATTACGTTAAGGTTGTACGATAATTATTAGGTTGTATGTTTATTTTTTAGTATTCATTCAATTTTAAATAAAAATGCAATTGCAAGTATGCAAAATATTTAATTTACTTAAGCAGCTATGTTATGGGAATATATTATTAATATTTTTTCTAAATTCCCGGCGGTCAACATTCTTCTTTGGCTTGAAAATATCCATTTTAAATGGGAGAACGTTCTTTCAACATCGACTGAAGTAATTGGCAGGTATTTGCATTGTTCAAAATGTTGAAGTGTGTTTTTGTTAATATCATGTGTAGTCACAATCTCTTCGTTTTGAATAAGACAACAACAAATATAAGTTTAAACGACAGTCATAATGACACATGTCAGCTATTTATTCGTTTTATAAGCGGCCACTTAAATAGGCTATCAGTTATCACTGCAGAGTATCTATACATTAAAGACTAATAAAAGTTATAATTGATAACCGGTAACTAATTTATTAAAATTAATTACCGGTTATCAATTATTACTAAGTTACAAATACTAAGTACATTAGAATACCTGTAAGTTAAGATTTTTTTGTCAACCTTACCTTGCCACCAAACTGCCCGCTGGAGTGCGACGTATGCTTATAAGCTGCGGCTTGGACATGCCGGCGGCGGAGTAGAAGGCTAGCCACAAACAACTGTCGTACTTACCCGACGCAGAAAAGAATCCCTCCGTATTACATCGATGACATATCAATGCGTCGGGGCCTAATCGTCGTAAAATAGGGCTACCGGGTCATTCCAGAACACGAGATGCCGGGACTGAAAATAAATAATCACAACAACCATTACTATTTATATTTCTCGATGGAAATACAACCAACGATAGATAATAAACTCACTCAAAAGGCCGATGGGACCAGATTATAATATAACGGGAGGCTTCTCTCTCCAGTTTTGCAAATAACGACCTCTCCTTTGCCATAGCGGTGACGCTGTCAGATTTGACAACTGAAACGCAGGTTGACCACAACGATGACAGAACTAGGGAGGCGACAAACCGTATATAATTCACCACAATCCAACTTCAGACTTATTTAATAAAAAAACCCAAATCTACATAATTCTTTGAAATAAAATTATAATGATTTTTCCTAAAGGACAAAATCGATAATTATGTGAATAGCCATATCAGCTCCCGCAGGCTCTGCTAGATGGCGCTAGTGGTACTTTAAATTGCTTAAAATAGCTATTTATTTATTTTTCCTTTAGGTTTAAAAAAATAGTTGTTACATTATGTACAGCTAGATGATTACTTTTCTATTTCTGCGGATTCTGGTAAGCTGGAGCTTACTCATATCACATGCATATTTCCACCTCCGCTTCTAGCTACAGCACTACTGTTTACCATAAACAACGGTGCTCCAATATCCTACTTTTTATGAATTATCCCCGTACGCAGCTCATGGAGAGGCCACGCGTGTCGCCGAATAAATGACGTTTAAGGCAAGATGGCGGCGTGCGCGCGCATAGGTTGTAGGTGAAAATCACGCTAAACAGCCACTTTTCTTTAATTAACCAGCTTAGCTTAGGAATGTATGCGGGCGGATTGTATTCGAAACAGTTTAAGTTTATCTATGGTGTACTAGATAGACTCTTGAATCATTGACAATACTCTATATACATTTTTGGTCCGACAATTTTTTTTATCAAACAATTTAAGTGGTAGAAGATAATTGTTCTTTTCAGTCTAAATTCTCATTTTCCTCTAAGATGTAAATAGGTTTTCATTTAATGATGTGCTAGTCAATGACTATTAAAAACTATTGGTCTGGAATGTTAATTATATTTTATCAATAATATATGGCCATTAGCAAAGCTGCAAAAGTACCTGCCCATCACTCTGAAAGGTTAGAAACCATCTATTGTCATAAAACGACTCGTTTAGCTATTCAGTCAATCAGCATGAATGAGAGCTATTATCGACCATGACTCAAACATGTTTACTAAATGCTGTAAAGTTATAACACTCTGAATGGCACATAAGCTGTTTTAATTAGAATCTTACAATCATTTGAAGGAACCCGATATGATGAGTTGTTAAGGCGTGTTTGAATTGTCTGTAAACACCTTCTTACAGACGTGGTATGCGGGTATGTGGTTTAGCTTAATTTGTGATCTGATTAACAGCTTAATTTGACTATGACGTGGAAGTTATTAATGGGAGTGATTACTTGTTATGTGTTGACTGTGATTATTCATACTATTATTTTTTGACCAAAATACGTAGATACCTATTACATTAAGTTGTCCGCAGCTTTTTTATTGTTATCGAAATGATCTTAACAATTAATGATTGTTTTAGATGCTAGACATGTAAGACAATTGTTACCAAATATAAAATATTCATTCATTTCTGCCAAAATAGTCTACTACTGGAAATAATCCCTCCAAGTATGACTTGTATCATCTTGGGGGCTAGTTGCCATAGTCGCCACGCTTGGCAGGAGGGTTGGCGAACCGCAGTTGCTGTAGATTGGGTTTCGACAGACGCTGCTGCTTAAAATACCTATTAATACAATATAAATGATATGAAAATAAAAACTTGGATATAAATAGATATAAAATATTTTTCTATAATTTAGTGATTATAAATATTTACATTCTAAATCTTCTTTACAAACGTTTTCAACCAATTCATTAAGCGAGTACAAAAACTTAGTACCTGACTCAAATATTTTAAGTAAGTAGATATTCCCTAAATACTTAGCTTATATTTAAAACTAGCCATGTTCATACACCTACAGCCATTTTTGTAGACGTCTACAAAAATGGCTGGATGGAAGGTACGAGAAGTACTTCTCTGTTGTGCTAATTTTAGGCATCTCGCCTGGGGCGCTACGCCGAAAACTTGGCTTTAATAAAGTGTTCTGCCTCTTCACTTGACTGTAGTACCTATCCTAGAAATAAAATATTCCCATCACTTTCCAGCAAATGTACAATTTAGTTTATCAAAGTGAAATGTCAAATATAAAAAAATATGCTTTTAAAACTAAACTCTCAAACGGCTAAAGATTAAATTAGTTGACATTGTGTATTAATGCACAGCAGCGTCTGTCAAAACTTAATCTACAACTACTGCGGTCGCCAACCCGCCTGCCAAGCGTAGCGACTATGGCGACTACCCCCAAGATGATACATCATATTTGTGGGAGGCCTATGTCCAGCAGTGGACTGCATAAGCCTGAAATATTTATGTATGTATGTGTATTAGCACAAGTTTGTATTGCTTACAAAGAAACATTTAACTTCTATCTACAAAGAAATGAATACCAGCTTAATCCACGGAAATTAGGTTAATACCCGATACCCACCTATTTTATACCCAATTTAACCTATTTGGTACAAAAAACAGCCCATACTGTAACCAGACACCATTGAAGAATCTCTTGACGTATTGAGTGCCTGTCGCGTGTAAGCTCCATTCTTCGTGAGAATACACCAGGAGCTAGAGATGGTAAAACTATCACCATTAACTATTAAAAATATATAATTTAAAGAAGTAAACAATCTTCCTTACATAAGTCTATTTTGTTCCATAAAATCAAACAGTCCACACAGGATTATTAAGCAGAATAGTTTTATAATATTGTCTTCGGTTGCCGCGATAATTACTCATGAAACAAAACAACTAAAACGGATTATATCACGTATACTCATTTAAACTTCATCCCGACGTTTCGAACCCTTTAGCAGCGTTCGTGGTCAGCGGGTGGAACGTTGTATGTACAAGTATAAGCAATGGGTATAATCCGTTTTAGTTGTTTTATTTCAGAATGGTTTTGTTTTAATTTCTGTAGTTTACGCGTTTACGGGGTTCATTGTAGATATTTATTGTAACCTGTAAAAATTGCCTGCTTAACATCAGAATTTGTCTTTAAGTATCTAACTTTAAACTGTTGTTGAATGTTAGAAGCTATAATAATTTACCTAAGTATTTATTGCAAGTTTTACAAATACATAAAATTTTTTGTTGTAATAAAGAGTGGAACTGTATGTTTTATGATCATTGATCATAATTGTGTCAAAAAAACCTTACAAGGTAGAAAAAGAAACGTTGTTTTAGTTGTGAATTGTGATACGTACCGAAACACGATTTCTAAAACTAGTTACAGCTTTTTTCGTGTACATTTTAGAAGTCGGTAAAATTCGAGCTTACGTTATCCAAACTACTGAATGAAATGCCACAATAACCCTTTTCTTTGGTGTAGACGCACACAGGAAAAACGCACGACGTCAGTTTTCCCAAGTCCTCTCCCGGACTAAAAGTGGCCGTGCTAATCTACCCATTGTTGTCGCAACCCGACACCCATTGTGCACGTGCGTCATCCGACACCACGCGAATTGGTTACTCCACGTCAATTAAAAACGTCTTGCAAACTAAACTATATCTTGAGAATATTTTTTTCTATTTTTAACGTTGTTTAGTGTGTAATATCGATAGCTTATTATGTAGTGATCTAACGCAGTATTGTGCAGCTAATGAAGAATTGATCTCAAAACGCGTTTCACCACCTCGTGGCTTTATGTAAAGTCCAGCTACCACTTTACAAAACGCAAGGCCTACTACCGAACAACGTCACGCTCTAAGACGAAGTACTTAATATATTATTTTACTTATCGCTACTTCACTTGACATTGGCGAAATCACCGATTGATATATTGATCGAAACCATCTTTTTTGAAAAGAAGAATTACTAAACTTTCGTTAATTTTGTTGATTTGGGATGAATAGAGGTTTTTTTGGCAGGTGACCAGTGGTACTGTTCTATTGAGGATTTGCCAACACCCCAATTGGCTGAACCACTTAAATCACCCACAAAATGGCTTACGGCTCACTCATCTTACAATGAGATGAATAGACTTTTTTCGTTGTTGTCCAGTGGACTCATTCTTAAATGACAATGACAATACGTAAGGTAATTGGATTACCTACTTATGTCAATTCACATTTGTACAAGCGTATTAGGTTAGTTTCATAGTTTCTGATGAATTAAATTGGTTTTGGGAGAGTTGGCGGTGGACATGTTGTCAAACCAAGCCTTTAATTTTCAACGCATAATTTAACCATTAATATAGGTAGGCACATGGGTACCAGTAGCAATGCGTCCATGCAAGCCGATTTCCGTGGGCTTTACTAACTTTCCCACACTTCATAAATATTACTTGGGCTTATGAAAAAAAGCTAAATCCGTATAGCCCAGCTTGCCTCAAAAAAAAATTACCTGCCGCATTATATTGTTAAGTCAACATATTAACTGTTTGTTTATATGCATTTCGTATGAATAAAATATTCAAATTCATCATTAATTCATGATATACATGTGTGATGTCGCCTATCAAGTTAATAATCAGAATCCAAATAACAAATTCACACTTTTTCCTAATGTAGCAGCAAAAGTGGCTAAGCGTTTGAAGTGTTCAAAATGACCTAAACGCGCTCTTATTCTCTTAAAAATAGAGATGTGTTGACTTCATTTTAAACACGTGAAACGCTTAGCCACTTCTGCTGCTGACTGTATAAGGTACTTGCGCGTTTACCAATGTACTTAACGTACGGAACGTACGGTCACAAATATCTGAACATACCCTTTATCGCTATGATAATAAAGGCGTTGCGACTGTACGAATGACTGATGTTTCGATCGAAACTAGAGTGAGATGCATGTGTAAGAGAGAATAGCCGAAAATTCACATACCTAATATAGACCGAACCGTGACCCTGATGATTAACCCCGTGTGAAATGTACCTACCTAGCAGTAGCGGCGCGTTTATGCAAGCCAATCCCCGCCGGCTTGACTAATTTTACTACAGTTCAACGGTTTTCCTAGGGTTCAAGGAGAAAAGGCTAAGACATATCGACTCAGCCTTGCTTAAAAAAAATTCACGCCGCCACTGCTACCTAGTTTTATTTAAAAAAAAAAATCTGTACGGTCATAAAGATACTGGATGAGGCTGTTTAGGTTTATCCATACCCTCCGCTTGCTTTTTCACTTTTTCACGGTAATAATAGTCTGAATTTTCGGCTGAAGTTGGTAGGCACTTTGCCAAACAAATTAATTTATTAAAACATTCCGCTACTAGAGATGAAGCTGTATTTCCACCACATTTGAATCCAATTTTCATTACATTGACATCTTGTATCCTGCTCTTAGGTACATGTTACGTATACATATATCGCATTTTTTTAGATGTACTTAGGTATAGAATAGGGGCTAGAGTTGGAGGTGATGGATTTTTTATCAGAAAACTTATTTTCTTTTTCTTCGGTAAACAGAAGCACTAGACGCCATCTTGTCCTTGGAATGAAAAATATAACACCTTAACACCGGAAGATTATTAACATATACAAATATTGATTATTGCAAAAAAAACTAAAACAATTATATACTCGTATATCTCAAAACAACAGTAGGTACTTCACCATTTCGTTGCAACTATTTTATAAATATTAGTTTAATGTAAATAAAACTATTATGCATTGTCATAAGTGTTTGCTTATTGTGTAACCAGTTTAACTCTTAGATAAGTTAGATATTTATAAGTTGTCTTATAAGTGAAATTTTGTAATTTCTTAAGATAATAAAGTTTCTTTAAACTGAACTACTATTTAGAATGATTACAAATCCATAAAAACAAATAACTGACATTTTATAAATGATAAACACGGCCTTATTCGCGTCTATTTAGTCACTCGCGCGACGTTTATCATTAATAAAATCAAAAATAAAATTAGTAAAACCTCGTTTGAAAAAAAACTATCGAATAATTTAGCTGAAAATGGTACCTACTTACCTATTCATTAAAACACAATTGAAATGGAGTTCCAATATACATGACTCGAGCTACCTTGCTTTTCTAATAATTTCAAAGTCGATAATTACTCCAAATGTTGTTCTTGACCGTGGTCCCTTTTCGATATCCCACACAAGAACGAGACAGCGCCATTATTCCACGACAATGGCTGTCACACGCACCAGTTCGCGTATTTATTTATGTTGAACGTAATTGAGGAAACGATTAATTCTTGTTTTTCTTTATACTGTGGGATCCGGGAAGCCGTACATAGTGTTATGGACTTCTGCATTCTGTTCAGTTGTCTCGATAATTGCATATCTACATTCACAGTACTACTAAACAGGTAGGTACTTGAATGATAACAATACGTGATATACTTTTCTCAAACATACTACGAAATGTATCCGTTAATGGCACGAAATGAAGCCAAGAAGTTGCACATTTATGGACTAGGCCGTGAATAAATGTATGGAGTTAGTATGAAAAGCACATTATTGTCCGCAGCTCTAACTTTTTAAATTCACCAACTAAGATTTGACTGACGAAGGAAAAAATACAAACATCCAAGTTACAAACTCTTTGGAAGCATAATTGGTATTATAATAATCGGTTAAACATGGTGCTGGAATTGCTTTTTCCAATGTCAATTCATAAAAAAAAACGAACTTTTTTTTTGTATAAAAAATAAAAAAGGCGGCAATTCACTGTTATTTACTTGATTGCTTTGTTGTTATTTTAATTTTATTATTTTCTTGAAATGTTTGAGAAAAGCACTATACAGGCTTCGGCCTGAACAGGGATTAAAGGACTCAATTTATCCGGCCTCGTCTCCGACTCGGCCGTCTACCGCAATCTCGTCCTTAAATCCCTTACTTCACGGCCTCTGCAGTAATGTACTATAATAGTATTTTATACAATCGTGTTATAATAGAGAGCTTTTCAGTTGAGTACCGTGTTTAGGCCACGAAGCTTGGTCAGTGGCCTAAGTAAGGTACGAGACTGAAACGCTTGATTAAATACATTAGGAATTACATTTCCTTGGCAATTTCAACAGGAAACATGCGAACAATATTTTTTTATCCAGATACATTATTCTTCCTAAATCCAAAAACACTTAGAAATTCCATTAAATTGACCCCAGCACAAATGCTCCCTACTTTTAAATAAGCTATAAAATTAAGTGAATTTAAGAAGTACCGGCGTTGGCGTCCCGGGAATGTGTCCGTATAATTACAGTTTAATTGCATAATGAATTAATTATTTCTCGGTTTGTTGCAGGTTTCCCGCAGATCAAGTCGCCCTACAGCCCCTCACAGCCTCACCTCTCAGGTTGGTGTCTTCATAATTGTATTTTAAATAGAAGGAAAAGTGGAAAAATTTAAACTTGGGCCTTTCGGACCACCGATAGAACGCTCTGACCAACTGAACTGGCTCAGTGACTTTTTAATTTGTTTCTTTGTACAGTCAAGTGTAACAATTCGTTCACTATCAATGTGTCAAAAATATGTACCGAGCAACTCTATTGTACAGTAAATAAGGTTGTAGGACGTATTTATGAAAGGATTCTTTCGGTACATATTTTTGCACTTGACTGTAGATGTCCTTCAGAGAGAAATCCTCCTACCGTAAGTATATTACTTTGATGGCATTGAAGTTTCAAGTCATATTGAAAGTCATTCATATTAAACATGTCCTATCACATTCGGTACCTACCTTACTACTAAATTATTTATGGCCCAGAACTTGTATCCAGACAGCTTGATACTTAGAATAGTCTGTCAATATAGTTCTGTAGTTATCATGAATCGATATCACTCCCAAAACTTTCCTCCAAATCGCCCGCGTTTTTCTCCACAGCCCCGCCGAGGCATAAGTAGATTAAGCAATTTCTTAGCCCAGCGACCTAGGTATAGCGACGGCCGCACTGATAGCGCACAATACATCCAGTGATTTAGGAAAGTGGCTAAGAGGACACCCTCCTCCCCCCTCCGCCCGCACCCCGCGCCCCTGCACCCCACTCCCTTTGTCTCCGTAATGAATCCGCCAAACACCAACCGTCACCGCGCAGTCGCCCGAACTAACCAATATCATAGATCACAACACTTCTGATGGCTTATCGGAATACCAACTCTCGATCACTCGATTTAGAGTTCGGTTTCAATTGCCCAGACATGAAAGTTAGGCTGTTTTGTAAACAAACAAACCAGGAATTTGCTTAGGACGTGAGGTTTTAGAAAATATCCTGTTAAATGCAAATTAGAGAGGTCGAGATAAAGCTATAACGGGGGCGCTCGCAAATTGCTTAATAAATAAGTGTACCTAATTGTTTCGGTCGCGATTGTACGTAAGTTTCAATAAGACAGTATTCCTATTCCCGTTTTCGATGACGTGTGTTCACCTGACGTCCCCGCCCGGCGGCCATTTTGCCATTTGTAAAAATCGCTTTCGCCGCCATTTCTGCGTGGAATTTCATATTTCGAACGCCGCGGGGCGCTGGTTTTGAATTCGCATTGTTTCTAAAACAATGCCGTTGGCCGTTTGCAAGCCATTGTTTAGACGTCGCCATTTTTAATTTGAAAATTGGGGCCCATGTTATGTACGGAGTGAAAAGGCATGTGTAGAGTAGGTAAACAAGTTGGGGCGGCGTTGCCTGAAAGTCAGCCATGTTTTATGGAATTGTTTATGAGTATGACGTCAGTGCAAGGGAATCCCCGTACGTTCAGAGAGGGTCAGAAGTTCCAATTATTTACACAAAAGCCATTTTGAATTCAACATTGGAAACAAGCCGGTAGTTCTTTGCTTGCGGACTTTGTGTTTAGCGTATCATGAGATACTTTAATGGTTACCTTTATTTAATTCATTTCTACGCACAGATATTTTGTTCAGCGCCCTAAACTGTACATGTTTTGAGCCATGACATCGGCTTCGAACCTAATAAAGTCACTTTAAGACGTAACACGTTTTTCGTCCATTTTTTCACTTTCCGTTCTCATCTTACCCAATCCACGGCGGCGACTAGCAATCAAATAACACTAGTTAATACGATATAAAGTGGTCGGAACCGCAGCTCCCCAGCCGACACATTATAAGGAAATGTTTTTTTCTACAAGACAAGTAGCAACTGGCGCCAAAAACAAATATCACTCTTCAGTCGCTTTCAATCTTAGCCACTAGTTAATAGAGTTCTAATTCGCTCAAAGTAACGACATATTCTTCGTCGGCAAGGCGTGAAAAAAGCAAAAACTTTCTTTCCGCTTTAATAAGTCTTATTAAGCTAACGTTAAAGCCGGTTTTCGCTTAATCGAATGGTAGACTGGTTGGTGTCGCTCGGTGTCGGGTGTCACAGAGGCGACAGTGTAAGCGTCGACAGCTTGTAATAACAAGCAATATATTAGTGTTTGTGGTCGCTACACTGATTTAGTGTATCAAGTAACTTGAGTGAACAAGTCGGCGACAATCTAAGTCAATATTTGGATAAGACGCAACTTATGAACTGCACCTGCATGTAATAGATTGCTTATTGATTTCGAAGTTAGTGACATAAAAAAGGTTAGAGAAGTCTATTGAAACTGCTTACAAACTGTGGACGTCTGGTTTGAAGTCTAAACATAGGTACTTATCATGAATACAGTCGAACTACAATCAGTCAAGTGAAGATAAAATTTACATATTTAATTATTTAGGCATATGCAGTTACATCCAGCATATTGCATCAAATATTGCCGTAAATATGACGTTTTAGACCTGGAATTATTTCTCCTTTTCTCGTTGCGGAATTCGTCAAAAGTATTATCCATTTGCTTACGGCGATATCTTTGTTAGATGGAGTCGTCCAAAATCTAACTCATATACAAAAAATACCTTCTCACTAGCTATGGTCTTTTGAATGGTTACGAGAACAATGAAATAATTTAGTTAGGTAAAATAACTTAGGTATCAATATATAAAATACTCCTTAGTATTAGAATACTTTTGTCGGAAATGCGTAAGTTTAGTACCTACTTGAAATAAATAAAAGTTATTAATAGAATATAATAAACAACAGTAGATATTGCTTTTTCAAATGATTTTGGAAATTGAATATTTTGTATAATAATAAAGCTATTAGGTTGCTCGACGGGCATGGCTATTTAGAAATTTCCACAACACTCCAGTCTTATACAAACTTCGATACTATTTTAGAAAATAATATATTTAAAGTACAATACCTACAATCAATTATTTATCCACCACTCCTGTATAGTAGTATTCATTTTTGTATGGAAACGCAGAAAAAACGCTGGTTATAAGTTATAAGTTCTAGTGTGCCCAAGTTCTATAAGAACTACGATACATTACCTACATAGTTATCAAGTAGCACTCAAGAGATAGTGATTCATTTAGTGTGAGTGTCGTGCAAACACCGCTAATTGCTAGCTCCGGTTACCGCAAGTTCGATTCCCGGACTCATTCTGTAATCTAATTTTGCCAGAACGTTTCTCACTTACGGCAAACACGTGGGTTTTATTTTATGCTCCCCAACCCCAAGATATATTAATGATTACTGGAAATTTAGATGTCATTATGAAGATACCTTCATGTATAAAATTTAAGTACCTACGGAATAATGTGAAAATGCCGTATAAATAAAAAGAGCACTAGAATTTTGGGTAACGACACTCAGCTCATTAATTGAAAATAGAACGCATCCATAAATATATGTTTTAATTTAACATTCAAAGGACTAGGGCAAGAACACCATACCTATTGCGGTGATGACATAAAACTCTGATATCAAGTTACTAAGACCAATTAATTTATTATATGAGAAGTACTATTATAAAACTAGGTCGTTAAATTTATACGAATAACCTCCTTAGTGAAAACTTTCCAGTATGATATTAATAAAACAGGATTTGTTTGTTTGACGATCGGCCTGGCCTAGTGGGTAGTGACCCTGCCTACGAAACCGATGGTCCTGGGTTCGATTCCCAGTCAGGGCATTTATTTGTGATGAGCACAGATATTTGTTCCTGAGTCATGCGTGTTTTCTATGTATTTAAGTATTTGCATGTAGCTATCTATTATATATATCGTTGTCTAGTACCTACAACACAAGCCTTACTGAGCTTACCGTAGGACTCGATTTGTGTAAGATTGTCCAGAAATATTTATTTGTGACCTGGAAAAATTATATTATATATGAAAGAGTATACACAAACTAGAAATCTTTCTATGAAGTCCATTGCAATAAGAGAAATAGCAAATAGCAAAATAACTAAATATTTGTAGTTTTGCACAGGGTAATAATACTACCATTATCATAAACAACAACATTCAAAAGACACCACAACAAGGCAAGAAAGGGATGCAAGTGAAAGGTATACTTTAGCTAAGCAATATAACACTAATTGTTTGTTACCATTAACAACTCGTAAAGTAAGTAAATATAGTGAATATCTACCGTGGGATTTTAACACTCGGCTACTGAACGTATATCACTTTCTTTCAACTTTATTTCGTCTACATACGTTCTACATTGAGTCAGTTGAATGTTGCCTGATGTAATGGGATATGTTGCGCTAATTGTACCTACTTTTTGGGACTTCGTAGGCGAAACTTCTCACCGCCTTAATTTCTCTTGACTGGATATAGATTTGTAGTAGTATTAACTTTTTTTTGTCTTTGGGTGGTTTTGTTCTCGCCACGCACATTCACTTATCGTAAAATAAGCTTGCCATCCGATATTGATCTGTCAAACTTATCATCCATTTATAAACGATGATGTTAACAAACGATTTGGTACAACCGACCCTAAGTCCCAGATCGGATACGGAACGAGGTGGTCCGTCAGAAAATCCAGGTAACCGATATAGCTCATCGGATGAGCAAGTTAATGTAGAAGTGGGCTGGCCATATCAGCCGCAGAACCGATAACTGTTGGGGTGAAAGAGTTCTGGAATGAAGCCGCGTATCGGCAAGCGTAGTGTGGGACGCCCTCAGACAAGGTGGAGCGACGATGTTCGCAGGGTGGCTAGCAAGAGCTGGATGAGAATAGCCGCGGACTGAGTGGCTGATGATGGTGATGACTTTTATCAAACAGTTCTTATTCTAGATTTTTACTAACGATATGTTTTGTGAAGAAGATGTTCTATAAATTTGAATTGCAACACCAAATTATTTTGTGCAAAACAAGTGTATTCGAAATATACGATCAACATTAAATCATATCTTAGCTGTAACCTCCACAAAGGCAGAATACATAGTTAAATACGGAGAGAACATAATTGCTTCAACACAATTCGCCTCTAACCTAATAAAACTTTCCCCGGAGATTCCCAATCTAGCTCATGCCGCACAAAGCTACCCCCCTCCTGAATTAAGCACCTTCAACCCCCCTTTTCTCACAAGGAAAACGGGCCTTAAGTGGTGGTAATAAGGGATGGGCATTAGCAATTATAATGGGTAGGTAAGTGCCGGCTCATTACTGGGCCCAGACGGACTTCAATGGACCGATTATCGGCAAAAATGTACGACATTCTTGAGTCGTGTGCTCGATTAGTCTTATACATTTAGCGTTACTTACCAAATTTATTGGCTACCTATCCTTGACATAGTACCTAAAAGTTTTTTTTCTTGCTTAGTCTTCATTAATTCTTCGTTAGTAGACATTTTTGCTAAAAAAAAATATAAAAAAATAAGTTTTGATTGCCTAGAAAGTTGAAATATTGAAAAAAATGTTGCGTGATGGGAATGAAATTACTACAATTCTTTTGTAAATATTTTATTTTAAAAGTCATCAGATTTGGTTGGCAAATATCTGTTGACAATTTTGTCGCCTAAAAAATGGAGTGAATACTATACCGAATATGCAAATACAAGCAAGAACAAGCATGTATGTCTTTATATTATTTTTACGTAATATATATTTCTGGAACTGTACGTCTTATATATTGACCTAGTCCTACAATAAGCACGTTATAATATAATAAATCGATTATATGTAAATGCTTAAATACAAAGGTAACGTTCATAACCCAGATTTAAACATACGTATAAGCATACAAATAAATAAATACACCTGTCTGGATTTGAACCTCAGACCTCCAGCTTTGTTGGCAACTACTACCGAATGGTCTAGATTAGGTACCGAAAAAAAAACAAGAATGCTTTAGTAATTTTCAGGTCTTTTTGAAATAGGCTATCTCAGCCCTAGCTAGAGTTGAAAATGTCTCCTCTCCCTCTTTATCGCACGAATTAGCAAGATCGATAAAGACGCAAATAGTCATTTTTCGAATTCGCGGAAGGCCTTCAGAGACGCCTGCCTCATTAGAGCTTCTAATCTACGTGACCAGGCGGCGTGCTCCGATTGGTACACTGTATACGATCGCTATTAAGTGGCCCGCCCTCCCCTTACTACTCAGAGGTACGTTTCGAAACCATTATATTTTAACGCTCTGTTGCTATCCCGTTTTTGTAATATTAGGTTTTAGTATAAGGAGCTCTTTGTAGTTGTAATAGCGAATTATAAGACTGACTAGTCGAATTTTCTGGACTGTTATCAAAAAGAGACTGCTGATGATATAGACAAAAGCTCAATTGTAGTTCTACATGTTTAGGACAGATTGGTAAATAGTTTACCTTTAATAACTACGAAAACATTAAGTTCTTTCTTTAGCAAATATTTCACTTCCGAATGTTAGTTTTTTTTATAGGCAGAATTCACGTGGATTGCAATATTCAGAATGTGTAACATGTTTCTCGAACATCATTGGAATTTGTGTTAGGAAAAGAACTAAAATACCAAATGTTCTTAAAAACTGTATACAAGATGGTGATAATTTGCGGCAAATAAATACTCAAATTCAATATTTGTATACTCTATTGGCAATGTCTTACTGGTGTATTCGGCAGCGAATAGAGGCCCTTAGTGTAATGAAACGTGTCAATTTATTCGCTTTTTAAATTGTTCCTCTCGAGTGACCGCGGGTATGCATCTCATTAGGTGTCTATTAACTGTAAACGTCTTTATGTCTTGGCATAGACAATTTTTTTTAAGAACAAACGTATCTTCCGTATTACCTACTTGGATGGTTCCTGGATATACATCTTTACTAGACTAATTTATGCATACTAATTTTATATTAGAAAGGTGTATTTTAGTTACTAATTTATTGCAAGATAACGGAAAGAAAATTTTATTTTTAATGAATTGTATATTTATAGGTAGAATATATAGAAATTATAAAGAAAATTTGAATTCAGTCAAGATGGAAAATTTATGTTAGAAGTTTATGTCGGAATAATAATTATTATTGAGTTATTATGATCATGTGGTTCTCTAACCTATTCTTGTTTATATTGAAAACTTTTCAGCTACCCGAATATTTTGGTTTGACTGATAAATTATTTATTTATTGCCTATACCTGCCGTTAATATACGAACAAAGTATTTAGTTACCTTGCAATTACAATAATAATCCAATCATCAAATAGGATATCACGCAACTAAGTATTCCGTCATTACTCACCCCTCACACAACAATATCGTTTTCAAAAAATAGCAAAAACACCCCCCTAACGAGCCCCGAGGGGCTACTCGCCCCAAAAATGATTTTCATTTTCCTCCCTCAGCTCCCCCCTTCCGGCCCCCTGCAGCCCTTTGGCTGGCTAAATAATTGGTAATGTGGATTGTACACC
Source organism: Grapholita molesta (assembly GCA_022674325.2). Taxonomy (NCBI): domain Eukaryota; kingdom Metazoa; phylum Arthropoda; class Insecta; order Lepidoptera; family Tortricidae; genus Grapholita; species Grapholita molesta. The sequence goes on along the minus strand of CP053135.2, from coordinate 12,484,941 downwards.
CACCGTCATAAAAATGTTCACAGTATTTGCCTTATGTCTTCGGAATACGGTGTAAACGTGTATAGATCTTTATGGTCTCCAGCCAGGCTGTGCTCGAATGTTCGCTTATGAAAATTAGGGTTTAGACGTAATTTGTGGAAGTAATATGATTCTGCCGTGTTCCGGAATTAGATTAAATTGCCGCCATAATTTACGCTTTGTTAGTAAATTTAATTACATTTATGTTGCGTTAGATACTAACCGAATTTCGTGCCGAGCAAAAGCCTTTTTTGCTCTAAAGGTTATTTTTGCCCTTTAATAAACAAAGGGCGTAAAAATGATACATTTTTTATGAAACGATTTGCTAATTAATTATAACCCTGATTAAATAATGTCGCCTAAATAATCAAAGAGCAATTTTTCTTTATAAGATTCCTATTTTATTGAGTTTCTTGATTTGCTTTCTGGACGGTCAAAAATATGCTTTACATCACTAAGCGGATGACAGTTGTAAGTACAAATATGAACAATGCCACGCAAGTTTAAATTGTGTTGTTATTTCTACATTTTAAGTTACACAACAAAATAAAAGCTATTTCAAGACAAAAGTGTCTTTAACAATTACGTAAATGTGAATAAATATGAAGGCTACAATAACAAGCTTTTAGTATTAAACAATATAATAATTATGTCGATCTGTAGACGTAATGTACGTCATTGCGTGTGTGCGCAGTAAACAGACAGACGGACAGACTAATTGCACATTGTCCACTAATGAACACTATTGGGTAGATTACTTTGGATAGTCGCAATTAAGACATTCAAGGTGTCATTACGAAAATGTTTGTTTGCGCAATGTATTAAATACACCCAACGAATTAGTACTACCTACTGTTTATTGATAAATTAAAAATTTAGTCTTTTAATATAATAAGGCTTAATATAGTCTTACGTATGTATTTTTTACACCTTTTTTATAAAACTAATCCGTAAAATAAGACAGCTTTAATAGCCCGTAGCACGCACTATATGAAATTACAAGAATATCCTTTGGTCTAATATTTTCCGACATAGGGATTATAGATTAGGTAAACCACAAGCGCTTTATAAATCAGAGTTTTCATCAAAGATATGACATTAAACACCAAAAATAGAGCTTAATTGTTTAACCAACAAATAAAAGCATTAGCATTTAAACCTGTCTTCGAAGCATATTCACAAATCTAAAAATTATTTACGAGCATGTCCCAAACTTTGAACTGAACGATTTTATAAGTGTAAAGAGATGGATTTACACTGGTTCTGTGTCCTGCATTTCGTAAATAGGCCTCGAGACTGCTGATTCAGCGGAGATGATCCGTGCCTTTGTGTCTGTTTTGCTCCATTTTCCTCGCACCTGCGCGAAACGCGATACCCGAGGGCCTGAATGAAATCATCCTTGTTCTCTGAATGCCCGTTTTGTCAATAGGTGAAATAAAGCGTTAGGCTTGTTTTGGGTCGCGGTGTGAAGTTCGGGTTTCGTCTGCGAGCGAGTGGCCAAAATGCTGCTGATTTGTCAAGTCTGTGCGAATAACCTTAATATTATAGAGAACTAAGACACTTGAGGTTGGCAGTGCAATCAGCTTATTAATAGGAAACTGTTTTTATGATGCTAAATAATTATCGTCCTTTATATTTCCTAGGCCCAGAACATGATGGAAGTAAAATGATGCTACGTAATAAATTAATATATTGAGTATTTAACTCGGCCATCGATTCTGCGCCTATAATACACCTATTAAAAAAACAGTGTTGTCTACGTGGTGAAAAACGCTGATTTGATATTATCATTGGATATAAATTTAAGTCCCACGTACGTACAAGTGCTTTTACTTTATGATGTCACACTTTTAAAACAGCTCGTAATTCAAGATGTATATAATAAAATAATTAATAAAAAAAAAAATGTTTTTATAACAAGTAATAGTTGTCACTGTTGTTGTTTCTGCACAAAACAAAGAAAACATTTAGACATTCTTTGTCATAACGTCAATGTACTTTAACTTGTCTAATTCAGGTGTAAAGGAAGATTTCATTTATTACCTTTTTGTAAGATAAGGTTAGATCCCTCTCCGACTTGTCGAATTACCTAACTCGATTCGCTCTCTTCGTACAGCAAAAAACGGTCCAAAGAATTCAGTTAAAAAAATATTGGTATTATTTTTTTAACTGAATTCTTTAGCCAATTAAGTTCATAAAGACATACATACATACCTCTTTATAACGATAAGTTAATATTTCTTCCGTCTACTACTTAGTGCAATCATATCGGCTACTACTTAATTCATTATTATATTGTTTTTTTATATAGGTAGTGTCAATAAAATAAAATAATTATTTCTGTTGTCCTCCAGACTCAACAGTCAAAAGATTTTCTTTTTTATCTTTAAAAAAAAAAACACAGTTTTTAGAAATTAATGTTATAAAACAACATGCCAACAGAATTGATAACCTCCTCCTTTTTTGAATTCAGTTAAAAATACGCTAAAATTTAAAAGAGGTAGATGATTTGTTATATAAATAAATATTACAGAATATTCTTACACAAATTGTAACTAAGGTAAGCTCAAGAAGGCTTTTGTTGTGGGTACTAAGGCAACGATATATAAATACTTAAATACTTAAAAAAAGCCCCATGACTGAAGAACAAATATATGTGGTCGCTACAAAATAAATGCCCTCACTAGGATTCGACCATAAGACTATCGGCTTAGGTAATAATAAATATATATAATGACTTGTAAAGTCAGTCATCAAGACGCTACGTCATAAAAAAAAATATATTTCTGGACGATCTTACACAAATCGACCTAGTCATCACTTTTGACATGTCCCCCTGTTCAATTGTTTTTATTTTCTTCTCAGGTTGGTATATTTTCCGTTGAAAATATTGTTGATGTAAAAACTACAAATACATTACTTTGTGTTATCATTTTTATTTTCAGAAACTAAATCTATTATTTTTTGTTTCATGTAATGTAGCGGTTCGGCAATTTTATTCAGGTAATTACACCATATTTTTTAATATAATTGATATTAAATATCAATTTTCATAATCATTATCAGTGCTTTTAAACCTTATTTTAGTTGAGTTACATAGCCTTGAATACCTAATTACCTACTTAGACTCAGGTTTTTACAATATTTACATAATTAGCCTGCTCGTTTAACATAATACAATATACTTAGTTTTAACTAGTTTCATTAAAGATAATTATTTTATTAATTAATTAGTTTGAATTATTATTTTTATAAAATCATTAGTATTAATAAGCTTGATCCTTATGAGTATTGGCACTTTTAGTAGACTAAGGACAAATTAATTAATTAAATATTTATAAAGTTAATTTTCATATATATATCAAGTATTAAAACAAGCATGTGACGAGTGCGCAATAAAAATTATTTACATAATTATAAGTTAAAAGGAAAATTAAAACCAAATGTAGAGTTTGTAGACCGCATGGGCCTTTTTTAGATTAATATTAATTTTAGTTAAAATTATTGTTAGATTTAATTATTTATTGTTTTTGTAAATAGTTGTTTTTAATATAATATCAAGTATAAAACGTAGGTATACAAATTATTCATAATTTTCTTCGCATTGTCCCGGAATTTTGGCACGGCCCATGAGAGCTTAGTAAAGGTAGGATAGGTTATACATTAATATTAATATTAAATTAGCAAATCAATATGGATGCCATTGCAAATCTCAGCTCAACCTGACAGTGCCTCCACGAGGCGCACAAATCGAATCAGGCGCAGATTGGCTCGGCAATTGCCAATTCCTTCCTTCCTCTAATTGCGGGGCGGGCGCCGATCCGCTTAACACGCTTAGGGTTATGCATCGCTTCACAAATGCCTGTTTTTATGTGAACTACACAAAAGCTTAGAAATTTAAAACATAACAAATTTATATTTAGCATCTACCCGCGACTTCATTTGCGGCAAATTAGTATTACTTCGAGTCTATTTTCAATGTGGTACATTTACACAATGGTGTTAATTATAAGTAAAGTAAATTATAGTCTGTTTTATTCTGATGTATATACTACGAGATTGGAAATTTTGATTAAAATCCATTCTAGGTTTTGAATGAATGAGTTGGTAACAAACACCCATACATATACCATACAGTCCAACTTTCGCGTTTATAATTTTAGATACATGGATCCGTATTTGAAAGTTTATGTATACATAATTTTATCGCTTAGTATACCTAAACGTCAGTAAATAGGCATCCCATTGGGATTTCAATTGAGATATTTTAAGATTTGCTATTAAAATAGTGACGAAGACATGTTAAGCCAAGCCTGAATTCCAAAAAAAAAAAACATTCGACATTAAAGAGACAGTAATAAAGTTCATTGACACAGTGTCATTTTGTATTATTAGCAAATACTAAGATTACTAGAATAACCTGATAGGTAACCTTACGAATAGGTAAGGATTATAAACATTTATACCTTTTTTGTGTCTCCTGTGGTCAATGCTTAAGAAAAAAATTAGGGCTGGAATTTTAGCTTTGGTGATGTCCATGGGAAAGGTCCGAACGAAATTCCCAAGTAACTCATAAGCAAACTTTTGTCTATCGTAGAAGTCATTCATATTAAATCGTTTACGGTAAAATATATTTTGATCACGGTTTAATTCATATAAATCAAAACTGAATTCGAACCACATTCGCTTTCGACTCGCGACTGCCTATTTCTTCAAATGCCTCCTCAAATTCGTTACCACGCAAATTCGCCGCCACCAAATCTAATCGCTGAAGAAATCACTTATTACTTCCACATCCTCGTATCAGTATCAAGTAAACGCGGAAATTTAAACTCTATTTTTTACACAGCACGTTTGGAATTGTTTGGCAAATTGGGCGGTGTAAGACGTTTGAAGAGTTGGATGAGAAATTGGCTTTGCCGGATTGGCAATCTCCCGCGAATGAGATTGGCTCAATCGATGTCTATTCACATGTGTTATATTCTACATTTGATTTGTCACATGTTTATCGGATTTGTTATATGAAGTCACGCGTCGTAGTGACGCCAAATTAACTGGGAACAAGACAAGCAAGTAGAAAAAAAATCGATATCGTGTCAGTAACAACTTATTTAGAACTTTATCATAAGCCAAATACGAAATATATTTTGAGCATTTTTCAAAAAGTTTGTTACCGTCTATAGAAATTTGGTAACAAAAAAGAAAAGTTCCATACAAACTTTATGGGACATTTTGGGAAATATGGTAGATCTTGCTAAGCACCATTTGCTCTATCAGTCTACCGATTTTAATCAAAATCGAAGAAGTGATCCAAATGTACAAACTTTTTGAGATATGCTCTGTTTTATTCTGTAAACTGTTAGAGCAGAAGGTTTTGATGAGAGTGTCATTTTTGGTATTTGGTGTTAAAATATATATAATACTTACATGCCCAAAGTATGAAATGCCAATGTGGTTAAGAAATATGGTGTCATGTGAAATATTATTGTTTTAATGTTGCAACCCGATGAATTGTCCTGTACAAATGCCGGTTAACCTTTGTAAAGATTGCCATTCACTGGTCACGGAGTGTGAGACCATTCACACACAACACACAAACGGACGTGGCGACCGCAAACGTTTATATTTGTATAAGTATCGTTTATAAGACATGTCTCGTATTCAGTTACTAATAGGTTGTGGCTTGCAAAAATAAGTATCGATTTATTCCTCTATAAAATCTATAACGATTTATTCATAAGGGGCAATTTATTTATAATATTATTTACCAAGAGCGATGGAAGATGTTTTGTACACGTTTTGAATACTGACATTTTACTTTACACTTACTTAGGTACTACTGACACGTTATATAAGTGTGGCATGTGAAAAAAGCAATTATTATAATTTATGTTCTTAACGTTCTTCTTTTTAAAATACAGTCAGTGTCATATCATATAAGTCATAATTAGTCATATAGTTAGTAGCAGTCAGAGTGGTCAAATATAATGTAACACCCCTACTGCTACACATATAAAGGTATATACCGACTTATTAGGCTGCGTTGCTTGTTACTAATAATATGACGCTAAATGCACGTTGCTTCTACGAGTACACACAAAATAAATAATTCTATTTATTCTATTGACAATTGATTTTTGGACGGCAAGGCTTACCAATAAGACGTAGAAATGTCGTAAAATTATTTCAACCATCATTCGAGTATATTATTAGTATATAGGTACTTAACCAGAAAAGCCGCGAACATTTTCGTAACTTTGACATTAATGCAAACTTAAACTGTAATTGTCTTACGTGAAATAAAATAATGTAATATAATCATTAGCCTTACAATCATCATTCGGCGTACTTAAAAACAAACGTACGTGTAAACTACCTAATTAAACCCCCACCTAACGGAAACATTTAAAAAAAAACCTCCGCCATTACAGCGACCAATAATGTATGCGTTAACACGAATCCAGCCGCGACCCGTCTTGAACCTTAATTGTTAAGAATTAGGGTCTGTTTTCGAGTGGGGAGGCTGGAGGGGTATAATTGAAGGCTCGGAAAGCCTCTCGCTGCCACTTTGAGCACATAATAACAAACGTGCTGTGTTTATGTTTATGCTTGTTAATGCTCTGTGTACGTGTGCGTTGTTTATGCTCTAAGCATAAGATTTCTAGACACGTATTTCGTGCCAGATGGCCAAGGTATAATTATTTTGAACTTCTTAATTTTTACGCTATAGGTAACTCCCATATGAATGAATGAATGAAATATATAATTCGAACTAGACCTCCATAGGGTTATAATTTTACACTAACTTATATATCTAGAGTTAAGTCATCATAGTCATCCCGAAGCCGTACAAAAGGACTTAATTTTAAGTTCAAATTTAATTATAATCTTCTTCGTGGTGGCTTCCTGCGACTCCGGTTTGCAAGTCGCGCGTTCTTACAAGGCCACCAGCGCTCTCTCTCTTAACTGGTGACCGAAGAGCTGGCGGCTTACTCGCACAACGTATCAGCATTGCGATACAACGAGAAAATGCCACCAGCATCCTTGATACAATGCCTCAAGGGCCTTTTTTAGATTGTATACTGTAACTAGTTAAGTACTTGTAGTTATCATAATACGGTTGTAATTTCTGTAAATAAATGTAATTGAACCCATACTTAAATTGAAAAGTCGATAACAATGTCAAGTCATCCATTGATAATATTAGGATTTACAAGGACCCTGAAATATATTAAAATTGCACCACTGCCACTGGGCAGGGGCAGTGTGTAGTGGCCTAGTGGCATAAGTAACTCACTTTAATCATATTTTTCAACAACAATCTGTGCAACGAACTATTATTATTTTAATTTTATTTCGACTGTATCAACATCAGATCATGATATTTCATTGTCAAATATTTTAATGACAAAAGCACTGGCGACCAAACTGTTGTAGGTATAACATTGTCTTCGGTTGCCGCGATAATTACTCATAAAATAAAACAACTAAAACGGATTAAATCGCGTATACTGATTTAAACTTCATCCCGACGTTTCGAACCCTTTAGCAGCGTTCGTGGTCATCGGGTGGACTGAATAAAATATTTGTTTTACGTCCATCCTCAAAAAATTACAAAATGCAAATATGCATATAAATTATTAAACAATTTTGGTGCTTGCACGCAAGTTTAAATTAGTATACGCGATTTAATCCATTTTAGTTGTTTTATTTCATGTTGTAGGTATATTAAAAAAAATGTTTCTACTCCAAAGTGCATTTATTAACCCTGTCCCAGGCTGCCTTGAATATGATAAAAATATGTAATGATCGCCTGATCTGCTAAGCGTGGCGACTACGGCGACTCAATAATTAATACAAGTCACAATTGCGGGGAGGCTAATTAGCAGTGGACGTCTTCCGGCTGAAATGATGATGATGATGGAATACTTGGATACATTTTTATCACATTACTGTGCTTGGAAAAGAATTGAGTAAACCTCTGATACAATTTGCAATAAAACGAGCTATCAAAAAACAAGTGAAACGCTACCCCAGCTAGTGTGACCAATCGATGGCACGGACAGTCCCGTCACGTGACAAATCGCCACATGCGTGAAGGCGTCAGAAATGGACAGCCAAAGCCGAAATGTCATATCTGCTTAGAATTTGCAAAGTACTCTGCCATTTTGGTGTTCATGTGACGTTGATAATATAATACAGTTATTATTTTCAATTGAGTTATAAATATAGCTGTGGCATATGCGACCGAATTATCTTAGGAAAGCAAATTTTATATGGAATTAGGAAAATAAAATTAGTTGTGTTAGGAATGCTAGAAAAACTAAGGGTAATAATTTTGAACTGAGTGCTACCAGCTACAGAGCTGGTAGCACTTTGTTTCACTTCTAAGGAAAAGTAACTTTTATTTTATTATTATTTTTAGTATAATATTAAACATGCATCTTAAGACTTGGTAACGGATTCGAACTAGAGGTTACAAATCTATTTTTGTCAATATATATAATTTAAATTCTTATATCAACCCTTTTGTCATTTACTCATTTTGGACGTTGTTCCAAGCATTTGTCTAAGATGAATTATGAGGTCACAGAAACAACAGGACATAAGGTGGATAACAATTATTTAATCACAAATTTTCATCAGACAAAACAAATGTAACCATTATTAATTAAGATTAATATATTTCTTTGAACAATGTTTTTTTGTAAGTAGTAGGTAGAGGGAATTTCTAACCAAGAAGGTCTAACTAACAGTCACGTGTATACATTTTATAACCTATGTCTGAGGCATAAGGATAAAAATCGATAACATATTTTTGGAGCCGACCGTACTGATAGACAGAATAATAAGTACTGTATTTTTCTTCCGCTTAAATCATCTTCCCAGTAATGAGTAAGGATGAGTATAAAGTTGGTTTCTGTTTAAGCTACTGCGAATCTACGAGGAATGCCTTAATTTTAACTATCTAATTTTCTGTCTACAATGCAATAAAGCTACCCCTTATTATCACATCAAACCGTGAATGTCCAACATTATCCGCAGAACATGTGTAACCCTTTGGTCACCCTTCCTGTGACGTTTCGTCACACCTCGCGTCACGGGCCCCTTGGCCAGTCCAAACCGTGACGATTGTTGGACAAATCGTTAATCGATATAGTTAGTCAAAGAATTTTGAGTATTGTATTTGTTTTTATACAAAAATAGAAGAGCTTGCCTCGTATCCTTTTGATTGCCTCTTAGCTTGTTAGTAATTCAACACTGACAAAATTCAACATCTTCGACAATGACAAATTTGTAATAAAATACGTGCTACGTGGAAGCTTATAGCTAAAATAGGACCAATTTCCATTTATCTTACTGGGCATAAAGCTTATCTGGAGATATTTGTGCTAAAGAAAATTATAACCGGTACACACATGTTCTGTGTGTAAGGTAGTTAAAATGAACTTGACACTACTTTATTGTTAAGAGAATAAGAGCTTGATCATTCTGAACACTTGGCGCGCTTAGTAACTTCTGCTGCTGACTGTACTGGGATTACTTGATATTTTTACCTGTTTTATATTAGGGTATATTAATCGATTCGTTGCGTCTTAAATTTTCAAAAACTTTTGTCTGTGGCGGCGTACAACTATTTCATGACGCGGCAGGCGTGCCTTACGCCATGGAAAGTGGGGTAAAATCGGGACGTTAAGGAAAGTATTCGATATTTTTTTGGTTTTTAGTAAAATCAACGATCTATATTATTCTCTTTTTAATTTACCTCATTAACAACATATATATTAGGCGAGATCACTATTTTCATTAACACAAGAAGAAAAAACAATCAACTTTTAAATGTTTATTTTTTACGGTATTGCCCCATGATCAGTCCAAAGCCGGGTATACCCGGTTTTGGACAAGCATCCATACCCGGTTTTGTCCCTTAGCAATGATAACTGGCCTCGGTTTGTTGTTATTTTATAATTACGAGCCATTTTCTTTAGAACATTAACCATAATTTAAATAAAATTAAGTTGTAAAAACACATTACACAAAAAAAGACACTTGTACAAAACTACCGTGTACTACCCGTTATTATCCCGTACGGTTTTGACCCAAACGGACATACGAGAGATTAAAAAATCTACTAACCTAAAATCTTGATGCAGTAACAATCGAAACATTGTTTATTAAACTTTAATATATGCCTAATAGCATAAAAAATACTAATTGTACTTACCTCAAGATACAAATCATTGGTATGATTACGATTTTTATGGAATATTATATCAAATACCCTTAAAAACTATTTTCTGGATTTATTTTAATATGCCAGCACGCACGCCTTTCACTTTTGTTGACAAACTAACCAAGATGGCTGACAGCAGTGACTCGAGAGCGGATACATTTGAAACTGTACAAGTAACTAAACAGCCATGTCCCGGTTTTACCCCCATACCCGGTTTTGGACTAATCTCCCCTAATGTGATGACACTCCTCTCGTGTCATACGCCACACTTTAAAAACATTGATGACTCACTCGCCTGCCGTGCCATCCGCACTAAATCGGTTGAGTTGCATTCGCTCCAAAAGTCAAGTTCGGTAATTTTGCGTTTGCTATTGCTAAAATTTGCTAGCAGAAAGACCCAGAATATATGAGCAACACAGTGACATAAGCACTTGCGTGCCCGCGGGAGTGACAGACCACTAACCTAACCTAACTGCATCAAAATCAGCAAACTAACCGGACTAGGTGAGTTTAGCCGGACATTAGCAGTATTCGGTGATCCAGTGTTTCATTCACAGGAAATTGAGTTGCCCCGGGGCGTGTGGCCCTGTCGTCTATAAAGGCAGAGTAAAACCAGTAGCTCTTTTGCCTGGCAAGCCAATACATGAACATTTTGGAGAGTTATTTTTGTTGTCAAACCATTGATAGTGCATGGACATTGAGCAAATCGCGAATAAGTAAAACGCATTTGTAAAGAAACAATTCGTTAGAATATACGTATGTAGTAATGATTAATGTCAACAACTAATTGGACAGGAAATGCTTTTAAATAATATAATATAGAAAAGTAATGTTGACTACGAAAACACACTCGAATGTGGTGAATTACTAATGTAAAGAATTAATTTTGTGAAAAGACTCGAATATAAATAAAAACAAAAAGACAGGGCGGGACATCCTTATACACAAATTGTCTGAGTCCCACGGTAACCCAAGAAGTTGTATTGTAGGTACTCAGCCAAATTAAATACATACATAACACAACAGCCATGTCTCAGGAACAAATGAAAGATCGTAGAATTGTGTTTAAAGAAAATAACAAGCCAGACACTTAATCATACTGGCCGTTTCAAAAATCAATTATGCCGTGAGATTAGATATTCATACATTAATTATCAACAGAAGTAACACTACTTGTTTTCTTTTACCTCGTCCGGGTTAGAACCCGTTACAATTGTGCGACAATCTGCTGCTAAAGTGGATTAGAGGCGCAGTTAAGGGTGGCTTAAAGGCTTAGGTGAACGGGCGCGGGCGGTTGTAATGTTTCTGTTTTGAAGTAGGGACTAATCATTTGTATTTTATTTTACATCATTTTGGATTAACAAAATGAAATTAAACAGTTATGCAATTATTTGGTATGCCACGACTACAAATAGTTTTGTTGAAAATAACGGAGTTACATTTGAAGAACCTAGATGACCAAATATATATGAAATTACAATACCTATGACTACAGGTAAATAAATAAATTGAATTACTGTGTAAAACCAATAATAAAACCAAACATCTCGGGTACTGATTTTAAAGGTATCAGTACGATAAAACGCTTGTTTAATGTGCCAACGTGCCTAAACATAGCAGTCTCTCGCATTATATACGACATTTGCCTTTATCGAAAAAGGCTGGCATCTAAGTAATCAAATGATATGTCGTATGTCGTTCTTATAAGTTCGAAAAAATCTGTGGTACGAACCTACCTTCTGATTAAAGCACACAGTACTCAAAGCCACCAACGCTTCTGGATAGGCATCCATGCATAGGGATATAATATTTTTGGCCAAATAGATGACTACTATTTATGATAGAAAGTCGTCTGATTCCTGGCTCTGAATTTTCTAGTGTAAGTCAACCTGAATCTGGAAGCTAATTTCAGTTGTAAACGAAGTAAAAAGAGTTTTTCTCGCCGACAGGAGTGTCGTCCCTGGAAGCGGCGAAAGATTTCACCGTCGACGGACTCACAGGCTACAATGGCAAGAAGAAGAAGAAAAAACGCCGGCACAGGTAATGTCATAATTTATTCAATATTTGGTATTTTGCAACTGGCAACAAATTGTCGCAAGAACACCTCCGAAATTTGATTCAAGAACAGTCCCAATTTATGTGGAGTATTTTCAACTAGGTATCCAATAAATTCTCGGCGAAAATTATGTGTGTAAATTATCTAATTTTAAATGTAACCGTATAAAATTAGATAATTGCAGCAAGAGGAAAGCGTTGCAAGGATCTCGACAATTATATTTCCTTTCGTGTACAGGGATACTTTTACCCACCTTAGATTTAATTTTATTAATTTAAACAACTGCCAAATGCAAGTATCATAGTCTTAAAAGGCTAATGTAAAGTCAAGACTGCATAGAGATTAGATATTCTGTGTTGGCTTGGGAGTTGGGACTAATAAAGTAATTGTTGCAGCCGAACCATCTTCACATCGTACCAGCTCGACGAGTTGGAGAAAGCTTTCAAGGATGCGCACTATCCCGACGTGTACGCGCGAGAGATGCTCTCCCTCAAGACAGACCTGCCCGAAGACCGTATACAGGTGAGCTGTTGATGCAGAAAATTTACGCGAATGCATAGGGACTTCGAAATTTGATATAAGCCTTCTACATTTCTTGCATTCGTACTATTAGGAAAACACTCGCTTGACCACAATGACGGTACATTTTGTATGCATCGGGCAACATCGGTCCGCTTCCATTTTACCATTAACATTAGAAGCAAACTCTGAAATTTTATCTTTTGTGTTGACTACCAAAATCAAAAACGATTGATTGAGATTATGCAACGCTGACAAATAAATGTGTATCTTTTACAAACAAGCATTCTACTTTTGGTCAACAAAATTGAGGGCGCGTTTAGGGAACAGTGTCATTTGTGACCAAAACGTGTTACAAACTTTTTTGTATTGACACTTTCGTGAGACATATTAAATAAATTAAAAATTATTAACACGGCTCTACTCACGTTTGTTTAGGAACGTGTTAGAAACTGGTCAATTCTGGCTTTCATCAGCAAGTTGGCAAACCTGATAGTATCAGACCATCATTTCTGAAGTAGTTTTAAAAGCCATTGCCTCTCCGCAAAGAGGACCACCATGTTGCTTCTTGTACAGTTTATAATTTCTAAATACATTCAGTGAGTTACTCTAATGCGCGGAACAGAAATTACATACATAAGACTTCAATTTCTCGATTCTCCTGATAACTAACCTAACTGAACCTTGGATTAACTTCTTAAAGTCATGATATTACCCTAAAGAACAATCTCCGAAATCTTGAACCACAAACCCAAAGCATATTAAAGCTGTCAACAAATCCGTTTTCAACAATGGCATCGACGTACGTCAATTGAGGATAAAGGTAACCTGAGGCGGGTTTTTGCTGAGGGTTGCTCGAGGGTGAACGTTTTTTGTGATAACGCGTGATTTTGTTGCGCCAACGAACGGCCCATTGCTAACCTCGTTTGTGTAGGGATTACATGATCTTGCTTAGAGAATGACCTAGTCTTTCTTGAACTCTTGTATGTGGCGAGCGCTGATTCGTGAAATCGAGTTTGGATTCTAATTGTAATTCATGTTGTGTTCAATGCCTGCATGAATTAGCAGTCGCCGAATATAACAGATGAATCGGGTAGCAGTTTTACTGGTCAATAAGTAAAAGTGCCAATTATCTAATGAAAAATCAATTAGTACAAATTATTAAAATCGGTGTCATTTTACTATAGGATTTTTAAATTATATCGACTTTTTGATATTTGGTAATTCTTGCCGTTTTGATACATTTTTGCGATTACAATGACATAAAAAACAACTAAACTGTAAAATGTGGACTATATCCGTATTCCACACAGAAAGCGTAGTCACACTCCCAGACCGTTGTCACTCGACACCGCGCAACTAGAGCTGCGCAAGATTCGCGGAAGGAAGCGATTTGCGCTTGATTGATTACTATTGTTCGGTTTGTCGATATCTGCACAATAGTTTAAGAAAAAAGTGCAAAAACGAACAATTAAGCAACGCAATTTAATCCTACATCAATTATAGGTGTACTAATATGATATTTTTATTGGTTTATTTAACGTTTATTGAGACAATTAAATTTAGAAAAATATTTCACCTAACGTGATCATTGACATGGCAGAGAGTTAGTCTTTGTATGATCTGTGTATATGCAACTAAGTCTAGGTACAAAATGGGAACTCAAAAACATAAATAAGCATAGCAAAGCTATCCTGTTACTATACTTAATTAGTTGTACTCAAGTGTTTTAAACAATGCAATTATTATTCTATGAAAAGCCAAATATAAAATGAACTCTAAATGGCTCAACAATTAAAGTCCCAGACCGTAGACAGTCCCAAGTGTACTTACTAGGCAACTAGGTATATTCTATAACCAATTCCTGTAGGTACTTCCACGTCGCTGTAAGTTTGAATCCGTTTATTCCTGTAAATGCTATTTTAATTAGAGCCCCTAGTTCCGTCCGTTACATACGCCCTCCCCCTCTCGAACCACCCTTGTCACCCCCACCGTATTTATGAAAATTTCATTCCTAACCTCACAATCCAAACTAGACCCTAATCTGAAAGCATAAGGCTGATTGCCACTTAATTTTCTTGAAAAGGAAAACTTTTGTCCGTTCAAGCGATTTTGGAGCGTGTATCTTTGGTTTAAAGTGTGTTTTGGTATGTCGAGGGGTGGTTATGAATGATGGTTGAATTTTCGTTATAATGGCCGGCTAGGGATTAGGTTTCCCGGGGTTCTGTAATAAATACATCGTTATGCAATCAAACGTATCTTGAGCCATGGGGTAACTTATATGTTGCAATCATACAATATTTAGAGGTATGTCCATCATTAAATTATGTGTTAATCATGTAATAAAATGCAATTTATAATTATCTAAAATACAATCAATAATTGTCTGTCCCTATCCGTCACTTTGACTTTTACAAAGAGGAAAAATAGATGTACCATAAAGCTAGGCGAAGTTTCATAAAAAAAGGAATGAAGCGGGAAATAAGTAAAAGAATCATTATTTATTTTGGTCTCGCCGTTTTTATTTTTAATTAAATTGAGTTCCTACTTAAAGCAGCTTGCAGAGAAGTTATTAAATTATATACGGAAAATTACTTAGTTACCCATCACCTAATTCTACAAAGGTACCCAATTAGGCAAACCTACTTGTTTTAATTATTCACTCACAAATCGACATTTTTCTGGTCTAATCTTATTTTCTTCCTAAATGTCATTTGGCTGAAACTTGCGACAGCGTATTTTTCTTTACTACCCTCAAAACCCAAATCTAATTAGGCACCATACCTCTGCACCTATAGCTATGCTTAATAATTAATTTCGTAATAAGTAATTGTTTTGTTCTGCGATAAGTTCTGTGATATTCACTAAAATGACAACATTTATTATTTAAGTATCACAAACGTAGTAGAAAGAGGCGTATTTTTGCTGTAATTACCTACTCGGATTATTAACATTTAATCCTAAAATAAGTAGGTACTAACTGAAGGGTACTTGTTACATACACTGCTCTAAAATGCAGTTATATCTGCCATAAGAAGTAAACTGTCTTTTTGTCTGGTTCTTATTTTTTTTTAACTAACCGTCTTCTGTGAGTTTGTCGATAACTTTTTAAATTTCTTGTCAATGTCTGTTCTGTCAGTCTGTAAATTTAGAGCCGGTTAATTCAAATATGTCAGTTTGCCAGTACAGTCAGCGTATGGTCAGTACAGAGGTGGGAAGCTCCAACAAGAATATTCATTCAATGTTACCCGCCTCTGAGAAGTCAATTTTCATTAACTGTAGACAACATAATTTATAAAACTAGCTAGATTGCCTGTAGGTAAGTATTTAAGATTACGCTTAGCACAGTTCGGCTTCTGAGAATCCTCCAATTCAGATCCTAGAACGTCAGTCCAATAACTAATCGATTACGGATTACCGATCGGTAAGCACGCTCGTCCGATTCGAGAGACGAATCAATTAACGCCAGACAAAGCCGTCTCGATTGAAATGTTCAATACACGCCAAATTAATTATCAGCGCCATCTGTGCGCCGGCCGCGCAACCGTAGCCATGGCAACCGCGCCCTGATTGGCCACTTCTACCTCCGCGCGGCGCTCCGAAACGTTCCAACTAAAACATACCCACAATCAAATCTCAACCCAAAACTACTTAGCATAAGGTTTATATTTGAGTAGGTGGTTTAAGCGCTTGGCGCGCCGGTGTGCGTGCAAGTTGTTTTATTAGCTCCGCCCTTCTTAGCGGCATGGCGGCCGGTTTTTGTCTTGGGTCGTCTTTTTGCGTCGGTTTTCCGTGACGTGTGCACACATTTGTAGGTCGTGTGTACGTGTGTTGTTCTTTTGCGTCAGCTATCGGTGGAATTGACTACGTCTTGTGACGTGTGTTGTGTAGGGTGACAAGTTATCGGGCAGACTAGGTGTAGTCTGTACATTGACTATCGGGGAACATAACTGTATATTCTTTTTATAAATTAATATTCCTGCAAGATCACTTTTTCTTATTATATTTGTTTATTATCTGCTCACGTGCTCACTACTCACTTTCGTAACTCTAACGCACATGTGCTAATTTATTAGTTTTTAATAATTTTTAGTTTCCTAATTTATATGTAACTGGAAAATGAAACTTTTAGGGACAGTAACATAAATACATTACTGACACCTACATAAAAAGCAGGAATTCACTGTAATTTGAGCCTAATTTGGATTTTATTGAGAATATAGCGGTTAAGAGTTAGAACTGTGCGTTAGAGTTACAAAAGTGAGTAGTGAGCACGTCAGCAGATAATAAACAAATATAATAAGAAAACGTGATCAGTTAAAAATACAGTTATGTTCGCCGATAGTCAATGCTTACTACCAGGTACTATTTGATTTGATACTTCATTCTGATTATTCCAATAGGTTTGTCGTCGGGAATGTCGTAGTGAGACGGAACGGAGTTATTTCCTGGAGCGAGCAGCGAGTACCGACAGCGGTAGCGATCTAGTTTCATACAATAACAAGCGATCTGCCGATGCAAATACAAACGGTTTCAAAATATGCATCGAAATACCTACTTTCGTCTACATAAGAAAGAGAGAAAAGACATACACAAATACAAATTTACAGAAATACAATTTTTTGAATTCGAGTGCACGATTCAAAATTACCCCCCAGTGCATACCCATTTTTTGCACTCGACTTTTCCAGTATTCTAATGAAATTAACCTTCTATTGACAGATGTTCTAGAGATGCTCTCGTTGTTTAGATAAAGAAATTCGCTTACTCGCTAACTTGAACTTGTTACCTATTCCAGTAAAAATCCTATAATTGTCTCTCAAATGTACTTTTAAATTGATTTATATTGTTTTTTATAATAAAAACAAATGTGGTGTTTACCTTGTAACGGTGTCCTACTTAACAATATAAATTATACGCCACTAGATTTCAAACATATACCTAGGTCAATAGAAAAAGAAAATAATGTAAATACTTACCTTCATAACTTCGCAAATAAAAAAAAACATGGTTTCATTTTCATCATTTGTGCACATAAAGTGAGACAAGAATGCATGTAATTCTTGTTTAGGTAGTTAAAATATGCGATAATATCCTATATATGCAGTGCAAACGAACTTTATAATATTTGTCATGTGTTACCTAAATGTTTTTTGTTGCATATTTGTTTACATTATTTTCGTTTTCTATTCAACCCGAATATAGTTTCATCGAAACGTTTTATGCAAATTCCCTCAAGTTCTTGAGCAGAAATTAACACTTTTTGGTGGCATTTGTATTATTTATCTGTATTGTACCTAGTACGAGTACACCCGCAAGAATTATTAAATGTATTGAAGTTCGGGTTGAACTGAAAACCAGCGCTGTGACAGCCAGTCTGTAACTCAGCAAACGCTGAGTCCATCCCTGTTCTCGCACTGTCTTAGATTTTTTTTGTACATAGATTACAGTACATTAGCAAATTACAGTTACTGTCTTTGGTTGTTTTTTAATTTCTGTGTTGTCTGTGTATAGTGTGTGTGGCAATAAAGCATTATTCTATTCTATTCTATTCTAGTATTACCATATTTCTATGCACACACAGCTAGTGCCACATATTTCTCCTTAGTTAAACAATTTATTCACGTAAACTGGCAAATCTCAAATTTCTCGATGCCTCTAAATTCTAAACCCGTTCGGGCTGTTTACATCATTATTTCGGTTTGTTAGTCCCGAAAAGCTGTTAGAAGCACGAGATGCATCGATATATCCCCTTTTATATCAATGCTAAAGATTTTCCTGTAGAAATTGTCTTATAACTATTAACCCCCATTAAAAATTACCCCCCAGTGCATACCCATTTTTTGCACTCGACTTTGCCAGTATTCTAATGAAATTAACCTTCTATTGACAGATGTTCTAGAGATGCTCTCGTTGTTTACATACAGAGATTCGCTAACTCGCTAACTTGAACTTGTTACCTATTCCAGTGAAAATCCTAGAATTGTCTCTCAAATGTACCTACTTTTAAATTCATTTATATTGTTCTTTATAATAAATAAATTGTCTTATAACTATTAACTAGAACCTACCTATTTTATTATAATGCAAATCATTGTTGTAGTTATGTACGACGTGATAGAACAATTTCTATCCCTGCCTATCGCTTGGTTTGCAAAAGAGTTTTTTTTTTCTACGTCCACGACATTTTCGCTCACAGATGTCAATTTAGGCTTCTCAGTCAACTGCTTTAGGCTAGTCACTAAACGGCTTAGGTATTACTGAGACGTGGGAACTATAAGTCTGCTATAGGCTTCTTAGTTGAGTCAACTTGTAGTGAGCCGGATACACATAGGCTGGTAAAGGCTTGTTCTATCGTTAACCAAATGCTAACGATTCCAAATGTAACTGCTTTAACACCGGCTTAAGAACTGCTTTTAAGCTAAAAGTGGCTTCATATCAATACGCAGGCTATATTTTACGGTCATAAATAGTTCTACAATCTATGCCGCGTCTTACTAGATTGTTTGTGTTAGTTTATATGTTGTTACATGTATTTATGTATTTATAGTTGTGGTAGGTTCTTAGTTTACTGCTAATAAATATTTAAATTTATTCGTAAATTTATTTATGAGAGGTAGGGCACAGCAATGACCATCACGCTTGAATCTGGGGCAGCCCAACTGGGGAAGTACCTCCTCCTTACAGAAGACCACAGCCATAATAGCACTGCTACCTTTCAGGTATGTAATGTTGTGTTCCTGATGGTGAGTAAGGTTCCCAGAGCTCCAACCCCCCTTAAAGGCCGGCAACGCGCTTGTGACTCCCCTGGTGTTGCGGGTGCCTATGGGCGACGGTAATTGCTTACCATCAGGCAATCCGTCTGCTCGTTTGCCGCCTATGTCATAAAAAAAAAAAAAAGTTGCTTGTTTATCAATGGTCAATTTACGTATATGTATTAATGTAGTCATTTACGATGAAATCCGTCCAAGTCACTTTAGTAACTAATCTTATATATTACAATAAGTATAAATTAGAAGTGTAGATACATAGCATGTCAAATATGTACCTAATTAAGCCACCGCCCACAACATATGGAAAAAATATACCTAATACAATAAATATACAGAGCTCCCCCCCCCCCCCCTCCCTCCCCGGCCCTAAAGGCCGGCAACGCGCTTGTGACTCCCCTGGTGTTGCGGGTGCCCATGGGCGACGGTGATTGCTTACCACCAGGCAATCCGTCTGCTCGTTTGCCCCCTATATCATAAGAAAAAGAAAAAAAAATACCTGCCGGTCATACAGTGTTACTTCTTAGAAGAAAGACGGCACCAATCTAACTCCATACTAATTAATAAATGCAAACTTAAATCTCTATATCTCTCTGTCTATCTATTAAAAGCTAATATTCAATAAAAATAATCTGATATGTTCCTATTTAAGTAGATATGTAGATGTTTCATCCTACCCAACGAAAGAAACACGTCACGAAATTAGTTTTAATTGTCTCGTTACTTGTCTTAAATTACTGTACACGTCTGTCGTCATGACACCGCGGGCGTATCGACCGCCTAATAATAACGCAATGGAACTGCGAATCTGTAAGTGCGTCTTCATTTGCATACATCCCACCCCGTCCGCCACGCCCGCTACGCTGACGCCACGATGCCAGAAGTTGGCAGGACAAAGCTAAAAAAAATAATTAAAATTTTTTTTAGACTTTCATATAGGTATCTGTACTTGAACGGTCTGCTAATTAGTGCCTGCCTACTGAACAGTGCCCGAGTTTAAATCCTGATAAGGGCATTTATTTCTCGGATTATATTTATTATTTATGTTTTATACGTGACTGTCTATTATATATGTCATAGTCAAGCGACCAAGTGCGAGTCGGACTCGCGAACCGAGGGTTCCTTACAAACCTGTAAGCAAGAGCTAAAATGTATGGTTTGCAATTTTTCCTTCATATCATTTCAATCTCTCATCATAGTACAGACTAAATTACTTAAAATCTTCAACTTTAGGATTACGTCGATTTTTGTAATATTGTTCCAAAATATTTATTGGTTTAGGTACACATAGTTTATTTATTTCTCTAAATATGAACCAGACTCTTAATACTTTTTTAATTAAATAAACACTCTTCAAGTATCAGACTACTTATCCAGATAAATTTAACTACTTATTCTTTTTAACTTTGATTTAAAAACATTTAAGTGCGGCCAAAAACAATGTAAGATATCCGACACGAGCAAAATGTAAAAAAGTTTAAAAATAAGCGAAAAAATATTTATTAAGCACATTACCTTAGTAATGTGCTTAATAAATATAAGACTTACCTTTGTTGTGTATAATTATACTATATAAGCCTTCCTGCAGACAAACTGTCCAAACAGTTTTGCAGGACTTTGAATTGTTAAAAATTTTTGTAGTATGTTTAATAAATAAATAATAATAATAATGGAATTCGTAAAACAAACTGTAAACACCCATAAATATTCGTCCTTCATTTGCCGTTGAGGCATGGCTACCAAGCGCTGTCTCGCAAGTTAATCACTACCATGCCGTGCCTTGTGGCGCCATCTCTGAATACGCAACGCAGATTCTTCGGGCGGGAATTTATAACAACGCCATCTCGTGCCGAGAGTCAAATTGGTATACATGTTTTTGTTTATGTTTACTAGTTTCGATGTTTTTAGTGCCTTTGTGCTATGTGGCTGTAGTTAAATTCTACAAAAATACCAATTATGAAACTGGAGGTGCCGTAAGTTATAATGAAAGATTAATCTTGATTGGCCATTTAAATTCAATTTATAACCTTAAAACGTGAAACAGATTCAACATTGTTTGAAATCGATATGTGTATTGTACCGACTATTTGGGTAAAAAATTATGTTATCGTCTGTAATATCGATTACATACAAAATAACTAAATAAGGACGGAAAGCGAACTTAGTAAAAATTGTTTTGAGCAATGAACTGCAATTTCGTCTGTATTCCCGGTAAGATATAATTTGGGTCTCTTCAAGACAAGAGTGAATAGGCTGTTACTGAACCAGCGTGCTACACCTTCGACCTCGTCGTCGCTTACCATCAGGTGCGACTGAAGTCAAACGTTGGTCAGTCTTGCATAAAAAAAAAACTAAATAGGCAAGGTAATCAGGTACCTTAGTCGTATATAGGATGTTATTTAAACACAGATAGTACCTAACCCGTTCACCGATCGCCAGTTGCAGACGTCGGGTTAAAATTCAAAAAATGCATTGCATATCCGTCGGCCTCTCGCTCGCTAACCTGTGACAAACGAATCGTTTTGACTCACAAATTGCAGTTTTGTCTCGTACGCACACAAGGGCACTAGTATTTGTTCGTAGTCGTGTGTATCTAATATACAGTGTGGAAGTCTTATACGGGCGAATCTCTTAACGGAGGGTAGAATAGGACATAAGAAATAGATTTAGATAACTTTTACTTAGAAGTGCAATTAAAATTTTATCCATATAAAAAAATTCGGCCCGCAATGTAATGCAACACACTCGAGTTAAACACTCGTTGACAGTTTGTTTCAAAAGCTTATATCGCGTAATGTTCGCAGTACATTACTGCTCAGAAATTTTACAAAAATTAATTACATGTGTATAATAGGTATAATTAAAGAAAAACCTTTTGGTTAATGATTATACTGGTAAATCCTATGTCTGGTTTAATTCTTCGGCATGCGGGCGAAGCCGCGGGCATCGTCTAGTATACTATATATACGATCAAAGTGATCGAACTAAATAAATGTAATAAGTATAACACTTGCTAAACGCAACAGACAACAGATCATTCTTAAAATTCAATTACCCGCCAACCCCACATTCCTGGACCCTCGGTAATCCGTGGGCTTAGTCCCACAAGTGGGCACCCGGCTTGATTAAAACGCCTTATGTCGCCACTTGACGATATTATATTGGTTTTAATGGGGTCTGTTGAGGTATTGTAATAAGTGTATTGGTCACTGTAGAATACGCAAGGAGTAACTTTTAGTAGCCAGTTATCTTTAGATAGTCTACCTATGTCCTTCCATTGCACCAAAACTATCCATATCAAATATAATTTTAACCCGTTTAGTTTTAGCATGAAATGGTAACAGACAGACCTATGTTGGATTTATTATTTATATTCAGAATAAGTAGGAATAATACAGTCGACGTCAAAAAGATGCTTACACTTTTGAATCTTATTACAAAGGTCAAAGAGTAAACAATTTTTTTACGTCGACTATACCAATGGATTAGCTAATTTAACTTTTAGAGAAATATCAGGATAGTCATTATTACTCATTAAATGCTCGATGAACTTAATGATTACAATATTTAAAACATAGTAGCAAACAATTTTCAGTAACCACTCTTATTTAAGTGCCTTAGTATTTTTTTCAAAAAAATATACATGAAATCTTTATTAAGTACGAAATTTACACGTTGATGGACACAGCGTGACGTCATGTGTCATAGGCCAAAGGAAACAAACGACTACGCCACGTTTGTTGACGTACTGTCGATCAACGTGTTAATATTCTCACCCATGGCACCCTAACGACTGTCTGCTGTAAAGTTACCAACAATTACAATGTAAAAAGATATTCAAGCCAACGTGCTCCCCAAATACAAAACAGCCAAATCGAATTAGTGTCACAAAATTAAAACAAACTATTGCCGACATGACGCAACGTTCTCATAAAAGAGAAACATTATAAACAATCAGATCATACCGCAAGAACGACGACTGATCTGATTATTACTGATTTATACCCTTAGTAATAATCAATTTACAGAATAAACTATAAATTATTCCGACCACACTGTATACATCTACATAAACCCTTATTCCTTTCCAATAGAGTGCTTTATTGCTCACAGGACATAAAATGTTCTTGGTCATTCTGCAATGTTATACTATACTATAAATCTTTCTTAATTCATTAGGTATATGGTTGATTTTGGCTTGACACAGCCGCGAGTGGAGTTGGTAACACGCCCCCGGCGCGGCCCTCGAAGGACCATTCGTTGTTATATTTGTTTATGAAGTTAATGTTTTGTTGCAATTTGATCGTGGCTATTAATTATCTTGTGCTTTATTACCACTGATATACATTAAACAATATAAGAGCTATGGTATATAAGAGACTTATTAACAATTTTAGTCTCTGATTTAACCTAAATCACAAGGCAAGTTTGAAATAAAAAAAATATTTTTAATAAAAAATTATCACTTAATTCAAATAACCTAACGCTTTTAATCGGATAACATTTTTGCATATTTCGTAATTACTGGATTACTAACTACGAACATTTTCGAATACATTCAGTGTATCTACTCGTAACACTATTATAAGCCTATGGGTTTATATTACTTACCCGTAAATATTAAAATAGTCTGACGATACTAAACATTATTTCGGATTATTATAAAGAAAATAAAACAGCTAAAACTAATTCAGTAATGCAACAGCGTTGATGTCAGTCCCCTGTATAACATTAGCGCGTGTCCCCTGGGTGACGCGCCCCGGGGACCCGTCGCCCGATTACACACCGCCACGGCTGACAACGGATAACTGGTGGGAACTGTTTTACTTATCTCTTAAGTGTTAAATGTTTTTGGGGTTGTACAAGAATCAAGCAATGACAAATATAAACTAGTAATCGAAAAAGTGAGTAAATTCGTTTTTTTTTTTTTTCAATTTAGGCACATTACATGTACTTATGAACGTTAAAGATAGAATAAAATCTACACCAGTTCTATGACCATTAAAGAAAGAAGAATATCTACACCGGTTCTAACCCTACACCTCTGACCCGAGAAGACACCGGCAAGAAACTACGGCGTGAATTATTTATTTTTTTCATACAGTGACAGATCAAATCTTAAAGTACATAATTATGTATTTCGCATAATTATGCGAAAGAAAACATATCAAACAGTTGAATAGAAATGACTTATGACAACAAATGACGACCTAAGCACTTCAATGAATTCTACTCGCATTTTACGATCACTATTATTATAAACGAAAGTTTATAAATAAATTGAAAGAAACCAACCATAATTATTAAAAATTATGTATTTTAAGGTAATTCGGTAATTTTTGTATTTATTATTCATTCCAACGTCACTTTTTACTCGAAATTATATGACATCCAAACCTTCAAGAAAAGAGCGTATAGAGATCTTAAAGGTCGGCAACGTATTGACTCCTCTGGTGTTGCAGTGTCCATGGGCGGCGGTAGTTGCTTACCATCAGGCAATCCGTCTGCTCGTTTGCCTCCTATCGCATAAAAAACGAAATAAAAAACTTAAGAAAGGATAGCTTTTCCTTTGTGTAAAGTATTATCCTTTCTCTTAAGGAGCTCATGCTTATCAGCCTCACGATTCAGCGAGGAAATTATGCCAGCGTCTTGAGTACCATGAAGCAGGGGCCTTTTTTAGACAAAAAAATGTACACAATAATTAGTGATGTGCAGTCATTAGAACTAACAAATGAAAATGATTTGATTATATCAAATGAAACATGAATGTAGATGCAATGTAGTGGCACGGCCAAGTCCGGGCCCCTCGCGCTACACAACTGTGCCATCGTGCACTATTAATATCTGTTACGGAACTTGTACAAATCGAATTTTAAACGCATTATGCTTTTTTAAACTTCTAATTCGATTTGATGACGTGTATAAATATAGCTGGTGTCGCTAATGTCCTGTCATTTTATTGAGATTAATTGTGAATTTTTAGTACGTACGTACAAGTAATAACTCATTTGCATATTGTAACTTTTATTCAATATTTTTATTTTTTTACGTTAAATTTAGTTAATACGCTGTTCTAAGTGCACTTATTACCATGTATGTACGTACAATTGGGCATTAGGTAGTCACTTGGGATAGTTCACTCCATGTTTCATATGTATACCTTTTTTTATAATGTCGTAGTCATTTCAATCTTAATTAAGTACTTTCAAAAAATACGTTATAAAATCATGATAAATTGATAATGTTACGTATGCATATGGCAAGTTCAAGCTATAATATGCGTAAATTAAATACCTTACTGGAGAACATATTTAAAGGGTGTCACCTAATCATATGGGATTATTAGCGATGTGGTCATTTCTAAGGATTACCCATCGGCACACGCGCGTGAAGTAAATGCTTTGTGGATGGATTCGTTCGCTTGTTTCTCGTACAGTTGTTTTTTCTTTAATATTGTGTGGTGTAAAAACTTACCAATGTGATGTACAAAAGGCAAGTTTTAGGACAAATTTACGGGTGTGTATATTTCTTGTTTTAGAAGAAGACCAAATGTCTGATTTGACAAAATATTATAACACAATATTCCCAAAAAAACTCAACCTAAATTGTATTTATTGAAGTTTTACAGCAAAGGATTAGATTACAATAAAAGTCTTAAAACAACATTATAAAGAATAACGTTCCTAAGTGAAAGGAGATGTTACGCTCAAATCAGTAGGTTAATTAAACAAAGACGTAAATACCATAAAAAATATTTTTTAAATTAAGTAAATCCATAATGTGGACTTAAGTATAAAATGATAACCCTTCATTACATGTTTAACTCTAAACTGACACAAACCGCCGCGGGCGACACAGAGACGTGCTGTAAAAATCCTCATTTGCCATAATTGCCGATTACGTGCCCGACACGTGCGGCCCGCGTGCCCGGCACGGAGCACGAGACACAAACCTAACGAGTGAGATTCCCGCCCGCCCGCTGCGACGCGCACTATTAAATGTTGTTTCCTGAGTTATCTAGTTTGTTTTTTGGGGTGGACACATTGTTGTGGCCAAATTATGATATAATGCTCTTTGTGTTGTGAGGCATTGTTGGCTTGTTTAACGGGATTGTATCGCCGATTGCTGTTAAATGTGAGGGGTTTTGCTGGTCGCTGTTATTAGATGCTTTTTACTGATATGTAATTAGGGCAAACCTTGGATTATCTGTTATCCGGTGATACTGTCTTATCATATTACACAGATCTCGTTATAAGGAAATGCCAGTTATAAGCTGTCAGTTTATTTATGCTTGAAATCGGAAGGGTAGCAATTTATCGCTTGAAATTTTCCATTAACTATGACCTCAGCGTAAAATAGTTAAAATACTTATCTAATATTGGTTTTCCCTATTTCGTATATATTCGATAAACATGTGATTAACAGTCAAAACTGACACACAGAAATGCTTTTTCTGGTATTCTCCACATCAAATACAGGAATACTCAAACCATTCAGCCGTACGACAACTAAACTTAATGGTCACCGTATTACAAGAACCGATACCAAGTCACTCTAACTTATTAGACGATGTAATCCAGTTAGAGCACAATAAGAGTCGCGATGGAGACCGGCTATTGTCGCGCCCACAATACTTAGGGGCGGCGGAGTTGGTACTACTTACACAAACCTCATCGTCTATCAGACCAGTTAAATTGTGATCCGACCACACCTCTGCATTTCACTGATATTGAGATCACGCTAACTGGTTTTGGAAGGCAATACGCAGTAAGCCATCTATATTACGGCGCTACTGACCAACCCATTTCTAATTTATTACGACTTTCATCGAATCACGGTAATGCTCATTGTGACTTGCGGTTCTCAACTACGTCTGCCGATTCGTTCAATCGTTCCAATCAATTACGAATTACGAGGGAATGGCGAAGGAATTCGACTTTCCTTTAGATTCATGATAATAATTAATTTCCTTACGAGTACCTTACAAGTATTAGTTTCCTAGTGCTATAATTTTTTATCGGGGAAAAGTCATTCAAACGACGAACTGTCCTAGTTTGAAATTTGTGATTAGTATATCCTACTAGCTGGTCCTGTGCTCCATAAACCGCCATAACCAACGTGGCGTTCAATGCCATCATCGCCACGCTTGGCATGTTAATTGGCGATCGCAGTATTTTTCGCTCTAAGGAACGCTGCTATTTCTCCTCCAGTAGTTTCTGGTCGCAGTTAAGGGACAATACCCAGGTCCAATCATTTATAAATAAATATATAACGCTTATCTTTTAACAATACACTTTAAAATGTAAATGTACATAATAGGGTCCTGCATAATTATGATAATTTGTAAAATACAACACCGTTAACCAGTCAGGTGAAGTACATATATTCCTTGTTATACTAGTCCATAGCCATTAGCCACAGAATGCGCTACTTCAAGACATTTTGCGGCCACATACATCTCTTGTCCGCGTTCTGCATACGTCTGCAAGTGCACTGTGCAATGCTAGACAATTTCCTCGTAACGTCGGATCCGGGCAATCTTGTTACTTATTCAATGTTGGCAAACTATATAAGGTTAGTCTAGTATTATACGACGATAGACCTGTGTTACTAAAACTTAGCCCTTTCCTTAAACCATTCCGATAAACAGAAATGTTAATAAAACGGAAAGCGACAAAGAAGTATCGCCATGTTAGACATGACAAGCATTTATGAATGACGTCAATATGTAGGTAATCGCGATTTTATAATATAAAAATAACTATGCATTAACACTATCTTATGTTTGAGAATTCAGAGGCTTGGTTTAAAACTCCTCAATTTCATTGTCTTATCTATATTGAAACGAGTAAATAAACTTTCGTGATAATCGAAGAAATGATGATTAAGGATTGAGACTGTATTTTATGTTTGTCACTATTGAAAAGTTTTCACTGACATTTTATTTTGATTGCTACTGGGTTACCGACCAAGCCAAAACTTAACTCGAGTGGAAGTCAATCGCCTGCTCGTGTTTTCCTGCGCAAGTTTTAACGGCGCAAACTTGGCGTGTTGTTTACACGCCCCTTTCTTCCTTCGGATCTATTTGAACCAGCGTATCTATGGTCTCCGATTTCGTATAAGTGTTACAGATTTGGAGGCCATCTTATTTTGTGTATCGTAACTCGTAGTTGAAATGAAATGGTTTGTAAATAGATAGGCAGTTATAACTTGGACTGCCAGTACATTTGCTGCGAGTGCTTTATTCCTTTGAAATTAAAATGCAAATTGAAGTTCGAGTTTAAACTTCTTTTTACTAGCATTTGGTTTTAGTTGTTTAAGTTCCCTGGTACAGTCAGTACCATGGTCAAAATGAGATCTTGTTTTTTTTTTTCTTACTATATATAAACAAAAGCTTTGATGAACACCTCACTGTTTTTTTTTTAAACTAGGCATCGTCGAAGAAGTTATGTATCTATTTTATCGCGTGTACGCAATTCTTTATGAAAACAGACTGCAACAATTATCTTAAGCGTGAGCAAGTCACAGAATTAGAAAAAATTAACAATTAAAAACGCGTATACTGAATTTTTAGTATATATCAACGTTTCCAACACCTCAGTATTCGTCTGTTCGTCAGGATTCATGAATGACTAAAGCGGAAAAGCAAGACAATATTATATTACGACAAATTGAAATAAGAACTCTTAGAGAATAAAATAAACCAACAGTATCTTGGTCGCCACTAGATCGATGGAGTTCCGCGCGCGGCGGGCGCCGGCGGCCAAATGGCGCGGCACTAAGCCGATAATAGCATCCCCTCCACGCTCCCTTGAGCCGATGACAAATGGCCGTCCTGATTCATGAAGATGCGTTTTTAAAACCTCTTTTTTTAAAGCTGTGCGTCGCTTTTATATTTATTATTTTATTCCAAAATCATGTTACTATTTATTTATTTAACTTTTATTGCACAAAAGAAAATCTTAGAGTACGAAATTTGGACTTAATTTATAAAGCATTCTCTACCAGTAAAACTTTAGGCGAAGCAGAGAAATAATCTTACTAATATTATAAACGCGAAGCGGCGAAACTTCGTATGGTTTGGTGGTTATTTGTGGGTTTTTTTTTTCTCGCAGAAGCTACTAAGTAAACGGATTTACATCAGAATAAAGTATAGGCTTATAATTTATAAAGATACTGTTAAAAATTGGTTACATTGATAATTGGCTTCTCTAGATGGACTTGCAGAGAGGAAGTCACGGGCAGTAGCGACTTAATTATAGGTTAGTACTTAATATTTTATATTCATGTAAAATATTTAAGTAAATTACAAAAATCTAAGACATGCTCGTGTCGCGCCGATATAACCTTACCACTACATACATTACACACGTTTTTTCAATTCTGAACTGATAAATCCATCATCTTTATTTTTATATTAAGCAAAAACGTCTGCTAGCATATCAAAGATATTTAAATCGAAAGAAAAATAGAAAAAAATGACTCGCAGCGGGACTCGAACCCACAACCACTGGTACACACATACAACGTATAGCACAACTGGTAGTGCACGGGGCTAGTGATCCACTGGTTGTGGGTTCCCCGTCCCGTTGCGAGTCAATTTTTTCTATTTTTCTTTCGATTTAAATATCCATCATCTTTCTCGCGTTGTTTCAAACCCAAAGGGCAAATTAAATTAGACCTTGGAATTTGGCTGGTTTCCTCACGAGTTTTCCTTCACGGAAAAACAACTGACAAATATCAAATTATATTTCGTACATAAGTTCCGAAAAAC